>OW026520.1:89114450-90430700 GCA_932274085.1 Protocalliphora azurea
TAACACAAAATATTTATAAATACTACCGATAACCGAAATATTGAATTATTAAATAAAGATATACTGTATATTCGAACCCCGGAAAGGGTAAACAAATTGTGTTCTCACTTAAGGTTCGTGGATCCCGTAAGTCGACCCTGGACACTACTGAACTACCTCAGCCGACGACAAAACCACGTTACAAATGGCGCCCGAGCAGGGATCCGATTCTAAATCGCAACGCGAGAAAAAGGAAACCGTCGCCAACGAAGAAGGATCGGCCCAAAATTACGAAAGCAGCAAACACGATCATCCGACAACAAGTCAAAATCTAAATAAGGATTCAGTCGGATGGATATACCTATTACGCAAGGAGCAACTGATCGAACAGTGTAATAACGCAGGAATACCAACCGCTGGCTTCACAGTCGAGCACCTTCGCAGACAACTAGCAGAGAATCTTCGTGCAAAACGATTAAGGGCTTCGGCTGAAAACCTATTACTGGAATTAGAGAAAGAGTTAACGACAGCAGAGAAGAGTATAATATGCGAAGGAGAAATATCATTAGCTGTTCCCCGATTAGTTACAGCCCAAAAATTTTCGGATTTTGACATTATAAACATCGTACAACGGTGGAACCTTAAGTTTTCGGGAGAGACTGACGTAATAGAATTTCTAGAACGCTTAGAAGAGCTAGCCGATTGTCACCAGATATGTCCCGATCAACTCCTCCCATGTATGATAAGTATGCTCAGTGGGAATGCACTCAAATGGTTTAGGGTAAAAAGGGAAACTATCAATACCTGGCAGTCTTTTCGACAAGAGCTCGAGAGATTTTTCCTTCCGACTCGTTACCTAGCAAATTTAGAGCGGAACTTTTACAGCCGCAAACAAAACAACAGAGAACGGGCGAAGGATTATATTTTGTCTATGCTTACCCTGTGCAGACGGCACCCTACTCTGCGGAAAATTAATCATCTAGATCGTATTTACGATGGTCTCCGTACGGAATACCGGTACTATGTTCGTCGTAATGACTTCACTGATTTAGATGAACTTATAGCTATGACCGATGAATACGAAGCGTTAAAACAAGAAGAACGCTCGCAAACCTCGCACGTGAATTGCCGAATATTACCGCAACCCGCCGTCATAAGAGCAGATACACACCCTCCGCTTCATACGATAACCAGCCGAGGTTTTCTATCTGAATATGAGAAGGATGAGTTGAACAACCCCCTGCGAGAACACGATGGAAAAGGGCTAGGTACAGTCGACCCGACCATGATGCAAATAATTAACGAAGAGATTGATAAACCCTTAGATGATGACCGTATAGAAACCCAACGTAGTGCATACAGTGCCCCGATAGAGCTAGCCCGAAAGAAACATAGTGGATGGATAACGTTAAATACCGCCATTAAACCCGACGCGTACCCCCTTCCACAGATTAATGCGATCAGGGATCAGCTTCGCGAGACAAAATTAATCAGTTCTCTGGACTTAAAACATGGGTATTGGCAACCACCTCTCAAGGAACCTCCCAAGCCTTATACAGCGCTCACTGTTCCAGGTAGAGGTCTATTCCAATGGAGAGTTACGCCCTTCATGTTACATTCTGCACCAGCTACTTTTCAACGCAAGCCCAACAGTAGAATAACTTATTTCATTCGTTCCCCAAAGAGGGGGGGAAATGTAACAAAGTTAAAAGTAACAGCTATTTAAACTTTGTTACATACCTATAATACTTATATTTATTATTATATTCTTTTATATATCTGCACCCCATTAACATTTCACTCCTTTGCTCGTCTGTAACTACATTTGTTTACACCAATACATTAACGTATTTACTTTAGCTACCAACCTCATATGTTAGAGGGAATTAATAATTCTCATTTAGTTTGTTTCATTTTTCACATAAGTATTCTAAGGTTGGTTGAAGTAGTTGCGATTCGAGCGCTCTAGAATTTGCCACAAACTAAGACAGCTGATCTTACGATATAATCTGCCTTGTTTCCAAGACATCTGATATTGTAAAATCAGTCACTGTTTCTCTGATACTCGGGTCAATTCCGAGGGCGTCAGGGCGATACCTTGCACAGCGACTTCGGTTGACTGTTTCGGTCACAGCGGCTTCGGCTGACTGTTTTGGCACAGCGACTGCAGTTGTCGGGTTCGGCACATCAACTTCGGTTAACTGTTTCGGCACGACAACCTCGGTTGACTGTTTTGGCACAGCGGCTTCGGCTGACTGTTTTGGCACAGCGGCTTCGGCTGACTGTTTTGGCACAGCGGCTTCGGCTGACTGTTTTGGC
Source organism: Protocalliphora azurea (assembly GCA_932274085.1). NCBI lineage: Eukaryota > Metazoa > Arthropoda > Insecta > Diptera > Calliphoridae > Protocalliphora > Protocalliphora azurea. Next base: position 89,116,749 of record OW026520.1, read on the forward strand.
ACAGCGGCTTCGGCTGACTGTTTTGGCACAGCGGCTTCGGCTGACTGTTTTGGCACAGCGGCTTCGGCTGACTGTTTTGGCACAGCGGCTTCGGCTGACTGTTTTGGCACAGCGGCTTCGGCTGACTGTTTTGGCACAGCGGCTTCGGCTGACTGTTTTGGCACAGCGGCTTCGGCTGACTGTTTTGGCACAGCGGCTTCGGCTGACTGTTTTGGCACAGCGGCTTCGGCTGACTGTTTTTCTTAGATTAAGTCTGAATTTGTAACCTAGATTTAAGGAATTGTATTATTTAAATTAGTATTCGTAAGATAGCTTTAAGTATCATAACCGATCCGGCGTGCTGCGTAATACCCGAGGGAACCGAATCTTCGATTCAGCATCTGCCAGTAATAGAACCCGATTTACCTGCGAAGTACCCGACTGACTTCCTGCGTATCATTTTGCGAAAGCTTTTGACTCTGTTTGTAATTCTGTTTTCTTGCAAAAACTTTATAAATTTGGTTTAATTGGTATTATTTTGTTATTTTTTGAAAACTTTCTAATGGAAAGAAAATTATCAGTTGTTACTGGTAATTAATCTTTAAAATATTAGGTTAATGTTTTCTCTTGTATTCCTATACTATGTTCAAATTAAGTAAATATCTCTTATTTGCGGATGACTTTAAATTGTTTTCAAATATATCAAATATAATTGACTGTCGAAAGTCGATAATGATATTAAAATTGTGTTGTATAGTTTCCTTCACATGTCATTTGGAATATATTATATTTAATTATTCTATAGAGCTATTAAGCGTGATGTTGAATATAATGATTTGAGAGTTATATTTGACGTTAAGATATCATGTAAGCAATATAGTGATTACATCACTTCTAGAGCTTATGCAATTTTTATAAGAAGACATTTAAGAAAATTTAGTGACCCATTTACTTTTTGTATGTTTCATTTGTCCATAGCATTTTAGAATATTGCTCAATAACCTGGTGTCCATTTTATAAAAAGAATCGGATCGTTTAGAGCACACTAAAAAAAAAAAATTATAAAAATAATTTTTAAATTGGTTGCATGTTCCCCCTATGATGCTAAGAGAAAGTTATTTGGTCTTCCAGCATTACACCGTAAATCTTACAGTAATATCACGTTTGTTTACAATATTTTGTCTGGTAACTTGTTCTGATTTAAACGATTATGTCAATTGGTATAATCTACCAAGAGACATAAGAAGAAACCTTATATTTGGTGATGATTTTTATAGAAGTACTATGCTGTAAATGAACCAATTACAAGATGTTTAAAATTATATAATAGCATTTCTCTTATTTAAAATTTTATTGTAAATAAAGGCAAGTAATCTGTAAGACTAAATTTGTAGATGAAATATGAAAGTCATCCCATCACTCACGAATATCATTTGGTTAATATATTTTAAATTTGATTTTAAAGATGTAACTTTCTAATTGAAAATTCCTTTTTTAATTTTACTACCAGACAGATTTCAATATGAATGTTATCTAAAATCGAAAATGTCCTAACTAATATTTCAATAATTTTTGACAAATAAAAACTAATAATTAAAAAAAACCCAAAAGACAAAACAATAGCTACTAAAGAAAAAAATAGTAGTCAGGCATGTCTTAAAATATGTACGATGTTCTATACCAGTACGAAATAATATTACATGCTAAAAAAAATAGATATAGTCGATCTTGGCCGACTATATGATACTTCATTCTGTATGTGCATAAAAATTCGGGAAAGAGCTTTATATGGTACCAACCTACTGGTCTCCTCATCTCTTTCGAATTTGATGATATTTGGTAAAATCATTACACTCATCAAAACTAAGCATTGTACAAAATTTCAAATAATTTTATTAAGGGTTAAATAGCAAAAAAATTTACAAAATTATATACGCAAAATTACATATATATTTCAAAGCCTTTATGATACAAGATTAATTGAGATATCATATTAAAGATACCAAAATTATCTTTAGTATAACGTACAATATGACATTTTTTCAAAATTGAAATGGTCATATCTCACGATTTCTAGTTTGAGGGTAAATATCTTAAAAGAATGGTCTTTTTAAAATTCATGTATATATATATATATATATATATATATATATATATATATATATATATATATATATATGCTAATGGTGAAAACGTTTTCGATATCCTTGAAACTATCAACTAAATATTGCTATATTAAAGCATTTATGATCGTTAAACCCCAGTTCAGAGAGACATTTGTATGGTGAAATAATGAGCCCGTCTAACCAGTTTCAATAGGCTTATCCCTTAGCTCATAAAAGATATATGTACCAAATTTTATTGAATTATTTTCAAAACCTGCAGTTTGATTACAAGATTTAGAGAACAGACAGACGGACATAGTTAAATCAACTCAGAAAGCGAACCTAAGCCGATTGGTATACATGAAGTGGGTCCTAGATACAAACATCAGCACAAACGCATAATACTATATATTTACACAAGTATTCAGCAAAAATAATTTTGTAACGCCTACTACTTATAATGACTTGTCACTGGAAGTCTTTATACTATTTGCAATTCGGCTGAAAAATTCATTATTTTCTGCTTTGTATATATATATATATATATATATATATATATATATATATATATATATATATATATATACATATATATATATATATGTTTAAATATATATAAATACAAACGAAAAAAAAACAGTTTTTACCCAAATAGTAAATAGTTACCCCTAAATTACTAGCCGAATTATTGTTGAGGATTTTTGCATTTTAGATGACGATCTATTGCTAGTACAATAATTTTACAGAAAATAGTCGTTTTTGCACATTTATTTATTTAATTTAAAGCAGCAATTGTTAACCTTGCACTAGCTTTTTAATTTGTACAGAATTTTCTAATAAATTTTACTTTGGCTAATATTTTACAAATCAATTGGTTACTTTAAACTAACTGACTTGTCTTCAAGAAATGAAAATGACGTCAGTTTAAAGATGTGAAACAATTTTTATACTATCAATTCAACATCTTCTAGGATAATCATACATTAAAACAGATAAATACTAGAACTATAGGGTAAATACATACACATGTACACAAATCCAAAAGAAATAAACTTCATCGTAGATGTATTGCCAAATATTGACAAAGTGTGTGACGTTTACGTAAAATAGTTTTAGTTTAATCTTGTTGATTTTATTGCTTTATATCCTGTACTATTCGTTCCTTAAATTTAAAGTGGCTGAGAGTATGGGTCTTTCCATAAAATAAGATTCATTACAAGAACTGATATATATTTCATATTCGAACTGATCTGATTTGGCACAGTGATAATATATTGAAATGTTCGTGGATTTTGCTTAAATATGATTTGTAATGGAATCTCCCATATCACTTGAGCTATAGATACTTATTTTTATGGTAACCGAAAAATATAGATTCAAAATGTTTTTATTATTTCTATTTTATGAAAAATACATTACAAAAAGGTTCTGTTTTATTTTCGTTTCATTTAATACGTAAATAAAATACATGTGCTGCCTATATAGGACTTCAACTTATGTTACTTCAACAATTGGCATCAGTTGTAAACTTTAACAGATGATTAATTTTAAAAAATGAATAAAGAAAATTTTGATAATTTCAAGTAATATTTTTTATGATAAGGATGCTTAATTATGCATGTTGATTCTATTGTTAAAAGTTTCTGTTGTTACAAAGACTATACGGAGGGGAGGCAACATAATAATCAAACAACATTAAATCCATCAGGTGGATGGTCGATTGCTATTCATTAATAAAACGCCTGATGGTTTTCACAATGTTAAATGTTTCATTTGCGTTATTTGAAATTTATGTAAATGCTTAAAATATTTCACTAATGAGTGGAATGATATTTTTAATGGTTAAAAAAAACGTTAAATTATAAGATTAAGCGCTTTCATGAAATATAATATTTTAGGAAATATTTTTAGATTTTTCTACTATAAACCACAATCTCCAATTACAAAGGGTAAGCGAAATATTAAAATATTAAAAAATTGAAAAGACTGCGTCAATGTTAAAACTTTTAAGAATTATTGACGTAGATGTTAGACAAATTTTGCATATGATAAATGAACAACTATTATATAGAAAGAAATATATAAAAAGTAATTTTCGAATTTTGTAAATTTTGAAGTACACAAGGCAGAGAAACTACTGAAGCTAAATAGAATTTGGTATAATATAAAGATTTAACATCTAAAAGAACTTATTGCATGAATATTAGATTTGGTTCATAGAAACTTTAATTTTTACATATCGCCCTATTGCGGACAGTCCATATATTTTCAAAAAAGGGAAAATAAGTGTAGAATGTTTATGAATCTGTATTTATGGATATGTATGGCATGCTTGGCTGTTATAACGAGATATTAAAAGATGTTACAGCTGCAAAATTATCACGTGAATGTGTCGCACATTTAAACATTCCTAAAATTATGATTCGAACAGGATGCCAATCGGTCTATCTCAATATAAATTTTAAAATTTTTTTCTACATAATATCAAGTATAAACAATTTTAAAACCAATGAAACAAAGTTAATGTTACAATAATTTCGAACACGGTTTTGTTTTTGGTAAAATGGCTAATAACATCAGCAACACTATAAGCAATCAAATTGAAAATTTTTAAGGTGCACGGATTTTATAGCTATTGATTATAGTTCTTCAAAGTGGAAAAGTTACAAAAATGTGGCTGGAGAGAACTACTCTTCGGACGTAGAGGAAAATATAGATAACATATGTTTATAGCTTAAGCACGAATTTTGAAAAAAGTACAGTTTTTCTCCAGGCACAATCTCAGAACTATTTTCAGAAAATCGATTTCCAGCGTGAATTGAGCATTTTTGGTATTATGCTTGACAACAGTTTCATTTTTTTTGCTGATTTTTTGATCCGACATCTAGTTCTAGATGTTACTTCTGGTATCTGGGATTCTTCCCCTAATTTCCAATTAGTTTCAAAAGTAAGGAAAGCCTTTTGTAAAGCTACTAACTTTAACTTTTAAACTATTTCATTTGATTTATAAAGAATAAATTTGAGAAAGGTAAAAAACTGATTAAGCTTGAACTATTGGACTATTTGTATAAAATTTAGTTCACCTTATATGAGAGGTGGGCGGCAAAGTAGGCGGATCACACTCTTTTTTGTTCTCCGAGTTAACGTCCTTGTACAAAGTTTCGTTGATGACAACTTTTTTGATTATGAACCGTTTTTATTCATTTGCAAACTACCAAACTAACCTTATACAAAGCAAATATTTGAGCCATATTTCGCCCCCTTGGTTGTCCGCCTCGGACCCTATCCTGAGTAAAATTTTTAATTTAAAATATTTGGACCACTCTGAAATTTTCTCTGTATACCGATAAGGCTTACAGCAAAAATATAAAAAATTTTAAGACATTTTTTAACTCCCGCGAAACAGAATTTTTTTAAAACGCATGAAAATTAAACAAAAAGCTATATTTTACACATAATTTTCATGCAAATATATCTATCTAAATACAATTTGAAATTAAAAATAGTTTTTAACAAATATTTAGTTTTTAATAAAATTTACATTCATACCCGTATTCACAGAGAAATTTTTAATTTAAATTACATTTTAGAGACAAAATTTTAATGAAAAATTTATTTTAAAGAGCATTTTAAATTTGTGTGTGAATATGGATGATAATATTTTCAAAAAGCTTATTTGGAAATTTATTGTTATATTAAAAATATATACATACATATATCTATTTTTAAAAAACTAAAGACGTTTATTATTTAAGTATCATTTACAATAAAAACTTAAAGATATCATCATAGCCACGAGATATTTTTAAAAAACCATAAATAAGCATATCCTCTTGAAAGATCATTTTGAAATCTCGCTTGGATCCTGATTGCTCTGTATAAGCAAAATAATACGAAAGTGATTCGAATTCGTATTGCTTAGAAGAAAAATTTTATTGCCGCTATAACAATATTTGTATTGTGGAAGTTTCCCCCATCGGTTAAGATGTGCGTCACCGGCGATACATCTAGCAATAAGAAGTCAATACGCCTTGATAATCACCTAGTTAAAGATACCACCAGATAATCTTCTGGAAGATATAATAAATATATAGAAAAATTAATACTAAATAAATATTGAAATAATATAATAAAGGAATCTTTCACATTTTGTTTTTTGCTAAAAGACAAATAAATTTCTTTAATTTTTTCCTCATTTTTGAAAAATTTTTCGACAATTAAAAAAATTGTGCCTAAGAAATAAAAGTATTGCATTAATTTCTTCAAAATGATCTCAATAGAATATCATCAATTTATTGCGGAGGTGATAATCACCTTACTGAAAAAAGGGCGATATTTTGAGGATAAAAGTAATAAAAAATTTTATATTTTTTGTTCTATATTTCATAGTTTTCCTGAAGCTGATAAAAATGTAATATTAGAAAAATATTACTTTGGTGATTTTTGTCCAAATAATAAAAATAAGATATTGCTTAAGTTTCTTCCAAGAAGATATCTTCCAAATATTTGTATGATTTTATCCAAAATATAAAAATAATAATTTTTTTAGTCTTAAATATAGAAAATTAATGTATAAAAATTGTTGAAGGTGAAAGGTTAAAATAAAAAATCTTTCATACAATATTGGCATGGTTTTCTAAGTTTTGTGTTCTAATAGCAGTGGTACTAAACATAGAGAATTTTCGAATATATAAATAGTTCTGTCATTTCAGTATTTCATAGTTCGGAAATTATTTTTTCTGCTGTTCTTTAGAGTTAATTACCTCAAACTGGGAGCAATCAATTATTTGACATAGAAGTTGATCGAATAAGATTTCAAAATTTTTTAGTTATTGGCGTGATCAAGTAAAATTTGATTTTTTTCGATTAATCGAATGAATAAATAATAAACTATATTGTTCGAATAATTAACTATTAGATAAAAAATGTAAAAACCCACACCATCATAGCTGGCTGGGGTATTATGCGTTTGTGATGATGTTTGTAAAGCACAGAAAAAGTCATCCAACACCTTAAAGCATACCAATCGACTCAGAATCACATTTTGTATCGATCTAACGATGTGTCGAGCTATCTATGTAAAAATCGTGCCCAAAGTAGAGATCACATTTTTGAAGATAATTCAATGAAATTTGGCACATAGGACTTACATACAGGGACAAAGTCTGTGGAAATTGGTTATGTCCATTATTTCACCTAGCCCACAAACAAATGTCTTCCCGGAATATGGGTTTAACGATCTTAAATGCCTTAAATATAGTAATATTTTAATGAAGTTCGGTGTAAGGAAGTCTTGTATAAGTATCAATCTTTGTGCCATGAAGATCGGTGCATAATTGACCATAGCTCCCACATAAAACCCTCTTCCGAAAATCACTTTAACGTGCATAAATCACATACACGTGTTAGTATCAAGTTTATATTCGACACAAATAAGTTTCATATAAGTAGAATTTACAGTAACAAGTTTTATGAGGATCGCTCCATAATTTTCCATAGCTCCCATATAAGTCAACTTACAGGAATCATCCTAAAGTGCATAAATTCATATAAATATTAGTATTAACGTAATATTCTATATTCTTATATTTCATTTTACAATTAGTAAAAGTATCCATCCACAACTATCCACATGTCTAATATAAGACCCCTGCACGAATTTTGATGGACATACACAATGGTGTTTGGTACCATAAGACCGACTATATCTTTCTTACTTGTTTTTTTTTAGATTTTTCTAAATATTTTTTTTTTTTTTTTAATTTTTGATATTATTTATTGATTGACCGAGTTGAGTTAACAAACCATCGTTACATATTTTTTGAAATTTGTTTAACAACATTTTTAAAATTTTTTAACCAAGCACAGGAAGAGGTTCGAATTATCTTGCAAAGACAAAACATATCTTACAGCAATTATAGTTCAAATTTATATAAAAATAACATTTTATTTAAACATTTCCAAAAAAAAAAATAAAAATTTTTTATACACTTCTTACACAAATTGTCTAAAGCACGTAGATGATTTAGAGAATTCGTAATATCTTTAACATTTTTTTACCGACTTGTTCTTTTTATAACTTGTTTGATAGATAATTATTTAACTTTTAGTTCCTAAACGGAGTATTTAATTTATAAATTTTTCTAAACTGTTAAAAAGTCATATTTTCCCCATATAGACGCACCATACAAACTTCAGGTCCGATGCGGCACGGGTTAACGATATTCTATTTCACTAATATTTCACACAATATCTTTTATAACTCAATGAATGATTCTAGGCGGATTTACTGTTAAATTTTAAAGGTCGGTAAATTTTGGTGCAGTCAAATGATGCATATAGAATGTATATTATACATACATACAATGGTGTAGGGTGAGTACCTTATGATCGAGTTTGATCGACTATATATTTCTTACTTGCTTTTTGTTTTTCTCATTGACACAGTTAGTAAAAAATAGCTAGGTATAATACAAAAAAAAAAAAAAAAAAAATCTTAATCGAAAAATAAAGTGAAATTGGCAGATTTAAAATTTGAAGGAAGAAAATTCATTAATATCATACATTTCAACACTGATGACGTACATATAGAGTAAAGTAAATAAAGCAGTTGTAAATTGTTTAACAATTTAATTAGGTTTGGCATGAAATATATAGATATCAACTTTAACGTAAATTTTTGAAGTTGAGGTAATTTAGAAACAAAGATTATATCATATCGAAAAAGAAAATTGAAAGACTTTTTACTGAGCTTTAGTTATTAGTAAATCAAATATTTTTAGCTGAAGATGATTATATTTATTAAAGAATAAAAAATCTTTTAATCTTTTGCTTCATTTTTATTAGTATTTATTAGAATCAATTTAAAGAAAATTAGGTAATAAACAACAAAAATATAAAAAATTTTAATTTTTTTTATTATTTTTATTCTCAAAATATCGCCGTTTTTTTCAGTAAGATAATTATCATCTCCACAATAAAATGACGATTTCTCATTGAGATCATCTTGGAGAAATTAATACAATACATTTATTTTATAGTCACAATTTTTTCAGTTGTCGATAATTTTTTCTAAAATTAAAGAAAAAAAAAATATATATTGGAGCAATTTGTTTGTCTTTTAGCGAAAAAATTTATATTTTATGTGAGCGTTTTAATTTTCATGCTTTATAATATTAAGATTTATATGCATGCAAGCAAGATGTAAAAGTTTTTTTTTATTTTATTACTTCAAGATTTATTTAGTAGTAATTTTTGTAAATATTTGTTACATCTTCTGGAGGATTAACTTTTTTCACATAGATGATTATCTAGCAATATTGCGTATTTTTCTTCCAGGCGTATTGATTTCTTATTGCTTAGATATATGGCTTGCGATGCACAATCTCTTCTGATTGGGGAAATTTCCACAATATGAATGTGATTATTGCGCTAATAAAAATTTTTCTTCTAAGCGATATGAATTTGAATCACTTTCGTATTATTATAGGGTTGTATATGATATTGTAGGGTTTAATATGATATTAAAGGACTCTTTATTTTGCTTTTCTGACACATTCATTAATTCTCACTCTCAGCTCAAAAAAGAAGAAAGTAAAAAATATTCTTATGATATATTTTATCTAAGTACTTCTTAAATCTCTAAGCTTTCTTCTTTTTTATATTCACATGAATTTAAATTTTTGCGTTTTAATTCCCTTAAAAAGGAAATAAAAAATTTACAAAATTTCATTGCTGTATCGCGCAAAACATAAATATGTATGAAATTAAAAAGTACTTAGAAAAAGTAAAGTCTAAAAAAGCATTTGACACAGTTACCTTAATTTGCAAAATGGAAAAGAAAAAAAAAAATAATAAAAAATAAAAAATAACAAAGCTACACTTTAACCAAAAAAATTAAAAAGTAAAATAAAAGAACGTAATAGGAATTAGAAATGAAAAGGATGTAAAGCATATGAAGTGCATAAAAGCTTTGCACATTCTCACACAACTCTTATATATCCATAAAAGAAACATTTATATACTCAGAGATACATTGAACCAAACACACAATAGTACTTAAGTAAACCATTATGAGACTATTTAACCAAAGTTGAAATTTAAAAGCACATACATTCGTAGATTTAAACTACATAGCAACAAATGTACGTTTACCTTTACATGAACATGCAACAACAAATATATGAAATACACGAGAATATGACAAAAATTAAATTAAACATGTAGTAGTCATATGCAGTGAGTATCAAAAGTATAACATGATTATAAACAAAAACCAGACAACAAAAAAAAAATCATGCAAGTGCTTCTCAAAAATTAGCATTTTCTCAACTTCAAAATAAAACCTAGTGCATATTTTGCACTTTTTTGAAAGTTATTAATAACTACTTCTAAAAAGAGAAAATAAATGCAATGAAATGAAAGAAAACGGAAAAAAATAAATTACAATTTAACCAATTTAAAAGTCATTTTTTTACTTTTAATAAAGCTAAAATAATAATGTTATTAACAAAAATATTAAAAAAGTTTACAATCATAATTTGCCTTGTTATCTCTGTTTGACAGTACTAAAGCTATACACCTCATTAGCATTTGTGATATCTTACCCATTGTCAATATATAAACATAGTTTTAAGTGGAAAATTTCAAAAGAAGAGAATAAAATTAAAGAACATTCTACCTACGTCAACTATGGGTTAAAATAACTATTTTTGAAGCACTTTTTCAGCACTAAGTACTTCCTTCTAATGACAACACAATTTTTTAACTTTTTTTATTCATTTTTGGGAAGTAAAGTAGAACTTTAAGAATTATTATTTGCAATTATTTGTTTACCTGCATCAATTTGATATATACATCACTGTACACTTTATACTAGGGTGATCGATTATTTGACTTTTTGGTTTTCGAATATTTTGAATAGTTGGAATTTTGAAAAAAACCGGTTGATGTTTTTAAAATTCCGGAAATAACTGATAACCGTTTTTTTTTGCAGAAGTAAATATTTCCATGAAAAGATTATATTTGTCTAAAAAGCTCAACAGTTCTTATAATATTTAAGTTAAGAATTTACGAAGTCTAATTATTTCATGAAACAAAATTTAATTAAGGTAAGAAAACACTCATCAAAAGTGAAACCAAGTATTATATAATATGCAAAGGAACTATGATTTAGTGAGGAAAACAAAGTTTCTCAATTTATTTGGAATAAATTTCAAAGGTAAACCGCTTTTAAATACTACCTTTTTAAAAAATTTAATTACTATTATTAAAAATATTTGACTAATAAAAACTGTAAAACATTTAAATTGTGCACCGGTATTACAAGTGAAAAAACTGATTCCATTGATATCCATATTTCATTCAATATACATAATTATAACTTTAATATTTGCTTAAACGTATACACATTGCTGCCAGATTTGGACTATTTTTGGTTCTAAAAATGGCCTCTTGACAATTTTACAATTTTCGTCCCAAATTTGACAATTTTTTCTAAAAGAAAATTCAGAACAATTTTCAGCATTTTTTATATATATTTTTCTTTAAAAGTAAATTAGGTACATAAATATTTACAATTAAAGTAAAAATCTTCTTAAATTAGGCAATTATATTGTTCGCTTACCGAAGAAATTTAAGGGAACCAATATAATAATGTATTCGATTCACTTGTGTATACTTTTGTTATAAAATGGGAATAAACATTTATCAAAAGGCCAAATCCCTTTTGCAATTTTTATAAAATTTTCTCATTTCATAACCAATTAGTGATGTACAAGTATTGAGTATTAAGTATCGAGTACCGAGTATTTGCCCTTTTTTTGGGTACTCAATACTGTAAAATAGTTACACAATACTTTTATGGTTTAATTTTTTAATGATATCGTATTAACAGTGTAAGGGCTAAATACAACTTTAAAACAATAACTCTGTATAAAGATACAAATTAGTTAATTAATTAAATATAATGAATTATTTTATTGATTTTTATTAACGTTATATTTAAAATTAACATGTTTATATAATCTATAATTTATATAAATAAATTTATAATATTTTATATATTTCATGTCAATCGGAAATTAAAATTGTATTTCAAATTTAAAATCCGTTAAGTATCAATTAATGAAAGTTGTTGAGTAGTATCGAGTATTCAAAAATAGAAGAATTTAGAGATTTTTAAATTGTAGTTCTAAGTATCCAACAATTTTAATACATTTTCTAAAATTTTGAAAGTCATACAAATTATATATCCATAATTTTTATGCATATATTGTCAGACTTAATAGATAATACTTGACTTTCGTAATAGGCCGACAATATTAATTTAACATAGTTTTTATTAATCTCTTTTTATTTAAAATTTTATCATAAATAAAATACATTTTTATAAAAAAAAGCATAGAAAATGTTCAGTAATACATAAAAAATCGATTTTTTTTTTTAAATTGTCGATCTGACTATTTCAACGATTGTTTTTTTTTTCAAAACTTAACGATTTTCTACCAGATTTATCTGGCAATTATTCTTATATAGTTAATTTGAATTTAACATAAGCATATTTTATAAAACAGTAAGAAATTAACTTTATAAATATTGATCAATTAGCAATTTCTTTCAAAAATTCTATTCAAATAGTAATATTTATTACAAAGTTTTTAAAAAAAAATGTTTTTTTCGACATTCGAAAAATTAACATATTGGAAAAACTGACAGAACTTAAACCGAAAAAAACGTTTTCAAAACCGGTTGGAAATCCGACTGATTACCCTATTACATACACTTCAGCTTATTAAGGAGATATTTATATTGCTTTATTACAAAAATGTAAATATACATATCCGTATCTGTATTTCAAAATGTTTTGTTGTGTATTACACAGAAAAAAAAACTAAAAATACAGAATTTATTAAGTAATTAAAAATATTTGTTTTCATACTACTGATAATGTTAACAATTTGTTTAATCAAGATGAATGTAAATTGTCATGTTAACAAATTTGTCCAGTTAATTTTTCCACAATGAAAAAATAAAAATACATGTCAGAAAATTAAAAATTATTTTATAAAATATTGAAAACAAAAAATAGAAATTTAACAAAAGCTGAGAAAACAGAAAATAAAATAGAATATTAGTAGGTGAGAATTCAATATGTCTTCATAAAGTAGTATGTATATAAAATGTTGTAAATATTTAATGCAAACAATTTTATATATCGTTTTTTTCTCAACAGTTTACCTTACGAACCGTGTAATCAGGAACCAATTCTGACCAGTTTTATAAAATTTTCCTTGGAATTACATATTTGGCAACCGCTGCTTAATAAAGTCTAAGCTAATAATAAAAATCTATAATAGCCAATTTCTATTTTAACACAATCATTACTTAATTTCATAACTAGATACAGAAACTTTTCCAGGAGAGGTGATTACTCCACATTGAAGCGACTGTTTAAGACAAAAATCATGGGCCATAAAATCAAGTTCATAAAAGTCATTCTTGTAAATTTACTAACCAAATACATATACAAACAATTTAAAGCAAATTTATGTTGTATTTGTTCACCTTAAAGGGTAAAAAATTCACCATTTGAAAATAGAAATATATATAACATATGAATAAATATGATTGTTTAATGGAATAAACCTATTGTTAAAATATAATTGTAGGATGCTGAAAACATTTACATTTAATACTACAAATTCTTTGTTGAAAAAAAATATTTTTTACAAAAAAACGGTTGTTGATGACTTTTTAATTAAAAAATAATTGTATTGACGAATTTATATTTAATAATACAATTGAATTAACCTAATTTTTTTTCTGTGTAAATGGTGTTCCAATATAAAATCTCTAGAGAGTTTAAGCAGAATTATGATCTTTATCACTTGTAAATTTTTATCATATAAAACAAAAAGAAAACTGCATAAATTCAATTTCATGCTATTTTTTGTGTTTAGGCATCAAAAATTCCATATGTGATATATATTTTACCAAAATAAATAAAAAATAATAATAATAATAATAATAATAGTAATAAATAAAAAAATAATCATTTTTTTGGGTTATTTGAGTCCATTTTTTCAAAAGATGGGTAAAATGTGCCTAAATAAGAAGGAAAGCAAAAACAAGTTTTTTTTTCTTTTTTTTTTTTTTTTTGATGAAAGCTATATGAAATTTTAAAAGTATTCTTTTAATAACACTTAGGAATAATGTACTTATTTTAAACTAGATTTGTAAACCAATGGAGGAACAAAAAATAATTCAGATTGACTAATAAAGAAATGAAAAATTAAATATATTACTATTGTTAGCAATTTAGCTTTTAAATTTTTGATTTCGCTTCTAGTTATTGTACCCTTTCTTAATTTTTAAAATTGCCTATAAAAGGCTTAGTATTTCAACAACAAAGAAAATAATTCCTTATTTGTCATTACTTATTTTATTAAAAAAATCAACCGTTTAAATATTTTTGCTTATTTATTGGTACCAAAAAAAAGCGTAAATATTATATATTTGCGATGATAATAGTTGTATTTTCCCATCCGGCACGATAAATAAATAAGAGTATTTATGCAATTTGCAGTATAAACAGTGACTTGATTACAGTGATTGGCAAAAAAAAATATTTTATTCCTACTTTAAAAAAATAGTATTGATTTTAAAATGAACTCATACTGCTGACAGTTTTTTAGAATAAATTTGATTATTATTATTATTATTATTATAGTTATTATTATTATTATTATTATTATTATTATTATTATTATCATTATTATTATTTTTTTCTCTCTCATTTATGAAATTGAGTGAACTAGATGCAATTTGATGTACTGAACAGGAATCTGCTTTTTAGTTTTCCTCTACGAAGTCTTCATAACCGTTTGTCAAATTTAGATAAATAAAACACCAATAGATTCCGACTAAAACCGACTTCAACTTATTTTAATATTATAGTTTCGGAGCTATCCGCAAAATTAGTGGTAAACAAAATTTATCTATGCAAATTAGTCTTTAAAAGTTTCTTTTTTCATAAAGTTAGGTATACTACGATTAAAACAAGCTAAATATCATGAAAATTTATGAACAAGTAACGATGTTATTTACAATTAACTGAAGAAACCTATATAAAAAAGCAAGTAAGAATGCTATATTCTGCTATGCCGAATCTTATATACACTATATCATTAACACAGTATTTTCAGCATTTTTTATTTATAAAAAATTCTTCGAAAAATAAACTTGGTTCTAATGAAGATTTTGTCTTGCATATATGTATGTTAAGATTTTATAATGAATTTTTCTACGAATAAGGTGTAAAAAATAAAAATTCCACAAGATTTCCTTGTTTCAGATTCCATAAGAACTTTAAGATAATACTTACAAAAATTTAAATCACATTTGAGACCGTGTTTCCGCTCGTGATGAAGGACAGAAATCTGTGATCATCAACATATATGTATTTCTCACCAGAAATCAATACTTCTAATAAAACTCTAAAAAGGGTTTTTAAAGTAGATTTTAAAAAGAGGACGATCTGTGGTACCTAATATTTCTCATAAAAAATCGATGATTTTAGTAAAAAATAAATTTCATTTAACAAACCAAATATCCTAGAAAAAATGTAAAACTACATTTTGGAAAAAATTTATTAAAAAAATCGTCAGGTTTAATTGAGGTTTAAGGTCCCCATAGACGCATACTGCACAAAGATACTGTCGATTATCCCTTCTGTACGTGTGTGATTGATGAATTTGCTACACATTCATGAATCAAGATTTTATTTTTGTGAAGAGAATTGATTAAAAAATCTTTCTTGATGTTACACACTGAATGATAAACTTAGTATAACCTCTTTCACCACTAGTGGTCGAGGATATAAAAATGGTTATAAAATATGTGCAACTAGACGTATGCTTAATACTACGTATAGTAAATATTAAATATTACGTATTCGCCACAGTTCACAGTATAACGTTTTTACTGTAGATGCCTTCAGTTAATTGTGAATAAAATCATTACTTGCTCATTAGTTTTCATTACTTTTATTTATTTTAATTGTAGTATATATAGCTTTATGATAAAAGAATAAATACCGACATCTTACACATCTTAATAATTTTTAAGGAGCAAAATTTGTCCAAATTATGTACGAAAAATAGATTTTGATTACTAAAAAATTTCCGAATACCTCCAAAACTGTTAAGCGGATAAAAAATAATTTTATGATAACTTTAACTCCATTTTAATTTTTTTTCTATCCAAATTGGACAAAACATTCTCGAGTTATAAAATTTGACCTCCTGAAAAGGGGGAAAAAGCGAGACCTGATAAAAAAAATCGGAAACAACATTCGTAATGAGCACGTCAAATTCGTCTACCTATTTCTGTTTAAGAGAGAATTTCTCAGGCGACCAGTATTAATTGTAAATTATTTTTATTTGCAAAGACCGAGCGTATAAATGTAACTAGTATATTACAAATATTTTTTAACATATTTCGCTTAATGTGAAAGCTATTTATGATTATAATTTAAAACAATAAGAAACATTACTTATATATTTGAAATACGGATATGGTTATTATAAAATATTAAAATATATTTTTACATGTAGAAAAATATTAAAATATATTTTTACATGTAGAATTTGTAGATAAGAAGTTAAAAGAAATTTTTTATGTGAAATATCGCCCAAATTGTTGGGAGCTTTTTAAAATATCTCATTCGAGTCATAGAACTGGTAGCTTTTCTGTGTTCTTTTGTATAAATTTGTTACAATATTTTTAAACATACCAACAACTAGTACAATATATATATATATATATATATATTGTACTAGTTGTTGGGAGCTTTTTAAAATATTTCATTCGAGTCATAGAACTGGTAGCTTTTCTGTGTTCTTTTGTATAAATTTGTTACAATATTTTTAAACATACCAACAACTAGTACAATATATATATATATATATATATATATATATATATATATATATATATATATATATATATATATATATATATAAATCAGAATAAGGGTCTTCTTACAGGTCAATGGAAGTTGGTTAACACCATGACTTGTAAGGAGAACCAAGGCAGAGACTTCAGATTCGCAGTGGATCAGGAGTCTCTGAAGAAGCTGGAGTCACTGGGGGGAGTTGTCAATTTCGGATTTGGGGTGATCAGGTTTAGGTTCAACAAATCTGATAAACCCAAAGAGGCTGTCAGTGGTGCAAATTAACTTGCATCACTGTGAGGCAGCCTCAACCGAACTGACAAGACTCCTCATTGACTCCAACGTGGACGTGGCCCTCATACAGGAACCCTGGATTAAGAACACCAGGGTATGTGGTCTGAGGGTCACGGGGTACAACTTGTTCATACCATCCACAACGGAAAAGGTACGGACATGTATACTGGCTAGGAATAATCTAAATATTAATTTTCTTCATTCCTTTAGCAGTGGGGACCTTACAGTCGTCCAACAGGAAGCCGCAGGATGTAGCGGGCTTATAATGGCGGCTGTGTACATGCCGTATGAGGCAGCCGATCCACCAGGTATCGCTCTGCAGCAGTTGGCGGAGCACGCTAGGAGGAAAGGCGCGTACATGGTCTTGGGATGTGATGCGAATGCTCACCACTATCAATGGGGAAGCAGGGACATCAACAAAAGAGGTGAGTTGGTATACGATTTTATAACTTGTTATGATCTGCATATCTGTAATAGGGGTACTACTCCTACGTTCAGAGCGAAAGATAGGGAAACAGTTATAGACGTAACGCTGGCTAACCGTGGGGGAAATTATGTTAGGGATTGGAGAGTAGTTCTGGATTACTCTTTTTCTAACCATAGCATGATATCTTTTGGTCTCGACTTTGAGAAGGCGAGGGAACAGCCCTATAGGAACTCGAGAAGGACAGATTGGAAGTCCTTCAGGAGGTCAGGCTGTAGGGACCTTAGGGATACTGAGGACTGGAGAGATTCAGTTGAGGGTATCGAGTTGGCGGTGAATAATTTCACGAATGTTATTAGGAATAGTTTTGTGCTCAATTGTCCAGTGATTTATCCTGGGAAAAGGAAACAGCCAAAATGGTGGACTAGGGAACTTAGGGACCAGCGGTCTACAGTTAGGAAGCTGTTTAATAGAGCCAAACTAACGAGGTACGATGAGGATTGGAATAGCTATAGGGATAGTTTCTCTAAGTATAAGAAGGACATTAGACGAGCGAAACGGACTTCATGGGTAAATTTCTGTGAATCGGTGGACTCTGTTAACGAGTTGTCTAGGTTTAGGCGAGTATTATCCAAGGACCCAGTGGCACCTGGATACATACAACGTGAGGATAACTCGTGGACAGAGTCTAGCTCAGAGTCCCTCAGTTTACTTATGGAGACTCATTTTCCAGGCTGTAGGGATATAGAATCTGTTGGAGGGACAGGTAGCGTCAGTGATAACCTACAACCCGAATCAGATGCTGGGGATACCGATGTGATAAGGGAGATGATCACTAGAGACAAAGTATTATGGGCGGTAAATTCATTCGAGCCATACAAATCTCCTGGCCCGGATGGAATATTTCCGGCCATGCTACAGAATGTCGATGAAAGAGCCATCTCTCTATTGACGGAGGTTTTTAGGGAATGTCTTAGAATGAAATACATTCCCAGGGGGTGGAGAGAGGTAAGGGTCATTTTCATACCCAAATCGGGTAAGACGACTCACTCGAAGCCCAGGGATTACAGACCGATCAGCCTATCGTCTTTTCTATTGAAGACAATAGAAAGACTGATCGATCTTTATCTTAGGACTAGTATGGGAACTCATTAGCGAGTCTCAACATGCTTATCTCAAGGGTAAGTCCGTTGAGAGTGCTCTGCATGACGTTGTGAGTTACATTGAGCGAGGTCTGCTGCAGAGGGAATATACCATGGCGGCTTTTCTCGATATAGAGGGGGCCTTTAATAATATCACGATAGAGGCTATCGAGGAATCACTTGTTTCGCTGAATATAAGTAAGCTCCTTGTTGAGTGGATAATTCTGATGCTTAGCAGCAGAGTTATCAACTCAAACATGGGAGGCACTTATATGAGGAAACTCGTGACTAGGGGCACACCGCAAGGGGGGGTCCTTTCTCCATTACTGTGGCTCTTGGCCGTGAACGTCATTTTAAGACAGTTTGATGCTAAGGGACGGAAGATTGTGGCCTACGCCGATGACGTTGTTGTACTGGTCTCTGGTAAGTTTTTATCTACGATCAGTGAGGTCATGCAGACAGGTTTACGTGATCTGTCCCTTTGGGCCAACAGTAAGGGATTAGGGGTAAACCCCGAGAAAACGGAGCTAGTTTTGTTTACTAGGAAATACAAGGTTGAGCATTTTAGCTTGCCAGTATTGAACGGGATTGAGCTTGTTTTGTCAAGTGAGGCCAAATACCTGGGTGTGTACTTGGACAGTAAATTGTCTTGGAGGAGAAACACTCAGGAGAGGGTCAAGAGGGGACTCAATGCCTATTACACCTGCAGGAACTCTATAGGCAAGAATTGGGGTCTTAAGCCGCAAGTTGTATACTGGATTTACACTTCGGTTGTTAGACCTATTCTTACTTATGGCTGTACAGTCTGGTGGAAGGTATTGAGTAGGGAAACGTACAGGAAACTTCTCTCTAAAGTTCAGAGGTGTGCGTCAATTGGCATCTCAGGTGCTAGGAGAAGTACACCTCAGGCGGCGCTGGACATAATCCTCCACCTTCTTCCAATTGAGGAATTCGTGAGGGGTATGGCTGTCCGTGGCCTATTTAGATTGAAGGAACTGGGTTTATTAGGTTCCTCTAGAGCGGGGCATGTCAGCATACTAGATGAAGTCAAATTCAACGGTCGGACACTATCCTTGGCTGAGCCTACGGATTATGTCGGGACCACGATTGACTTCGGGGCTACTCCCGCTTTGGTGTTACCTAGTAGGAATCTTTGGGATGGAGTAGAAAAGCTCTATGAGGGGTGCGCGGTCTTCACGGACGGTTCGAAAATGGAAGTTGGCACTGGTGCGGGTGTATACTTTATGGGAACTGATATCAGACGATCCTACAAATTGTCTGACAGTTGTAGTGTCTTTCAAGCAGAGATTCTTGGCATTTATAAGTCTCTCGGCTTGATTGAAGGGAATGTTGAACGGGGGTCTGAGATTACTATCTATGTTGATAGTCAGGCGGCGTTATTGGCTCTGACTAGTCATTTTGTTAGGTCCAGATTGGTACTTGAGTGCAGAAGGGAATTGAGAAGGTTAATGGGTTCCTATATGATAAGACTATGTTGGGTTCCTGGTCATTGTGACATTCTTGGCAACGAAATATCCGATGAGCTAGCTCGCAGTGGCTCGGAGCTAGATAGGTCTTTCATAGAGTCATCTGTTAAGATTCCAATTGGGTCCTTTTTTAGGGCCATAGGGGAGTGGACTCTGGACAACACGAATCGAGCCTGGAATGACAGATCGGACTGCAATGTTTCTAGGGCATTATGGCCTAGCTTAAAACTGGCAGATTCCAAGCATCTTCTAGGTATGAGTCGTGGTAGTCTTAGAGTCATAGTAGGTATGGTTACGGGTCATTTCTCAATAGGGAATATGATGAGTAAGTGGGACATTGGCACATCAGACTTCTGTAGAACGTGCGATGATGTTGAGGAGCTAGAGACAGTGGAGCACATACTCTGTCACTGCGTAGGGCTTCAGCGTAATAGGTTGAAGTGGTTTGGAAGCCATACACTGCATGAACTAGGTGAGGTTAATGGCAAAGGACTTATCAACCTCATAGGGTTTGTTATGGGGATAAAATGGCTTAGGAACAATCATAACTGATTGATTGGGTATAGGTTCCACTTTTCTCTTTTTCTTTTTCTTCTTTTCATAAAGGGATCACAATGGGCCGTTTGGCCTCTGGGTGTAGGCGTGAATGCGCCGCCCTTTCCAACCTAACCTAACCTAACCTATATATATATATATATATATATATATATATATATATATATATATAAACATATATATAAATATAAATATATATATATATATATATATATATATATATATATATATATATATTTAAAATGTTTATTTATTTTCAAATAAAAGTTTCAAGTGTCTGAATAATTTTTACTTCAATATTCTTGCAATTTCGCGGAAAATCAGAAAGTTAACCTGATACGAGATTTTATAAAAACTTTGCCAATATTGGTATCAAAATTCTTCTTTTGATATAATCTACCCGTTTGAACTAAAATATGTATGAAAATTTCATAAATACTATTAAAAAAATAAATAACATTAAATTTGAATATGATAAATACAAAAAGGATAAAAAGTATCTCGGAGCAGATTCTTTAGGATAAATAGCAAATAAAGATAAATAGGACAAACAAATTTTTATGAAAAACTACTTGTATTTTTTACATTTTCGTAATTTCCGTAAATATTTTTTAACTTAATAGCTAGCTTTTATCAAAAGAAGAATTTGGATACCCATCCTGGCTACGTTTATATACAATTTTATATCAGATTATATCAGACATTTTGAGGAACTGAAAAACCGCAAAATTACAAGAATATTGAGATATTGAATATTAAAACTTATATCTTAAAGAAAGTAAAAATTTTAAAATTTGAGTTTTAACAAAAATTAACAAACATTATTATAAAAAAAACTTAAAAAAATAGGATATTTTGTGGAATATAAAAATATTGAGGTTACTCTTGGATACGTTTTATATAGAAATGGACGAGGGTTCTGAATACCTTTGAAGCGATGCCGTAATTTCTATATATTGCTTCGGAAGAAAACACAAATAATTAAAAGAAAAAAAAATTGAAAGAACCCTTTTAAAAACGGTTCAGTTCAGAACGGTCATCAGCATATTCGAAATATTCTGGGACACATCATAAAATATACCAAGTGTAATTTTCAGGGTGGCAACAGAAACACTTTTTGAGTAAGTCGCCTTAGTATACATATATAAAAGAGTAACGTTGCTGATTAATTGACTGATTGATTTACTGACTGATTCATCGTAGCACAACCCAAGCGTATGAAGCTAGAAAGACTGCTGGTTTGGACTGTAGGTTGGCCTCCCATCAGTAATGAATTTTTTATTATATTAAACCTAGAAACATGAACTTAAGTAACCATAAGTAAGTTAGAATTTACAAAATTTAGGGTACTTTCTTCTAATGGTACTTTTTTGAATTTTTGTAATAATTAACTTAGAAGCATGAAATTAGAGATGTAGATAAGATTTTAGACTTTGTGGTACTTTTTCGTTTTCTAATATTACTTTTTGCATTTTATATAATATTGAACCTAAAGACATGAAATTAAAAATGTATGATCGTAAGTGAATGATAATCTACAAGAGGAGACCTTATGATTTTTTTTTCTTTTTATATTGAAAGAAGAAACATGAACTTAAATATATGTGGTCTTAAGTAAGTGGGAATCTACAAGAGGGGACTTTGGGCACTTTTTCGTTCTTTTAATATTATTTTTTTATTATTACTTTTATTATAATGATGAACCTAAAAGCAGTGTTGCCAGTTTAATGTTTTTAGGGCTAAATCTAGCCTTTTTAGAAAAAGAAGAAAAAAGATTCTTATTTTCTATTACTAATTTTATTTTTACAGAATCATCCATTTAAGCATTTTTATATATTTATTTGTACAAAAAACCGAGATTATTCATATTTAATAAAAATATTCACCTGCGGCGCTTAATTCTCCAAATCAATAATATATTAACTAATTTTACGGAGTTACTAACTATTACAATTATTTTTTAATATACTTTATTAACCAAAGAACTATTTATGAATATAGTTTGAAAAAGTTTTTATAAAAGCAAAACATCACCCAAAAATTTGGAAAGGCTTAATTAAAAAGGAATTATAGTTATAAAATGACGACAAATCACTTCAAAGAATTGAATAATTTTTCATATGTAACTTAACCCAAATCTGTATTTGAATTTTTTAAATGATTTTCCATTGGATTATTTTACTGGCAGCCGTTCTATAATTTATTTATAAATTTGTTTCTTAAAGAAAATGTCAGAAACTAATGAGAACGTGAAAAAATAAGTTTTAAAACTAAAAAAAGGAAAAAAGATAACTTCTTTCTGCCTTTAATTTCTTTTTTGACATTAAGCCTTTTTGGTCTTTCTCAAAATTCAATTTAGCCTCTTTTTTCTCATTTCCTGACAACACTGCCCAGAAGCACGAAATTAAAGATACATGGTCTAATATGGGTAAGAATTCAAGAAGATGGACTTTTTGGTACCATTCTTCTGAAGCATGAAATTAAATATAATATGCTTTGTGTGAATATGATTCTATATGAAGGCACTTTTTGGTATTTTTGCGTTCTTATTTAGTATTTTTGAGCACTCTTTTATACTGAACCTAAAATCATGAATATGTGGTCCTAAATAAGTGAAAATCCACATGTAGCACAGTGGGGTCAAACGCAAATTTTTTGGTAATAAATCTGAATCTCCTAAACTACTGGTCGCATCAAATTAAAATGTATGGAAGAGTTGTAGAGGAGGACCTAGGCTTTCAGAAAAATCATCTTGTAGTCACCCTGTGATAATACGAGATAAGCTACAGGGTGTCAAAGTTGACTACCTCGAGTATGTAAAAGTTAAAAAAAATCGTAACTTGTACAAATGAAGTCCGATTTTTAAGATTTTTATATTTCTGGAAAGTGCTTGGGAAGATAAAGAAAAAATAAGCTTACTCATCAAAGTTATCTCTTACAGTTCAAAAGATATTTACGCTTGAATTTTGAATTTTTGATTTTTTGGCTCGACTTTCTTTCGTTTTTCGGGAATAAGTCCGGAGATATATGAGGTAAAAATTTTTTAAAAATATTCTGTAATTTGCTACACATTTCAAAATAATATGCTGAAAGAATTTTTGGATTATCTCAATTCGTCTAGACGTGAAAAATATTCAAAGTCAGCACTCTGAAATTGGCATGAAAAATGGCTATTTTTTTACAAAAATATAGTACAATTCATTCACTTTTTTCTCAAAGTTCCGTTAATAAAAAATTTTTTCCTTATTAATTTCAAAAGATAAGGCTTCATAAATGGTTAATAAAGAAATTTTGAATTGATTTAAGTTTGCACCCTACATCCAGCATTGGCCGAAAATTGTCAATTTTAAAAAATAGTTTCATTTTTATCGATTAATAAAAAAAATGTCACGCGAGCTTTTTAAATTTGGTACCCATATTTTTTATAGAAATAGATTTAGAATGATTTAACACTAAACTGCTTCCCGCCCGGCCAAAAACGAATGCAGGAGTGGAGATTTTATGTTAAAAGTCAGTTTTTTTAACGACTATTTTTAAAAGCATATTAAAAGCGTATTAGCATAATATTTTTAATATTATTTCTTACGTAATGTATAAAAAACAAATCAAGCTTTCATTCCTAAAAAAATCAATAAAATAGCTCCAATAACCTATTTTTGGTAATTTTTCAAAAATAATTTTTTTTTTTTTTTAAGTAGCTGAAAATCCAAAAAAAATTAATTTTTTTAATACAACTCCACTTAATTTTGCAAATACTTTAAAAATGTTAAAAGAATATAAAAATAGACTTATTTACCAATTCAACGATATATAAAATGTTGATATAGGTCATTTAATAATAGTAATATAATGGCCTCAAAACTACCAAGTCACGTCAAAAGTTGCAAAATTCACTATTTTGTTCCGTATTTCCATATGTGTGTATACGTAACATTTTAGTTTTCTAATGTATTATGTAGGTATATATTTGTTATTATAAAGTAGTAAATTCTTTATTTGAGTAATGTTTATTTAATTTGTTCTATATATTTACATACTTATTATACATATATACCGTATATTTATTTTATTAAGAATATATTATCGAAGATATTATTAGAGATTTTCTTGAAAATAATCAGAAACATCAAACGTTAGCAAATTTTTAACTTCCTTAGCTTCGGAATCCTCTTTTTCTATTTCAAGAGTGATTTTTGGTAGCCATCGTGTTCTTATAGAATATATAACTGGATCTGATGATATTAATAAATATTCCATTAAGTCCATATTTTCGAACATTTTCTGGTATTGAAGAGTCGGAAATGTTTAACATCTTTATTTCGGGCTTCCTGTGCTTCCTCTGTTAGCTCTCCCAATGGCAAAATACTATTTTCTATTATTTCTTTACCATGAGCCAATACTTTGTGAATTGTTGGAGTTATTGATTTCCAGGGGTATGTAATGTTAAGTAGTTCTTTAGTTTCGTAAGCAAAAATTTTAAATTTGTCCGCATTAATTTGTTTTTTGCTATTAACGGCTGCCAATATAATCTTAAAACGCTTCAAAATATTTAAGTCAATGCCTGTGATTGAAGATGTGAGTTCCGGATTTTCCAAGAAATGTCTTGCTGTATTTCCATCATTTGAGCTTCCATAGCCATGTTTGCAACTTTTCGATCAATCATCGTTAATTGTTGTTGAAATGTAACTTTAATAGTTCTGTTTGATACTTTTACATATATTGGGGGCAATGCTTTAATTTCTTCTTCCAATTGGTTGACAATGCTGTTTATTGTAACCGTGGTTTCTTTTGTGTAATCAAAAAGGATTAGACGGCACAAAAATTTGGAACCTGGAGTTAAATTTATCCATATATCATCAAAAAGCGAGTCATTTCTTGTCGATGAGGAAGGCTTATTTAAGCGCATTCAAAGTGGTACCAGAGACGCTATAAACAGCGAGGAATAATTATTTCCAGAATTACTTCCATCCAGTTGTTTGTATTCCGAAAATCCTGATGTTCCATCGCAGCCCCATTTGAATATTAAAATAAGTTCAGAGTCTTTGCATTTTTCAATGTTATCATTGCTGAAGGTAGGTATAATTCTAGAGGCAGTATTTTCAAGTAATTGCAATATATTAATTTTAGCACTTTTAACAGAAGCATTAAGCCTATGGAGGCTGTAGAATATTACTTTTCGCTTCTCTCACTGATTTGCTACTGGGAAAGATATCATATCCTTTTTCGCTAACAGATTTCCTCAAAATCTCGTATTGGTTTGATAATCCTAAATTTAATATTAGAGCTAAAGCATCTTCAGAGGTAAAGGACGATGTTGATTTCGGTGTCACTATGCTTTGGATTATCCGATGTAATCGATTGGGAGAAGCTTTTGGTAACACATCTATAACTTTTTCTACTTCCTTTGGTTGCGTACGTGTTACTAAAGCTTTAAATGTATCTTTTATTTCGGCATACGTATGTGAATTTAGAATAGATTCCTGTTTGGTCCTCTTTGTTCTTAGCTGAACTTCATCGTAATTTTTTTTTTTTGGTCGACCCTTTTTTTGCTTTCCGATGAAAATTGGTATTTCTCCCTCCAACCACTCTTCATTTTTCTGCTTGAACTTTGGTATTGACCAATCTGAAGCTTGCATCCTTTTTTCGTATGATTTATAAAAAATTTCGAGTTTTAAACTGTCTTCTGCAGTAAGAGTTAAACCAAAAGATGCTACTGTATCAATGAGTTTTCTTATTTTTTCTGGACGATTTATAATATCAGATAGATTATCCCAGATTACTTTGCAAATAGAAAAGTGTTTTAATGTAATCTTCATAATGGCAAATTCACTAATAAATCTGTATATTTATAAGGATACTTATATATAGAAAACGAATATTTATATCAGGTAAATGGTGACAGGCAAAAATGAATTAAAAAATTTAAATTTTTGCTCAAAACCCCCAATTTCATTCAGTTTATTTTTATGACCTGTAGTGTTAAACAGGTACGTTAAAAAAATGTACCTATGCGAATGTAAAAAAATCATTTTTGTTATAATACATTAATTAAGTAGCTAGGTAAATTATTTAAAAACTTAAAAAAATTTAATAAAAAACGAAGTTAAATATACTTATTTATGTACTTAGGTAATTTTAAAAACCTTTTCAGTAGAAAAAAATTATGAACACTTTAAATAAATTCATTAATAAATATTATTATCTCCTAACAAAAATAAGCAATGCAGTTGAGTGTTACGTATACACACATATGGAAATACGGAACAAAATAGTGAATTTTGCAACTTTTAACGTGACTTGGTAGTTTTGAGGCCATTATATTACTATTATTAAATGACCTATATCAACATTTTATATATCGTTGAATTGGTAAATAAGTCTATTTTTATATTCTTTTAACATTTTTAAAGTATTTGCAAAATTAAGTGGAGTTGTATTAAAAAAATTAATTTTTTTTTATATTTTCAGCTACTTAAAAAAAAAAAAAATTATTTTTGAAAAATTACCAAAAATAGGTTATTGGAGCTATTTTATTGATTTTTTTAGGAATGAAAGCTTGATTTGTTTTTTATACATTGCGTAAGAAATAATATTAAAAATATTATGCTAATACGCTTTTAATATGCTTTTAAAAATAGTCGTTAAAAAAACTGACTTTTAACATAAAATCTCCACTCCTGCATTCGTTTTTGGCCGGGCGGGAAGCAGTTTAGTGTTAAATCATTCTAAATCTATTTCTATAAAAAATATGGGTACCAAATTTAAAAAGCTCGCGTGACATTTTTTTTATTAATCGATAAAAATGAAACTATTTTTTAAAATTGACAATTTTCGGCCAATGCTGGATGTAGGGTGCAAACTTAAATCAATTCAAAATTTCTTTATTAACCATTTATGAAGCCTTATCTTTTGAAATTAATAAGGAAAAAATTTTTTATTAACGGAACTTTGAGAAAAAAGTGAATGAATTGTACTATATTTTTGTAAAAAAATAGCCATTTTTCATGCCAATTTCAGAGTGCTGACTTTGAATATTTTTCACGTCTAGACGAATTGAGATAATCCAAAAATTCTTTCAGCATATTATTTTGAAATGTGTAGCAAATTACAAAATATTTTTAAAAAATTTTTACCTCATATATCTCCGGACTTATTCCCGAAAAACGAAAGAAAGTAGAGCCAAAAAATCAAAAATTCAAAATTCAAGCGTAAATATTTTTTTAACTGTAAGAGATAACTTAGATGAGTAAGCTTATTTTTTCTTTATCTTGCCAAGCACTTTCCAGAAATATAGAAATCTTTAAAATCGGACTTCATTTGTACAAGTTACGATTTTTTTTTAACTTTTACATACTCGAGGTAGTCAACTTTGACACCCTATAGCTTATCTCGTGTTATAACAGGGTGACTACAAGATGATTTTTCTGAAAGCTTAGGTCCTCCTCTACAACTCTTCCATACATTTCAATTTGATCCGACCAGTAGTTTAGGAGATTCAGATTTATTACCAAAAAATTTGCGTTTGACCCGACTGTGTGTAGGTACTTTCTTCAAATATTAAGTTTTGAAAATTTTGTAAAAATTAACTTAGAGACATAAAATTGAGGATATATGGTTCTACGCGGGTGAGAATCCACGAGCTCTGTTATTTACATCTTTCTCTACTAAAAAATAATAATAATAATAAAAAAATAATAATTTATTAGTTTTTAAACTTGCTATTATTTAGGATGTAAAAAA
This sequence comes from Protocalliphora azurea, assembly GCA_932274085.1. NCBI lineage: Eukaryota > Metazoa > Arthropoda > Insecta > Diptera > Calliphoridae > Protocalliphora > Protocalliphora azurea. The sequence goes on from OW026520.1 coordinate 89,145,428, forward strand.
TTGACCTTTATTCGTACCCTACGAACATTCTAAACCAAAAAACATGAAAATAAATTTTAAATAGTATTCTTTCTTTATCAAAAATATATTAAATATGTCGTTGATACTTTTTGAAAATCTTATTATTTACTTTACTTTTTGGAATTTTTTAACTAAAATATTTTAAAGTTCTCACGTTTATTACATTTTAAAAATGTATGGTAAACAAAAACAATTTTTTAAACTTTGTGTTTGTTTTAATGGAAAATTTCACTACTTCGATACGTTTTCAAGAATAGGCACCAATAATTTTGAGTATTTAATTTTTGTAAATGATCCAAAGCAAGCACTTGGTAACAAAATAAGTATGTACATACATATGTATGTGGTAAGTTAAGTAATGGTAAATATATTAAGAATATATAATATAAATATATATATACATCTATGTAAACATAATTAAGTACATGTATGTACATACATACATATAAGAATATCATTCTTAACTAATAATAATTTTTATATTTATCATTATTTTTAAAATTTTTTTTATAACTTTAAATTTAATATATGTATATATATATATATATATATATATATATATATATTTATACGAATATAATTTTATTTTTTATATCAATATCTGTTTTATAGATATATATTTCATTTTATATGTATTTACATATTTACAAATATACGTATTTTATTTTAATTTTTTTGGGTTTGCTTATGTTAATGAATAAAAAGTGGTATTATTCATTAGTATTTAACTTTTTTCTTTTTATATGGGATTTATAATATTTGTAGCCTGTTTTACTTATTATATGATCATTATCAAATTTACCAACATGAATTTTCCTAAATTTTACGTTATTTTTGCCACTTTTATCAATTTTTCGATACACTTGACCGGTTTGAGTTTGACATTCTTCGCGAGGGCGATTTAAATTCGATATTGACTTTTGCTTTGATTTAGTAATTCTTTCTCTTATTCTAGGATAATATTTCATCCCTATTGAACCATTTTGAAAATCCATAGGTTTACAACCTTTGGTTGAATTAATCGTATTATTATAAAAAGTAATAGCCTTGTAAATTTTCTCTTCAACACTCCCAATATCCTTATTAGGGACATGTCTGAGCAACCATATATGCTCATTCATGGTATTATGAAGACGCTCTATATCGGAGTTTAATGTGTGGTTATTATTTGAGGTAAAATGAATTTCTATATTTTCCTGTCTTATAAATTCTGTTAATGGCGGTGCTTTAAAACCTAATTCACTGTCGGTTTTGATTTTCCTAATGCTGCCAATAATACTCAGATACTGAGTTAGTGCTCTTTTATACTCTACCCAAGTGATATTCTGGATTTTTATTGCCTGTGCAAATTTCGAAAATTTGTCAATTATTGTCAGTTTTTTGTAAGATTTTGTTAGATGGACCTTCCGTCGTATTTTTCCAAATTGCAAATATCACAATTGTTAATAAAATGTTGTATTCATATCTTAAATTTCGATTGGTATATTCTCATCCCAAGTTGTTCGAAATTTTCATTAATACCGCGGTGGTTGTTTTTTTTACGCTCCGTCTCAATAAGTTCGCAAAGAACATCTTCATCTACAAATGTAGAATTTTTTGAAAGATAATTCAAAACTATTTCGTGAAAAAGTTCGTAGACTAAATTATCTTCGATAAGAATAGCATTTAATTAGAATTTTCTGTGCATTTAAGCGGCTTTTATGCCTGTTATTGTGACTCTCGAATGGACCTATTACATGAAGTTGATGGCCAGTAAAATCATCATCAGAAAACCAATCATCACCAAATTTTTCAAGAGGACTTCGAATTTCGTTAAAGTAATTTCTATAAGGGAGCTTATGTAAATTATTATGTAAATTATTGAGCTATGGTAAATTATTGGCAAATTTTCGTGATTTCTTATTGAGTATTGAGATATATTTATATCATGACTAATTTAAGGCGATTATGTCATTAAAACTCCATTTTCAAAAAGTAGCACTTGCATGGGAGATAGGGGAAGTAAGAAAGTAAATATTCGAGCAGAATTTCATTACAATATCTTAAAAATTTCGACCTTTACAAGGTTTACAAACTGTCAGCCAGATGGAAGGATGGGCATCAGCATCTCGATTCGGAAATTGAGTATAGAAACATGTAGATAGCCCATAGTTACTTAATATAAATTATATTTTGTATCTTATATCAAAATTGATAAAGGACAAAGAAACAAAGTGCTTAACATCAAAAAATTACTTTTAGAAATCTGCAGATAGCCCTTTTTGAATATAACCCCTCGATATGCTTTTGTTGATCTTCTTGAATAATATTTAAATTCTTTCGGTAAGAATTAACTTTCCTTTATGAATTCAGTATGTTATTGTTTTTTATGATTTTTTCTGTTTTTGTCATATTTCATCCTTATATTAAAAGTTTAACTTGTTTCGTGTTAAATTGTGCAAAATTGAATTAAAACAGAAACTTGATTTTTTGTTTATTTTTTTAATAAAATTTTTCTGCGCACACAAATCAAGATGAAAGAAAATTTCTTGGATGAAAAGGGAAATAGAAATAAGAATATTTAGCAATTTAATTGTTTTTACGCTTTTGGTATGAAATAATTGAAACCAAAGAAATATAAGAAACTTCAAATAATTTAGAAATCTTAATAATTGTGTTGGAATTTTTTTATGACAATTTCTTTTTTTAATTATAAACTAAAAGAACAAATCTTGGCATTAAAGATTGCAATTAAAATAAACTTTCTATTTACTTGAATCTATTCTGCTTAAATGTAATTTTTCTTTAAACATTTTTGCTGCAATAATTTAATATTTTCTCTCTTAAGGTTAAACTGAGGGGATTTCCTGTGCTTTTATTTTCAATTTTAAATTGAATTCCATCGGGGGTCATCATTTTACCTACATCTTCTTACACGGCTGTTATCAATTTGTTATCTTTAATTTTTTTCTTTGGTTTATCATATCTTGGTGTTTTTTATTTTTTGTTTTTATTTTTTTTTTTATTTTGTAACTACATTTACTTCCGGTTTACTTAACAAATCTCAATCTTAGTCATTCAACCAGATATAAGAAGCAATCATTCCGTTCAACAAACAAACTGACAGCCAAACAATATTGTTTAATCAATGGAACTTATGACACTTTTGGGTCTTATTATTACACAAAATTTGTGTGAGAATTTTTATTTCATTTGCTTTCTTTTCCTTTTTATTAAATTTAATTTCAAGATATATATTAAGATATACCAACAGAATTTATCGTTTATTTCGTTATTTTAAATATTTTTGGAATTATACACAGGCTTTATAGTTCAATAGACTTGTCGGAAAATGCATTAGCTTATATTTTTTAATTTAGCGTGTTCACTAAACTAGTCATCGTGTTCCATATTTACGATTCATATTTTATGGATCTCTAAAGTAGAAAATCTTTGGTATTTTTGTCAAAAATCAACAAAGTTTAACAACTTTTGTAATCACTATCCGATTTTGAGAAAATTAGTATCGGTTAAAAGGAATGATATTCCTCTTTATCACAAAAGTTAAATATCTTATATTATATAGGAGATATGGTCAATTATGGATCATTCATTATGAAATTTAGTTTAGCAATCTATGCTCATACAAAAATTAGTTGTGCTAAATTTTATCTCGATATTGATACTTATATGAAATTTATGCAAGTTTAATTGATATTCGGGAATGTGGATTATATGGGAACCGTGTTCAATAATGGACCTGTGAAATTGTGTATGATGATTTATACTTCTATACAACTCAAATATATAAAATTTTGTATTAATGTTAACGAAATTGTGGGTTTTATGCGCTTTTAAATAATCTTTAGGCAGCGGAACCTACATAAAAGATGTGACGAAGTTTGGACTGATCATTGTAAAATTTGGTACAATCATCTATATTTGTACAAAACTAGTGTGTGCTGAAATTATATAATTATGATTTATTTCAGATATTTGTATACCTTTAACCGCAATTGCGAGGAAAAAAGATGGAGGGTATTATAGGTGAAATAATGGGCCGACCACAATCAATTCCATATATCTTAACTTTGTAACCCCATGTATGAAATATGTGTAAATAATCTTTAAAATCATCACAAACAATTCTGCGGATTTTGTAAAGTGTGTTACAGTGGGTTAAATGTCTATTAATGTGCTCCTGAAACTTCTATAATAATATCAAATGATTTTTTCTTATTTCAATAAATAATGATCTGTTATATTAAAATTTAAATAAATATATTAATCAATATGCCTAAAAATATCTAATAGCAAATACGTTAGTTAGTAAAGAAAAATAGCTGTAACTTCTGTCCTTATTGAGATCCTATTTTTAAATTTTTACACTATAACGACAAATTGATTGTAAACATCGTGTAAAAAATAATGAAAATTAAAATATCCTTTTTCAGGATATCCAAGGATAAAGAATATTTTTTTGTTTAGATATTTAGTTGTTACGACTTTATGATAAAGAAGAATCTCAGAATCAAGTTTGCTGAAATCTGATAATGCACACAAAAGTGCTTAAATTTTGCTTATTTTTGACAAAAAAGCTCGAGGTGTCCAATTTTAGAATTTCATAAAATATGAACCGTTAGCGATATGATACACTTCGATACGCCTAGAGGAGTAGATTATATGTGTAGGGAATTTAAATTTGAAAATGAGATCCCACTAACCCCTCAAGAGCGGAACTAGAGGATTTCAAAAAGCACATTTTTAAAAATGTTATCCAATTTTTAACTTCTGATCCGATTTCAAAAATTTATCTATTTTCTTAAAGCAATCATTTGGGCTTCTAAAGATGCTTTTATCTTATAGTTATTCATATCAGAAGCTTCAAGTTTTATAATTTATAATTTCTTTAATAAATTGGACAAATTTTTCATCCGTTTTTATAAAACTGTATTCCTTCTTAAATAAAAAATTTATAAATCATGTCATTGTCTTTTCCTAGTTCAAAAAAAAAATTAGATTTTAATTTTTCTCCACATATCTCGCTTTTTTTCAAAGCACTTTTTTGATTTTAATAATTTTTAAGGACTTGATAGCTAAATTATATGCCCGAAGCCTTTTCAATTTGCTATAGAAATTGTAGTCTGTAAGCTAATTGAAAAATTTAGATTTGCAAATAATTTTTGCAACGAAAGTTAAGTACATAATTTTGTACAGTGGTATAATTATCCTTACAATTTTATTATATCATCCTGAACTATGGCGGATACTAACTCCAAGACTAATGCGCAAATAATATTAAAGGTACACAATTGAGTTATAAAAAATTATAAATAGTTTCTAGTCTTCTTAATGGCGTGACAAATTTTGGTAGATGTAAAAGCCTTCTTATAGTTTTGTTTCTTTAATCATGCTTATTACTATTTTTTAACACATTTAATTTTTTTGTAAAATCTAATTTCAAAACATGCAACAGAGATATTATCGGTCAAGACCGACCACATGATACCATACACCATTGTGTATATACATCAAAATTCGGCGGGGAGTCCTATAAAGACTTGTGGCCAATTGTGTGTTAAATGTAGTGTTTATTAATATTATATGAATACTAATATTTATATGAGACTCCCGGGACTGGTTTTATACGGGAGCTATGGTCAATTATGAACCGATCAAGGCATGGCACGGTGGTTTCTAATTATATATTTCTACTTATGTATATAAAACATGTATTTGGCATAATATTATCTTTATACTATCAATTTTATGAGATTTATGCGATATCTGAAAGAGGGATTTAAATATGAGCTATCATTAATAATGATATCTATAAAATTTGTCCTAAATTTTCGTAAAATATTTTTGTACCTAATTTCACTGAAATATTGCTAATTTAAGGTATTCATTATAACGATAATAACGATAATGCATGGGGGTTAATTTTAAATAGGCTCCGTCCTTATGCCAAAATAATAATTCGTGCTAAATTTCATCAAGATATCTTTAAAATTGCGGCCTATTCTTTGCTCACAAAGTCAGATGGACGAAAATCATTAAATCGACTCAGAAAATTAACCTAAGCCGATTAATATACATTAATGTGGCTCTTAGACCAATAATCTTGGATGTTACAAATACAAACACTTAATACCCTCCCCATCTATGGTGGTGTAGGGTATAAATATTTATTTATTTCCTAACGACGATAAAATCATAATGCTTATAATATCATAATTACGCATGTTATTTGCAAAAAACAAAAATGTTTACCTAAAAGTTGTTTATAGTCTCATTTATCGCTTTGGGATACCCAAAAAGAATCTTGTATTATTTTTCTCATATTTCTTATTTTGATATTAAATTCCCGTACACGAATGTGTTATTGTAATCTAGGGTTCAATGAATTCAATAAATTTCTTAGAATATTAGTCTTTATTGTAGTTGTTGCATAAATATTTTATTCAATTAATGAAAATCTAAACAAAAAAAAAATCGTACAAAACTTGAAGTCATATATGACTTGAAGTAAATATGTATAGAAAAAAAAATTAAAATCTTAAAGGTCAATATACTTTACAAAAGGTATTTATAAAAGGCAAAAAAAAAAAAACAAACGAGAATTTTAAATGAGTTTATTAAATTTGGTGAAACTTTTAAACAAAGTCACATAATGCTAAAACATTTTTTATAGATTAAATTTTTTTTTTATAAATTTAACGATGCGAAATTAAACTAGCTATGAAAATTATGTGAAATTTTAATTCTGCTTTTATGGTAAGCATAATTCAATTATAATGATATCATCTTGTAATTGCTTCCTTACCTTTTCCGCGCTACGAAAAGAGTATAATTTTAAAAGAAGATTTTAGGTGAAATCAATATTTTAAAATTTGTATTTAACTACCTTATTAGTCATTACCGTGACAACCATAAACATGTTTTAACAAAAGTGTTTTATGCGCATAAAAAATGCTCTTCAAATCGGAAATTATGCCCTTAAAACTAAAAAAAAATATGCTATTAAAATATTATCTTTTGTGGCTAAATTTTGAATTTTCTAATATTCATGCTAAAATAACGTGATTTTTATTAGTAATTGTTAATATATGTATATATGTATATATAATATATATATATATATATATATATATATATATATATATATATATATATATATATATATATATATACATATGCACTTAAAAACATTCAAAGTTAATACGTTATATCAGGAAATTAAGAAATTTCTTTTAATTATTTTATAAGATTAAAATTATAATTGGTATTAAAAAGAAATTTTCACTAAAAATTCTACTTGATGCAAAATATACAAAATGTGTAAAATATCCAAAATTATGCTTTTTAGAGTAATACATATAAAATTACACTCTTAATTATAAAATATGCAAAAATATGACATTTAAAGTAAAAAGATATGCTAAGAGCATAATAGTGATCTTTACGAAAATACGAAAAAATATATTGTTAAGCTCAAAATATGTAAAAAATATGTATTTATGACTTAAATATGCAAACACATGCTATAACAAATCGACGCCAAAATTCTTAAAATTATCTGAATCGAATAAATAACTAACAGTTTGCTTCATTTGAAGCCCAAGAAAAAATATGATTTTGCTTATTTTTGGATACCCTAGTTTTTACATTTTCCATGTACAAACCAGAAAGTCTCTTAGCTAACTTAAAGTGACACGAAAAGTATCAATTTTTCATATACAATATTTATACCCTATACAATCATAGATAGTTGTGGTATTATATGTTTGTGCTGAAGTTGTGAGGCGCAGAAAAAAAATCGGACTTCCACCTGAAGGTGTACCATACGACTTAGAATCAACTTCTGAGTTGATTTAACGATGTTCGCACGTTCGTTCGATCGGCTGGCAGCCTGTCCATGTAAAACTTGTGTGCAGAGTGCACTGGTACATATGACCCTTTGCATACAAGGACGAAGCTTATTGAATTTGGTTGTGATCGGTCCATTATTTCACATACATTCCATACAAATTTACTACCGGAATAGAATCTTAACACTCTTATATGCCTTAAAGATAGGAATATTTTCATGAAATTTTATATAAGTTTAAATCCGTTTGCAAAATTTAATATCAACCCATCTTGTGAAAGTCACTTTAACGAACATAAATTCATACACACACATATATATTATGTTAATATATAATACAAATAAGATTTATACAAACAGAAACTACAGGGCCAAATTTTGTGTGAATTGACCAATCATTGACCATAGCTTATACACAAGGCCTACTTCCAGGAATTACCGGGAATAAAATGTATAAATTTCATATAGATGTTAGTATAAACGTAGTATACAATACAAGTGTCGGTGCAAAATTAGACATAAATCCCATATAAGGTATCATATGGTCGAGCTTGACAGACTATATTTCTGACTTGTTTAAGTTTCAAATTATTACATAAAAAATTATTTCCTTCAACGAAAAATTACCTTCAACAACATTGCATGTTTGCCTTTAATACATTTTTATCACAACTGACTTGATAGTTTTTGCTATTTTTTTTTTTTTTTCATACGAAACATGTCAAAATGAAATTATTGCAAATGTCAGTCGCAAACTTTGCACAGTGGTTTCGAAACACTTTATTAGAAGTAATTCTGTAACTTGTGAACCATTGTATATATCTCAATAAAATTTTACATGGCAAGATATAAGGTATTTTTTAGTTGATTTGGAGGCGCACAGTTGTTTGGGCGGATAGTTTTTGGCCCTCCAAAGTTGGCCATCTCGGGTATATCATTTTTTTTTAAATCTCATAAAATTCATTTATGATATGACAGAAAAGAAATTTTATATATAGATGATAATTGTAAATATATGTGTTTACATGTGTAAGTTATCTCTTTTAGTTTAATAGATATTCAGGTCGAAATAAATCCTTATCTCAATTTTAGCATCATTTTTTCTAGCTTTTTAATTTCGAGGTCCAAAATTTTTTTTAAATATTTATCAGATTCCTTATAAATTCTAAATAAACATCACATAAATATATGGATCCGATAAAAAGTTATATTTATCTGAATTTGGAACTTTAAAAAAAATTAATATTTTTGGTTTTTTTACAAAAATGTGGCAATATTTATTCACTTATAAAATTTGTTTTTGTTCTAGGCTATATCATTTTTTTAACGTCTTCAAAATAAATCTTAACGCAAATGCGTATAAAGTAAATCCGGAGGAGCATGTGGCAAAGATCTCCCTACAAGCTCTATCCAAACTTTGTCAATTTGTTTAAAAATTAATTTTTTTTTTTTTTTTTTGTGAAATTCTCAAATTGCAAAACTAGGATCAATATAAAATTATTTTAGTTATATATAACCATACGTAACGTAAACACCCGAAAAGGTGACCATTTTAATGGAAAAAATAAATTTTTTAAACACGTTTTATAGGTATTGGGATTTTGGGCAGTTTTATGTAAAGAGTGAGAGCTTTTAATGCTCTGATTTTAAAATAAGTTTAAATAATAATTATATTAAAATCATTAATAGCTAAATTTTAAGTCCTTCGAGAAACGCTGGGATCAAATTATATTCCACTAACTTTTTTTATCAATCTCCATATTCCATAATTTTCTTAGATACCTCCTTTGCTTAAAATCTAACCGAAACTAGACCTCCTCTAGCCAAATTAAGCTATTTCTCATACGTTTGTGTATATATAAGGAATATATCTATTATTGAAATTTTGATGTATAATAGGTTTACTACTGTTCAGTTAATGTTTATTTATAACTGAGATATTTAGAAAAGATGTAATTGTAGAAAAATTTTATAATTTCCTTAATAAAATGTTTTTTTATTTCTTTCTTAATTCAAGAAAAGAAAATAAAAATTGTAGGTAAATTGCATTTAACAACTTTTTAATAAATAAAAGTGACAGGTATTTTAAATTCTATTTGGTATATTACAAGTCATTGTATTTGGTATATTTTTTATAAAAGTTTTTTATATTCAGGTATCTTTGGATAATTTTCTAACCCATCGATTGCGATTTCTTAGAACAAGTAAGCATGTTATGTTAAAAGTTCTTTCATAGCGGTGCAATATCATAAAAATGGACATAGTTTTGGGGTACCTACTACAACTTTTTCAATATATGTATTACTCATTTGCATTATTTAGAACATTAGCGTTTTTACAACCATTATGATTACACAACAATATAAAGTTCTATGTTGCCTCCTTGGGAAACTCCACCGAACACCTGAATCTGTTAAATCACTAATTCATAGATACGCAATCGGAATCAAATACGCAAAAATTGCAAAAAGTTGTATATGAGTGTTTTAATTAAAACATACTGACTGGTTGGATAGAACTATGGAAGGTAAAACCACTAATGCAAGTACACGGTATTCTGATATGGGAAATAAGTCTAAAAAAGTAGGTTGTCAGAAATTCTGTCAATTTATTCCGAGACTGAAATCAAAGATTCCTTTAAGGGAGCATTAAAAAGAAATAAAAACACAGTGGAAGCAACACAATTAGCAGATATTCTTCCTGATGCATTACCAAATCGCTCTAAGCATATAGCAAAAAGCATACCCACACCCAATTCGGCCTCTGAGTTTTCTAAAAAGGAACCAATTGCACTTATGCTTAGCAGAAATAAATATATAATATTGATAAAGGCATAATTTTATAAAGAGCATCCAATTTTACCAAGCTATAAACATTTCTTGAAAAAGTAGGATATTATGCCACAAACTTGTGAAATAAGTAATGAAAGAGCATTTCTTGATTTTGTCACAATTGCTTGAGAATACTATTTTTTTGAACTTGTTTATTGGCCAGCAAAAATAGATATTAATACTAAAATAAGCACTAGTTAACAATAACATTTTATATACATATATACACTGTCTATAATCGAGCGCTCTAGTATTTTTGATATAATTGTAATTTGGTTTTTACAAATGTGAATTAATTTTTTATTAAAACGGATAATATGTTATATTAACAGTCTTAATTGCAATGAAAATATTAAAAAAAAACATTGCTTAAGAATACTATTTTAAGGCTTCTTTCCACATTATCCAAGATGGGGATGTCATGGAATATCATCATTGTCAGAATAAAAACAAATATCATCGAAGGTAATTACTACTGACTACAAAAGAGATGACTGACCCAAACATAGATAGCAAGAAGATTTTTTGAAAATTATGAAATGACGTCAAAAATTTTTTGATTGATGTGGAACTACTTCGAAGATTCCATGTCATTTTGCGGGCAATAAATAGTAAAGATCGTACAAACGCTAAAAATTTTAATTATACACCACAGATGCGTTAAAATGCCTGCAGTTCTTATATGGATAAAGATAATTAAAACCAAAAATACACAAATAAATAAAATATTGGTTACTCGTTTAAACGCTTAAGTTTCCCATTTGTGCAAATTTGAGCGATACGTTTCATGAACACCCTTTTCAAATGTTGTGCATCAAGTAAATAATATAAAATTAATTAACGTAATTATAATTTTTTATATCGCATTTGTTAATAACTTTTAAGTATAAACAAAAGACAGCTAATCTATAAATGCACAACTAAACAGCGCAAGTTTATTTCTAAGTCTAATAAGTTTTGAGCAAATGATTTTCCATAAAATTGTTGACAGTTCATTTGCGAGTGTTCAAACTAGCACACATTACACAGTTTGTGAGGATTTTGCGCGTTTTCATGAGGACTCTTATTGTTTTTTAAATTTATTTTTTGATAATAATATTTATTTAAGTCATATAAGGCTAAAGAATAAAAAAAAACTAGATACAAACGAATAAATAAAGTATAAAAACATGCTTCTTATATATATAAGTTGTCCTAAGCAGCATACATTTGTTATAAAAATGTATAAGAAATAGCTTAATTTGGCTAGAGGAAGCCAAGTTTCAGTTACATTTTAAGAAAAAGTATAAACTTTTTGTACAAGTATTTAGCACCTAAAACGATAGAATATGGAAGTTGATAATTTATAAAATAAAGTTAGTGTAATAATGTAATAATGTAATTTCATTCCAGTATTTCTCGAAGGCCTTAAAATTTAGCTATTTATTGTTTTTTAATGGAATTAATATTTAGACTTTAATTTAAGTATAGTATGTGCAGACTTGTCTTCAAATCAAAGAATTAAAAAATTCCCACTTTTTTACATAAAAATACCCAAAATCCGAAACCGTTAAAACGTGTTTAGAAAAAATTTACATTCTTCATTGAAATTGTCACCCTGTCGTTATAATGGGCTTTCTTCAGAAAATACTTTTTGAGTGTTTACCTTACGTGTGTAGATATATAATTAAGATAATTTTATGTTGATCCCAGCTTTGGAATTTTAGAATCTAACAAAAAAAATTAATTTTTCAAAATTGACAAAGTTTGGATAGGGCTTGTGGGGAAAAATTTACCCCAAGTTCGTCCTGATTTACTTTAGACGCATTTGCGTTAAGATTTCTTTTGAAAATTATATGGCGCGGAACAAAAGACAAAATTTGTAAGTGATTAAACATTATTAACTTTTTGAAAAAAAAAAAACAAAAAAATTAAATTTTTTAAAGTTCTAACCAATGTTGCCAGTTCAGCCTTTTTTCGATTAAATCAAGCCTTTTTATTTTGCTTTTATCCTCAAAATTTTCGCTTTAGCTTCCAGCCTTTTTTCTAGCCTTAAAATTACCTAAAAGGCTAAAATATTATTATTTCAACAACGCAGAAAATTATTTCTTATTTGCTACTACTAATTTTCTTAATCAAAAAGGAATTATAATTCAAAAGTGACGAAAAATTGAGTAATTTTTCATATTAAATATAACCCAAATTTGTGTGGAATTTTTTTTTTTTTGACCATTTTTCATGGAGTCATTTTGCTGGGTGTTATTATAAATTTATTAAAATTTCTTTAGAAAAATATCAAAAACTAATGAGAACGAGAAAAAAAGTTTCTAAATTTTCTATAAAAAAAAGAACTTTTTTCTGGTCTTATTTTCTTTTTTGGTAATTTAGCCATTTTTACCCTTTTCAATTTAGCCTTTTTCTCATATCCTGGCAATACTGAATCCAACTTCAGATTAGTATAACTTTTTATCGGATTCATATATTTGTGTGACTCTTGCAGCAGTATTATTTAGAATTTTATAAAAAATATTTAAAAAAAAATTATGGCCAATATTAAGCCTGCCAAGTTATAAAAACTAAAAAGGAGGCTAAAAATGAGACAAACATTTATTTCGACCTGAATATCTCTTAAACTAAAATTATAAATGAATTTTTCGCGATTTCTTAAAAAAATCGCATACCCGAGATGGCCAACTTTGGAGGACCACCCACTACTCCCTGACTCATTATGAGTCTGTGCTCCAACACAAAAACACCTCATTTCTGGGCATGAAATTTTATTGAGATATCTCCAACGGTTCAGAAGTTACAGAATTACCACTGTGCCTTGCACTTGTTGAGCAATTCGCTCATACCCGTACCAAAAACCAATTCATACAAACATGTACATATGTATATACTTTGAGCTACATACATAAATACGGTTGGAAGTTTGAAAAATGTTTATATTGCAAGTACTTGAAACTGATGCTAGAACATTTTGAACAGCATGCCATAGGGATACAAGTGATTTAAATGTCAGTGTTAAAACAAAATTATATAAAAATTTACCTATTTTTTCTATCCACAGGTGTTGCCAGTTCAGCAATTTTAAGGCTAAGTCTAGCTAGTCGTTTGGTAGCCTTTTTTGATTCTTAAAATTACCTTAAAGAGGCTAAAATATTACTATTTCAACAACGAAGAAAATAATTTCTTAATATCTGCTACTAATTTCATTTAAGCATTTTTGTGTATTTATTCACACAAAAAATCTACATTTTTTTATATTTAATAAAAATTTCATTATCATTCATTCATTATCCAAATCCATAACAACTGATATACTAAAATTTTCAAATTTTTAGTATTTATTACTAAATCGATTATTATATTTGCAAATTCGATTACATAATTTTACAGATTCTAATAAAAGCAGAAAATCACCCAAAAACTTAAAAATGCTTATCAAAAATTGTTATATTATCAAAAAATTATCAAGAAAAAAGTCACCAATCACCACATATATTTGTAAATAATTCATTAAATTAAAACCTTTTTTGAAATATGCACCTCTCACCAAAATAATTATATCAATTATTAAAAACTGGAAAAAAAATCCAATAAAAAATTGAGCAAATCAATCAAGTACAAATAAGTATATATAAGTATAAATTAAAAATTTAAGTGATAAGTAAAATTTTATTTAAGTTTTATTTTTATTTTATATTTACTTGAATGTATTTATTAAATTTAGAAGCAAAATGAAATAACTATATTAATTGAAATATATACGATAATAATTTTTTCTGTGTAGGTACTGTCATTTTACTCACAGCTGATCTATGTCTTTTTATAAATTTATTACAATATCTTTTGAAATATAAAAAAACTAATGAGAACGAGAAAAAATAAGTTTTTAAATTAAAGAAAAAATTTTAGCATTTTTCTGGCCCTATTTTTTGGGATATTTGGCCTTTTTGTGGAGTTTTTTGATGTTAAATTTAGCCTCTTTTTTCGGCTCCTGGTAACACTGCTCTCCATAGCACTTCTTTTGTACCCGGAAATTGCAACCCACCAAAGTTGATGTTTACATTTTTTTCTTGTGAAAATAAAATAAAAAAGTGCATGTACATAAATATCTATAGTTTGTTTATTAAAGTGACCCTTAAAATTTGTCGACGTTCTAAAATAAATTATTTTATTATTTTTTTTTTTTTAACTATAAAAGTTGAGATAAAAATATGCTTACGCCACAAAAAAACATTAGAGAGATTATATAAAAAAGATTATATATAAAACAAAGTATCTTTTTCGTTTGTAACATTGTTAATTTTTTGGGGTTACCTCTAATGCACAGTGGAGCAGAATCGAACATTTTTGGATATATATCTTTAACTTCTACTTGGCTAGTCTGATTTATATGAAATTTTACATAGGCATAACAGAAGAGTGTACAATTTTAAGATTCGAAGAGGGACCCAACAGTCACAGTAGGGTATTTCTGACATTGCCTAGAAGCAACAGAAATGGATTTTAATGCTTCTCCGAATCACTACAGTAAGGAAAATTGTCTTTTACACTCAGTCAATAACTTTCGCTATTGCATTCTTGGTAACTATATGCAATTGTTATTGCATTAAAGTAAGCAACGTTTTTTTTTGGGTACTTTTGGTCCTGTAAAATATATTGACTTCAATATTTTTGTATATAATTAAAAAACACGTCATCTATACAATAACATTTGTTTGAAAAATTAGTCTATAGTTCTTTTTTTTTTTTTTTTTTTTTTTGATTTAAAGTAAATTTTTAGTAAAAAGTTGGATTTTAAAGAAACTAAATATGATAGCTGTAATAAAATCTTTGTTAGTTAAAATATCCTAACGAAATTTTCGGTGGTTGTTTATATTATCATTTGAAATGATGGAGTATAAAAAATTTAAGTTTTTGTTTAAAGGAATCCCACAATTCTCATTTGTTTCGGGTCTGGAAAAATCCATTGGCAAACTCTTTAGAACATATCAGTGTTTCCGAAACTGCATTCCGTTTGTAGATCCATGCATGGGGATTTTAGAACACATAGGCTAAATTCAAAATTTCGATACAAAATAGGTCCAATTCGGCGGCATATCAATTTAGTTCTACTGGGTGATTACGTTGGTTCTCAATTTTGAAACTATGTCCATGAAGATACCTTTCAGAAATACCTTAGAGAAAAAGGGTGCAGACACTTTTTCGGCAAAAAAAATCATGGTTTTTGCAGTTTTCAAATCGAAAATCGTTTATTTTTGGACTAGATGAAGATATCGACTTCAAATCTTTTCTATTCGATATATAATTTTGTTATTTAACTAATTGTAGAAAAACATGGCTAAATCAATCGAAATAGTGGACTTTATATGGAAAAAAAACTGGACCAAGATGTTGGACAATTGATACATTTGTAAACTATAAGAGACAAAGAGAAAATGAAAATATGTTTTGCATAAGTCTCATAAAGAACTTTAAGAAGGTATACAAA
The DNA here is from genome assembly GCA_932274085.1 of Protocalliphora azurea. NCBI lineage: Eukaryota > Metazoa > Arthropoda > Insecta > Diptera > Calliphoridae > Protocalliphora > Protocalliphora azurea. Next base: position 89,161,605 of record OW026520.1, read on the forward strand.
TCTTTAAAATCGGATAAGAAATTTAAAATTGTGCATTGCTATGCTTGCGAAATTGTATGAATTTATACTTGTGTAATGAAAGCGGAACGAAATATGTTTTAGGATTTTAAGTATTTTTTAATTAATAATTACTTCAATAGAATTGCAGAAAAATAATAAATTCAATGCTGTTTCAAAAGTTGCTTTATGCAAAATTTTATATATTTTTTAAGTTTACAAAATTAGTAAGTGAAACGTACTACGTGTGCCTTTTATGACTTAAGAAAGAATTTCTACTTCCATAAAAATCATATGTATCTTAAAAATCTTGTAACAATAAAATATTCTACTAATTTTCAAAAGTATCGGTACTGGTTTTTCATTGTTATTAGCTCCTATTATATAGCCAGTCTAGACAACTTTAATTTTCTTACTTGTTATTGTTTAAATAGTAAATAGTTATTATTTTTGTATGTTAGTTACATGTAAATAAAATTCTTATATTATAAATATTTTTCTATATACGCAGGACGGACGTGTAAACAAATTACAACATAGTATTATCAACTTGTTCACACATAAGAAAAATATCTTAGAAGTGAAAGAATATTACCACCTTACACCGGCTTCGCTGAATTAAAGTTTTATAAATAGTACGACAAATTATTTCCAACGGACTTTATAGCTGTGTTCGCGTACCTGATATTTTGTGAAAGTTATCACAAAACGTTGCTAGAAGTTATTAATCGGGATCGCTTACTTTAAAATTTTTGCAAGTGAGAGCAAAAGAGACAAAATTTGACAGTTAATTGAAAGAGAAATTTATGAAATCTGCTATATGTTTTTCTTTCATCAACTGTTTAAAAAACATGTAATTACTTGTTTATAAATGAAAACAAAGAAAATCAAAACATATAAACAAATGTAGTAAAACACTACTTGTTTAAATTTATGTTAAAAAATGAGATATAAATTAATTAATTAATACAAGTTCTTATTTGCTATTGAAAATTATTTTAAGCGATATATATATATATATATATATATATAATTTTTAATTTAATGTTATTAAAAAGTAATATATAATATTATTAACGTTATACTTTTATTTTGCTAACGTTTTTTATACCCTACACCACCTTAAGTGGGGAGAGTAGTATGGGTTTGTGCTGATGTACGTAACAATCAAAAATATTGGTCTAAAACCCACTTAATTTATACCAATCGGCTTAGATTCACTCTGAGTCTATTTAACGATGTCCCGCCGACTGAATGTGTGTCCGTCCATGTAAACATTATTATCAAATTACAGGTTGCAATTTTGAAAATAATTTAATGAAATTTGGCATTATGGCCATAAGATTAATGAATTTAACAATCATATATACCTTAAATGTAGAAATATTTTAATAAGGTTTGGCATATATACGTTCTTAATAAGATTTAATCGGTGTGCGGAATATTATGGAGATCGACTCATAATTCCATATAAAGCCCACTTCCGGGAATCACGCTAAACTGTATAAATAACATAATGTAGTGCACACGTGTGTATGCTTCATAGAAATATTAGCTACACTTATTACAAGTACTGGTCTACAATTGACCACGGATCCCATATAAGATGTCTTCCCGAATACACAATAGTGTATGGTATCATATGATTGGGTTTGACCGACAGTGTATTGCTTACTTGTTTAATTTAATGTTCTTTACAAACAAAAGCTTGCAAATATTTGCAAAATATTGTTCGCGTACTTTTTTGAATATTTTCCAATTTAGGTATAAATTGGTTTTTACTCTCTCTTCAAAAGAGTAGCTGGAAAGTTCGCGAAGACAGCTTATGACACCTTCAATTTGTCATAATGTCCATGAACGTGGACATCATAACATGCTCCAATTAAAATACTGTTAGTTGTGAATGATATGCAATCATCTGTTTGTAAAAAAAAAACTAACTGCCGAACTCGGTTCATTGTCCGCTACGATAATTGAAGCTTTTATGCATTGTTTGAAAAAAACTGGCATATTATCAGCGCAAGCATCGAATTCTATAATTATTCGCCATACAACCCTAATTTGTGTTATTCAGTAACTTCATTACATTATCCTACACCATAACAAATTACGTGGCCAATTTATTTCTGCACTTGGAACACCGGTTATTGTAATAAAAGTACATATTTTTGAGGCGCTACAATCAAAGTGTAAAAACAGCATTAAGACTAAAACATAAAAGATATCCCTCGTAGGTGATACCTAAATATTTCATAGACTTTCCTTTTGTTTTTGGTTTGTTTTGTGGTTGACAAATTCTATATTTTTCAGTTCATGATACCGTTACCAAATAGTAGCCAAGAATGGAAGTGTCTGCACCATTGATTTTTACTTGAACAAGTACAATATTGAACAATGAATAGTTTGATTTCAAAATAGAAATGTAGTAGTAAAAGTACTTGAAATACTATACTAAAAACTAAATTAATTTTGTTACTGAAATAAATATTTAATGGAGACTCTTGGGTTTTCGCACTCTAACTAATTTTAAAAAACGTTAATGAAAATGTTTTTTACATATAAGTCTAGTCTAAAATGTTGACTAAATAAATTGAGAAAAAATTCGAATTTCGCAGAATTTTTACACCCCGTATAACGGGTTAAAAATAAAATTCTATAAAGTAGAATTTTATTAAATTTAAAAAATAACACAGTTTAACAATAAAAAAAAATATAGTGAAAATATGTTGCAGATATTGTAAGTTATTCCAATCACCAGGAACATTTCGATTTTCTCTCTTCAGACAGAGGAAATTAGTCACTCATATTTTATGTACAAGAAATGGTGCTACAAAATTATATTATAAGTCAAGTCTCCAACATAAGACACATAGGTCCCAAAAGCCTTTAAAATTATAGAAATCAAGAATTTCCAATTAACTCCCACAAAATCATTGAAAAATGTGGTGTAAGGAGTGGTGTTGAGGGGAAATTTGTATTTGATATAACTAACTCATGTAGAATGTAGATCTCAAAATGGCAAAACTTTCAAAATCTCTCTGACACCAAAAATTAAAAAAAATAATAATAATAATAAAAATGCCAACTTGAGTAACAAGGTCAACAAAAAACGAGAAAGAAAAATATGGTCGGTCAAGCCCGACCACATGATACCCCCACACCATTGTGCACGTCCATTAAAATTCGTGGATGGGTCTTATATTAGACATGTCTTCAATTGTGGAGCGATACTTTTACTAAGTGTAAAATAAAATATACCAATACGGAATATTACGGAATATTATGCACTTTAGAATGATTCCCGAAAGTGGCTTTAGGGAGCCATGGTAAATTATAGAGCGATCCTCATAAGATTTGTCACTATGATGTGTATGTGATTAATGCAAGTTGAAGTAATTTTCGGAAGAGATTTTTATATGGGAGCTATGGTCAATTATGGACCGATCTTCATGAAATTTGGCACAAGGATTGATACTTATACAAAACTTCATCACACCGAATTTCATTAAAATATTGCTATATTTAAGGCATTTATGACTATTACCTAGAAATTTATATAACCTAAAAACTCCACATAAAAGCACATTTTTTAGGTCATCAGTGGATTAAAATTTTAGTAATGATATACAAGTTTCATATGACTTTCCACACTATACCAAGCCTAACAAATAAGAATTTTGCAGAATTATTATCGATATGATTTTTTTTTGCGACTTTGTTGGCTTGTGTAATTGGAAATATAAAATATAAAATAACTTTTCAAATGATATCCAACGTATCAGAAAATAAGAATATTTCCACATTATGACAAATAACTTACTGGGATAGGATCACCAAGCTCCTAAAAAATGGTGATGCGAAAACGCATCAATGGTCACTTAACATGAAAATTATTAAGGTATAATGTTGAAATTATACAAAATAACGTAGAATATTTAAGACAAATGTTGTTGGTAAAATAATAAAGAATGTTTGAAATTTTGGAATTAATTATTTATACTGTAGCCGCTGTAACTGCTGTAAATATGCTGACAAGTGTTTACTTTTAACAATTACTGACAACATATGTAAGAATGGATTTCTAATAAAGGATCGATGCTACCTGAATATGTAGAGCATCTTAATAGGAATAAGAACTTACTGAATATGGTCACTAAAATTTAAAGAGTTACATGAAATATGTGTTAAATATAAATGATTGAAACCCCTTGCGTTTTATTGCTCAATAAGGCTAAACAAGGATATTAAATTTCTCACAAAAGTCATAAAATTTGTAAATTTTATTATTTCACGTAATTAAAAGTATTTATTTAAAAAATAAATATTCTAAAACTAATGCAATTGGGTACAGAATTTCATATTTTTTTAACAATATATAAAAAGCCCGTGTTCTCAAATCAAAATGGCACTTCATTTTTATCTTTCAATCAAGTGGAATTAAGTCTATAACAAGTGCTAATAAATATTAAAATTGTGAAAAATATTATACAATCAATAATTCGTTCAAAGTGTAGAGAAGGCAATATCTGAAAGAATATTCATATTATGGAAGAATCATCTGACACGGAATGTTCCGTCAATAAACGAAAACGAACTACTTTCATTCTTCGACCCAATAATGTAAAAATTTTGGAATTCGTGATTCAATTTGTATGCATGAGACTATGTACCCCTGCACTTTGTGTTTTGCCAGGACCTACAGGAAGAAAATACCTTTTACACAGTATAACAGGATCGATTTACCTAAAATTAAATATTTGAAGAAAAATGTAGTGCAGGTCATTATCGCATGAACTCATCAATTCTACGGCGAATGCAGCAAAAATCGCTGCACAATTCCAAGAGCAGAAAATACATAATCTATAAGCTAGTTAGATATCAAATATAAATTATCTAAAGAAATACTTGACATAGAATTAAAATTATTCAAGTAAGTACACGTACTAGAATTGCTTTTGTTTATAATAAAAATCTTTACTAATACATTCTTAGAATTTTTTTGACAAGCAACTTAATTTTTTAACAACGGAGCTTCATATTTTTGTCAATATATGAACTGAACTTTTAAATTTTTTCGGAAAAATATTTTAGCTCAAGAAAGAATAAAAAAATAAAAACTGAACAAACTAATATTACACCATTAAAAAATTAATTAAACAAAAAACGATAACAATAGGCAAAAAATTTTGTCTTATTTGGAAAAAAGTAAAAAAGAGTTAAAAGAACTAAACGAAAATTGCCAAAGTGCTAGATTGGCGCCTGTTTTTATTTTCGGGTTAAAATATTTTTCGCGTTTTGACTACTAAAAACGGGCTAAATCTAGCCCGAAAAGGGATTAGTTGGCATCGCCGAATTATCTTGTTCGTTAGTTTCGTCTTTCTAACATATGTGACACTGAAAATGAATAAGTGTTCGTAGACGTAAGAAGAAGCTTTTGATGATAATAAGAAGAAGATTTAGCTGTGGTTTTTATAATAAGAAATATTTACATATTTCTGCATTCAAACCTTCAGTTACAAATAAACAAATTATAGAGTACATAGCTAAAAATGCAATAATTGATAAACAGCATCTTGTGTGTACACTGTTGCCAGTTTTACCTTTTTAAGGCTAAACGTAGCATTTTTATTTTGCTTTTAGCCTCAAAATTTTCATTTTAGCATTCAGCTTTTTTCTAGCCTTCTTTAATTTTTTAAAATGGCTTAAAAAAGGTAAATTTTTAGTATTTCAAAAACGAAGAAAAGAATTTCTTATTTGCTATTGCCAACTTTATTTGTACGGAATCATCCATCTAAACTATCATATATATATATATATATATATATATATATATATATATATATTATATATTTATCATTCCAATCCAAAAATTATTAATTATTCCTGAGTAGCATAGCATCTATTGAGTCGGGTTTTCAAGTTGAAACTATTTATGCAGATATTATGAAAGCTTCTGATAAGTATCACATATCATATTGATTTATAAACTATTTTCAATTGGAATTCGTTCTAATTTACTCTTTTGGACATACTCGTACATTCAGAAAAGAACTTGCATTGTCAGTATTAAGGAATAAAAATCTTTTCCATATGTTCTAACATCGGGTATCTCTTAGGGAAGCATTTTTGGGCCCTTTTTTAATTTATTCATTAACAATATTTCAGCGTGTTTCGAAATATTTACTATTTGCTGACGATTTGAATATCTTCTTAAAAATAAAAACTCTTGAACATGCACTAAAATTGCAATCAGATTTGAATCGCTTGCATCCTTGGTGCATAAGTAATAAATTAAAATTTAATCTTAGCAAATGTGTACATACTTCATACACTCATGCTCGACATCCACTTCATATCTTATTGACCCTTCCAAATTAAAATTTGTGTATGAAGTTAATGATTTGGGAATAGTTTTAGATTCAAAGTTCAGCTTTATACCTTATTTAAAGGTATTAATTCCTCATTCATATTCTATTTTAACCTTTATCAAAAAAAAAAAAAAAAAAAAAAACAAAACAAAAATAGTTTTCATTTATCAGATCCTTATACCCTAAAAAGTTTATTTATAACTTATGTTAGATCCAAATTACAATATGCATCAATAATTTGTAGCCCTTACGTTAGAACTCATATTAATCGCATTAAAAAAGTACAGAAAAAAACTTTTTTTAATTTTCTTTAAAACAAATTTACTTAGCCTTTACCTTCATATGACCAACGTAGTTTATTCATTGGTTTGGAAATTCTGAAATTAAGAAGAAAAATTCAGTCCACGTCATTTACTTTCGATTAAGCTAATAGCAATATTGACTATCCAGATATTCTTTCTAAAATTTCCTTCAATACCACATGCAGGCAACTGCGCCATTTTAAACTATTTTATGTTAAAGTTTATCACTCAGAATTTGCTCTAAATAACCCACTTATTCGTGCCTTAGAGCTTTTTAATAACCTACCACATGATCTATTAGTGGAATTTAATACTTCAAAAGAATACAATGAAAGCTTTCCTTTACAATATGAGGAAACATTATAATTCATAAACTATTTATCTATATATTCTTATAAAATAATTAATATAAGTAATATCATAGTCTGTAAGAAATATTGTTTTAGAGACACTAAAATAAAAAAATGAAAAATGAAGTAAACTCTTTGTGCCCTGGAAACACACTAATAGCTGTCTGAGTACTGGTCTATCAAATTTCAGAATTTAATTTGTTTACAACACTTTTGTGATTTACTTTAATCCTTAATAAGTTTTGTGATAATACTATTTAATACTGGAAATACTATTTCTTAAAATCGGCCTACAGATCTCAGAAGACTTGAAACTAATAGAGTGAAAAACACCTCAGGTTTATTTTGTAATCATTCAAAATTAAAAACTTAGAAAAGGAGTTTTGATCTTATACGAACTATATATATATATATATATATATATATATATATATATATATATATATATATGTACATATATACATATAAATATATAAATATATACATATATTTTTTTCTTTTTTAGGGGTTTGTGTACCCCTCAATGAAACACAAATCTTGAAGTAGGGATTGATACTTGTTGCAATTATGCGTTTCTTCGCTGTATCTTGTTGATGTGCATTAAAAATAAATTTAAAAAAATAGCAGCAATTTGCAATTGGTACTTGTAATGTTTAATGGAAATGTAGAGGCGCATAAAAAAGACAACTTTTTAAAATTTGATCGAAAACTCTAAAATATGTTACACTAATACCATCAAACATTGAAAATATCATAACTTTTATTTTAATAATTCATTAGGGTATTCAAATAAGTTTAATATAATTTTAACGTAATTATACATAATCTTTTAGTTTGTCAAAATTTTTATATATTCAATTTAAAATCTGTATAGCTTTCGCACCCTATGCACGCAAACTGATTTAGTAACTTTATATTTATACAAATGGAGTTTTCCATGAATCAAGACAAAAAAAAAAAATAAATTTCTTTTAAGAACAGAAATCAAAAATTTTTGATAATGGTCCATATGAATTATTTATCAATAAACAAGTGAGAAATATATAGTCGGTAATGCCCGACCATGTGATACGTTATACCAACTCGATTGTGCATCAAAATTCAAGAAGGGGTCTTTTATGGCACGCAAGGCCAATTATGGACCGATAGTTGTATTAAGTGTAATGAATAATTCTATGAAATATACGTATACATTATGTTATGTTACTTATGCATGTTACAATGATTCCTGGAAGGCCTCAAGTGGTTCGATTCTCATAAAATTTGCTGATCTAAATTAAATACTAACCAGACAACTATCATTTGTATGTCATTTATGCCAGTTAAAATGATGTTATGAAGTGCCGTTTATATGGAAGTTATATAGTATATTATGGACCGATTTTCATGAAATTATGCGTTTGTGCTGATGTTTATAACGCGCAAAAATACTGGTCTAAGACCCACCTTAATTTACACCAGTCGGCTTGGAATCACTTTATGAGCTGATTTAACAATGTCCGTCTACAAAGTTATGATCGGTCTATTGTTTCACCTGGCCTCCATACAAATGTCCTTCCGGAATAGGGATTTAATGAAGATAAATCCCTATTTTAATAAAGATTGACACATATATACATTTTTAATAATTTTCAAACTGTGTGCCAAGTTTTATGAAAATCGGTCCATAATTCACCACAGCTTATATATAAATTTAGCGCACATATTTATATAAAACTTATATTTGCTAAAATTCATTAAAATATTACTATATTTAAGGAATTTAAGACCATTAAACCCCTATTCCAAGAAGACATCGGAGTATCGGGGCTAGATAAAATAATTGACAGTTAACCAATTTCAATAGGTTTCGTCCTTAAGCTATAAAAAACCTGAAAACCAAATTTAATATAATTTACAAAATTACGACCTGTAGTTAAAAGAATGGAAAGACGGTCAGACGAATTTCTATTATGGTGTAGGTTAGAAAAAGCTATGATTTGTTGATATGCTATAGTCAGTGGAAGGACGTATTAAGTGCTGAAAAAGCTACAGAGGTTATGATTTTAACCTATTTTTGTAATTGGAAGAATGTTCTTAACAATTATATATTTTGTATTTATATGTTTTGTATTAAAATGTTTCAGCTGTGTTTAATTTTATTAGTAACTTCCAAATAAGTGCAAAATATGTTCTTAGATTTATTGTTAAAGTGGTGAAAATATTAAGTTTTTGAAGTAGGTACCTATTTTACATTTTTGACGGTAGTCCAAACATAGAAATATACATATGTCCCCAAAATAAATTTATTGTGAAAAATTATATATAATAGCTCTTATAAGCTACATTTGAAACACTTGCAATTAGTTTTGTATATAATATTGTTCATAATTCATAAAATGTAGTTTGTATCATTTACCAAATAATATTGTTGATTTTAGTAAATAGGCATTTGAATCTCTTTTAGTCTTTAAAATTTGCAACTATATGTATATGAAAGTGCTTTGATTTGTATGGAGACAAAAAATGTTACAAAAGTGTACCCTAAAATTAAAGATAGATATGTTTTAAACTAATCTCCAAATCGTTCACGTAAGCTAGACCATATTTTAAATCATCTCCAAAAATATAATTTTCAATCAACAGTCCATATCATTTTTAAAATTTTGTAAAAAAACAAAAAATTAAAACATATGATAGACAAATTACATTTAATAATACATTTTTTACTTTTTAATATTTTATTACTTTTTAATACTTTTTAATATTTTATTTTAAATGCTAATTTGTGAATATTTTGGACATTTTTCGTCGTAATTTATATTTTTGGGTTTCATTGGAATGGTCTCATTCAATATTATTGATATGTGTATTAATTTAACCCTTCGGTTGCACAAGTAATATTTTGGAATTTCCGGACCATAATTGGTTAAGTTAATTTTTATATGTATTATGTTAAGAAAATAAATGTCACCAAAAGCATACATTTATCATAAAAAAATATAAATTCGTGTAAATTAAAATTTAAAAATCACTTCAATTCGATTACTATCACGGTTTTAAAAGAACTTATTATATTTTGCATAATTTTTTTGGCAAATTTCTAATTTAACCTTTTGGGAACTAAATTCATAAAATTGACCCTCTTTCTGTTAAAGGGTTAATTACGTTTAATTTTCCATAGTATCAGGATAAGCCATTCCAGTGGTACATTAAAACCTACTATATGTAGAAATATTTCCGAAATATATGAAATTATATATTTGAATAAAGAAAATATAACAAAAAATTTAGCAAAATTTTAATATTCTGCGACTGAAAACAGACATAATCAATTATTTAAATGAATATTCCAGGCTTTGGTATGCTTCTGTTACAATTTGAAGTTAATTTTCTTTTAACGAAAATTTTGATAATGATATTGAAAGAAATACGTATTCATAGAGGTGTTTTAAATAACGATATAAGTTTTGTTTTCGTAACTTGTTCATAAATGTATTACATTTATTACATTTTGTTTTTATGTGTTTAGCCATTGCTTAATAATATGTCTGTTTTTTATCTGTTATATAAAAAAATAAATAAATAAAATATGTGTATGTTTTTTTATCTGTTATATAAAATTGTATGTATATAATATTGTATCTTTTCTCATTTCAGTTAAAATTCTGGTGATTTCTATGTAAATTTAAATTTAGACTGAAGCCTTAATCATAGGAATTTAGAGAAACATATTGACCACTCAACATTTAACACACCTGTATCATCGTTGCAGTATGACTGTGGATTTGGATAAAATAACAAATTTAAATACGGTGAGTTAAGAATTTTATTAAATTCAAATACAAAAATTAGAACATAAAAAAAATTTAAAAATAAATTGACCTGTAAGATTATAACACAACATAATCCAAAACTATATGTGGATGTCCAAATAGTTTTTAATACAATTAATGGAAAATTTTAATGAATTGATGCTTTTGAATTCCTACATTCATTGTATTATTTATAACAAAAGTAATTAAACAAGAAAAAAAAATATTCATATTAATTTTCAAATTCATTAAGAAACAAAACAACATCATATAAAAATAAATTCAAAGCAAATATTAATTTATAGTATTACATGCATTATCGTTTTCAAAAACTATAATAGTTAAACAATGATCGACTTAGGAAGAATCTTTTTGTACCCTTCGCAGAGTATACATAATTTTTATTAAAAGTTTTATCGTATTAAATGTGATTTTACCAAAATCTAGTAAAATTGAAATAGATTTTGAAAAATATCGTTTTCAACATTGTTTCTCTTTAAATGCGTGCGTAAAATATAACAGTGTGCTAAATAAAAATGATTTTTGTATATAAAAAAATACTTTTGAAATTAAAAAATAAACTAAATTTTATTTGAAAATTTTTATAAATTCACTTAAAATTAAATAAAAAAGAGGTGTGTGAAGCATACAGTTTATATAAATATGGTAAGAATATGTATTTAATTTAAAGTAAAATCAGTTGTCAAACAAAATCTACAGAACTGTCATGTATAATGAAAACAGGGTAGATTTTATTTTTTCGAAATCTTGTTCAAACGAGATTTAAAGAGTAAGTGTAAAGTGGGTACCAGATAAATGTTTTGCAGTGTTTGGTTATTAAGTATATGGATAACTTTATCTACATGTACACCTTCAGTTTGTATACATACTTACATACATACGAACATACATATATTTTTCACAAAATCTAAATAAAATAAAATTAATTTTACTGCAATTTTTTTTTTTTTAAACAAAAATATTGCATATTGAGAGCTTATATTCAAAAAGAGTTATCTGTAGATTTCAAAAAATACTTTTTTGACGTCAAATACTTTGTTTTGCGTCCTTTATTAGTGGTATTGATTTTGAAAAAAAAAATTATTTCTAACACATTCTTTTGCATTTTTATTCTATTCTATTTTGCATTTTTATTCTATATCTACCATAATTTCGAGAATAATGAGCTTATATTTATGTTTAAAGTTTAGCAGGTGAGTTACTAATAAATTGTAGAAGACCTGATTGCAAAGTGTGCAAAAATAGTGAAAGAAATAGTTTTTATGCTCTTCTGAACTACTGCTTGTTTCAGATAGAACGTTTTGAATATAAGACCTCAATATTTATTTGTATGTAAATTTTTAACAATGCTTAAATAATCCATAACAATAAATTTTATTTACCCATATTGCAAATGACTATCAATTGTACAAACAATATTACATAATATGAATAAAATAAGAATATAAAATAAATCTGTACATAAAAATGAAATTGAAAAGTTATGGTATTAAGTTTTTAGCACTGAATTATTTATCATTTCATCTTTTTTTGCAAATGTAGAAAGTCATAGATAAAATTCTATCATAATTGGCAAATATAATGACTTAACGTATTATTTGCTTAATAGCAAACTCTTTATAACACAACCGTGAATGAAATGGCGCTAAGGGTAATATACTACAAGTGTCATAAATACACGAATCATAAAAAATAAAAAATTGCAAATGTTGAATAGATCAATATTTTTGGCTATAACCAAAGCAAAAATCGCTAAAAAAGAAAATGAATTTTTGGTCGTAATAAAAAATACAAATTGCACATTGGGGCATAAAAATGGAATTTGTGGCATTAATAAGATATTGGTATCGATAAAAAGAGGAAGATTTCACAATCTTAAAAATGTAAAAAAAGTTATATAGCACATTTCAAAAGCCGAAGTAAGTACAAATATATTAAGATTTGTTTTAAATAATAACTTGAATAACTGCAAGGTGTGCAATTTTACTGTGTTTTCGATAATACTTATAATGCGCAAAAACGATGTTAATTAGCCAACCTCAAGTATATATATATTCAATTAGTTTAAAGAAATATAATAATGTTTGAAAAACTTTGACTTCAGAGGCACTTACCTAGTTCAACAAATGACCTACCAAAAAATAATAATAAGATTGGGGCAAATTTCAGCACAATGTTAGCTATTGAATGCGATATTTAGTTTTGAAAAATTCGAACTTTTCGAGAGACCACTTTGTACATTGGAATAAAATCTTAGGCCCGATATTATACCGCTCACTCAGTGGCGAAACCGTACTTAAGTTCTAAAAATGGTTTTATGATTGAAAACTTAAGTATTTCACTTCCATCCCTTAAGTTTTTCCTAAGTATGAAAATTGTTTGACGTCTTAAAAAATATTTATTGAAAATAAACAAAAATATAATAAAAATATTTAAAATTTTAACAAAATTTCAATGTACGCTTTAATTTTATATTGTGTGAGTGGCTATACGCATGAACTAAAGCTTTCTTTACATATTTCAAGAAATTTAATTTTTTTATTGTTGTTTTTTTTCGTTTTTGATACCACATTAAGGTGACATCAAAAAAATTTTTTTTCTAAAAACATTTAATTTGTTATTTTTAGTGATTAGACATTGATAAAATATTTATCCGTTTCAGAACAAATAAATCATTTTGGTATGGTATGAGTGCATACTTTTGCATATTTTACCCATTTTTTCCCTTAGCGATTTTTAGTGCATAATTATAGCATGTTTGGTTATTACTGGAGCATATTCAACCTTTTTACAGCATATTTTGGAATTTTGAAGATAATGTTATACCTCTTGGGATTTTTTTTTAAATTTGATTATATAAAAAATAAGACATATGTAGTATTTAAAATTAAATTTAATTTAATATGGAACCTAAAGATACATTTTTCTATGTGGGTAAGAATTCAAGAGGGGGGGGGGGGTGTACTTTTTTGTACTTTTTGAATTTTCTATAATATTGAACCTAAGAAGTTAGGGTGTTACATTCGGCTGTGCCGAATTTTATCACCCCAGTTTTGGTATGTTATATGAAAATTAAATACCTTATATTGCCATTTTTATTATCATTTAAATCTGCCAGAATAATATCAATTAATGTTATAAAAATAATATTTTTTATTTTTGTTTTATTTTTTTATGTTTTTTAATGAAAGCATTAGATAATTTTGATCATTTCTGAACTAATAATATTGTCTGGAATTAGGTGGAAAAGCAAACGGAAGGTCAGTAACGTTTTTATAAGATATAATATAAAAATGAGGAATCAAATTTTGACACAGTTGAGAAATTTTAGTTTTGCCTTATTTTATAACGTAAAAATATCTCTGTTAAAAAATTTGGTTAAAATTTTTGTTTTTAAGTAAACATTTTCGCGTCTTAGAACATATTTTCCGCTTTTTACTGGATATTTAACGCGTATAAAACCGCCTTTTTAGAGCATATTTGGGGTTCCCCTGTTAATGATTTTTGGCATTATTATATCTAGATAAAGAAAAATATTTGGAAAGTTGGATCCACTCAACTGCAATTTTAAACAGCAAAACGAAATATTACTTAAGTGTGAGCTCTTACACATATGTTTCGTAACTAAGTTTGCACTTAAGTATACACTAAGGGAACAGTATAAAACCGGGCATTAAATATATTTGAATGTTAAATAAATATTTGACATGCGATTTTAGTAAACTGAAAGGTGTTCATAGGTATCAAAATGAACAGAATTTCCTTTTCTTATTAAAGGTACAGCTTACTTAAATATTAAGTGTGTGTGAATTTTCTCTATTTGTACAAGAATACGTATTCCTATTTCGCTTTTATTTCTATTTACAAAATATTTGTGTAATTCAATATTAAGTACACAAAAAGTTTTGATTGTTATTTATACAAATATACTAGTTTTGTTCACTTATTATCCCAAGATTATGAAAAACATATCCTGTTTGGATAAACGCAAATTTATGCTCATAGAAAAGTAAAACTTATGTATATAAAAATATTTACCAAACTTACATAAACATTTGTTCGAGTTTCTAGATAATTTTACTGCTTATTTTTGCAAATGATATGTTCAGCTATAGTTTAACTTTAAATAAATAAAATTTTAATTTAATTAAGATAATTTTATTTAAAATTATAAAATATTAATTATCAGTTTATTGATTTGAGTTTGTAAAAGAAATATCAAATTTTCATTTCGCTTAATTACTACTATAGAAACAATTTAAGTATATAAGTAAGTTTGTAGATTAAAGTGTCTCCATCAACAATGTACACAATTTTTAAGTGGATAAAAAATCATAACTTATAATAGAAACATGTCTATTAAGATATGTTTCTATTAACTTTTTTAACTTTTCTTTAAAATTAGTTATCATTTTCGTGAAATTAAGATTTATGTAAAATGTCCTATGATTTTTTTTAAATACTATTTTATTAAAGTTTGAATATTTCAAATATTTTCCATCGTAATTTAGATTTTAGGACATCATTGGAAATGTCTTATATAATACTATTGATATATGTGTGTATGTATTCATTTAAGCCTTTAGCAACAAAAGCAATATTTTGGAATCACCGGTCCATAATCAGTTAAATTGATTTTTATGATAAATAAACGGTTTGCTAGGAAAATAAGTGTCACCAGAAGCGTAGATTTATAAAAAAATTATATATAAATAAATTTGTATAAAATAGCAATTAAATTTTAAATATTCTCTCTTAAAGGCAGTGAAGTAAGTAAGGTAAAGTGAGTAGTAACTTGGTAATCAGGAGTCATTATTATTTGCCTATACTATTTAAACATAAATAAGTACTCAATTGTACTCGTATAATCGCACAGTAATATTTCAATCACGTAGATGAGTTATCCAGAGCATTGAATTAACAACCAGAAGATTTTTGTTTCATCTCCTCTCTGATGCTGTTGTATTAGTCATTACAAACGAATGGTTAATTTGTATCCAAGTTAAAATCTAACTGGCCGCAAAATTTTTGTTTATTTTTTATTTTTACTTTTTGTTTTTTATTTTCGTATAACATTACAACAATCCCTTTCTTTTGGAACAATGGCAAAAATAAGTAATTATTGTAGTAAAAAATAACCGGTTCATATTTATTTCCAATATTACTTGCTAGCTTATTATGAAAGTAATCGCAGAAGCACATTGATTATTGTGAACGATGTGTCATCAAAGTTATCGAGTTAAATGTCAAAATTCCACACAATAAGTAACTACATTTTCTCTTATTTATTAATTTTTTGGTATAAATTTATTGCAAGTTTAACATTGAAGGTGGTATACACATAATTGTCAATTAAGAACATATTTATTTTTAATGAAAATGTCAAATACATGCTCTGTGAAATATTCGACAAACCTATTGAAAAAAGTTTTTGGTACATCAGCATTTGGATATCCTAAAGCAAAGAGATAAATACAGCCTCTAAGGTAAAATTTCATACATCTGGCCGCAGAATAAGTTTGTTTAATATCGAGCTATACGTATGAAATATTTTTTTCCGAGGTTGTCCGTTTTTATAAAATAAGCATGCATTGATTAATTTTTTTTCTGTCTGAGGGAACAATAAGCTGCATAGAACTAAATATTATTTAAAAAATAAAAATCGATCTGTCATGGAGACAACAGTCATCGAAAGAAGTTTATTGCCAATACAGTTGTTTCAATATTAAATTCAGATGACTATACAATAAAAGCTCAATAAGCGCTTTCCACAATGGAATCAAAATCATTCAAAAGTGCACCCATCTCATCTGTTGATGTCGAATAGATTAAATTTTACATTTCAAAATATAGAGCATTCTGTCTATCTATATAAATAAAAATATGTATTATTAATTATATTCAGTGTATATGCGCATTTCTTCAAACTCGTTTAATTTTGGGATTCAAAAAAATTTGAAAATTTTTTTAATGGTGCATCAACGCTATTTAGTATCAATATTAGCTGGCTTGAAGCTCAAATCTGTTCACTTGAAAGACTTTTAGCGAACGTCGTTAGTATTATAGAGGTTTAAGATAAAAATTTAAAAAAATGGCAAATTTTAGTTTTAGCAACATTTAAAAAATTACCACATGTATATAATCCACATCAATATGCCTGAAATAAACTAAAAGTGATACGAAATTGTTGATGACACCAAAGATAATCGCGATCATAGCGATTTTTTTAACATCTGATTGAGCAAATTTTAATAAACGAAGTATGAATAGATTTTCTTGTTTTTAGTTTAATAAACATTTTTGATATACTTTTAATATTTGACAATTAAAAAATTTTATAAAATCATATTAATGGACGAGAAATTCCCGTTTATGTTATGGTAATTAAAAAATTTAAAAAATTAAAATATTCCATTTTAAGTGCGATATCAAAAATTAATGCACATATGTAATATATACAAAGGTACACAAAATACAAATTAATGAAGTTTCGATAAGTTTTATATTAATGAACGTAATCGCAACCACAAATCTACTTAAACCTCCCTTTAGAATATTGAGTAAAATACAAATCGTATATAGATTTTTTAATATCTTTTCTAATTGCATTTAATTTACTGATATATTTCTCACATCTAACCACAAAAAAAAAAAACTTTAAATAATATCAATAAATAAAAAGTTGCATATTTTAATTATATGACTATAAAATAAATTTTTCAATGAAAAAAATTTACAGCCAAAAATGTTAAAAGTTGCATTAAATTCAAACGCGTTATTATTTGTGTGTGCCACTTCATTCCGCTATAACTTATAATAACAGCTACAGATTAGTATACATTTTCACAGATTTCAATTAGCGCCTTGGGTGTGCCTCGACGCTTTATGGAATATTAAAGATACTCAGGTCATGAATACGCAAAATTTTAGATCGATTTTAAATAGTTCTAAAGTTTTTGCAATTTAATATTTTATTGCACCACAATGATTTTAAAATGTTGTGGAGCGATAAACCTCTTTTGATCACACGATACTTTTGCTTCATTGAAATTACGATGTGAGTGTGCCTAGCGAAAAAGTCACACCCTAGGGCGTTTTTCTCCCCAAATTGGGGTACCCTCTATAGCGCTGCTATTGAAGGCACATTAACAAGGACAATAAAGCCTAATACTTTATTTTCCAATACTCGAAACTCCGTAAATTTTCTAATCGAAAAATTGCACAAAATTTAAATTTTTAAAATTTTTTTTCACCACTTGTACACAATATAATTTACCACTTGTCAATGACACTTTAATTGAACACAAGTTGGCCTATTTCTTGAAGTATTTGTGGTTTACAAAGCGTGATCCATTTCGAGGTTCCCTACTTTTTTAAAGATACACAGAAAATTCAAATTTGATGGTGAATGTTTATTATCATTTGAAATAACATTCTTTGGCATTTATTTTTTGAAGATTATGTCTATCAAATGTTGGCCGTTGCTACGTCACACATGGTCCATCCGATGAGTCCAATATTCGATGACTCGTTCGAGCATTTCGACTGATAACTGGCGAATGACACGCGTGATGTTTTCCTCCAAGGCCTGAATCGCAGTGGGTTTGTCCGCATAAACTTTAGACTTTACATATACCCACAGGAAAAAGTCTAACGGTGTGATATCACACGATCTTGGAGGCCAATCAACGGGCCCAAAACGTGAAATTATGTGCTCACCGAAGTGTCCTCTCAATAAATCCATTGATTGATGCGATGTGTGGGAAGTGGCGCCGTCGTGCTGAAACCAAATGTCGCCGAGATCACGAGCTTCAATTTCTGGCATCAAATAGTCGGCTATCATGGCACGATATCGGTCGCCACCGGCATCATTTTTAAAGAAATATGGACCGATGATTCCTCCGGCCCACAAACCACACCAAACCATTGTTTTTTCTAGATGAAGTGGCAGTTCTTGAAACTTTTCAGGTTGCTCTTTGTCCCAAATGCGGCACTTTTGTTTGTTTACATACCCATTGAGCCAGGTATGGGCTTCATCGCTGAACAAAATTTTCCTCGAAAACATCGAATCTTCTTGGAACTTTTCAAGAGCCCATAGAGCGAAGCGATGTTGCTTGGAAAGGTCGTGCGGCTTCAGTTGTTGCACAAGCTGTATCTTGTACACTTTCAATTTAAGATCTCGACGTAAAATGGGCCAAGTCGTTCCATACGTTAGTCCGAGTTGCTGCGAACGGAGCTGAATCGACTCTCACCGGTCTTCGTGTACACTCTCAGCTATGGCCGCTATATTTTCTTCACAGCGTGCTGGACGTGGTCTATTCGGTCGAATATTATCCAATAATGAACGCTGGGTTTCAAAATGGGTGATGGTGTTGCGAATAGTACGCTCAATAGGCCGATTATGTTGACCATAAGTTGAGCGAAGTGCACGAAACACATTCCTCATAGAACGTGAATTTTCGCAATAAAGTTGAACGATTTGTAAACGTTGTTCAAGCGTAAGTTTTTCCATTATGAAATGCCAAACAATACTGAATAAAAATAACATGACAGCATAACACGACTCATACGTGATCTGTCAAAAAAAGGCTATTGAAAAAAGTATCTCTACTTGAATCACCCATTATTAGAGGAATTGGAAGCATTTGCTAAATTACTGTATTACAGGAATCAAAAAAAAAGAAAAAAGAAAAAAACTTGCTATTTTCACTTTTTTCCGATTTTTTTTAACTTTGAGTGCTTGCCGGTGCCACATTGAATTTTTGTTGTTTTACTCTACGAGGTGCTGTTAACGTAATTGCATCAAAAGTTAATTTAGAAAATCTAAATTAAAAAATGCGGTCGGTTTCTTAAAGGTAAACGTAAAAAAAATCATCATATATATTTTTGGGGTATAAATTTTTGTTTTAGGGCTGAAAAAATACTAGGAAACGTGATATTAAATTTTCGCGACAGTAAAAAACGTTTCCGCACCAAACGCGTTGAAGTT
Source organism: Protocalliphora azurea (assembly GCA_932274085.1). Lineage (NCBI taxonomy): Eukaryota > Metazoa > Arthropoda > Insecta > Diptera > Calliphoridae > Protocalliphora > Protocalliphora azurea. The sequence goes on from OW026520.1 coordinate 89,181,426, forward strand.
TTGAATTTAAGATTTTTTAAATTTGTTCACATAATGCATTACTTTTATTGAAAACTCACTACTTTTTTTCAAAATTCAGTTTTTTTATAAGTTTTAAACTTTTTGTTCGTTAAGTGTAACGTTTAATTAATATTTTCGTCAACGTTAGTATTAAATTGCATTTTAAATATTTTTTTATATTTAGCGGTTAAACTGCAAATTTTTATATATCTTTTTAATTAAACAAAATCTGAAAAATTGTGACCAGTATGATTTTTGCATTTGATTTTATGTAGTTATTAGAAAGTAGTTAAGCATCTTTTAGGTGCTAAACAGAATATTTAGTATAGTACAAATTTTTATTAGCAGCATTTTTTAATGTCAAAGAAAAAGAAATAATAAAAATTTAATAAAAAGTTTAAATGCTTTCAGAAATTGCTTTCGATAGCGAAGTTTTTTCATCGAAATAACTGTTGAAAACGGTTTTTCAGTATAATATGGGCTACATATGACGTGGTACATATGACGTGTATTTTTCTTTTTTTTTTTTTTTTTTTTGTAAAAAAAGTTATAAGCCTAATGCATTTATTTTTAATTTACTATTTTACGTTTTTTTACATAATTGGATTTAAAAAATAAATGCATATTTTACTTGTTTTTAGGACATACTTTAAAATTTTTAGTGTATGTTAAAGCGTCTAAAATACACTTTTTAATTGCATGAACTTTCTGTCCCTGTTAATGGTCAAAAATTCATACAAGATTTAGTATTTTGGATGTTGATAAGCATGTTTCTAATCAATTAAACAAGAAGTGTATAATCAATATTCAAGCTAAATTTATACAATTTTATTAGATTTTAATTAGATTTTCCATACAAATCAAAATTTAGTTTCCAACAAGATTTTACCAAAATCTGCTAAAATTTAATTAGATTTTGGTACACAACAGTGTACTAAATAAAAATGACATTTGTATTTAAGCAGATATTTTTAAAATTAGTAAATTAATAAAATTGTATTTGTACATTTTCATAAATAAACTTAGAATTAAATAAAAATAAGTTTTATGAAGCATGCAACTCATTCAAAAGTGTTCAGTGCCCGTGTTTAATTAAAAAAAAAAAAACAGTTGCCAAACAAAATCTACAAATCTGTCATAATTATGTAATAAAAAAGGGTAGATTTCGCTTTTTCGAAATTTCGATGAAAAGAAATTTCAAGTGTAAGTATAAGTTGGGTATAAAATGGAAATTCTAAAAATTTTGCTTTAAAATATTTATTTTTGAAAAAAAATATTAATAAAAATTGATGAAAAAAAAACAGATTTTAAAATTAAAAATAAAAACAAAATTTTTTAAAGTTAAACGTTTTAAAGCCCTAATGAGAGTAACAACAAAAAGCATTTTTAAATAAAAATAAATTAAAAACGGTTAATTTTTTACATATAATTTAACATAAAAAATTCAACTTACAAAAATTTAAAAGAAAAATTAATTTTTTTACTTGTTTTAACTAAGATATTTAATATTCTCTGGAACGTTCTTAATATAAACTTTATTGTGTTTTCGGTTACTTTTTTGTTAGAATGGGTCTACTTCTTTTTATACTCTATTTTATTTTAAACTCAGCTTTTAGTGTTCTTTAAATATTTATTCACTTTAACCCAATACATTTCAAATGGACTGAGTTTTGGACAGTTTAGTGGATTGGCCTTCTTCGTATATAGCAGCACCATTTGTTTGATACCACTCAGCTACTTTTTTGTTATAATGATAACTTATGCGATATCATAATTATTCGTCCTCCTCTTTGCCACCAGAATTTTTCTAGTATTCCTATTATTTTTTACTTTGTGGGTGTTCAGCCTAACTTTTTTAAACTTTTTTGATAAGTCGCATTTCATTCTGAGATGAAAAGATTTTCCTTTAAAATATGTGTTATTTAGTTTGCGATCCGGGTTTCTTTTGATGACCATGAACTATTTGTATTTCTTATTAATCAAAAAACTAAATTTCCCAACTCACTTGCACACCTAGCAATTGTTTTATATGGCCGACATGTCTTCTGGTTATAAAATTGAATTATGAATTTGGATGAAATTTGTTCCATTTCATTTTTAGACAAAACTATGCAACGAGTATTAGAACAAAATTGAGCACATAGTTACTGAGAATAATAGCAAATATAAGCGAGTTAACAGTGCTAATTTTTTCATGTATAGTATGTTCCCAGGAACTGGAGGAGAGTAAAGGTAGTGTTCATTCCAAAAATCGGAAAAAGAAGTCATGAGAATGCAAAGGACTTCCGTCCGATTAGTCTCTCTTCTTTTCAGCTGAAAACTCTGGAGAGACTCATTGATTTACATATAAGGCAGCGTCTAGAGGGTACAACCCGACTCTCAGGTAGTCAACATGCCTACATTAAGGGTCGCTCCACGGAGACGGCTCTTCATGAGGTCGTAAGGGTCATCGAGCGATCCAATGAATTTAAACAATACGCTATGGCTAACTTTCTGGATATTGAAGGCGCCTTTAACAATGTCACGACTTTGGCGATACAGAGAGCTCTGTACGAACTAGGAGTTGATGATTATATCACCAACTGGCTGGTGTCAATGCTAGAGACAAGAATCGTCATTGCGAATTTAGGCAACAGTATTAAGAATAAACAAGTTATGCGTGGAACTCCACAAGGGGGTGTGATTTCTCCGCTGTTGTGGCTTATTGTCATTAATACCATCCTGTGTAAATTGGAAGACAAGGGAGTGAAAGTCGTGGCTTACGCGGACGATGTGGTGATACTAGTATCAGGACTGTTTCCGAACGTGATAAGTGATATCATGTCAACTGCTCTGGCTACACTCAGTGACTGGGCCAAAGAATGTGGACTAGGAGTGAATCCGGGCAAAACAGAGCTGGTACTTTTCACGACAAAGACCAAGATTCCGAGCTTCAGACTACCACGGTTAGAAAACTGTGAACTCACCTTGTCGGACAATGCGAAATACTTGGGCATTATTTTGGACTCTAAGCTTTCATGGAAACTGAACATTCGACATAGGGTTAGTAAGGCTACGGTAGCATACTACACCTGTAGAAAGATGTTCAGTGTAAAATGGGGTCTGAGTCCAAAATTGACAAAATGGCTATACACTGCAATAGTACGGCCCATTCTTGTATATGGATCTCTTGTGTGGTGGACCGCTACTAGTAAGAGGTATGTGGTGGATCAGCTTTATAGGATACAAAGATCCGCTTCCATTGGCATTGCAGGTGCATTACGTACTAGTCCATCAGAAGCTCTGAACACTATATTGCACCTAACACCTATAGACCTATACATAATTGAATCATCAGTTAATAGTGCGATAAGATTATCTGCGACGAATAGCTGGAGATCAAGAACGTATGGGCACGCGAGGATATTAAATTTAATACCCCCGCAATTCAATAAATTTACCGACTATATGATTCCCCAAATGGACTTCGGGAATACTATTAAAGTCCTATTCCCCACCAGGACTGAATGGAGAAGGGGCAATCTTCTTGGACAATTTAGAACTAGGATATACACTGACGGCTCAAAGATGAACTGCGGTGTAGGCTCTGGTGTCTTCTCTGATGATCTTGGAATTAGACACTCATGTAGACTCCCTGACGAGGCAAGCGTATTCCAAGCGAAAATATTAGCGGTCAGGGAAGCGTGTAAACTAATTCGCGATAGAAATATTCAAGGGAATATTGGTTTATTTGTCGACAGTCAAGCGGCAATACTATCGCTCAAATCACCGAAAACTACCTCTATTCTAGTCAACCAGTGTAAAGAGGAACTGCTTGGACTAAGTCGACTGTATGACATTACTATAATCTGTGTTCCTGCGCATAGGGACTACTATGGTAATGAACAGGCAGACGAATTAGCCCGGGCAGGCTCTGCTATGAATGCCTCCTTAGCGGTTTCAGTCGCAATCCCGTTGGGAACAGTCAAAAGCAGAATCCAAAAACACTTTCTAGAAAAGGCGAAAAATAGATGGCGAAATCTGGACAAATGTAGAGTCGCGAAAGAAACGTGGCCTACTTACAACGAGAAACGCTCAATGCAACTCATTGGCTACAAACGCAAGGACATCTCGAGACTAATAGCACTGTTTACAGGTCACTGGACGATCGGTAAACATGCAAGTAGACTTGGTCTCCCTTACAATGAATATTGTCGTAGTTGTGGCAATCGCGAGAAGGAGGAAACAGTTTTTCATCTTCTATGTGAATGCCCAGCCTTGAACGCAAGCAGACATAAATTTCTGGGAAGGCACCAATTAGGCAACCTCTCTGAGATATATGACACTAGACTCAGTGACATCATTAAATATCTCAATGCTACAGGCTGGGTCTAATTAATTTATGTTCTCATTGTTTCTTCCCTACATTTCTATCTCATTACAGACTCGACACAACTAGTTCACCTGGCGAGTAGTGTGGTTCCATCAAAACGGACTCTAACGAGTCTATTTGATTGCCCGTAAGATTACGGGCTACCACGTTAACCAACCAACCAAAAGTTATAAGCCTTAAAATATGCATTAATTTTTTCATGCGCAGTCATTAAGTTACCTACATACATACATACATATATAAATACATACACACATACATACATACATACATACATACATATCGATGGCTTAATATAGAAAGGGCGTATCTCGAATTTTCGTAATTTTAAAGGAGAAGGAAAAAACTGAATAAAACTTAAAGAAGTTTAGATGAAGCAATTAGTTAGTATGCAGTTTTAATTCAAAACGATAAGGAAATTAATGCTAGCTTTTATTTTTGGATTTTTCTACTTTTTAGGAAGTTAACTTATGTATATAAATTTTTTGCTATTGAAATTCCTGAAAATAAATGTAAAGCTAAGGCTTTTTTCAGTAATTTAAAATTGTAATAAAATAATGCTTTAATTGATGTTAAAAGAAAATGACATTTCAATAGATTACTGCAAAATAACTAAAAATTTATATTTTATAAAAATCATCTGCTGACAGGATCGTCCCACTTTTTTTAATAGGGCTATTTTTTCTTTAAAAATGCAATCAGGGGAAATATACCCAGTAACAGATTTCGATATTTGGGGAGTAAATAGTATTCCTCAGTTATATTAGTTTTGAAACTATTCCTGATGACTCATATTCCTCGAAGGCTCGAAGCATGTTTACTTTGCCATCTACAATGCTTCTACCTGAAATTTGAGATAATGTTTTCTATGGATAATGGACACAGCTTCCTTAGTTGACTATAATGCTTATTACAAAGACGACTTTTAGAAATACTTACCATTCTTTTCTTTTATTTTCATTTTGATTCCACTCGGTTTCACTTGGAATGTTTTTCTTCTTTCGAACATTATTTATAACACAATTTTCTTTTGACAATTCTTTTTTTTAAAAACTCTCCAACACAAGAACAAACAATATTTTTATATGCGAAAAGCACACTTAAATTAATTCATTATAAATTCATGAAAATAATAAATTAAACTACAAATGCGATCGGGTCCTTTCTTTCAAAATATATTTCAAATAAGTCAGGGGTTTTTTCTAAATGGATTTTTCTAATGGATTTATTTACAGTCATAGCGTATTAAATTTTTAAGACACGTGTATTAGATAGTGTCTAGCACAATACATTAAAAACGTGATTTCAAAAAAAAAAATCGATATTAAACCAATGATATATATTTAGATCCGAAACTGAAGGTAAATAAACACATACGAGTATAGTACATTTAACCTAATTATAGTAGCAGTCAAGTTACCTGATATAAATGTAGCAAATTTACAATAATATTTATAAGGGTGTATAACAAATATGTACTTCCATACCTTTTGGGAACCAAATACATAAAATTACCCCTTTTGACGTTAAAGGCTTAATTATCTATAATCTTCAATAGTATCAGAACAGATATTTTTATTGGTACCTTAAAAATCCAAATTTTTTTGAAAAATTCCCGAAATTTATAGAATTATTTGTTTAAACAAAGAAAATATGACAAAAATTTTAATAAAATCTAAATATTCTACACTTACTACGTCAATACAAAATTTGAAGTTGTTCAATATTTTCAAATTCGTTGTAGTTTAGCTTTTATCGCTGTGTATAGTTCACTTTTTTCGGAAATTTTTTTAAAATATATAAAAATGAAATGGATAATGAAATCAATATTCATCCTACTATCAACAATATTTAAAAATCATATCTTCCACTTTTATAATTTTTCTTTAAAATGCTCCCTAATGTGTTAGGAACAATATATAAAAAGTTTAAAGTGGGACCATAAGATAATTTTGATAAAATTAACTTTTAGTAAAAAAACTCATTTATTTCAGAAATAATTTGATACTTTTTAAAGTATTTTTGTTTTATATACGAAAATATGTGAACAGATTTTTCTGAAATCAATATAATATAATAAATAAGTGCGCTTCAAAAAGTTTGGTTTCCTATTGTAATTAAAAATTTCCACATTTTCTGAAAATGAAAACTAAAATATATATATTAAAAAAATACAACAAAAATTACATCTAGAAATGCAATTGCATTAAAATATATCTTTTAAGAATTTGAATAATTTTTCAATCTGTTAAGTTGCCTTCGAGATATTGCTGTTATTGGTATACACTTTTATGATTTTAAAATTTTTTTTTAAGTTTTGCAAAATTTTTTAATTTCGCAAAACTAAAACAGAAAGTCATAAATAGGTTCTTTGGAATAGCTAGAAATCGCCAATTTTAGGGATTATTTTTTAAAGTTATTTGTTCTATTCCCCCAAGATATAATTATATTCTACAATTTTTCAGCTTAATAAAACAGCATCGCTAAAAATAAACCGATATTTTTTTAATGTTTGCTTATACATATACAAATTCTTTCATTCAAAACACTTTAGAAAGTTTTAAATCATTACTGAATTTTCTGATGGTTCTACTATAAATTTTTTATATGATGTTACCACACTTTTAGGAACATTTTAATTTAAGATATGATTTTTTTTAAATATCCCGATACAAGGAAGAATATTGATTTCATTATCATTTTTTTCAAAAATGCGATTTTTTACAAAAACAATTAAAAACTAGCTTTATAAGGCAATGAAATGAAATCATTCAGATGTAATATTTTGTGAATCTTACAAGAACATACTAATCTTCATTTCTAGAAAATTACATTTGCAACTTTTTTCCTGAGGACCTTTAATGTACATTAAGACGACTCACTGGAAAATGTGTTTCTGTTACACCCCTGAAAATAAACCTTGGTATGTATTATGATGTTTCAATTAATAATTCTACTATTATCTACTGACTGGTGAACTGTGCCTTTTCTAAAAAAGATTCCCTTTTAGTTGTTAGAAATTTTTTACATTTTTTCCCAATCTACTGTGTAGCAGAATAAAAAGTTTTTGGAAATAAATTTGTAACTTCTAAACATAGGCGTATAAGTTCACTTAAGAGTAGCATAAGAGTATGAAATTTTAAATTTGGAGGGGGGCCCCATAATACCTGCAGGAGTGGAGCTAATGGGATCAAAGTAGGCTGCCTCTAAAATAGTAAATTTTTAACCACTAGCCACATTTTTGTTTCTTATCCGATTTCAAAAGTTTTTATATTATCTTAAAGCCCTTGATAAGACCTACAAAAAACATGCTTGCAGCATTTATCTCCTACGGGTTTAGAGTTATTTGCTTTTAAAAATTCAACGGTCTCAATTTTGCGTGATCTGGGTCCAGTTTTATCTACATATAGCCCAACATTTCTAACCGAACTAACTTGGTTTTTAAGTAATTAGCTAAAAAACAAAATTCTTTATGAAATAAAAAATACTGAAGTCTCTGTTTTTTCTAATTCCGAAAATAAATGTTCTTGAATTTGAAAATTGCAAAAATTAGGATTTTTTATGCTGGAAATGTGTATTACGATTCTGCCTCACTGTGCAATATAAGAATAAGCTCAATATTTTAATATTCCACAAAATATCACATTTGTTTAAATATTTTAATTCAAATGCGTTGTCTTTATTAAAAAAAAAAGAAATATTAGCACCCATATTGAGGTAACAAAATTACTTTTATCTTTTCATAATGTATATTATTGTTCAGGAACATTTCAAATACTACATATGGTGATTCAGAAAAAATGCAATAAAATGACCCATCAAAATGAATCATATAGAGTTAATTTTTTTATTAAAATATATGTTATATACTGAATTATAGCTACCGAAGCACAAAATATACGAGTAGCATGAAATTTAATTTATGCGTTTTTTTTTAACTATATCATGAAAAAAAATACATTTTTCAATTAGCGATATTATAAAAATTTTACCAACTAGAGCCAAACACTCACTACTTCCATTTGGCATAGAAAAATCTGAACCAAATAAGCCATGTATAACTTTGGAGAGAGTCTTTTTCGATTTCACGAAATGTTAAATATTGAATATGTATGAAAAATATGTATAGGCCTACCATTTTTCTCTTTAAGTGTTTTAGATTCTTATTGAAGAACATTTGAAACGTTATATACGGGTAATTCCATTATAAATTTAAAAATTTTGACCCTTCTGAAATTTTCTCTATAGATAAGGCTCCCTACCAAGAAAATATAAAAAAATTAAAGATGGACTTTTTTAGATACACGACACTACGAAAAATTAAAAAAAAAATAAATAAAAATATTTTTAAAAAATTTTATATGGCATCTTAAAAAACAAAATCTGTGGCCATTTAAATAAATATGTTAATCACTTTCAAAGCTATAGAGTTGCCACAGCATTACACATGCACCAAATTTTATCTAAATCGATAACCAAGGGTCAACATTTTTAAATTTAAAGTGGAATTACACATATGACGATTTAAAGCCCCATATTACCAGTTTTTTAGTAAACTGAATAAAATGACCCATGGTTTATTTTTATGCCTTTCTCAGCTGTAAAAGGTATATTTAAGTTTGTCATTCCATATGTAATTTCCACAATTTTTGTCGGAAATCAAAAATGTTAATCTTTTCTGTATGAAATCCTTTCGATTGAAATTAAGCAAGATCGTTTCATAAATGTCAGAGAGATGTCTAAAACCCTGTTTTCTGTTTTCGATTTTCTGAAGTCTTTATAAAAACTAGGGACTTTGTTTTTGCAAAAAAAATGTAGACATTTTTTCCTGAATTTTTGTTATGAAGAGATTAACTAAATTGGCCGATTAATAATCGAGATATCGGCCAAAATGCATTTTTCAATTTCTGAAGCTTTTTGAAAATTTTAAACCACGGCTTTCGTTTTTATACAGATCGATGATGAATATTTTTATAAAATTTTGATTTTTTGAATGAACCAAAATGGTTCATAAACTGCCGGGTTATCGGCCAAATTGTAAAAAAAAAATCTGTTAAAAACATATATACTATACATAAACATTTATGGTCAAGCATCGCAATGACCATTAGTGTTTTTTTTTTTTTTTTTTGTTTAAGCAAGCGATGCTTGTGAAACAAATGAATGTATGTATGTATACTCCCATTATACATATTTCCCCATATATTAAAGCATACTATTATTTTTTATTTGTTGATAAAATGGTGAAGGGTATAAAGGATTCGGCACAGTACTCTAATTTGTTTAATTTAATTTTGCTTACATTTACAAAATACTTTTTCCGAAGTGATTATATCTCCCTTAAAGTTATGCAAACTTTTGTAAAATTCCAAAATATTAAATTTATTATTTACTAGCTTTCACCGATGTGCTTCGCTATCCTATTTGATACGATAACTAATATTTACATTATACGAGAGCTACTACTCCTCCTTGACCTATCCACCTTATTCGAAATTGGACGTGAAAATTATATGTAAAACTTTGTAATACTTTACTGTGATAGTCTTTTAGATGAGAAAATTTATATATTCTTTGTATGGGGCTACCTCATCCTCTGGACCTATCCTTCCTATTTTCATTTCATCAATACAATATTATAAGATAAAGGTTATCACGAAATTTAAGGTCTCTCACTTTAATAATTCCTTAGATATATAGTTCCTTAGATATGCCATAATGAATATTTGATTTATATGGGGAGTACTATACCTCCTGCTCCGATCGAAAAATAAAATATGATATTTGAATTTAGGGATACACAGTATGATGCTGTGAAAATTTTAAACAAATTGGTTCATCCGTTTTAGAGTTTTAAAAAAGTGGGCGTAAAATAAGAATGTGCCATCCGATAAAGATCGAAACATTCTACAGTACAAGCACTATCTGTGCTTGCATGCAAAATTGAAAATATATATTTTTATAAAAGTAGGCGTAAAGTCTGCGTGTGATGTCCAATCGAGATCTAGCAAAGCCTGTAACCACCTCTTGTAATTAAATTTTGTGAAAATCGGTGCAGCCGTTTAGACGTGATTGATACACAAACAAACCAACAAACTCATTTTTACAATATATATAAGGATTTATAAAATCTTGGTTTCATTTCCTTTAAAAGTTTTTAGTGTTTACAAAGATATAGAGTACGTAAATGTATTTGTATTTATATAACACATTTCAATGTGGGTGAAGAGTATATAAGATTCGTCACTTCCGAATATAGCACTATAACTTGTTTCTGCTAAAATATGCATTGTATACTATTTATATAATAAATACCGAAAGAGAAAACATTATTTTAAATTTTTTTATAAATTTAGTATTATTAAAGTTTGGCCTACCAGCCCCAAATACTTTGGTTGTATATACAAACTATTTTCATTTGGCGTGGGAAATTTTTCGCCCTCAGACCATGACCTTCAATTCGTATCATAGTGTAATAAAAGTAACACGTATTAATATTTCTACATATTCTATTGTTTATTAATATATTACCAAAAAAAGAAAACCTACCCGAATGTTGTAAATGAAACAGTATGTTTTTATGTATTTGATATTGATTTTAGCCATTTAAGCGTATTAGTAATACTAACTAATTAATAGTAAGTATACGACTCTTTAATAAACTTTGTTTTCTGTAAGAAAGATTTCATATTTTTATGAAGTTTGATTTAATACGCCAATTTCTAGAGAATTTGGTAAAGGGAAATATGGCATTTACAAGTGTCCTTTTATACAGTATATAACAGTGTTCCAAATTTAATAAGTCTAGTAGTAAAATTCCTTCTATTTTTTGGCGAACTTCTCATGCTACCGAGTCACTGTAAAACGCCGTCAAAATAATATCAATACCAGAGGCTATCAAGGTCAACCTCTAATTATTAGAAAACAGTTTATCTTTTTTAGTCAAATCGAATATCATGATCATTTATGGGTTAAAGGTTGCACAGAACATAACAGTGTTTTTTTTTTTTTTTTTTTTTTTGCTAATGGTATTTTGTTCAACACACTTTCGTTTTTGAAACTAAACGCCTTCGTACTCTTGTAAAATTGTAAAAAATTTAATGTACTATGTATACAATGATGGGGGTTTTAACTTTGTTCTATTTTTCTATTTTTAAATATATCTACATATTTATATTTGTTTGTAATCGGATGTGTTTGTATTTCTTTCTATGTTAGGCGAATGTGACTATTTTCATTTACAAGAATATTTTGTATCAATTATGTAGCCACACTTCATAATCTTTGTAACGCCACTTAAACATAAACATTTAACAAAAAGCTACAGAAAAAAAACTGAAATTAATTTAAATTTTGTATAAAAACATTTTAATGCATCATTGAGTTTTATTCTTTCTAAATCTTTTTTTTAAATTTTTTTTTATTCATACACTATTAGTGTTGCCTATTTTTGCATTATTAAACAAAAAAATAAATTTATAAAAGTAATATCTGGCTAAAGAAACAAACGTCTGATTTCTTTGGTATTTCGAAATAAATTCTTTATAATAATAAATTAAAGGCTCTTAATGAGTTTTTAATTCAGTCTATTTCCTACAGGAGTCGTTCCATGTGAAACCAATACGATAACTTAGAAATTTAGACCATACCTCTCCTAATTTAATGATATTTGGTGCAATCATTGTATTTGTCAAAACGAAGACTATAAAGAGATTCGAGATATATAGTGATTTGAAAGTGCAAAATACTAAACTAAAAGAATGTGCAAAGTTGTATACACAAAATTATAAATATTTATCAAAGTAGTTATGGTACAAGATTCATATTAAAGGTATTAAAATTATTTTTAATATGACGTAAATATGACTTTTTCGTCAACATTAAAATGGTCCATATCTCGCGATTTATAGTAAGTGGCATGCTGGGACTTGCAACAGTTTATGATTTATTCCAAAAAAAATCATAACAAATACGAAATATTTATTTCAATTTCTATTCTTTAGTTTATAGTCAAACAAAAAAGTCGTCAATTCCTTCCACATATCATCCAACTTTGATGAAATTTGGCAAGAATATTAACATAAAATGGTATTATTAAATTTTATATTTACAGTGACTATCATGTTGGAATCCTCAGTGGCTTGTGAGTTGTCACCAAAAATATGTAAAACAAGAAAAAAAATTATATATATATATATATATATATATATATATATAAAGACATTTTAAGCATGAATTTGTTTACTTTATCCCATGTGACTATCTTCAATAACTCAGAAACTGTTGAGCACGATACTCATTGAAAATATACAGAAAGGCTTTATCCTCTTCGCATATATTTTTACGAATTTAAAAATGCCATTTTTTTGTGATACACGAGCGCGAAATTTAATAATCGAAACATCGACCATTCAAATTCAACATAAAAACGTGTTTTAGATATTATTTTAAAGTTAGTTCTATTACCTTTAACTATAAACCTCAACGAACGTTGTAACACATATATTTTTGGACGAAGTAATGTAAATTGCGAACTATAGCTCATGCTAAAACTCGGTATTTCCGACATAGTGTTAGTGTTAATATTCTTGCTAAGTTGAATTGAATTTGGATGATTTGTGGATGCAATAGGGGATTTTTCTCATTGATTAGAAACGAAACAATATATATATATATATATATATATATATATATATATATATATATATGTATATATATATATATAATATATTTATATATATATATATATATATATATTGAGAAAAATGTTATGTTGTACGTCATATTAAAGGTAATTGTGATACCTTTTTATTTTTGTGTATACAACTACATATGTACATTTCTTTTTAGTCTATTTTACACTTTAAAAATTATGTATCAGCCTTAGACGTGATGAGTGTAATAATTTTACCAAATATCATCAAGTTCGGAAGATGTGAGGAAACCAGCTGTTTGGTTTTAAATGACTCATTCGTATAAAGAAGTTTTATTTAAATAAAAGTAATTTTTGTTTAATATACAGGAATTTTCGGTGATGTATAATTATTCAGAACTTTATAAAGTACGCTAAAGTTTGCTCTTGGAATTTTTCAGGGATATAAATAAAGATTTAGTATACGAAATTTTATAAAACATTCTCGTTCACTGCTCTGAATTCCAGTATATACTTTAAAAAGAAATTGTGGTCTTGTTCCATATTTTCTTAATAAATCTTTTTTTGCCAAATGTCCCATTCATCTTTGTTACTGCCTACAACAAAATTATTATTTATTTTTTTTGGTTTCCTTCTTGAAATATTTCCTGTATTTCAACATTTTTGTTCCTTCAGAAAACTTTTAGTATTAAATTTGTTAAATTTGTCATTTCAAAGTCATTGGCTTTCACATAAATAAATGTTGTCAATATTATGCATCATTGAATATTATAAATCTGAAAAGACTTTTGCAAATTAAAAGCAGACATGTTTTTCCTCTCGAAAGCTTTTCGAAGAATTAATAAATTTTATTTGTTGCAAATATAACATAAATACTTTATCTGTCCTTTTTATATTATGTTTGCTGCTTTGGTTGATGCTTTTATTAAAAATAATCATTTAATGGATAAAAAGAAAATATTTAAGAGTAGTCTTGTAATTTTTGTTTAAGTAGGAAAATTTTTCTTGATTGTTTCATATTTAGCACACACACACGTATATTTATATATTTTCTAATACACACTAACTTCAAAAATTATTCATTTAAGAAATTTATATATTTATTTTATTGCTGGTTTTTAGAATTTGTAAAAGACAATAAAAACTATCAATATTTAAGGCCACATTTTGTAAAACGAAACGTTTTCAAACGCAAGAATTTTGTATGAAAATTTATGCTAAAAGTTTTTCTTTAATTTTTGGTATTAAATATTCATATACATATAATACTTTTTTTTATTTATGGAACTTCAATATTTTTGAGACCATATCTTTAGACATTACGGATTTATCTCTAAAGTATTTTATTATGCTGCACTGTGTGCTGTTAGATTTAATAATATTATTTAAAGCACTAAGAAATATCTGATCTAAAAAGTCAAATAATCTAGTCACCAGTAGAAAGACAGCATACGTGTTGAGGAATTTACTAAGGTGGAAATTCAAATCTGGAAAATCTTCCTTCAGAAAACTCTGCCTCCTGATTCGGAGGTTTGGACGAAATTGCAGCACCTTCATGAGCAATTTTTTTGTATACCAACCAATAGCTGAAAATATTGACAAAAGAAATTTCAGTTATAGAGCCTTCAATACAAATGAGTGATGACGATGGGTGTGAACCGTTACTAAGGGACGCTTTCAATTCCGCTCCTTTTGATTCAAACAATTGTGGAGGAGAAAAATAGATGGCTCTGAAATAATTTAAAATAGGTCACGGAAATCAAAATTTTACAGAGACTGAATTTTATTGCAATTATACTGTTTAAATCACAGGTAATCGGATATACCACGGATTCGATAGTATAATTCTGAGAACGTTTCTTCGGGCATATATTTTGAAAATCAAACACAAAGTCATACCAGTTATGGATATCATTGTTCGACTGGGTTCCGATTTATCTCTTTCTATTGATGACCAAGCCGAAGAACTTATATTGATCCAAAAACTGCGTAGCTATATATAAAGTACAAGGGAGACCTAAGACTTCACATCTCAGTTCACAATTCATACTAAATAGTTTAAAGATTTTTAGTTTTATATAAAGATGCTTACTAAGAAGAAAATTTTGTTCTGTTTATTAAATCTATAAATTGAGAAATATTTTAAGAAAATATGGTTTTGTGTTATTGTCCTGAAGAAATGTATGTAGAAAAATCTACATACATTTCTTCAACTTTTACCTTTGTTATTTTTATGACATTTTTTATAATTCCCTCTTTCTGTTGCTATAAACACTACACAAAATGGAGATGTCTTGAATTTATTCATCTATTTCACAATAAATGTTTAAACTCAAAGCTGAGCATGTCCCATGCTGTCCCAAGTTACATTCAGAAACCTTGTGGCTGCCGGCCGACAAGCGGCTATGAGACCTTATATGTCTTAATGGATGTGTATTTTCTTGGCACCTTCCCTACAACGGGTATCCCTGCGACAGTTTCAGATCTAA
Organism: Protocalliphora azurea; assembly: GCA_932274085.1. NCBI lineage: Eukaryota > Metazoa > Arthropoda > Insecta > Diptera > Calliphoridae > Protocalliphora > Protocalliphora azurea. Next base: position 89,196,940 of record OW026520.1, read on the forward strand.
GTGACGTTCAGATTCAAATAACTGAAGATGAACTGAGGTGTGCTCTGAACAGCTTATTCCCGTTTAAATCAGATTTATTAGTCTATCGTCCTTCCTCTTGAAAACTTTGGAAATGCTGATTGCCTTGCACCATCGCAAGAAAATCAACTCTAACCTTTTGTCAGCGTCCCAATACGCCTACATGAAAGGCAAGACAGTTAAGACGGCATTGCATTCGCTTGTAGGGTATATAGAAAATGCTCTCGAGTACAAGGAATATACATTAGTGGTCTTTCTTGATATAGAAGGAACCTTCAATAATGTGCCCCGGATGCTATAAAATGGCTATGGAAAAACTGAATATACATCGGTCGATTATTGGCATCATATAGAGACTTCTAACCAACGGAGTTGTAATTTCCACTATCAGTGTGGCTACCATATATAGGGTAGGAAGTAGAAGCATTCCTCAGGAGGGTGTTCTATCTCCAATTCTTTGGTATATTGCCATCAACACAATGCTCAGGGAACTTGATTCCCAGAGGTTCAAGGCCGTACACCGTATGCGGAGGATGTGACTGCATCTGGAAAATATTTGGATACCTTATATTACCGCCGTTAGAATGCGCTAGGCCTACTCAGTAAATGGAGTAAAATTAGTGGCCTTATCATGAATCCTGGAAAGATGGAACTAGTTCTCTTTTCAAGGAGATACAAAATACCATCTTTCCCACTACCTTGCCTAAATGGAGTTGAATTAAAGGTGTCAGACAGTGCGAAGTATCTGGGTATAATACTGGGCTTCAAACCTTCCTGCCTCCAGAACACCCAGGGCTTCAAAGGCAGACGTTGCCCTTTATATGTGTAGGAAGGCCATAGGGAAATCTTAGGGAATAAATCCTAAGAATACAAAATGGCTCTTCGACATGGCGATCAAGCCTATACTTATGTATGAAGCGATAGTATGGTGGAAAACGATAGAAAAATCCATCTTTTGCGGAATCTTCGAAAAGGTTCTGCGTAGTTCAGCGCTACTAATTACAGGTGCGCTGTTTACACCAGAACTAGTTACCTTCTTCAAAGTGAAGAAACGGACCAATTGGTGTTCATACCGCTGTCATTTTGCAGATCAAAAATAGCTCAACAATGATGAACAAATGAGTCCAAGAGTTCTATCTCAAGACATATATGGTTGAGTTTCATTCATTCCGAAATTGCCAAGGTGTTAGCTTCGAACTCTTGTAGCCATTATTACAGGGCACTGGATTGCTGGTGCACACGCTAGGAGACTAGAACTCCCTTGAAGAGACAGTGAAACATTTTCTTTTTTACTGTCCTGTTCTTGTGAATATAAGGACTTCTGAATTTACCAGTCCGTACATGCACGGACTATCTGATCTCTCTGCAACTGATGTTAGACGAATCAGATTTTTTGTTCCTTGGTCAGGTTGGTTCGATTCGAACTTATTTTCGAACATGTGAAAACAGATTCACTTGATCCACTAGGGCAACACAATGGCATCAATAGGACCTAAGTGAGCTGTATAATCACATTTGCAACTGTAGATCTAACCTAACCTAACCTAATCTTATGTTAAAAGGTGGAGAAAACGCACACGAGAGGTTGATATGTTTTTTTTTTTAATCGAAAATTATAATTTATTTACCATTTTTATTCTTTATTGGTTTTTCAAAACAAAATTTATTATTCTTTTTGTTAAAAAGGAGAAATTTTTAAAAGAAAACAATAAATTTGGCAGCTTATGATAAACATGCTCAGCATGTGTTTAAACATTTATTGTGAAATAGATTGCGCCATAGATTTGTTTTCTTACGTGTAGACTAGGCTCGGAATGGCCCTCCACGAAGCTACATAACACAATCCGAGATTTGCGTTTCGCATTCCTGATCAGGTTTTTAAACCTGTTTACTGAGGACTTGTAAGCTGACCAGTTTCCGAGTCTCTTAGCTTCATTAAATAAACAGCGGCACTCTTTGCGAGTGTCACCTATTTCGAAGTTCCACCAATGTGGTTTACTCCTTTCTTTGCAAACCTTCGGTCTGCATGCTGCAGAGGTCGCTCTATGAAATGCATTTGTTAGCAAGTCTACAGAGGATCCAATTTCGCGCTGATTACGAATAGCCGGGGGGTTCGGGAGGAGTTAGGGCAGAATGTCATATTGTTCTATCCAGTTCGTTTTCCTCCTTTTTTGAATTGGGGTTACCCTGGTAAAGGGACTTCTATAGTGAAGTCAATTTACAAGTGATCAGAGAATGAGCAATCACTTGAGACCCTCCATTCGCTGATCATGTTCGAATGTTTAGTACTTACTAGCTTAATATCGAGAACCTCCCTTCTATTAGAAACTATAAAGTGTGGTTCCTTACCGTTGTTTAAAACATCTAAACTACTACAAAGGATAAAATCGAAAAGATTATGATGGGCGTTGGCATAAAGTTAACATAAAGTTGAAAATAAAATTGTTTTTCCGTTATTCTGCCGACTTTATTTCTTATGTTAAGAAATAAAAATATACTCTTATAGACGCAAGATCTCATAAAATATTTGTACAGTCAGTTCTTATAAAATTTGAATATTAATTAGCAATATCAATTCTTTTGGAAAAGAATTGTTGGGCGATATTTTGGAAAAACATCTTTGTACTTGCTTATTTTTAAAATCATTTATTAATGGTGTAGGATATTATGTGGTTGGACATTACCGACTATTTTTTCTTTACTCGTGTTTGTTTTAAATTTAAATTCACTTTCATTAAATCAAATAGGGCAGAGGGAGGAGCATAACGTATCCAAAAACGGCGAAACTACCCCAACCCATTAGGTAAATTCGTCAAGTGATTGGAGCAGAATCCTTCCCTATATATGATTTTTTAATTTTATTTTAACACTGCAATTGCAAAAACAAACAAAAATTAATATATTTCATTGAATTTTATAAAAAATAAATAAAAATTTAATTAATAATACAGATACAAGATTAGTGCATTGCGATAATCACTAAATAATTTTTTTTAAATTCTGTTAACCTAGGGAGTCCATGTGACATTTTCAGCTAGTAAGTACTTCGTAGCTGCTCGCGACGTTCCTGGAGAATAAGTTGGGTCGAAAGATAATTTTTTTTCTTACTTTAAATTAATTTATTAAAACATCTGTCGTCAATTTTTGTTCATTACGTTGAAGAAAATCTTTATTGAATTCCAAAACTAAATTTTTTTTCACAGAAAATGCCTACAGTGAAACATTTGGAAGAGTGTTGGAAAAACAATTAATCACGTCTACCTCCGACCAAATGTATATGGAAAATATAAAAATTTTATGGATGATAGATCTGTGATAAAGGAAAAAAAATCAATTAGTGCCACAAAAATTATTACTTCGTTTTCAAGACAATTAGCTATGGCAGACATGCCCCAATGGTGAATGTTTCCCCTTCTATTCTATGTCATTCTACTATTACATATATTATGATATATAAACATATAATGGAAATATGTAAGCAAAAAATAATGCAAATATGTATAAAATATATCAACGTACAAAAAAATCAAAATTTTCAAACATCATAAATTGCATATGAACGTGAAAATATATAATTTAATTTTTTCATTTTTAAATGTCTTAAAAGTTTTGAAGGACGTTCGAGGTTATTTATTTGTTTTGACTCTAATTACTATTATAGGGCGGTTATTGCTAAAATAATCCAAATCAATGTTTCAAAAAATTGCTTTCAAATATTTAATCTTTTAATATCCTTGGATGCTTCCATCAAATAATTTCCAAAAAAATATATGTTAAAGATGCTAATATCTAGTTTCAGGTACAAACATCTTATGTTCTTAACGATTTGAAAATTATTCTTAAGAACAAAAAATTTAGGCCCGGTATTATACTGCTCACTGAATGGCAAAATCGCACTTAAGTTCTTAAAATTGTTTTACGATTGAAAACTTAATTATTCTTATTCCATTCCTAAAAAAAATTGTTTGACGTCTTAAAAAATATTTATTGAAAATAAACAAAAATAAATAAAAATACGAATTCTAATAAAATGATTTTAATTTTTCATAGGATTATAAAATACTCCCTAAATTTATATTTTCTTTGTGGTTATATATTTTCAACTAACACCTTTTTAATTTAACAGTCCATAAGCTAAAAATTTCCTTACATCTTTAAAGTTATTTCAAATTTTTTAAAATTATTTCTTTTGTATTTATTTTAGGTGCAACATTAAAGTGGCATCAAAAATGTTTTGCCAAAAAAAGAAGTTTCATATTTATAAAGATTTTTGACATTACATTAAGCAAATAATAATCCAAACTAAAGGATTAACATGACTAATAGAAATCATTTTGGCATAAGTAAAATATACCAATGATTTTTAGTTAAAGAAAAATATTTGAAAAGTTGGGACCACCCTATTATAAATACATAAGAGCTTAAAGCACTCAGTTTATTTTCTTGTTAACTTAAGTTTCAAACTGAAAAGCGAGTAATTATATTTAAGTATATATATATATATATATATATATATATATATATATATATATATATATATATATATATATATATATATATATTATATACATGAAAAATAGCTGCAATAAGTCAAGCGCGACCATTTACTGACCTACGCCGTTAGGTACCAGAATTAAACTGATTTTCGGGAGAGGTATTATATAGGAACTATGATCATATATTGACCGATCCTTATTAAACCTCATACTACGGTTTATATACTTATATAAAACTTATTTATGCCAAATTTAATTAAAAATCCGCCATTTATATAAAATTTTGGCTCTTACATGATTTTCTGGACTTATTATTAGAACTATGTTCAATTATCCGATCCTCTTAAAATTTGGTAATACGATTTACAGTTATATTAATTTTAATTGTTTCAATAATTACTTATATGTCATTTATGCGTGTTAAAGTTCTTCTGGAATTAGTTATATATATTTTCCTATATTTGCGAAATTTGATAGCATGATTTATAAATAAATTCAAGATACTCTTGGTAAAATTTATTTCGATACTAATATTTTCATGGTATTTATACACGTTAAAATAATTTTTGGAAAGGTTCCTCATATGGAAACTTTGGACAATTACGCACCGCACCTCTTGAAATTAGATAGTATGTCAAATGCCGATAAAAATCCTACCTACCACGAATTTTATATAAATATGCGCATATTCATTGGTATATGGCAAAATGCCTTATTATTCTTTTATTATTATCTTTAATGTCAATTTTGAACAATAGGGCGGAATTAAAATATTTCGATTATTAATCCTCCTTTCAAATTAGGTGGTGTGATTGACATTAAAATAAAGTGTTAACCCAGAAAGAAACTCTTTTAGCTATGGTTGTAGACAATTTTGCAAATATGGTTGATATAATTCCATAATATTATGGTCAATGTATAATCTTAATATGGTTATTTCGATAAAAGTATCTCGTTTTCCGCTCAAAATGATTTATTTTGACAGATTAAAAAAGTTATCATTAAAATAAACTACAGTAAGTCTCGCAGTGTACTTTATATAATCCTAAGATATGTTTTGGCTTTCAAAAATGCTGATGTAGTATCTCAAAATTTTGCTAAATTTTCAACAGTCGTTAAAATATTTTCAATTAAATTTTTTAATGCGCCCCTGCCACCGCGCGATGTTAAAGCCAAAAAACTCAGTTCACGCTAGAAACCGATTTTCTGAAAGTACTTCTGAGAGTGTGCCTGGCGAAAAAATACATGATATCAAATTGTACCTTCATGATCAAAAAGTAGATAAATATAAAAATAGTTAAAATTTTGGTTTTAAAGTTTGCTATCCTGTAACTTTTGACCGAATAGCGATAGGGTCATAATGTCCGGAGAGCAGTTCCCTTATACAAATCTAACACCAGAAGTTTGAACTTGTGATAAAAAAATAAAAAATATAAAAAAACAGTTTTAATCATATTTTTTCCAATTTTTCAACTTTAAAATATTTTAGCTATGACCACAAAGAAAGTGGACCACAAAATTTGTAATTTGATTGCTTATACTAACACTCATACAATAAATACAATGTTACTATCCGTCATTTATTTAAAAATTTTTGTGTTTTTGCCCATATTTATTTCACTCAAGTTTTATTTTTTCATCTTTTTTTTCACTCGTAAAATCTGTAACTCTAATGATTACTTTGGAGCTGTTTGTGCTCACAGTGTTACTTTTATTTTGCTCTATGATGACTATAACACTAATGCTTTATATTAGAGGGAATATTTTATTTTTTGTTTAAATGAAACGTGCTTTAAATGGAACGAACTTTTAACATTCTGCACTAAATAATAAAAAATAAAAGAAAACACCAAGAAAAGGAATGAGAATGTTGTAAAAATGTTATAAATTTTTATTTGCTATAGTTATTTGAATTTTTGTAGCACAATATTTTATATTTTATATTTTATCTTTTTTATTTCAAGCTACTTATTTTAAATGTAAATAAATAAATGTAAATAAGTAAATACCTACATTTTTTATTTTTTTATTACTATTATTATTATTATTATTATTATTATTATTATTTTTCTTTTTTTTTTTTTTTTGCAAAAGAAGACGTTTTATTATAACATAGGTTTAGATGTAAAGCTTTCTTTTTATTTGATGTTTTAATATTTAGACAAACTATTCACGGTTTTTAGCACAACTGTAAAGTAATATAATAATGCAAAGTTTTATTTTTAAAGGTTGAGGTTTTTGGAGCGAGTTTTTCTGCTAGTAGAATTGTTATATCAATATGTTGTTAGGTGATAACAGGATTGTCAAAACTTGTTATCATATTACAAATCCCTAAAAAAAAGCTATTAAAGCGTTACTTGCTATTTCGTAAATAATTTTAAATTACGCTGTTCCTTACAACTTTACTCTAGAACTAAAGAACAATATGTAGCATTTTATGAAATACAAACATTATACTATATAATGTAAATAAGTATCCGAAATTTCTTTAAATTAACTAAAAACAAATTCTTTAATACTTCCACAAATTTCTAGACTCACAAAAAAAAAAAAAAAAAACAAATAAACTTTTAACACTTTAACACAAAGTGCTAACGGATAAGGAAGTTGATAGCAATAGAAAAACTACATAAGCTTTTCAGTTAATTATAATACAATACGCTACTGATTTCCCAACCTTCCTATTCTTGGACCACACTTATCTAAGTAATTCGTCACTTTACTCTTATGAGTAGATTTGAGAAAAATTGCAGACATTAACTCCAATTCTGCTAGATAGAATTGATTGGGAGTTACGGTCAATATTTTTTGGAGTAGGCATTGGCGGAGGTGGGATTTTCTCGGGATTCTTTATTAATTTATTAAATCAATCAAGTAGATGATTGAATGAATTAAAAATTTAAATGACAAAAACATCTTATTTGAATTATATTTTTACTATTTCTTGTATTTTATTTTTTCTTAAATATATTATCAAGGTTTTGTGTAAAATGAAACAATTGTGTTTATTGAAAAAATATAAAGTAGTCATTTTTTCTGGCTGTATATACTTTTTAAGAGCACATTTTCTTCTCTTTCTAATACCGTTTAAAAAAACTTAAATTAGATTTTTATCTAATTTAAGTTTTTTTTTGGAAAACCGTGGAGTCCGAAAAATCGGTTTCTTGAAAATCACTCCTGCTTTTGGGGGTATGCTGAAAATTTTAAATATGCTGTAATAATCTACTCATCCACACAAACTACACTATGTTACGTTCCAAGTGTTGGAACTATTTTTAAAAAATTTGATTGGCGTACATGCTTTTTTTTAAGAGATATCGGCGGAAAAGTACGAAATGGAGTTACGACGGATACAAGTTTTTTCTAATATGTATTTGACCTATAACTTTTTTGTTTATTGTCTGATTTTTCCCATTTCAATATCAAAAAACTTAAATGAGAGAAATATTTGACCCCAATTTCATCCCTCTAGGAAATGCGCTCATTAGTGTAGCCAGGAGATGAAAAAAAAAGAGGCTAATTTGAACTTTAAAAGAGACTAAATGCTACAAATAATTTGGCAAAAAAAAAAAGCTTTTTTTTTAATTTATAAACTTACCTTTTTTCACTCTCATCAGTTTTTCAAAATTATTCTAAAGAAATTGTAATAAATTTATAAATTACACCCACAAAATGACTTAATGAAAACCACCCACAATTCCCATATAAATTAGGCTTATATCTCATATGAAAAATTACCCAATGTTTTAAAGTGATTTTTCGCCATTATTGAACTATAAATCCTTTTTGATTAAGCATTTCTAAATTATTGGCTGATTTTTTTTATTAAAAATCGGGTTTTGAAATTATTTTCATAAATACCCAGCAAAAACTTTGCTTTCCTGGTAAGCTAGCAGGTATAATTGGAAACAAAAATAAACTATTTTTTGCCTTATTTTTTGCCTGAATGACTAGTTATTTTTGTTCGACTTGTCCACAAATTCATGTAGTTATTTTTTGACTCTAGGGGTACTCAAAAATATGTACCTAAACGAAAACAAAAATAAAAAAAAAAAAAACAAAAAAAATTTGCCGTCAGTGAGACTCGAACTTGGACACACACAAACCATTCGTTTTTACTGACTAACGTCTTACTCAGTACACCATCTCACACATAGCATCCTAAACAATAAAAACTCTATTTAGTTTAAAATATCGTTTTAGACATATTGTTATAAAAAACTAACAGCTTCAGAATGGGGTTGAACCAACAACCTTCTGGTTGTTAATCCGGCGCTCTAGCCAACTCATCCACGTTATTTGCTGTATTACTGCGCTATTATACTATTGAATACTAATTAATGTAATACAGAGTAGGAAAATAATAATGACGCCTCATTACCAAGAAACTACTTTAATAAGTAGTTGTTATTACCGAAAACCAAAAAGTTTTTGCTGGGTAGTTTCTATTGATGGTGAAGTATATTAACGCACAATTTTAATTATCCACAAAACTAGTTAATGCATTTTTATTGGAGAATGAAGCGCCACAGATTGAGATAAATTATGTCAGAAGTTGCGATTAATTGAATTTTGAAAAATAACTTTTTGTAATAAAATTGGACACAGAATAAAAATAGACAAAATTATATATCAAATAGCAATAAAAATCATTAGTCTAGGTTTTGATGGTTTTGTGTACTGGGCTTCAATATTTTTTGTATTTTGGAAAAAGAGCAAAAAATTATAATTTCATCAATTTTTCAGTGTATTTTTTTTTAATAATAAGTCATTTAAAGCAAAAAAATTAAAATAGAACCATCAACCTCAGATATTGACGTGTGCCTTTCTTCAAGTATTTGTAAATAATATTTTGTCCCAGTATTTTTGTTATTTTTTGAAAATTGTCCTTAAATGTACTAATTTTCAAGTTTCATGGAGTGCAACTTAAACGTTACAAGATGTTTGTTCTGAAAATTTTCTGATAAATAGTACATATTGTGTAATTTAATATATATAATTTAATATATATATATATATATATATATATATATATATATATAATATATACTTTAATACTTTAAAACTTACAAAAAGTAAAATATTTATTTAAAATTTAATTCTAGCGGTTGCATGTTTCTATATTCATCCCGTTTACACAAAAAAAATTAGCATTCAAATTCCAATTAAAGGGAAATTAAACAACCCTTTTTTATTTCTTTTATCTCACATTCAACGACTATAATTACTCTCAGGTATTTATAATCAACGTCTCATTATATATATAATTTTCTACGTCTAAGGTACGCTCAGCTCCTGAGGGTATGTCCACATCTCTTAAATTTTTATATACCTGTGAAATTTTATATTAATCCAATCAGCCTATTAGAGGTTACAATATTGATTCTGCCCGAATGTGACATGCCTTGAGTGTTTCTTTAGCCCTTCTTTTTCCGGAAGTCAAAGACTTCCTCTTAAATAAATATGCTGTCTTATGTGCAGTGATATTTTAAAAGTGACTGAAATTTAATTTCACTTAAAATAAAACTAAATGATTTTGAGCTTTGAACTCTCTTATTTAAAAAAATCTGTTTGTAATAATAGATTTAATAATACACCTTCTACTTCGCATATAATAAAAGGAAAACAAGGATTATTACTAGATTTTTTTAAAGGAAGCCAAGGCATTCTTTGACGAATTTTCATAAAGTGGAATATGTTTTAAGGTTTTTCGGAAAGATGTGGAGGCATTCATAAAGACCTGCAGGAATAAAGCGCTAACATATTTTCCTGCTGGGATAATTCACGTTTCTTACTAATACATTAGCGTGTTAACAAAAAACTTTCTTTAATTTTATAGTGAACAGAACTCTTAGTTATACAAAATAATTCACAATTAAGAAAATTTAAGCAAATTTAAATAAATAGACGTAATAAAATAGAAACTTCTAAACTAGAAAATTCGAATACGCTGCAGACTAAAAAATTTTAAAACGTTATTTTAAACTTATAAAACTAAATTGCGTAACAGTATCTTTGATTTTAACAAAATTTTTCAATTACTTATAATGATTTCTTATTTTCTTATCGTTAAAAGTGCACAACATTTGCAATAACAATATTTAAACGAACGGTTGCTAAGTGTTATTATTAAGTTATTTTAATAAGTTGCAAACATTAACTTCATTCTTTTTCTAGTGACAACAACGTAGGATGAAAATCGGTTTCTATTCATTCAGTGGACAAATTTTCCCCGGCTATGGCAAGACCATGTTGGTGGCAATACCTTCACTTTCTTGGACAAGAAATACAAACGTAAGCGTAATTCTCGTAAGGTTATCTGGAAGGTTTTGTGCCGTCCATAATATGACACTATTCGATTATGGTTTCCCCAACGATGTTTTTCTGTACGTGTGGTTAAAAAGCTACTTTCCTCTTCTTTCTAAATGGATTAGAAAATATAACAATTCTCATAGTGACACAAAGTAATTGTTAGCCTCCGCTCATAGAGCTCATGTAATATTGTATGAGCTTTACAATTTACATACAGTTAAAATTTTCTGCTCAAATTTCAATGCTTTCATTGTTTCACACATAAATTTTTTACTAGTTTCTTGTTTTTTCATTGTTTTGTTGTAAAAAAGATGTGAGGCTTCGTGTTTACACATCGTTTTTTTTTTAACATTTATTTTAACAAGCGTGTTTAAACATCCAAAAAATTAACATTAACTTCAACTTGAACGGTTTACATTAGTATTAACCTAATGTTAATATGTGCGAATGAATATGCGATTATTGTTCAAATTAGTTATTCTTCCATTCAGCATTTTGTTGGTTTAACTTTGAAAAAAATTGTTAATTTTTTTCTAACATCTTTTGTTTTTGTTCTAGAAAAATAGAAATATTTCATTTGTTATCTACGCTTTTCAATTTTTTTGTTACTTGTAATATACGCATTAAAATAAAAATATCACGATAGGTCTGCTTTAAGATAATTTAATTACAAAGAATTTTACCAACTTTAATGTCAGCATATGAAAAGTGCGTTTTTATTTTTTGACAATACTTGTGTAATAATAGAAGAATGAAATGAAAAAAAAAAACTCAAGGTAACAACATGACACTTGCAGAAATTTTATGGGTCATGATGATACTTCATTTATTTTGTATATTCTACTTTTTGTTCATTTTTTCCTTTCATTTATATCTTAAGAATGCTCTTGTCTGATGTTAAAGGGCGTTGTGTGTTTAAGTCTGTCAGTCTGTTTGTGTCGTAAAGAAAGGGAAATGATACAATTTTCCTTTAGCTTTTACTCTTATTTGTGTGGGTGTGTGTATTTTTATGCGTAGTAAATGTAAATGTATTCGCCAATCAAAAAAAAAATTCAAAAATAATTGTTTTCGTTTTAAGTTTTTACATACTTTTACAAAAATTAAAATTTTCTAAGAAAATATTCTGCTTGCTTTCTTTTTTTCCACAAAATTTTTCTTTTTAAAAAACAATTTTTTTAGCGCTCAATTTAAAACCAAAGCTAATAAGATTCTTATTTCTTTCTCTTATATAACAAAAATAAAAATAAAAACTTCACAAAACTGAAACGGTATAGGGACATGAAAGTCCGAAAAACTGGTTCTGTTAAGTTACTTATGAAGTTGTCATGTGCAAATGTCCTTTAAAACTCCTTATTCCCACTATCCAAATCTTCGAACTCATAGTTCACATGACCTATTCTAGGAATTCCAACCGGAGCCAATTTTGAAATAAAGTATTTAACTCTAGAACTTTGAGCGAAATTTTTCCGTATCGCTTCATGTCAAATGTAGAAATTACGCGTACGAGCTCGTAAATTGTAAGAACGTACGTTTCTGTCATATGCCTTCTGTATGTAGTAACGTATTGAGTCCCGTATGAAAGAAAATTCGTCCTGTCTTTCTAAACGTATGTCCGATTCTGCTAAAAGCTCCATATTTGCCAAAAGTTCGTAGTCCTCACCATGTGTAACCATAGTTTGTCCGAATAAAATTTGACAAAACGTTTTCCCCATAGAATAGTGGAAATAATAAAGAAAAATTGTGAGAATACAGCAGAGATGAAAAATATAGATAGGTTACATTCATATTAAAACGAACAATCAGAATAACTGTATAACCTGCTGGGCCCCACGTTGGCCACCATTTATTTTAATGCACAGTTTATGCTACTTACATATTGGTCCCACTCTATTTGACTGCACATTGCGGTTGTCATATGTTTTACAGCAGGTTTCTTCAAGAATTTTCAAATTCCTTGCATCTGAATTGAGATCAATTATCTGCCAACTCAGGTACTTCGTATATGTCGAAATTGTCCGTTTTCGGTTAAGTTATTATGTTTTTTCAAGTAAATTTCCGTGGTGGTTTAAAAAATGTGAATTTAGAAAAGTATTTCAGTATTACTAAAATTCCTATTTTACCATCTTTAGTCCTTAGTAAAGGTTATTTTAGATCGATATATAGTCTTTGTATTTGTCCTAGTGAAGGTCTTAATGTTATAAACGTCTTATGATGATTTCGGGACATTATGAGCTGCATTAATAATTTTGTGTATAAGTCCTGTTGTTACAAAGAGTTTCCATGAATTTAATTCGTCAGACAATACATTCGAAAAATCAGTCCTTTTTTAGACGTACTTGTCAATTATCCAAAATATCAAAATCAACTAGTATTTTCAATTTCTCCCACGCAATTAAATATATTCTTTCAAGTCAAGTTCTTTAGAGTAAAGATCAATGGTCAATTTCAATTGAAATAATAAAATCTTTCAGGTGTTTTAAATTTGTCCGTAAAAGATAATATTGTATCCAAATATTTGTTAGTTTACGTCATCTAATAAATTCTATAATGCCGAAATCGTTGTAGTCAACCTTGTATTTGTCGCGCAAAACATTTGTTAGTGCAATCCACTCAACATTATCATGTTCGCGGTGATAACGGTAGAACCACCCTAACGGTTTTCCCTCAAAGCATGATCGTACAAAACTCGTATCAAAATATTTATACGATAAATGAAATCGTCACATTTTATCAGTAGAGAAATTATTTGGTGGAATATTGTTGTTTGTTTGTGGAAACAAATTTAAATTCGCATTAGAAGAAATATTAGGGGTATGATTATTAGTAGTACTAGAGTTATTAATATTCATAGAATGAAAGATATTACGACACTCATTGCTGATAGAACTCTGCATTTCCACCCGAAAAGATTTCCATCAAGATTCGTCTCGTTTAGTATTTCTAGATGTTTCTTTTGGCATAGCACCTTGAAAAACTGGAGTCGCATTTTTTGATTCTAAACTAGTTGTAAAGCTGCAATTTGCAGGTTGATCAAAAATGGAGAAATTATCCTGTCTTTTAGTATAAAAACTATACCAATTAATAAAAAATTTTATTTTGATAATTTATGAGGTAGTACTAATTATACAACAATATAAAAACAATGAAAACAAAATTTACATCAAGAAGAAAAGAATATACATGTACTTAGGCTGTAAACCTTGAAACAAGTATTATACAAAATGTACATTTTGTAATAGAAATCTTAGTCTGAGTTTACAAGCAAAAAAACAACCGAAAAAAAAATCTTAAATTCTTCAGCATTATAACACAGAATATAATTTTAATACAGAAATTTAATTTGTATGCTAATTGTTGTAGTTATAATCCCAAAATGTTCAAGGAAATAATCTCAGCAAAAATAAATAACTAAAGAAACAAAGGCAGAATCTATATAATCATCAGGTATAAAATAGCTGATCAAATCCAGAAATTTAAATCCAATAGTGATTAAATAGATAAAAAATAGGAAAAAATATTAGGTATAGATAGTAAACGAATACATGGAAATAATAAAGACAAATTGTCAGAATATCGCAGAGATGACAAATATAGATACCTTACATTCATATTAATACGAACAATCAGAATAACTGCATAAACTGCTGGGCCCACGTTGGCTACCATTTATTTTATATCACGAACTATTATCCGAAAATTGTGCAACCATGTTTAGGGATATTAGAGATATTTATTTCTTTTAGAAAATGATAGTTCATTAGGACAGAAAATAAAACTAAAGTAGCAAAAGAAGAGACAAAATTAAAATAATGAAATGCTGTAAGAGTTTTCATTTGGAACAAGTACTAGGTGTTATTTGCCTCATTCCTACACATTTGAATATATATAACTTTTCATATTAAACTGATTATGCTGATTTTCAATTCCAAACTGCTTAGAACAATAATTAGAAATTAAAACTAGTTTCCAAATATTTAGATTTTGTATTTCTCATACGATAATATTTTTACATACTTACTGCCTGTTTTTATAACACCAGCGCAAAAACGACTCGTCTAACTTACATTTAAAAGAAAAACAAAATTTCAAAATTTGTTTTTGTTTTAAATGTAAGTTAGAAGAGTCGTTTTTGCGCTCATGTTATAAAAACAGGCAATAATATATAAATAAGTTTTTCGCAAATTTTATACATCACTGTAATTTTGCATGAACATATACGTCTCAGATAAAATTAAATTTTTCGGCATTTTCTTCATCATCTTGTTTTGCTTTTCATTTAAAGAAAACTCTCTGTCATAAGTACAAATATATAAAATAATATGATTTAAAATTTGTAAAATGATTACGGAAAATTTTATACTCTGATTTTTTTTTATTAGTTTGATGTTTGATACAAAAGTAATTTAAAATGTAAATATACGAATATATACATATGTGTATATAACAATACTATGGAATATATCGTCGGTGCGCTGATGAAGAGGCCTATGTTAATTTTTTTTAATTCGTTTGTTATCGCACCTTGTTTTGTTATTAGTATTACATTCACCCACCAAAATGTTTTACATTACCTAAACGGGATTCGAAGTTAAAAAAAATTCCTATGTGTAGTTTTGCTTGGAAAAAAAACTCCTTTTGTTTTCTATTACACATACCCAAGACTTTTTTAAGAACAAAAAAGAAAAAATATTAGAACTAATATGAAAAGTTTCCTATACAAAAAATCCTATGTGTAGATTTTATCAGTATCTTTTGCTATTCGCGGAGGCTAAGAGATATCGATATTTTTTCAAAAGCATAAATAAAATTAATATATATTCTAACGAAAAATGCAAAAATCCAAAATTTAAAATGTTTGTAGTAGTAAAAAATACATAGGACTTTTCGTCAGCGCACCGGCGATATTTCACTTTATATCTTTAATTTATTTTATTCGTTTGTATTTAAGTGTTTTGTTTCTTATATTTCTTATTATTATTGTTATTATATGTATGTACTTATATTATTTTGATGAAGTAACTTATATCACTTCGTCAAAGCAATATTTTACAAAAATTTTACTTTCCCCTTTATTTTGGCAACTTTTCAAATGAGCATACATTAAAATAATTCCTAAAATGGTTTGCCAAAATTTTTCATTATATAGACATGTTTCATCTTTTCTTTATTATTATTATTATTTTAATATTTTAAGTAACGACTAAAACATAAATACATATGTCAGTCAAAACATATAAAACAAAATATAAAACTAAATTGAAAAATTCTAGTTGACTGATATTGATTCTAATGAATTTTTCCTTTAATTCATCAAAACAAATTACACTACAATGGTATTGAAAATTTTAGTTTTATTTTCAATTACTTACAAACAGCACTTTAGAAAGTGGCTCTCCTCAAGAGTGTTGCCAATAGCGTCATAAAAAGGGCTAAATTAGACTTTAAAAAGGTTAAATGCTCTTAAAAATAAAGCCGCAAGAAAAGCTAACATTATTTTTAATTTTAAAACTTATTTTTTGTTGTTCTCATTACATTTTGCTATCTTTGAATTTTTGATAAAATCGCCCACGAATTTCCCATACAAATTTGAGTCATATTTGTAACGGTCTCACAGAGCATTACTACTCGGAGAACTTGCTACCTATAAATCCGGCTGTGCTCAGTAAAAGTGGGGGTTGTTCTTTTCTTCTTATAGGCAGACCAAACCAGTTACAACTAAATAATACTAAGGTAGCATTTAGAACTATTTAACTCGAATTAAATTATAGTCATAAACGGAAAAGAAAATAATAAAAAAAAATTCTGAAGCAGGGTTATATAGAGGATTCTGATGAAATTAACCCTCTCTCTTTACCCACCCTTACCTTGCTATTTTTTATCATTTTTCTTGATAGCCCTAAATCTGCTACCTAATTACATCTAATTAAATAATTTTAAGTACTCATTATGATAAAAACAAATCAAACATTTAAGTTAAAGTGAAAATTAACAATAATAACAATTTTATTAAAAACATAGTAGTTGTTAATTTAAAAGTTATTTAAAAACAATTCAAATTTAAAACTTAAAATAAATCAACGTTTAGAAATAATTTGTTTTGTTTTTTTTTTCATATATTATATTTTTGTATTCAATTTCGATACAATTTGGATACAATTTCTAAAATGGATTTGAATGTGATTTCTAGCGGAAACCCCACATACTGGCTCACTGATCCACACAAAATACCGGATGTCATCGATTTTGAGTTATAAAAAATAGTCCAATGGAACTAATTAAAGTTGAATCATCTCTAGAATTATCATAAGATCACACACCCACTATTGTTATGCTACTGAACCCCAATAAATTGTATCCCCGACTGGTAACTCAGCGATATCAGGAAAAAAATATAAACTGGTTAAAATATAAGAAATACCTTAGTACTCACTGCACAGAGAAAATATCGCTGGGTTCGATCTCTCTCTCAATAATTTTGATAGAAATCTAAAACTTGCTGCCGTACATGTTACTTAACCCCCCCGACAAAACAGATATAATAGAATTTATTCTGCAAATATCGTACGGCTCTTGGCTGAAAAAAGAAGAGTTGGAAGAGAGTGGCAACTACACAGATCCCCTCAACTGAAATCGAAGCTAAAAGAATGCCAAAAAAGGCTTACTAAACTTTTGGAGTATCGAAAAAATGCATCTTTGTGTAAATATCTGGAAAAGTTAAATGCAACGCCTCAGTCAGATTACTCACTATGGCGAACTACAAAAAAAAACTGTTACAAGTAGACCACTTTTACGTAATACAAATGGTGGATAGGCAAGAAACGATACAGAAAAAGGGAATATGTTTCTTAGTTATTTAAAGAATGTATTCACCCCGAACGAATCAAATGACATAATTGTGTTGCCACCTATTGTGCCCCATTTCAGAGCAGTTGAACCCCTTTACTTTGAGATTCAAGAGATCGACAAGGCTATCGTTGACTCCAAAAAGGCACCTGGTATTGGTAAAATCAGTAACCAGATGCTTTTAGAGCTACCCCGGATAACATTAAAAATAATACTTTATATTTTTAACGCTATATTACGCCTTGAATATTATCCACTAGAATGGAAGGTGTCACTGATTACCATGATACCTAAGCCTGGAAAAGATCACACAAAAGTAGGATCGTACAGACCCATAAGTCTATTATCTAATATGTCTGAGCTATCTGAGAAGCTCCTAATGAACAATCTATACCCGCTAATAAGCCAATGTATACCCAATCATCAATACGGATTTAGAAGAAAACACAGTACTATCCAACAAACACACAGACTTGTACATTTTATAAACAAAACGTTTGAAGAAAATAAATATTGTTTCGCTCTTCATTGACGTATTGCAAGCATTTGACAAAGTGTGGCATGACACCTTGTTATGTAAAATATAATAAAATTTACCCATAAATATACATAAATTATTAAAAAGCTATATAACTGGTCGGAAATTTATTCTTAAAAATGTGACTTTTTTTGGTACCCCTCAGCCTATTGAAGCAGGTGTGCCCCAAGGTAGTGTACTGGGCCCTGTGTTGTACCCGATATATACCTCCGATATGCCAACTAATACTCAAATCCATACATCAACATTTGCAGATGAAACAGCTATTTTAAGCACCCAAAGAGAGATGGCTAAAAAAATGAAAAATAAAAATAAATGAACAAAAATTCACACATATAACATTTACCTTGTGTAGGGAATCATGTCCATCTATCCTTATAAATAACCAAATAATACCACAGAAGAAGAGGTTAAATACCTCGGAATACATCTCGACCGACGTCTTACTTGGAAATTCAATATTGAAAGAAATTGAAAGCACTCAAAATAAATTGGCTAATTGTCAGAAATTCTGTGCTCACTCTAGATTGCAAACTACTCCTCTATAACTCAGTTTTAAAGCTAATATGGAGTTATGGGATCCAGTTATGGGGTACGGCCTCAGCATCAAATGTTGAGAAAATACAGAGACGGCAAAATAAGATATTGCGAACTATAACCGTAAGGGGCTGCGGTCTAAGAAATACTAACATACATAGGGATCTAAACGTTCCTTTGGTAAAAGATGTTATAAAAGAACATGCAGGAGCATACTTGAAAAAATTGGAAATACATCCTAACCCACTAGCACTAAATATACTAAGAAGTAATGAATACATCCGATTGAGAAGAAGAAACACCGCAAAACTTAACCGAAGATAAAAATATGCATTAAAATCACTTTTAGTCGTTGGTTGGACTAAACAGGTATTAAGGTTTAGATTCAAGATTTGATTAACTATTGTTAGTTCACTTAACTTTTGTGAAGATTCAATAAATAAAATTACTGAAGAAACAAAATATTAAAAAATATTATATATATATATATATATATATTTTTTAAATATTGTTTCTTCAGTAATTTTATTTATTGAATCTTCACAAAAGTTAAGTGAACTATATATATATATATATATATATATATATATATATATATATATATATATATATATTCATAAAATTCATAAATTCACTCACCAATTCAAATCCAACAATGACACCAGCGCTATTGCCTCGAGCGTTTTGAAGATTTTTTTTATGGTCGTAGGGTATTAGTTTAATATATATATTTTATACTCAAATATTCATAATATTTGTCAATATTTAATTATAATAAGTAAGTTTTCTTTCTTTTTATGTGTAATGTTGTATGAATGTCGGTGTATGTATGTAGTGTATGTGTAGTGTTTATATTTGTTATATATATTAAACTTTTACATATTAGAAAAATTAAGGTATTAAGTTATTAAGGTTAAAAAAAAAATAAATTAAATTAAGAAAAAACTATTTAATTAACAAAAAATAAAATTTTGACGTTTGTGATAATAAAAAAAATAATGTCTTTAGTATATAATGGCAGGTTTGGACAAACTTTGAAAAGACGATTATAATGTAACCACCACATTCGCTGTCACCAACAAAATTAACCATCAAAGTTTTTAAATTATTTATATCTTTTCCTTCGTATAAATTATTTTAGTTAATATCTTTGAAGATTTTTTTTTTTTTTTTTTTTTTTAAGCAAAAAAATATGTGCATGTTCGTTAAAATAAGCGAACAATAATCTAAATGAAAATATGACTTAACCTAAAGAAAAATCTAAATTGAACCACTATAAGTTACCTCTTTTCAAATTATCTGTAATATTTGCAAAATTTTCCTTTTCCGCAATTTAATAATTGCACAAATTTACAAAATTTACCTTTGATGCCAAAACGCTTTTAAAATTTATTTATTTCTCCAATTATTATTTTCTTTCTTTTTTTTAAACTCACTCCAAAAATTCAATTTCTAAATGAAAACTTTTGAAAGAAATTCAAAAGCAAAAAAAAAAAGTAAGCGGAGTTATTTTAAATTTAAACAAGTGAAAAAAATCACAGTATAAGAAAATATGATTTACAAAAAAAGAAAAAAAAATGACCTCACATATTTCATATTTCAAAACGATTTTTCATCATTTTTGGTCTATAATTAATTTTTGATATGCATTTCCAAGTCTACGATTTTTCGCTTTAATATTTTTTATATATGTAAAAAATAATTACAATCAATTTAAAAAATTTGTTTAGTTTCGTTTTACTTTTTTTTTTTTGGTTATTGAAGTAATAAGATTTTCTTACCTTTTTTAGTTTTTAAATATTACGATTCTACTGATAACTAAGCTGGTTCGTTTTTATAAAATGTGTCTTTTAATTTTTTTTTTTTTTTTTAATTGTTGTATTTTCTTCTAAATGCGGTATCATTTAAAAGCCGCATCCAATGATATATAAATCATATCCAATGGTAACTTCATTATTTACATATTCCAAAAATCATCCTATTTTTCAAGGTTTTTTACAATATTTTTAATTATTTTTAATGAAAATTCAAATCCATTAATTTTTATTTGCTTTGAGATATAAGATTCTAGTGAGTAATTAATTTTTATTTCAATATTCTTGCAATTTCGTGGTATATCAGGCAGTCAATCTGTTATAAAATTTTACATAAACATAGGTAATATGGGTTTCAAAATTCTTTTGAAAAGGACTAAACACTTGAACTAAAATATTTACGAAAATTGCAAAAATATTAATACAAAATCAGAAAATATTAACGAGGAATGTAAAAAAGATAAGTAATTATTTACAAAAAGTTTTGTGCTTGTCAGATTTAATTTTATTTGCTATATATCCTAAGCAATCTAAATTCATAAATATTCTTTGATTAATTTCATTATAATCATGCAGCACTTTCAAGCGCTAGCGAGATTAAAAGTGCAATTTATCACATTGTTTAACGTTTTGAAATCAATAAACGATTTCAGCACATAAAATTGTCCTATTTTTTAGTCCTTTTATATTTTTACATTGACTATTAACGTTATTATATGATGTCTTTCGCACAGCTATTGATCCTCGAATAATGTGGTTTCAATTATTTGTAATATAAAGTTAAGCTTTTGGATTTTAATTGGAAAAAAAAGTAAAAAGTCAATTTTTTTGTACGTTTATTAGGATTGTTTTTTAAAATGAAAATTTAAACCAACGTTTAATTTTTGTACTATAGTAGCCAGCGTTGCCAGAAAAGTTTGACAAACAATAATCTTTTGAAACAATACAAATCATAATTTAGCTGTAAAATCATAAAATGTATTATTTTATAAGATTTGAGATATGATTACAACCTGACTGATAAAAAAAATAGCAAACATTGCTAGTGTAATAGCACATTTACATATGCACAAAATCTAGTTTAAATGAGATTTCAACCAAAATCTACTTAATCTTATCAGATCTTAATTCGATTTTCCATACAAATAAACATTAAATTTCTAATGAGATTTTACCAAAACCTCATAAAACACTGGTTTTCTTTCGCTGGAAAAAAGTCGATTTTGATTTTATAGAAGGTAGACGTATTTTTCTCAAATAAAAATAATTTAAAATATATTTTCTATTTGAGAAGTAACTAAAAAGACCAAAACTTTTAATGCAATTATTCAATTTATTTTTATAACGGATAAATCGCTTGTGAATCTGTGCAACAAAGGCCGCCAGATAAAACTTTTATGTATCCAAAGAATAATTCAAAACAAAATAATATGAACGTAAAAACAAAAAATACAATCTTTTGCTTCTTTTACAATTAATTAATTTGATATATTTGAAAAAAATTATAATATAGAAATTGATTGTCAAAGCTCTCTATCAAATAATTTCTGTCAGCAATGTAGTAACAATAGTGATGCTCAATCTAATGTTTTGATTCAACACAATAATTTTGAAATGATTTACTTAATTTAAGTAATACTGAGTCTAACACTAAACCTGGTTGTAGTCAAAATTCTGGTCATATATCTAAGAATTGTAATCGTTCTTATATTTATGTTAAATTCTCTTCTAGTCATGAACCTGATAAATGTCTAATTACTTCATATGCCAATGATCAATCATTTCGTTTTAGTTGTCAAATATTTGGTTATCATTTAAAAAATATTTGATATCAGAAGAAAATTTTTAAAAAGACCGAAGAAATGAGAAATCAGATATTTTATAATGTCTTTTTCACTTTTCATTCAAGTTATGTAGACCCTAATCACTTGTTTGAAATGAATCTTCTAATATAAAAAATATTGTGAATGTATTTTCGAAAATGGCTAAAATGCTTTGCGAACCAGATTCACTTTTAAAGGAATATCAAAATCTCAGGCGATAACTGAATATAAGAGTTTTTTACAGGAAGTTTTATCTATTTATGGTCCAAAAAATTATAACTTTTAATGTCAGATCGCTTGTAGAAATAAGTAGAAGAATTAATTTGTCTATATTGTTAAACTATAATGATATTGATTTCGATTATATATGTATATATATATATATATATATATATATATATACATGTATATATATAGGATGCCCCGATGACCTAGTTGGTAGTGAGCTAGACTGTCTGGGGGTTTTTTACTCTGGTTTGTTTCACTACAATGAGTACATGGTTATTAGGATTAGAATATAATTTGTAATTGTATTGTAATTAGTATATAAATAAATATATTTATATTTATTTTATATATACATATCTATATAAATATATGTTTATATATACATATATATTTATATATACATATATATATATATATATATATATATATATATATATATATATATATATATATATATATATATATATTTCCCTAGTTTTTCTTTCCCAAATGTTTTTATTGCAATCTATTATTGATGGTTTATAATAGATTGCAAATTTCTATAAAAATGTTGATGTTTTGATAATAGGTGGCAATTTTAATTCAAAAAATAATTTATGTGGGGGAGGGGGGGGTGTACTTTAAATAATTTAACCAGAAATACACTTTCTAAGTGGCTAAATAATAAAGCACATTCATTTGAAAGACTTTGTAACAATATTCTTACACTACCATAGGCGGTTGGGGTATGCGTTTGTGCTGATGTTTGTAATGCAGAAAAAAAGTTATCCAACACCCACCTTAAAGTATACCAACCGACTCAGAATCACTTTTTAAATCCATATAGATCTTTTGCAAAAAGTACGGGTAGTAATTTTTAAGGCAATTCATTGAAATACAAAGACGAAGCCTATTGAAATTGGTTGTGATCGGTCCATTAGTTTGCATAGCTCCCATACGAATGTCCCCCCGGAATAGAGTTTAAACACTAAAAAATGACTTAAAAACAAGGATATTTTAATGAAATTCGGAGCAAAGACATTCTGTGCAAGCATGAATCTTTGTACCGATCTTTATGAAGAGCGGTCCACAATTGACCATAGCTCCCATATAAACCCTTCTTCCGAAAATCACTTTAACGTTCATAAATCCCATACGAATGTTTGATACTAATAAGTTCTTTGCAAGTAGAAAGAACATTGTCAAATTTTATGAGAATAGGTTCATAATTTACCATGGCTTCTATATAAACTAGTTTCCACGAATCGCCTTAAAGTTCATAAAATCATTTAGATGTTAGTAACGACGCATTATTATGTATTTGTATATTTTATTTTACATTTAGTAAGATTGGCCAGAGGTGTAACATAAGTCCCTTTCCCGAATTTTTATACTCTTACACAATAGTGTAGGGTATCTGTTGTCGGTTTTGACCGACTATATCTTTCTCTCTCGTTTTTACATCATTTTGTTTTAAGTTTTATCATTGTGGATTTTATTGCTCCCAATTTTAGTATTGAAAATTTGCCTACCTTTTCTGATCATTTTCCTTTAATTTTAAAATTAAAATTATTTGAGTTTGATTTTATATTAAAACAACCAATTTAATTTATTTCATATAAAATTACTATTTGGATAGTTTTAGAAATGATTTAACATTTAATCTTTTAAACAATTTTTTTATTGATGAATTTCCGTCTACTGTAAACACATGCTCCGGTATGCATATTAAAAAAAACTGCGCATAAACAAATTTATATTTTTTGGGATATAAACGTAGAACTACATTGGGATATCTGTTTTTTAATGGCTTAGCTTTTGATGATGAGAATATTAAATAATACTTTATCGTTCTTCTTCTTTTTGAGATAGGGATACTACAAAAATAGATTCTTTCCTGTCTTCTTTGGTCTTTAATGTTTTATATAATTTCGATTATATAATTTCGATATTAATTTTTCTGCAATGATTAATCAAAATTGTTGTAGATTTAAAAGTCTGGATAATATTTTAAATTATTTAAGGGATCTGAATAAAAAAAAAATCAGCTGGAATAGATAAAATTTAAAATTTTTTAATTAAAAAATTCTCTATTGGAGCTTTTGAGTTTTTAATTATAATTTTTAATAATTGTTTAAACAATGCCTATTTTCCAGACTCCTGGAAAATTTCGAAAATTGTTCCTGTTAAAATTGAACAAATTGTAATGATATAAATAATCATAGCATTATTTCTTTACTTATAATTTGAGGAAATTGTTTGAGAAAATTATTAGTGAGAAAATGGATTTCGGTTTAAATAATAATTACGTTACAATTTAGCTTTAAAAAGGGCATTCTAAGGTTGATTCCAAAATGATGTTGTTTGTAACTTAAGACAACGTTATTGTACTGTTGCAGTTTCTCTTGACGTATGAAAAGCTCATGATAGAACATATCATAATGGTGTACATTTTAAAATGAATAACATTTGCTTTAGCTCTAACATAATAAAATGTTTCAAAAGCTTTTTTAACAATAGTGGTTTTTGCATAGAATTGAATAATACTTTTTCTGATTTTGGTCAAGTTTCATTTACATAATATTTTTGCATATGATTTTCCTCATAATTATTTAAATTAAAATACTGGTATTATTTATAATGATAAATGATTACTCTATTAGTAGTAGTCTCCGATAAAAGCTCCTCAAATTGTGTATAGATATTTAGATAAAGTAAAAGATGTCTATGATTATTGGGGAATAAAAACTAATGTTTTTAAAAGCGAGGCAATTTGTTTAAGAAATGAATCAGGTAAATGTTCGTATTACAGCCGTATTCAAAAAAAAAACTTAATACAGCTTTACTAAGTAATTGTTAAGCAAAATTCCTTAAAGTTATATTCAAAAACGATGAATTTCTTAATGTACCTTGCCATTGTTAACTTTAAATATTTTAAAGTATGTTCGACCCTACTTCAAAGCTACTTTAAGAAAATTTCCGTTACATACATATTTCAATAAAAACCGATTTTTTGTATTCATGCATACATTTTTGACAAAGAGGACACATTTCTTAACTCCCAGATGTTAAGATTCGTTCCGAAATTAAAAAATGCGCCAATGTTTAAAATTGTATCAACTAAATTTCGGGACAATATAATATTTTCCTCACATATTGTATATATGAGCTGTTTTGAAATAATATCGTAAACATAAATAATAGTCTAATTTTTCTGGAAAAAGTATATTTTTCCTGTTTTGGATTAAAATACCAATATTCACAAATCACATATGTTTTGTTTGCTGTTGCACGTAATTCCAAACAGTACATTAATACCTACAAGTCTTAGATTAAGGTGTCATTAATCTAAAATATCAGCTCCGGGTTAGAAACTACACATGTTAAAAGAAAAGACGATTAAGATAGTTAAATTTTAACAAAATTTCAACACAAAATAATGTGCACAAGATCAAAAATGAAATAGTGATGTTTATTTTATCACAGAATATTCGTTATTCGAATACTTATAATTACAATCAATAAAAATTAAAAACATCGAAAATAATAATGGAATGAAACAGTTAACGAATAATTTATGCTAACTATTCACAACACTAACAATATAAATGAGAGAGAAACTGAGAAGAGTTGCATGCATAAACAAAAACTAGTTTACTAAATAATATACGATTTTCTTAATAAAGACTTGAAGAAATGAACTCTGCATTAGTGCTATGTTTGTGCTTTATATATAAATTAAAAATTTTTTCCTGAATACGGCTGTTAAGCTTTTTCTAAGTGGCGTCGAAATACCATTTAAAGACGAATTTAAATATTAAAAATTATTATAAATTTAAGTATTATCTTCAATAAACTTTTCAAATTAATGAAAATGGAAAATTTGTACTTAATAAAGTTAATTAAATCGTGAATTAACCAATTTGGTTTTTTATATCACCCACTCTTATGAAAAAAAAATTGAAATTATTTAGAGAACTGAATTACGATTATACATTTCTAGGAACTTTATTTCGAGATGTAAAAGATTTTTTTCCATAACAATATTTAAGGAATTAAAGGTAACTCCATTGAGTTTTTATGTAAATTATAATTTATGTAAATGATAATTGCTTCTCAAATATATTATAGATATTTTTTGAAAGTGAATAATGGTACTCACAGAGGTTAACTGAATTTATTCTGTAAGTTTTTAGTTTGTAAGTATTAATTTTAAATCTATTACATTTTCTATATAATCTCAAAATACAGTTAGCTTCTGGAGCAAGAGCATTTTCTTTTATCTGAAATTATAATTTCTGTTCCAAATATAGTTAAGTTTGGTACCGATTATAACATATATTTTTCTAAGACAACACATTATAATATTAAATATTTTTAGTTACGTCATAAATTATTGTTTAAAAAAAGGGATCAATAAAATTTAACTTGAACTTTCTTTCTCTGTGTTAGTAAAATGCAACAATGTTTTGAATAAAAATGATATAAACAAATATTTTTAAAATTGAAATAAAATAAACGAAAATTAATATTTAATTGAAAAAATTATAATTTTATTTAAAATTAAGGAAGGAAACGTGTCTCTAAGCATAAAACTCAATATAATCATGCTTCAATGCAGTTGTCAAGCAAAATCAAAAAAAAAAAAAAAAATCCAAAGTAAGTATGTAAACGGTATAGATTTTATTCAAGTCGAAAGTTAATTTTAACGAGATTTCAGGTGATATGTAAATGTGGTAGAAGTTCACATCCGGAAAAATAATATGTATATCTATTCTAGAGGAAACTTTTTTTACATTTTCTGAATGAATCACACAAGTTCGAACTATTTTTAATGGATTTGAATTAAATTCTGTATAAAGACAAAATCATTTTTACATCACAAAGTTCATTTTACAAAAATAATTTAAACAAAATAAATAATATATATCAATATGTTATTTTCAAAGTCCTTAACAAACACTCTTCATAAATGAGCTTGGGACAAAAAGTCTCACAAAAAAGCAACAAATTATATTTGACCCTATCCCTTGAATTAAAAATTATAATCATCCACATTTGGAATACTTCAAGCGTGCTCTTGTAATTATTTATTATGAACTATTTACCATAGGCAATCGACAATTAACCGAGCAGAGTTCAGTTGTGTTCCATAATTAACAAAAGCTTTATTACTGCTTTGACTTTGTAGTCATTAGCTCTTATGGAGTAGAAGGGGGAGCAATTGCCAATTATCTTGAAAACATGGTAATAATTTTTGTGGCACTAATTGATTTTCTTTTCCCTTATCGCAGATCATATCATTCATAAGACTTTGACATTTTCAATTTGCATTTGAGCGGAGTTAGACGTGATTAATTGTTTGTTCTATACATTAAAAAAATTTTTTTCCGTGATAACTCAGTGTTATAAATTTGATAGTAATGAATAAGAATTGTCAACAGTTTTTTAATAAATTCATAAAAAATGTGACAAAAAATCATCACTCTCCTCTTGAGGAGCATTTACCAGACTCCTGACAATAAGTTGGATCAAACTTATTTTATTTTATTTACCTTGTAGCTGATATAGTTTTTCTTCACTATACATATAGACTATCTACTGTTTAAAGAATTTAAACAAAAAATCATTAATGATTTCACAATGTACTGATTTTTGATCTGCATTATTTAATTTTTATTTATTTTCCATGAACTTCAATTAATTATATATTGTTTTGGCAACTGTATTAAAATAAAAAGCACCATATTTTGACACACGATTTTGCCTCAATCATTTGTCGAATTCGTTCACTTCAGAAATTTTAAAAAAATTAACAAAACGCAAAGAAAGTCAACATCAAAAGGACTTAAATTAAAACCAACATATCGTTTACGGTTTTGAGAAAAATGCAACTTAAAAAATTGGCAACTTCAAGCCCTTCTATCCTACTAATTTAGATATTGGATCAAAACAAATTAAACATTTAATTATCTTCAATTCTTTAAGAAAATTAATTCTTCCTATAAGAAGACATAAATTGATTGCAGGAAAATCCTATTATTTCATTTTAGAGGACCCTGCGGCAGGAGGATGTGCAATTTTTATAACTTTATGATGAAGAGGAATATCAAGGAATATCAGTCCTTTCCACTGACGCCAATTTTGTTAAAATCGGATAATGCACATTAAAGGTATTTAACTTAAAACTTTCTTAATTTTTTACAAAAATGTCTCAGGTATCCCACTTTAGAAGCCCATATAATATGAACCGTAAACGATATGAAACTGATTTATATGCCCTAAAATGTACGGTGACTAGCTTAATGTACAGCACAATTTAAAAACAAATTGAAGATGTAAAATTTTTAAAACTGCAATTTTGGGGTGGATTTTTTTTGAATTGCTCATACATGAAATCAATTCCATTATGCAACCATAATATTGTTGAATACAATCATATTTTTTTATTGCGGCGCAACCATTTTATGGTGCTACATTTCTACATAATATAATTTACAAACAATCATAGATTTCAACCACAATATGACAATGTTCGTTTATGGTTGATACCAACCATATTTTATCTTTGCGTGTAGTACTAAATGGCAAATGGACGTCTTTAGAACCGCTGAGTAGTTTTGTTTTAACTAGAAAGTTAAAAAAAATTGTCAAATTATTTGTAACAACATTTTTATTATGTATATTTGCTTCGATAAATAATTAAGTATAGTAATCCTTAATCTGTATCTGAATTTCTTATATCTAATGAAAATTTAAATATTAGTACCAATATATACTTAAATCAGGAACAACTTTCCTGATCCAAAAAGAAAAGATGAAGAGTTGAAAATTAGTTTTTTTTTGATGTTGACGCTTTACTGAATTTTAATTATTATTTATTTTCCATTTCTTTTTAAGGATTCTTATTTTAGTTTTGAGATGCATGATTGACAACACATCCGAATCTCCAAGAATACATGTTTATGAAGCCACATCGATTACTTCAGCTTTTAGTAGGGATGAGACGTCGTCGGCATTTATGGGAGCTTATTAATACAGATTTTTTAAAATAAAGTAAAAGTTTGATGTTCTTCAAATGGAAATATTTAAATCTAAAATTCTGACAGAAGAAGTTCACAACATCGGTAATATTTACTACCTTTTTTTTGTATAAAACTAATTGAGTTTTATTATTTTTAGATACAGAAAGCTATCTTCGCCATTTTATAAGAAAACAAAGAAAGGAACTATTGCTGACTCAGAAGAAAGTTTCGTACTCTATTTAAAACATTAAACTATTATCAAAAGATATTGACGAAGATTTTATATTATTATTTTTTTATATAGAATTTTACTAAAGTTTGAATATTTTATATCAAGCATTTAATTTATATTAAAATTTATATTAAAATATATAGTATTAAATTAACTTTTTTGTTATTACTGCTGTATTACTTTAATAACTTTTGTTATCTAATTATTAAGACATTACGTTTGTAAAAAAATATAAAACAATATTAAAAAAAGTAATAATAATAAAAAAAGAAAATCCTTGTTCTAAATTCTTGAAATAAGGCCTTTTGTCAATTCAGGTAAGAATTCCAGCTTAAATCAAGTTCATAATTATTATCTTAACGCCGTTATTCAAAAATCAAGTATGTATTCGAGATTCGAACAGGTTTAAGCTTTTGACTCAATCGTATTTGAGAGCATCTCAATATCTATCATACTTAAGACAGTGCTATATTTGGGTTATACTAAGTACAAACTATAGCGCACAACTTTTGATTACAGCTTGATATTAATTTTATTCCGGTTGTTCTTAAACCAATCCTATTTTAAGTTAACAGGTAGTATTCACTTAAGCCTAAATCAAGCCAAGATTCCTAAAAAAAGAATAATATGAGATTAGTTCAATCCCAAACAGGTTTATTCAATCAATTTTGTACTTGTTTTAAGGTAATCCATACTAACCGTAAATTTTACACTGCTACGGATTGATTTAAGTACGGATTACTCACTTGATTTTTTGAATGCTGAATATTGCTAATGCAATTCAGCAAAATCCATTTAAGAATAAATGATTTTTCAGAGCAGCTTCCAATTTTCTTTGCCCAAATTTATTAATATTATTTACATCACATATATAACTTTTCTATTTTAAATAGTCTAGAAAAAAATGTTATAAACTGCAAACAGTTAATCCTAATTTCGTATCCCTGCACTACTTGTATGTTTTTTTTTTGAAAAATAAGAATATTTTTACAAGGGACGCCAAGAAGATATGTAATTTTTATGACTTTATAATAAAGAGGAATATTAGTCTTTTCCACTGACATCAATTTGATTAAAATCGGATAATGAACATAAAAGATATTTAAGTTTAAACTTTGTTCATTTTTGGAAAAAATGTCAGAGATGTCCCACTTTAGAGGTCCATAAAATATGAACCATAAATGATATGGATCTGATTTATATGTCATAAAATGCACGGTTAGTAGCTCAGCAATTTAAAAATAAATTGAAAATGTTAAACTTTTAAAACTGAAATTTTGGGTCGACATTTTTTGGAATTACTCATACATGAAATAACCATAATATGGTTAAACTCAGCCATATTTTTTTGTATAACAATCATATTATTCTATACGTAATATCAAACATATGAATCATTATATGGTTGCAGCGCAACAATCTAAAGGTGCTACATCTATAGATAATATAATTCATAAACAACCATAAATTCCAACCATAATATGACAATGTTCGATTATGGCTGCTACCAACCATATTTTTTCTTTGAGTGCAAAGGATTGACACCTTTAGAACTGCTGGGTAGTTCTGTGCTAACTAGAAAACTAAAAAAATAATGACAAATTATTTGTAACTACATTTTTATTATGTATATTTGCTTCGATAAAAAATCAAGCATAGTAATCCTTAATCTATATCCAAATTTCTTATATCTATTGAAAATTTAAATATTAGTATGAATATATACTTATATCAAGAGCTGACTTGAAAATTAGTATTTTTTGAAGTTGGCATCACTAAATTTTAATTATTATTTTTCTTCTATTTATTTTTAAGGATTCTTATTTTATTTTTAAAATACATGATCAACAACACATCAACACATCAAGAATACAAACCTATGAAGTCACATCGAGTAGATTACTTCAGCTTTCAATAGGGATGGGACATCGTCATGATTTATTGGACCTCATTAACACAGATTTTTTTAAAATACTGGTCTAAATTATAACACTCAAATATTGCCAATTTGTTAAGGTTTTGATAACGAAGATAATGTAAATACATAGAGATTAGTTACGTGTTGTATTTTCAGATTGAAATTTACTTTCCAAATGAGAAATATTTAAATCTAAAATACTGATGTACAATGAGAAATTTACTAAAGTTTGAATATTTTATATCAAGCATTTAATTTATATTAAAATATACAGTGTTACAATAACTTTTTTATTATTACTGTTGTTTTATTTTAATAATTTTTTATTATCTAATTGTTTAGACATTTTCTTTTTGTACAAAATGATATACAAATATTAAAAAAAAAAAATTAATTGAAAAATAAAAAACGAAAACCCGAGTTTTGAATTCAAATACGAATCGGATCTTAAATCAAGTTCATAATTATTATTTTAATACCGTTATTCATAAATCAGGTATATGTTTGAGCCTAAAACAAGTTTAAACTCCTGAAACAATCGTATTTGAGATCAATTCTATATCTATCATACTTAAGGCAATGCTATATTTTGATTACACTAAGTACAAACTATAGTTTACAACAAGCTTTAAAATCTTAGATCGCACCCATTTTGAGATTAATTTTATTCCAGTTATTCTTAAATCAATCCTATTTTAAACTCACATCTAGCATTCATTTAAACCTAAATCAAGCCAAGATTTCTAAAAAACAAGAAAAATATAAGATTAGTTCAAGATTAGTTTAGAAAAATAAGAATATTTTTGTTAGAAATTACACAGGGCAATTATTGCCTGACATGTTTGTGTTTATGTATTTGTATACATATTATATTGGTTTATAAAAGTGGATTATATGTTGGAGCCATGGTCAATTGTGGACAGTAGGTTATAGAATTATTTTCTAACGTTTACACTTAAATTATCCGAGGTAACCTGCGAACATCTCCTAGAAATAAACTATTTTAAATTTTTGTCATTTTCTACAGCTTGACTTCTTATCTGTTCAGCTTTAATGGTTAACACAAATATAAGATTGACAGATAAGAGTTTTGCAGCGAAACAGGTGAGATGGCCTCTATCAACGTTTGTTACTTATTTAGAAACTGCTATAACTTTATGCATAGTAATCAATATATTAAATAGAAATAACTTAGGGTTATACTTCAGTCTACAGCCATTAAAAATTCCTACTACCTCTCAGAATTACTTCAGAGCTCCTAAATTCTAAAACTACAAAAATAAATTTTAGGTATCAGAAAACTATTTCTCAAATTATTATTGCTACTGGTCCATATTTGACCCAAATTCCCATATTATAAATATAAAATTTAAAAATCTGGGTAAATGAGTTTGTAAAAAAAATAAAATAAATGAAGAAGCAGGAATAAGCAATTGATTTTTTTATAACTTGTATATATCTAGTTATTGTCTGAAACCCAATGAGGTTGCAAATACGAACAAATAACTAAAATTGTACTTTAATTGATTGATAGCTAACCTTTCGTAAATAAGTATAAATTATAGCCTGTTACTCTACGTCGAACAAATACTTTCTTTCGCGTTCTAAATGAACGAAAACTTATTTGGGTTTCTCTAACACACTTCTATGTGACCGAACAAAAAGTAGAATGACAAGTCAAAAGCAAACGTAAGTATTTTCATATTTAGAACAATACGAACGAAAATGTTAAAATCAGTTAATGAAAAATAAGAAAATTAACTATCTGAACACTGCAGATGTTCCTCATTTATGTCTGGCATTCATTTGATATTGCAGCATATCGAAAAATTATGATTTCGATAAATCTCCACAAAATATTTGTTTTATTATTTTTTCTCCCTTTGTAATTTTTATTTGTTTTTATTATTTCATTTGCTTGGTTGCCTATGTTTAAATGATTTAGTATTGTAAAAAAAAAATTGTCTGAAAAAATACAACAAAAACAATGTGAAAAGCGTAACTCCATGCGAACGAAAGCTTAGAAAATAGAGAAACCCAAAATGATTCGATTTTTTTCTTTCGCTTAGATATTCGTTAAGTATAGAGAAACAATCTATTAATAAATTTTTGTAGAAAGAAATCTTAACGTTTTTATCGTATGTTTAAATAGGATACAGTAGACAAACCAGAGACCTAATAAATAAAACAAGTTAGAGTGTTATATTCGGCTCTCAATCCCGCACTTCTTTCAACAAATCTATTGTAGGCAGTATTTGGATGTACTGCATACAGTGAGTATTGTTTGACAAGTGCATCGAAGCAGTTGACCTTTCACACTTTTCTAAAGATAACGCAATTGTAAACAGTTCAACCAACGTACAATTAAACAGTCTTACCTAAACGAAAGCCGGACGCATACTCCTCTAACATTCTTACAACACTTTCCTTTATAATAATTTTCTATACGCATAAACTTAGTTGTAATAACTAGTACTAAACATTTATACTTAGTTGTAATAAAAGTTAATGTTATTATAGGGTCGTATTTAATGGTATTATTACTCTTTTACTTATCCACATAGAGGATAAATATAAATATTAATATGTAATTAACAAAACATAATATAATTAAAATACTTATACGGTAAAAACGAGGCACCGAATTTTATCATTACAATTTCCCCTTACTTCGCCAACAAACAGCTGCTTACTTCATAAGAAGTTTTGCCACTTTTGGCTATGATCACGCTATATCAGGCTTCGTCAATTTCATGATGAACTTCTTTCGTTGACCTGTTTTTCTTGTTTGCAACAATCTGCTGATCTTTTATTGTTGCTCAATGGACATTTCTTCTAGCTCATTCCATCCACTGAGCATCGGAGAGATTGGATTCTATTGATTATACCATATACATTCGTTGATGTATCCCCTTACTGGCTGAGGTGAACATGACACTTATTAGTTTTTTTATCTTGTGTTGTATTTGGTGTTGTCGATATTGGTGTGTGTGATGACTTCACTGCTGAGATTGCTGATGAACTTGACACAATTGGTGATGTTCATGAAGACGATGATAATGTGGATGAAGACGATGACAAAGATATCTCCGTACTCTTGCCAAGGACTATCGGGTGTGATATTGACAACGGCGAAACACGTTTCGGACTAAAATATAACATGTTATATGTTAAATCAGCTTTGAAAGAATTTAACAATGAAACATTGGGTCATGCAAATATTAATAGTTAAGGTGTAACCGGTAATGACTGGCTTGAAAAATATTGCGATCTTCGATCCATGTAAGGCATAACCATTGGTGTTTGGCTTAAAAGGATTTGTGATATTCAATCTCTTTCATACGTTTGCGGAAATATTGAGAGGTCGCTTCGAACCATTGTCTATTATTCCATTTCTAGTACGTTTCACAGACACATAAAATTAATATAAGATTAGTAGTAAAAATTTCCTAAGCTATATAAGGTTTAATTTCACTCAAATTAATATTTCTTTTTTGACTAATTACTATACACTGTATATTTGCAATAACAGGATCTAAAAATGTAAGGGTTGCCAAACTTAGGAGCCAATTTCGCTGCAAAGTTGTCTGTATCTTTCAAAAATTATGTTATCGTACTATACTAGACTATACTAGACCACCAAATTTTGGTTTTCACTTTCTTGTTCTTAAATTATAATAACGTTTCTGGTTTTCCGATGTTGTAGTCAGATTTCTTTTTACAATTTCAAAAACTTCCAGTATCGTTTTGGGTAATAATTCATCTCATTTATTGTATTGTCCACATGAAAAATTAGCGTTCATTGTTTTTATTGTACGACTTGCGTGTTCTGATGGATTTTCTTGTGGTGTACATTGCTGATGAATGCCTAGTTCTTCCAAAAGTCGTCGAACTTTTCTGACGGTAAACTGAGTAATTAAAATTTTTGGACGAAGCGCTTTTATTACCCCATCCACAGTTACCTGTCGAATAGATATTAGCTCAATCCACTTTGAGAATTTATCAAAAATACTAACAGCATGTTAGTTCATGTTATTACATGGTTCGTGTGGAAGTTTTGCCAACATTTCTTCAGCAGGGTTTTGTTGACAACTTTTACATCTTTGACAGGATTGGCATCGCCGAACATAACGACTTAAATCTCTACTCAGTCGTGGACTATAATATCTGCTAGCAATACGATTAATAGTTTTTCTTATGTCCTGCAGCAACATTGTCGTGGTTTTCTGCTAAGACACGTTTTCAACAAGTTTTCGGGGCACATAACTTCCACGCGGTTTCATCACCATCAGTTGCATGACGCAGGAAATGACAGTACAGCTGTTTATTAATCATGGTATAATCTGGATATTTATTTAGATTTTCTTTTATATTTTTGATCATCTTCTGGAGCCATTAATTTTCAACTGTTGGCAATTGGCAAATTTTGTAAGTTACACCGCATGGCGGGGCAATGCGTCTGTCACAATATTATGTTTCCCCTTTCGTTATTGAATGGAAAAATTATATTTCTGTAGTTCAAGTGCCCAACGAGCTAATATTCCAGAAGGACTTTCAAATAACTTGAATAAGTATGACGAATTTGTATACCGCATTTCACGAATACCTCATATAATGGCTAAACATTCCTTTTCAATGGTTGAATAATTTTTCTCTGCACCCTTTAGATGACGACTCGCGTAAGGTACTACTCTTTATACTCCTCGAATTTCTTGTGTTAATACAGCTCCCAATCCAAACTCACTTGCATCTGTTTGTAAGGTGAAAGTTTTGTAAAATATTGGTGATGCCGTCAGTTTAGCATTTAGTAAATCAAAAGACTGTTGTTCGATTTCTCATTACTAGTGCTTTGCATTTTCATAATAACTGCTACTTTATCCGGATCAGTTTTTGTGCCATCTTCACTCACAACATGGCTTAAATATTTGGTTTCAAAATTAGCTTTTCTTAATCTTCGAAACACTTCTTTTAGATTTTCTATGTGTTCTTTAAGAGCTCGGCCAACAACAATAATATCATCGAGATATGCAGAAAGATGGGGCTCCACTTCAGACCCTATTACACTGTCAAGTGCTCGTTGAAAATTAGCCGGTGCCGAATGCCATCCAAAAGGCAGCACTCGCCATTGAAATAAATTTCTTGCTATTCTCATTCATTAGGATCTCCTAGTATCTATTTCTTAGCTCTAATATATTTAACATTACATAATCGATTTAATACACTACCTATACTGACCTGAAGTTTATTTGTTGAAAATCCAAGCTGATAGGGAAGCAGTATGAAGGATCTATACAACTTTGTGCAATTAACTGGTTTACCTCCTTGAATTTTCTAGGAAATTGTTGATTATATGTTGTATTTTTTCTTTGGTTTGTATCATTTCGTCTACGAAAATGACGGTCCCTAATTTAAATTCGTTTAGGTATGACAGTAATATTTCACATTTTAATTAATACGTCCGGCTTGACTTCAACATTTTGTTGAATTTTAATTTAATTTTTACACACAAATGTTCTTTTTTTCTCACAAATGTTCTTTACTTTTCTTTTTGAAGATTAACCTCCGCAGACTCTCAAAATCTTTACAACAACAGCGAGTGTTGCTAAACACTGGAAACGAAGCGATTCAATCATCAGCAGCTTTTGGTTCTCAATCCCTCACTTCCTTCAACAAATCTGTTGTAAGCGGTTGCAGCACCGTATAACCTACTTGGGTGTGCTTTATTTAGTGAGCATTATTAGAAAAGTACACCGCAGTAGTTCAACCACCATACAATGGCTCAGAATCGTTTTTCAGGGCCAAAGTTCTATAACTTTTGAATGGATAGAGATATTTTAGTTTTTTTTTTTTGATGGCAAGATATTTTCTTGAATTTTTCACCAGTTTTAATTTCATTAGAATCGGTTCAGCAGTTCTTGAAAAATTTAATGCTAAAATTGAACTTTTAATCTTTTATAGCATTTAGTTGTTTAGCGGATTTTTTGTTTTTTGAATCAACTTTACTCATGAAAAAATTATAAGCAGATAAAAAAACATCTTAATAGTAGCCAGTATAATTTTGTGAAAAGGTTTCCAGTTTATGAATTCTAGAACAGGATCCACTAGAATCGGTTGCTTTTGGCAAAAAAATACGATTTTCTAATGTTAATTTAAATAACATAAGGACAAAAATTTTTACATTTTTCTTAAATGACAATACAAGAAAATTATAATTATTATTAATTTTTTTGGAAAATAGCCTGCAAATACACTGCCTGCTACTTGAATAAGGAATCACATTTTTAATTAAGTATATCTCCTAAACTAAAGTTCAGAAAACAATAATTTTTTGCGCAACCAAATTTCAAAGTGTTGGCTTTAGTTTCATGAAGAAATAAAAAATACACATATTTTGTTATTATGCATTTAATTAAGGTTATTTATTTCTGTGGTACTATTTCGTGTGTCACTTCAATAAGGAATTCTTTTAATATTAATCAGGAAGGCTATGATTTGAATTTCTTTCAATATAAACGGCTGGAGAATTTTTAATTTGATAGTTTTTAAATATTTTTTATTAAAAATGGGACGTGGTAAGGCTCTTAATAACTCTGAAAAGGAAGTAATTCTGATTTTGAAATCTCAGGGTCAGAATCCGGTCCAAATAGCCAAAAGCATTAGTAGAGGAAAGACAGTTGTGTACAATTATTTAAATAACGTGGAAAGATATGGAAAAAAATATGAAAGGGTGGAAGAAAATGGCAACAACTCCAAAAGAAAGATGAAAAATTCTTAGAATTGCATCAAATTCTGCCATGTCGGTATAAAAAATACGTGAAAAAAGTGGAGTCAGTGTCAGTCTAAGAACAGTGCACCGTATTTTAAAGTCGTGGCCATAAATAATCCGACGAATACTGCAAAAAAAAAAACGCAAATCACAACGTCTCCGATGAAAAAAGTTTAATATTGATGATCCCGACGGGTATAACTATTACTTCCATGACCTAAATAAGGAGGAATTATTTTTGAGCCGCAGACACAGCCGAGAGGGCGGAATAATGGTATGGGGTGCCATTTTGTATTATGGTACCATAGAATTGGTTTTTATATCCAACAAAATGACTGCAACGACTTACAAAAACATTCTGGAGGAAGCATTTCCAAAATTTAGTGATCTTGTTGGACCTATACCTTGGACATACCAACACGACAACGCTCCGATTCATACCGCCAGAGCAGTAAAACAATGAATTAATT
This sequence comes from Protocalliphora azurea, assembly GCA_932274085.1. NCBI lineage: Eukaryota > Metazoa > Arthropoda > Insecta > Diptera > Calliphoridae > Protocalliphora > Protocalliphora azurea. The sequence continues at coordinate 89,235,939 of OW026520.1, forward strand.
AACAAGGTGCTCAACTTTTGGATTGGCCCCCATATTTACCAGACCCGAATCCAATGGAAAATGTCTGGTGTTGGCTTGCAAGAATAGTTTATGAAGGAGGAAAATAATTTGAGAAGATAGAATCCTTAAAGGATGCAATAACGGAAGCATGGAGTTCAATTTCGCTAAATTACTTAGAGTCATTATACAAGTCGATGCCAAATCGCATTTTTGAGATTATTTCTAAAAATGGTGGCAGTATTCATTACTAATTGAATGCTAGAAGATAATAACTTTCATTTTTATAACCCAAAATTTAAAAATAAATTACAGTTTGCTTAGTTTTAAATATTCCTTATTCAAGTGACACACGAAAAAGTACCACAGAAATACATGTCTTGATATAAATGCATAATTTTAGTATAAGAAAATATGTATATTTTTTATTTCTTCAGGAAACTAAAGCCATTACTTTGAAATTTGGTTGCGTAAAAAATAATTTTTTTCTGAACTTTAGTTTAGGAGATATACTTAATTAAAATTAAAAAAATGTGATTCTTTATTCAAGTGGCAGGCAGTGTATATATAAATTGATGTTTTAATTTTGTTTATATGTATGCAATACATCTACATATGTATACTAACGGATGCAAATATTTAACAAAGTAATACAAATAAATATACAAAATAATATGGCTATTCGAAATGAACAAATTAATACTTGAAATTGACATTAATGTACTAACGCGTACACAAGAGCATTAACTTTTTTTGTATAAAATATAGAAACAAATTCATTTACAAACATTTTATATAGACAAAAGGCAATACTAATTAATCTTTATTGATTAGAACTCATTTAAGGGGCTTAAGAAATAAGTGAAGACTTAGGTATATTTGACAGCAATATAAAGTTAAACATCATGACATAATAGTATACAAAAACCAAAAACATATAGAATGACAATAAGGTTTAATACTACATTCGGCAGTGCAGAATCTTAATTACCTTGCAACGTTTTTTTAAAAAATACATTTTTTTTTATAATGCAAGTAAAAAATTTTGTTTTATATCTTATGTTACCAAATAGATTTAGCTTATTTTCAAGTTCTCTAGAACAATAATATTTTAGGTCAGGTTTGAATTATTTAGGTTTCATATACTGGATGTTACGATGTTTTTTTTTTTACAGAAAGACAGAATAACATAGCTACATCAATTAAAAAATGCGATAAAGAGCAAAACTATACATAATTTATAGAGTCTTACATTAATACTACAAAGTGTTATATACGAAGTGGCAGGCGTATACTATATACCCTCATTCGCAACGAGAGGTGGTGGATGGTTTAAATAACATGCTTGTGTTCTGGTCCTTTTAACACATCAGAAAACTCTTGATATGTGTTAATTTAATTTCATTCCTGATGTGGTTGGTGGCAATGTAAACAACTACTTTTTCCTAATTTATTAGAATATGTGTATGTTAGAGAAAAATAGTGTGACTGTTAGTAGCTTTTGTGTTATGTTACTATGGTGTTAATTCCACTAGGAGTAATGGTTAAACATTTCGTTATTGGGTTATTAAGAAACATATACGCAGCGATGGGCTGAGATCACACGCAACACACAAAAGTCAAATTTTATTTAACTTTAACGCATCTAACAATATTGCCATAATAAAATTATTAAAATGTACGAACGTTTTTCATTGCTCTTTTTTTTTGCAAACAAACAAACTAATTTTTTTAAATTATGCTGACACGACATAATAAAAGATTTCATGTCTGATACTTTGAGGTGGTTAAAGAGAACTTTAAGCCTAGAATAATTGCGTTTTAGAATTAACATGTAGAATTATATATGTTGTTCCCAATTTATGAACAAAAATAGAATTACGAATATGCACGCAGAGAAAAAAAAACATTGTTACGACATTGTCACTACAACAATATTATATTCTCATTGTTAATTTTCATTAATACTTTGTACATGATAGGAATGTTTTTGTTTCAGTTTTATAATTCAATGTTTATATTCAATAAAAATTTTAATATAGCTGAGTGCAAAAGTGTTACGTTTTTGAATATTTTTGCCAGAAAAAAAATTTTATTAACATAAAAAATATCATCATTTTTACAGCCATTAAATGTTACCAATATTTTTCCTTGCTCTTAAACCATGTCTTGTTTTTAAAACATATTAATATTATTATTCCCATAATAATAGAATATTACAAAAAATTACAATACGTATGCTTTTTACAAATATGGTTGAAAAAACATATAACTTGTTTGTTTTTGTATATATTTTGTTTTAATGTTTATTTATCAACTTCATTATAATTTTTATTTAGTTTATACATGAATAAATATAAGTAGACAAAGTTTTGCTATATCTCGTGTGATTCAAGCAGTATTTATATTGATTATTAGTTAATAAAAATTATCTTATATTATCTTGTACAACATATATAAATAAAATAAGTAAAATTAATTAATGAACAAATAATGATTAATCATATTAAGATTAATATGAAACATATAATAAATAATTATAAAAATAGAAAACAAACAAAAGGTACAAATCAAAAGTAACAACAACAATATTGCTAATTGCTACTTAATAAGTGGCTAAACAATAACAAATCATACATTACCGATTTACTACAAAAAAATATAAGCAATAATAATTGAAAAAGGAGAATACAAAATAATTGTAAAAAGCTTTATCGTAAACTATTAATCTTACTTAATAACATATAGGGAAAAATAAGTTACAGATTACATTTCCCAAAAAGTTGTAAGTTAAATAGATGATGTTTACAAAAAACACCACGGTGGGACGCTGAAAAGTGCTGATTAAGGGCGTGGCGGACCGAGTGTCCAGTAAAACTTTTACACTGTACTCTTCTACAATTATTAAATGACCTAAAGCCGAACATGCAAAAATTCTATAAATATTATCAATAATTTTGAACATATTATAAAATTTTTATGGTAAATAATATGAAGAAACTGAATCATAATATGAAAAAATCAGAGCATAATTTTATAAAACTAGATCATAGTATTATAAAATTTTTCAATACAATATTCAAAAACGCGGACCATAATATGAAAAGTTATATTATTTTATGATTACACTGTTCATATTTATTATTTATGACCGTATAGTCAAATCATAATATTTTGCTCTTCGATTATGGTTTCCCTAACCATATTTTTTCTCTGCATGTAAGAATGAAAAGAAATTAAAAAATACAAAAATGAAATTAAATTCAAATTAAAAATGTTTTAATTTTTAATTTTATAAAGAAAAATGTGTAAATTTCGCAGTGCAATTTTCAAATAAATGTAAAGTGCTCCCAAATAGGGTTAATGTGTTTTTTTTTTCTTTTTTTAACAGTTAACGTTAACACTCAGCGGCAGCAAAAAAATACAGCTATTGTGAATTGAAATAAAAATTTGTTTCATCTTTTGATATTTATGTAACGTATGTATATTTAACTTAAATACGTAAATATGTATACAGAATATAAATAGTTTTTGTTAGACTTACGAATAGAAGAATTAAAAAAATCTGGGAAACATCCTAGTGGACTAATATGCATCTTAATTTTGTACGACAAATGCGTAACAATACTGATGACACTTTCTAAAACCCATATACCGACAGCACTATGATTTATTGCGAAAAATTATCACCAATTAAAACGTTTAACGTTTCACATTCAATTAAACTATTTTAAACAAAACATAGTGAAATGTACTCCTTTATTATACTTGTTCCACCTTTGGACAGGTTAACAACTTTTTCAGTGCCATAATACATTTGAATACAATGATCGGTTTCTTTTAACCCTTATAATCATAGTGTTAATTCTGTTCTTATAAATCCCAATGCTATTCCAATGTACATTTATTCTTTTTGCAAACAAAATTTTTACCGTTAATCTCAATTACAGACTGTTGCCCGAAAGACTATACAGCTCTGGCCATAATCAATATAATAAATGTATAGCGATGCTACTGCTAGTGACGTTTGCAATTCTGTATTTTATTTGTTAAAATTTATATTATTAATATTTATATTTTATATATTTTTGAAACGTTGACACAATTAATTTTTTATGTTGTGTAATAAATAGGGTATTCATTCGAATAATGATTTTTCGATTAATCGACCAAACAAAACGAAATAATTGTTCAAATAAAATAAATTCAATAATTTTGAGTAAAAATTTATTCGTGTAAATTATGACGATTAATCGAACAATTCGAATAAAAAAATATTTTAAAATTTTCCTTTATTAATTAGTTTTTAAAATGTTTTAAATTTAAATTAAAAACAAAAATTTTGTAGATTTAAAATTTTAATATTTAATATATATAATTTAAATATTTAAACAAATTTAATTCAGTGAAAATAACCGAATATGTGACTGAAATATAACGCGTAATTGGAGTTCAAGATCGTTTTTCAAATACAAAAATTAAATCAAGTATATGAAAGTAGTTTAAAAGAAATTATAATGTACAATTTTTATCATGTTTTATAACTTCCTTAGTAAGAGGTAAGAAAAAAAAGATTCAATTATTAATATTAAACTTTCCGTTAGAAACAAATTAGAAGACTTTGAACTTGATATTGTCGGTTCTACGAACGATAGTGCAGCCAATAGGTATTAGTATAGAGTTGGTATACCTACAGAGTCTCAGCCTGGTTAAAGATTATGATGATGGTTTGGATGAAACTTGTGATGTAGAAGGAATTTGGACTTATAATTGAGATAAGCAGTGAACTCATACTTTGTACAACTTCTTTATCTAAAGTAGTTCAGATTTTTTTTATTTCATGAATATTTCTTATCAGATTTTAATTTTCTCATTTTAAAGACAACGATATTTTAACCACTGTTACCAGATTTGACAATTTATCACAATATTAGCGAGTTTTAGTTCTAAAAATGACCAGTTGACGATTTGGCGATTTTTGTCATAAATTTGAAAATTTTTCTAAAAGGAGACTCAGAACTATTTTCAGCATTCTTTATATATATTTTTCTTTAAAATTAAATTAGTTGGTATATTAATATTAACAATTTAAATACAAATCTTCTTAAATTTGTCATGTAAATGGTCCATTTGTATTCGATTCAATTAAGTTCGCTTTTATTACGAAGTGGCGAACAAACACTTTGCAAAAATCCGAAGCTCTTTTACAATTTGTATAAAGAATTTAATTTCATAGTCAAAGCTTTAGAAATACTTAAATAACAATACCTTTTTTTTTAATTTGAATTTTGAATGACATTTTTGATGAATTCATTCAAAATTAATTTTCCTATATTCTATACAAAAAGGCCTCTTCAAGAGACAAGCTCAAAACGATCATATACTATTATATAAGGTCCATGTATGAAAATATATGGATATATATGGAAAAGCATGCACTCGTATATGAAAATATTTGCAATATATGGGTTCATACATAAAACCATATATGAAGAATATAATCATATATGGAAGCATATATGGAAACTTGGAGTCATATATAATGTACATTTAGTACATATATGTAAGAATATATGCATATAGCGGCTACAAGACACATATTCGATGAGATGAAACTTCAATATGAAACTTCATACTAATATATTTTTAGATCCTATTTGAAAACGATATCTATGGTGTTGTTACCATTATTAATGAATATTTTTAATAAATTTTGCTACAACTCTGAGTGTTTTTAAATATTTAAATATGCAAATTTAACATGAAAAAGTAAAGGAAAATACTTTATTTGCAGTTTTTCACAACGAGTTATAGTCATCTTATTAATTTTGTTTAAATATTATACAATATTTAATTCATATAAAAGGTTTGAATACTGAATAAATTGGTTTGTGGTTTAAATAAATATTTATGTCATCATATTCTAAAAAAATTTTAGACATTAAAGAAATAAAAATAATAGTTTAACTCCTTCAATCTGCATTAAATATGGAGCCTTCAGTTAATCATAAGGATAAAGAAATAGTAAGTATGTGAATGTTGTATATAAATTTGATATACATAAATTTTTTTAATCCACCTAAGAAAAGTTAAAAGTTCCCCGGTATGTGTTAAAATTTGGAAGACTTCTGCCAATCATTAGGATAAAAGGCAAAAAAATTTTCCCCTAACTTATTGTGAAAAATGAAATCACTTTTTATTTAACGGACTAATATCATTTATAGATAAGTGCTCAAAGAAAATTAACAATTTTTCCAAAGATTCCACTGTTAGTTGCCAAATCCATTGCTATATATGTATGCTATTCGAAGGATGTTGGAATGGAGTAACATTTATATGTATTAAGTCGAATAGAAATGCATTAGTTTTGCAAGTGTATGTATTTTCATGTCATTTTTATATGTGTTAATTTACATTGTCTATAAAATGATTTTTATTGCATATTTTTTTTTTTCTACATTAAATAATATTATAAAAAAAGAAAGAAAATATATTTATTATAATTCACAATAGTGCAATATATATAACTATAAATAATATATATGACCATATATCTCCATATACCCTCAATTTTCGGATCCAAAAAATATATGGAACTCCATATACGTTATATATATGACCCATACATGATAGTTTTAGCTGGGAAGTTATTTTTTTGTTTAAAAGTCATACAAAATTACAAACATATTCATCATGTCTTTACATATATAATACGTTAGTTATTTTAATAAAAGCAGACAATATAAAACTAAATTTGAATTTGAATTTATAATTTAATCATAAATAAAGCAATACTTTCTTAAAAAATGCACAGAAAATGATCACTAATGTATAAAAAAACCGAATTTTAGATGTTAATAATTTTTTGACGATTTTAAATGGTCGATTTTTTTTCCAAATTTAACTGGCAACTATGATCCGAGCATTAACAACTTTAGGTGATACTCTTAGCTCTATTCCTTTAACTATCAAAGATTAAAAACGAACAACATTTTAAGGTATTATGTGCTCGAATAACTCGAGCAATTTAGGATATTTTCTCGATTGTTCAATTAATTTAAAAACTGAATTTTCGAGTTGTTTGATTATTTGAACAATGAAAAATCGAAAAATATGAATACCTCAGTAATATATTATTTAGAAACGTCAGAATGAAAAACTTTCTGCTTGTTGTTATAATCCAACTTTTATAACAAATCTATTTTTGCAACAAATTTTTCTATTATTACCGCATTTTAGTTTCAGAAACTCAGTTGACTTCAAGAAGCTTATTTAAGATGAATGAATATGATTTGTATGACACTAAGGACCCCTGCGGTAGAGTACGTGAAGGCTTGGCTATTTTGATAAAAACTCATATTAAACACTACTTAATGTGTGATTTTTGTGAAGAATATCTTCAAGCCACTGCAATTTGCCTTGAAGATTTTCATCGTAACTTAGTGATTTCATTGATATACTCACCCCATAGATTTTCAATTTCAAAAATTAATAAAAATAAAATTAATATATTCTGAGGGTCGAGGCTGAACAACCTAAAAGGTCGTGTTTTGTTTGATGCTATTTCTAAAATGGGATTGAATGTGATTTCGAGTGAAGAACGTGCATATTGGCCTTTTGATTCAAATAAAATCTGAATGTCGTCTATTTTGTAGTTGTAAAAAATTTTTCAATACAAATAATTCAAGTGGAATCGTCATTAGAAATAGCTTCATATCATTCACCCAATTTTGCTACTCCACTGAATTTTATCCTCCACTGGTAATTTAACAATATCAAACACAAGAATATGGAAAATATCTGAGAACACTAGAATAAATTGATATCTCTCAATAATTTTAAAAAAGGTTTAAAAATTGCTGCTGAACAAAACATATATAATAGAATTTGTTCTGTTGATATCGAATGATTATTGACTGAAAAAAGAAGAATTCGAAGAGAGTGGCAACTTCACAGATCCCCTCAACTCAAATCGAAGCAAGGAGAGTACCATAACGCCTTAATAAGCTTCTATAGTATTAAAAAACTAGATGCAACCCCGTATTCGAATTACTCACTAAACAAATTTGTTTACCCCAAATTTATCAGATAATATAATAAAATTGCCACTTGTTGTACTCCATTTACAGCAGCTCAACCTCTTTATCTTGAGATTCGAAGATCGAGAAGGCTATTGTTGATTTAAACTCCAACAACGCCCCTGGTATTGATAGAATCAGTAACAGCATGCTTCTGGAGCTACCCCGTATAGCATTAAAAAGAATACTTTTTATTTTTAACGCTATGTTACGCCTTTAATACTATCCACCAGAAAGGAAGGTTTCATTGATTACTATGATACCTAACCAGAAAAAGATCACACTAAAGTAGAATCGTATAGACCCATTAACCTGTTATCAAAAATGTTAAAGCTGTTCGAGAAGCTACAAGTTTAACCTGATAAGGAACGCAAAGACTTGTTATGTCCAAGGCTTTTGAAGAAAAGAAATTTTGTTCTGCTCTCTTCATCGACGTTCCGTAAGCTTTTGACAAGTTATGGCACGAAGGCTTGTTATATAAAATAAATGAAAATTTATCCACAAATGCACAAAAGCTACTGGAAAGCTATTTAACTCAACAAAAATGTATCCTTAAAGTTCACCACAGCCTATAAGAGCAGGCGTAATCCAAGGAAGTATACTGGAACCTTTTTTGTTCTTAATTCTTACCTCTGATATGCCAACAAATAGTCAAACACATATATCAACATTTGCAGACAACACAGTTATTCTAGGCGTTCATGAAAACCCCAAGAAGCACACATACTCCTGCAAGATCATGTATCTGATCTAAAAATATGATTCAGGCAATGGAAAATAAAAGTAAACGAACAGAGGTACCTACACATAATCTTTACATTACGGAGATAATATTGCACAACAATTCGAATCAATAATCAAGTTATACCCCAACAAACGAATGTTAAATACCTCGGTATGCATCAAGAACGACGCCTTACATGGGAAACGCACATTGATACAAAGTTAACCCAAATGAGGATGAAAGCACTTGACATTAACTGGTTCATTGAAAGAAATTCTTAGTTGAGTTTAGACTGCAAACTATTGCTTTACAACTTAATTCAAAAGGCAATATGGTGCTATGGTATTCAATTCTCGGGCACGGATTCAGCTTCTAATGTTGAAAAACTACAAAGGCGCCAAAATAAAATTTTAAGAATATCCATAAAGATATCAGCGTACCTCTGGTAAAAGACAAAATAAAAAGACTCGCATTAACATACCTAAAAAAGTTTGAAACACACTCAAACCCACTCGCTCGTAATATATTAAGAAGTAATTGCTACATACGCTTAAAGAGAAGAAATACATCAAACCTGAGCCGTATATAAAACCCATGAGAAAAGGTGTTTATCACCAGCCACTGGTTGGACCAGAAAAATTATAATTTTTAGATTTAATATTTAAATGCTTATTTTTAGTTCTATTTTTGAGAAGATACGATAAATAAGTACAAATATTAATAAAAAAAAATAAGCAATTTATACTGATCTTTGTAAATTGTTTAATTCAAATTGGTACATAAAACTAGATTAACTATGATATGAAATATATTTCCATCACAATTATAAATTTAATATTATAGATATAAGAAATCTGCCGTATATAGAAATTAATAACAATTGTGATTAAATATTTGTATCTCTTAATAAATTGTTTTCTTAAAACAGTTTTCTAATGAATTTTTCGCAATATTGAATTTTTTTCAGTGTTCGCTAAAAAATAAAGCAATAGGTAACATAATTTTTAATTTATTTTTTATTATTTCGTATTAGATTTTGATCTAATATCTTTTAAAGATATTGCAAAAAAATTATAAATAAAATATAGAAAAATCTTTGAAATAATTCCAATACAAACTTGGATCACATTTCATACGAAAAAATTCCGAATATTTTGAAATGATTTTTTGCCATTTTTGGACAATAGTTCATTTTTGATTAAGAATTTCTATTTTCAGTCGTACGAATAAATACATAAAAATGCTTAAATTAATGATTATGTAAAAATAAAATTAGTAACACCGAATAAGAAACTATTTCCTTAGTTGTTGAAATAATAAAATTTCAGTCTTTTTAAGGCAATTTTAAAAACCAGAAAGAAACTGCAACTACAGCTAGAAACTACAGCGAAAATTTCGAGGTTAAAAGCAAAATTAAAAGACTGGGTTTAGCGTTAAAAAGGCTAAACTGGCAACACTGACAGTAATATTTATTTAGAACAACAAAAATTAATTCTAAATACCAAGTGTTACCGTGGGCGAATTTAGTCGTCAGTTTTCCCTTTTTAACCACCTGGGCACATTTTCGGCCCCTTTTTTTTACTTCTTAAGACCATGTACTAAAAGATGAAAAACCAGATTGTTTGAAAGTTAAGAGTCCATTAAATATAAAAAAAAAATATTTTTTTAAATAATGCAGCTCAAAATGTTAGGAAAATCCTCTATAGAGAGTATTAACAATTTCGCAATAATTATAAAATTATTGTAAACAAATTAATTTGTTACTATTAAAATAAATTTAGTAGTTTTTCTTAAAATACACAATTTTTGGTTTTTATCAAAGAAACAAATTTCAAGGATTTCTTTGGGTATTGAAGCAGTTGACCCGTATTAAAAAAAAAAATCCCCTTTTTTGGTCTTTTTTTTTTGAAATCCCCTTTTTTGGACACTTTTTAAAAATTCACAACGGCAACGCTGCATATGCCTTGTAACGATACTTTTTCATTAAGTTCAAAATTAAGATGTTTCACCAGAATACTACCACGTTTTCGGTTACGATAAATCTTTAAATAAACAGTAAAAACCGGGAATCGAAAATAACAGTTATTATTTACCAAATGTAGGACTTGAATGTACTATTTTGATCGCTATAAACTTGACTTTCATAAAATGCTATACTTTTTAAATTTTTGATTTTTATTTTTCGATCAAAAATAATTGTTATTTTGATATTTTTATTTTTTCGAGCAAAAATAAAATAAGATTCATAAATTTATAAATTCATTAAATCTAAAATTCATTACCTTATTAAATCATAAATTTATATATTCATACACTCGTTGTTCATTAGTTCATAACCTTTTAAAAAAAAAAATTTATATTTTCTAAAATATAAAAAATATATAAAAAATTAAAATAAGAAAATATTTAATTTTTTTCCTGAAGAAAAATAATTTATTTCTGCTTGAAAAAAATAGAATTTTACGGTCCCTTATTCATTACACTAAAAAATATTTTTATCACTAGAATAATCAGATGTTGTTATAATAAGGTGTTGCAATCCATTAAAAGTCACGAGAACTATAACAAAAAAAAAAAAGAGGTATCTATGCTGCTTTACCACCTCAGGGCATGTGAGAAATTATTTGAGCATGTTCTATCCCTTAATATAAGCATTTGGAAGGATGTTTTAAGGATGGAATAAACTGCTACACCTGAGTACCAATTTGAAGACATGTATTTGGACATGCCTCCCCCTTGGTCAGAAGCGGAGCCCAAACTCCTTCCGATCTATGGGTAACGGCACCCGGTTGCAGTGTAAATCTACACTGAGCTCACGCAACAACAACCACCACGAAAAACTCCCCAGGGGCCACTTCAACTGTCAGGTTAGAACCTGGTACCAGTCACCGGTCGGACTTCGTAGCCAAAAATGAATACTACCAGTTGAATTCCAAATAGTTCGGGACTGGTGGCCCGCCGCTCGCCACACATCAAACACAACACATATGTACATCAACATGTATGGATACATACAAAAGCATACACCGATAATTAATAATCGCCATCACGGCCGACTCGTTGTCCACATGTTGTGACTCCTGCAAGGACGACACTAACAAGAGAAGACAATGACAACACTATACTAGGATACCCTCACGGATGACCCCAAACCCTCCAGAGGGGAGAGTAGAGCATACACGACACACAAACCAGCAATGACTAAGCAAAGCCTACTGGAGTAACAGAAACCGCACATCAGCAACCGGAATAGGCAGAAAGAACCGCAACAGGTGGAACAGGCAATACACGCAGAAGAGGCAACATCGGCGACATCGGATTCCAAAGACTAAGAATGTCTCTGTAGAGAGCCACCTCCGTTAAGTCTCCTATTTCTCTTAACAAAACAAACCCAACCTCGTTAATGTCCTACCGTTCTCTAAGACCCCACTATAATTCAATCCTGCCGCGGTATGAGTAACACCCATACCACCTAAATCCCTGATGTCATCATAGTACGGACATGTACGGATTACGTGCTACGGATCTTCCTGTCCCCTCTCACACCCACAGTTCGGAGTATCGGATAGACCTCTCTTATGCAAAAATGCATTGAGTGAGCCATGCCCCGTCAGTAAAAAGCCAAGGCTGAAGCCAAAGACAAAGTCTGGGCGTTCACGTACAAAGTCCGCATCACGTAAAAATTCATTTTAAGGAGCAAGTAGAAGCAATTTCATATATTTTGAGCAGTGTACATCCATATCTCTCAATATTGAAGAAAAATGTCCAATTAGTGTAATTCATCAACCGTTTTAAACCGTTTTATTTGCTAAACATCACAGGAAATGGAATCTGCAAATTCACCTAAATTATATAGACTGGAGAAAATCCTTTTTTTTTTTTTTTGGTTAAAGAGGGATTAAATTTAATTCCTTTGATGGCTATAATTTTTATTTCTACGATATTCAACATTTAACGTTAACTCAATTCAACATTTTTGGATTATCTAACCCGCAAAACCAATTTAGGAAGAATATTGTACGACACTAAAAATGGGGACATAAAGTCAGCATGAGCCTAAATTTATACTGAGCAATAAAAATTCCCACATCAGTCAATAAAAAATTAATCTTCGAAGTAAGTAAAAGCAAAGAACTAGTAAGGATTATATATTAAGTTAAAGGTGAAAAGAAATTATATGCTTTATTTAATTATTGGGCAATTAAAAGAATGTTCTATCGTGATCAAGTAAGATAAACCGACGTATTTGTCATTAAAACTAAAATTGAAAAATTATAGAAATTTTTTATTTAATACTGATTTCACTCTATAGGAAGAGAAAAACACGGTTACGACATTGTCACTACAACAATATTATATTCTCATTGTTGATTTGCATTAAATTTAATAATACTGTGTTTGCGATAACAATGTTTTTGTTTCACTTTTATTATTCAATGTTTACATTCAATAAAAATTTTAATATAGTCGTCTACAAAAATTTTATGTTTTTAAGTATTTTTACCAGCAAAAAAATTTTATTAATATGAAATATCATTATTTCTCCAAATTTATATATTATAAATCTTTTTTTCTGTTCTTAAACCATATTTTGTTTTCAAGCTATATTAATACTATTATTCCTATAACAATAAAATATTACAAATACATTTCTCATTTAGTTTATACATGAGTTAATATAAGTAGTTATTTTTTTATTATGTTTGGTGTGACCCAAGAAATATAAGGTATTAATTAACTACTGTTAAAGGATGTAGTTAACAAAAAGTATTTTGTATTAGTTTACACAATATATGATGGTACAATATACGACTCAATAAACAATTTGCAAAAATAATAGTTTCTAATTAATGTGTTTTATTTTAATATATGTTATGTAATAATATGATGAAACAGAATCATAATATAATAAGATTGGGTAATAATATGATAAGATGAGATAATAATATGTTAAAATAGAACACTAATATGATAGAATGCGATAATAATATAATAAAGTGAAGTCATAACCTGATAGAATGGAGCAATAGTGTAATAAGATGGTTAAATAATAAGAAAACCATAAAATCCGAAGAAATATGATAAAATGGAATCATAACATTTATTATTTATAATCATATCTATTTTTAGCTGTGACCATATATTCCAATCATAATATGTTGCTTTTAGATTATTGTCGCTACAACTATATTTTTTCTCTACGTGCAGATTTTGGGAATATATTTTTGGTTGGGGTAGAATTTGTAATGTTGTTGCGATTAATATAGCGCGTGATAATCACATTATATTATATATGTGATAATTATATTGATGAAAGCAATAAATTGCATTGTCATTAGCAATATAACATAACGAAATTTTTGTGTATCAGTTCAGTAGCTTTACAGTAGTTGCGAGCAATAAGTGCTTGTATATTTATTCAAAATTCGTGATGAAATGCTGAATATTTGAGAAAAATAGGAACGAATTAAATGCAAATAAAAGGATAAAAAAGTATAGGGCTTTATAATATTAAAAGCATATACATATATAACGTCGCTGCGCTGACGAAGAGTCCTGTGTTGAATTTGTTTAAAGAAAACATAAAACAGTTGAATTAAGTTCCTACGTAAATACTTACATATGTAAATTATTAATATTATAAATAAATAACACATTAATAATTAATATGTAAATTAATTTTTATAGTTAATAAAAAGTACCCAATAAATATTTAATGAAAATAATAATTTCGAAATAATGTGTTTTATTTTAATATTTTATTCAGAGTACGAAACTTATAATATTTAATGAGAATATGATTCAATCAAATCGTGATATGATAACATGATAGAAAGTAATCATAATGTGACAAAATGGGATCATAATATAATAAAATAATATATAATATATAATATATAATATATAATATATAATATATAATATATAATATAAACATAATAATAAAATCAAAATATGATAAAATAAAATCACGATATAATTAAAGCACACTATCATATAATAAAATGAGTTTATAATATAATAAATCCGAATCATTGCATAATAAAATCACTATAAAATAGCAAACAGTATTATTTAAAAGTTCATAATATTATCAAATCGAATCAATACATGATGAAACAATATGATTAAATGAAATCATAACAATAATTATTTACATACTAATTTTTAACCGTGATCATAACCATATCATATAAGATTATGATCACCAGAACCATATTTTTTCTCTGCATGTAATTTTATTTACAAGTTTTGCCAATTTAGTTTGAAAATAATGTAAATTTGCAAAAGTATGTAGTAAGAGTTAGATGTTATATACAATACAGCTTAAAATGCCGTTTATTCATTCAAATGCTTTAAAAAATTATATTAGAACTAAAGTTAGAAATATAGATGTTTTTTATTAAAATTAAACAAAATTTCTTATTTGTATGTCATTCTCATAAGTAGTGGTTTCACTTGCAGGCATTTGGGTACACAGACTGATATTTCCTTACAGTAAATCAAAAAGCTATAAATAAACAATAGCTGTATTTTGTTGCTAACGTTCATGAAAAAATTTAAATTTATATACGTTAACAATTAACGTCGATAAAAGTGCTCTCAATTTATGAACAAAAATACAATTATAGCTCTGTTCCAGTACTCGTAAAATTTACAGATTTTAGTCAGAATCAATCAGGAATTGTCAAGAAAAAAAATCCTACTAAGGAAACGCTTACCTATAAATTCTGACTAAAATTTGCAAATTTGACAAGTATGGGAACAAAGCTTATGAATATAAGAATGACTAGAAATGAAAAAATTAAAAATAAAATTAAATTCAAATACAAAAATGATGTTTTTTAATCTTATAAAGAAAAATGTGTAAATCTAGTTGTATAATTTACAAATAAATATAAAGTGATACCAAATCGGTATAACATCGTTTCTTTTTTTTGCCTTTTTTTGCCTTTTTTTTTTTTTTGCTAACAATTAAAGTTAACATGAAAGCAGAGCTAATATTAAGTAAAATAATTTTTGTTCTGTGCATGTTACATTTTCTGCAAAAGCGGATTTAAAATTCTTATGATATTTACTCTAAAAACACTTGACAACCTAGGGGCTTGCTGTGCACACATTTATTTTTGGAGTGCAATTTTTATTGTTTATAATTTTCGAAATCTAGGATCAAGCATTGGTTATGTCCCACGCAAATTCTTTCTCTACACCCTCTCTTTGCACTTTTGACAGAATTGAATGTTAAAAAATAAATTTTTATTTTTTTAAATTTAAAGGAGGTGAACGGGGCAAGTTAGGAACCTTATTGGTACTACATTTCTGTAGCACTATTTCTGCTCTCCATTATTGACATGTTTATTCTAGCGCTTTCGTTGAAAATTATGAACCTAAAAACTCCTTATTGTGAATGGCCTTCAAACGGTAGAGTGACTCTAAATTTTCAGCCATCAATTCTATAATCATAAATAATGCTAGAACTTAAACATGGATCACGATAAATTTATCTAAATAGAATTGACATCAACTTCTTTTACATTTTTTATTGATTTATCTGTTATGATCTTTGTCATACCTGGCGCATTATGTACATAGTCCTTAATGGGTAGTAAATATGTTGTAGAATATTATCTATAGCATATCAAGGTAAATCTCTAGACCTTAGCAAGAAGTAGCCTACAGGTCTTTGTTTTCGTTACTTCCATCGACTTGTATAACTATACGTAAGAATTTATCTTTTTATCGATGTATAAATCCAGTTTACGACATGTAGTCGTAGGTGTTCCTGCAAAAATAGTTTCATTACGGCTTGACAAACCCACCGCATACTTTAGTTCTACAACTTTAATAATTGATTCTCTCAATTCCTACCCTATATTCCTTCTTCTGATAAAAGAAAAAAATAGAGAGGTAGCTCTTTTTCTCTGGATTCAATATGTTTTCTTATTACTGGCTCAAGATAGTGTAGTTCGTTTAGCATAGATTACAGGAATAACTGTTTTTTCGTTGGGAAAAATATTTTGAGATCTTAATCACTCTGTCATCTGCATAAACCATCTGATCACCATCTGACCTTCCATATCAAAATCTTTAAAAAAATACGGCAAATATACACAACCATTACTATATAACTTTTCCCATAAATCTTTCATCTAAAACTAGAAATGAAGAGACTTCTCGGTTACTCAGTTTTTATTGATACTAAACTGCGGTAATATCTGAATCATGTTTAATTTTTATATTAATGGAAATTATTACATTTGTAGTCAAGATTATTTTCAATGATTCTTAAAAGAAAAACTTTTGATTTCATTGAATGCTTTTTCATGTTATTATTGCCAATGTAATCCGCAAATTTGAATTTCACTGTACGTTATTGGATGAACCGTGATGGAATAGACCACATCCAGCACGTATTGATGAGAAAATTGCGGCTATAACGGAGAATGTGGGTGAAGATCGTTTACCAATCGATTAGACGCCGTTGCGTAGCATCTGGGCCTCACATTTGGAATAACCTGTCGAATTTTACGCTTGGATGTTTTTGTAAAGGATTTCAAAATCTAACTCGTTCGGCAAGATGGTGATACGGGATATACAGAACGCCAACGTCTTTATTGAGAAATCATTTTGGTGATCAGCAAATTTCGTGCTCCCGAGCAGTGAATTTGCCGCCCAAGATCGTATGATATCACATCCTTATCGTATGATATCAAGTCTTGAATAGCTGGCAATTCAAGACTTGAAAGCTAAGTTATCGAAAATTAGACCTTTCGTGGAGACAATCTACTGCGGTCACGGTTAACATTTTGAATTAATAATAAAGATCTCGACTTCCAACTTTATTTTAATGTATTTTATTAAAAATTTAAAAGGGCACTAAACGGATCTCTTTATTCTATTTTCTTATTCTATTCTTTTATCTTCATCCTGTTACGATTTATTATTCAATTTTTTCAATACTCAATTATTTATCTTTCATTCTCATTGTTAATTCCCTGCAAAATATTTATTTATGAAGCAAGAAATATATTCCAACAAATAGTATATGGCGTAGTTAAATAACAACGAAGTTCTCTATTTTAAATAACAAAAAATTATTTAGTTATTTTCATAACTGTCATAGGATGTTTTATATTTATTAATGTTTTAAATAAGAAGTCATAAACATTAACACAAGGATTTATCAATTGGATAATATAGGATTTATATTTTTTAATATATTCTTTAATTTCCAATAACTCGTAAGTTTAACTTGAACTTAAGTGCATTTGATTTTAACAGATTTGTAAAAGGGTTGGATTTCTTAAGAGATTTAAAAAAATTGTTAAATGCAACAAATTTTAACTTAATGTTTAGACTTCTTTGCAACTCGTGTTTTTACTACGTAATATTTTCATTGTGGTCTTTTTTGGGTTTGCACTTCAGTTGTTTAATTTTACTATATGTCAAATGTACAACAAATAGTCCGTTTTCTTTCAAGGATATGTATTCTTATGAGTAAATGCTTGTTCATTAGTATGTATAACTGTGAATGGTAGATAACGAGCAGCTTTGACAGGATATTAGAAAAAAGGAGTCTAAATTGAACTATTAAAAGGATTAAAAAAGCTGTTTTGTAAAAAATAAAGCCAAAAAAAGCTAATATTTTGTTTGTTTTAAAACGTATTTTTTTACGTTCTTATTACTTTCTGAATTTTTTTTATATATTGTAACAAACTTATAAATAAAACAAAGAGCGGCTGCCAGCAAAATGACCCAATGAAAAATAGTTTAAAAATTCACATAGAAATTTAGTTTTTATATGAAAAATGACTCAAGTTTTTGAACTGATTTGTCGTAATTTTAGAACTATAATTTATCTTTGAATTAGCATTTCCAAATTTTTTTGCTTTTATGAGAATTTTTAAAATTATATTCATAAATAGTTCTATTGTTATTGAAAAAATTAGTTATGTCATTATTGATTTGGAGAATGAAGCGAGGCAGGCGAAAATTTTTGTTAAACATAACAATCTTGGTTTTTCTGCGAATAAGTACACAGAAATGCTTAAGTAGATAATTCTGTAAAAATAAAATTAGTAATTCTAAATAAGAAACAATTTTCTTCATAGTTGAAATACTAACATTTTAGCCTTTTTAAGGCAATTTTAAAAAGGAAAAGCCTAGAAAAGAAGTTAGAAATTAAAAATAAAAATTATGAGTATAAAAGTAAAATAAAAAGGCTAGATCTAGCCTTAAAACGCCTAAACTGACAACAGTGATAACGAGCAGCTATAGGAAAAAATTAAAGCCCATCAAAGCAAAGGCTTTGCTTTTTCATTTTAAAATATTTTAACCTGCTTCCCTTGAAAGGACTTCAAATAGATTTTAATTCTTCATTCTAAAGAACAAACTGTTCTGTATTAGCATTGTCGTCAGGAGCTGAGAAAACAAAGAAGCCTTTCAACTTTTATTTTTTTTAGTTTACAAAAAAAATAAATAATATATATATATATATATATAGATATATATATATATATATATATATATATATATATACATTTTATATATACATATATATATATATATATATATATATATATATATATATATACATATATAGAAAATATGATTAAACCCCCTTTCTGGGGGTTTAATCATATTTTCTTTATTGAATAGGTCAAAAATATTTCAAATACAAAAATTACGAGAGAATAATTTTGATAACTTCAGTTCGGATACCATCGACTTAATAATTATCGTTTTCAATCGTTTTTCTTCAAATAGACTTATTTCGGCTCCCCTTCTTAAACATGGCTTATTTTGGTTCTTCGGCTTCTATGGCCGATTCTATGGCTTATGTTAGGATCGGTTCAATTCTTCGGCTAATATTAGGATTGCTTCGGTTATTCGGCTTATATTAGGATCGATTCGGTTCTTCGGCTTATATTAGGATCGGTTCTTCGGCTTATATTAGTATCCGTTTAGTTGATCGGCTTATAGTAGGCTCGGTTCATTAGTAGAATCTGCTTTGAGCTTTCGGCTTCGACACACTCGGCTGTCAAACTGGTTTAGGTTTAGGGCGGTTTCTGGTTCAGGTCGCAGATTTTGGAATCGAAGGTTCTTGATTCGGTAATAGAATTAAGATCGGAATCGTACGTTCGGCTTCATCACTCTCAGCTTAAAATCGGGTTCGGATGTTCGGCATGATCGGTTTCTGATTCAGGTGACAGCTTCGGGAATCGAAATCGTATATTTTTCTACAATACAATAGATAGTGTCTATCTACTTCTAAAATTACTATTACTATGCACTTCTACTTCGTGAGAACGAGCAACGGAAGTCACTCGTTAAAAATTTATTTGGAGACCCAACCGAAGTTGAGCGTGCAAAATACTATTATATTCTACTTTCGAAGAATCTAATCGGCTCTTCCAATTATATAAAATAATATCGGAGAATTATGTGACGAATTTTTGTCTTGTTTGAAACGCCCCGATATAACCAAACTTTGTTTACTTATACTTAGTCATGTATCAACTAAATGAGAATTATATTGCTTGCTGGCTATCAAGCAACATAAACTGCAAAACTAAAGTAGTTGTTATACATGTGTATGGGTGTGTATGTAGTATTTGCAGTAGGGGCGTTTAATGTAATTACTTAGTACTTATAAAGTATTAAATATATTAGTATGAAAAATGGAAAATAATTAAAAATACATAAATAAAATAGTAAAGAAAAAGAAAAATGGTAGTAATTTCATAAATTAATATATTAAGAAATAGTGTTGAGTGTACTATATATACATATATATTCTCGTTCTCATAAATTTTTGATATTTTTTACAGATATTGTAATAAGTTTATTAATTAAAGATGAAAAGACTTTCAGCAAAATGCCCAATGAAAAATCGCCCGGAAAATTCCCACACAAATTCATGTTATATTTCATATGAACGATGACCCACTGCACATTGAATTGAATCAAACAATCTAGAATGATAAATATGAATAGTTAAATGTCGTTAGAATGAATTCATTTATTAAATCACACCAAATTAATTTTTTTTAATTAATTTCAGTCTTAAATTTTCAAAATTAATTAATCTTGTTTTTTTTTTATTTCTCGAGCTTAAACGTTTAGTAGAATATAACGTATGAGTTTCTGAACGGACTCGTATGTAATTTATATAAAACTTTGTTTGTCTAAATTTAAAATATTCCAAAATATTGATTAGAGTGCGGTCATTTTAGTCACTTTTTCAATAAAATAACAATTCTTTGATATTCTCATGCAAAGTATTCTTGTTTTAATAATATGACTCTATTATAACAACGAAAAAATATTAAGGTAATATATTATATTTGAAGAAAATATTCGAGAATAAAAAAATTTTTGTAAAATGAGAACTTAAATTTTTACATCAAAAAAACTATTTTTCAAAGTTAATTATTTAAGTAATTATCGTAATATTTTGCTTTAAATTTTTTTATTTTACAGTTATATTACATTTATTTAATCAATCTTACGGTTTTCCCTGCTAGAATTGAAATTCAATCCACTGTGCAAGGTTTGTAGTGATTTTTTTTTTCTAATTTTTAAACTTTAATTCCTTTTTGGTGTAATTTTTCACTTTTATTAGAAATTTTTTAAGATTACATTCATAAGTGAATTATACGGTTAATGGAGTATATTAAAAAATAAATATAGTCGATTTAGAGAGTCCATAAAATTACATAGTTATGTTATTTTGGATTTAGAGAATGAAGAACCGCAGCCTAAAATTTTTCTTAAATGTAAATAATCTCGATTTATTGTGCAAATAAATACAAAAAAATTCCTAAATTTATGATTCTGTAAAAAAAATTAGTAATATCAAATAAGAAATTATTTTCTTCTTTGTTGAAATACTAACATTTTAGGCTTTTCAAGGCAATTTTAAAAATTACAAAAGCTAAAAAAAGCTTGAAGGTAAAATGAAAATTTTGAGGGTTAAACTAGCAACACTGCCCACAAAGTATATGTTATATACATATGGAATTTAGTTCATAAAATACATTTTGTAGTTTTTCTTTATTTCATAACTTCTTGGTTTGTATTATTAAAATTCTTATACGTACGATTACAAATTTTGAGTACAATTGTTGGTGATTAAGGTTATTTCTTCATTTATGCTATTATTCATTTATTCTATTCATTTATTGTTAAAAACGTAACAATAAATATTTTAGAAGTTTTTTCTTTTTTAATTAAATACTTATTTTGTTCTATTGAAATTATTATTGTTATTATTTCAATAAGGATTTATGTGTTTAATAGAGAATACAAAAGTGTAATACAAAAAAAAGTAGGTACTTTCTTAGAAATAAATTTATGTTTTATATAAGCGTCTTTAACTGTATTAAGTTTTGTAAATTTATTCAGAACCTTTTGTAATTAGCTACAACTTTTAACAAAAAACAGTGACATCTGACATTAATTTATATTGTCAAGCATGATTTGTGGCTACCAGAGCAAAAAATGTTATAGGTATGTAACAAATATAGTACCGTGGGAAAAGTAACTACAATTAAGAACATACTTAATTTTAGATATGTTTTTTATAATATTTTATTATTATTTTTTCCATTTTTTATTTTTTTATTTTTTAATTATATCATTAACTAAAATGCGTGAACGCGTAACCACACTTTTTAATTTTTTATAGCAGAACCAAAAACATCATGAAAATGCGAAAAATCGTAACCACAATTTTTAATTATCGTCTTTAAAATCAAGAAATTAAGAAAAATTTGTTAACCATTCACTTAAAGCAAAAATAGATAAAGCATAAAATACTCTTTAAAGCAAACTTTTCTTAAATTAAACAAAATTTGCGACTGTTTCTTCTGAATGTATTTTCAGAGATTTTTATTTTATGTACAATCTTAATATCAGTTCAAAAAAAAAAAAAAAAAAAAAAAAAAGAAATTGACCACATCTAATAAACTGCTAAAAATATTTATTTGCCCGAAATCGCAGAATTCAAGTCGCAGGTATGGTCTTTTTTATTTTTATTTCCTGTGGCGTTGTATACAAAACTGTGTACTTCTATTCGAACTTTTTTGAAATATGTTTGTAAAAGCTATAAAAAAAACAAAATTTTTATATATAAACGCACCCTATTAACTTCAGGTCCGATGCAGCACGTATTAACGATAACCGATTTCACTTATATTTCATACAATATGTTTTCCAACACCAAAAAAAAGAAAATACGGTTACACAAAAAAAGTTACAGTTAAAATTCTTATTCTAATTTATCTTCAATGGTCATATCATTTCCGCTGAATTTATGTTGTATTTCATTTAATGTGGGAAACACTTTTTACTTGTTCATCACTGATATATTTTAAAAAAAATGTGCAAAATCATATCTTTTCTTGGGTTTTAAATGAAGCAAATGGTAATTTTCTGTCATCAGAGTAAATAAAAATGTGAAAAATCATATCTCTTTTTGGGTTTTAAATTAAACAAACGGTTCATATTCATTTCAGACAATTTTAAGAATTTTGCATAGATTTGTTATATTTTTGCATATTTTGGGCTTAGCAGCATATTTTGGTAGAAAAAAAAATCTCACTTAAGGGTACATTTTAGCATTTTAAATTGCATATTTTTGCATATATTACATTAGAGAACATAATTTTTCATATTTATACTTTATACTTTTGCCACAGAATTTTTTACAAAAATTGCAACTTGTAAAAATTTCTTTTTACTGTCTTATATGCTTATAAAATTCGATTTCCTAATATGAATGTTTTTAAGTGCAAAAAGAAAATATTTTCTTTTTTAGTAATTTCTAACAAAAATCAAGTTATTTTTAACAAATAGATAATTTAAAACTTTGACACCAAAAGTTATATTGTAAGAGCATATCATTTTATTTAAAGTGCATATTTTTCGATTTTAAGATAATTTTTTATGCGCATAAAGCACTTTTTTAGAGGATATTTTTGGTTATCCAGGTCATCACCTAATGACTTGTACCTAAAGAATCACTTATGGAACGATCCTCAGTAGGCAATTTCTAGCTGGGAATCAATTCAATAATTTTTTTTAAGAACCAGTTAATTTTTGGATATTTTACCGCTGATTTAGTATTATTAACAAATTTTCGTATGGAACTCTTCCATTCTTCATTCAACCAATCGTAAGTTGTTAAGCACTTTGTTCAAATGAACAAGAAATTTAAAAACAATTGATGCAATATTACAAATTTAAATAGGAGTTGCAATTATCAATCCTTTTTTGAAAAAAGTTGCGCTTTTAAACCCTGTAATGTAAAAAATTTACCGGTTTCGCAAATCGGGATGTTAAAGTGATGGGAGGGCGTGAAAATCGAGTTCGTACCGTAATTCTAAAAAAGTTTATATAAATGCATTTTTGGCACGGAAAGGTTAATGATTTCATGTCGCTGCATACATTTGTGGGGATCTTTAGCACTTTTAAATTCATATTTTAATGATTTTCAGGAGGAAACTTAAATAGGAGCAATTGCCTATTATGGACCAATCTTCGTAAAATTTTGCGCACCGATTTATGCTTGCATAAAACTCATTTGTATTAAAGAAAATTGAAACCCTATTCCGGGAAGATATTTTTATGGTGTCTAGGTGAAAAAATGGAGTCACAAAACCATTCTGAAGATAATTTTTCCTTGCGTTTCAGATATCAGCATAATACGCCAACCATCTATGGTGGTGTAGAGTATAGAAGCAAATTAAACAAAAACTTAATTAAAGAATGTTACCAAATTACAATTATCGAGGATTGCACAGGATAGGTGGACAATTGAATCCACATGTTCAACCTTGAGGCAATTATGGCCCCATTATGATGAATGTCAATCTAACTTAATCATCGTGGCATCGGTTGAGAACTCTGGTAGCCGTGGTCACAGGGCATTGGATTACTGGTGCGCATGTTAGGAGACTAGGGCTCCATTTTAACTACTTTTGTAGAAGTTGTCGGGATGAGGAAGAGACTGAGGAGCATCTTTTATGTCATTGTCCTAATCTTGCCGTAATTAGGACTTCCAATTTTGGAAGTCCGTTTATGCATGTGTTGTCAGATCTCTCTGATATCGATGTCAGATGGATCAGTTTTTTCATATATGCGTAGGGTTGGTTCTCTTCGAACGATGGAATGGACATGTGAGGTAGAAATACATGATCCGTCAGGGTTTCACAAAATTTAAAAAATACATATTTTTAAATTGCAGTAAATCAATTTTCATAACTTAAGGTTTTAAAATTTTAAATATAATAGTATTTTCTTATTCGAATTTATAGCAAATATTTTGAAATCTCTATACTATTACCGTGCTCGAATTTAGTATTTAATAACACAATATTTTTTATAACTTTTAAGCGCTTTTGAGTAGGATTGTCTGAATGTTTGGGAGAAATCTTAACACGTAATTCTGAAATAAAAGAATACATAAATTTCATGTTTACTCTTTTAAATAAATATTAAAAAAAACGAATCAACTACTGTTTAAATCAAATGAAATACCTTTTTATGGAATGTACAACATTTTTAAGACCATATCCTCTGCTGTATTTTACTTCTAAGAACGTATGAGTAATACAATATAAAAACAATTATCTATTGCTCATTCGTTACATTATCTTCACTTTTACTTCTTAATTTTCAAAGGAATTAAGTAACACATAATATGTAGTGATTAAAAACATTAAACGCTTACTAAAATTAAATAAATTTGTAAAACGTTTTAAATTACTTTCAAAATATTTTTATAAATATTTTTTAAGATCGAAATTTTTTAATGAACACCTTAATAACTGAAGCATATTTCATTTGGTAACACTATTTGTAAAAAATGCAATTAAATTTATACATGTAGTCTTAAAGTATTATTAAATAATAAACTATCGGTACTGTAGGTATATACTGTTTCGTCATGGGTTAAAATATAAATTTTGTTATGCTTATGTGTAGTTATGTGTAAAAGTTAATCAACATTGTTTTCCACATGCTAATAAAAAAGTAATAATAATTAACATACATAAATACATTACAAAACATGTACCCAGTTTCTTGGTAATGAGGAGTCATTATTATTTGCTGACTCTATATTACATAAATAAGTACTCAGTATTATAATAGCACAGTAATATTGCAATCACGTAGATGAGTTAGCTAGAGCGCTGGATCAACCACCAGGAGGATGTTGGTTCAACACCATTTTGATGCTATTTTTTAAACAAATATCTAAACTATATTTTAAACTAAAAAGAGTTTTTATCGCTTAGGAAACTAAGTGCGAGATGGTGAACTGAATAAGAAGTTAGTCATTTAAAATGAATGGTTAATTGTTCCCAAGTTCATATCTTTGAGTATCCCTAGAGTTTAAAAATAACTACATGAATTTGTAGACAACTCCAACAAAAATAACTAGTTATTCAGGCAAAAAATAAGTAGTTTATTTTTGTTTCCAATTGTACCACCTAGCTTACTAGGAAAGTAAAGTTTTTTCTGAGTAAGTGTTCAAATACTTTTTCCCCAAAGAAAACGGCAATAAAATCAACCGTTTAAAGATATAAGACAATAACAACGCACTAAAAAACGAGAATATTTAACCATGAATACTTTATGACCAAGACACACAATAATACCGACAGCTACCAATAATAAAAACAAATATTTTGCAACATTTATTACCTTAACCGTTTTCTATCTCTCCCTCGAAATGGTTAGGGATTAGTAAATATTTGTGTGTCATGTATTTGTACACATTTTATTGAAGATTTTTGTTAGAGAAAACAAAATAAACGTATTTGTTTCATTTTACCGAAAGAGACATTAAAGCAAATGACAGAAGTTTAAAGATCACAAAAATACAAAGATATTGGATCAACAGAAAACGAATATTAATTACTCTACAGAGCTATATTTATAAAGAAGAACGTTGTTATTTTTGCCGGAAAAATTTTAAGTTTAAAATAGGGTTAATCTTGCTTAACAATATATGGAAATCATTTTAGATTTTTTTGATGAAATATATCTTACTTTACACATTAGATATAAAAACTACAACAGCTAAAAACACTATAGTATTTATCAGATGTTAAAGAAAACAATTTCAAAATGTTAAGTGTTCAACATTACATTTAGTAAATAGAACCCTTTTAACATAAACATAATGAGAAGTAGCATACCAATGTAACAGTGGGACCAAACGCAAAGTTTTTGGTAATAAATCTGTATCTTCTAAACTTCTGGTCTGATCGAATTAAAATGTATGGAAGAGTTATAGGGGAAGACTTAAGATTTCAGAAAATCATCATGTACCTGTGATAACACGAGATAAGCTACAGGGTGTCGAAGTTGACTACCTACAAATCAGGTCCGATTTCAAAGATTTTTGTATTTCAGTAACGTGCTTGGCAAGATAAAAAAATAAACTCATCCTATTAAGTTATCTCTTACGGTTAAAAAGATATTTGCACTTGAATTTTGAATTTTTTATTTATTGACTCGACTTTATTTCGTTTTTCGGGGAAACTTCCGCGGTATATGAGGGATTTTTTTTTTAAATACTATATAATTTGTAATATATTCTAAAATAATCAGCTACAAAATTCTTTTTGAATATCTCAAGTCGTCTAAACTTGAAAAATTTTCTACTTCAACACTCTGAAATTAGTATGAAAAATTGCTATTTTTTTACAAAAATATAGTACTATTCTTTCACTATTTTCTCAGTTTTTTTAATAATTTTTCTTCTTTACAGACTGCAAAAGAAAAAGATGTTGGTTCATAAATGGTTAATAAAGAAATTTGTACCCTACATTCACCATTGGTCGAAAATGATGAAATTTAGTAAAAAGTTTAATTTTCATCAATTAATAAAATAATGTCACGCGAATTTTATCAATTTATTGACATACTTAAAAACATAAATCTAGATTGATCGCTCGGCCAAAAACGATTGTAGAATGAAAAAAAATAAAATTTTTTAACGGCTTTTTTTAAAATTACACAAAAAAACATATTATCATAATACTTTCAGTATTATTCTTTATATAGTATACAAAATAAATATTAATCTTTCACTCTTGTAAAAACATTAAAAAAGATTTACAAACCAATTTTTGACAATTTTTCTAAACTAACTTAAACACCCTGTGGCTTGTCTGGTGTTACCTCAAAGCGACTACAAGATGATTTTTCTGAAAGTTTAGGTCATCCTCTACAATTCTTTCATATATTTCAATTCGAGCCGATAAATAGTTTAGGTAATACAGATTTATTATCTAACATTTTGCGTCTTACCGCACTGTGCAACGCACACAAAACACATACAAATACTTGTATATAGGAATTCCCACAAAAATACAACATCCATACATACTTACATGATTAAGTTCCTCTAGAATAACAATAAAAACATTTAGCAATATTGGTTTTCTTTTAATGTTTTTATAGTTATATTTGGCTCTCTCCATGGACCAATCTGTACAAAAATCCAATAGAAAAACGTTTCTTTGTTAGAAGATCCTTTTATGTTTATATTATCAAGCAGTTTATACGCTACACTGTCTGTTGTATGTGGTTGGAGTATTATGCGTTTGTGCTTTTGTATGTATCGTAACATCCAAAAACAAAGGTCTCATACCCACATTTTGGGATCGAATCAACAATGTCTGTTCATTTTTATAAAACGGGTTATGAAACTACCGGATACATTTTCAACGCTAAAATTTGCCATATGATTATTTTAGTCCAAGGTCGATTCTTTTTGAAACTGGAAGATATTGGATATTTCATATATTGCTCATATATTGCTTATAATTGATTAAATCTCAGCTTTAAGGTCTATCTCCGGAAATCTAATAATATATGAAATAAAAAATATATGAAATACAAATAGTTGATGACTATGCCTGACCGATTAAAGCTAGCATACTTCTTGTATTTGTACGATTTAAGATGAGTTTGTGTGTATCTATAAGTGTGTGTGTGGTTGTTAATGAATGTGAGCTCTTTTTTATTTTTTTTTTTTTTATATATAACACATCAAAGTAAAAGCCTCACGTAAATCTCAATGACCTTCTATTTTTTTGAAAATAAAACGTGAAAATATTTTGTTGCCAATGCTAATGCTAAAGCTTCATACTTCTTTAGCTGCTATTATGACAGCTGATATTTGATTTTTGTTTATTTTATCTACTAGTGTCTTGTATTTGAAGAGTGTGTGTTGTGTTTACTTTCTAGAAAGCTTAAATATGCACGTCATGAGTTTATGTTACAGTTTGTACAGTTTGCAATATTTTTCAAAGTTTGCTGGTCTTTCGTTTTTTGCATTTCGATTTATGATCAGTATGAGAATGTATACAAGTAGATACCAAATTCAATTTAATGATATCTGCTTAACCGTATAAATAAATGAATAAACAACACAATTTAGAGATATAAAATTAATGTCCTTTCTTATTACAAATGAGGCAAACAAAAATCAAATTTTCTGCTTTATCTGTGTTATTATGGTTTAGGCAAAAATGTGGTAAAAGAGATAGTATTAAGTGAAATTATAAACCAAGTGTTATATGAATAAACATATTTTTATATTTGATTTTTTTACTGAACAGAGGACTGAGTCTTTAATATTGCAAAAATAGAAAAAAATAAATTTCAAATGCCACAATCTAGCTTAATTGAAATATAATAATAATAATAATAATACACAATTTTGCGAGGATCTGTAAATATACTCCCATTATCAAATAGAATGTTAAATTAATATTATAAATTGTTACAAAATACATTATTTTACGTGTAGGTTCATATTTACTACGTACATATACTAGTGTGTATTTGAAGTTAAGTCACCAAATACGTGCAATTAATGAGACGAATACTTCAAATAATTTATATTTGCACAAGCAAAAAATAAGAAAAGTGCCAAAACTTAATATAAGTTGAAAAACATATTTGATTTGTTGTTTTTATTTATTCTTTTTCATCTAGACTCTCATGGTGAACACTCACCCACTCAAGAAAATAGAAAAATAAATTGCTTTCTTACCCTTATGTATACCCGCCTGACCTGAGTTTTGATATTAGCGAATGTTCACTAAGAACGAAAAATTTTCGAAACTAAATATTCGAGAAAATATAGCAAATTATATCAAATATGAAGGTTCGTGGCATCGAAATTATCTCGAACATTTCTCAATAGTAAACATTCGAGTAATATTCGAGAATTTTAAAAATAATGATATCGCAATATTCAAATTTTCTGCACAAAATCTCTAAACTAAATTCTTCGAGAAATTATCTATTCTTTTCAATTTTTCGAGGATTTATTGCTTAAATAAAAAAAGAGATGTAACCGAGTGTAATTTTTTAGTCATAGTTCATAGAGATTTATAATTTTAATTTAATTTTCAGCAATTTTTGTTATAAAAAATAATATTACAAAATTTCAGAAAATATGGTAAGTAATGTCGCTACTTGTCTAAATAAATTTGTAAAATAACATATTTGTCTAAATAGCTCATATATTTTTTTGCAGATTAATTCAGAAGATGTAACTTATGGAAAATAAAAATTAATAATATTTAGATGAAACATATTGATCACTCCTCTGGACGAAATAAAAGTTTGGACAAAATATTACCACACTTATGTAAATGACTTTACTAATTTTATTGCTATATTATACGAATTATTATTTTGGAAATGTACTTTGTTATTATGTTCCTACTTTTTTTAATATTTGATATATTATGTTAAGTTTAAAATAAAACATAACTTTAAAAATTAAATCAGATTTTAGTTTTAGATTGGGAACAAAATGAAAATGAAACAAAAAAGAATACTATCGTTTTCGAACTATTGCCAATGATAACAATCATCAGTCGTTGGTAATATCAATATCGAATAATATTCATAATCTTTTGATATCTTAACAAATCAATAACGAATAATTTCATGAACCTTCGAGATGGAAAGATTTGCTGCCACAAAATGAGCGACGGGTGAGCTCAAGGAGTTTTTTCAGAGAAACATATCTGATAATTTTCATCACCTAAATGATACCGTTTCGATGTCGTTATAATATCGATTACTTCATTGGGTTTTCTGTTAGTAACAAAAGGGAATAATTTTTTATTCATTTTCGTTCAAATTTTTTATTTTATAATTTTTATCTTTTAATTATTTAATAATTTACATAATCTACCCGTAGAAATATTGTGTGCTGTTTCGTGCAAGAAGAAGAAGAAGAACATTATTCTTCATTATTCTCTCAAAATAGCTCTCATTTGTCCAATTTTCGAGCACGGGAACACTTTTCGGTAACATTGGGATCCAGCTGCAACAAAGCTTAGAATCAAATATTAAAAAATACAGGTACATGAAATAGCTTCGAAGGAATTAATTCTATATAGAAATAATTCACGTATGAATTTAATTCAGCTTAAAAAAAATTTAATTTAGCATTCTTTAAAATCGTTCCTCAGAAAATAATTCCTAGGCTTAATTCTTTAGGTTTAATTTTGTATAGAATTAATTCTCTAGTGAATTAAAATTTAATTCGAAGGATTAAATTTTTCTTTAATTTTATTCTATTATAAAATTATATATATATAACTTTTTTTATAAGTGTTAAAAGATTCATAATTAAGAGTAATATTTGAAATATATTATCCAAATTTTAACCTCGTTTAGAGACGTCATCAATGTTTTTTCTCTGAATACACGTATGTACATATCATATTATAAATTTGTTGGTTTTGGAGTTGTTCTGAAGAAATACGAGGAAAACTATATTCGGTTCTACAAATATGTACATTAAATATAAAGAAACGTAAAATAGATAAATAAAATCTTAAAATTTCTAGATTATATACACAGAGAAAAGAGTTTCGTTGTAGCAACCAAATTTTTTGCAATCGAATTTGATCGGTTGTGTGTAATTTGATTTAGATAACAATAGTTTGTGATAGGAACTGCTTTAAAAGATTTATTCTCTTGGCATATCTACAAAATTTTCGTACATATTATTAAGTTGGTCCAATTAAAAAAAAATATATATTTCATTTATTTATTTAATATACATGTTTTAATAAATATAAACCTAAGTTTATAAACATAAGATAGGTATGTTTTTCTTATTTAATTAACAATTTAATATTATGTTCGATTGTTCACCTTAAATTCAATTACTTATTCTGCCAAGCTTTTCGTAATAATGACAAAAAATTCTCGGCGTGGGGTTGATATATATTAGTACACAATTTCATTGTATTTTCATTATAAGATTTACGTGGAGGAAAATTTGACCCAGTGCTCCTGAAGAGTGGAGGAGGGTATAAATAATTTTATAGCACAAATGTATATATCATAGTGTAAAAAGGACACAAACTTAATAATCAATTATTCAAGGAGACTTCCTGAAAATACATACATAGTTACTTAAAATCCTGGATATCTTAGTCTGCAGGAATGAAGATCATAAAGTATTGAGAGCATAATTCACCAACCGGTTTATGCCCCTGTAGAGAATTGGAATGTGAACAAGGGATTATTAAAAAAGTACACACTAAAATGTTATGCAAATGCATATATTCGCAATAGGTAGAATTGGAATTGCTTACCCAATTAAAATTAATAGAAAGAGATTAGCTTTTATATAAATAAATTATGCATTTTTAGTTGAGCGTTTATTTTTTTAATTATATTTTATTTTATTTTATTTTAGTTTTTCCTAAAATGTCAAAACAAACAATATTCCAACGTTTAGGAAACCGAAATATTTTTTTATATTATTCATATTAACGAATTTTTATAAAAATTACTAGCTACTTCAACCAAAAATGTAGCTAAACTTTAAATTTTATTAACTAAAATTAAATTTTTTATAGCAGTTACCAACATATCAATTTAAATTATAAATTTCATTAGGTTATCCCAATTGATACCAATTTATTTTATTATATCACAAATTGATTGAGATAACTATCTTTATAATCGCAAATGTCTTAATACCGCAAAAATTATGTTTTTCCCCATCTAATTAAAGGAAATCTGTTATAGTCATAATATTTTAAGATTTATAATACATTGAGTTTACTTAGTAATAATTATAATAAACTAACAACCAAATTTTTTTCTGTAACATATTATCCATTATTCATTATCATTACTTTTTTTTACTTATTTTTTTTTTTTTAATTTTGTTTAAAATGTTAAATAAATAACGAAAGTACAACTAAATAATGTCTTCCTAATTTTTAGTTTTTAGCCAACAAAGAAATAAATTCTAAAATAGAATGTTGTAAATAATTTTAAAATTAACCTTTTATTGTTCAATTTATTCTAGAGCTGGTAAAAGGGTAATATAATTTTCTGTCACATATCGATTTATCAAAAATTAAAGATATTGTCCTTGACTTAGTAAATTGTGGAATAATTAAAAAAAAAAAAAGTTATCTACAATATATTTTCATAATCGCTTACAAAAATACATTCTGTAAATTATACTTATTATAAATAATAAATATTACTCATATACCCACACGTATAAAAAATGCAACTGTACTTAAGTTTATTGTTTTTTAACAACTGTTGTGAAAAACTATGTTTTCAGTTCTTTCTGTCTTATCCTTGCTATTTTTGCTCGTCGCTGGCATATCTTAATTAAAAAAATAACTAAAAAAAAACATCGAAATGGCAATGAAAGAAATATATTTTGAGAAATATTTAAGATTTAATTTTTTTTCTTGGTGAGTCAGGTCTAAGATGACTCTTATTTATTATGTGCTCTGTGTTGGCACTAGGAAAATATTTTGTGATAAGGAGGAGAGTGGGAGTACTGTTTGTGAAAATTACTTTTAAGTTTTCCTAAATTGCAACTGACTTATGTACCTTCGATTAAAAACTTTAAAATAATTAAATTTAGTTAGTATATTTTGGTGTTTTATTTATTGAAATAATACAAACTGTTCACGAGTTACACTAGTGTGTCAGCTTTATTTATCCGAATGTGATAGAAAAAACTGAAAATTGATGCCTATTGAGCGTGCTAAACCTCTCATATTCATTCTATTTTCATTTCTTTGCAGAAAAATTCATCTTCGTTTCTTTCTATTTTCGTTTCTTTGCAGAAAAATGTTATTAAATTATTTACACAAAGCAATAAAAACATTTCAATAGTTTCCTTTTTAACGAGATACCATCACTTAATAATATTACAAATTTATACATCCATTTTAATAAAATATGGCTCATTTTATTGCCAACATATCCAAATTTGTGATCAGAGAAGAGAAAATACTATTACTCACTTATTATTTAGTAAAGTGTTGTCATTATTTAACGTTGTAGTTCGCTAGAGCGCACAGTGGGGCAGAATCGAAATTTTTTGGAAATAAATCTTTAACTTCTGATCGGCCGGTTGGATTTGCACAAAATCTGGTACAGGCGTAGCTGAGGAGCGTATAATGTTATGTTTGGAAGGCGGGCATAATGATCCCCCCAGAGCCGGAGCTAAGGGGGCTCAAATTTAGGTACCTCTGACATAAAAAATTTTTAATCGCTTGCAAAATTTTTGTTTCTCGTCCGATTTCAAATATTTTTATATATTGTTGTAGGCCCTGATAATATAAAAAAACATGCTTACATGTCCTATTTATCTCTTATAGTTTTCGAGTTATTTGCGTTTGAATTTTTAAGCACCATAATTTTGCATGTTCTTGGTCCAGTTTTTTCATATATATCCTAGTATTTCCGACCGATTTTATTAGTTTTTTTTTTAACTAGTTAAAGAACAAAATTATCTATTGAATAAAAAAAATTTGAAGTCGACATCTTTACCGAGTCCAAAACTAAACGATTTTGAATTTGAAAATTGCAAAAAAGACGACTTTTTGTGTTTTTTAGCCGAAAAAGTATCTACACCCTTTTTTATCTAAAATAAAATTTTCTTTAGCAACATATAATAATTTTTTCACTTTTCTGAAAGGCAACTTTACAGAGATGACTTCAAGATAAAAAACAAGCCCGATAACTCAATTGGTCATGGTACACACCCTCCCGAATTCGACCCATTTTATATGAAAGTTTTGATTTTAGACCATATTTTCTCAAATCTCAAAGCACGAATTGACAAGCGGAATATATTTTAAGAATCTTCGGTACGTTGTCAAAAGTTTTAAATCAAATTCTACGGGACTTCGGAAAAATGTGGATTCTATAGCCAAAAATGTAAAAAATCCAATTTTTGGGAATTTTGATTAGTTTATTTGGGAATTGAGGAAAACCCTACCCCTGCTTGAAATTTGGTTAACGATCTTTTATTCATATTAACAAGTTTCACATTTCCTTTATTAAGATATCTTTATAAACAAATATGTTATTACAATTAAAAAATTTGTATTTTCTCCAAAAACCCCAAATTGGGCCTTTTGTTTGGTTTATTTCTAAATAGCGAAAGAAATTTTAAAAATATGTATTCCAAATTAAGCTTATCCATTAGCATATATAATTTCCAATCTTATGCAAAAAGGTTCAAGTCAATATCATGCCTCATTTCAGAAATATGCGCCTTTAAACTTTTATATTTCCAATTTATTGCATATATGACTATATTTTTACAAACTTACAAATTTTGCCTTTAGTTTTGCGTGAATAATTACTTAGAAAATTATGAATATTTCTGTATACTTTTACTAATATCTATAAACAAAATATTTTTATAAAAATAATTAATAAATATTTTTTATTTTTAATATGGTTGCTATATTTCCCAAATTTAAGTAAATCTTTATCTTTTTTTAAGCATTCATATATTTCTATTAGTGAATTTAAAATAACAAAACAAACAAAAAATGTCTAATTTAACTTAATCAATATTATTAATTTTGGTATTTATCATCTTCCTTAATAAATATTCTATTTCTAATACGATTTTTTATTACTTATTTACATTAAATTTATGTAGACAATTTTTCTAATATTTTAAACTTATACTACTTATTTTCTATAAAATAATCTGTTGTATCTGTATGCATACCTAAAAGATAATAAAGGTCCTTCAAGTCTTCAGTATTTTGAGTTGATAAAGGCTCATAATAAATCCAAGGTTTTCTCATTGATGATAGTACAGGGTCTGATGATAACAACAGCTATTAAAAATATCCTCGTTTTGTGAATATTTCGTTCAATTATAATTTCGCCATGACACAATAATTTATGTACTGTTGTTGTCATTTCTTTCTATGGATATAGAGAAACAAGTAGTTTAGATGCACTTTGATGAAGATTGCTTTAAGGAATAAAATTGCATTCTTAATGTCACCAAAGATGCTTTATAATCCGCTTTATATATATACGCTTTAATAATCCGCCATTTTCTTGCTTCCACCAGCATGCTTGTATTCAGGAACTGATACTAACTGATCTGCAGAAAAATCTGCAACTATCCTGGTAGCTGTATTCTCAAGCAAAGAAGATAGCTCTATACATGCTTCCTTTTCGGTAATCGAAATAGATGGTAAAATAGTTTGCTTTTTTTCTTGAATATCCTTGTATGATGGTAGAATAGTGTCCCTTTTTAAGCAGAGCTTTTCTTAAAATTTGATATTTGTTTCGGGTGAGGTCCAGTTTAAGCATTAAAGCAATTGCTTCTTCCTCTTTAAAATTGGATTGTGATGTTGGAGTAGCTACAATTTCGGCAATCCGTTTAAGACGTTTGGTGATGCAGTTGGCAGTATTTCAGCAATATTTATTACTTATGGGCCAGTCTTTTCTTCTTAGATCTTGCACTTTAATCATCATATGCCTTGCAGGGTACTCCAGTTGATATTTTGCACGCCGATATTTCTATATCAGTATCCATCCAATCGGAATGTTTACTTTTTAATCTATTAGTGCGCTGATTTAAGGTCTTCATTTTTACGTCATACAACTTTAAAAAGTTCGCTATCTGAGATTTACCTATGACGTCGACTTTTGCATGATATGTAGTTTTTATTAATTCTACTATAGCTTCTAAAAGATTAAGATCATTTTTAGAAAAACTCCACAGAACACAACACAATTGCTCATGTTTCAATGTAATCACCATTGTAATCAACTTCGCTATGATGTTGATAAGGATTAGCTGCGCATTTATATATATCTATTAGATATATCGCACAGGTATATATATTAACAAGTATTCTGTGAATTTTCATTAGATAAAATATCTGAAAGAGTCAATTTGGAAGAGTACCTATACCGAATTCATTGATATTATATGTTGCTGTTAGGTATCACCGGAAAGGATATTACCTGTGCATTGCCACTAACTCATAAAAGTATAGATTTCGAACCATCAGTAATAGATAAACGTTGAAGCTAGGTATCACCGGAAAGTATACCTGTACATTGCCACTTGATCATAAATATATAAATTTTTAACCATCACGAATAGATAAATACATTTGTTAAATTTAGGTAAACACCATAGATGTAAACTAATAAAATACTTATTGTTAAAATAGACATTTTTTGTTTGTTTTTTATTTTAAATTCATTAATAGAAATATATGAATGCTTAGAAAAGGATAAAGATTTACTTATATTTGGGAAATGTGGCAACGCTATTAAAAATAAACAATTTTTATTAATTATTTTTATAAAAATATTTTGTGTATAGATATTATTAAAAGTATATAGAAATATTCATAATTTTCTAAGTAATTATTCACGCAAAGCTAAAGGCAAAAGTTGCAAGTTTGTAAAAATATAGTCATACATACAATAAATTGGAAATATAAAAGATTAAAGGCGCATATTTCTGAAATGAGGCATGATATTGACTTGAATCTTTTTGCAGACGATCGGAAATTATATATGCTAAAGGATAAGCTTAATTTGGGATACATATTTTTAAAATTTCTTTCGCTATTTAGAAATAAACCAAACAAAAGGCCCAATTTGGGGTTTTAGGAGAAAATACAAAATTTTTTAATTGTAATAACATATTTGTTTATAAAGATATCTTAATGAAAATTGCAGGAAATGTGGATCTTATTAATATAAATAAAAGCGCGTCAACCAAATTTCAATCAGGGGTAGGGTTTTCCTGAATTCCCAAATATACTAATCAAAATTCCCAAAAATGGGATTTTTTTTACCTTTTTGACTATAGAATCCACATTTTTCCGAAATCCCGTAGATTTTGATTTAAAACTTTTAACAACGTATTGAAGATTCTTAAAATATATTCCGCTTGTCGATTCGTGCTTTGGGATTTGAGAAAATATGGTCTAAAATCAAAACTTTCATATAAAATGGGTCGAATTCGAGAGGGTATGTATCATGACCAATTGAATTATTGGGCTTTCTTATCTTAAAGCCATCTCTGTGAAGTTACCTTTCAGAAAAGTGGAAAATTATTATATGTTGCTAAGAAAATTTTATTTTAGATAAAAAAGAGTGTAGATACTTTTTCGGCAAAAAAAAAAACACAAAAAGTCGTCTTTTTTGCAATTTTCAAATTCAAAATCGTTTATTTTTGGACTCGATAAAGATATCGACTTCAAATTTTTTTTATTCAATAGATAATTTTGTTCTTTAACTATTTAAAACTAATAAAATCGGTCAGAAATACTAGAATATATATGAAAAAAACTGGACCAAGAACATGCAAAATTATGGTGCTTAAAAATACAAACGCAAATAACTCGAAAACTATAAGAGATAAATAGGACATGTAAGCATATTTTTTATATATTATCAGGGCCTACAACAATATAGAAAAATATTTGAAAGCGGACGAGAAACAAAAATTTTGCAAGC
Source organism: Protocalliphora azurea (assembly GCA_932274085.1). Lineage (NCBI taxonomy): Eukaryota > Metazoa > Arthropoda > Insecta > Diptera > Calliphoridae > Protocalliphora > Protocalliphora azurea. The sequence continues at coordinate 89,274,579 of OW026520.1, forward strand.
GATTAAAAATTTTTTATGTCAGAGGTACCTAACTTTGAGCCCCTTTAGCTTCGGCCCTGGGAGGATTGTTGTGCCCCCCTTCCAAACATAACATTTTACACTCCTCTGCTACGAATACACCAAATTTGATGAAAATCCAACCGGCCGATCAGAAGTTACAGATTTATTTCCAAAAAATTTCGATTATGCCCCACTGTGGAGCGTCTGCATAACAAATAAAGTGCCGAATCAACCCCAATATAAACCTGTAGTTTTCTTATCAAATTATTGCTATTTGTATATAAAAATTGGGAGCGCCGAACTAAAATTTAATTTAGAAAGTAGACACAGAAACGAAACTACATATATCTTATAAATTCTTTAAAAAGTCACCGGTAATCAAAGTTACAAAAACCTGATTTATACGTGACTATCTGTGATTTCAAGAGGTTGTATATGATGCCAAGATCAAAATATAAATGTACCAAGTTTCGTTTCCCTCAATCAAATTTGGAGTTTTATTTTTTTCGTTTAAGTTTACATGTTTTATATTGCTTAAATAGTTCTAATAATTGAATAAATAATTATATTAGATTTTTTATTTAAAGAGGGATTCAATTAAGTGTAGAATTCAACCAATAAAATTTTTAGTTGATTTTAGGCAAACTTTCAGTCATAATTCCATTTAATTTGATTAAAAAAATTAATTGAAATTTAAGCCACAATCAATTATTCTAGTTAATTAAAATTATCTTTTTGGTGATTGGAGCAAAACCAAACAAAAATTTAATTAATAATAGCAATTTCGTAATTGAAGCAATTGAATATACTCACAAATTTTTGGTTCAAATTTCTGTTGTAATGTTTTTTTTTTTTTTAATTATTATTTACTCATTTTTACTTGCTAGGAGATATGTAAGTTCCATGAATTCTTGAACATTTTCATAAAAAGTTAATGAGCTTTTCACCCGAAGCAATTACTAATTAGTAGAAACATAAGTTGCTGGTATGTTAAAGTTTTTGTTTAACATATTTAATTTATACATAAATTGTATATATATTGCTTAATTTTTGTCTAATATTTGCAGTAAATTAAACAGCTTTCAAAACCAAAAAATCCACACGAAAATTCATGGTAATACATACACATATATATGTACATACAATATTCTCCAACTCCAAAGGAAATTATATCTGTCATATATCTATAATGTTGGCAACTCCCCAAGGCCCGACGCTAAATTGTTGTTATGTGACAGATGTTTGTTTTTTGTTTCACTTGACACAGTTCTTCGTTTTTCTATGTATTTCCTTTTTCATACAGGAGAAAAAGAAGAGAGAAAATTTTACATTGTTTTGTTTAGCATTTCCTGTATTACAAATTGGAAATTTTACTTTTTGGAATAAAATTACAACTTACATTACACAGCTACAGCTTGAATTATAGTCTTTATATATATATTCTTATTCCACCACCATTTTTTCTTCTTTTTAATAATTTATTGCACTTATTTACGAAACATGAAGACTTATGGAACATGTGCGAGTATAAACAAAAATTGAAGAATATTTGAGTTCATTAAATATAAAAGATTTTTAGAAGGGGGACAAGCAAAACTTATTTACATATGTATTTGTTTTTAGAATTACCTTTAATCAATACATAAATTTGAAGATCGGGGTGATAAGTGCCAGAATTTAACTTTTGAAGTAGAAAGGATGTCTTTAATTTTGGCAAAAAATGTGTTTTGTTACTAGAAATATCATTGGAATTTTATTTATTAGCTGATTTTCAATAAATATTTTTATAACAAGCTCAACCAATTTGGAAAAAATTATCATATTTTAATATATTATATTTACACAATGCATTTGAATTTCCTGCTACGCTTTGTCATATTTAGTTTTAATTTTAACAGCTACGAATTAATTTTATTTTGTAGAATATTTTTGAGGCACTGCAAAGGCAGTAGAAATTTGGATTGTATAAGGTTTGCTGTAAAATTATATAAAAGAATACTATTCAGAATATACTATATAACTTAATTTTTCATAGCTGTATCTCCTCTTTACTATCATAAGTACAGCAAATTATGTGTTTTTTGTCATGCCTGTAATGCCCAAGATAATGGGGTCTGTCCAATCGGAATCGCCTACTCAGTAAATTTAATGAACTTTTTACTAGTTCAATACAAGCAAAATGTATTGCCTCAATTTTGTTTACTTTATTTTAAAAATTTAATTTTACAGACACATGTTTTTTAAATATTTGTGCCAAAATAATTATTTGTGCCGAATTTCATCAATATATCTTTAAAACTACGTCTTGTACTTGTTCACAGGTTTACATGGACAGCTAGCCTGCCAGATAGCCACTCGGCCAGCTAGCCAGACGGACATCGTTAGATCGACTTAGAAAGTGATTCTGAACCGATCAATATACTTAAATGTGGGTCTATGACCAATATTTTTGTGCGTTACAAACATCGACACAATCGCAAAATTGGATATTATGCCATGGTGGTGTATGGTATAAAAGCAAATTTGAAATAAAAAAATGGATGTTATACACCTCCTTCTATCAAGTTTGTGCATAATATGTGAATTATTTCACAAATTACAGTAACTTAGAATTATGATCTTGGATATAAGTATATTCGATTTTGCTAAAATATACTAGTCGACGTGGTTCGCCCTTTCTATTGCAAAACTTCCACACAAAATGAAAATTAAAATTTCCAATATTTCTTGAATTATTTTATAAATGTTATTAATATTCTACGTATCTAATCTACTTTCAAAAAAACAAAAAAAAAAAAAATTACATGGGATTGGTCCCCACATTGATATTTACCTATTACATAAGGTTAAATTTGTACTTAGTTCGTATTTAAAATAATTTTTTGTATAAGACATTTTCTTCGAATTAGAAAGTTGAACAACAATTTTGTTTAAATGCAGCTATTTTTTATTTTTCTGGAAAAAATCGTTGCCATAAAAGAAATTTATCAACAAATTAGTAAAATTTTGAACAACATAATAAAATATACATATTTCAGAAATAACTATTACAACAATTTCTATTGCAACAATTTCCCAAAAAGAATTTTTACAAGTGAAAAAATCGATATATACATCACACTATAGTCCATACATAATAAAACTATGTACTCAGTTTTTCTCCAAGACGTTAGACTTTCTCTCAAAAGAATTTCAAAGTTGTGAAAAATACACAATATGGAGTCAAATGAAACCTAAAAATCTCTAAATATAACAAAGTTTTAATTTAAATATTACGAAATGTTAAGAAAATTTTCTTTAAATTCATTTTTTAATTAAGTCGCGAATCATTCATGCACTGAATTATCAAATTTTGAATTAATTCTTTTCACACAAAAAAATAAATTGAATGATATTTGAGTCAATTCAAATCAATTTGGTAAAAATTAATTTTAATTCATTTCCAATTCAAATGAATTGCAATTCGTTTCTAATTCAAATGAACTTATAGAATGGATTGAAATTCGTTTCTAATTCAAATGAATTTGTCAGGGTGAATTGCAATTCATTTCCAATTCATTTGAATTGAATTGATTTTGAATTATTTCAAATAAATTAGAAAAAAGAATTAGCAATTCATTCCTAACTCATTTGAATTGATTGAAATATGAATTGATTTTGTAAGTAAATCTACAGTAAGCATCACTGTCGTTTTGTTATTCAACTAATTTTTTATGTAAAAGACAGCAAGCATTACCCACGATTTGTATATCACCTAGTCCAAAGACAAAATATTCTTAAATTTTAAATTCCCATGATATATTGGAATTGTCAGGTAGCGGCAGAATAGGAATTGAATTTTGTTTGTTTGCTAAAAAAAAACTTAAATTTTTATTTTTATCAAATTTCCATTTTTCATTCCCCCTAGATCTGCACTTGAATTTGATTGATTGCAACTCATTTTTTATTTCATTCATTTGAATTGCAATTCATTGTTCTAATTCATTTGAATGAATTCAAAATCAATTCAATTTATACGAATTGGAAATGCTTTGCAATTCACTTTAACAAATTCATTTGAATTGGAAATTAACTGCAATCCATTTTATAGATTCATTTGAATTGAAAACGAATTGAAATTCATTTTTGTCTAATTCCTTTGAATTGATTCAAATTTCATTTAATTCTTTTTTGTTGTGAAAAGAATTAATTTAGCTAATTCGTAACCAATTAAAATCAAAAAAGAATGATTTATTTACAGCTCTTATATAATTAGTTAACAAACATAATATTACTGGGTTAAGATATCTAGATATTAAGATATTTTCTAAACATTTTTACTGGAACATTTAAATAAAAGATATTATTATATTATGGGGAATGGCAGCTTTCATTTGACATACATATGAAGTCGATATAATTTTCGAAAATATTTTATAATATTCTTAAAATTTGATCTTCTTTCGAAATTTTGAAGACGTTTTGCGAGGAAATTTGACAACCTGATAACTGGTCTCCAATTTTATCCATATAACTTTTTTCACGTGATTGTTTAAAGGTATTTTCTTAAGTTTCCGTGCTGCAGCATTAAAAAAATATTATCAAATTGCAGGAATTCTTAGCTTTATATAATATATAATATATGATATATAGTATATAATATATAATATATAATATATAATATATAATATATAATATATAATATATAATATATAATATATAATATATAATATATAATATATAATATATAATATATAATATATAATATATAATATATAATATATAATATATAATATATAATATATAATATGTATATATATACAGTATTATATATAATATTCGTAAATATTTAATGCATTTTTTTTAAATCTTTCGGAGGAAATTTGATGTCCTGATGAAAAACTGAGTACGTAGTTTTAATACTTATGGTCTCTAGTTCATGTATATATCGACAGATTTTTTAAGAAAAACTATTGTAAAAAATAAAAAAAATGATAAAAATTATAAGCAAGGAAAAAAAGTTTTAGGACATAAGAAAAATAAAAGGCAAAATTGAAGGCTAAAAAAGGCTAAATGCCTTAAAACGATAAAGCCAGAAAAAATCTAACATTTTCTTTTTAATTCTAAAACTTATTTTATATCATTCCCTACAGTTTTTGATGTTTTTTAAAGAAATTGTAATAGATTTATCAATATAAGTGATCCAACGAAAAATATCCAAAAATTCCCATACAAATTTGGGTTATATTTCATATAAAAAACTACTCAATTTAAGTGATTTGTCGTCAGTTTAGAACTATAATTTCTTTTTCATTAAGTGTTTCCAAATTTTTAGGTGATTTTTCGCTTTTATATGATTTTTTTTAAATATGTTCATAAATAGTTCTATGATTATTAAATTACATTAAAAAATAATTATAATAATCGATTTAGTAAATCCATAAAATTAGTTTTTATTTGCTTGGAGAATAAATCGCCGCAGGCAAAATTTTTTTCAAATATACATAATCTCAATGTTTTTGTGCTCATAAAAACACAAAGATGCTTCAATGATTCTGTAAAAATAAAAATTAGTAATAGCAAATAAGAAACTATTTTCTTCGTTATGGAAATACTAATATTTTGGCCTAAAACGAAAATTTTGAGGCTAAAAGCGAACTGTTACTGTCATTTTAAGATATAAAAAATTTTATTCATTTTTTTAACAGTTATGATTTAACGTTTTTACATAAATCTTATAACAGTTATGTGTCTGCAAAACATCAATTTTAATTCCCGGAAGTCTAAATTCAAAGAAAATTTTGATTTTATTACATCAACTAGACAAACCAACATTTTTAATTAAAATTTTCATTTATGTTCAAATAAAGAAAAAGGTGTAGCATTTACACCTCCTCTAAATCTTTAAACATTTTGGTTTCTTTTTTTACTTTAGCGCAATATTGTAAGAAACAGCTAGAGACAAAAAAATAATTAAAAATCCTAAATCTATAGATGTATTTGCACAGTCTTTAAATCTATTTGCCTTAGATGAATTTTCACATAATTTTAACATTTTCATTTTCTTCTTATATTTTCTTCTGTATAATCCAAAAAAAGAGTAAAACATATTATACTTATTAGTACACAGAAAAAATCTATTACTAAATTTATAAAGTCAGTTGTTTTTTTTTATTTTTCTTTTTACTAAAATCTGACCTATCACTGAATTTGTCAAATCAAACATTCAAATTCGAAAATGTTTTATTGAAAAAAAAATATATTTTTTCTTATTAAAATATGTTTGCTATCTACAAATTTGAATATTAGAAAATCTTCATAAATTCCAATTAATTTTTTCAGTAAAAACTATAAAAATGATAATTAGTTTTTTATAAATTTTCAAACAATATTTATAAATTAGTAAAATGTTTAATAAGAATTTTACATTTATTATTTTTATTGTAGATGTAAATTGTGCGAAATAATGAATAATTGTGATAGAATGTTAATGTCAATACTATTAGCATTATTTAAAGAAACATACAATGTGTTGCATTTTAATAGATAGTGTGTTTTAATGGTCGGTCATAATATAATGTTTATGCATTCATATAATCAATAACATTTTAATTTTTCATAACTTCATCTTTTCGTCAATGACCAAACCGTCCTAAATAAAAAAAAAAAAACGCAAATGTTATTAAAAATTAAAAATGTCTTTATATAATATTACTTACCGATTGCCGATTAGGGTTTTTTTAAATTTTCAAATATCCTTTTGTTAGTTCATTTAGTTTCAATAAAAATATCTACCTATTAGAATGGATAAATAAGTTTAGTTTAAGCATGAACATATATGTTATGGGACAAAAAAAAGGGAACTTCTGGCGCTCAAGTTATTTAAATGTCTTCAAACTTATTGTTCTCATTGAAGCCTTTAAAAGCATTGTCTCAGCTTAACACTTATTTTCTTCATTAAAATCATCTCCATTAGGATTATTAAAATATGAATCTTTTTTATTCTTATCAAAAACAAGTGATAAATATAAAGTCGGTCTAGCCCGACAATATGATGCCCTACACCAATGGGTATATGCATGAAAAATATGGGAGTAGTCTTATATTATATGGGAGCAGTGGCCAATTGTGGACCGATATTTGTATTAAGCGTAGTGTATTATGTTATTTATGCACAATAGGGTGATTCCCGGACCTTATATGAGAGCTATGTTCAATAATGGACCGATCCTCGTAAAATTTAGTACTGCATTTTCTATTTATATAACACTGATTTTTGTCCAATATTAGCCTGATACTATAGTATATTGTGTCCAATATAATATTTTTATGGGATTTATACACGTTAAAATGATTTTCTAAAGAAGGGTTTTTATGGAAGCTATTGTCAATTATGAACCGATCTCCATGAAACTCGGCAAATAAATTAATGTTTAAACTTTTTTGTATCAAATTTAATTAAAACATTTCAATATTTAAGAGATGTATGATGGTTAAACCCCTTATCCGGAGGACATTTGTATGTGGGCTAGTAGAAATAATAGACCGATCAAAACCAATTTCAATAGAAACCTGTACATCAAATTTCATAAAATTATTTTCAAAATTGTGACTTGCAGCTTGATTATAAGTTTTATATGGACGGACAGATGGACGCAGAAAATAATTCTAAGCCGATTGGTATAAACTAAGATGGGTCTTAGACCAACACTTCTTCGCAATTATCCCTAAAACAAATTTTATAAATACTATATATACGTAATATATATATGTAATGTATGTCAATAGCTGATACTTTTTTATCGGTTTAATTTTAGTCGTAGGTTAAATATGAGAACCTCTCCGAATAAGCAACTATAACAGGGATTTAGAATACCAAAATATTCGCAAATATGACTATAATTTAGCTATTAATTTAACACAAGGTTTATATATTGTATATATACGACGGAGATTGTTAACCCTTGTTAGTCGCGATGTTAAGAAGAAAATAATAAAACAATAATACTTACAAATTTTTTGCTATGTTTGCAGATGAACTTGCATTATTTATTCCATATATTATTGTCTAAAAGAAGAAACATTTATACCAATAAATATACTTGCAATTCTTTAGGAAGATGAAGGCAACTTATCATAGGAAGTCTTCAAATATAGGATTTAACGATTTTACTTTATAATGTTTATAGTTTTCTTTTTAATTTTACAAAGTGTCAAAATCAGAAAAAGTATTTTGTTTTTTATATTGATTTTCAAATCATTTAAAATTAATAAAACAAAATCTTAAAATCAGACACTTTTTTTATAAAATTTTATTTAAAATCAAATAATGAATTATTTAAAAAAAATCTAGCCATAATTTTTTCTGTGTATGTATATGTATATTAGAATTTGATAAGAAAGCAATTTGTATAAAATTCTAGTTAACAAAACTTAGTGTTATTATTATTTAGTTTTCTTTCACTATTAAGGTCAACAGGTGTTCAAATTTTGTGCTCAGGTTGTCGAAAATATTATTATAAGTTATATAAGTTGTTGTTTATCTGTACATATGAACTCATTGTAAATGGAGGAGTGAGAAAATATTTTATGCATAAACTGTGTGTTAATTTAATAACTATTTAATGTTTTGTAAATAAATTTATTTCTTGTGGAAATTCTGAAACAGAAACTTTGTGTATTAATTAACTTTCCCTAAGTAAAAACACATAATTTATGTAAAAGTAATAATACTAACTGGCTGGACTGTATGTAAGATTAATATTTAATTAATTGTTAATTATAGTTTTGGTGGTAAATTGAACAATCATCGACTGTTAAATTATTAATTGCTTTAAAAAACCTCTGTTATTAAATGAGTGTTTATTGCTAAAAGTGACTTATCTTCACTTATATATTTAAGTATATTTCCTTTGTATATCACTGTGCTTAGGCAAAAATTAAATAAAGTTATACCATAAATGTTAATAAATTTTATATTTTTGAAAAGCTAATATAATGGCAAAATTATAATGAAAAAAAAGATTAAGTTTAAGTTTGTTTATCAAAAATAGAGGGCGCTAAATTAAAAAAAATTAATTTTTAATGTTAAAAAATAAATAAATAAATAAATCGCCAAATTTCCATTTTTAAAGTTATTATTTCAAAGTTTCCTTCTTTTAGAACATTATTACCATAGAAAATAAAGTATGTTATGTATAAATAAATTGTATTTCCTTTTTTAAATTACCTTGAAACTTTTGAAGGTTTTTACAAAAAAACAAAATGTGTATAAATTTAATAGATTTGTAAGTAAAATCTGCTTATTTTCTATTTTTTGTATTTTCATAAAACATTTGGTCCTTTATTACTCCTCGTAAGGTTTATTTCAAAATTTTTATCACAAATTTAAAATTATTATATTCTTGTAAAATTGTAATTTCTCAAAAAACATAAATAGACCAATATATTCAGTATGACCAGAAATAACATATTTTTTCTATTCGCTAAGTTTACGAAATTTCCGATCATTTTAATCGGGTTTTTTTCATAATTCCATTGAAATAAAGGTATTATATAAGCAATATTTGTTATTTCTTATTAATATTTGTTTAAGCCTGCTGAGTTTTCTAAAAGACTTCAAAAAGTAATGCTTAAATTTCACCCTTTTTTTATTACATTGCATGTATGTTAAGAATACAAAAAAAAAAAAAATTCGTCTCTATTACTAAATTTAAGAACTCAATAATATCACTGAATTAGTAAATTTAAATATACAAATTCGTAAATGCTTTATTAAGAAAAATTATTAAAATGTTTTTTACTATTTATAAATTTGAGTATTTCAAAATACTCACAAGTCTTTTTAACAAAATAATAAATAAATTAAAGGTACTCATTTAAACGCTAAAATTTGGTTTTTGTGCAACATGTTTGAAAATAATTGAAAATTTTTGTTAAAATCAATGATTTTGTAAATAATTGAAAATTTTTGTTAAAATCAATGATTTTATTTTAGTTAACGTAACTATAATTTTTTACATCGCAGTTACTAATAAATAAAAAGATAAATAAATAAATAAACATATAATAAAAAACATAACAAATAGCTCAATTTTACTAAAATTTATAATCAAAAAATCATTTGCACAATGATTTTCAATATAATTTTTGACAGTTCATTTGTGAGTATGTAAACTCGCACATATTGCACAGTTTGCGAGGTTTTTGCACTTTTTTATGAAGACCTTTGTTATATGATTTTTAATATGTATATATATATATATATATATATGCATATTTCAATAATATTTATTTCATATTCAATAAAAATTTTAATAAATTATTACTTTTTTAAAAAAAATCAATTATTTAAAATTTATTTTTTATAATTACTACATTCACAGAGAAAACAAATTCATATATTTGAACATTTTTTTTTTTTTTTTATAAATATTATGAATCGGACATGACTTTTTTTCATAAAAAATAAAATTTTGTTCATATATATTATTAAAATGAATTTAATGAAAATTTTACGAGCTTTTCAAAAATTTTGCTAAAATATTAATTTATTAGATTTGATTCAAATGCTAAACAAAAATAGTTATGCATGAATATATTTAAATTGCAATTTTCCAATAAAAATCTATTAAAAAGTAATGTTTAGAAATTGACATAAATTTGCTGCCATTCTATAGCACATGTACCATTTTAATAAATAATGCTTCTGTTATGTTCTTCTGTTCCCAATATGTAGCTAAAAATCATAGAAAATTCTCCAAAGAAAATTTCAAACATGCATTTTCAAATTGAAAATATAAATGAAATTTAAACAATTTGTTTAAGACTTTTGATTCATTTCAATAAATGTAAAAAAAGTGTTAATATTTAAGACATTATTCTTAAATATTATGAACTAAAATCAATGAAAGTAAATTCTTATATTTATGCATAAACTTTTTTCTGTGTTATAAAGTTTAAAAAGCAGAGAATATTTTTCAATAAAATTAAAAGAAATACAATTCAAAAATTTTACTAGAATGAACAATAACATGTTTGTTAACGTACTATACTATTGTGGATGTTATAAAAATAATAGTAAAACTTTTTTTTTCATAGGGTTATTTCTAAATATAAAATTTAAAAAAATGTTGTGTGATTGGTGGAGGGTATTTAAGATTCGGCACAGTCGACTATCAGCATTCTCACTTGTTATTTTTATAAAATTTAGCTTAAAATGATAAAGAATTTTAAATAAATATGGCTATACAGGGGTTAGGAATCTTTACATTGGATAGATTTTGGTTGATGGTAGTTAGTAAGTGAGTGGACTGTAATTTTAATATTGCATCTAAATTTGATGCAATTTTATCAAGTAATACTTTATAAACTTTTAGCAGATTAAAAATTTATAAAATTGGTGAAATGTGGCAATAGGGAAAAAATAAAAGATTAGGAGGTTAGAATTCAAATTTTTAGAGTTAGAGTTTATTGTAATCACCGCTGGCCAGCTCAAAAGCAATTAAGCTTTCATTTTATAAAGGGAAACTTCACAAAATACATATTAATTTTAAATTATAATAAAATTTCGATTTTTAGGCATTAAATTACAAGCGCTGTAATTCACAATAACTTATTTGTTACTTATAGTTCAATAAGTTTAAAGGTTAAAAATAAAAGTAATATTTGAATTCATATTTAAATTAGCGAATAATGAAAATAAATTTGTTTAAACTAAATGAATTTTAAACAAATTTATTTGTGCTTAAGTTTGCCGTTTTCAAAAATAAGGCGGTAAAATATTATGTAGTTTTATTTTGTGTGGGCTGTACCTCTGATTCCCTTTATTATCCGTAATTCTTTAGCCACTAGGCCATTTGTTTATTTGCGTGTTAATAAGTAATTCCTATTGCATAAAAATCATAACAGCAATACTTAAATTAAATTTTGTCTGTTTTATAGAAAGCTAAATTCTATAGCGTGCATTAAATACGATTTTATTTGTATTTATTTAATTTTATAAAGCCATCAACAGCTAATAATTTACTATGAATAAATTTCCATTTAATTGTCAGGTGTTGTCAAATTTGAAAAATTGGTTTAATAAAATGAGTTTTACAACTATTTCTCTGTATTTATGTATGTTTGTATGCATTTTGATTTATTATTTACAAATATCTATATATATATATATATATATATGTAAACTAATAAATACAATTTGTAAACATATGGGAGCATATACAAAAAAAAAGAATATAAATGTAATAGAAGTTAAAATGAAACAAAAAGTTTATTGTAAAAATAAAACTTTTTGGAATAAAAGAAAAAAATGATAAAAGAAAATGATTTATATACGAAGCGATTAAAATATAATAGACAAATAAATTTATCACAACTCTATCGAATGTTTACACATTTAAAACAAATATAGCAAAAACACAAATAACAATATCACAAATAGAAATAAAATTTAGACAAGTTTCAAATTTATGTTCATGTAAATACACTTAATTTAGTTAGGATGTGTTATTTGTGACACAGTATGTAATTCCATTTATTATATGTTGAAAATTTGGGTCTAATGATGAATAAACCAGTTTTTTCTGGTCCAGAGATTAATTGTATTTTAAGTACGACTGGAGCCAAATTGAGTTACTTTTATGAGGAAGTAGAATGCACATTTTAATATTCACTCTTTTTGTTTGCAATAATAATTATAATAATAATAATAATAATAATAATAATAATATTAACAGTTACCCAATAAGCACTCAAAAAATTAAAATTCTAGCACGTCAAATTTTATTTGTACTCAACTTCAATTCCAATCCATTATTGTAAAAAAATAAATAAGAAAAAAATTTAATAGACAAATTTGTGAAAAAGAAAATAAAATAACATTTCTAAATAAAAAATAAATAAAGAAAAACAGTTTAAAATTCTTTGTGTAAACCCGAAACGTGAATAATATAATAAAAAATTATTACTTTGTATCATCAAGACGCAGATGTCAATTCTACAACAATCAAATGAGGACAACGATCAAAATTTTGGATGCTCAAATAATTTATAAATAATTGGAAATGTAGTGGAGTTGATGAGTTAAATTTGCATACATAAAATTTAATGTTTTAATAAATTTATTTTATTTTTTATAATATATGTATCATGTAAATGTAACTAACATTTGTGAAATGAAAATGTTGAGTTTATAAGATTCAAAAATATTGCAGCTTGAAATATATCATGTTGATTACTGGAATTGTACTATTAAAAAAAACAAACATTATTATGATCTATTTGAATTCAACTTTCCTTTTCACTGGATTATACTATTGAATAAAAGTTTAGTTTAACTGTATTTCAACACTTGAAATTATAACTCGAATTCAAATTTTCTTACACTTGATTTCCAGGAAAAATATAAGTCAGGCAATAAAAAAAAAATTAAATGAATTTTTTGTTTATAGAAAACATATTATTTTATTGATTTATATGAATTTCATTATGTTACCAAAAAGAATAAATAATTTAAAGAATTTTAAATATTTATTATCACTGTTATATATTTTAATGAACCATTAAAATTACTAATAATGTTAATTCAGAATTTCTTTTCTTTAATTTTATATAAATAATTACACAAGTCTACAAAATTGCCAAAACATTTACATCGCAAATAATTCTGTGAAATTCTTATTTCTTAGACTTGATGTAGTGCAGAAAGTTAAATGAAACATTTCCACACTTTTAATCCATTGGCAACCACAGAAAATATGCTTTTCTGTGAAGTTGCTAGGTTAAAGTTTCTAACTAATTGGTAGATCAAAATATTCACTCATATTTTATAGAAAAGAAATGGTGCTACAAAAATGTAGTACAAGTCAGGTTTCTAACTTGCCACACACACCCCCAAGAAGTCTTTAAACCTTTAAGGCCATAAAAAAATATATATGTATAAGGAGTGGGTGTAGAGGAGAAACTGGTATTTGATGTAACTTAAAAATGGTTAAATTTTTAACATCGCACAGACAAAAAATACGCAAGCATCAGAAATTTTAAAAAATAATAATAAAAATCCAAATTTAAATAAAAAAGTCAATAAAAAAACAGAAAATAATGTTATCGTGAATAATTCCGCATAGAAAGTGAAATGAAACATTTCCATCAAGTCACAATTTTAAGAGATGTAGTGTTTTTTTGTTCAACGTCATACAACAATGTATGCATAGTTAAATTAGGATTAAAGAAAATTCTAATTTTTATTTTTCTATCATACTAAGAAACAGCAATAGTCTGTCAGATTCCAAATGCCTTGATATAATCTCTCAATAACATCGTTTTTGTGGAAAAGCTTTCCTTGTTCATCGCTTACTGCTCACATATTTTCGGATATTATGACAATTTTAAAGACTCTTATGGGTTATGGACTATATGGAATTTGCCGTGCTAAACATGATTCAGCTTTCCGTTTTTTCCTCTTTTTAGGCAGTCACATAAGTATAAAACTTCAAAAAATGCCGAACAAAATCAGCTTCACATTATAATAATTTATTTTTTTATTCGCTCTGTAATTTCGGAGTTAATCGAAAATTAGTGGTGCAAAATCCATTTTTCATGCCATATTGGAAAAATTGTTCTTATTAAGATATTAACGAAATTACGGTTTTTCGTCTTTCATCATAAAGTTTAGAATATTACAAGTAAAGCAAGCTATGTATGATGAAAATTTATTAACAAATAATGATTTTATCCACAACTTTAAAATCTACGGTCATGTGTCAGTTATATAAAATAGAAATTTTTTCTGTACACCCACTTCTTACCCATAATTTTTCCATGGTTTTATGAGGGCTAATTGAGAAATTCTTGACTTTTACATTTTTAAAGACCTTTAGGGGGTATGCGAATGAGTAAATGAATAATTTGATCCATCTATTTCTTAGAAAATTATATAACCTAAAAACTCCTCAGAGAAGCCTATTTGCTTTGGTCGTTAATGGGTTAAAAGTATATATATATTTATATATATATCCTGAGTTAAATGACTTTTCAACTTAAAATTTCACTAAATATTTTTTAAGAATTTTATGCCATGAACTTTGAGTTTTGATTTTTCGAATCTTTATACATATCATTACAAAGGCAAGAATTCAGTTATGAGTAATTATGCATACAAACTTGTGTGAATATTGAAATTTTATCTCAGTTTCAAAACATCATGTCTGAGGAATATTTCAAACAGGTAATATCTAAAGTGAATTTCATTTGAAATCAGAGATTTAGAATCTAATTGTTTTCCGGTATAATATCGAATTACTCTTTATCCTTTTCGGATATCTTTTTCTGAAGCAAATTGTATTATTTCTGGATGATAACTAATATTCTGTAAAAATATTAACCTTTAAAAAAATACACGCATCAAAACGTAGGTTTTCAATATTTTTTAACAAAACATTGTTTTTCACTATGAAAAGTTTTTGTAAGGTATTCTAGATAAAATCGAATAAGTTCTACAGTTGTTGCATAATCTCTAAAAAATAGATCTTACTGTGATAACAATAAAAATGTCATTAAAAATTATTGCTTTTATAGAAAAAGTTAAGAAAATGGCAGTTAAGCTCCAAAAATTGTGAAAAAATGTTTATGTTTTTAATATTGTTAGCAAATTTTCTATCTGAACAAAGCATTAACAAAAATATACGGTAAAAAGTCTGATTTCCAAAAAAAAGAATGTTAAAAAGAAAAATTAAAAAAAAAATAATAATAATAACAGAGTGAGGGATACATAGTAAAATTCAAAATTTAACTCTAGCTAAAGAGAAATGTATCAACTCAGAAGAAGGCACACATTAAAAGGACAATCTATACTACAAATTTTGCGATGGCATCAATTTATATTTTACTTAAAACATTTTAAGTTCATATTATTATGAACATTTCTTTATTAATCGACTTCTCTTCCTCAGTCTCTCTTGGGGAAAATGTAAAATGTTTTTATGATACATCACAAATACGTACTACAAGATAGTAAAAGTATTGTGTTAAATTGTTTGTTATCATATTTACTCGTATAAATAATACACTACTCTGTGGGGCAGAAACAAAATTTTTGGAAATAAATCTATAATGGCTATTCGGCTGGTGGAATTTACATAAAATTTCACATATGCTTTTATAGAAAAAGTGTACAATTTGGAAGAAAAACTTACAAACAAAGCAGTAGCGGAGTTTTGGAGGCTCGAGGTAGGGTACCTCAGACATAGAAAACTTTTAGTCGCTGGGCAAATTTTTTTTCTTACCCGATTTCAAATATATTATCTTATAGCTCTTGATAAGACCTACGAAAAGCATGCTTGTATGTACTATTTATCTCTTACAATAATTTGCATTTGAATTTTAAGCTATCTCAATTATGCAAGATCTTGGTCCAATTTTTTGTAGTTATTTAAAGAACAAAATTATCTATCGAATAAAGGAAAGTTAAAGTCAATATTCTTATTTGGTCCAAAAAAAAAAAAATAATAAACGATTTTGAATTTCAGAATTGCAAAAATTATGATTTTTTGAGTTTTTTGGCCGAAAAAGTGTAAAATAAAATTTTCCTTAAGCACGTATAATTATTTCATACTTATCGGAAAGATGTATTCATGGCCATGATTTTAAGATTAACAACCAATTGCCAAATAGTGCCAATTATAGAGCCTGCGGAATTTGAATATTTTGTATCGAAATTTTGAGTTTAGCCTATATGTTCTAAAATTACAAAATCAGTTTCAGAAACATTGATGTATTCTAAAGAGTTTGCCAACTTTTTTTTCCAGACCTGCAATAAATGTCGACTTTATGGTCAAAATTAAAAAAATAGCATTTTTGGGATTTTGGCTGGTTTTATGGGAATTTGTGAATTCCTTTTAACAGAATCCTAAATTGTTCTACAATTCATTATTTCAAATAATAAATCGACAGTTACCGAAAATTTCGTTAAGATATCTTAACTAACCAAATTTTTAAAAAAATTTAACTTTAATTCCAAAAATAATAAAAACTACCGATTATACCTCACTGTGCAGTAATAAGCAGATACTAGGCAAAATGTATATTAAGAAGGGATTGTAAATAACGGTTATTTTGCAATTTTTTAACAAAATAAGCAGTAATAACCAAGCAGTAATAACCAAATATCGGACAACTGATTTAAATACACAATTGTGATAGTCAAGGACCGGAAGTCTTTATTCCTAGAATAGAATAAATTAAATATCTTTGCGAATTAGAGAATTTGTTTTAAAACGGCATCTATTTTTTAGTGCATATTTATGCATATTTTGTTGAAAATTTCATATTTAGTGCAATATTCACTTTAAAATTATCTTTTGTGTAGAAAAAAATAACTCTGAGGACTTTTGATAAAACGGCTTAAGTCTACACTTCAAAATTTTCAGAAGAGCTAAAATATGTCTTATAATATTGAAAATACCATGGATAATTAATATTTGGTAAGCTACTTCTTCAAAACTAACAATCACAGAAAGACGTTTGTTATTGTAAAAGGTGCACCATCAGAAGGCCCTTTATTTACCTTTTATTAAGATATTAAGATGCGAAATTACACAAAATAAATAATTTCGTTTCGGATTCAATATTCACTGAAAAGGGGTTTTGATATATCAGCCCTTGTATAACCTAAAATATGGAGATAAATGCAGACTTCCAGGGTCAAATTTCCAGTCATTTATCTAAAGGCAGAACAAACTCGTTTAACTTCGAGTTATGTATGTGAAACATTTGTTATAGTTGTTATACGTTTTTTGTAAAACGTGGATAATTGATTAATTCCTTTTGAAAAACATACCAATGAAATTATTCTGTCTGAGAGCGCAATAAGCTGTATAGAGCTACTCTTTATATCATTTTAGAAAAATCGATCCATCATTAAGACCACAGACATCGAAAGAAGTATTTCCAAAACAATTGTTACAATTTTATATTCAAACGAAGAAATAATAAAATCTTCCCATATCATTTAAAAATGCATTCATCACATCTGCTGATATCTAACGGTAATTTTCTATCTACAAAAGCAGTCTATAGTTTTTACTGTATATTTATTTTTATGATACAGAATTAAAATTTTATGTTTTTTAATAAAAGTAAAGAAATAAGTGCATATCTTATTTGTTTTTAGGGTATATTTTAAAATTTTGAACTTCCTGTTCCTGGTGATCGTTATTAATTCGACTTTCGTAAAGTATAATTTTAAAATTTTAATTTTTTTTTTTTTTTTTTTTGTTTTGAGAAAAAATAAAAATTATTTTTTGGTTTTCATTTTTTCGATTAAAAATAATTTATTTCATGATTTTTATTTTTTGGAGAAAGTCTAACAGTTATTTTATGATTTTTGTTGTTTCGAGCAGAAATAAAAGTTATTTTTTGATTTTTATTACACAGAAATAAATAAAAATGGACTTCAATTACGAAATTTCTAATATTAGTTAAATTTTTGTTTGATTTTGCTCCAATCATCAAAATGATATTATGAATTAACTGAAATAACTGCTTTTCATTACAGTTTCAATTAATTTTTATAATTAATCCAACAAGAACTATAATTGAATTTTCATTTAAAACCAACTAGAATATTTATTAATTTGATTTTAAAATTAATTAAATCTGTACAATTGCTCATAAATGCTCATTTTGATAATATTAGACGAATTTTATCAAAATTAATTATTGCTTTATTACAAATGTTAAAATATTAAAAACTGCTTTAAAATTACAATATATATAAAGTGAAATATGTGAAAATCTACATAATGTAATGTATTATATGTAATGAACTTAACGTGTGTAATGTATGTAGTATAAATGATATACATATGTTGTGTATATGCGGAAGTATATTCTACATATATTTACTTGATACTTATGCTGGATTTCCGGGAAAACCTATAATAATGATCGGTCATCATATCGGCGATACGCTCCAAAAAGGGATTATAAATATCATTCAGCTAGATTTTACAACCTAGGAGATGACGTATAAATTAAAATATTAAATAGCATATGACATTATGTCTGAAGAAATGGTAAAAGTATTCAATAATATATAATCAATATGAACTTACTTTTATATATAAATCTTCATCCTAAAAGCAGTATGTTAATGTAAAGCTGGTCCTTTTTGGGAACATAATAATACCGGAAGTATTAGTAATCTTGCCAAATCTTAAAATCTAATAATTCCTAATTCATATCATTCTTAAATCAATACACGGCACTAGTTTTTCTTTAAATAGCTCATCAAAAGGTCAAGCGATTTGAAATCGGTGATTTTTTACAAAATTATATTTATTTTGTTTCAAAATATTTTTCCTTTTTTTATTTTTTAAAGAGCTATCGACTTTTGTAAAATAAAATTAAAACCAATAAGAAACTTTATTTGATTACTAACTAATTTTTATTAACTTTAAATTTAAAATGAATTAACAAATTAATTAAACCATTTTATTCAATATTTTTTTCTTTGTATTAATATTATTATTTTTTTCAGGAAAATATGTTGTTTTGTAATGTTTATTTATTGAATAATCATATTTTTATGTATATTCGTAAATATATAAAATCATAAATTCATTAATTTATAAATTCATTAGTTCACAAATTCATAAATTCTTAAATTCTAAATTCATAAAACCATTTTCATAAGTTTATAAATTCATTAATTCATAAATTCCTAAATTCATTTAATTTTTAATCATAATTTGATTTTATGCATTTATAATTTTCTGAACTTATGAATTAATGAAGTTATAAACTTATGAATTCATTAATTAAAGAGTTTTTAATTTATGAACATGAATTTGTGAACTTATAAATTCAAGACCTTACGAATTAATGAATTTTTGAATTAATTAATTAATTAATTATAAATTTACAAATATACATAAAAAAAATCGATTTTTCAGTAAATAAAAATTACAAAATAACATTTTTTCCCAAAAAAGAAAAAAATAAAAATAAAAATCATAAAATAACTTTTATTTCTGCTCGAAAAAATCAAAAAATAACTGTCATTTTGCCAGAAAAAATAATAGTCATAAAATAACTGTTATACTCTGATATTTATGATAAAAGTCATCACTATAACGGTCCCTGATCTGAAGGCATAGGCAAATATTAAAGAAAATAAAAAAATCTAAAACACTAAAAAATTAAAATTTATTTTTAATAAGCGTTTTTCAAAAATATTGTGAAGCTAGAGTGCAAAGTATGACTATAATTGAAAACTAATGAATTTTTATTCCACCATAAATAATACACTTTCGTTTTCAAAAATGAGAAATTTATACAATTTTAAATTAAGAAGGTCACTGCAAAAAATCGTTTCTAAAAAGCATTTTTTATACTATATAGAGTGTTTTGCAAATTGTGATTGTGAGAAGAAAGAGGCTAAATTGAACTTTAAAAAAGGTCAGAAGAGCATTTTTTATTATTATTTTTTATTATTTAAAAAAATTTTTTTTTATTTTTGAAAACTTATTTATTTTCTTTTTTTTAGTTTTTGATACTTTTTTAAAGATACTGCAATACAAAATTTCCATACAAATTTGTCTTATACATATTTCATATGAAAAATGACTAATGTTTTGTCGTAATTTTCGTCATTTTTTAATTATAATTCATTTTTAATTTATCCATTTCTAAATTTTTGGTGATTTTTCGCTTTTATGATTTTTTTTTAATTATATTCATAAATATTAATATAATAATTAAAAAAGTAAGTCCATCAAGTTAGATAAGTTGTATTTGATTTGCAGATTGAAGCACCGCAGACGAAAATTTTAGTTAAATATAAATACTCTAAAATTTTTTTTGTGCGAATTAATACACAACAATGCTTAAATGGATGGTTTCGTAGAAATAGAACAGAAAAAGCGAATAAGAAACTATTTTTTTCTTTGCTAAAGTACTAAAATTTTATCCCTTTTAAGGCAATTTTAAGAATCAAAAGAGGCTAAAAAAGAGCTAAAACAAAAATTTTGAGGCTAAAAGCAAAATGTAAGGGCTACATTTAGCTTTAGAAATGCTAAACTGGCAACACTGATTACCACACACTCTACTTAATCTTAAGAGAAACAAAAAATAATAAAAATTCTTAGGAAAGAAAAACACGAAGGAAGATTTTTTATAGCTCCCAACGTATTACTAAATTTTATCACTACTTTCTTTTTCTTGTTTTGTTTTATTTTTTTTTATTAAAGGAACAGGACAAATCTAACAGCGAAACTAAAAACTTTTAGAGTTTTTTTTTCTACAACAAGTGTAATAAGATGCGAAAAACTGCTTCAGCTAAATCGTGTTCAAAATAAAGCTCAAAAATGTAAAAAAATTGTTTAATGCTGTTACATAATAATAATAATAATAATAATAATAATAATAATAATAATGCTAAGTTAATAAAATACTTTTTTAATGCTATATTTTCATTTCGTGATAATTTTACACAATTTTAACTCATGTAATTATTAAAAATGGACCGATTACACCGTGTGACAAAAATTTTCACACATGAATAAAAATCGTTATATACTTGAAACTAAAGACCATAAATATTAAAACTGCATACTCAAATTTTCTCAAGGACGTCAAATTTCCTCTTAAAAGGAAAGTTTCGAAAGATACACATTAAAAAATATATATATATAAAATATTTACGAATATTACATCAAAATGAAAGCTAAGAATCCGTGTAATATAATAGTATTTTTTGCTTAGATGTTGCAGTAAAAAATTTTAAAAAATAAATAAATTTACTTTTAATATTAGATGCTTCTACGTTACTAGTTTTTGTAAATATTAAATTTCGAGTTTTTATTTATATACATTTTTTTTTTTTTTGTTTTTTGTTGTTCCTGAGATTTACTGCTACATTCTTTAACATCTATATTTCCCTCGCTCATTCTAAAACGACTTTAAAATAATTCTATTAAAATTTAAATAATTTAGCATAGGGTCAATGCATAATATAACATAAAAAATTATGGAATCACATTATAGAGAAAAATTGAAGCCAATATAAAACATAAGTTTTAAAATTAGAATTTAGCTAAATAATATGCCAAATTCTAAATGAAAGAATTGCAGCTAAATCAGGGTAAAACTGATTAAATTTAGCTGCAAAAATGCTAAAATGGTCACATTGTCTATAAAGATTTTTCTCTCTTATGCTAATTTCTTATCATCTATTTTAATATTGCTTTAACATTATTTTAACCCAGCTGATCACAAACTTCAAAAATGACATCCCGTTCGAACATTCGTTCTCGAATGTTTTGTTAAAGAAATATTCGTGCTTTAACAAAACATTCGAGTACGATTATCGTTGGCAATCCGAATATGAGCTCCTAGACTCACTCGTCGCTCACTTTGTTTCAACAAATCTTTCGATATTGAATCGTCATAAAACTTAAAAATATTCTTTAGTGATTCGTTTACGATATCAAAAAATTATATATTGGTATTACTAATGATTTGTGTTTATTATCATTGGCAATACAAGTAGTTCGCAAAAGATACGAGGGCGGATCAATAAGTTCTGACTTTTCGAACTTCCCTTGTAGTTATATGAAATGCAACACTATTCCCATCAAGTACCATCTGTTAATAGACTACTGTCAAATTTTGAGAATGT
This sequence comes from Protocalliphora azurea, assembly GCA_932274085.1. NCBI lineage: Eukaryota > Metazoa > Arthropoda > Insecta > Diptera > Calliphoridae > Protocalliphora > Protocalliphora azurea. Next base: position 89,297,239 of record OW026520.1, read on the forward strand.
GTCGTCATTTACTTTGCGTAAAAAATATGATTTTTCAAATTCCTTAAAATAGCCATTTGTTTGGTCAATAATTTCATCGTTGGAGCTGAATCTCTTTAAACCGAGCCATTTCTTTAGGTTTGGAAATAGGTTTGAAAATAGGGACTAAATCCGGAGAATATGGCGGATGAGGTACCAATTCGTAACCCAATTCACAGAGTTTTGCCATTGAGACTGCACATGTTTTTTCTTGGTCATATGGGGTCATTTTCTTTTTAAATTCTCATTAAATCGGTCTAATAAGTTGGCATAATATTCGCCGTTTATTGTTTTTCCCTTTTGAAGGTAATTGATGTGGATTATCTCGCGTGCATCCCAAAAAAACTGTTTCCATCACCTTATTGGCCGACAAACTTACTCGGAGAAACCCATTGTTTAGACTGCTGCTTAGTCTCCGGAGTACAGTAATGGATCCATGTCTCATCTACAGTTAAAAAACGCCAAAAAAACTCATCCGGATTGCGTTTAAACAACTCCAAACAATCCTTTGAAGTTGTCACACGTTTATGTTTATGGTCAATTGAGAGCAAACGCCGCACCCATCTTGCAGACAGCTTTCCTAAACCCAGCTAATCATTTAAAATCGTAATCATACTGCCATATGAAATGTCTATGGCATCAACAATCTCACACACTTTTACTCTTCGGTTGGCCAACACCATATCGTGGATTTTTTCGACATTTTTGGGTGTACTGACCTCAATTGGCCGTCCAGAACGTTCAGCGTCATTTGTACTTGTTCGACCACTACGAAAGTCAGTAAACCACTTTTTACCATTGAAATCGATGGTGCAGAGCCCCATAGTATTTACCGAGCTTTTCCTTGGTTTGATTGACGATTTTTTTCGCAAAAAATTTTGTTTAATGAGCACTCGAAATTCACTTTTTTCCATTTTTAGAAAAATATACGAGGTTGTATGTTTTGAACAGATGTTAAACGCAAAGTAAATGACGACAATTGTTCAAAATTTAACAGTAAAATAACTAAAATAAAGTGTAAAAAATTGTATGGAAAATCATTTGCACAACACTTATAACTATTTAGTCTCGTAAACTTGCGCTGTTTATTTTTTTATATTTATATTTGTTATATTTATTAGCAACTACGATGAAGTGAACAAAATTTCCATCTACTTTATCTGAGCTATAAAAATAACTAAAAATTGAAGAACAAAAACTATACGTCATCAGAAAATTTTCCTCCATGATTATTAGAATCTAAATAGTTTGAAAATACATTGCTTTCCTACAGCAAAAATCATACTGCACCCGAAATATACAAACAACTTTTCAGTGAAACTTTTGCTTAATTTAAGAAAAACAATATATATCTACAGACGGATCTAAAAGAACAAGAAATATCGGGTTTTCAGTTGTACCAGAGCAAAAATTTCAGAATTAATCTGAATTTAAGCGTTCTCAATTGAACCATTAAGTTTCTCATTTGTGCAAATTTACACTACATGTTTCATGAATATATACATATATATATATATATATATATATATATATATATATAATTCATTTCTTGCTCTCAAAGAGCAAGAAATGAATTTAAACGTTCTCACTTGAACCATTAAGTTTCTCATTTGTGCAAATTTACACTACATGTTTCATGAATATATACATATATATATATATATATATATACAGACGGATCTAAAAGAGCAAGAAATGTCGGGTTTTCAGTTGTACCAGAGCAAAAATTTCACAGTTAATATATATATATATATATATATATATATATATATATTTATATGTATATATTCATGAAACATGTAGTGTAAATTTGCACAAATGAGAAACTTAATGGTTCAAGGGAGAACGCTTAAATTCATTTCTTGCTCTTTTAGATCCGTCTGTATATATATATATATATATATATACATATATATATATATATATATATATATATATGTATATATATATATGTATATATATATATATATATATATACAGACGGATCTAAAAGAGCAAGAAATGTCGGGTTTTCAGTTGTACCAGAGCAAAAATTTCAGAATTAATCTGAATTTAAGCGTTCTCACTTGAACCATTAAGTTTCTCATTTGTGCAAATTTACACTACATGTTTCATGAATATATATATATATATATATATATATATACATATATATATACATATATATATATATATACATATATATATATATATATATATATATATATATATATATATATTCCCAATTGGTTTTCTTAAATTAAGCAAAAGTTCCTTGTATATTTCAGGCACAGTATGATTTTTGCTGTAGGAAAGCTATTTATTTTAAACTATTTAGATTCTAGTAATCATGGAGGAAAGTTTTCTGATGATGTGTAGTTTTTGTTCTTAAATTTTTAATTATTTTTATAGTTCAGATAAAGTAGATGGAAATTTTTGTTCACTTCATTTTTTCTTTAACCTAGAGTTGAAGAAGAGGGAATTTGGCGGATAGTATTTTATGTAGAAAACGTCATTTTATTTTTTTTTTGTTAGCATGAATATGTAAATTGTGTTTTTTGATGGATGCGTTGAGAATGCTGTCTACTTTTTGTAAATTGGATTTTACTGCTTTTTGATAGGTGACCAAACCGTAGTCGATTTTGGATAAAATAACTAAATTTTTCAAATCTATTAAGGGTGTTAATATGCATAAAATGCTTTGTAGATGATAGATATTTGATAATATTTAGTCTATTTTTTAGTTCTTTTTTCAATAGTATTTGAAGTTATATTTGTTATCAAAATTTAAACCTAATATCTTACAATTATCTATTATCAATTTACAGTTTTATTATATTTTTTTAATGCGATGACAGTTTCATTATGAACCATAAAAGGCATCTTGAGATCATTTTCCTCAGGGTTTTTGTTAGACATGGGAAGAGGGATATGGGTCTAAAAGAGTCAATGATTTCCAGTAGTGTGCCATTTTTGTACATAGGAATTACAAAAGCTATTTTGAAAACTTGCGTAATTAAACCAAGTTCGAAGATTCTGTTAAATAATCTTAATATGCGTTTTTTAAAAAGCATAAGATAAAATTTCTAGCTAAGGTATGGTATTTTATCTAGTCCAGGGGTTTTACCTTTTGAGGTTTCAAAACTGAATATTAGTTCCTTCATATTAAATGGCCTTTCTCGAATAACTGACTTATTAGGACAAGATGTTATTGTCAGAGATGAGAGTGCATGTTTTTTTGAAAATCTTTGGGAAAATTTGCATCGTTTGTGAGATTTGACCAATGTTTAGCAAAGTGTTGGAAAACTCAAGTGAATCTGTTAATATATTACCGTTATATAAAATTGAAGTTATTGAATGTAGTGTGTAATGTTCTACCAATTTACGAATACTTTGCCACAGATTGACAGAAAATGTTGAATGGTTCAATTGTTCGGTAAATTCTTGAAATGAATTACGTTTAGCAATATTTTTGGCTCTATTGAACAGAGTATTTTTTATTTTGTGTATCAAAAGGTTTTCAGTTGACATATTTTGCCGAAATTTTTTTCAGGAGAATTGTTTTTCATTCCTTAGTTCTGCAATTACCGACCACCAGAGAGTTGTTTTATGATGAACATTGTTGCAGATAGAAGTAAGTGGAATGCTCTCGTTTGGAGATTGCATATTTTTCGTTATATTGTAAAATTTATGACTGATATAGATTCTAGTCGGATTTTTGATGTTAAATTTTAGTGAAGGATAAAAAGTTGTTCGATTATTAAACAGAAATTGAATGTTTATTGGAAGTGATTGATCACTATTATGTAAATTGTTAATAATGTTCTATTTACAAATTGGAAGCAGAAAAATGATTGCAATGGATAAATCGATGCGGGAAAAGGTATTATGAGTGCTTAGGTGTACAGATGTGGTCAAGATTTACGTGGGCACCTGCCATGACGTCCTAATCCCACTGTGGTCTTACCACCGGGTCAGCTACAATGCGCCAACCAACGCCCCATGTGCCTGTTAAGAACACACAGGTGGCAATTTGAGAGACTCATTGTCTGGATAAGTCCACTCCCCCTTGCTTAGGAGTTGGAGCTATCTAACCTCCTGCCGAACTATTGGCGACTTGTGTTGCAATGCAACACCACATTGGGACTATAAACCCCTTCCTGCGATTTGGGTATAAACCAACAACCACCACGTGAACTCCCAGAAGGGCCTCTCCAACAGCCAGTCCAGTGCGACAACACCGAATCGATGTTGCCGCACCAGGGGCTACTGGCTCTCGTGGTACCAGATTGTGTTAAGTCTCTGGTCAGGCCCCGAAGGTCCTTTTCTTCCATTATAGACCCCAGACAAGTCCAGGCAATGGTGCACCTATATGTACCTGCCAAACTGTTACGCTCTCTAGGACCGAAGCTATCCTAGAGTGTAACATGACAGGATTTTCTCTACCACGTATTAGCTATACATCAAGGAAATATTTTATCCAAGAAGACAAGCCGCCGTGGCGGTGCTTAGGAGTGCAGATGTGGTCAAGATTAACGTGGGCACCTGCCATGACGGCCTAATCCCACGGTGGTCTTACCACCGGGTGAGGTACAATGCGCCAACCAACGTCCCCATGTACCTGTCAGGAACACATAGGTGGCAATTTGAGAGACTCATTGTCTGGATAAGTCCACTCCCCCTTGCTTAGGAGTTGGAGCTATCTAACCTCCTGCCGCACTATTGGCGACTTGTGTTGCAATGCAACACCACATTGGGACTATAAACCCCTTCCTGCGATTTGGGTATAAACCAACAACCACCACGTGAACTCCCCGAAGGGCCTCACCAACAGCCAGTCCAGTGCGACAACACCGAATCGATGTTGCCGCACCAGGCGCTACTGGCTCCCGTGGTACCAGATTGTGTTAAGTCTCTGGTCAGGCCCCGAAGGTCCTTTTCTCCCATTATAGACCCCAGACAAGTCCAGGCAATGGTGCACCTATCTATACCTGCCAAACTGTTACGCTCTCTAGAGTGTAACATGACAAGATTTTCTCTACCACGTATGAGCTATACATCAAGGATATATTTATCCAAGAAGACAAGCCGCCGTGGCGGGCTTAGGTGTGCAGGTGAACCGTCATTTAATATGGAAAAGTTGTCGTCATTTAATAAGTTTTCTAGTATAACGCCTATTTTATTCGAAGTTGAAGAACGCCATAGAGTATCCCAATCATTAAAATACCCAACAATTAAAATTGGAGAATTTATGTTTTGAATAAAATTAAGTAATTCGGAATTAGTTATTGGACTTTGCGGTTGGAAATAAATCGAGAAAAGTGTAAAATTTATATTCATTTTTATCTCTAATGCAATGGCATTTAATGACTAACTTTTCGGTATAGTTTTATGGGGAAAATTTCTTTTGATTAGAATTGCTTGGAGGTGGTATTTGGATTAAGAAAATATCCAATGTATTTCTTGGGAATAATTGAAGTGGAACTATTTTTTATTTTAGTCTACTGAAGGCAAATTATGTCTGCAAATTACTTTAATTATTTATATACCCTGTTGCCTTCCATTGAATTATTGAAAAAGTCATATTAATAATTTAAGTAAAAATTTAAAAGGGGAGTAAAATAAATAAAGTAAAAGCAGATTATAAAGTGAAGTGTTGTAAATATAATTTTCTAATCAGATGATTCTTCAACTGTAGTCGTAAACACAATTTCTTGAGCGTCTATTTCTGAATTAAGTTCAGAGAGATCTACTTCGCAGTTACGAAATGAGTAAGAAATTGGATTAAGAGATTTTGTTTTTGTCGTGGGGAAATTACGGCACACAGTGGGGTCAAACGCAAATTTTTTGGTAATAAATCTGAATCTCCTAAACTACTGGTCGGATCAAATTGAAATGTATGGAAAAGTTGTAGAAGCTTTCAGAAAAATCATCTTGTAGTCACCCTGTGATAACACGAGATAAGCTACAGGGTGTCAAAGTTGACTACCTCGAGTATGTAAAAGTTTAAAAAAATCGTAACTTGTACAAATGAAGTCCGATTTTAAAGATTTTTATATATCTGGAAAGTGCTTGGCAAGATAAAGAAAAAATAAGCTTACTCATCTAAGTTATCTCTTACAGTTAAAAAGATATTTACGCTTGAATTTTCAATTTTTGATTTTTTGGCTCGACTTTCTTTCGTTTTTCGGGAATAAGTCCGGATGTATATGAGGTAAAAATTTTTTAAAAATATTCTGTAATTGGCTACAAATTTCAAAATAATATGCTGAAAGAATTTTTGGATTATCTCAATTCGTCTAGACGCGAAAAATATTCAAAATCAGCACTCTGAAATTGGCATGAAAAATGGCTATTTTTTTACAATTCATTCACTTTTTTCTCAAAGTTACTAATTTCAAAAGATAAGGCTTCATAAATGGTTAATAAAGAAATTTTGAATTGATTTAAGTTTGCACCCTACATCCAGCATTGGCCGAAAATTGTCAATTTTAAAAAATAGTTTCATTTTTATCGATTAATAAAAAAAATGTCACGCGAGCTTTTTTAAATTTGGTACCCATATTTTTCATAGAAATAGATTTAGAATGATTTAACACTAAACTGCTTCCCGCCCGGCCAAAAACGAATGCTGGAGTGGATATTTTATGTTAAAAGTCAGTTTTTTAACGACTATTTTTAAAAGCATATTAAAAGCATATTAGCATAATATTTTTAATATTATTTCTTATGTAATGTATAAAACACAAATCAAGCTTTCATTCTTAAAAAAATCAATAAAATAGCTCCAATAACCTATTTTTGGTAATTTTTCAAAAATAATTTTTTTTTTCAGAAAATAGCTGAAAATCCAAAAAAATTTAATTTTTTTAATACAACTCCACTAATTTTGCAAATACTTTAAAAATGTTAAAAGAATATAAAAATAGACTTATTTACCAATTCAACGATATAATGTTGATATAGGTCATTTAATAATAGTAATATAATGGCCTCAAAACTATTAAGTCACGTCAAAAGTTGCAAAATTCACTATTTTGTTCCGTATTTCCATATGTGTGTATACGTAACATTTTAGTTTTCTAATGTATTATGTAGGTATATATTTGTTATTATAAAGTAGTAAATTCTTTATTTGAGTAATGTTTATTTAATTTGTTCTACATATTTACATAGTTATTATACATATATCCCGTATATTTATTTTATTAAGAATATATTATCGAAGATACTATTAGAGAATTTCTTGAAAATAATCAGAAACATCAAACGTTAGCAAATTTTTAACTTCCTTAGCTTCGGAATCTTTTTCTATTTCAAGAGTGATTTTTGGTAGCCATCGAGTTCTTATAGAATATATAACTGGATCTGATGATATTACTAAATATTCCATTAAGTCCATATTTTGCGCTATTTTCGAACATTTTCGAGTATTGAAGAGTCGGAAATGTTTAACATCTTTATTTCGGGCTTCCTGTGCTTCCTCTGTTATCTCCCCCAATGGAAAAATACTATTTTCTATTATTTCTTTACCATGAGCCAATACTTTGTGAATTGTTGGAGTCATTGATTTCCAGGGGTATGTAATGTTAAGTAGTTCTTTAGTTTCGTAAGCAAAAATTTTAAATTTGTCCGTATTAATTTGTTTTTTGCTATTAATGGCTGCCAATATAATCTTAAAACGCTTCAAAATATTTAAGTCAATGCCTGTGATTGAAGATGTGAGTTCCGGATTTTCAAAGAAACGTCTTGCTGTATTTCCATCATTTGAGCTTCCATAGCCATGTAGAGGTTTATCAATTATTAATCCAAGTTGTTCTTTGAATTCTAATTGAATTCTTTTCTTCTCCTCTTTTCGTAATTCGTGAAGTTCCAAATTGTTTTTTACTGTAGCATTTTCCTGCCTGGGAATATTTCTGTACTTCATATCATATGCAAGATGTAAGCAGAACTCCAAAAATCTTATCCTTGCGTTGAGTGGTGATGTTCCAAATTTTAAAGAATTTTTATTAACAAGGACTTCAGAATTATCCTGAAATTGTGAACTTATTTTTCCACATATATTACATTTCCATGTAGATGTTGTATCTGTTATAGCGTTTGCAACTTTTCCATCAATCATCGTTAATTGTTGTTGAAATGTAACTTTAATAGTTCTGTTTGATACTTTTACATACATTGGGGGCAATGCTTTAATTTCTTCTTCCAATTGGTTGACAATGCTGTTTATTGTAACCGTGGTTTCTTTTGTGTAATCAAAAAGGATTGGACGGCACAAAAATTTGGAACCTGGAGTTGAATTTATCCATATATCATCAAAAAGCGAGTCATTTCTTGTCTATGAGGAAGGCTTATTTAAGCGCATTCGAAGTGGTACCAGAGACGCTATAAACAGCGAGGAATAATTATTTCCAGAATTACTTCCATCCAGTTGTTTGTATTCCGAAAATCCTGATATTCCATCGCAGCCCCATTTGAATATTAAAATAAGTTCAGAGTCTTTGCATTTTTCAATGTTATCATTGCTGAAGGTAGATATAATTCTAGAGGTAGTATTTTCAAGTAATTGCAATATATTAACTTTAGCACTTTTAACAGAAGCATTAACCGGGTGTTCCATAGGCTGTAAAATATTACTTTTCGCTTCTCTCACTGATTTCCTACTGGGAAAGATATCATAACCTTTTTCGCTAACAGATTTCCTCAAAATCTCGTTTTGGTTTCTTGATAATCCTAAATTTAATATTAGAGCTAAAGCATCTTCAGAGGTAAAGGACGATGTTGATTTCGGTGTCATTATGCTTTGGATTATCCGATGTAATCGATTGGGAGAAGCTGTTGGTAACACATCTATAACTTTTTCTACTTCCTATGGTTGCGTACGTGTTACTAAAGCTTTAAATGTATCTTTTATTTCGTCATTCGTATGTGAATTTAGAATAGATTCCTGTTTGGTCCTCTTTGTTCTTAGCTGAACTTCATCGTAACTTCTTTTTGGTCGACCCTTTTTCTACTTTCCGATGAAAATCGGTATTTCTCCCTCCAACCACTCTTCATTTTTCTTCTTGAACTTTGGTATTGACCAATCTGAAGTTTTCATCCTTTTTTCGTATGATTTCGTATGAAATTTTCGAGCTTTAAACTGTCTTCTGCAGTAAGAGTTAAACCAAAAGATACTACTGTATCAATGAGTTTTCTTATTTTTTCTGGACGATTTATAATATCAGATAGATTATCCCAGATTACTTTGCAAATAGAAAAGTGTTTTAATGTAATCTCCATAATGGCAAATTCACTAATAAATCTGCATATTTATAAGGATACTTATATATAGAAAAATAATATTCATATCAGGTAAATGGTGACAGGCAAAAATGAGTTAAAAAATTTAAATTTTTGCTCAAAACCCCCAATTTCATTCAGTTTATTTTTATGACCTGTAGTGTTAAACAGGTACGTCAAAAAATGTACCTATGCGATTGTAAAAAAAAATCGTTTTTGTTATAATACATTAATTAAGTAGCTAGGTAAATTATTTAAAAACTTAAAAAAATGTAATAAAAAACGAAGGAAAATATACTTATTTATGTACTTAGGTAATTTTAAAAACCTTTTCAGTAGAAAAAAATTATGAACACTTTAAATAAATTCATTAATAAATATTATCTCGTAACAAAAATAAGCAATGCAGTTGAGTGTCACGTATGTATACACACATATGGAAATACGGAACAAAATAGTGAATTTTGCAACTTTTGACGTGACTTGGTAGTTTTGAGGCCATTATATTACTATTATTAAATGACCTATATCAACATTTTATATATCGTTGAATTGGTAAATAAGTCTACTTTTATATTCTTTTAACAGTTTTAAAGTATTTGCAAAATTAGTGGAGTTGTATTAAAAAAATTGGAGCTATTTTATTGATTTGTTTAAGAATGAAAGCTTGATTTGTGTTTTATACATTACATAAGAAATAATATTAAAAATATTATGCTAATATGCTTTTAATATGCTTTTAAAAATAGTCGTTAAAAAAACTGACTTTTAACATAAAATCTCCACTCCTGCATTCGTTTTTGGCCGGGCGGGAAGCAGTTTAGTGTTAAATCATTCTAAATCTATTTCTATAAAAAATATTGGTACCAAATTTAAAAAAACTCGCGTGACATTTTTTTTATTAATCGATAAAAATGAAACTATTTTTTAAAATTGACAATTTTCGTACAATGCTGGATGTAGGGTGCAAACTTAAATCAATTCAAAATTTCTTTATTAACCATTTATGAAGCCATATCTTTTGAAATTAATAAGGAAAACATTTTTTTATTAACGGAACTTTGAGAAAAAAGTAAATGAATTGTACTATATTTTTGTAAAAAAATAGCCATTTTTCATGCCAATTTCAGAGTGCTGACTTTGAATATTTTTCACGTCTAGACGAATTGAGATAATCCAAAAATTCTTTCAGCATGTTATTTTGAAATATGTAGCAAATTACGGAGTATTTTTAAAAAATTTTTACCTCATATACATCCGGACTTATTCCCGAAAAACGAAAGAAAGTCGAGCCAAAAAATCAAAAATTGAAAATTCAAGCGTAAATATCTTTTTAACTGTAAGAGATAACTTAGATGAGTAAGCTTATTTTTTCTTTATCTTGCCAAGCACTTTCCAGATATATAAAAATCTTTAAAATCGGACTTCATTTGTACAAGTTACGATTTTTTTAAACTTTTACATACTCGAGGTAGTCAACTTTGACACCCTGTAGCTTATTTCGTGTTATCACAGGGTGACTACAAGATGATTTTTCTGAAAGCTTAGGTCCTCCTCTACAACTCTTCCATACATTTCAATTTGATCCGACCAGTAGTTTAGGAGATTCAGATTTATTACCAAAAAATTTGCGTTTGACCCCACTGTGAAACGTGGCGATTTTTAATTGTTTTAGAGAATTAATTTTCCATTTGCAACATGGCGAATTTTTTGGCTATATATTACATGGTGGCGACTTGTTTGGCTAATTTTTGAAATTTGATTAAATAGGCAATTGTGGAGAAAAACTATTAAATTTTCATACTAGAAATCGACTATTTTTAATGTTTGGCTATCTAGCAAAAAACCAAATTGTATCCATTAAGAGTATTAAATATTTGATAATTTGTTTTCCATCATCTTTCAAATATATTAAGTATATTAATGATTTTGGTCACAATGAAATAAACGTTTATGAATAAATTAAATCTTTGAAACAATTTATAAGTTGAATAGGACCAATGTTGTTATATAATGTTGGAATTATTATTTAAAAAAATAAAATAAAGTCCAGCAAATTTTTAAATGTTGATGACCTAAAAAAGAGCTATGTGTCATAAAAGTTTAAGTTGTATTTTTTTATTCAATTTCAAGGTGCTCGAAAATGAGACTAATTTTTTTTTAACAATGTGGTCATCCATTCGATTAAACTAAATCGACGACGCTGAATTAAATGGTGTTAACCATTCTTTAAAAGTTCTCGTTTTAGAGATATTTTATTTTGAAAGGCTAAAAAAGAGTTTAGGGAAATTAATTTTTTTAGCTTAAGTTTAATAACTTACCCCCGTATTCACAAATAACTTCTAAATTTAAAATGTATTTTAAATTTAAAATTGGTTTATGAATATGGTGGTCAATTTTTGAATTTAAACAATATAAACAATTAAGATTCCATTGAAGGGTGTAATAATGAATTCTTATTATCAATTATATTTTAAACGCTAATAAGCAAAACTTTAAAATGGCAAAAAAATATTGCTATAATTCTGTAGGCAAGCTAATGTTACCAATGAGCAACTTTTAAAAACAAAAATATAAAAACATTTAAAATCGTACTAAAATTTACTTAATTAATGATTGAAGTATATATTCAATCGATTTATTGTTTAATATATATAAATAATGTCCCGTTTGTTTCTAATTTTCAACTGATTCGCTACTTTCATAATCAAGTTTAAACATAAATATCGCGAATACTAGCGCTAACTTTGAAAAACGGTTGTAACCATTGAATTCAGCGTACTCGAATTACCTTTACAAGAAGGATATCCATTTTGTTAAAATTTGCAATTAGCACGTTGACTTTGTTAAAGCTGATTGTATATTTAAAAATTATACGAAATTTTAAGTACTAAAAATTGTAGACTCAACGCTTTAGTTAATTTTTTAGTATTTCTTTAAAAAACAGAATAAAATGTTAATTTGACGATTTTTGGCGATTTCTGATTAACAATTTGGCAACAGAGACTCAAAACAATCTGACAACCCTGATTACTGGTATGTTTTGTGTTACAATTGGCGTTTATGGTTGCTGTTTCTTTTAAGAGAGGATTGTTATTTGATTGTTATTTTGTTAAGTTAGATTTTCTGTTATTAGTTGGACTATTTAAATCTTTGTTTTTATTGTTTTGTTTAACTATAATTTCTTTTGGGATTTGTTTTATATTAGTGGAGTTTTGTGTCGTTAAATTTTCAGAAGATTCTGATGTTGTTTTATAAGAAGAAATTGAAGAATTTGTGTTTAGGGTTGTGTTTTCTTTGGGTATTTTATGATTACTTGGATTGTTTAATGGGAGTTTGTTAGCAGTAATTGAGGAGTAAGATATATACTTATATTTTGTTTTTTAAAGAAATTTATTGCTTAGCGCATAGAGCACTTCTGTTGTTTGAATTTGGTGCATTTTATGGAAGAGACGGGATGATAATCGACTCAATATGTACAGGTGCATTCTTGTAGAGAATGTGGCGGTAGATTGCAATTTTCGCAAGAGGAAGTGTTTTTACAACGTTTGCTAGTGTGCACTAGCAATTGACAATTACGACATATCAAGGGGTTGGGTATGTGCTCACATACTTTAACTTTATACCATGAAATATCAATATTTTCCTATAAGTGATATAAATCGAAGGTTAATAAAATAAGGCCGAAATTAGTTTTCTTACTGTCTACTGTTTTTTCGTATTTGTAAACGTCAACGAAACCCTAGGGATTTAGTTATGCAATTATTTCTATTTCGGGGATTTTACAGAGATAAGGTGCATAAATTGTGCCTTCAGTGAAATTTAGATGTTCATGCAGTTTGAATACTATTGGACAGATACAAAAAAGTTTTTTCGATGAAATATATATATATATATTTTTTTTTTTTTTGCTATAGATTCACCTTTAACTAGTAAAAGTAAATTACCATATCTTAATTCTGGATGTAATTTCCTTGCTAATAAGATGAAAAGCTCTATGCATAGCGAAACATGTGTATTCTGCAAGAGATTTTTTCTCATCAACTGCAGAGACTACAATGAATTTTGGGTTTAGGGATTTTGGTGTTGGGAGAGAGGAAAAGTCGACTACAGGACCGACTCTCTTACATGTTTTACACTTGATTTGGTGACTATCAGCTAGAAAAGCAAAGCTGTTTTCCCCTAAATGGGGTGCCCGAGGGGCATAGTATAAACGAACTATACAGTAGACACTTTCTAAGTGTGCGAATTTTGACATAGAGAAAATAAGTAAATTAAAATTTAAAATTGATTTTTATGAAAAGAAAGAACCGTGATAATGTGACCGATCACATTGAGTATTAGTCTGAGACTGTAGATTACTTTATTATTTTATTATTTTTTTATTATTATTTTCAAACAAAATTTTTATTTGTAAATAATTTAAAGTTTTTCTTTAATAATAATTTTAAAATTGTCTTTTGCAACGTTCACACGTTGATCTTAAATCATGTTTCTTTTTTATTTGTAACGAGCAGGGTAGAGTTGAAAGAGGGATTGAGAAAAAAATCACGATTTTTGTTTTCATGGTATTTTCTCTTCACACTCATTTGTATTTTTCTCATTTGTATTTTTTATTCGTTTTTTTTTTTTCTTTTGAACTGGTAGTATTGCTATAAAAAAGATAAAATCAACCCTGCCTATAAAGAAAAAGAAAGCATGAAAGAAAATCATGAATTAAAAAAATCATCAAGTAAATAAAAAGGCGTATTAAAAATCTACGTGTGAATTTGTTTTGTTTTGTTTTTTTTTTTTAATTTTAAAATAATCCGCAAAACAAGAACGAATTGTTGTATTGGTTCAAGTAATTGCGGCCACCAACGCGATCAACAACAACAATAAACCTTTCAAATAAAATGTGATCATTTAGTAACCAACTGAATTATTAATAGTAACTAGTGAGTAGGATATGAGACGATAATTTTTAAAGCGTCCTAAGTTCATCCAGAAAAGTGATGAAATTGTATTTTTTAATTCTTTTTTTTCTATTTATTTCTTTTTTTCTGTTATATTAAACTCATATAATAATGTATTAAGTTAATAAAGTTGTCCTAAACATATAAATTAAAAAAAGACAAACAATATGTATTTATTCCATATATGTATGTGTTCCTATATGTTCGTATATGATTTTACTAAATTTGTAAACAATATTTTTAAAAGCTAATGATTGGGTATAAAATAAGACTAAAATATCTAATTAATCTTAATATTAATTCATAACAAAAATATTCAATATTGTCAAAAATCGTTTCAGTAGTCGACACAAGTATTTTGACAACTTTAGTATGTTTAATGAACCAGTTTCTGCGTTGACCATTTTTGCCATAGTTACTCTGTGTTTCTCCATAGATGATTTATTTTTAATTAATATTGAATATTTTTGTTAATAAAGTATATTCTTACTTACATAAGTATTATAATTAATTAAGTATTTTTGTCCGATTTCATACCTGCTTTATAAAAATATCTCTTATAATTTCAGTAAAATCATAATTTCTTCTCAAAATATATATACTGACCAATGTATTTGAGGAACCTATATACATAGGTACTGACATTTAAATAATTTTAAAACATATAATAAAAAACGGTTATCTTCATTCAATATCCTTGTCGTATGTATTTCATCAAGAATAACAAAAATGTTTTAAACAATTTTAAAGATTAATTTTGGTATTTTGTAGTCTCTAGCAGGTCACTTATTGCATTGAACGAATTCGCATATACATATATGTTTATGTAAATTTTGAAAGTCTACTGGTGACTTATTGTATTACATTTCAATAATGCATTCGCTAATTTAATAGTAATAACGAATTCGTATGTAATCAAGAAAATTTAGTAGTTTTTAGCCGATTGGGCACTAACTGCATAGTGAGTTCACTACATTAATAGCTGTAACGAATTCGAAATTGAATTTCCAATGGTAGAGATCCACCAATTGCACTGCATTTCAATAGTAAAATCTCTAAAAGAAATGGTAGTAACAAATTCATATAAAATTTTGAATGGATACTTTTAAAGTTCTCAATTTCAATTCTATGCATTATATGTAAACATAAAATTATCAGTTTCATTTATGGACTTATATTTTCTAAATAAAACAGATAATATTTTTTATTACTTATTTTGCTAGCGAAATGTAGTCCGGAAGGTGATCGCTATATAACCACTTGCACTACTAAAAGAAATTAGTTAATCGCCTATGTAGTTATATATCTAAACGCAGAGAAAAAACAGCTCACAATATGACAGCCCCAACAGTATTATTTTCACTGCAATAATGTCATCGTAAACATCGTTGTTTTTGCATATATTTTATTTTAAAACAATTTGGTTGTAGCAATTATATTTTTGTTCTCAATTTAACAATCTTTAAGCAATATGTTTGAGTTAGAATCAAGTTACAGTTGTTCAAATTCTATGTACAAAAAAATATTTTGAAAATACAAAAATATTATTGTATTTGTTGTTTTGACTTAACAACAAAATGTTTGTTTTGTGTGAACTATACGTAATTGGTTAATTTGAATTAAATATAAACGTACACATAAATATATAAATATTACGTTTAATTATATAATAAACCAGAAACTGTAGGTAAGTGGATTAATTTATATGTATTTTAATATAAATTATACATAACCTTTAGCATCGTTGACCACAATATGTTTGTTTCTAATTGGACTATCTAAAACTAATTTGCTAGTCCATATACAATAAAACTCAACAATTTTTTATTGCTTCCCAACCATATTATTGTTATATACATAAAATCAACTCCATATACAATAAAAATATAATTCCAGTTCAACCATATGTTTATTGTATCTCAACCATGATATTGTTATATTCATGAAATCAAGTCCATTTCCACACTTTTATTGTGTAGCAAACTTATTATTGTTATATAAGGGTAATTCCAAAATTTTCGACCCAAATCGAATTTTGACCATCTCCGATTTTGACGAAATTCAGCAAATATTATATATTGGTGTCACCGGAAAGGAATGATATTCCTCTATATCATAGAGTCATAAAAGTTGCATACCATCCTGCTGCAAGGACCTCTAAAGTTCGAAAATATTCTTTATCCTTGGATATCCTGAAAGTAAAAAAAAATTGTAACTTCTGATCCCATAGAGATTCTATTTTAAAATTTTTACACTATGATGACGAATTGATTATAATAATGAAAATTAAAGACCCTTTTCTAAGTTGTCCTAGGATAAAGAATATTTTTTTCATTTTAGATCTCCATGCGCCAAAAAGATGTGTAATTTTTATTACTTCATGATAAAGAGGATAATTAGTCTTTTCTACTGATGTCAATTTGGTTAAAATGGGATGTATGTATATATATATATATATATATATATATATATGTATATATATATATGTGAGTAATCTAACGTATATCCCAATTTAAAAATAAATTGAATATTTATGTAAAACTGAAATTTTGGGTAGAAATTTTTTGGATTTACTTATACATGAAATCAAGCCCATACACAACCATAATATACTCAGCCATATTTTTTCGTATAACAACCACATTATTCTATATATAATATCAAAAATATGGAACATTATATGGTTGCAGCTCAAACATTTAATGGTGCTACATCCATACATAATATAGTTTATAAACAACCATAGATTCCAACTTTTACGTGTAGTAATAAAGGGAAAATTGACGCCTTTAGAACCGCTGGGTAGTTTTGTGTTAACCAGATAACTAAAAAAATATTGACAAATTATTTGTAACTATATTTTTATTATGCATATTTACTTCGATAAAAAATCAAGCATAGCAATCCTTAATCTCTATCCGAATTTCTTATATCTATGGAAAGTTTAAATATCAGTACGAATATATACTTAAATTAAAAGCAACTATTCTGAGTTGAAAATTAGTATTTTTTTGAAGTTGGCATTTTACTGAATTTTAATTATTATTTTTTCTCTATTTCTTTTTAAGGATTCTTATTTTATTTTTAAAATATACAAGCCTATGAATTCACATCGAGTAGATTACTTCAGCTTTCAATAGGGATGGGACATCGTAATGACTTATTGGAGCTTATTAACACAGATTTTTTTAAAATACTGGTCTAAATTATAACACTCAATGATTGCTAATTTGGTAAGGTTTTGATAGTGAAGACAATGTAAATACATAGAGATTAGTTACGTGTTGTATTTTCAGATTGATATTTACTTTGATATTTTGTACACAGGTAAAAGTTTGATGTTCTCCACATGAGAAATATTTAAATCTAAAATACTGATATACAACGAGAATGTCATTAAGGATTATTATTATTAGTTTCAGATACACAAAAAAATATCTTCGCCATTTTATAAAAAACAAAGAGAGTAACTATTGCTGACTCAGAAGAAAGTTTCGTATTCTATTTAAAAACAATAAACTATTATCAAAAAATATTGAAGAAGTTTTTATATTATTATTTTTTTATAGAAATTTACTAAAGTTTGAATATTTTATATCAAACATTTAATTTATATTAAAATACATAGTATTACTTTAACTTTTTTATTATACTGCTGTTTTATTTAATCATTGTTTAGACATTTTTTTTTGTGTAAAAAATATATAAAAATATTTAAACAAAAATAAATTAATGAAAAAAAAGAACCGAGTTTTGAATTCAAATACGAATCGGATCTTAAATCAAGTCCATAATTATTATCTTAATACCGTTATTCATAAATGAAGTATATGTTTGAGAATAAAATATGTTTAAGCTCCTGAAAGAATCGTATTTGAGATAAATTCGATATCTATCATACTTAAGACAATGCTATATTTTGATTACACTAAGTACAAACTACAGCTTACAACAAGCTTTAAAATCTTAGATCGTACCCATTTTGAGATAAATTTTATTCCAGTTAAACCAATCCTATTTTAAACTCAAATCTAGCATTCATTTAAAATTAAATCATGCCAAGATTTCTAAAAAACAAGAAAAATATAAGATTAGTTCAAGCCCATACGGGTTTAAACTATAATTAAGAATTTTGGTCAATTATTGAAACAAATATTTCGTACTTTATTTAAAAAGATCCGTACTAATCATAAATTTGACACTGCTACGGCTTGGTTTAAGTACGGATTACTCAGTTTATTTTTTGAAATCAGGATGTTGCTAATGCAATTCAGCAAAATCCGTTTAAGAATGAGAATGATTTTTCGAAGCAGCTTCCTATTTACTTTGTTTAATAATATTATTTACCTCACATGCAACTTTATAATACATAATTTTTTTTTTATATTTTAAAGCTGTAAATATAGATAGTATAGAGGAAATGTTCTAGACTGCAAACCGTTTATCCTAAGTTTGTATCCCCAGCACACTTGTATTTTTTTAGAAAAATAAGAATATTTTTCTTAAAAATTATTGCCTGAAAAGTTTGAGTTTTTTTTTCTGAAAAGTGATATTTGTGCGAAGTATATTGGTTTATATTATATGTTGGATTCATGGTCAATTGTAGACAGTAAGTTATGCAATTATTTTCTAACGTTTACACTTAAATTATCCGATGTAATCTGCGAACACCTCCTAGAAATAAACTATTTTAAATTTTTGTCATTTTCTACAGCTTGACTTCTTATCTGTTCAGCTTTAATGTTCAACATAAATAGCAGATTGACAGAAAAATTTTGACAGCGGAACGGGTGAGATGGCCTCTATCAAAGTTTGTTACTTATTTAAAAACAGCTATAAAATAAACTTTATGCATAGTAATCAATATATTGAATAAAAATAACATCGGGTCATACTTTAGTCTACAACCATTATAATTTCCTAATTTCCCTCAGAATTATTTCAAATGCTTCTATTCTCTTGTCTATTCTTGAATTAATTTGGTATCGGAATGCAATTTTACGAAAATAAATTCTAGGTATCAGAAAACTATTTCACAAATTATTCTTGCTACCGGTTCATATTTGACCCAAATTCTGACATCATTAATATGAAGCTTAAATTCATTCTCTTCCAGCTGGATTTTTTTATAACTTGCATATATCTAACTATAGACTGAAACCTAATTATTATCCCAAATTATTAGGCCAAATAACTAAAATTGTACTCAAAAAAAAAAATAATAACAATTAATTCACAGCTATTCATTCGAAATAAGTCTAAACTTGTGGCCTGTTTCTCTATGTAGAACGAATGTTTTCTTTCGTGTCCTAATCGAAGAATATTCATTTGGGTTTCTCTAACACAGTTTTATATGAACAGTGAGACGAACGAAATGTTTTCATACAAAATTAGGTTTCTGTATTTCGAACGATATGAACGAAAATTCAAAATCGATCCCTTGCTATTTTGCTTTCGACAGAAAAATAAGAAAATTACCTACTTGGATACTGCAAATGTTCTTCAATCATATTTGGCATTTTTTCTAATTAGATAAACAAAATTAATCATAATCGATATCTAAGTTGAAAACTACAATAGATACATTTTTTAAATGATTCTTTTTTTTTTTTTTGTCTGAAAAAGCGGGATTGCTTTTAACAAAATCTTATAGTTTTTACACTTCATCATTTCAAATAATAAAGTCAACATTCACTGAAAATTTCTGATATCTTAACTAATAAAGATTTTTTACAGATAAAATATTTATAGTTTCTCCAATTTTTATAAAAATTTTATTTTAATCCAACAAATCAGAGAAATTATAGACACGAATTTTTCTAAATAAATTGTATTTTCTACTTGATGTAAAGCTTCCTTAACCGAAACTGACCGTTAATGTTTTTTTTTTTCAAATGTTGATAAAATTATCAAATATTTCAAAAAAAAAATTTTCCTATTACATAAAATTTTGTTTCAGCCCCTAGGTCGGGCAGAATGGGCTGTTACCATAAGGTCACGCTAGGCACTACATAGAAATATTTTCTGTAAGAAGAAAATGAGTAATTTTTTCAAAAAAAAAAAAAAAAAATGTTTTTTTAAAGAGATGCAATTTAATATTAGTTCTAGTATCGTATTGCGAAACATATTTTACGTATCGAACATCTACATCTATCCACTTGAGTTAAAGAAATCAAAGATATAACTTCTTATTTTAGCTGTTGGTACCAAAAGGTCACTTCATCATGATCATAAAACTTACTGCGTTCTGAATCAGATTTTAGATGTTGGAAAGCATCCACTCATTATAATTTATAGAGTAGTAAATGGCTTTTGAACTCCTAAACTCTAATTAACTAAGACTTTGTTTCTATTTTCCCTGGAGTTCATTAACAAAATAAACACAAAAGTCATTCAGATACGTAAAATGATAAAAAATCATATTTTGGTTTTAGGAAATATGTCAAGGACTAAACGAGGAATACTACTATTAGAAACTTTACCAGCATCGCCTTGCCACTAATATCACTATAATGTTTAGGTCATTCGATAAAAATCCTTCAGAAATTTTCATCATTGTCACTCTCAAGTTATTCAAAACTTTATTGACAGAAAATTTTTCGGGAAAACACGTTTTATACCACAAAAAAAAAAAAAACTTTTTTTGATAAAAATTTCAAAGGAATATACTACCAAAAAATTTCTATGTTGTGCCTGATGCAAAAATTACAAATTTTTAAAATTCCACATATATATATGGGAAATTATCAAAAATTTTGAATTGTAAGCCCTTTTTGATGGCACATTAAAATCCATTTATATAAATAAGTATAAAGTGACTCGAATGCATGTAGAATCAGTTCACGTTAATAATTTTGGTAAAAACCTATTTAATATTGTGATCCTTTTTAACCCATGTAAATTTTTATTGGTCAATACAATTTTTATCTTTTGAAATTTTTTAATGCACTTTTATATTTCCCTTAAGCATACCACCACACCACATAAATATGCCAATTATGCATACAAACGAAACTTTTTCTTAATTTTCAATTGCAAATATTAAATCCATTGTACATAGAATTGGAGGAAGCTAAAAAGTTTATGCTTCTGTAGTCTTGCGAATATAATGCATTTACTTTCTTACTTTCGGGAGATAACTAAACGAAATATCTTCAAAATTTTAGAAGAACAGAATAAAAATTTTTCACTATTTTTCTTGAAACAAATGTGTAAACGAAAAATTTTTTACATTTTCAAATGCAATTATTTAAGTTCCTGTAAGCAATACGATATAAATCGGATACCTTTCTGATATTTTTATTAACCGTTAATTCATAAACGTAAAATTTGAAATATAAC
This sequence comes from Protocalliphora azurea, assembly GCA_932274085.1. Taxonomy (NCBI): domain Eukaryota; kingdom Metazoa; phylum Arthropoda; class Insecta; order Diptera; family Calliphoridae; genus Protocalliphora; species Protocalliphora azurea. Next base: position 89,318,814 of record OW026520.1, read on the forward strand.
ACAAAATTAATTTTAGCAATTTTTTTTTAAATCCTTCATTAGCCAACATCAAGTCGGAAAAAAGCTAGTTTACCAATGATAGCTTCAGTAAATGATACATCAAAGAAAAGACAATGTCATAATTTATCAATTAAAAATACTAAATAATGTGCATATCGGTATTCTGACTAGATTTAGCAACAAGAAGTGATGGTTCATATTAAAAATTGTAAAAGACACTGAATTAGTGTCTCATAGAAAATTAATATGAGTTGGACCAAGTTAAAAGAATTCACATCAAGAGAAGATGTCAAAAAAAGTGTCAAAAAAAAATTGTAAAAAAAAAATTAATTATTTATTATATTTTATAAAAAATTTACAAAAGTTCTTAAAAAATGCTATAAAAAAAGAATCCAAAATTATTTTTATAATTATTATATTCTTCAGTGACTGATAACTCTAAGAAAAACAACAACTTATTTGTATTCTTTGGAATCTTTAGTTATATAAAAATATACAATTTATTGATATCCCTTTTGGGTAAGTTAAATATTTACATTTGAAAATGTAAACAACTTTCGTTTACATGCTTTATACGTGATATAAGTATATACGTATATACTATGACATGTCCCATTAACGGACAAACTCGGCGTGGCGACCGCTGTCCGCCTAATGGAGCTTTCACTGTATTTAATTATGAATTTTTAACATCCACAATAGTAAAATGATTTTGGAATTTTTCGCAATATATTAGAATTTAATGTACCGTAGTTTTGGTTCTATAAAAGATATAGACTTCCTTTTCTATTGAATGAAATTAAGAATTACATTATTACTGTAGCTGGATGAGAAGACGCGACGATATCTGAACATATGCAGAAAGCTAGTGCAAAGATTGAAGACTCATACCGTTTATAAGACGAATAGTTGTGAAACCCAGTAAGACGGTATTAGTGACTTAACTACTAAATTTTAGAATGTAGTAGAATATTTATATCGGTATCGTCATGTTCTATACACACATTTTCTATACATGTTAGTAATAAAAGTAAGTAACCACGCTTTTTTGGTAAGTTGTGGAGTAAAAAATGTTCTTTTGATACTTTGTGTCCAAAATTAAAACAATTACCTTTGTCACTTTAGTATGGACAAAAACTAATCGAGTCAAAAAGAAATTTTTAGCCATCAAGGTAAATCGTCTCAATTGTGCTTAACTTATTGCAGCCATGAAACCCTGTCTACTGAATCCATTATTAACAGATAGACTAAAATTATGTTTTTCTTGGGCTTCAAATAAACCAATATGTTAGTTAATTACTTGCTCCAGGCTATTTTAAAAAATATTTAGAATCGATTTGTTACAGCACACTTTTGCATATTTTGGGCTTAGAAATATATTTTGATATAATTTCAGAGAAAATTTTTACTTTAGAGCATACTTTAGCAATTTAAATGGCATATGTTTGCATATGTTTCTTTACTTAAGAGCATAATGTATATAATTTACTTAAGACATAATGTAAATAATATTTTGTACCTACCTCATAAAATTGTTTACACAATTTGCTATTGGCGAAATTTTCTTCTTACTGTCAAATACGTTTTTCAGATCCGATTGCCTAATAATTTTCATCTTATAAATTTATAGAAATTTTCTAATTTCTTAATTTAATGTATTAACAATTCATAATATTTTAATAATCATAAAAATAGTTAAAAATTTAGCCAGAAAAAAATAATATTTTAAGAGAATATATTTTAATTTTAAGGGCATATTTTCGGATTATGAGAACATGTTTTCTGTGTATAAAACACTTTTTTGTCCCGATTATTATACATTGAATATAACTGTTACTAAAGTAAATGGAATTGCCCACTTGTGGGCTGGAGACCTGATGAAGCATATGCGGTTTTTATTCGAAAACAATTTTGGTAATTAATATGTATCTCCTAAACTAATTGCTCGAGGTAGTCAACTTTGACTTTGGTTCTGTCTCTAATTTCAGGAAGTCCAAATTTTATAATCTTATACCAAAAGGTTATTTTATAACATATAAACTATAAACAAATGAGCCATATTGATAACAAGGAGAAAACATTTAGGGGAGGCTCTAACATTATTTCTTTAGATTTTTGAAACTCAGAACAACATAGTTTGACTTTTAGGAATTTAACTAAATGTTTTATATCACAAATTAAAAACTTCTTTACAAAAAGGGATAAAATTAATTAAGAATTACACATATTTATTATTAGAATTTGAGATTTCATTCTTTTAATATTAAATATTAAAAAATAGTGAGCTAAAACAAGATTATATATATTTACAAAAATTAAATTGAATGTTTAAGAGTTGCATTTGCAATAAAATATAGATATAAAATATAGAATAAAATATAGAAATAAAATACAGAAACAGTTAAGAGTTCGACAAGTGTGTATGATTGCAAAAAATAATTCCTTACATAAGAAGAATGTCCAAACACACACAAATACAGTCAGTCGCATAAATAAGTTTACGATCCGTATGTATTTTTAAAGCTTTAGATTTTGTATTTATTTTTAAAAATATTTGTGAAAATCTCTACATTAAGAAGACAAGAAAATCCTGAGGTAAAAGAAACACCGAAATTTATATCGCAAAAGTATGTATATGAGGCATGAAAAACATTGCTTTAATCGGATATAACTATTGTATAAAATAATATAATGGATACAAATTAAAATTAATCAAAAGAAGACATTTTTAAGTTAATAAATTATTATTAAGTATCCAGAAATTTTCACATTTTGTATTTATTTCTATTTGTATAAATTGGAAATTTCATTTATATCTGGCTGTATTGCAGAGATAAAAATCGAATAGTTCTGGGAAAAATTTTGGTAATTTAAAACATCTGAATTGTTCTACTCCCTTACCGATATAATGTTGAAAAGGTCAAGAATATAGTTTTATCCATACACAATTTATAATGGCTAAATGTTGAATATTCAAATTATCGATGAAATATTTTATGATTTATGGATAAATTTTGCATTTTTTTATACCTTCTGACTGTGACTGTCAAGCTTTTTTCAAAATATGAAAATATACTATAAAAATATCCTCGAAGCTGTCCGGGCATTTAGTAGTATACGTTGTCCCTCTGGCTATATGTCATTCTGTCAGAATTGCATTGTAGATTTATTTTATTAGAAGATATATCAATTTTATTTCTGGGAATATTTCTCACTGTACAATCATGCTATTAGATTTTTTAATATTTCGAATGATTTGTATGTTCTTATACATCAAAAACTTTCTATATATCAAAGATTTAGTGTGGCTATATTGTGTGGGCATATTTTCAAAATTTCAAAAGGAGTTCGAAGAGAATTTGGATGGTATGTCAAACATTTATAAAAAAAGTGTAGTAAAAAGTTTAAATTTATCAATAAATCGTATCCATGACAAATTATAAGTCGATTCTTGACCTTTTTAACATTTTACCATAAAATTTAAAAACGATTGGGATTTTTTAAATTACCGACATTTTTTCCAGAATTATTAACTTTTTATTTCCCCAAGACTGTCAGATATGAATAAAATTGCAATATAGTATACAAAACCACAATTGATAAAAATAAAAATATATCCAAAATTTAAAAATCTGTAGGCATTTAATAATAAATATCTTAATAATTTTACATGTTTCCTTTTAATTAATTAAAAAAAATTTAATTAATTTAAAAAAAAACTTTGAAAAAGTTAAAATTATCTCATATAAATGAACCCTACAAAATTCAGTGTCGATGCAGCATGACATCCGATCACTCTAATATTTCGCACACTATATTTTTACATAAATGATAAAAATCTTTGGGGGAGTTACGGCTGAAAGTCATTTTTTTTATTTTTTTTATTTTTTTTTTTTTTTTTTGGAACAGCCTAGTGTGCATAGATGTTGCTTCTAACATAGCTTTATTTTATTTCCATTTTTATTTCTAATTTAAAATATTTTTTAATCAATTTATTAGCCTTTAAATAAAAACATTAAGGATTTCTATTTATACTCAATCAAATGTGTTTTTATATAATCTTTTGTCTGATTGAACAAAATAAATTAAAAAAGAAAATATTTTATTTAATTAAAAATAAAACATATGATTTTACAAGAAGATAAACAATTTCTTTTTTTCTATTTAATATTCCAACCATAGATTAAAAACTAGATATTTATGTGAGAGAAAAGAACCCGATTCAATAGTCATAAATGTAATTCATACAACAACAAAATACATGTAGTCACATATATTTTGTTTTTGTGTTTTGATGAAAATTAGTTTTTTTTTTTTTTTGAAAATTTAGTCCGAAGAGTTTCTCACGTAAACTTCTAGTTGTATTCTATTATTCCAACCTTGAATAATATTCATATGTATTTTACTTAAATACAAAAAAGTTGAACAAATTTTTATGATTTATATTTGAAAACAATATATTCAAATAGAAAAGCTTCAAATAATATATTTATATATTTTTATTAAAAAAAATAAAGAAATAAAATTATTCAGCGCCAAAATGTTTGAGTAAATAAATGCATATATTTTTTGCAGTTAAGTTAAAAAGAATAACGTAGCGATTGTTTCAGAATTTTTTTCAGGAAATAATGTTCCTTGTGGTTTCTCCAAATGTTTAAAAAACTCTGTAAAGGAGAGTCTAATGACAACTATAGAGTCGAGTAAATAACGCGACCAATCGTAATCGAAATAAACTTATTTAAACTTATTAAATAATCGCAGTAAAAAAAATTACTTGTAAGTCATCATTTAAACCAGCTTGTTTCCTTACCTCTTCCGAACTTAATGATATATGGTACAATTATTATATTCGTCAAAACTAAGACTGATATAAAATTTCAGATAATTTTATGAAGTAGTTCGTGAAATATAACGATTTGAATGTGCAAAATAGCTAAAAAAAAAAAATTACAAAGTTGTATACACAAAATTACCATGGCGAGTGACATTTTGGGACACGCAATATTTTATGAATTATTATAAAAATTTCATAGTTGATACGAAATATTTATTTCAATTTATATTGCTGTATTTTTAGTCAAACAGAAAAATCGGAAGTCATCGCAAATCATCCAAAATCAATAAAATTTGGCAAGAATATTAACATTAACACTAGTAACGCAAATATCTGGTTTTAGTATGATTTTCGTGATTATTCGCGATTAATTAAAATATATTGACTTTATAAAAATATGAATATCTTCCAAAATATGCAACGGTCATTGAGGTCTATAGTAAAGGTAGTAAATTTACTTTTAAATTTAAAAATTTATAAAACATGTTGAAAACATGAATTATGTTGAATGGTCGATAATTTGCAAATTAAATTTCGCTTTTGCGTATCTCCAAAAATTGTATTTTTAAATTAGTGAAAAATATAAATTTAACCGTTAAAAACTTTCTAAATAAAATAGGCGTTGATCAGAAAATACTTTTCGTTTGTTTACCCAACATATGGAGGTATTTATTTAATATAACTTTTGTTTGGTCCCAGCTTTGTGATTTGAGAATTTTACAAGAAAATTTAAACAAATTTTGGAAAATTGATAAAATCTGGATAGGGCTTGTGGGAAGACTCTAAGCGCCTTCGGGTTTAATTTACATGCATCAGCATTAAGATTCATTTTAAAATATTAAAAATGTTGTATGGGCCGGAATAAATAACAAATTTTGCAAGTAAAACCAATAGTCCTAAAATGAGATAAAAATTTATTTCGACCTGAATATCTCTTCAACTAAAAGAGCTAACTTACACAAGTAAGCATAATTTTGTAGAGATTTACAAGGACTATCTATATTTAAAATGACAAACCTGTGTTGGCCAACTTCGGAGGGCCACCCATTACCACTCTGACACGCAGGGAATCTGCACTTCTCCAAGTCAACTCAAAAATACCTCGTCACTGGCCATGTGAAATTTTATCTCTAAAGGTCCACAAGATATAGAATTATTAAAAAAAAGCGTTTTAAAACCATTGTTTATAAAATTCGTCGAATTATTTGTGAAGATTTTAAAGAGTTTTTACTTAAATTAGACTCATGAAGTTACAGAGGCAAAATCCACTGAAATTGATCATGATCTGTCCATTATTTCACCTATAGCCCATACCGCTTTTTTCTCTTGATGGTGGTTTAACGCATATAAATATTTGAAATATATCCTACTTATATATTATTATATATCCTATTTATATTATTATATATTGTTGCAGCAAATTTTATAATAATCGGTCCGAATTTCGTTATATCTTGGATGTAGTTTCTGCTACCCAAAAATGACTTAAAAGCGCAGAAATCCCACGTTAATGCTAACATCAATACAAAATTGTATATATTTAAGTTGTATATAAAGTTGTATATAAGTTTTATATAAAAACTAACACTAACTAAGTTTTGTACAAGTAAAGATCGCTGCACTAAATTTAATAATAGTCGGTCCATTATTGATCATGGTTCCCATAAAATTCACGTTCCCGAAAAATAATTAAACGTGCATAAATCTTACATAAATGCCTATATTGAAATATTGCTTTACATAAATAATTTTCATATACGCATAAATTATTTTAATTAATTTCATATGGGTCGTTCCACAACTGACCAAAGGTCCTATATAAAGTCCTCTAATGATAATCATTTTAGTACCTATACACAAGTATGTAGGATATTATATGGTCGACCTTGACCTCTACTGCTTGTTTTTATCCTTTCCTATTTGTTATAATACTAAATTTAAAATAAAATATCAAAATACTGAAATTGTTAAGTAATTTGTTAGTAAAATTGTATTGAATGCTGTAGACAAACTGCTATAACTTTTGATCTCATTGAGATCCCATTTTGAAATTTTACACTATAACGAAAAATTTATTGTAATCATCATGACGAAAAATAATGAAAATTAAAGGACCCTTTTTCAGGATATCCTAGGATAAATTATATTTTTGATTTCAGAGATCCTTGCGCCACGAAAATGTGTTATTTTTATAATTCTATGATAAAGATGAATATCAATCCTTTCCATTGATACGAAGTTTTTTAAAATCGGATAATGTACACATAAAGTAATTTAACTTTAAACTTTTTTCATTTTTGATGAAAAAGCTCGAGGTGTCCTATTTTACAGGTCTATAAAATAAATGAAACTGATTCATACGGGATAAAGTGCAGGATAACTAGTTGAGTGAACACCTCAAATTTAAAAAAAAATCAAGGATATAAAATCTTGAAAACTGTAATTTTGGAATTTTTTGGAATTATTATTGTTTTTTTTTGAATTACCCGTAACTGAAAATTGTATTATGAAGATTGTATTATGACTTGAAACTATTTTATTTCTAAAAATATAAATTGAATATAAAAACAATTTATTTTTTAACAAATATTTTTAATTATGATATTCATAATGAATGGCTATGCTTCCAAATACACTAAGTGACTGAAAAAGTTTTATGGATAAAATGGCGATTGTGATGATGTTTCACTTGATTTTATAAACTACAGAGTCAAGTAAAAAAGTATTCATATACAATAAACATTTCTTTGAAATTATAATAGTAACCTTCTATCAAATCTATTTTAAATACATAGCGTACCAAAAATTTTCTCCTTCACTCTCTTTTAATAGTTAATTTTATTTTATGTTTCCAAAACACAAGTGTTGTAGATGACATTTATAGATTTATTTGAGGAAATTATGAAATTTTTGAAAAGGTTTTTTTCTGTTATGTATACAAAATAATCTTCAAGTATTTATTATTTATTTATTATTATTATTATTTTTTTTTTGCTATATTTATTTTACATAAAATGAAGCAATTTATTATAAGGATAATAATACAAAAATCATTTTTTTATTTTAATACGCATAACTATTGTTTTCCTTATTTCATTGAAACTTAAATAGGGAATATTTTTACTGTTACAGAGAGCCCAGGAAATTGTTTTGCAGGACAAACATATTTATTTCATCTAAAATAACCATTTCTAAAAAAAAAATAATATAAATAAAAAATTGGATATATTACACTGTACAACAAAAATCAAACATCTTTCTCTCATAAAAATCTATATACATATCTGCTCAAGATAATGGATACGCGAAAGTTCGCTAAGAACAAAGGACGTTTTTGTTCATTAAAAAATAAAAAATCAGTCAATACTTATTTGTATCAATTAAGAAGGTAAAAAGAAAACTAAAACAAGTCATAAACAATATCGCATTATTTGTTAATTTGACAATTACATTACAATGTAAGCAATTTTGATATTCATAATAATAGATACATTTAAAAGAAAAAAACATAAATTAAAAATTAGTTAAGTTTTTATTAAAAATTATTAGATATTGTTAAACAAGTACTAATATCCTATACATACAGCATGTCAAGAAATTGTTTTTACAATGAACAAAATATTATTATTTTAACTTTATTTTACAAAATTCGCAAATGTTTTGTAACATTGCAAAAATTTTTTTGCTACTGTTCAAACTGGGTTTGGGCACTTAAATTATAATTTATAATTTTAACGTTAATAATAACGTAAGATACATTTCCCCACCATTGGCAACGCGCAATATTTAAATTCGCTGCAATAAACGGTTTTCGTTAAAAAATACGAGATCAAAGGAAGATACGACTCATGAACATCCTAAAAATAAATTTTTATTCAATTGCAATTCATCAAACTATTTGCCTCATTATTTGGCTATAAAACAAAAGATAAGAATTTATGCTACAAGAACCAGCCACCCAAAAAAAAAACCAAATTGAATCCCCCAAAATTTTCTCTTTATTTCCCAACCCCCACAATTATAATTACTCCAACCCAAATGGAGTAATTATAATTAATTCTTTATTATAAATAATATCTTTAACCATAGCATTTCGATCCACCTGTAATAAAGAAGTTTAAATATAGTAGTTAACCCTACTGTATGTTTTATGGATATTTCTCTAACAAGTTTTACCAACAACAAAACCGCACACCCTTTAATCTACCGGTAAAGAAATTGTTTGTACATATTCTCTTTTGTTGCTATTTGAAAAAATTCTTTAAATCTTGGAATGTATTTATAGTCATCCGTGCTTCAGTGTGATGCTTATAATTACGTAATACAAGAATATGCGTTCTAATCTAAAATATATATTAACAATGACTCTCAAATTATATATTAAATATGTCAGGTGAAAGATGATAAATTCATTTGGGGATATTTATAGCCCCCAAATCGGAATAGGTATCAAAGATGTTGCATAAATCTATTCCTTATTAAGGCAAATACTTAATATCGTATTAAGTCGCTCCAAAAATAATGAAACTTTTAAGCTTGAGTCTAATAGTAGCCATCTGCATAAAATATTCGCAGAGTTCAACGTAGAAAAATAAAGAAAGTATTCACCAGGGCTTTTGTTAAAGGACTTTAGGAGGAACATGTCATTTTTGTCTTTCAACAAACAATTAGAAAAATACTGAATGAATACAAAAGCTACGCGGAAAGAAGCACTCTTATTGGGGCAAAATGTTGAAAAATTATTGTCATTCGATATGATCCTTACTGTCAAGCCTAAAAATTTTGGGGGTAAATTTATATTTTGTGGGAATGCTAAAATTATGTTGTAGTATAACTTAATTCAAACAAACTATGGCAAAAACCTTTAAAAGCCTCTAGAATTAAAAAAAAAAGATATTCTTATATTCATATTTAAAAGATATTCTAAAATACGGAAGCATACAAACGAATTTTATATTAGTATTTTGTTCAATATAACTGAAAATTTGGTATTTTTATAAAATAGCATAGATGTGCAACAATATTTGAAGACTTTGAAAGCTCGCTTAATAAAAAGTGGTAATAAATCTGAGTTTATGGAAGAAAACAAGCTAAAATTCAAGTTATGTTGAAACAATGACAGCACATAGAGGCAAATAGTGATAATCCAGCTATTGCTTAATTGCAAAAAGTGTTGAATATCAAAGCAAATAATCCACACTGGAATTCCACATTAAATTTGTGCCCATATATATATATATATATATATATATATATATATATATATATATAGCTGAAATATTTTCAGCTTCAATTTCAGGCATCAAATAGTCGGTTATAATGGCACGATAACGGTCGCTATTGACGGTTACGTTCGCACCGGCATCATTTTTAAAGAAATATGGACCGATGATTCCACCGGCCCACAAACCACACCAAACCTTTTTTTCTGGATAAAGTGGCAGTTCTTGAATCTCTTCAGGTTGCTCTTCGTCCCAAATGCGGCAATTTTGTTTGTTTACATACCCAGTGAGCCAGAAATGGGCCTCATCGCTGAACAAAATTTGCCTCGAAAACATCGAATCTTCTTGGAACTTTTCAAGAGCCCATAAAGCGAAGCGATGTCGCTTTGGAAGGTCAAGCGGCTTCAATTATTATACAAGCTGTATTTTGTACGCTTTCAATTTAAGATCTCGACGTAAAATGCGCCAAGTCGTTTCATACGTCAGTCCGAGTTGCTGCGAACGGCGCCGAATCGACTCTCCATGGTCTTCGTGTACATTCTCAGCTACGGCCGCAATATTTTCTTCACAGCGTGCTGGACGTAGTCTATTCGGTCAAATATTATTCAGTAATAAATGCTGGGTCTCAAAATGAGTGATAGTGTTGCGGATAGTACGCTCAGTAAGCCGATTATGTTGACTATAAGTTGAGAAAAGTGCACGAAACACAGTCCTCACAGAACGTGAATTTTCGTAATAAAGTTGAACGATTTGTAAACGTTGTTCAGGCGTAGGTCTTTCAATTATGAAATGCCAAACAATACTAAACAAAAATAATATGACACGACTCACACGTGATCTGTCAAAAAATGCTATTGAAAAAAGTATCTCTACTTGAATCATCCATTATATATATTGATGGAATATCTAAAATTCGAATTGACTGTGATTAAATTATTAATTTATTTTATGAAAAAAATTCCCCAAGCACCTATACATGACAGCTGTTGCCACATTAAATTTTATATCCCGCAATTTTGGGACTTTTTTTTGCCGTTTTATAAATGTAAAAAGAATTTTTTGAAACGAAAATTTGTATGTTTGCTTAGTTTTTGCTCTCTTTTTAATATATAAGATTTTTATGTGATATTTTTCTTTGTGTTATATATTAATAAATATATTAGTTAACCATTCATATTAAAGATATTACATTAGCTAAAAATTATATAATTTTTTGAAGCCAAACTATGGAAAAATCATGTTCTCTTTCAATGTAAAACCAATTTCTTGACATACTGCATGTCCCTATTTTGGACAACTTTCTGTATTTGTCTCGGTATACTACTTATCAACTTCTAAAAAGTTTTTAATGGAATCTCGCACAATATTTTTTTTAGGTTTTCCCCTATAATTCATCTCTATTTTTGAAAACTTTTTTCGGCTTCTGTGGTCGGCTTCGACAACTGCTAGCAGTGTTTTATTGCTGTCAGCGTCAGTGGCAGTAGCAGTTTTTCACTGCTAGCGAAGGCAGTGGCCAGTGTCAGTTTTTACTGATCTCAGGGGCAGTGGTAGTGGCAGTGAGCAGTGTTTCACTGCTTCGCGTTTTTCATTGCCGGTAAGGGGGACAAGTCCAAGCGGGACAGGGGCGAGAAGCCCAGGAAGAGGGCCGATACGTCGGACGTTACCACAGAGGTGATGACGGACGACGTCATGTTGTTGGTGGCGGCTGTGGTGCGGCAGCGTGAGCTGGACTCGTCCAGTTCTGAGGTGGAGCTGACTAAGCGGTTCAAGCCGGGATCGCCTAAGGTGGGTAAGAGTGGTGCTGAGGTCGCTGATAAGGTGGTGAGTGACGCTAACTGGGCGAGGGATGTTGCTGCTTCTGCTGGCAAAGTTGTCAAGCAGACGGTAAGGTCTGGTCGCCCTAGGAAGAAGGCCACTGCGACGGGTGAGGCTGATGGATGGATCGGCCAGATGAAGAAGATCACCGAGGATCTAATGGAGGTGGTATTTGGGAAGTCGGTGGTTGACCTCCCAAGGAGGGTGTAGGAGCAGGGTGGGAGGTATGAGTCCCTCTTAGTGGGGCTCATTGCCTAGAATGAGCGGCTGAAGGGACGCTTGGATATTCTTGGTGGTGGTGGTACTGGAGGCGGGGTCACTGCTGTTCGTGCACAGCCTGTGCCTAGGACTCCTGCTGTGCCGGTGGTTGCTCCGACGACTGTTGCACCAGTCGTGGCCAAACCGGTGGATACTTGGTCGGTTGTGGTGAAGGGGAAAGGTGGTGCGACTTCGAAGGAGGTCGTCGAGAAGGTGGAGAAGGAGGTGGGTCCAACTCTTGGAGTTCCAGTCCATGGTATCAGGCCTATGCGCGACGGCGGTGATGTTATCCGCACTCCCTCTGTTGCTGAGAGGGAGAAGATTGCTGCCAATGCCAGGTTTGCTGAAGTAGGTCTGAAAGTTGCTGTGCAGGACAAACTGGATCTTCGGGTACTGTCGGAGATTTCGACGGATGATTTTATGGGTGATCTGTACGAGATGAACTTGAAGGGAATGGTGTCTCAGGAGTCCTTCGCTAAGAGCGTTCGCCTAGTGAGCAGTCCGTGGAAGAGCGCGAATGACCATGTGAATGTTGTGCTGGAATGCACTGGCAGGGTAGCGGAAAAGCTGTGTGCTGAAGTCATTTACGTGAAGTGGTTCCGCTTTGCCGCTCGTGTGCAGGATGCAATCTCGGCCTGTCATAGGTGTCTGGGATTTGACCATCGAGTGCGGGAGTGTTGCATGACACAGGGAGTTTGCCACCATTGTGGTCTCACTGGTCATATCGCAGCGAGATGCCCGAATCCGATGCGTTGCAGAAATTGTGCGTTGAAGGGCTATCCGACGGATCACATGATGATGTCGCCGGCATGTCCAGTGTATGCCGGTTTGACTGCTCGGGCGAATTCCAGACATTAGAATGGCTTTGAACGTGCTACAATTTAATTGTCAATGGGCGTATGCAGTGGTCTGCGAGCTTGGGCAGGCAATGTGCGCTTTGGACGCGGCTTTTGCCTTAGTGGAGGAGCCATATACATCGGCTGGTTGTATTAGGGGATTGCCGGGGGGATGCGAGTATTTACTGACATGGGGGGTAACTCTGAGGTTATAGTTGGAGACAGTGGCATTGACATTGACTGTTGTTAGTAGTAGCCAATGGGGGGTCTGCGTTCTCGCGGAAAGGAGGTTTGGGAGGATGTATCTGGCTAGCATCTATTGCAGGTTTGGCGATTGTCTGGAGCCATACAAAAAGTATATGGATACGGTGCTATTACTTGCGAATAGCATACCGCTCATCCTTGGCATGGACGCTAATGCATCTTCTCCCATGTGGTTTTCCAAGATGTCAGGACGAACGTCTTGTCATCGGAGCCGCATGAGAGGCGAGATGCTCAGCGAATAGATGGTGACGATGGGCGTCGGTGTCTTAAACGAGCCGAGTGTTTTGTATACTTTTGATGGTCCTGGAGGCGTCAGTGACATGGACGTGACGGCTGCAAATGGGGCGGCACTTACTGCTTTTGATTTTAGGTGGAGGGTGTGTGACGGATGGGGCGTAAGTGATCATAATCTCATTGAGATTACGATCTCTTATGAGGAACGTACGAGGGAAACTGTGCCACTCCGTAGGTGGCGCTTGGGACATGTTGACTGGGACATATACGGGGACAGTATTAGGGCCACTGCTTTAGAGCAGTCTTTGGATGACTTTAGGGCACTGACGTTAGATGACCAGGTCAGTAAGATAGATCAGTGGATGTGCACGGTTAATAATGCACTCCTTGGCCGATGTCGAAAGGCTAGGTTAAGTAAGATCAAGTGGTGGACCCCGGAGCTAGATATGATGCGGAGGAATATCGGGCGTCTCTGGAAGCGATTCCAGAGTGCTAGAAGTTCCAATGCTGAAGATCTTCCTCAACGTGAGGCTGACTATCGAGTTGCCCGCAGGACGTACAAAGTGGAGGCATTTCGTACGTGACAATAGGGATGACCCCTGGGGTGCTGTTTACCGCGTCTGCAGGGGTAGGAATAGGAAGCAGGCTGACTTGACATGTCTCCAGGTTAGAGATGTGACATTGTCGACTTGGAGGGAATGCACTAAAGAACTCTTGGGAGTTTTCTTTCCGAGATCGGAATCGGTTGATTATTCTCTCATTAGGGAGATGGTTGATCCTCCGGTCTTGGAAAAATCGGAATTAGCGGACAGTGTTTGCCGGATCAGGAGTAGGAGGTCTCCGGGTATGGATGGTATGACTGGAGAGATGTGTAAAAGCATCTGGAAAGCCATACCTGAGTATCTGGAGGCAATATTTGGGAAGTGTATTGGCGAGGGCTATTTCCCTGGGGCTTGGAAGTGTGCTCGCGTTGTCGTTCTTCTGAAGTCTCCTGATAGGGTGAAGAGCAATCCTCGCTCTTATCGGGGCATCAGTCTCCTTCCGGTACTTGGAAAAGTGCTGGAAAGGACGTCAAGGAGGGTACTTCTGAGTTCCAATTTGGTTTTAGGGAAGGTAGGAGTGTGGAGGATGCTTGGGTGCATGTGCGTAGGAGTGTTAGTGACTCTGGTACTAGATATGTCCTGGGCATGTTTGTGGATTTTAAGGGTGAGTTTGACCACCTCTTTTGGGGTGGCGTCATGAGGAGGTTAGAGATAGTGGGCTGCCGGGTGTTGGCTCTTTGGCGCAGCTACTTCAGCGGCAGGAAGGCTTGTGTGGTTGATGCCAGCGATACGGTTTGGAGGGATGTTGTCCGTGGCTGTCCACAGGGTTCCATCCCCTGGATGGATCCCCTGTTGAGGCAGCTCGGCCGTTCTTTCAAGGTGTGTGCATATGCGGATGACTTGCTCATACTTTTTGAAGGTCAATCTCGTGCTGAACTGGTGGCTAGGGATGAGGAGGGCATGCGTTGTGTATGTGAGTGGGGCGAAAGTACAGGCGTCGAAGTGGCGATGGACAAAACTGTGATGATGATGCTTAAGGGCAGATTATCACGGGGTCTGGCAATGTTAGTCTCAGATATGCGACTGAGGTCAAGTATCTGGGAATAATGATGGGGGAGTGGATGAACTTTTTGGTTCATCTTACTCATGTTAGGGACAAGCTGACTGCTGTTGCGGGTGTGGTTAGACGCATCCGTAGAAGTGACTGGGGCCTAAGCAGGCGTGCTGTCCGTACTGTATATGAGGGCCTTTCGTTGCTTGTGCAGCGTTTGGTGCTGCTATATGGTACGAAACGGCTATGTCTGTTGTTGGTAGGAACAAGCTCATGTCGTGTCAGAGGGTGGCTATGTTGGCGTGCTTGCCAGTGTGCCGACCTGTGTCGACTGACGCACTTCAGGTTTTGCTAGGTCTAGCACCCCTTGACTTGGAGGTAATACGTCGTGCTATTACTTTCAAGGTCAAGAAGGGACTACCGCTTCTTGCTCATGATTGGATTTCTGCTTCTGATCTGGTGGATGGGGATGTTGGTCGTGTTGAGGCACTCTTAGATGAGTGTCTTGTGGGTAGGTGGAGGACGAGATGGACGAACAGCGACAAAGGGAGGGTAACGTATGAATTCATACGTGACGCGGACTTCGTACGGCAACGTCCAGACTTTGGCTTCGGCTTGAGTTTGGGGTTTATACTGACGGGACATGGCTCACTCAATGCATTTTTGCATAAGAGAGGTCTGTCTGATACTCCGAACTGTGAGTGTGGGAGGGGACTTGAGGACGTGGTGCACATACTGACTGAGTGCCCGTACTATGAGGACATTAGGAGTTGGGATAGTATGGGAACAGCTCATACTGACATGGGATGGGATTTTAGTAGGGCTTTAATGGACGATCGGACTTTTGAGGGGTTGGGCGTTTTTGCGCATGGAGTTTTTAATAGGAGAAGGTCATGTCCGGAGGCAACCCTCCGTTACAACCATCTGCGTAGTATAGTCGTCCTACTGCCGTTGACTGTCTTCAATGCTTGCGGATCGCTGTATCGATTGTCCACGATGGTTGATTACGCATCATGGTGCGTTAATGGCATCTGTTGGTGGTTGCTGCAGTCGCGGTTGTTTTCCTCTTTCGTTGCCTTTGTTGTTTTATTTTGGTGCCTTTCCCTTTTGTTGACTTCGTTGTTTTTGTTGTATTTTGTTTGGTTGTATGTGACGTCTTTGCTGGTGTCACTTTGTGGCCAATGAGTACTCCGTGAGGAGTGCTGCTTTGATTGTTGTCTTCGTTATTTTAGTTCGTGTTGTCTTTTGCCAGTGTCACACCATGTGGCCAACGAATCGCCTGTGAAGGCGATTGTTGAATGTTTGTGTGTGAACTGTTGTCCCTTTGTATTTTTATGTTGATGTATGTTTTGTGTGTGGGGCTGTGGGTCACTAGTCCCGAACTATTTGAAATTCAACTGGTAGTAGTCATTTTTGGCTACGAAGTCTGACCGGTGACTTAATACTGGTACCACGGGTGTCAGAAGCCCCTGGAACTTCGGTTCCAGCCTGACATTGAGGTGGCCCCTTGGGGAGCTGTCGGTGTGGAGTTGCATTACAACCGGGTGTCCTGTCCCATAGATCTGAAGGAGTTTTAGATGGGCTCCGCTCCTGACCAAGGGGGAAAGCATATCCAAATACATGTCTTCAAATTGGTACTCAGGTGTAGCAGTTTGTTGCATCGCGGTGCGTTGGTGGGTGCATTATACTCACCCGGTGTTAAGAGCACCGTGGGATAGGGCCGTCGTGGCAGGTACCCACGTTAATCTGCAACACATCTGTCTGCACTGTCCCGCCACGGCGATTTGTCTTCTTGGATTAAATCTTTTCCTTGATGAATAGCTCATACGTGGTAGAGAAAATCCTGTCATGTTGCACTCTAAAATAGCTTCGGTCTTAGAGAGCGTAGCAGTGTGGGAGGTATAAAAAGGTGTACCATTGCCTGCACTTGTCTGTGGGTCTATAATGGGAGAAAAGAACCTTCGGGGCCTGATCAGAGACTTAGCACAATCTGGTACCACGGGAGCCAGTAGCTGTGGCACAGCAGCACTAGCTTGTCGGTGTTGTCGTACTGTACTGGCTATTGGAGAGGCCCTTCGGGGAGTCACGTGGTGGCTGTGGTTTAGACCTAAACCGCAGTAAGGGGTTTATAGTCCCGATATGGGGGCATTGGTTGGCGCATTATAATTCACCCAGTGGTAAGGCCACGGTGGGGTTTGGTCGTCATGGCAGGTACCCACGTAAATCTTGACCACATCTTTCTGCACTGTCGTCTCCGCCACGGCGGCTTGTCTTCTCGGAGATTCCTTCCTCCTTGATGTATAGCTTATCCGTGGTAGAGAAAATCCTGTCTTTCTGCTTCTCTAAATTGACATTGGTTTTTTAGAGTTAGTTATGTTAGACAGGATACAAAAGGTCTAGCAGTACCTTGAGTTTCTTGGGTTTAGAAACTGTAGAGCGCAAGCTTGAAGGTCTTACCAAGGACTGAAAAGTAGGTGCTATGGGAACCGGCTGCCCCAAGGATCAACAACCATTTGCAGTGGTTTTTGGTTCTTGGCCGGTTGTTGGTGAGGTCCCTCAGGGGAGCACGTAGTGGCTTACGGTTTCAGTCGTGTTGTCTGTTACTTGTAACAGTAACACGGTCACGATTGTGACAGGGGTACTAGATAGCCCCACATTTAAGCAAAGTGGAATGATGCGACCAAGAAAAGCGGATTGTTTAGTTGTTACCTGTATACGTTGGTATACAGGGGCGTTGGTCGGCGCATTGTTCTCACCCTGTGCTAAGACCACCGTGAGGTTAGGCCGTCATGGCAGGTACTCACGTTAATCTTGATCACATCTGCACTGTCGTCTACCACAGCGGCTTCTGAAGCTAGTAAAACTCAAGTTCGAGGTCTTACCTAGGTGTCATGGGAGCCAGTAGCCTCTGGTACAACAATATTTGCTTGTCGGTATTGTTGTGCTGGACTGGCTGTTGGTTGAGGCTCTTCGGGGAGTCTCGTGGATCTTAAGGGTGATCTGGAGAGGGTAGCTCTAACCCATAAGCAAGGGGTAGTATCTTGGCCAGAAAGTGAGTTATTAGATTGCGACATATATGTGTGTCAATGCATATAGGGGCGTTGGTTGGCGCATTATACTTCAACCGGTGTTAAGAACACTGTGGGGTTAGGCCGTCATGACAGGTACCCACGTTAATCTTGAACACATCTGTCTGCACTGTCGGTTTGCTTTTTTCGTGTTGCCACTTATAATTTGTCATTTGTATTATATTGTATTTTTTCCGGTAAATTTGCACTATAGATAAGGCGGACGAATTTTTCGTTTTCTAAAAATATAGGAACTTTTTATGAAAGTCCACTTTTTTGAAAATAAACATATAAAATTACTATTACTATATTAGCAAAAATGAAGACAAAATGCAAAATATTAATTTCAATTCTTTATTACATTTATATGATTATTTAGAACTCAAAAACAAAAACAAACACAAAAAGCAAATATAATTTCCCAATTCACAACCTATGCCGTATAACTTTACGTCGTAAATATTTTTCAAACAAAATTTTTGATACAACGAAATAAGGAAATACATAATAAAATAGTGACTTGTGCAACTTTTGACGCGAGGCTATTATATTATGTTTATTCGAACGACCTATATAAAGATGTTATGCATTTACCAATTCACTGTAAAGAAGTTTATTTTTTTATTCTTTTAATATTTTATAATTTTTTTGGTAAAATAGGCGGAGTTGTGCTAAAAAAAATTATAATTATTTGATTTTTAACTCTTTTTAAATTAATTATTAAGAAACAATCACGTGACATTTTTTTATTAATCGATAAACATGTTTTTTTTCTAAAATTTAACATTTTTAACCAATGTTGGACGTAGGGTGCAACTATAAAACATTTTATAATTTCTTTATTAACCACTTGTGAAGCCTTGTATATTGAAGTGTGCAAAGAAAAAAATATTAACACAACTTTGGGAAAAGTAAAAGAATTGTACTATATTTTTGCAAAAAATAGCCATTATTCATACTAATTCCACAGTGAAAAATTTGAAAATTTTTCATGTCTAGAGGAATTGAGACAATACAATTTTTTTCAGCATATTATTTTAGAATATATTACAAATTACAGAATATTTTTAACAAAAATTTCCCTCATATACCTCGGGACCTTATTTCCGAAAACCATATAAAGTCCAGGCAAAAAATCAAAAATTCTAAATTTAAGCATAAGTATCTTCTTAACTGTAAGAGATAATTTAGATGAATAAGCTTACTTTTTCTTTATCTTTCCGAGGCACTTCAAAGAAATATAAAAATTTTCAAATTCGGACTTAATTTACGATTTTTTTAAACTTTTACATACTCGAGGTAGTCAACTTTGACACCCTGTAGCTTATATCGTGTTATCACAGGGTGACCATAGGAAGAAATTTTCTGGAAGCTTAGGTCCTCCACTATAACTGTTAAGAGATACAGATTTATTACCAAAAATTTTGCATTTGGCCCCACTGTACGTCATGTATTACTCTGCAAAACAGAAAATAATTATAAATTATTGCTTTATTAAAATGTTTTACTTACATTTTCAATTTTAGTAAAACAAACTTTCTTTTGATTTTAATAGAAAAATATGAGCTTTTATTTCATTATTTGGTCTTTTTCAGTGTTTTGCTTTTATTATAAAAAAAAAGGTTAATAATTCCTACGAAAATTAAAATTTCACAAAATCTAAAATATTTTTATTAACTTTTACTAAGTTAAAAAATTTTAGTTAAAAAATTGTAGAAGCATAGTTTTAAGAGAAGTATTTTAAAGGCAATGAACAAGAAGCATAAAAGAAGAACATCCTATTAATGCAACCATTATTCCCAAAAAGTGAAAGCAAATGCATTTTTAGAAGGAAAAAGGTGAACAATTTCTAGGAAAATAAAAATTTCACAAATTGAAAAGTATTTATATTATCTACACTAACAAAACTAAAACCAAATTTTTATTAAAAAATTTTATAAATATAGTTTTAAAAGAAGTACTTCAAAAGCAAAGAATGAGAAGCATAAAATAAGAATATCCTAATAATGACGACCATGGGTTAAAAAAAGAACTTCTGCAGCTCTTTTCAGCCTGTCAGTCTTTACATAATTTTTTCAGCTCTTTTTCAGAACTTTTTTGCTTGGTGGGTTAAAAAAAGAACTTTTGCAGCTCTTTTTCAGCAATAAGTACTTCATGTTAATGTTAACACAATGTTAAAATGAACTTTTTCAGTTCATTTTTTCCTTATAGCATTTCTTCAGAAGGTATGAGACAGTTTTCAATCAAGAGGTCTTTTAGAAGGGCCGCGAGGCGTTGCTCTCAATGACATCTCGTGTAAAAAATACATAAACGAGGAATGTAGCGAGCGGCGCCTCTGGCTATAAAGAAGGCCTTCTAGAAGGGCTCTTTACCCTTTCTTTTTACCACTGGGTATACTATCATACAACTACATAGACATACTCTTTGGAAGTTATTAACACATACCAACGTAATCATTATACTCATAATTAATTTCGATAATACTTTCTACAATATTAAAGAAGATGATGAACAAATTATTAAATTGTTTTCTTTTGTTTTTAAAAATGCTTATTATTTTTACAGAAAAAAATTTGTACATAAGTATAAAAAACTACTTTCATTGATATCAATTCATAATATTTAAACATAATTTCTTAAAAAAGGTTTTAAAATATTTTTTCAAATGAATCAAAAGTCAAGACTGAAAAACTTGTTCAAACTTTCATTTATATTTTCAGTTTAAAAAAAAAAAATTTTTGAATTTTCTGCGATAAAATTTAAGTTTTAATGATTTTTAGCGATGTGCTGCATAATGCGAGCAGAATTATGGAAATTTCTAAACATTATTTTTTAACACATTTTCGTTGCAGTTTTGCCACTTTAAGGTATTTGTTGTTAATATTTTCATGTATGACTACTAAATCAAAGATTTAACAAAATTTTTGAAAAATTCCTAAAATTTTCATTAGGAACAATTTAATAATATCTATTAACAAAATTTTATTTTTTATGAAAAAAGGTAATTTTCGATGCATAATATTTATGAAAAAATTTTTAAAATATATGCATTTTTTCTGTGTGTATGCTGTTGCTGTTTTATTAAATATTTAATTTATTGCTTTAGGTGTTTATTTTTATTTTTTTGTTTTCGCTTTTAGTGCAACATTTAATTGAGGTGAGATTTTTTTGTTGATTTAAATAAAAATTTAATTACACATTTTTTGTTTTGTATTTTTTCATTAATTAATTTAATAAATTATTTCGTAATTAATTCCATTTATATTTCTCTTCTACAAGCCATGTTTCCTTTAATTGCACATACATATTTCTATGAGTTTTTTTTTTTTTTTTTGGTTTGTTTTCCTTTTATTTATACTACAACTATCACATTGAATAAACAAACAATATTTTCTTTTACTATTTTTTTATTTCTTTCTTTTTTTTTTTGTAATTAAAATTATGATTCCGATTTGAGAGTGGTCATTATGAGGTTATATTTGATTTGTTTTTATATACATTAATATATAATTATCAAATTGTGTTATAAAAGCAATTTTAATAACTCCTTCTTCTTATAACACCATGTGATAGACATTTTCACACATGAAAAATATCGATATATCCAAGAAATTAGACACTATACGTAATAAAACTACGTACTCAGATTTTTTTTCCCGGACGTCAAATTTTGTCTCCAAAGGACTTCAAAGTTTCGAAGAATACACATTTAAGAAATAAAAATAAAATCTTACGAGTATTATATTAACTCAATATTAGTGTCAAATGAAAGCTTAGAATTAAATATAAATATTTATGATTAAATGCTAAGAAAATATCATTTTGAAAATTATACCTTTTTCTATTTATTTTCAAATATATACCAACCAGCAATAATCATTCTCACGCGCGAAAAAATCGTTATAAGGATAAAACTAGAAACTATTCATGGTTAAATTGTGTACCCAGTTTTCCTCCAGGATGTCAAATATCCTCTCAAAATTACCTCGTTTAGAAAAAAATGTTATAAAATATTTACGAAGATTATATCGATCCAATATAGATATGAAATATTTTTATTTTTATTTGAATTTTTCAGTACTTAAAGTTATGAAAATATATATTTGAAGATTTAGCACCTTCATAATATATTTATTATTTAATTACCTACTTTATATAAAGGATATTTTCTTAACATTTTGTGCTGTAATACTTCAATAAAAACTTTTGTTATATTTCAGAGATTTTTAGCTTTCATTTCACATCCATATTGGGTTGATGTAATTTTCGTAAATATATGTTTTTTTTAAGTTGTGTATTTTTCGAAACTTTGAAGTCCTTAAGAGAGAAAATTTGACGCCCTGCAGAAAAACTGAGTATGTATTTTGAATATGTATGAGCTCTAGTTTGATTCATATATCAATTTGTTCATATATATATATATATATATATATCAAAATATGTCTATGTGAAGTCTGCATCAGCTTTACCTACTTTAGTCGCCAACTGCCTTTTTTTCACCTGTCCTTTTTTTCAAGTGAAACTAAATGGCGACTTTTTAAGACACTGGGTTAAATGACGATAAAATAAGTTTTTTGAAATATCTCGAACCACTACATACCAACGATGAAATTAATTAGTTTGCGATTGTTTCACTATATAATGATGTAGAAAAAGACCACGAAGAATTTGTAACTGTCAAAATTTCTATAACTGTTGAAAAAAATAAACCTAATGACAAAGTTTATGAACAAGTATTTAAAACATCA
Organism: Protocalliphora azurea; assembly: GCA_932274085.1. Classification (NCBI taxonomy): domain Eukaryota; kingdom Metazoa; phylum Arthropoda; class Insecta; order Diptera; family Calliphoridae; genus Protocalliphora; species Protocalliphora azurea. The sequence goes on from OW026520.1 coordinate 89,341,686, forward strand.
AATACCGAATCTTTTTGGACCAGTTTGGGAAAATTAAAAAATAAATTTGATGAATACTTCTATCATAATTTATATTTGTTATTTGTCCTATGGCAGTGCCTCGTCGGAATGTCTTTTTTTTCTAATGAAAAATAAATTGTCCGAAAAATATAAAGTCAACACTTGTGAAGTCATGCTTTCAGTCTTCAATTTGTTAGATGGGGATTTGTAAGACTAAAATCCGAGTTAAGACCTCGTAAAAAAGTACAGAAGTTTAATTAATAAAAATAGACTTTTGTGTTAAATATTTTTATGAACAAATCTTTATTTGATGTTTTTTTTTTATTATGTTTTTTTGTTTTTATAAAAAAAAAACTAATTTTAAGGAACTTTTTAGGTATTGAAGCAGTTGGCCCCTCTTTTTTCAAAAAATCCCCTTTTTTGTAACTTTGTGTTTTCTTGGAAACTTTTTAAAAACTCTCAAGGGTAAAGTTGGTCTGCGTATTACATTTATTACATGTACATAAAATAGCAAACAAAAAAAAAAAAAAAAGAAAAATAACAATAAAAATGAAACACAATCATTCATTTTAAAACATAAAGCTAAAATAATAGGAAAAATGAAATCTATCCACATTGTTTATTTTCTGAATAAATATGAAGGGAATGTATAATTTAATTTTCGTTGCAAACTGCGAATAATGTTGTCACACATCTCAATTTAAAAGAATAATTTCACGAAATACCAAAAAGAGTGTTTAGCAATACTGACTTGTGACACTGGATTTGTCAGTCAATTTGGAGTTCTGAGCTTTTTTACAAATTTTAAAGTAAGCTATCTGCGAGTAATGACTACATAATTTTTTAATCTGCTCACTAACTTTGATAAAATAAAAAGTATAACATTTGCATTTTTCTTTTTAGAAGAGAATCCTAATTTTCGCGTTAAGTAAATTTTCAATTCATATGTGCTCTAATTTAAACTAGATTATTCCTCTGCTACAGTTGCGTGAATATTGATGTGAATCGGATATATTTCCAAAATATATAGTTTATGATTTAATGTGCACAGCTTGATTATATCAGAAATCACTATTTTCGACATTAGCCAAATCCTGCTACAAATATAACAAAATAAATAAAAATGTTTAATTAAAAGCTCCTGATCCCTTAGAATTTATACTGCACAAAGATACCAGATTAGGTCAATACAAATAAACCGATGTTTGCATGAAATTTTACAAATTTGCCAAGAGGTGACAAAAAAAGATGTTAAATTGTACTTTAAGAAATGCTAATAAAAATATTATTAAATCTATGTATATTCTAAAATCAATAGAGAATTTTGACAATTATAAAATAAATAATAAAACAAAATATTTTAAAAACGTTACGCAATTTAATGTTTATTTTATAAAAGTGTTTTTTTTTTCTCAAAGTTTGTGAAGTTTTATTAAAAAAATGTATCAAAATTTAACATGGGATAAATTTTTCATTTGGTATAACAAAAGTGTAAAAGTGTACATTATTAAAAACAAGATTATACAAAAGTTTTCTAAAAAAATAAAAAAGAAAATAAAGAAAGAAAGTTATAGTGGGTCAAAACCGTCTCTATGATACCCTACACTATTGTGTATCAGAATAAAAATTCGGGAAGGGGACTTATATTACAGCTAGATGATTTTATGCATTTTAGGGCGATTCCTGGAAGTGGGTTTATATGGGAGCTATGGTTAATTATGGACCGATTTTCAGAAAATTTGTCACTATGATTTCTATTTACATAAAACATATTTGTCTCGAATATTATTACTAACATTCGCATGGAATTTGTGCATGATAAAGTGATTTTTGAAAGAGGGGTTTATATGGGAACTATTAGATATAAAGGTTGATACTTGTACAGAACACCAATAGTGGTGTAGGGTATAAGATTATTAAAAGAAACTAAGTTAAAAATAAAATCATAATATTGCCGTCTGAAGTATTCTCTATCAAATCTTTTGACATACTGCCAAAAAAAGAAATATTTTATTTTTCAAATGTATTAATACTTCTTAAGAATTTAATGAAATTTCAAAACAATTTTACTTTTTGTAAGTTAAATTTTTGATTCTTTTATTGTATTATTAGTTTGCGGAAAATAATATTAAATAAGTTGCGCTTAGAAAATATTCACTATTATAAAAAAATTAAATTTTTCACTGTTCCATTTCTTTTGAGATACATGTCTTATACACGCATTAAACTTTAGAGAAATATATAAATGTTAAATTTTCAAAATTTAACTGAGAATTTTAAAACGATTAATAGAACCAATTTTAAATATTTTGCAGAATTGTGATTTAAATATCTAAATTTAAAATAAATTAATTGGTTATGTAAAATGAAGATAAGATGGAAATAAAATGATAAGAAAAACTATTTGTATTGAAACCTAAATATAGTACCATAGATTAGGGTTTATTGTTATTCTTATTCATTTTTTTACGTGAAAAACTAACTAACCTAAAGATCTGAGATATACAGTTTTTAATATAACTTACAATAGGTACTTATTTTATTTGTATGAAATGTTTAAAATTGTTTAAATCTTGAAAGATGCATTATACTTTAATATTATTTTACGTTTTGTTAAATAATTACGATTTATAATGTTGTTTAATATTCATTGTAAGAAACCAGTGCTTTTTTTCTTATAATTTAAGTTTTTAAATATGAAAAATTCAATTTAATTTTCCCGTTTCCCGGGAAAAGAAATATCGCAGGAGACTCCAAACCCTAAAAGTGACCCAATGTTTTGAAGTGATTTTTCGTAATTTTCGAATTATAATTCCTTTTTAATTAGTAATTACCAAATTTTTGGGTAACTTTTCGTTTTTTTTTTTAATTTTATAAAGTATATTCATAAATAGTTTCTACAGATAAAGAAGTTTATTAAAAAATAATTATAATAATTTATTAGATAAGTCTATATGATGAACTAAGTTATATTTGATTTAGAAAATGAAGCGCCGTAGGCAAAACTGTTTGTTAAATATAAATAATCTTTATTTTTCATGCGAATTAATACACAAAAATGCTTAAATGGATGATTCTGTAAAAACAGAATTAGTAAAAGCAAATAAGAAATTATTATTATAAAACAAATATTTAGAGGCTAAAAGCGAAATAAAAACACCAGATTTAGCATTAAAAAGGCTAAACTGGCGACACTGATGGTAACAGAATTTTTTCAAGTTTCTTCTATTTAAGTTACATAATTTTTAGAGATGATTTTAAAGACAGGTATTGATCTTCTATCACAAAAACAAATTACTTACTAAACTTGGGAAATTGTTACTTTATTTCCACTTTACAATGACTTGAAATTTCATTTTTGTTAGTCTTATTTTGGAATATACTGGAAACTTTGCAAAGCAATATGTTTGGTCATCCATTGTGAGAAATTACGTCAACTATTATTTTTATCACTAAAATCGGTGATCGCAATTTGTAATTTTGTAAGTCAAAATAAAAGCTATTTTGTAATTTTTATTACTATTTTCTTTTAGAGGAATAAAAAGACAAAAAATACTTTTTTTCAAATAAACCAAACGATGTTATCACGATATCGAAATCTATGTGGTAAAAACTATCCCATATGATAATAATTTTCGAGTCTAAAATGATTTCGTTTTTCCATAAAATTATGATATCGTTTTCCGTATCGTAATTTCCAAAAATAACGCAATGGTCCACGTTTTGTTCTGAATACATTTTAATACTAAAAATTATGTTTTTTGCAGATAAATATTTCTTTTATTTAGATTTTTTAAATTAACTTTTGATGCAGTTATGTTAACAATACCTTGCGGAATAAAACAACAAAAATCAAGATCTGAAATGGTTCCTTGTGGAACCTTCAAGCTCTCAATTTAAAAAATCTAAAAACAATTTCTGAAAATAACACATTTTTTTCTTTCTTTTGATTCCTGTAATCGTGGATTTTAGCATATGTGTTCCATTTCTCTAATGTAAACTGCAAACACTTATAGAAATAGGCCATCTTATGTTCAATCAATGTGTAGTTGACCAGTGTTAAATTATATTGTAAACAAGTTGTGAAATCAAAATTTTAAAAATTTAAATTTTTTTCAGTTTTTCGATTAGAAAATTTTCTCACTTTCGAGTATAACAAAACAAAGAACGGTGGCTTATTACTCTTTTAATTGTGAATCGTTTGAGACACATCTCGTTAATCTGCCCTCAAAACGTTATAACTCTTTAAAATTGATGTAAAATATTGCGTACTTTATATTAGCATTTTTTTACATTTTCTGTTAAATTATATTTATAATAAGTACATCTATTCTGTTTTAGTTAAGCGTAAAATAGGTTTGCACAAAAAAAAATCCATAAAAAGTATTCATGATCTAAGATCGCGGTGTCTTTATATTTATTTTATATTTATATTTCATGAATAGTCGAGGGACACCCAAGGCGCTAATTGAAATCTGCGAAAATATGTACCAATCCGTAGCTGTTATTAAAGCTTATATCAGTAGCAAGTGGCACTCACAAATAATTACTCGTTTAAATTTAATGCAACTTTTAACATTTTTGGGTGTTTGTTTTTATAATTGAAAAATTTATTTTAAAGTTATATAATTAATATATGCAACTTTTTATTTTTTAACATCATTTATTTTTTTTTTTTTTGTAGTTAGATGTGAAAAATATATCAGCTAATTAAATGCAATTAAAAAAATATCAAAAACCTATGCACATTATTTTTTGCTCTATTTTCTAAAGGAAGGTAAAATCAGATTTGTGGTAGCGAGTATGCTCAATAATATAAAACTTACCTAACCTTCTTTAATTTATATTTTATATACGTCTGTGCAGGTTACATTTATGCATTTATTATTGATATCTGACTTTAAGTGGAATTTTTACAAATATTTTTAAACTTCTGAATTTTAACTACTATAACATAAAAAAACTTTAATAAATTTTTTGATTGTCTATTACTAAAAATATAATAAAAAATTTTATAAAAATTAAAAGACGAAAATCTATGCATACTTTGTTGATCAAATTTTGTTTAATGAAATGTTAAAAAATCACTATGATCTCGATTATCTTCGCTATCATCAACAACATTTTATCGCTTTTAATTTGTATTGAAGGCATATTGATATGGATTATATACATGTAGTAATTTTTCTTATATTTATGAAAATAGAGGTTTGCAATTTTTTTTTAGCTTTTTACCTTAAACCTCCATAACACTAATGGCGTTCGCTAAAAGTCATTCATTTGTCTTTCATTAATACAGCTTATATTGGTACTAAATAGCGTTAATTTGCCATTAAAAAAATTAAAAAAATTTTTGATCCTTAAAAGTAAACGAGTTTGAAGGAATGCCCATATATATGTATTGCATTACGAAATTGCACTACGAAACTTACACGTTTCTCTTTATAAAATTAAAAATTAACAAATTTTTCATTTTAATTTAATTCTATTTTTATATTTTTTCATTTCTTCTCATTCTTGTATTCATAATTGTACTTTTACTCATAAATTGGGAGCACTTTTATCGACGTTAAAGTTAACATGTATAATTCTGCACGCTAGCTCCTAACGTATATAAATTTAAATTTTGTATGAAATTGCCTATGAACGTTAACAAAAAAAAAAAAAAAAAAAAAAAAAAAAAACAGCTATTATCTTTTTCTGCAATACAGTAAGATATTATTATCGGTACCTAACATGATTTCGTTCTATAGTTTATTGGATTATGACTTTGTTTCAACAAAAATAAAAATTATTATGTTTTTATTTTTATGATGAGAAATAAAAGATAAAAAAAGTATCAAAATTACGTTAAATTACCAGGAAACTGCAAAATCAGTAAAGACTTATGGATACATATTGAAAAAAGTGTTCTTAAAGTACAAAAAATAGAAATATTTATAAAAAAAAAACAAGTAAGAAAGTTATAGTCGATCAAGCACGACCATATGATTCCCACACCACTGTGTATGTGCATCAAAATTCGTGGAAGGGTCTTACATTAGACATGTGGACAATTGTGAGCTGATACTTTTACTAAGTGTAAAATAAAATATACGAATACATAATATTACTTTAATAATATTCAAGCCGACGCGAAATTTCATACTATCGTGATTTCAACAGAAATCAAGTTGAAATTACGTAATTTCCCATACATTTTGACACTTGTGAAATTACATCATTTTGTGTAATTTCGGCGAAATTACATTGAAATTACGATGCCCATTTCTGTGCAACTCTACACATGGTTGGAAAAATACTTTTTTTTCAACTATGTACTGCATGTTTCAATCGTGAGAAGAAAAAAAAACAATTGATCCTAAATTTACACATAAATCTTAAAATTAATTATTAAAGTGATTTTGCAAAATGAAACGTATCCTTTTTACCTGCGCATATCTAAAAATGTTTAATTGTTGATATAACAATTTCTTATTAGCAAGTTTTTCATTAATAATTTCCAATTTAGTAATTGTAATTGTTTCTTATTTGTTTCCATTTCAAAATACTTTACTTACAGCTGTTCACGAAATTACATCAAATGTCATCTAGCCAGTATGAACACTCTAGATTTCATTCGTAATTTCAGCATGAAATTTCGTAATTTCGGCCCGGTCTGAACAGGGTTTAACATTTATATAAATTTATGCACTTTAGGCTGATTAGGGTGGTCAACTATTGACCTATCTTCATGAAATTTAACACAAAGATTGATACTTATACAAAACATCCTTACACCGAATTTCATTAAAATATTACTATATTTAAGGCATTTATGATCGTCAAACTTTATTCCGGGAGGACATTTGTTTGGTGGCTAGGTGAAATAATGGGCCGATCATAACCAATTTCAACTACGTCCTTGAGTCTTTGAGTCATGAAAGTCCTACGTGCCAAATTTCATTGAATTATCATTGAAATTGCGACCTGTACTTTGTGCACAATATTTACATGGACAGCCAGCCAGCCGTCCAGCCAGCCAGACGGACGGACATCATTATATCAACTGAAGAAGTGATTCTTGGTCGATTGGTATACTTTAAGGTGGGTGTTGGATTTTTCTGTGCGTTAAAGACATGAGCACAAACGCGTAATACCCCAACCACCTATGGTGGTGTGGGATATAACAATGATAAAATAATAATTATTTGTAAAAAAAAAAAATAATAATTTTCATTTCCGCTCAACAAAATAAAAATAAAAAAATTTAAAATCTAAAAAATGACATTTCAAGTTTTGGTAAATTTGAAATAGTTCTTTTTTCCAAAAATTAAAAAATAATTTCTCTTTTAATATTATTTTGCATTCATATCTCAACATAATTATGGTTTAAGCATTTAACTCTATAAAGCTGTTTGACAATTTGAACAGAATTTTGCAATGTCTTAATTTTACTCCCTATTGCATAGTATTTATTTGGTGTATAAAACTTATACCTAGCAGATGAGAAAGTTTTGCATTATTATGTGTTTCTTAGGCTAAAGCTAGAATTATATTAAAAGTATCGTAAAGTTTTGCGTCGGCTGTAATTTTTTAATTTACGAAAAAATATAGAATTGATTTATTTTTCTTTAAGATATCGCTGCGTTTCAATTTTCTGCAGAAAATAGAATTGTTTACAATTTTTTGGGACAATCAAAAATAAAAATGTAGAAATTCAATTGAAAAATTTCAAAAATGAACTAAAAACAGATGTACAGCAGAAAATGCATACAATTTTTATGTGTAGTCATAAGAAGTGAGTGGATTAATTAATACATATTTACGTTTTGAATAACTATGATATATTTACAGTAAACTTTGCATTATAGTTACAATACCTTACATAAAGACTGCAGAGGCCTTAATGCAAAACATTGAACAAATTTTTATTTCTTCAATATTGAGATTTGGAATATGTTTAGCATAGCTCCTAGAAGTTTCTCCGCAATATTGACCTTTTGGATTTCATTCTCAGAATTATTTTGTACATTTTTCTTTGACTGTCCTCTGCAAACAAATGAAAGCAATAAAGATGTTTGATCTGTTGTTAAATCTGATATATCTTTTAAAGTTATTGTAATCAAGAAAGATATTTAAAATTAACGGCAGTAGGAGTTATTACTAAAATTGTGTGCTATGTTTTACTTAAATGCACACCTTATCCAAATTGCTGTTAGTAGGTAATTTTTTTTTTTTGGTTGGCCTCTACCTTTTTTTGAATAACTAGAACGGTGTTGTGTGCTAATGATATCGCAGACCCCTGCTTATGCACCTGTGGTTGAAATGTTCTTTGTAGGAATTGAACATTTTAATCCCTTTATAATTACACTTTCGGCGATTTCTGATAAGGCATTTTTGTTTAGCACAGCCTTGTTCGTTACATCCCATCTAAATGTAAGATTTTTCTGTCAGAGAGTGTCAAATTGGCTCTCTGAGAGAATTATTTCATGTGTAGATTTAAATATTAGTATAATAAGATGTATTATGAGACTGTCGTGATGAGATTTCTCTACACAACTATCTTATAAGTTGAATTGTCAAAAAGTACACATACACGAAAGTTTGCACTTGTGTGTGCATGTAAATTTTGGTAATTACAATTTTTTTTTTTGTAAAATTTTTTAATGATTGTTTTACATTGTAAAAAATATTTTAAAAATTGTTCTAAAAAGTACGACCTTCTTAAATAAAAATGACATGTTTACTTTGCGACTGATTGAAAATAATGATATCTTATAAGATTTATTCGAATACGGGTACCCCTCAGTTAGCATTTAACATATTATATACAAAATCGTTACTTTCTTCTGCCGGCGTTATCTTACATATTGTATCAGCGTTAATCTCAGTTGTAGAGCTGAGGTTAAGCATAGGCTAAGAAGTCTTTTTACATAAAATAAAATAAAAAATCTCAAAAATTCTTAAGAATAAGAGAATGACTTTTAATTCTTCAAAAACTCTGTTTAAAAACAAGCAAATGTTATAATTTTGCAGGTTTTACTTTTTAAATCATTTTTGGGTTAGTACGTGTGAGTAATTTTTTATGAATGTGTGGATTTGTATGTTTTTGATTTAAAATCCTCTGTTGTCAACATTTCTAAACATTCCATGTCAACATGTTGTGAGTGTGAATTAAATAAGGAAAATTGATTTATAAATGATATAAATTTTTTGTTTATTTCTTTTTTCTATTTTTATTTATTTGTCACAATAATCTAATTTAATGTACATTAAAACCAATTTCAAAAAATTTGTCAATCATTTATTTCAATTATAGATCACGGGTGGTGGAAGCATAAAAACTTACATAAAAAAGTAAATTCCCAATAAGTTTTTTTGCTGGAATTCAAGTGTAAAAAAAGTTGAAGTACAATAAAACATTTAAATTTTAAGTGTTTCAATCGCATGTTCCATTGTTCGATTTGAATTTAAGTCGAATCATGACTATGTTTACATAGTTCATTTCAGGTAATGAATTATGTTGTAATACAATTTGAAAAAGTAATTGAATTCAAGTTTGAAAAAGTAATATTCTTTAAGTTTTTTCTAATAGCACAGCTCAATTTCTAAATAAAATAGAAAACAAGTTTTCGTTTTCTTTTATTCTAGTAAATTCACATGTAAAAAATATTTTCTAAAGCTATTTTCAGACTAGTCAAATATTTGACGAAAATGACGTAAATAAATAAAATAACTCTTAATGTCTTCTTTTAATTTGGAAAATATTTTTTACTTATCGTAAATTACAGCTGAAGTTTTATTGAATTTTGTTTGAAGCGGTTTTCTCTTGCAAAACATTTGCAAGATCAAACAACGCCAAACACTTTATGTAAAATTAGTGGCCACACAATTTTGATCAAATATTTCCCAACTGTGAACGTAGATTAACACTATAATAATTTTAACAACAAAAATTAATTCAAAAATTTAAATTAATTAAAAATTTTTTAAAATGTTAAATTTTAAAAATGAAAACAAATATAAGGAGAGAAAAATAAGTAAAAAAGGAAGATATTTATAATTAATTATTGTCTAATTAAAGTTCACAAAGTCAGTTTGGATAATCAACATGATGTTTTTATATCTCACATTAAATTTTCTTTAGATTTTTTAAACTTTTAGCGTTTCTTTCGTAATGAAAATTGATTTAGTAAAATATATATCTGGTTTATCTTTGAATATTGAAACTGAAATATGTAAAATAATATTATTTTATCATTTTAAACTTTATTTCTATTTACATTCTTTTGTTACATCTTTTTACACAAAATATATCTTTTAAACTAATTTTCAACTGATTTAATTAAAATTTTAATATTTTACTATTACATTCTTTCTACTTATTTGCTTGACATAAAACAAAAAGTTTAAAACATATTTTTCACTATAAAATATTTGAAAAAGGGACTGAAACTTAAGTTGAAAGAAAATTTCAAACATTTGAATTTTAAGTTTTGAGTGCTTATTGGGTTAAATGTTTTAAAATATTAAAAAATAGTAAACATTAGCTATGTTTTGTTGCTACTGTTGAGTGTTAACGTTAATAGCAAAGACAAAAAAAAAAAAAAAAACTCACCCTATATGCTATGTCTGTCTGTCTGTCAGTTGAAAGATGGATAGGGCTCGAGGCGGATTACCTATGTAGACGAAATTTGCCTCAAATATTTCTTTGGCATAAAGTTTCTTTGGAGTTGGAAGTATACAAAATAGGTTAGTAACACAAAGTTATGTGTTAAATTCTAGAAAAACTGTTATGCTTTTCCGCCGATATCTCTTAAACAAAAGCATGTACGACAATGAAATTTTGTACATTTGTAATAGTTTAAGGCTCGATTCGTGGGTATAATAGATTTGGCCAAGCCGAATATAACAATTTTATTTGTTTGACTTTTAACATTTAAATTTATTAAATATTGTGAGCAAATAACAAATATTTAATTTAATGTATAAATACAACAAGTTCGGATTCCTTTAAATAGCCCGCATTGTTAGATTAAACAAAAACTTAGACGGCAACGGAAAATAAACATAAATTTTATTTATTTTATTTTCATTTCTTTTTTTACTTTAAATATTTTTCAATTTTGTTTACGAAATTCATATACATTTTTAAAAATATGGTAATATTTTTTATGAGAAAATGAAAACAACAAAAAAACCGGCGAGAGTTTAAAATAAAATTTATTTTAAAACCGAGCCGCATTGAGCATTTTTTACGCAAATTTGTATGGAAATTACCATCATTATTTGCATTTTGTATTATTTTTCCTTTATTAGTTGATATAATATTAATATAATTACACTGCGCTAGTCGCAAACTTTAACAAGCTGGACATCACATTTGTAAAGTTGTTTCGAGTACGTTGAAGTCAATGGTGACAGTCAGCGGTATTTGTTTTGAAAGTAGTACAAATAATAGAAAATTAAAAATCAAAAGGAAATTTTTTCGTATATTAATCAATAAATCAATATAAACAATAAATCAATGTAAACAAATATTAATTCCTACCAGTAAACATTTTTAGCTGTGTTTTGTTGCTAACGTTCATAGGCAATTTCACACCAAACTTAAATTTATATACATCAAGATTTCCTATTTTTTCCATAAATTTCAAATTTTTGTCCTTATTTCTCAAATCGCAAAGCTGAAATAAAAAATATATAAATAAATGCAATTTTTTATAAGATCTAATATGTTTTTAATTCTTGGTAGTAGAAATTTTTGCTCCCCGATATTAGTTGGGAAGATATACCAAAAAAGTAAAAAAACCCATTTTTGGAAATTCTTGAAATATTTTTGGGAATTGCGGAATTTCTGTTGATAAGTTTAAAAAAGTTAATAACGCATTAAATTAGGCATCAGCAAATATGCTGAAAATTTGATTAAAAATATCCACTAAAAAAAATTTATTGCATAATTAAAAGTGAATAATATGCACAAAATCGCAAATTAATCGTTTTTCAGCTTTGGCCAGTATTTTCTTAAAAAAAAGTATAAAAATTTTGCGAAAGCCATTGCAAATGGAATTTTTATGGATCAGACAATATTTGATTAATTAGGAGATGGTGCTATCTATCTCTCCTAAACCCTGTCATCTTCTGATATTGTTTGAACATTTTGTCTTCAGTAACCAATTAATTTTCCCCAATTTGCTTGATTGTTATTAGTTCTTAATATTGTATTAAATACTAAAGTTTTCAATACTGAATTAGATATTAAAGTTCATTCTTTTAAATATCACAAAATATTTTAACATAAATAATTCTTAGACTTTTGTGTAAAAAAAAGATATTAAAAAATTTTTAAATTATTGTATTTTTTTTATTGTAGAAAAAATATGAAATATATCTTACAAATTCCCTGGTTTTAGGATCCTCTCGTAGCCACAAAAATAACTATTTCTAAATAATTTTTTTATTTTTTATTACATGACGTATGTATATTGTAGCCTTTCTAAATATTTTATATTTCAAAACAATTTGTAATATTATTTTATTTCAGGTCCGATGAGACATGGGCTAACGATATCCCATTTCACTAATATTTAATATCTTTTTACACTCCAGTGAACGTTTCAAAAGTCGGTAAAATTTGGTCCAGTCTAGTGTGTATACCAAATTTTATCTAAATCGCAGACAGTAAGATCAAAGATCACTTTGTTTTTTTTTTCAAAAATTTTTGTTGGCAGTGAGCTAGATTGTCAGTCTAGGGGTTATGTGTTCGATTCCCACCAGAGACTCTGGTTTGTTTCACTACAACGAGCACATGGTCTTTGCCACCTCCGCTCGTAGGATTCGAATATAATTTGTAATTGTATTGTAATTAGTATATGAAGAAATAAATAAATAAATAAATAATAAATATTTAAAATAATTAAACTTGTATACACAAAATTTTACTTTAAATTATATTTTGCTACATAACTTCTAAAATTGCACAAGTATGGAAACGAGTTATGTTAGTATATATAATTTTTTAAGAATTTTAAGAATTCCGTATTTTGAGATATAATTTTTTGAATTTTATATATTTACCTTTGACATTTGAACACTTGATGTAAATAAACTTTATACATATCGTTATGAAGGTAATATCTTCGTCCTTAATATGAAACTAAAACTGGAGATCTATGGTATTTTAGTTATTAGCAATTAAACAAGTACACCTTTGTGAAGTTTTTATCTTTTTTTTCGATTTCAAAACATCATGGCTAAAATTTTATCATTTTAGAAAAACTTCCAGCAGCCAATGTCTATAGGGAATTTGCTGCACGTTTTATCATGGAATCATTTTAACTAAAAATATCAAACTTTACACACTGATTTTACAATAATCGAGAATATGAACTGCCAAAAATCGGTTGACCAAAAAAATGAAAACTAAAAGAATTGTGTGATAAAGATTTGGAAAATTGATTCTATAGATAGTTGTACAGTTTTATAGTTCCAACAACAGTAACCGTGAATACTGAATTATATACACTTATAAATTAGGTTAATATTAAATTAATTTTTGTATTAAAGAAACTGGACGAAGTCTCTGTTCTTTCTAAAAACTAATTATGATTTCGGATTTCTAAGTTATCGAACTTGTCAAAACTGTGACCTAAGTAAAGTATTTAAATTTTTTTGGTTAATCTTGGGATTATATAAATATAACGACAATCATAGTTCTTGTATTTTTTTTCATTTTGATTTCAAATAAAATTTTTTATAAATATATTTCATCGCTTGAACACAGAGAAAAAAATTCATATATTTGAAAATTTTTTTCACAAATATTATGAATCGAACACGTTTTTTTTCCCAAACTGTTTTCATAAAAAATAAAATTTTGTTCATAGATATTATTAAATTGTACTTAATGATAATTTTGTGAACTTTGCAAAAATGCTGCTAAAATTTTAACTTAGTTTTATTAGATTTGATTCAAACTCTAAATAAGAATACTTATGCATGAAAATATTAGCAATAAATCCTTTTAAAAGGCAATCTTCCAATAAAAAGCTGTTAAAAATTAAGGATTGGAAATTTGGCAGCAAATTTCTATAGCACATGCATCATTGTAATAAAAAAACGCATCTGTTATGTCCTTCTGCCCCAACATGTGGCTAAAAAATACTAAAAACCAAAAATTCTGTAAAGAAACTTTCAAACATACATTTACAAATTTAAAACATAAATGAAAATTTAAACAATTTGTTAAGCCTTTTTGACTTTTGACTCATTTCAAAAAATGTAAAAAAGTGTTAATAATTCTTAAATATTATGAACTAAAATCAAAGAAAGAAAATTCTTATATTTATGCACAAACTTTTTTCTGTCAAGATTTGTGAACAGAAGGAATGAATTTTATCATAAAATTATGTTGAATAAAGATTATATATAGAAATATTGTTAGACAAATAGTAATTGTATTAAATATGTGTTCTTTTAATTTTTCATTAAAGTCCAGTAAACTGATTACACAGGTCAACACTAAAAAAGTGTCGTGAAAGATATGTTATAGATATTGTACGTATAGTCATTCCAATCACTACGAACATTTCCGGTTTTCTTCACAACCTCACATTTTTAACCCATTGATGACCAATGAAAATATGCTTACCTGGAGAGTTATATAATTTTTTACGTAATAGGTAGAGCAAATCAATCACTCATGTTTCAGAGACAAGAAATGGTGGTACAAATTGTAGTATAAGTCACTTTTCTAAACATGTCTAAGTGTTTAAAGTTGTAAAAATCAAGAATTTCTCAATTAACTCTCATAAAGCTTTTCCATGGCTTTATGAGGTGTATATAATTTATATAAATACTATATATATATATACTATATATATATATATATATATATATATATATATATATATATATATATATATATATATATATATATATATATATATATATATATATATATATACATATATTATATTTATTTTTTTTAACCTGAGTAAGTTCAAGATTTTACCCTCAAAAACACTTTTAGGGAAAAGTAATACACGAACAGAAAATTTAAAATCCAGTAAAATAACCATGACAGCTGGTTGCAAACAAATAAACAGAAAATACTAATAAATCAACTACATGCAACGTTATTGTTGGGCGACTTTACAGAAAAGAAAAAATCCGGTAAAAAAAATCTAAATAATCAGTTTATAAACTATTACTTTGCTCTCTTAATTTTTGTTCTCTTTAAAGCATTTTGGATTGCGAATGCAAATCCAGTAAAAGTTTTTACTGGATAGTATATATTTTTTGGTAAACGACTGCAACTTTTGTTTGGCCTTTTAAATTAGTAATCAATTTTAATCAAAAACAAAAATCCATTCTTCAGCTACCCTTTAAATTCATATTATTAATATCTCCGGCTGTTTTTGATAAAGATCGCCAATATATTTTACTTCTTTTTTTATTGCAATCCATAAACAACAAGGTTTGGAATATGTGTGTCGCTTTCTGAAAATTTAAAAATAACCCCTATAAATTTCAAACTAAATGTAAAGAAAACAAAATGTATTATAAAAGCAAGGCAGTCGTCAATACCATTCAACGGCCAATAGATTTTTATGGTTCTAAAATAAATAGAAAGCTACTAACACATACACATATGAATAATGTTATACACTCGAAGAAGGTAAACAAAAAGTTATGTGCTCATATTTTAAAAAAAAGTTTTGAGTTGATTCAAATTAATTAAACTAAATAAAATATTACTGATATGTTTATTAGACTTAATTTTGTAAATCACCACGCCTCACATTTGATCAATATTGAGAATTTCGTATATTTTAATTCACTGAAATGTTGAAGTATTTGCTCCTGATAGAAATACCCCATGTTATAGCGCATTCAGACTGGCGCGAAATTATATAATGTCATGCCGACAGTACAAACGAAATTCAGACCGTTCATATAACATTTGATGTTGCTGATACTTTTTGTTTAAAATAATAATAAATAAATTTGTTGAGTATATTGATTAAAAAGATTTTGTCTTTTGTTTATAGAGTTACTTTATTTATATTTATCTTTGTTCTTTTGTCATATGTTCAAGTAAAAATTTAACAAAATAATTTTTTACGTTTACTAAAATTTATATATACATTATAAACACGATAATCTGGATAACTGATTGCAGCCTCCAATCCGAATTATCGAGGTTTTTTATCTGGTACATTTTTGTTAAAAAGCTATCAAAATTATCTATTATATATTTAATATATGAAATAGTTAAAGAATCAAGTTCATTTTTTTAATAACATTTGATATTTTAATCTTTTAAACGATTTTTAATTTTACTAAAAAAATATTTTTGAAATAATACTGAATTGAAAATAAAGGAACTCAACTACAATGAAGTCTTCCATCATAATTCTTATTATATTTTCCAAGCTATACTAAAATTTAAATAAAAAAGTAATTTTTATATTCAATCCGAATTACAGAATTACTATCGAACCGTATTATAGAGTATGTATAATAGGGAATTTCCGTCCGTATTACCAAAAAATCCGGATCCGGATTTAAACTGTATGTGAAAAAAGCTGACAGCTGTTTTTGTTCATATCTCACTGCTGAAATTTGTTGGGTACAGTTGAAAAAATTTATCTTTTCAACCTTATTAAGAGTTTCATTGAGATGGGTATCGTAATTTCAATGTAATTTCATTGAAATTACGCAAAATTTTGTAATATCATATCTGTCAAAATGTGTGGTCAGAATGCCCTATTATGTTCTTTTAAATAAACATGTAATGAAGTAGAATTTATTACTTTAAAATTCAAATTTACGTCCAACTTCAAATTCAGGCGTTGGCGTAAAGAATCACATAAATTGAAGTTATATATATAAGAAATCATTTGAAGATATATATATATAAGAAATCATTCTTTATAAAGAAAAAATTATTCCGAAAAAAATCGACTAATTTGTTATTTAGCTTTAAACAGAATTTAATTTTCATTTATATTTTCAATTTTTAAATTTATGTTTGAAATTTTTTTTACAGAATTTTGGTTTTTAATGATTTATAGGCGCATGTTGGGGACAGAAGAACACAGCATATGCATTTTTTATTACAATGAAGCATGTACTATAGACTGCCAGGAAATTTAAGGAAATTTCTAATCCTTTAGCTTTTTATAGGAAAATTACCATTTAAAAGGATTTATTGCTAATATTTTCATGCATAAGTATTTTTATTTAGAATTTGAATCAAATCTAATAAAACTAAATTAAAATTTTAGCAGCATTTTTGCAAAATTTGCAAAATTAAGTACAGTAAATAAGTACAATTTAATAATATCTATGAACAAAATTTTATTTTGTATGAAAACAGTTTGGGAAAATGAAGTCATGTTCGATTCATAATATTTATAAAAAAAAAAATTTCAAATATACATATGATTTTTTTGTCTGCGTAAATTGATTATATTGCATCTTTTAGATGCCAAAAATGATATATATAACTATCGGGTAAGTAGAACTTTTTAAAGTTGGTGCCGGAGGTATTGGAGTTTATATTAGAAGTGCGTACTGTTTTAGGCTGCTCTTTGGATGAACTGACAAATAGTTGGTAAATACATATTAATTATTTGTTGTTTAAGGTCTGAATTGATGTGTCGTTCCTTAGGTTATAAAATCCACCTCAGTCTCTCATCGCAACATCCAACTTATATGACTGCTATTATCGTGAGCTCTCCCGGAAATTAACAATAAGTATGCACTTAATTTATAAAAAAAAAATTCTTCAAAACTAGTATGTAACAAAATACAATACACACTATCGCACATTTAAACAAATCTAAAATTAGGGAAGGGCACATAATTTATAATATTTTTACCAAAAGTCAACTTCTTACAATAACTATTCAATTCCAATTATAATTGGAACAATTTTTTTAAAGATTTGTTCCGGGATCGTCAACAGAGCATTCTGTTCTAATCATCGTAGGAAATTAAAATTTAATTAAGATGTAGCTTACTAAAAAGAATTTTGGACAGTTTTGAAATTATCTTATACTTTTTACAATCAGGACAGTATATACATTACATTCATTATATTACATACTACATTACAAAGATTTTTATAAAACAGATTTTGTGTTATGTATATATGTATTTACTATCATAGCGTTAGCGGAATTGCGGGACTCCTACATAGGCCAGCCTTTTAATTTAGAAAAACATAACCTAACACCAAAAGTGAAAAAACAAAAATTAAACTATTACTCTTAACTCCCATGGGAACAGATATAATATTGGTGTTTTCAACAAAATAATAACATACATCTCAACTCAACCTAATACTCGTATCTTCTCTACAATTTGTATAGGATATTGTGTCAGCATTAACAACAATAAACTTTTGGAAACTTATTTTTGTTAATAAAGTACCAGAAAGTTGTTTGATACAATAGGATTTTCAAAAAGTACCAATGACATGTTTGATATATTTGTGATAAAGAAAGAATACAATTTAATTTAAACGTTCGAAGATTCAAAAGCTACCAAATTACTTCTACTATTATTTCCTAGTAGAGAAGAATGTATATATATATATATATATATATATATATATATATATATATATAAAATTTTATTTTTAATTAGAGTGTCCAAGTTAGTTTGGACAATATCTTTAATTTCATATCTCTAGATTAATTATTACAAAAAATTGAAAAAGTAATATTAAAAAAAAACAAGTAACACATAGACCCTTCTTTTGAATTATTACCCACATAGAACCACCGATCTTTAATTTAATGTTTCTATGATAATTATTACAAAAAATTCAAATAGTACCATTAGAAAACAAAAAAAGTAGCACAAAATTCCGACATTGTGAATTCTTACTTATACAGAACTATGTGTGCTTAATTTCATGTTTTTTCGTTCAGTATTGCAAAAAAATCAAAAAGTACCATTAGAAGAACCAAAAAGTACCAAAAAGGGCCATGTAACTCTAATTTCATGTTTTTAGGTTCAATATTATTGAAAATTCTAAATTAGAACGAAAAAGTACCATGTATCTTTAATTTCATGTTTTAGTTTCAATATTACAGAAAATTAAAAAATACCACAAAGACTCTCCTCGTAAATTCTTATCCACATAGGACCATGTATCTTTTATTTAATGCTTCTGAGTCAATTATTAAAAAAAATTAAAAAGTACCATTAGAAAACGAAAGAGTACCACAAAACCCCTCTTCGTGAATTCTTACATACATAGTACCATATATCTTTAATTGCATGTGTCTAGGTACAATATTATAGAAAATTCAAAAAGTACCACAAAGTCCCCCCTTGCAAATTCTTATCCACGTAGGACCATGTATCTTTTATTTAATGCTTCTGAGTCAATTATTACAAAAAAATGTTAAAAGTACCATTAGAAGAATGAAAAAGTACTACAAATACCCCTCATGTGAATTCTCACTCACTCAGGACTAAATATATTAAATTTCATGTTTTTGGGTTTAACATAATTGAAAATTTATTACTGAGTTTGATTAAAACGTAAGTTCCCGATTTTATTCCTTTTTGGTGTAAAAATAAAAAAAAAATTGTATTCGAATGAATTTGTAAATTGTAGTGGTATCCGATACTAAAATACT
This sequence comes from Protocalliphora azurea, assembly GCA_932274085.1. Lineage (NCBI taxonomy): Eukaryota > Metazoa > Arthropoda > Insecta > Diptera > Calliphoridae > Protocalliphora > Protocalliphora azurea. Next base: position 89,361,329 of record OW026520.1, read on the forward strand.
CATATGTCAATAAATAAAAACAAATAATTTACGATTTTTACCCCTTATTTGTGTTTGTAATTTTCTTATAAGTTAGTGATATGAGGAAAATTTTGTTTACATGTTTACTGGTTTAAAAGATACATAGGTTGACAAAAAAAGTACCAAAATACAGTTTTCTGCCTAAAAAGACCGATTTTCAAAAAAGTTCTAGACACCTGTCCGCTTATTTCTTAAACTAATAGTGATAGGTATTACATTTTTTGAATCTATATTAGTTTAGGAGATATAGGGTTTCGATTTTACCCACTTTTACCCCTTTTTTACCCCCTAAAAATTCGAATTTCCAAAATCCCGTCTTAGTGGATCTAGTGATCTACTTAGCTTTAAGCGTTTGGGCTGTGGTATGATAAATCTATCAGTCATTTTACTATTTTATATACATATATAGATAATAGAACAATGAAGCATTTATTTGAAAATTGAGTATTTTTATTGAGAGAACTTTTAATACCCTGCACCACCATAGGAATATTATGCGTCTGGACGGATGGCTGGCTGTCCATGTAAAACTTGTGCACAAAGTACGGGTGACAATTTTAAAAATAATTCAATGAAATTTTGCATGTAGGAATTTTATGACACAAGGACGAAGCTTATTGAAATTGGTTCTGATAAGTCCATTATTTCACCTAACCCCCATACAAATGTCCCCACGGAAGTTCTGTACAAGTGACAATCTTTGTTCTAAATTGTATGAAGATCAGTCCACAATTGACCATAGCTCCCATATAAACCCCTCTTCTGAAAATCACTTTAATGTGCATAAATCCCATACGAATGTTAGTATAAAATTAATATTCGGCACATATAAGTCTTATGTTAGTAGAAACAACATTGCGAAGTTTTATGGGAATCGGTCCATAATTTACCATAGCTCCCAAACTTCCAGGAATCAACCTAAAGTGCATAAAATCATCTAGATGTTAGTATCAACGCATTATTCCGTATTTGTATATTTTATTTTAAATTTAGTAAAATTGGACACAGGTGTAATATAAGTCTCCTCCCCGAGTTTTTATGCTCGTACGCAATGGTATAGGGTATCATATGACAATGGATTTAATTAATTTTAGAATCGGGCTAATAAAAATATTAGTTGATTTAAATGAAAATTTCAATAATAATTCTAATTGATTTTATTACATAATTACATCTTTATTTTGTCAATTTCTTTTTTTTTTCCTATTTGTTTTGTTTTTTGTTTTCAAATTTCTTTTTCAAATTTTATCATAATAAGACAATTAATTATTTATAATTCCATATACGTATTGATGTTGGAAATCCTAAAATTATTTTTATTTTTGACTTATTACACAGAAAAAAGTTTGTACATAAATATAAAATTTACTGCCTGTTTTTATAACACAAGCACAAAAACGACTCGTCTTACTTACATTTAAAAGAAAAACAAAATTTCAAAATTTCTCGCACATAGCATCCTAAGCGACAAAAACTCTATTTAGTTTAAAATATCTTTTTAGACATTTTGTTATAAAAAACTAACAGCTTCAGAATGGGGTTGAACCAACAACCTTTTGGTTGTTAATCCGGCGCTCTAGCCAACTCATAAACGTGATTACAGTATTACTGTGCTATTATACTATTGAATACTAATTAATGTAATACAGAGTAGGCAAATAATAATGACGCCTCATTACCAAGAAACTACTTTAATAAGTATTTGTTATTACCGAAAATTAAAAAGTTTTTGCCGGGAAGGAATCAAAAGACAAGAATTTTTGAACTTTTCTTTGGGAAATTTTTAATGGTTTTTAGCTACGAGTACATATTGGGAACAAAACAAAAGCACTTTTTATCAAAATTTTGCAGAATGCAAGCAAAATTATGCAAATTTCTAAATATTATTTTTAATAGAATTTTCTTGAAATTTTGCCATTTTAAGGCATTTCTTGTTAATATTTTCGTGGATAACTATTTTCGTTTACCACTTGCAATCAATCCTAATAATCTGAATCAAAGATTTAACAAAATTTTAATTTTTATGAAAAAAGTATGGGAAAAAAAAGTCATGTTCAATTGATAATATTTATGAAAAATATTTTCAAATATATGCATTTTTTCTCTGTGTAGTGATCGATGTGATTTATAAAATTAAATTTTACGTTGTGATTGAAAGTAAAGGGTACACTGAAAAAAGTTTGTGCATAAATATAAGAATTTACTTTTATTGATTTTAGTTCATAGTACTCGTATTTAAGAATAATATCTTAAATTCTAACACTTTTTTACATTTTTTGAAATGGCTCAAAAGTCGACTTAAACAAATTGTTTAAATTTTCGTTTATGTATATTTTCAATTTGTAAATGTATGTTTGAAATATTCTTTACAGAATTTTTGGTTTTTAATGATTTTTAGGCACATGTTGTGGACAGAAGAATACAGCCGATGCATTTTTTATTACAATGAAACATGTACTATAGATTGGCAGGAAATTTAAGGAAATTTCTAATCCTTTAGCTTTTTATTGGAAAATTGCCATTTAAAAGGATTTATTATTAATATTTTTATTCATAAGCATTTTTATTTAGCATTTGAATGAAATCTAATAAAAGCAAATTAAAATTTTATCAGCATTTTTGCAAAAATCGCAAAATTATCTTCAAGTACAATTTAATAATATGTATGAACAAAATTTTTTTTTTTATGAAAAAAGTTTGGGAAGGAAAAAAAGTTAACTGATATATTTAAATTCCGATTTGTACCATAAGTTTCAATAAGAATTAGTTTTATTGAACACTTTCAAAATGCTGGTGCATTTAATTAGGGTATCAAAAAAAAAATAATAATAATAAATATATATATATATATATATATATATATATATATATATATAGGTATGTGTGTTTATATACGTATATAACTTATGTATATAAGTTTTAAAAATATCTATATTAACATATGTATAGTATTATATTGAAATATGGTTAAAAATTATTTCTTTTATCACTCTTCGTTCGGATACTGTAAAGCTTCATGGTTGTCATATTTATATTTTGCAAATTTAACAATTTTAATTCTTTACTTAAACAGATATTACAAATTTAATGCCTGGTACCATCTAAACGGGAAGTGCAAAGAAATATTTTTCCACAGTTTTTCTATGAAAATATGATATTTTTATAGAAATTTTTTATTTTGTAAAAGTGCATTTTTCTCTACGCGTAGAATCGAATTTTTAAATATAAATAATTTTTTGTTCAATGGGAAATGATGCTCAAATTTAATGACTTTGCCTGCGGATATGCAGGGGAAAGAGTTGTATTTTCAAAATAAAAATTACACTAAAAAAGTACGGTATCCCAAAATTTAACATTTCGAACTTACCTTAATGTTGTGGCCAAAAGCCTTGCTGTTTTACTTGCAATTTTTTTTTTTGAGTCTATACATCGTAATACAGTATTGGCACTTAAACTCAGATATAAATGAAAATTGCTAAAGACCTGACCACTCAAATATTTTGTTTTTTTACTTCTTTAGGACTTTAAAACAGATGTTTTCTGCAAAGTTTGCAGGAAAACGGAAAGTTAAATAGAATAACACATACACAAATGTTTAAACAGAAATAATAAATATTTATGGCAAATAAAATACTTTTATAAAGACTGTAAACGAAGGATAAAAAGCAGTAGCGACGAAAGAATTATGGTTGAATTTATGCAAAGATATAAATTTCCAGATACAATATATAAACATATAAATCAATACACATTTCAAATATAAACTTTCAATACTTTTCCGTCGATGTTATCAAGTATTGGGTAGGGCAAGGATTATTAAAATTATGAAGGTGTAACAGAAAAAATTTTCTGCAAAATTTTAGTGCCCACATTTTTCATTTTATAATCATGATTGTTGTTGGCAATTTAAAAACTTAGAAAAAGAGCTAAAAATTACTTAATTTTTTCCCACACTTCTATACTTTTTGTTCGCGAGTTAATACTATTTGATCTCATGCGATCTTATATGGACTAATCTGACTTTGTGGATAAATTCTATACCTTCTTTGTTGTTGCACAGACTTGACTTTCAGACAGGGTAGTCAAATAGGCTGACAAAATTTTTTAATTTTTAATCTGTTGGTCCTTTGGGCGGTGTCTGTTGTTGTAATTTTTGCACTATATCTCATTGATGTGCCCAAAATAGTCAACGCAGTAGATAGTCTCAAAGTTTGGAAAACAAAAGCGAATATTTTTAAAAAGGTCAGTTTTTCGTGAGGCACATTCACATTTTATAACAGAATAGTACGAATTGCTGCATTAGCATAGTTTTTCGTTATTTTACACAATAAAATCGAAGAAGCATTAAGAATAAATTTAATAAAAAATTTTATGGACTTTTTGAAAATTACGGAAAAGTTATATTTTGTGTTTTTGTATTTTTATAAAGTAAATTAAAATTTGTACAAATCTTGGACATATTGATATAAGAACGGCGATAAATATAATTTATGGGGGCCATAAGCTTAAGTCAAATATCGTTTATAGTTGAAAACGGGACACTTTTGCCAAAACAGATATTGCTAAGGGACATCGCATGGACAGCACGTAATTTACCATAATTGGCATAAATAGGTGGTGTTTATAATGCTTAAAGGAAATGTAGAGGCGTATCAAACAATTTTAAAAGATAAAAAGTTGATGGACCAAAAATAAATTACTTCAGCTTAAAAATTGTTACAATATTAGTTAGCATTTCCTGTTAATAAACTCTAATAAAGTATATTTTCGTGTAATATGTGGAGAAATAAATTAACTTCATAAAATTTTTAAATGCCGCGATTTTTAATATAATTTTTTTTTTTAATTTTACTATAAAACTCTAAAATATGACACACTAATACCACCAAATGTTGAAGATATAATAATTTTTTTTTTGAATAGCTCAGAATAAATAAATAAATATATATATATATATATATATATATATATATATATATATATATATATATATATATAGATATATATATAGATATATATATATATATATATTCCTACAATATTTAATTTATACCACTCTAGCATATAACTTCTTACAAAAATTTAAAAACAAATTCTCTTCTTTTAACAAATTTCATAATAAAATCTACTTCATGAAATGTCAAAAAATGAAATTTTCAAAAGAAAACATCAAAGTTAGATAAAATGTGGGCGGAATTAAGTCACATTTTTTTTGCCATTCCGCTGAATTGCGTTGTTTCTTGTTTAAATACATCACTACCAATACTCACACCATTTGCTTCTTAAGTCTTTAATCTTTCTATCATATTTTCCTTTTGTGAGAATTATGTATTAATAGATATAAATGCAAAACTTGTTTTTGATGTATGACAACTAAGTGTCTAAAAGAAAAGCAAGGAACTCATAGAGAACTTTTTTATGCAAATATTTAAGAAGCGTGTGTAGGTGCTTTATTCAGTTGTTTTTTCTTATAAAATTTTAAATTTGCCATAAAAAGGAGCAATTGTAAGTTGAGAGGAGATAAGCATAATAGGTCAAGATTAAACAGTTATACACTTACATATTTATAAGAACATCTATTTAAGAACATCTGAGAAATTTTGTTTTGTTACCTTTCCTGTATTCAGGTCATCAAGACTCATCGTTTTGGTTGTCTTTCTATATTCGAAACACTAATTTTTGAAATTTTGATTTACTTTAAGTACTTATTCCTGATCATCAGGGAAACCACAAATATGCAATTTAATATTTTTCCTGTTCCCACAATGAAGACATTGATAAAATATTTATCTGTATCAGAACAAAAAAAAGTTAAGTTAAAAGGGAAAATATAAAAATAAAATTAAAATTCAAAAAAAAAAAAATATTCCAAAATCCTTAAAAACTAAGGAACATTACCAAGAAATCCGCTAATCCCCAAACCAAATTTTTCGTCCCCAATTTGGGGATGAATCCCATAATCTGACAGCACTGCATATATGTGCTTTATACTTTGGTTCACATGAAAAAAGCAGCCATACAAAGTTTTTTTTTTTTTTTTTTAATTTACTAGCATTTAATTCGCTACTACATTGTCGGAATTTTGTGACGTCTACATATACCAGATATAAACTTGGTAGCTTTTTTATTTCGACAAAAAAAAAAAACATAATGCAACACCATAACTATAACTCCTAACTCCCATTGGAACAGTTATAATATTGGTATCTTCAAAAATTTAATAGCATACATCCCAATCGCACCTTATAATATATATACTACAAATTTTATAGGATATTGTATCTTTATTAACAACAATAAACTTTTTAAAAATTTATTTTTGTTAAAAAGTACCAAAAAGTGAAATAAATAATATGATTTTCCAAAAGTACCAACGACATGTCTGATATATTTGTGATAAAGAAAGAATACAATTTAAAATTTTGTTTATGTCTTTTTTTTCAGAAGATTTGTATGGTATCAATAAAGTACCACTTGTTTACATCCTAAAATTACCAAACTACTTCTATTATTATTTTTTAGAGGAGAAGAATGTGACTAATAGGGCTTGTGGATTCTCACCCACATAGAAAAATATATATTTAATTTCATAGCTCTAGGCTAATTATTACAAAAAATTAAAAAAGTAATATCAGAAGAAAGAAATAGTATAACAAAATACGTTCTCAAGGATTTTCATTCATTTAAGAGCATATATCTTCAATTTTATGTTTATAGGCTCAACATTACCAAAAATTCAAGAAGTACTGTTAGAAGAACGATCCTATGTGAATTCTTACCCACATAGGATCATGATATATAATTTAATGTTTCTTCGTTCAATATTATAGAAAATTCAAAAAGTGTCATTATAACAACGAAAAATTACCACAAAGTCCCCTCACATTTCATGTTTTTAGATTCAATGTTATAGAAAATTCAAAAAGTATCATTATAAAAACGAAAAAGTACCAAAAATGTTAATAGTTCTATCTTAATAAAATTTAAACGAGTGAAGGTATTCCAATGAAATTTTGGCGCAATACACATAAACTTATTCTAAAATTGAGGAAATAAAAATACTCTCACTTTCTTGTACCCAAATACCCAAAATCCCAGTACGAGAAAATCCTTTTTCATTAAAATTTTTCATTAAAATCATCAGCCGTTGTAAAAGACGTGGCTCAGAATATATTTTTTGTGTTTTTAAATAATATATGGGAGTATAATATATTTTTTTGTTGACCTCGGCTTTGGTATTTGAGAGTTTTACAAAATAATTTTAAATACCTATTCAAAATTGACAAAGTTTGGATAGGGCTTGGTATGAAACCATTTCCTAAAGCGCATCAAGTTTTGTTTTACACGCATTTACGTTGAGATTTATTTTGAAGTAATTACAAAAATTCTATAATCCGGATCAAAGAATATTTTAGAGGTTGTTGAATATTACCACATTTTTGGAAAATAACCCCAAAAATATGAAATATTTAATACAACTTTTTAGCGGATAAATATATTTATATGATTCGTGCAGCAGTATGAATTAGAATATTGTGTGAAATCTAGCGAATATTTTTGAAAATTTGTGAAGCCGAAATTAAGATCCCCAATATAAAAAATGAAACTTTAAAAGGCCATAAAAAAATGAAGGTAAAATTTGCTTCGACATTAATATCTCTTAAACTAAAAGAGAGAGCCTATTCATGTGTACTCTTATTTAAGATTTAACATAATATAAACAAAATGGTCATTCTCTTCTGCCGGCTTTTATATATTATATCAACATTAATATCAGTTGTAGACCTTTAACCCAGGGTTTCTGATGATAAATTTATTAACACTTCGTAAAGCATATCAGCAGCACAGACTCATACAAATGTCATAGATAATAGAACACGCATATTTTTTGTTCAAGTTTTCCCGGGTATATTGGTAAGAAATAGTGGGAAAAGTGCTAAAAATTACCTAAGACAAAGTTTTTTAGTCCTAAACAGAAATATAAATATTTGATGACAGTATTTAGTATTACGGGAACATTAGAACGTTGAGAATCATAATAAGTGAAATTTATCCAGACCATGACCAAAAAACTTAATTTTTGATTTTTAGCATAATTTTGAGAAATAATGTTAATATTTGGACCTAAATAAAATTTAAAAGACTGGAGGTGTTCAAATGAAATTTTGGCAAAACACTGATAAGCTTGTTTTAAAATCGGGAATTAAAAACTTCCAGTTTTTCATAGCAAAATGCCGAAATTCCTGTCAGGGGAAAACTTGACAAAAAGATATGCGTGTTTTATTGGCTATGACAATTGTATGATATATTGCTATTATTATATTTTTTTTCGTTATATAAGTAAATCAAAAGATTTGTGTAGAAATGTGTTTGCCAACAAAAACTACATTGAGAAGAAAACAGGTATGTAAACGATTTGATTTTTATATTTGGTTTTCACAAGAACCAATTACTTTTTTTTTTTTTTTTTGGAAATTTCATATAAAACAAAAAGCTAAATCGTTTACGTACCTAATTTTCTCTATTTGGTTTTTATCGACACATACATACATATATTTTTGAATAAATTTTTCTTAAACTAATTCAGTTTATTTTTATATCCAACATCTAAAAGATGGTTTGTCTGGGTTTGTCATTCCGTGTGTAACATGTTGAAAAAATCATTTCAGACTCCATAAAATATATATATTCTGAGTCCTGGAAAGATTCTGATTCGAAGATTCGATTTAACTATGTCCGTCCATCTGTCTGTTGAAAGCTGGTTAGGGCTTGGGTGAGGGGAATGCTTAGGAGGACGAAATTTGCCTCAAATATTTGTATTATATAAGGTTTGTTGGTATTGAATTGGTATTAAAAATGGGTAAAAAACAGTTAATAAACAAAAAGTTATGGGCCTATAACAGGCGTGGCTCAGAAAACATTTTTTGTGTATATAGCCCATATATTTTTTGTTGATCCCGGCATTGACATTTTAGAATTTTACGAAAAATTTAAAAAACTTTTTCAAAACTGACGAAGTTTGAATAGGGCTTGGGGGAAGTCATTACCAAAAGCACCTCCGCTTTTAATTTATATGCGTTTTCGTTAAGATTTCTTTTGAAAGCTTTACAAAAATTTTGTTGTCTGTAACAAAAAATGTTTTACAAATGAAAGAATGAATAACCCCTAAAATGTGATTTTTTTACAGATTCAAAATCAGGTTATTATAACTTTTTGTTGGATAGATATATTTATATGATTCTCGTAGGAATATTATTTCGAATTTAATAAGAAATCTATGATTATTTTATTGCCCAAATTAAGACCCCAACTCACCCCAGGTGACCAACTTTGGAGGCCTACCCTCTACCGCCGTTACCGGCTAGGGGCCTGTACTCCTCCAAATCAACACCTCAGCTCTAACCGTGTAAAATTTTATTTAGATATCTCCAACAGTTTACAAGTTACAGAGTCATTTATAAAAAAATAGATTTGGGACCAATGTGAAATACTGAAATTTGGCTGTAAGATTAATATTTAAATGGGATTTATTTAAATCAAATTCAATGATTATGCGATCATGTATATAGGACTTATTTAAAGTAATTCCGTAAGGGGTTCCTGTATGGGTGGTATGTTCAATTGTGAACTGATCCTAATGAAATTTTATAGTATGATTTTTTGCTTAGACAAAACTCATCTGTGAAGAATTTTATTTAAATACTGATATATTTAAGATATTTATGAGTATTTGACCTATTTTCGGGAAAATATGGTTTATGATCCACGGATAGTCTGACGGACAGAAGTTTATAATTTTTTTTGTTTGCATAAATTCAAAAAGTAGTTTTTCGATGTACTAATGACTAAGCTATTGCAAAAAAATTATAAAAAATGTGCTATACACTTTTCCTGAATTAAGCGTCATTTTTGGCTTTTCTACCCCACGTGCGTCATAACAAAGAAATTTTTGTATACTTTTTGATAAATGCCAAATCTATCAATATTTCTTGTAATTTTTACATGTATATTGTCCGTACCGTTAGAGTGTCTCCAAATAGGTTCATTATAAATAGCTAATCGAAAAAAATTTACACAAACTGCGTTACTCATTTGCTATTAATGGGCAAATTATGTTGACATATTTTTTCTTTTTTTCTTATCTTCTCACGAGTATAATAAAAAGTTCATTATACTATGCAGGATGTTTTTTTATGAATTTCCTTGAACATTTATTATTAATGTACCTATTGTGTCTTAAAAATTGCACATGAGCTTTAATAATAAAGTTAAAGTGGGTACAATGGCAACCAACAACCTCGTATTCAAACAAATTCCACCACACAAAAAGTCATCTGGAATTCAGGCAAAATAAGAACATAATTTTGTGATTTAAACAATAAAACTAAAAAAATAAAATTAATTTTATATAAATTCTAATTAAGCTTACTGGAATTTGATTGTGATTTTTTCTTGAATTTATAGAATATTAAAAAAGTTTTATCATCGCTTAAATCGTGTGCGGGGAAGAATCGAAAATTTTTGGAAATAAATCCGTAACTTCTAAGTGGTTGGTTGGATTTACATAAAATTTCACAATTTAAGGCTTAGAAGCGGGATCCTACAGACCCCTAAGGAGCGAAGCTAAAGGAGCTCAAAATAGGATATTTTGACATAGAAAGTAGCAAAATTTTTGTGTCCGATCCGATTTCAAAATGTTTTATATCATTTTAAAGCTCTTGATAAAATATGTATGTTTGCATTTTAACTATCTTAATTTTGCATGATCTTTTTTTCATATATAGCCCAACATTTCCGACAGTTTTTGTTAGATTTTTCTCTAATTTTCTCTAGTTAAATTAGAAAATTTCAATGACTAAGAACTCTTTTTTGCCGATAAATTGTTTGCACTCTTTTTTCATTAAAACGTGAAAAGTATCTTCACGTAGATGATTTCAAGGTTGAAAACGAGTCCAACCACCCAAAAGAGCTGAGTACAGATTCTACTGAATTCGTTATATTTAGTGTCGAAAATTTAAAAGTTTACCTTTGGATTTTTTCAGATCTGCAACAAATGTGGACTTTATGAGCAAAATTAAAAAATGAAATTTTTGGGATTTTCGCCGGAATCGCATGATTCTTTTTACAAAAATCTTAAATTTTTTTACACTTTATCATTTCAAATTAAAAAATCAACAATTGAATCATGGATGGGTATAAGGGCGTATGAACATACTTTTTCAAAATGCGTTTTTTTTTCATATTCCTTTAGTAACCACTCTCCATCTACCCATATTAAATTAATTTTAAAAATCTATCAACTTCACCCAAGAAAAAACTTAAAAAAAATGGAATTTAAATTTTTTCATACAATTTTTTTTCTTGGATTTTTATTTGTTTTTTAATAATTTTATGTCATATTTGCTCATATTGTCGATCGGTTGCTAAAATATTAGATGGTGTAAATTATATTTCATTTAAAGTGCATTAGTTATGCGTCTCACTTTTAATGAAATCGTGTTCAATATAAAACATTTGTAAACAATTATTACTACTTCTTGTATTATTCTACAAAAGTAGAATAAGCCTTTATTCCATTTTAAGCTATTTTCAGTCGCAAAGTTTTTTATGTTTTAATTTCAAAATAGATAGATACTTAATAAATCTAACCAAATATTGAAAAAGGTAAGAAAACAAAAAAGTTTAATGATTTGAAGCTTTTATCGTCTCTTGTGAAGTTTTCCTTATGTCTTATACGTCCTTATATGCGTCCATGCTTTAATTGTCGGAATTTTCAGTGGGATATCTAGACAAACAAAAATTTTATTACAGATACAATATTTATAGTTTCTCCAGAAACCTTTTTTTCGGCATGATTTGTGGTAAGCCCTGTTCGGTCGTTGGGCTCGTTTTCAATTTTCAAATTATCTCCGCGAAGAAAAGTATACAATCGTTGTATATTCTTAAGGAAAATTTTATTTCAGAGAAAAAAGAGTATAGGCATTACTTCGGCAAAAAAATCTTAATTTTTGCAATTTTTAGTTTAATTGTAAGAAGGTAATTTTTCACCACAAGTTTAGCAAAAATCATATTATAAGTACTTTTATAAATGTTAAATAAATTGAAAAAAATTGGTAATAAATTCTTTGTGCTTAGATAGTAAATCAAAATAGAATTTATAAAAGTATTTTAATTCCACCTCATTGATAAAAAATTCTTCTTTTCTATTAAAGATTACCTTCATTTCTGTTCCAATATTTTTATCGTGAAACTAATTATTAAAAAAACAGTGTTAATAGAAAATAGTGAATCGATTTGCGTCGTTTCAGTTTGCGTTGCAATACTTCTGTTCCTATTAACGAAGCATATCGGGGCCTTAGTGTACAGAATAATCTAACAAAATCAGAAATGTTGGTCTATATATATATATATATATATATATATATATATATATAAATTTAATCGCTATATATATATATAACTATATAACTGGATTACGATCTTACAAAATTAAGACAACTGAAATTTCATATGCAAAAAAATAAAAAAAAAATGATGTATTAGATATAATAGCACATGAAAGAGAAAGCTTTAAAGATATAAGAATCTTTGAAATCGAGTAAAAAACAAACATTTGGCTACTGGTTAAAAATTTTCTATGTCAGAAGCCTGTAGGGTGCTAATTCCAAGCTTAAAATTTTACACTCCTCTGCTATGTCTATTAGAAGTTTTATGTAAAATCAGCCGATTGGAAATTTTATATTTATTTCCAAAAATTTTCGATTCTGCCCGACTTCACGGTGCACAGTGGAGTCAAACGCAAATTTTTTGGTAATAAATCTGAATCTCCTAAACTACCGGTCGGATCAAATTGAAATGTATGGAAGAGTTGTAGAGGAGGACCTAAGCTTTCAGAAAAATCATCTTGTAGTCACCCTGTGATAACACGAGATAAGCTACAGGGTGTCAAAGTTGACTACCTCGAGTATGTAAAAGTTAAAAAAAATCGTAACTTGTACAAATGAAGTCCGATTTTAAAGATTTTTATATTTCTGGAAAGTGCTTGGCAAGATAAAGAAAAAATAAGCTTACTCATCCAAGTTATCTCTTACAGTTAAAAAGATATTTACGCTTGAATTTTGAATTTTTGATTTTTTGGCTCGACTTTCTTTCGTTTTTCGAGAATAAGTCCGGAGATGTCTGAGGTAAAAATTTTTTAAAAATATTCTGTAATTTGCTACATATTTCAAAATAATATGCTAAAAGAATTTTTGGATTATCTCAATTCGTCTAGACGTGAAAATATTCAAAGTCAGCACTCTGAAATTGGCATGAAAAATGGCAATTTTTTTACAAAAATTAGTACAATTCATTCACTTTTTTCTCAAAGTTCCGTTAATAAAAAAATTTTTTCCTTATTAATTTCAAAAGATAAGGCTTTATAAATGGTTAATAAAGAAATTTTGAATTGATTTAAGTTTGCACCCTACATCCAGCATTGGCCGAAAATTGTCAATTTTAAAAAATAGTTTCATTTTTATCGATTAATAAAAAAAATGTCACGCGAGCTTTTTTAAATTTGGTACCCATATTTTTTATAGAAATAGATTTAGAATGATTTAACACTAAACTGCTTCTCGCCCGGCCAAAAACGAATGCTGGAGTGGAGATTTTATGTTAAAAGTCAGTTTTTTTAACGACTATTTTTAAAAGCATATTAAAAGCATATTAGCATAATATGTTTAATATTATTTCTTATGTAATGTATAAAACACAAATCAAGCTTTCATTCCTAAAAAAATCAATAAAATAGCTCCAATAACCTATTTTTGGTAATTTTTCAAAAATAATTTTTTTTCCAAAAATAGCTGAAAATCCAAAAAAATTTAATTTTTTTAATACAACTCCACTAAGTTTGCAAATACTTTAAAAATGTTAAAAGAATATAAAAATATACTTATTTACCAATTCAACGATATATAAAATGTTGATATAGGTCATTTAATAATAGTAATATAATGGCCTCAAAACTACCAAGTCACGTCAAAAGTTGAAAAAATTCACTATTTTGTTCCGTATTTCCATATGTGTGTATACGTAACACTCAACTGCATTGCTTATTTTTGTTACGAGATAATAATATTTATTAATGAATTTATTTAAAGTGTTCATAATTTTTTTCTACTTTTTCTATATATAAGTATCCTTATAAATATGCAGATTTATTAGTGAATTTGCCATTATGGAGATTACATTAAAACACTTTTCTATTTGCAAAGTAATCTGGGATAATCTATCTGATATTATAAATCGTCCAGAAAAAATAAGAAAACTCATTGATACAGTAGTATCTTTTGGTTTAACTCTTACTGCAGAAGACAGTTTAAAGCTCGAAAATTTCATACGAAATCATACGAAAAAAGGATGAAAACTTCAGATTGGTCAATACCAAAGTTCAAGAAGAAAAATGAAGAGTGGTTGGAGGGAGAAATACCGATTTTCATCGGAAAGTAGAAAAAGGGTCGACCAAAAAGAAGTTACGATGAAGTTCAGCTAAGAACAAAGAGGACCAAACAGGAATCTATTCTAAATTCACATACGAATGCCGAAATAAAAGATACATTTAAAGCTTTAGTAACACGTACGTAACCAAAGGAAGTAGAAAAAGTTATAGATGTGTTACCAACAGCTTCTCCCAATCGATTACATCGGATAATCGAAAGCATAGTGACACCGAAATCAACATCGTCCTTTACCTCTGAAGATGCTTTAGCTCTAATATTAAATTTAGGATTATCAAGAAACCAATACGAGATTTTGAGGAAATCTGTTAGCGTAATATGATATGATATCTTTCCCAGTAGCAAATCAGTGAGAGAAGCGAAAAGTAATATTTTACAGCCTATGGAACACCCGGTTAATGCTTCTGTTAAAAGTGCTAAAGTTAATATATTGCAATTACTTGAAAATACTGCCTCTAGAATTATATCTACCTTCAGCAATGATAACATTGAAAAATGCAAAGACTCTGAACTTATTTTAATATTCAAATGGGGCTGCGATGGAACATCAGGATTTTCGGAATACAAACAACTGGATGGAAGTAATTCTGGAAATAATTTTTCTCGCTGTTTATAGCGTCTCTGGTACCACTTCGAATGCGCTTAAATAAGCCTTCCTTATCGACAAGAAATGACTGGCTTTTTGATGATATATGGATAAATTTAACTCCAGGTTCCAAATTTTTGTGTCGTCCAATCCTTTTTGATTACACAAAAGAAACCACGGTTACAATAAACAGCATTGTCAACCAATTGGAAGAAGAAATTAAAGCATTGCCCCCAATATATGTAAAAGTATCAAACAGAACTATTAAAGTTACATTTCAACAACAATTAACGATGATTGATGGAAAAGTTGCAAACGCTATAACAGATACAACATCTACATGGAAATGTAATATAGTGGAAAAATAAGTTCACAATTTCAGGATAATTCTGAAGTCCTTGTTAATAAAAATTCTTTAAAATTTTGAATATCACCACTCCACGCAAGGATAAGATTTTTGGAGTTCTGCTTACATCTTGCATATGATATGAAGTACAGAAATATTCCCAGGCAGGAAAATGCTACAGTTAAAAACAATTTGGAACTTCACGAATTACGAAAAGAGGAGAAGAAAAGAATTCAATTAGAATTCAAAGAACAACTCGGATTAATAATTGATAAACCTCTACATGGCTATGGAAGCTCAAATGATGGAAATACAGCAAGACGTTTCTTTGAAAATCCGGAACTCACATTTTTAATCACAGGCATTGACTTAAATATTTTGAAGCGTTTTAAGATTAATAGCAAAAAACAAATTAATGCGGACAAATTTAAAATTTTTGCTTACGCAACTAAAGAACTACTTAACATTACATACCCCTGAAAATCAATGACTCCAACAATTCACAAAGTATTGGCTCATGGTAAAGAAATAATAGAAAATAGTATTTTGCCATTGGGAGAGCTAACAGAGGAAGTACAGTAAGCCCGAAATAAAGATGTTAAACATTTCCGACTCTTCAATACCCGAAAATGTTCGAAAATAGCGCAAAATATGGACTTAATGGAATATTTATTAATATCATCAGATCCAGTTATATATTCTATAAGAACACGATGGCTACCAAAAATCACTATTGAAATAGAAAAAGAGGATTCCGAAGCTAAGGAAGTTAAAAATTTGCTAACGTTTGATGTTTCTGATTATTTTCAAGAAAATATCTAATAATATCTTCGATAATATATTCTTAATAAAATAAATATACGGGATATATGTATAATAAGTATGTAAATATGTAGAACAAATTAAATAAACATTACTCAAATAAAGAATTTACTACTTTATAATAACAAATATATACCTACATAATACATTAGAAAACTAAAATGTTACGTATACACACATATGGAAATACGGAACAAAATAGTGAATTTTGCAACTTTTGACGTGACTTGGTAGTTTTGAGGCCGTTATATTACTATTATTAAATGACCTATATCAACATTTTATATATCGTTGAATTGGTAAATAAGTCTATTTTTATATTCTTTTAACATTTTTAAAGTATTTGCAAAATTAGTGGAGTTGTATTAAAAAATTAAATTTTTTTGGATTTTCAGCTATTTTCTGAAAAAAAATTTATTTTTGAAAAATTACTAAAAATAGGTTATTGGAGCTATTTTATTGATTTTTTTAGGAATGAAAGCTTGATTTGTGTTTTATACATTACATAAGAAATAATATTAAAAATATTATGCTAATATGCTTTTAAATATGCTTTTAAAAATAGTCGTTAAAAAAACTGACTTTTAACATAAAATCTCCACTCCCGCATTCGTTTTTGGCCGGGCGGGAAGCAGTTTAGTGTTAAATCATTCTAAATCTATTTTTATAAAAAATATGGGTACCAAATTTAAAAAAGCTCGCGTGACATTTTTTTTATTAATCGATAAAAATGAAACTATTTTTTAAAATTGACAATTTTCGGCCAATGCTGGATGTAGGGTGCAAACTTAAATCAATTCAAAATTCCTTTATTAACCATTTATGAAGCCTTATCTTTTGAAATTAATAAGGAAAAAAATTTTTTATTAACGGAACTTTGAGAAAAAAGTGAATGAATTGTACTATATTTTTGTAAAAAAATAGCCATTTTTCATGCCAATTTCAGAGTGCTGACTTTGAATATTTTTCACGTCTAGACGAATTGAGATAATCCAAAAATTCTTTCAGCATATTATTTTGAAATATGTAGCAAATTACAGAATATTTTTAAAAAATTTTTACCTCATATATCTCCGGACTTATTTCCGAAAAACGAAATAAAGTCGAGCCAAAAAATCAAAAATTCAAAATTCAAGCGTAAATATCTTTTTAACTGTAAGAGATAACTTAGATGAGTAAGCTTGTTTTTTCTTTATCTTGCCAAGCACTTTCCAAAAATCTTTAAAATCGGACTTCATTTGTACAAGTTACGATTTTTTTTAACTTTTACATACTCGAGGTAGTCAACTTTGACACCCTGTAGCTTATCTCGTGTTATCACAGGGTGACTACAAGATGATTTTTCTGAAAGCTTAGGTCCTCCTCTACAACTCTTCCATACATTTCAATTTGATCCGACCAGTAGTTCAGGAGATTCAGATTTATTACCAAAAAATTTGCGTTTGACCCCACTGTGCGGTGGTAAATTTTTTGTTCAAAAGCCAACACTTCAGATAACATGGGTCGCAACTTTTTTTGTGGTTTGCACATTTAGTTTGGTAGCAATAATGACTCACTAGTCATTGTTCTGAATATATAAATTAATTTTACTCGCTTTTTTCATTATTCGATTAATCGAATAAATCGATAGTGATCTTTTTAGATTAATCGATCAATCGAGTAAAACTTTTAAGTTACTCATGCTATTCGAATAAATTATATCTTAAAAATGTTCTCGTTTTCTTAAAGTTTATTAAAAAAATAAAAAACCATTAATATGTTTTGTATTACTGTTTTATTAAAAGATAAAACAAAACAATGCTAACAATTAATATTTAGTAAAACTTAATCATTGTTTAAAATATCAAAAATATGCTTACATTTGTTAAGATCACTAAACTTACAAGAAAGTTTTTTAATTAGTCTTCTGAAACTTACAACTGTTTTTCTCTTTTCTTATAATAAAGCCATTGTTTTTCTATATTAACTTAATCTTTGATAGTTAAATCAATAGGTCTAAAAGTACCACCTAAACTTTATTAAAATAAATTAAAATCTTATAAGGTATATAAATAAAATAAAAAAACTTAATTATTGTAGACAAAGAAGTTCAGCGATTCTTAGTATTAAGTAAGAGTTTATGATTGATTTAAATTTTAGTGAAAATCCCTTCTCTATCACAAGTTTCATCCAAAGCTGAGGGTCTATTGGTATATCTACTTCATTTCTATAAACAACAATATGTTTTTCCAATTGAATTGAAGACGTTATTTTTTCTTATTTCCCGCAAACCCAAATTATAAATAAGAAGTTTCTATAATTTATTTACTTTATTGATTGAAAAACGAATTACAACTTCAATTAAACAATATATTTCACAATGACATATATTCGATTATTTTCACTGAATAAATTTGTTTAATAAAATTCCGAATTGTGGTGTCACTTGGCGGTATGCTAAACCTTTTAGATTATAAACATTCCATAAAAATTTTGCAACAGTTTTTTTCACGAAATTTTTTCAATAACTAAAATTAATATATCTTTAATACAAAGTTCATGAAATAAATTTCTAATACGTGTAAACTTTTTCTCAAATTTTAGTCGTTCCACAACAATTCATTTATCTATTTCGCGTTAATTTCGAAGCAAGATTATATAATTTACTAATTTAACTCAATCATTTTAAGTAGAAACGTATATGTATGTAACTAAACTAATAATAGTATAGAATAAATAACCGCACAGGTTTTGTCCGCATTAGAAAGGATAATACTTGACAACACAAAATTGTCAACTTATAAGGAAGCTTCTCAAAAATACAAATTGTTTCGAAAAAATCGCTTATATTACTTCTTCTACTTAACCGATTTTTACAAAACTCATTGGAAAGCTTACAACTATATCTCACGCTTAAACTAATTAAATTATTTTGAAATTTATCAAGTACGAATTTATCATAAATATTCCTTCACCTCACTTAACCGGCCTTCCCCTCTTAGTGTCCGTAAAAAAGCATTATATTTTTTATCCGCATACTAAATTTAAATTATTTACACTGGCGAATGACGGAATTACTGATTTTTGGCTGGAAGTTACTACCGACCATTGTGTGTTATTATAAAATTATTAGAACTGACAGTTCTAAATAGTATTTATACTCCGATTTTGAATTCATTATATAAGTTTTCAATGCATTAGACTGTTATTACACCCCACATCATCATAGGTGGTTGGGGTATTATGCGTTTGTGCTGGTATTTGTAACGAACAGAAAAATCATCCAACACCCACCTCAAAGTATACCAATTGACTCAGAATCACTTCTTGAGTCGATATAAAGATGTCCGTACGTCCGTCTGGCTGGCTGTCCATTTAAAATGTTGTGCACAAAGTAAAGGTCGCAATTTTGAAGATAATTAAATGAAATTTGGCACGTAGAACTCTCATGACAAAAGGACGAAGTCTACTGAAATTGGTTATGATCATTATTTCACCTAGCTCCCATACAAATGTCCTTCTGGAATAGGGGTTTAACGATCATAAATGCCTTAAATATAGCAATATTTTAATTAAATTCAGTGTACGGAAGTTTTGTATAAGCATCAATCTTTTCGCCAAATTTCATGAAGATCGGTCCACAATTGACCATAGCTCCCATATAAACCACTCTTCCGAAAATCAGTTTAAAGTACATAAATGCCATACGAATGTTAGTATCAATTTTATATTCGAAACAAATAAGTTTTATATAAGTAGAAATCAGAGTGACAAATTTTATGAGGATCGCTCCATAATTTACCATAGTTCCCATATACTTTTGGCTCCCTACTTTTGGGAATCACCCTAAAGTGCATAAATTCATATAAATGTTGATATTAACGTAATATTCTGTATTCGTATATTTTATTTTACACTTAGTAAAAGTATCGGTTCACAATTGTCCACATGTCTAATATAAGACCCCTCCGCAAATATTGATGGACCTACACAATGGTGTGGGGTAGAATATGGTTGGGCTTGACCGGCTACATCTTTCTTACTTGTTGTTATTGTATTATCGTGACAATTGCCTCTGATTTAAAGCGTTCATGAATTAGCCTGAAAATTGTGTGTGTTCAAAGTTTTATCCTGTATAAACAGGATAATAGGATGCATATTAAATTAAGAAAAATATTTAAATTTTACAGAAGTTAACATATAATTAGAGAAATTAAATGGAATATAAAACAAGTCTCTTGACCGAATATATATACCCACCATCAGCAGCTTTTTAAAATTTCACCTTATATGGGAGGTAAAATATATAAAATATGGAAATAATAAATATAAATATATTTACTTTAAAGCGGCTACAAAATTGACGGCAGTGGCTAACTTTTTTGTATGCAAATTTCCCTATCAAAAATTTAGCCACTAGTTAGCAAGCATACATTTTTCATTTTGAATATGGCTGTGAAATTTCATGATATGATTTATAATTATATTTTAATAAATAAATAAATAGGGTACCCCGATAGTCTAGTTGGTAGTGAGCTAGTCTGTCAGTCTCGGGGTTGTGGGTTCGATTCCCACCAGAGACTCTGGTCTGTTTCACTACAACGAGCTAAGGTCTTCGTTACTCCGCTCGGTTAGAATTAGAATATAATTTGTAATTGTATTGTAATTATAAAATAAAAATAAAATAAATAAATAAAAAAAATTCCTCTTGAAAGCAAACTCATCTCAACAGTCAGCAGTCCTTTAGGGATGCGAGTATTTATTATAAAAATTCTACATAATTTATTTAGACTATTATGCGGCTGATTTGTTAAGAAAATAGCTTTGACAAATAAAAAGTTAACAAAAAATAGGAAATTGCCTTCATAACATTCATTTGCATGTGGTAATGTGGTAGAGCAATTCCGGTCTCCTTATTCTTTTTTCATATTTTATTATGACTATATGACGAAACTGCGGTATTTGTATTTTCTTAATTTGGACAGCAAAATATAACTTAAAACTTAACGTAATCTCATACACATATTTGAATATAAAATGCTAGAGTAACGGAAATTAAATTTGCTTTAAAATATAATAATCCCTTACATTAGCATGATGTTTAAGTTAAATATTTTTTATTTTTTAGTACTTTCGTGATTATATGGCATTGTTTAATTTTAGTGTGTGTTAAGTTATATGCAGTATTGTGAATGTGTTGTGCTAAGTATTTAATGTTATCTATTTTATAAATTTTATTAACATGTAAATTAAAGGTGTTGCTATAAAATTAAACTATTTGAAGAATGAAAAGTTAAATCATATATATTTATTTTACATAATATTCAATTAAAAATATTAATTTTTGTTTATTTTTTTAATAGCAGTATTAAAATATTTAAAAAAAAAAAATATCATATATAAGCAAGCGATTCTGCCCCCATCACTTGACGAATTAACCCTTTAGGTTGGGGTTGTTTCGCCATTTTTGGTCACTTCAGAAATTCATAAAAAAAATAACAGAGAGATAGTCAGGATCAAAAGAACTTAAATTAAAGCCATTGGATCTAAGTCTTTAGTACAAAAGAAAGTTTACACATATTGTTTAAGTTTATGCGAAGAGAGCAATTTAAACAAAAATTGGCAAATGCTCCACCTTCAGCCTTACATCTTAAAGTAGTTTTAATTTTTTTTTTAAATGCCATGAAAAGCATAAAACAAACAAACTTAAAATTACCAATTTTCTATATCCATTCCGAGAAAAAAGTTGAAACTTTTTTGGCCTAAATGTAAGGAACCCATGATGTATTGAGGAACTAAGCTTAATTTTTAGAAAAGTGTGCAGTTTTTCGCCAGGCATACTCTTATGAATAGGTTTGCCAGATTTGAGTTGTAATCTAATTTAACATTCCTGAAAAACGAACTTCTTTCCAAGAAAAAAAAAAACTTGACAATTGACTTGGTTTACATAGCATATACTTTTAGGCCATAGGAAAATATTAACAAGATTTTTGCAATTATTATTTGAAAAATAAATAAAACATATGGCACAGCTTTTTTTATTTCGTCTCAATTCAAATATCTAAGTATCCATTGATACTGCTTTATTCACATTAAAAAAATTTCAAAACACATTCGTATAACAGAATATATTTTTGAACATATAAATTTCTAATTTTATTAAAAACTTTAGATTTTGTGGGTGTATTGAAAAATCTAAAAATTTCAAAATGATCTACTTAATTAGTCCTACGATTACACTACACTGGTGCATATTCCTATAAAGGCATTTAAATTTTTTGTTTTGTTTGAGGTATATTCGTTTCTCTTAACCAAAAACAATGTTGTGTTGCTACAAAAACTCGCGATATAACGGTACTTTTTTCACGTAAGAAATATTTGTTTCTTGCTCTTCTTGTTTTCTTTAATTTAGCAATCAGAAAATATTCGTGATCATTTAAGTGGAATCTTCCTATAAACTCAGTCGAGAAAAATTTGTCTAAAAATTTATTGCAAAAAAAAAATATATAAAATAATAATAATAATAATAATAATAATAATAATAATAATTTAAAAATTTTAACAGGCTTAGTTGTTTGTTTCACTTAAGATAAGTTTCTAATGACAACATCTCTGCTTACTGGAAATATTTTTGTTTTATTTGGGAAATTTCATCACCTTAAATGTTGCCCAAAGGACCAGGAAAAAAATTCAAATTAAATTTTTTAGCGATCAAGAGAAATACGGAGTGCGGAAACCAACAAAAGGTAATCAAAAATTAACAAAAAGGCAAATTAATAAAACAAAAGAAGAAGCCACCCGCAATAAATTAAATGCTACAAAAATAAAAAGTAAACTTGAACTTCCTGTCACTTCCAAACATTTTGCACACATTTTACGAACAGATGGTAACATAAAGTAGAAGAATTCAAAATGTAAGCTAATATTAAAAAAAATAATAATGTACATTTTAAGTTTTTTGTTAAAAATTTTTTAAGTGAAGTCAATATGTGATTTAAAAAATTTAATTGTACCATTTTAATTATTTTTTAGTCCCATTTTTGGTAAGTTGAATAAACAAATTGCCTTTATATTTAAAAAGTATATTTTCACTGTTGCACCGTAAAATCGGCGAAGTAGTATCGGAGGATTCTGTGAAAATAAAATTAGTAATAGTAAATAACATTATGTTCTTCGTTGTTGAAATATTAATATTTTAGCCTCTTTAAGGTAACTTTAAAATTAATATTAACGTAAAGTTTTTTTTCTTTCTTCTCCCTGCAAATCATGATTATAGCTAAACCTGGAAAAGTTCCTAATGTCAGTATTTAAAGTTTAAAAGATATACACATTGGTCCCAAATGATTTTTTTTATATTATTCTGTAGCTGATGATCCATTGCAGATATCTAAACAAAATTTTACACTGTTAGAGCTTAGGTGTTTTTGAGTTGATTTTGTGGAGGACAGGTCCCTGATGGTCACGGGGTTACAGGGTAGATATCCAAAGTTAGTCACCTCATTCATGTAATTTTTTTTTAAATTCACCAATGAAAAAAAAAACATTCTTACATGTAAAGGTCATCTCTTTTAATTTAAGAGAATTTTAGATCGAAGCAAATTTTACCTTCATTTTTGCCTAGTCTTTGTAAGTATTTTTTTTAATTTGGGAACCTTAATTTATACCCCACAAATTTTCGAAAATATCCACTAGATTTCCTACCAAATTCTAAATAATATTGCCGCAAGAATCATATCTTGCGGCAATATTTTATCTATCCGATAAAAGATTATAATCTGAAGTTGAAACTTTAAAAAAATTTCACACTTTTGAGGTTATTTTCCAAAAAGATGTAATATTCATCAACTGCTAAAATGTCTTTTTTGTTCCGGACTACATAATTTTTGTAATGGTTTCAAAAGAAATCTAAACATAAGTGTACTTGTAACGCATCTGCATTTTTCAAACAAAGACATGGGAAATTTCCAAAATGTCCAAGGTTTGTTCTAATATTTTTGTTCAGATGTGAGTTGTGTATATAAGTGTTTGATATATCTGAACTCGTAAGATTGTGAAGAATAACAACTAATAGAAATAAATTAAATGATCCGAAAAACTTATTTTAAGATTTTAAGTATATTTTTGAAGATGGACCTAAATAAAATTTAGACAAGTGGAGGTATTCAAATGAATTTTTGGCACAACACAGATAAATCTGTTTTAAAACCGGGGAATTAAAAAAATTCATACTTTTTTATACTAAAATACCCAAAACCCAGCCTTGGGAATACTTGTTTAAAAACTGACTTTTCGTAGAAATGATCACCCAAAAAAAAATTATCAAATTTTACAAATAAATTAAAAAGCATTTTCAAAATTGACAAAGTTTGGATAGGTCTTGGGGGAACTGTTGAACTGTTGACCAAAGCGCATTCCATTTCGCTTTACAAGTATTTACATTAAGATTTCTTTTGAAATCATTACAAAAATTCCGCAATTCGGAAAAAAATTATTTTAGAAGTTGATGAATATTACCACATTTTTGGAAAATAATCCCAAATATATGGAATTTTTTTAAAGTTTCAACTTCAGATTAATACAACCTTTTATTGGATGGATATATTCTAAATAGCATTACTATTTAGAATGTCGCAGGAAATCTATTGATATTTTCAAACAAATTTAGCACCCAAATTAATGCTTCGAAGTTAAAAAAAATCTTAAAAAGACTAGGCCAAAAATAAGGGTAAAATTTGCTTCGACCTAATTATCTCTTAAACTAAAAGAGATAACCTACACCTACAAGCTTGCTTTTTGAAGAGATTTACATTCAAGGCATAAATGAATTTTTGGCGAATTAAACAAAAATACATGCATACATACATACACGAGGTGACCAAATTTTCAACTTTTGACTTTTTCCTTTTTATGAATTTGTTACAGTCATTTCATCATAAAATGTTGACATATTCTCCGTGATCATGCTCAACTACATCTCTGCGTGTATTAAGTTTAATAAACGATCAATACAAACCAATCATATAGAAATTCTGTACAAGATCCTTCTTTCCATTATAGAAATCGTCCAGCAAAATGTATTGAAGTGAGCTTCCCACGCTCTACTTACCTCCTTTCTAATAAGATGCACCATTTTGCAAAGTGGCTCTTGTTAGACAACTAAATATTTTTAATTTGAATATATCTATAATATTAATTATGTGTAGGTACTTATCATTAGACCTGAGACTGATTCAAATAATAAGTAAAACCCTAAAAAGATATGAGATGTGAATATTGTTTTGAAAATAATTTTTGTTAAAAGTAGAAAATATACATAGATTACTGATTAAAGTTTGGTCAAAGTTTTAATTTTTTGAGAAAATTCTAAAAAGATAATAATATTTTCATAGAACTTTCAAACAAATTAAATTTTCGTTTGGTAAATTTCTAAAATAATCAAAAAATACTAATTTCTATATTATTATTTCAAGATAATTATTATTTCTTAAAATTATCATTACTTGTTATATTCAAATCACGTATCTTTTCATTTAAGCAAATATAAAACTTGTTCGTTTCTATGAAACTCATTTATGTTTTAAAAATCTTTTTCCATAGTAAAACGCTCACATAAGTTCTGATGGTTTAAATAAATAGTGTAGATTAAAGCTCGACCAAAATTTACACACATAATTGTACCTAATAACTATTTTCACAACAACCAGAAATTAAAAACATTAAACAAAATCTGGGTAGTCATTTGGCAGGCAAAT
The DNA here is from genome assembly GCA_932274085.1 of Protocalliphora azurea. Taxonomy (NCBI): domain Eukaryota; kingdom Metazoa; phylum Arthropoda; class Insecta; order Diptera; family Calliphoridae; genus Protocalliphora; species Protocalliphora azurea. The sequence continues at coordinate 89,387,336 of OW026520.1, forward strand.
TCTATAAGAATGCACATAATCTAAAATAACTTTGCTGTAAGTATATGTATATAAATGGCGGAATAAAACAGGTGGCAGCAGTTCTAAAAAACGACAAATTCATTATTATTTTTTATATATGGAGTTTGACACTTCAGTGGGTATGCAAAAATTATGCTTATATGGAGTCTGACAGTTCTAAGCACTAAAAAATAATAAACTGATTAAGTGGGGTCACTTATTTAAATTCGCCTTGATGTATATGTATGCTTTAACACAAACATGTTCAAGTGTTCTGGTGTGGTAAAGTGTAATAAAGTGTTGTACATTTTATCTGTCTACAAAGGCAAAAGAAAAAAGATACTAAAAATAGAATACAGAATAAAGATATATTAACAGCAAAGGTTAGAACTCACGCATACTAAAGCATTAAGATACGTAGACACACCTTCAAACGACAAAGAAAAAAAAAACATACGTACATGCATAAAGGACACAAACGAATAAGGAACAAACATGATACCGAATGTACTACGAATGAAAAAAAAAGAAAAAAACAACAACAAAAAGCAGTCTTCCGCAACACCAAATATGTTAAAATAATTTTTGTTGATATTTAATGTGGAAGTATCGTATGTACTAGTGTTGGTTTTTTATAACCCAGCAAGAAAATATGTGAGTGCTTCATCCTATAGGCCTTTATGAATGCCTCCACACCTTTTCGAAGAAATTTTAAACAGATTCTACTTTACCTTCTATGAAAATTTCTCGAAGAAAGCCTCGGCTTGCTATGAAAAAAATGCGGTACTAATTCTTATTTCTCTTTCATTAGATGCGAAGCAGAAGGTGTATATATAACTCACTTATTAACTTTCTCAGTACAAACAGAACTATTTTTAATTGCGAGACTGCAAATCATTTAGTCTTATTTTAAGTGTCGTTAATGAAGGCTTTTTATAAATTCGATATAAGACTCTTTTTTAATAGTATTGCATATAGAGAGCATATTTATTTATGAGTAAGTCCTTGTCCTATTGCTACTTTTTGGAAGGGTGAGGAGAAGGCCTTGCCTCCAATGATACGCCATGTGAAAAAGTAAGAATTTTAGAATACGAGTGATATGCCTTGTGGCTGCTAACTAAATCATGTTCTTCATATCCTTCTTTTTCCGACTGGGAAGTATATAAGTACATACATGTATTTATGTGTCTTCACAGTGGAGCTGACTACAGTAATAGTTTATTACTCTTAGTAAATATAAAACTTCAAAACATTTTAGGTTTCAAAAAAATCTCTGTATAATAAGGAGAATAAGAAAGATATCGGCGTTCCCTGCACAAATGAAAATTTACTACATTCTAAGATACCGTTTTTCAAAATCTTCGTTCTAACATTATCCTTTCGCTGGTTGGATCAAAATGAAAGAAAAGTCTTTTTTTAAAGTTTTTTGGATTTCTTTTTTTCATATTTATGACAAAAAAAAAAAAAAAGAAAACAAAATGGAAGTTGGGACACGAATTTAATGACATAACAAAAATTTGGGACAAGGTCCAAATGAATCCAAAATTTTGCAATTTTTCACAAAAAATTTCGATATTTTTTATATTGAAACGGTTTTTTACGTTTTTTTAATTCGAACTTGTTTAAATTTTATTCGAAATTCTCGAAATATAATTTCCTTCATAAATATTTCTATATAGGAAGGAATCAGATGAATTTAGCATCAAAATACGCGTATTTTCATAGGATTTTAATGATATGTAACATTTCATACTTATATTAACAAATGAAATAATAAAGTTTAATTGAAATACTTACAAAAAATTTGCTAAGAAGTGTTTTTGTTTACAATTTGTTACACATAGAGAGTAATTTTTTATTGTGAGTCCCAATTAGGGATTTAATTTTCCGAAATTTTTCAACTCCCAGGAATCGTCATTTTAATTAAGGCATTTCCAGGAATTCCTGGCTATTCAGAAATACAATATTATTTTATAAGTATGACAACTAAACAAAAAAAAAAAAAAAAAAAAACTAAATCTTACATATCGACAATTCCATGAAAGAACTATAAAATAAAAATTCTATAAAAATGTTTATACACAAACTTCTTTAAGCCACTTATCAGTTTAATTTTTCAGTTTCACGAAAATCGAGAAAACTCACGATTTTATTTCGCCTCTTCACTTTCTCAAAGTTTAAAGAATGTAACTTTAAAGGCCTTGTGAATTTTAGTGAATTAAAAGCATATATTAGCAATAACCCCCATATGTTGGCTAAACACATTTAGTTTATATGAAAATAGTAAATTTTTTAAACAACTTTTCCCTGAACTAGGTTTATGGGTATTTTGGTAAGAAAAAGTGAACGGTTTTTCAATTCCTCACTTTTAAGACAAGTTTATCTGAATTATGCTTGAATTTCATTTGAATACCTCCAGTCCTTTAAATTTTATTTAGGTCCAAATATTAACTTATTAAATATTAAGATTTTTAAATGCGTGCAAAATTATATGAAAATCAAAAGGCACTCGGTAAATTTTTGGGCGTTCTTTCATCAAATTGTTAATATAATTTGCACGAAAATATATCCATCTACTTTGGAGTAAAAACATATGTTTGAAGATGACTTTTGTAATATAATTATATAAATTGTAATATATTTATATGTATTAAAAATATTTTTTAATAAATGTTTCTGTTGGGTAACAAATAAGATATACAGTTCACAAACAAATCTTAAATTTAAAATACATTTTAGACACAAAATCTTCATGTAAAATTTATTTTAAAGGCAATTTAAATTTAAAGATTCTGTTTGAATACGGGTGTTAATATTTCATTAATTATTACATTAAAAATATATTCATACCTACATTTATCTCTAAACTAAAAATGTTTTACTATTTAAGTATCTGGTTATTCATCATCGACCATAAAAACTTAAAGAAGGAATCACAACCACAGAACATTTTTTAAGAAACAATAAATAAGCATGTCTTTGAGGAAATTTTTTTTTTTTTTTGAAATTTCACTTGGACCCCGATCGATTGCTTTAGAACATAAAAATAATTATTTTATTCTTGGAAAATTAATGTGTAAAAATTTTTGAAATAAAAAATCTTACAAAAAAATCATTTGACATTGAAGTGGTTTTCTAAGTTTTGTGTTCTAATAGCAGTGGTCTCACACATAGAGGAAAAATCATTAAATATAGAGAATTTTCAAATATTTAAGCAGTGTTATTATTTATTAACTGGTATAATCGTAAACAAATACCCATATTATCATTTTGTAAGTATTTCACTATAACTTAATTTATTTCGATGTTTGTTTATACTCCTTTATCTTTTAATTTCGTATCGATGAGGAGAAAATAAAATATAACGGATATATATATATATATATATATATATATATATATATCTGTGTTATCTCGAGGCTTAAGACGGACAACATTTCTTATAAGGATGCAGAAAATATTGAAATAGATAAAGTACAAGCACAAAATATTTTTTGTTAAAAATTACTTCAACTGTTTACAATTCCTGCTAATATTTTCATTTTTTATTAATATTTTTGTAATTTTTGTTAATATCTTGATTAAAACGCTTAGTTTTTATCAAAAAAAAAAAAAAAAAAAAATGTATTTTGATACACATATTAACTATATTTATGTAAAATTTTATAACAAATTGATTGTCTAATAAACCGTGAAACTGCGACAATATTAAAATACAAATTATTCAGATACCACCAACTTATATACCAAAGCCAGCATTAATTTTAAAATTTGAAATTTTATTAAAAATAACAAACAATATTCTGTGTGGATATTTTTTATATACCAATGGACTCTCCTTCTAAATACCTTTCTAATGGTACCACATTTTCTATGCGTTGCCTTGGAAGAAAATACAAAAATTTTCGAAAAACTAAAAAAGGACCTTTTTTAAAGACGGTGTAGCTCATCGATGGAATCGTAATATTTTGGTGTACCTAATAAAACATACCAAGGTTAATTTTAATGGGGTGAGTGAGTCGCCTTAATGTACATATATAGCTTACCTAGCTTGATATTTTAATTTTAGAGTTAGTATTAAACAATTTATTAACCTAAATTGATCTAGAACACCCATATGCTAATACAAAAAACCGTTGCATCATAAAAGCTATATAGCGTAGAAATTATTAAATATTTTGCAATTACATTTCGTCATATGGAAAATTGTTTATAACAATAATTATGATAATAATAATAATAATAATAATAATAATAATAATAATAATAATAATAGTATGATAGAAGTTCACTTATATCATGCGTTTGAAAGAAAATTGTCATTTTAAAAACCCTTGAAAAATTTATTGTTAAATATTTTAAAAATTTAAAACATAGAAAATTAATTTATTTATTAAAAAAAAAAAATACACAGAGAAAACAGATTAGTAGTGGCAAATGAATTTTTTCCCAATCGAATTCAGTCGGTTGCACGTACTATCTTAGAAATCGATTGAGGGGGACGAATATTTCGTTTACTTTTGACATATTATTGAAACCAACAAAGGACATGTTGGTCCATATAATTAATAATTTAGAACAATACAGCTGCTTTAAAAAAGGTACTACTGCTACACAAAAAGCACGGAAAATATGTAAGATTTGGAAATTAAACTACACAAAATGGTGTAATGGGCTATGATTTACCATATCTGTAAACTCTTGACTAGCTTCAATATATTGGTGGTCATGGTAGAATGTTTAACATTGTTAGAACTTGATTTTTGCAAAATGATAAAGATAATTTGTATCACTACATTTTTTCCTGTAAGGCCACGTAAAATTTAATGAATTTTTCGAGATTTCTTTTAAATCACTTACTCGTGATAAAACCCAGTTTTGCAATGATATTGTCTACTTCTAACTCCCATATTTGGCTAAAATCTTGACCATCATATTCTTTAATTGCATTATAAATCACATACATATAGATAATGAAGAAGATGCATATTATGCATATAGAAGATGCCTGCTATGATAAATTTTAGAGAAAACTAGAAAGAAAATTTATATATAATTCAAAATCTCTGATTGTAATAAACTATTTCGGGATTGTATATGTGATGAAAAGTTTCGGTCGTGAAGTCACACATGTAAACCTTTTTTGTGAATAATGGGTTTACTGTTGCCTCTATAGCCCTGCTCCCAACCCAAAATGAAATAACTTCTCTAATTGATGTTATTTCTCATTTTTTTGTGTAACGTTACCTGAACTCAAAACTTCGTATCGCGCAAAATTTCGAAATGTAATTCTCTTAAACCAAATTAAAAGATTTAAGTAAAAATTTCCACTTACTTAAACACTAGTAGTATATGAACTTCTGTATTTTTTAAACTCAAATTGCAAAGGATTTGCTGCAATTGCAAGTTTCTCTGGAACCTTAAATATTATGCCGCTTCCGTTCCATTATTCTGTGTAAAAGTGCACTTAAAATTTTAACTTAACAATTCTATGGACATTGAATGAAAAATAGAGCGAGTCGATAATATTTTTTAATTAAAAAAAAGAAACTTTTTGATGTAAAATAATTTTTATTTAAATTTTCAAAAAAGAAATTAGTAAAAATACTTTTTTATTGGTTGGGAATACCGAATTGTGTTTTCTGTTATTATAATTTATTTTTTAAATGAGCAATTGCTAATTACTGTTACATAATATTTATTTGAATTTATATTATTTTTCCCATCAACCAAATATTTATTGTATTCATCAATATTTATTAATAAAATGTAAATACAAATTATTTGTATCTGCCGAAACTAGAAAATTTATTTTAACAGTATATACATTGATTGGGATAGTTGATAGTTATTAGTTGAAAGTCTAATTTAATTGCAATTATAATTTCATTTCGAAAAGGATCAATTTACTGTTATTTTTATAAATTTTGAATAGTTACAAATAAAATTTTGCTTTACTGTATTACATTTTTATAATGTTGACCATTTTCTAACCAATCTTTTTATGACCGAGTTATACTATATTATATTGCTATAAGTAAACAAAATATATGAATTATTTTTATCCTGTTTTTTATGAAATATATATCTTCGTTACCATATGGGTACGCCATCCACAACATTGACATTTTTTGGTAATATATTCCTTTGAATTTTTTTCGAGAAATTTTGGTATAAAACGTGTTTTCTTTGAAGAACTTAATTGAGACAATGATGAACATATTTGAAAGATTTTCATCGGGTAGCCTAAATATTATAGTGATATTAGTGATGAAGGCGATACTGGTAACGTTTCTAATATTAATATTCTTCGTTTAATCCTTGAAATATTCTTTTGAACTAAAATGTAATTATTTATCATATTGAATATACACATCGAAAAAACAGTTTCGTTGTGGCAACCGAATTTTTTGCCAACCGAATTTGATCACCTACATGTGCTATGCTCAAATTCGTTTGCCACATCGCTATTTGCAACTGTTCATAAAAAATTAATTAACTACTTTATTTATGTATATACATTAGGCTGGCTCAAAATAAGAACAAAAATATAATTCATATAAAGAAATTGCGCTTCACTACATTTACTGTTATATATATTATATGCTACGCGTTATATTCATAGTTAAAAGTTACAAAAAACAGTTTTCTGTTCTCATATATATTTTGGTGCTTTTGCAATATCTATTTAATGATATAATTATTCATACGGTTTTACAATGTCGTCCGGAAATATGGCGGGAATTAAAAGATAATAAATTTAACTTAAAATGATAATGGCACATAAAAATGTACTTTTGCAAAATTGTAGGAAATTTTATAATAGTATCATAACATGTACGATATTTTTGTGACTTTTACCCATGAATATCTTCTGTATCGTACACTTGATTATCGCTGTTTTTAAACAGCATGCAAAGAATATAAAGACGAAGCTAAATAATCCCTTAGTAAACAGACTTTCCATTTGGCATCAGTCATGGTACAGCAGCATTGGTCGAGTAATGATAGTAATTTTTTGTTGAACCAGCAAACAATAAATGTGTTAGAAGAGATGTTTGAAAATAATGCATGTTATAAGTTGCTTACCATTATAACTCATAACATGCAAACTTCTAACGGAAAATCTGTATAAATCATGCAATTCCAAGATGAGAATAGTATCTAACTTTTCAAGGGAAATGTTGTGTTAGTAACTTGTAATTTGCAATGAAAAGGAATCGTCACACATCACTTAAAGATAATGTAGATATAAGTATAATTAATTCATATTTTCTAAACAACAATGTACTCACACATAGATCCATAATAAAAAGTAATATTTATTTTTATTTAAAAATTTGTTATAAAATTCCTTCTCTCCTTTTGTACTTTTTAAAAATGTCAAAAAAATAAATAAGCATTATGTGGTAATCACAGCTATCTTTTGTTTGGAAGCATAGAATTGGTTTCGAATGAGAAATGTATAAGTAAAAAATATTATTTTTAAGTAGTAAAAAAAAACATTTATTCATAACCTATTACAAACTTACTGAATCCTTCACTGCGTGACATAAAGGATAGTGTTATGTAAATATTTCCTCATTCGCTCCTTTTTTGTGTTTAATTCTTGTGCATGATTCTGGTTTCTCTTTATTTATATGAATACATTTAAATAAAAATGACACTAAGTACTGTTATACAAAATGATATTTATATGAGTTTGCTATTGTGTATATACTTGTATTAGTGATTTCTTAACTCAACTTTCTAAGACAGTGTTCTTTCCATTTCTAATTTGCTTTAATTTTATGTTCTTCTCAAAAAATTATGACTATTTCCGCTTAGCAGGAGTGTGTATATTAATGTGTTTTGGTATATTTTAACTCTTGGGCAATTTAACATGACATTAATTGAAATAAATAAAAATTCGCGTTTTAATAAATTACAACCGTAACAACATTTCAGCGACTGAGTTTATAAAAAGACGTGCTATTAAAATAATGCAAACAGTTAGTCGGTTCTCTGTTTGGATAAAATCATATAATTATTAAAACTTGAAGAGAAAAATGTCACTGCAACATTATGAAGAATATTAGGTAATATATTTTAATACTTATGAATTTAACTTAGAATTTTAATTTTAATTTATAATCGAATTTATACAGTTTAGATTGCATTTAACTAAACAAGTTTAACATCTTAATTTCCAAATATTATTCAACTTATTTCACATATTAATACCTACTGTATTGCTATATTCCTTGTTTTTCAAAAAAGCTTCGAATAGAAAAAGTTTTATAATTAAATTTATGAATGAAATTACTCGCACATTACAGTAAAACAAAACATCTTTAATAGTTTTAGAAAATTTGAATGAAAAATCATAACATCGAATAGCAGACTACATAACAATACGCTATATATTTTATAGTACATAAATTATACGTGTTGTTGTCCAAAAGAGATATTTATTTACTCTTTACAGAACAAAATAATATAACTCTATTAGTAAATTTATGTTCACATGTTTATTCATATTAAACGCTATGAGAGACTTTGTTAACATTTTTATGAGATATACTATGTTAATTAAAAAAAGGCTTCTGCGCTTTATGTTTTATGTTAGTCAATAAGAATCTTTGTAACAGTTGATATTGGCAGCTGGTGGAACACTGACTTCCAGTCTCGCGTATACTTTCAAACCATTAAATATAATATATATTTCAAAATAAATTTAGAAGTTTTACGAAATTATTTTAGCAGTTTATATTTATATTTACATTAATATATATATATATATATATATATATATATATTTACATTTATATATTACAACTAATTTTATCGCAAATATATCTATCAACTTTTAAAATAAAAGTATGTGTTTGAAGATAACTTTTTTAATATAATTATATAAATAGTAATAGGTATTGAAAGTAGTTTTTAATAAATACTTCTTGTGGGTAGCAAATAAAATATACATATATTCACATTTTCGTAAACTAATTTTAAAATTAAAATACATTTAAAGATAAAATTTCATACACATTTCATTCACATTTTAAATTTAAAAGTTGTTTTTCCATTCTTATATTAAAGACAAGTATATTTACACCTAAATCTATATTTAAAAGTCTAAAATTGGTTTAGTATTTAAGCTAATCATCACCGACAATAAAAACTTAAAGAAGGAATCTTGGATATCATTCAACACAACAGCAATACATATTTTAAGAAACCATAAACGAACATATCTTCGAGAATAATTTTTTGGGAATCTCCCTTTGATCCCGAACGATTTCTCCAAAATATAAAAAATAATACTTTTTTAGTTTTAAATTTATATAAATTAATGTATAATGAAAAGTCGAAATATAAAATCGTCTTACAAACTGTGTCGTGATAAGGGTTTGGCATCCGGCAATTCCCGGTTGGGACATTTTTTAAATTTCACAGGAAAACGGGAAATTAAAGATTTTATAGCAAAAATTTTATTTTTGACATTCGATACTTGCAAGAGTTCACAGCGTATAATACAACTGGAACGTTATCGGAGAAGAACGTTTAAATTTGTTAATACCAAGGTATCAAATTGAAACTAAATTTGTGCCGAAATAAACACGACAGTGAATGAACTTTATACCGCATCAGTATGGACTTGAAAACGAATCGTACACTGTTAATTTTTAAAACCGGTATTTATTTGTAATAAATTAAAACCAAAGAAGAAAAATTTCTTTTATTTGTTGTCACATTTATTGTAAGTATTTTTATAAAAAACATAATTATAATTTTACATCTTTTTTCCAAACAAAAATTTTCATTCTGTCGTAATTGTGTAAATTTAGACGGAGTTGTTCATCAGCACTGGATTCTGCTGTCTTTTAAAGAAATTGTGCAACAAGACTTTTCGATACACTTGACTTCTTCATTACATATTATCGAGAAGGTATTTTCGATAAAATATTCCGCTTCATCACAATCATTATTTTTATCTATTTTTTCATAAATAATTAATTTTTCCACATTCACGCATTTACAATCGCAATTTAATAACAACGCTGTAAAAAAACCAAGCCGAGCAAAACTTCCACCGTACTACATACATAGGCTGACAATATAAATCATTGCCCCAATTTTTTTACAGATAGTGTACTATTCGCAACCAGGAATGGAATTAAATATGCAGTTTTAAGATGAATAGCTCGATTTGAACGAAATTTCACATGTTGATAGTAGAGATATAGACGAGTTTAAGCTTTGTGTTTTGACTAAAAGGGGTGGATCTACAAGGTTTCAAACTTCGAGTTTGAAAATATATGATACCGATTTTTTATATCTGAACGGATTTTAAAGATTTATATATGAGTATAATCTTCCAGTTTATATATATATATATATAAACTTTAGATTACAAATAATTGAAACTATATTATTCATACCAAAAGCTGTGCGTAAGACATCTCATGCGTCCTTAAACTTGTTCACAAGTTTGTTTGTGACACAAAACATCGGGCGATGTTTCGAAAACATCATATAGTCATTTCGCATATGCTAACAAATTAAAAACGAAAGTGTTCGAAAAGCAGATGCAGGTGGCAATGTAAACACAACCGTTGCCAATTTTGCAACATCATGCTTTTCTCAGAGTATTGATCGACTCAGAATCATTTTCAGTACATACATAATTGTGGAGGGTATCTTGTGTTTGGGATTGACTATATCTTTTTTACTCATTTGCACCTAACTTTCTCCATTTATTCAATGCTTTTATCCCAAGTTTATTCTTTTGAATCTAATTCAATGCTGTGTAAATCAAACATACTTTATGGATTAATTCAAGTCCGTTTTCTTTGTTGCCATGTATAATTTTGACATTTACCTATAGCCTAGTCGAGGTTTGATCTAAAAATTTCTGCCGTAAACAAACTTGGATAACATGAACGATAATTAAAAAAAATCAGTTATCCATTTAAAATGCTCTAAATGAAAATTCGAGGCATAACAACATTTTTTGAAATTTAATAATTTTATTAACCAAACAAAATTCACTTCGGTGGGAAAGGTATTACAATATTAAAATATATTTCTTTGTAAAATAGTTGCGGGGGGACTAAATCGCACAATTTTTACAAGTGTAGATCGCTCCACTATATTTTATAAAAGCGATGGCTCACATATAATTCTCATCTCGAAAAATACTTAAACGTGCACATTTATGTTAGATAAATGCCAATATCGAAATGAAATTTTACATATATAATAATTATTGTAATTATTATCATAAGGATCGTTCCACAATTGACCATAGGTCCCGCATAAGGTTCTTCCCGATAATCATTTTAGTGTTTATATACAAGCATGTATCATATGATTGATCTTGACCAACACTGCTTATTTTTATCCTTTTCTATTTGTTTTAATACCAATTAAAATAAAAGTATCATAAAAATTAAAAAGATATCAATTTATTGAGATCTCATTTTGAAATTTGTACACTATAACGATAAATTCATTGTAAACATCGTGTCAAAAAATAATGAAAATTAAAAGACCCTTTTTCAATATATACTAGGATAAAGATATTTTTCATTTTAGGGATCCTTGTGCCAGGAAGATATTTAACTTTTATAACTTTATGATGAAGAAGTATATTATTCCTTTCCATTGATACCAATTTTGTTACCATAGGATAATTGTTATAAAAATTAATTAACTTTAAACTTTGTTCATTTTTAGAAAAAATTACTGAGGTGTCCTAATATTTTAATGAACACGCAAAATTAAAAAAAATCGAAGATGTAAAATTTTTAAAACTGTAACATTGGGTCGAAATTTTTTTGAATTACTCTGTTACAATAACTAAGGTTAACCTTCAATAACAAAATCTAGGTAAAGAAGTCATTTTTTTTTAAGTTTATCACATGAACTTGTTCTCCAGTAGAAAATAAAGCGAATTTAAGTAAAATGAGTTAGAAGAGCTATTATTAGAAGTTAGTTCAAAATATACAAAAGTTTGAGTATGTTCCTTTTATTGCAGAAAAGTAACTTTCTTTAGGAAAAAATAATAAACATTTTAAAAATATTTGTTATTTATTAGTACGACATATTTTATATATTCATTCGAGTCGCTTTGAATGTGCACAACAGAATTTTAATAGGGTTGTTTCTGTACTTTTTGGGTAAAGTGCGGTAAAATAAGAAAAAGCTAATTTTTCTCCCACAAAAATACAACAACGTACAAAACTACAGGAACACAAAAACCCAAATTGTATACCTAGAAATAAAACATGAAGCTATTTTAAAAATTCATACATATGTAAATGTAATTTTATTTTTCAACATATTTGAATATTTTTAATTTTTTTTAATGAAACTTTCCTGTCAGTAACAAAAACAAAAAAATTCTTATTTATTTTCGTTAAATTTTTTTTTTGTATATTTTTATTATTTAATTATTTGATAATTTACGTAATCTACTAGAAGAAATATTCTGGGCTATTTCGTGCAAGAACAAGAGCACGGGAACATTTATCAGTAACATTGGGATCCCGCGTTCTCCCAATTTAGAGTACGGGAAGAAAGCTAATAATTATGTCACAAACGGGGAAAAATTTTTAAACTTCTTAAAAAAAGTATATGGTCCCATATATTTTCTTCTATTGTTTTTATTTTGTTCATAGTATCTAGGGTTGCCAAGCAAAAATTCCGATTGGGATATACAAGAGCCGATTCTTGGGAATTTTAAATTTCAAATGTCGAGATTTTTTTTGTGTATCCCGATTTTATGCTTTTTATTTTCATAAAGCTTATATTTTACCTATTATTTTGAAAACACCTTTAAAAGGATTGAACTGTTATTATATGATTATGTCTAATGGAAAGTCAAACTGAAATTACTGTCAAATTATATCTGATAAGAAAAAAATATTAAAAAGTACAGATTTTTTAGTTAGAATTAATTTTTATTTTAAAAATTGATATCATTGTTAAAGGACACAAAAACAATGAGTTTGGAAATCTGGAGATAACCCTTATTGTATATAAGCCCTTTATTTGTACTTTAAATATTGTCTAAACAAGAAAACGGAAAAATTTTTAATTTAACAATAGAGTGAAGAACCAAACGGAATGATCAGAAATCAAGCTTTATGATTAAACGTAAAGAACTTAACATTCTTGACGTTTTCAATTTTTTAAGAACTTTTAAGAAGAAAAACAAAGAAAAGATGAAAAAGTTATGTTTGAATGTAATTTTAGTCAGTAATTTTTCTGTTCTGTTAACCTAAATCGGAACAACTGGAAATAAAAAATCTTTATGTGAAAAAAAAAAACTGAAAACAGCACATTAAATCCTTTAAATTTCATCCCATTTTTTGTTTAAAGGAATATTTGTTTTCAGTTGAAAGTAATGAGTTATAAATATTACCTTCAGTTTATTTAATTAGCTTATTAATTAAAAAAACAAAATCTAGCTATAAAACAATTGATAATTATTTGTATTAAAATTCTCTCTAAATTCAATAATTATTTGTTTTAACGTAGTAGCAAAAAAGACTTTCAAAATGGCACCATTTAAATTTTTTATTGTTTTATTCAATGCTAACTCTGCAAGCAAAATTAAAAATAGAAAAAAAACATTTCAAAAAATATTTTAGTAAATCCAAAAGTTTTTATTAGGTTTTTTAGGTTTATTAAATTATTAAACAGAAAATGCTAACTAACTGAAAAAGTTTTTAAACTTTGATAATTTATTTTTGGTTCTCCTTATAACTTTAATTTCAATGGCTTTCCTTTTTCTAAAATGTTTATTTTATATATTTACATTTTCTCACACTCAAACAAGCATTTTGAATGTATTAATTAATACATTGCTTTTGTAATGCTTAACAAACAATATTATGCAAATACATACTTACTACAAAAATATTTTAATTCTAGATACATTTCAAAAGCAAAACATATTAAGTTTAAAATGATTCTCAAAAGGCTTTGTTATGCAAATACATGACCGAAAAACCCAACCTACCAGTAAAATTTTGAATCCATTTTTGTAAATTTCCTAGCATTGTTAGAGAGCTTCTAGAAATCCTTGTTAAGAAGATATGTAAAGATATATAACTTTTCAATATAGAGGATGTTAAAATGAGGATTAGATGATGTAAAACAGAGAGAGGCGACTTTGCCTTGAACATTTTCAATGGAAAGTGAGATCATTTTTAAAAAGCCTGCTGTATTTGTTTGTCCTTTCAAATTTACCCACTAAAATGGTTATGTGTAAATTACTGTATTTTAATGCTTATTTTAGTATAGGCCAATTTCGTTTTTATTTTTTGAAATGTATTTGGACTTAGATACAATTTTTGCAGCAGAAAATAATCCGATTGTTTATGTTACTACAGCTGATGATAACTCCGGAATTATAGTTATAAATCCTCTTGGTGTTAGTAAAAATATTTTGACACCATCTAATGTGTTTGCTGCTGCATCTTCCGCAATTGTAGAAGATGCAGAATATGTCTTATCGGACCTATAGATTTCAGGCTGCGTTTATATGGGGAAATTGTTCTCTTTTACAGTTAAAAAACAATTAACTTCTAAATACTTGGCTTTGCCATTGAATGTTAAAAAATTTAGTCTACACACGATTATCTATCAAAGGAGACATAACAAAGAGCATTATTTTCTAACATGGTGAGGGCTTAAAACAAGTCAGCGGTTGCGTTACGAAACTCTGGCAATATATTTAAAGGGCTGATTGGCAAGTAAGGTCATCGCTTTTCTGAAGTCTCTTTCTCGATCTCGACATTATACTACTCAGCTTTGAAACAAATTGTTTAGTTAAGTTGAAAAGATAATTGACTATATTTGTAGTCAATTTCAAAACTAAGATCTAAAGGTCTCGTATAATTTGTTTATATAATTAGTAGCGTATACCTCATATATTTTATATGTATCTTTAAAACTAAACTAAGGCAATAAAATTATCTTCCTAGAGAATATAGCTACTATTGAGTCATTCTCTACTCTGGGTGAAGCCCGATATATTACTCAGTAATACATCCTCGAGACATAGTTATCATTATCAGTTGATATCTACTAAAAGAACGCTCGTGAATATAATTAAGTCTGCATTACTGTAGTGGGAACAATCGTTTAAAATATTTTTTCCTCATCTAATTAACTTCTACAAACAGTCATCCTATCATATAGTACACCGAGAGAATACACGAAAGGAACGAAATTGTTTTTCTACTAAAAGAACATTTCTATAAAATGAGAGGAAAGATAGTCATAAGAGTTAATCGGATTAACTTTTTGATAGATAGCAGATAGCTCGCAGGGCCTAAAACAAAGACAATGCTAGTGACGAATTGAGAAGTCTTTAAAATACCGAAAATACGATTTCAAGCTAGTGAGATACCCTTCAAATGTAACAAAAGCAAGTCCTGAAGAATAACTTAGGCGTAACATTAACACCTGGAAATATGATGAATACCATGCTATATTCTACAAGTGCTTGGAGATTGTGCGAAGACTTCATTAATAAGATAATGAAGGAGAGATGCGCAGCAGCTTCGGACCTCCTTACTTAGAAATAATAAGGAGGATATAGGAACTAGACTGATTTAAACTACCCACCCTGATGAAATGTGGAAGTAGTCCCGGGGTGATGTTAGTGGAGTTTTAGTTGGCCCACTAGTTCAACAAAAGAAAAACAGATTTATAGATAGATAGATAGATCGATTGTGTTTTGTTGAATGTTATTGTCAATGCAGTGTTATAGTAATGATTTACTCATTGCGAAATGAAACAGGTGGTAGCAGTTCTACAAAAACAGTAATACCACGAATTCATTAATTCATGGAATTTGACACTTCAACGGGTAAGCAAAAATTGTGCTTATATGGAGTACGAAAACAAAAAAAAAAAATTAATAAGCTTATTAAGTGAGGTCACCCGTTTCAATTCGCCTTGGTTTTTACAGTGTGTGTGTGTGTGTGAATAGTATTTAAGTTACATAGTGACTGCGTTCAGTAAAAATTCGTTCGAGACAGTAAAATTTAATTTTAATGTTCTGCTTTTTATTTTCATTACTAGCAACGTATGCATTTCTAAATAAAAATTACAAAATTATCGACAGTTAACAATGACTAAAAAGTTAGGTAAAATTTATATAATTTAAATCAAACCAGTTTCAAAAGTGGGGACTGAATAAAACAATCGATTACATAAATTGCTTTTGGAACAAAAATATGTAACCATATTACCCTTAAGTTTAACACCCTTTGCTAAATTGTGGTGTCAGCTTTATTTAGTTAATATAGAAAAAACATAACGATGTCCCTAAATGTAACTTTGTAATATATTTATACATATATTTACATACACATGTGGTTGAAAAATGTTTATAAAACCAAAATTTTATTTTTCTTTCCCTTTTAGGGCCACATTTTTACAGTTAAATAATTCTTTTGGTAGATAGACGAACAGGATTATGGCTGTCAAAAAATGTTTAGTTATCTATGTAAATGATTAAGAAGGAAAAAATTTATTAAATTTACTAAAAATAAAAAGATCGAAAATAGAATTTGTTTCGAAATTTTGTAAAACTAAAATAAAGTTTCGTATGAAAACATTTACAAAGTAATCCAGAAAACATACAACTAAATTAAACAGAAGAGTAATTCAATGTTAAAGCGGACTGTAGACTTTGACCATTGAATGTGTTTATCAAATCATATAGATTTAGACTCATGTCCTTTTCCAGTCCAAAAATATGACGGTTTAAAAAAAGAAAAAAGTCTAAAAACAAAGGCGTACTTTATAAAGTTTTTAGCCCATGTCCCTTTCCGGACCAAAAATATAACGGCTTAAAAAACGAAACAAAAGCTAAAAACTCTGATAACTTCTAAATTATGCATGGCAGATTCCTGGTTTTAGTTTCATATTAAAGACAAAGATATTAACTTTATAACAATATGTATAAAGTTTTTTTTTCATCAAAAGTCCAAAGGTCAAAGTTAGACATATTAAAATCAAACCATTATATCTGTAAAACGCTATTTTTAAAAATCCTTAAAAAATTATATAATGCTGACATACTTTTCTTCCTCCGCATGTAAGATTTCCAGGTGGACACTCATTTAGTTT
The DNA here is from genome assembly GCA_932274085.1 of Protocalliphora azurea. NCBI lineage: Eukaryota > Metazoa > Arthropoda > Insecta > Diptera > Calliphoridae > Protocalliphora > Protocalliphora azurea. The sequence continues at coordinate 89,404,472 of OW026520.1, forward strand.
AGCAGTTATGGACTAAAATAAAATCTAATTACGAGAGAAATTATCTCAATTATATACAACAAAATCTAAATTTTAGTATAAATTTGAAGCTACAGATATTGCCTTCAAAAGGATATGTAAGTTAATTTAATTCGAAAGTTCAAAGGTAAAAATCAGAGTTATAAAAACTAAACCAATATATTTCCAAAATCTATACTTTTAGAATTCTCCAGGCCTTAATCGTGCAAGATTTCATGTTGGACACCCCTTTAAGTTAGAATTTATGTAACAAAATATAAACTAAAGTCTAATTTTTTATTTAAAATGTGAATGTTTTAAATGGGAGATCATAAAAAAGAGAAATATTTAAAATTTTACATACAAAAAATTTGTTTTTGATCATATTTTGCTTCGCAACTCCTAAACGAAAAGAGACAGCAACTTAAATTTTGACACGAGTCAAAATATATATATATATATATATATATATATATATATTAAGAATTTTAAAATACCGTTTTTTGAAATATTCAGCTTTAATCTTTATATCAATTATTTTGACACTTTATTTTGAAGTAAATTTTTATTTCTATGAAATGAAATTAAAACTAGAATTCTACTATGTATAGTTTAGAAGTTTACACTTTTCGATAAAATTCATTCATTTTTAAAACGTTATATTTTTGGACCGGAATGGGACTTCAGTATGAAAGGCTGTGATTAGAACAAACTTGCAATAGATAATATATGTAGGGAATTGCATTGAAATCGGAGATTTCAAATCCGAGAATGCATTTTAATATGGAATCACTCAAAGTTTCATGAAACTGAATAAAAAAAAAAAAAATACATTTTTTATTGATTTTTCCTCAAACTTTAAACAATGGATTGTATTCTTTATTTTTTATTATGCTTTGAGTGCGGTATAGCCCTTATAAAAGGGTCTTCATAGCAAATTTGAATTATCAGGCAATAATAACAATTAGGTATCTTATGTATAATCTAATATTCAAATTTGTCCCAATAATTGAACATCATATGTAGGTATGTATATATGCAGGTAGATGGGAGAAGACCCTATGTCTCAAGTCGTAACTCTTTTTAATAATAATGTAGACATCGTAGGTTGATATTATAGGAAATCTGTATCACGAACGATTTTCGTTAGCTTTTTTCTCAACCAATACTCGGTGATAGGTTAAGTCTGGTATCATGTCATCTACAAAATTTTGAGATATTGTTTATGCAAAGGCTAGACAGTGACATAGGAAATGTTCCATCTATTCGATGTCACCTCTACATGCTCTGCATTCATTGCTGCGTTCCCCATATAGGTGATGTAAATGTACATGTAAGATAATCAGTTGTAACTGACTTCTTGCTTTCGCTTCATTTTGGTCTCCCCACAGGATCTCCGTAATTTTGACCACAGTTTCTTCTATTGTTTTAACGTAAACTTTCTATTCGATTTTTATAGACTTGGAAGACTTTTCGCTTCCCTTCCTGTAACTTTCTACCTACAGTGACCAAATTATTCGCTTTCTCATTTCCAATCACCCCACTATGACTAAGTACCAAATGATGTATATTGTGCCATTCTTCCTGCAATCTAAAACTGTCCTGGATTTGGTACTTTCGGACACAAATGCTCTTGGCTATCCGTTTATATCTCTTGAAAAATTTCCAATGGCCCAGTCCATACATTATGTGATTGCACGGACTTGCGCTTGAAAAGCCGTGTTATAGCTCGGGTGGTGGAATTATAGTTTGGTCACTGATTCCTCTGCATAGAGAGCAATTCCAATTCTACTCCCTAAGTTAGAGATTGTCGATGTGATATCAATGTGATACTTCAAGAATCCGGTCTGATATTTTCAAGTTGTTCGAATTTATATTCGTCCAGTCCCTCAATTATATTGTGATGGTATGTTTTGTAGTTCAGATTTATTTATGCCCCTATCCCTATCGGTTTGAACAAATATAATATTTTCTAAAGTTTTATGTTATATTTCTTGTCGCTAATGTCCACCATACTACTGTAGCATAGCTTAGTTGAGGTCTGATTACACTTCTATAAAGCCCACTTAGAGCGCATTGCCTTACGGGATATTTTAATTTCTTTTTTTTTAGTAAATCGAGGTTCGTCGTTATACGTGATCTTCATATTCCCTGTAAACACAAAAATTTTTTGTTTTGTCAGTTTTTACATTAATTTTCCTTGGAAATTATGACACATAAAAAAGTGTCATAGTGTCTATAGACATAATGAGAAAATGAAATGCAATTAGTGACCCTTTTCAGTGCAACTTTAATTTAGAGAAGCCAGAGTTTGTCCATAAATTTTATTATATAATGTATTAATTTTTATACCAAACATTGCCATAATGTCCATGGATACTACGACATTGGACATTATGACATACTCCCTACATTGAATTGTGGTAATAGGATGCCCCCCTTTTCATACCGTATTGTACTTTGTCTCTCATGTTTATGTCATACATCTGTACATCTATTCCTTAGCTTATCCTCGATCCAGTCTAACGATTAGATAATTACATCGGCAAATACGTTTTTGAAAGCAAAGTAAGTGACTTCTTAGCTGCAATTACATTTTCTTTAAATTATTTCATAAATTAATTTTATTTCCTTTAGTTTATTTGAATTTCAAAATTATACACTGAAAAAATAAGGAATTTTATTTATCGATTAAATTTTTATTTGATTTTGCTCCAACCATTACGGACTTTTTTATTGGTTCAAATTTAGATTAAATACGAATAACGTATTTATTTTTTCTATTCAAGAATTAATGGAATCTTCACTAATGCTTCCCAAGTTAAAACGAAAAAATTTTGACTAAATCTCTTATTGGAAAATTTTATATATTTAAGAAATATAAAAATTATTTAACATGTCATATAAATAAAGGTTGTGTAATATACACGAAAACCATCTTAGAAGGAGCATTGTGTTACTTTCCCACTACTAATCAAGATCGTTTTGCATATAGCGATGAGCCGTGCCTCAAGATCAGAATGCGGTATAACATGGGGTATGCATTCATAACTGGCAATTTTCAATTATTTTTATGGCATCACTTTGCCGTTACATAAATCCAGTGATAAGATCACGAAAACTGAAGATATTGTTAACTTTGCAACGGATAAGAGTAAACGAGAGCGAAAGGGTGGCGTTACGGATTTATTCTGATGTAAAAACATTATTTTGAATTCAGTATTATATGTAAAATAGCAAGACAAATCTTTTGCTACGTGAAAATTAATATCTTCAATTCCAATGTTAAGTACCAAAGGATGTGAGACATCGAATAAAACACGAGAATTGCTCTAAGTCTTTGCGAAGAGTTCTAAGAATCTTCAGCCAAAGTATTCAACTTCAGACTATAAACAAAAAATACAAATCAACCTTGAAATTCAAAGACGAGAAAGGAATTGGGTTGGTATAAATCACGTAAATTACATTTAAAATTTTCACAAAACATAAAAAAATTGTTCTTACTTCATCTCAATCTGCATTTTTAGTATATTAAAGCCCAAGGAATCATTAACTGGGTTTAATTTACATAAAATCATTGTTATTTTTTGTTTAGTTTTTTTTTTCATAGATTTAAATTGTTGACAAACAAATATATAATAAATTTAAAATGTCAACGAAATGTGGAATACATTAATAAAATTTTTAAATAAAGACAATTAATAAATGAATTGAACAATTTTATAGAATATTGTTTTTTTTTTTTTTTTTGTATATTTATGTATTTCTATAAGTAGGTAATAATTTTCTTAACTGAATTAAAATAGTCCTTACTGTATTTCATAGAAGAATATAATTTCACTATTTTATTAAAATTTATTATGTAACACTTACAGTCAATTATTAACACAAATATTACCATTATATACATTGAAATTGTCTTTGTCTTCACAAAAGATTCGAAAGTGTAAAAACTTTATTAACATTAAATTGTAATAACCTTAATGTAGTAAAATTTGGCATTACTTGCAATAATTTGCTGAAAATAAAACATATGACGACCTTAACTAAAACAGTAAGATATAAAAGCTCTTGCAGAATGTAAATGAATTGATTGAAATTGCAAAATATTCAAAGAAAAATATTATTTAAAAGACTTATGAGATTCTAATGTTTAACATTTCTAATAAAAAGTTACACATACCGGAGTAAAAAATGGCGAAAAATTGCTAATTTTTAATTAATTGTTTATGATATGAAAGTATTGTGTATATCATTTGTTTTGTACTTTCAGAAATCTCTGTAGTGTAAACATTTCTATGACAACGCAGTTTGTATTGCAACCTTGCAAAATACAGAACTTTTAAAATAAAATAAGTATTTCCTTAAAGTAACTAAACTCAACTTTCGAACGAAATTTTACTACAAAAAATTAAGCTGAAACAAAGAAAATAAGAATACATACATAAGTAAGCATGAAGTGAATAAATACGTTTACTCCTAAATAACTGACTAAATAACTTATTAATACGAAGACAACAATATACACACAAACAAGTGAGACATTACAATACCACTTAACTTATATATACACTTATAAGTATTCACTACTTCAGCTAAAATTTTTACAAAAGGGATTTAAGGTTTGTAGCATACACCCAGAGAAATAATGATCACAATCTAGTTCAAAATGATACCATTCAGAGTTAATGGTATAGCAGACACGTACGTGCTAAATTTAAAAACGGCATGTTCAAATCTGCAACGGAAATTTGTTTACGCAATGGTATCAAATTGAAACTAAATTTGTATATTTAACACGAGAGTGATTGGACTTGATACCCTTATTTGAAATTAGTTAAAATCAAAAAAAAAAAAAAAAAAAAAAAAAAAATGTTCTTTATATGTTGTTATATTTATTATAAGTATTATTATAAAAAGTCTACAAATTTTATTAAATAATATATAATTATAATTTTACCTCTTTTTTCCAATCAAAAAGTTTCATTTTAAATGCCGCTCGCACGCCTAACAGTGGCTAATCCTACCTTAAGTCTTCCGTACTGAAATAGGGCAAATTTTAAATGTCACTTGTGTGGCTAAATAAAACAATAAATTATGTTAATTTTAAATATAATTTTTAAACCTTTCAAATAAACAATTTCTACCGTGAATTGACGGAGTTTTTCGTCATCACTGAATTCTGCTACTTCTTTGTCTGTTAAACAAGTTGTGCAACTGGAATTTTAAATATATTTGACTACTTCACCACGTATTCTAGAGGAAATATTTTCGATAAAGTATTCCGTTTCTACATTATCATTATTTTTATAAATTTTTCGTAACTAATTAATTTTTCCATATTTAGAACGGCAATTTAATAATAACTGTAACAAGACCAAGCCGATCAAAACTTCTAGTGTAGTACGCTGGCAATATAAATATCAGCGGCAATATTATTAAATTACTAATGTGCGATTCGAAAATTGAAATAGAAATAAATATACAGATTCAAAACGAATAGTTCGATTTGAACTAAATTTTACATGATGACAGCAGAGCTATAGACAAGTTTTGTGTTTGGAATATATAGGCCCAATAGCTTCCAAAATTGGACGCTTCGAGTTTGAAAATAAGCGATTTATATCTGAACCAATTTCAAAGATTAATATATGAGCAAACTAAAAAAACTGAAAACTAAAATAAGCTGCCGTATGTATTGGCCATCTCTTCTAATTTATGAGATATTGGACTTCGAATTTTAAAAATTTTCTTTCGCTATACGGGATCCAAATTTTCAGATATTTTTTAAAATAACATTTTGAAAAAATCTCTTCGAAATCATAAGTATTTAAATTTTGAATTTAAAACCCAAAAATTTTTAGATTTTAAAATTAAAATTAGAAAGCTAGTCTTTATACTACAAATAATTGAAAGCATATTATTCGTACATCAAAATCTGTGCGAAAGACATCTCATACATTTTTAAGTTGCACAAATATCATTAAACTTGTTCACAAGCGGCATTCGACGTGTGAAAATTTAATGGCTTGTATTTTGTGATACAAAACGTAGGTGGATGTTTCGAAAACACATATTATTAAGAACTCATATGTTGGGAATACAATTGCTTCTTATCAACGTAGAAGCGTACTTTGTAGGTACTTTGTCAAATTAAAACATTTTCATTGAAAAGTACACAACAACCGGCGTATACGTTGAATTGTGTACGTTCGAATAGATTTTATTGTATTTTTATACAAAAACTATGACCGTATTTATCATTTCAAAACAAAAATAAGGAAAAACAATTAAAATACATATATATTTTTTAAATTAAATTTTTTATTTTTTGAAAGGAAAGTTCAATATTCCAATATTTATGTCAAACAAAGAGGTACATGTATATCGCAATTGTAGATAAAATGAACGCAAATACAATAAAAATACGGCCGTAGTACGTTCCTATGACTCAGTAGTGTTCCTTGCAGTATGTTAATATGTTAAAGACGAAGGTTTTTCGAAAAATAGATACCGTATAATGTGACAGTGTAAACCCAACCGTTGCCGATTTTCAACTTCATTTTTCCCTCAGTGTAATTCAAGCAATGTTTAGTGTCCAAAGTTAATTTATCTATGACAAATGAGCAGCTCAGCATAAAAGTAAAGATTTTATATGCCCTTTAATTTATACATTTTAAGCAAGAATACAAACTAATACGGAAATACCTATAATAAGCATACATATGTAATACCACCACTCTCTTCTAACATTTAAACATTTTCACATAAAGTCACAAAAATGCGGTTAAGTAAAATTATTCACATTGTCAAAATAAGCAAACATTCATGGTTTATTATTCCTTCTTCCAATACTGTCTCCTTATTCTAAGTGTCGGCAGAACTTAAGGCAAATTACATTGATATTACCAGTAAGTGACATTAAATACAATATAATAATGTAAATATAATTCCAAATGCTAAATAAATTTGCAATTTTATGTTGAAGTTAGGAGAAAAAATTTCTTATTTTTAAATGTTTGAATTGAACATGTTTTTCTAACACATCTGTTTTCCTTTTTTGTTGCATTAATTTTTAATTATTTCAATACAATAAATCATGTCAGTTAACAACTAAAAATAATTTTATTTGAAAGGAATACTGGTTATATAAAAAATGACATATTAAAAAGCAATTTTTAGAAATGTCCCATGTGAATTTATTCCCATTTCAGTTGTAAATTTGTGCAAATTGTGTTTTTTTCATAAAGACATTAAATTTTTAAAAGTTAATAAAACAATATTTTATACAGCTGGCTAGCCAAAAAAAGGGTTCAACCTACCAACTGAAAATATGCTTCCACTTCAAGAAAATTTATTGAGACCAATCTCCCTACTTGACAGATAAAACGTACGAAGGTTTTTTATTTTACCATTATGACTTTAGTGTGTCACATCATTAAAAATTTAAACTTCCCGTAAATGTTTAAAAAATAGTGAGTAAAATCTGTATCTAATGCATAATATAATTATTCCTATATTACACCGTACAACAAAAACCAAAAATTTGTCTCACACATGATAAATTCCGTAAAATATAGATTAAACATAGTATAACTGCGTTTTCAGTTTTTCATTTCGTTTTCCTTTTTCGTTTTTAAATGACTTTAAATTTTTGAAAGATGTACGAGATTAATTTTTAATTTTACTACTTTATAATTACTATTAAATATGATATGGATATCAAATAAAAGATGATAATTTTGCCATAACAACATATAAGTCTTTGTTAAAATAATACAAAAAATTTTGCAAAAAAAAGTCATTCAAATATTTTGTCGTTTCATATCCTTGAAAGTTTCCAACAAATAATTTCCAAAAAAAAAAAAAAAAATATATGTTAAAGATGCCAATGTTCAGTTTAAAGTACCAAAATTTTATGGTTTTACCCTTATTACTTTAATCCATACAACGACTTGAAAATTAGTCCTAAGTACAAATTTACAAATTTAATTTTCAGTTTAGTGTAACAGCGAGCATGTAAAATATATATTTTTGAAAACATAGTATTTAAATTTGAAGTAATTCTTACACTATTTGTAACGTGACATTATTTGGATGATTTTAAAATATATTTTAAAATATATTTGAAAAAAAAACGATGGTTAGTTCAGTATTTATATTTATTTAGATTTGAATCATTACTTATAATATTAATCTGCGGAAAGATAGTAGGCTATGATTTTTATATTATATTTAATATCATTTTGTGAGTATCTAACAAGAAAAGAGCCGTGGTCAGTCAACCGCAACAACATAATACACTAGATCATTATGTACTCCCGTTAAAGTTATTTTCGGGAGAGGTCCTTTTATAGAAACCGATTTTTGTTAAAATTCATACACTTATGCAAAATTTTTTTATGCTAAATTTAGTTCAAAATCTAGTATTTTGTCAAATTTATATGTATTGATATGATTTTCTGAACAGAATCTTATATGGGAACTATGTTTAATTCTGCACAGATCATCTTGAAATTTGTAATGTAATTTATAGTTACATAAATTATATATATTGCAAATAAAATTACAAAATAAATTATTTATATGAATTTATGCGTCTTAATGCGACCGATCTTTGCGAAATTTTGTTTTATTTCAATACTGATATTTTTATGGTACTTATATAAGTTAAAGTATTTCTCGGAAGGAGGTCTCTTACACTGCACCAAATCTTATAGGTGATATTGACGAAAAATATTCGTGGAATTTTAACAATATATATATATATATATATATATATATATATATATATATATAACAGATTTTTTCTTCAAATCAACTAAAATATTTTTGTTGTTGATTTGAATAAAATAACGAAAAGTCTGTTAAATCAAAGAAACTTTAGTTAAATTGACAGTAACTCTTCGTAAGTAAAATAATACACAAGTTTATTCAATTTAACACCCTTAAATGAATTTGACAAAACTTTGTCAAATTGAATAAAATTCAGTAGTTAAAATGAATAAACATTCTTCAATTTGAAGGAAAAAAAATACAGTTAGTTCGAATAAATTGTTTATTCAATTCAACTAAAATTTGGTAGAATTAAAATTGTGCAGTAAAATTTAAAAAAATTGTTAGGTTAGGTTATACGGGCATCAGTAAATGTAAACTTGGGTCCTATTATATCCGAGAATAGGTTCGAATCGAACCAACCTTAAGCACGCATAAAAGACCTGCAGACAATTGCAGAGAGATCAGATAATCAGTGTATATATGGACTACCAAATTCAGCAGTCCTTATATTCACAAGAGCAGGACAGTGATAAAGAAAATGTTGTACTGTCTCTTCTTCCTCCTCGTTAAACTTCTAAAATAGTCGCTAAAAGGGAGTCCTAGTCTCCTAGCGTGTGCACCAGCAATCCAGTGCACTGTAATAATGGCTACAGTTGTTCGTAGCTGATGCCTTGGCAATCCCAGAATGAAACTCAGCCGTTTCTGATCGTACTGGGGCCATATCTGTCTCCAGATAGAACATGCAAACTCGTTTGAGCTATCTACAAGTACTGCAGTACCATTGATTTGCAAGATAACAGCGGTATGCATTGGTCCGTTTCTTCATTTTAAAGAAGAGGACCAGTTCTGGCTAATTCATCCGCAATAATATTTTCCGGGGTACTTGAGTGACCCCCTACCCAGATCAACTCTAGCTTTGAATGTCTCGCCATCTCATTCAAATATGTCCGGCATTCATGTACCAGCTTGGATGTCGAATAGATACCCGAAATAGACTTAATCGCGGGTTGACTGTCGGTCAAATTTGAATATCCACTCTGCATACTCTGTAGTACATTAGCCCATTTACCGCTCTCCAAATGGCTGAGATCTTCGCTTGAAGATCAGCAATTTAAAGGAGATGTTCCTCCTATATGCGGGAATAAAGACACCTCCCCCAACCCCTACAGAAGATTTGGATCATCAGTGTAAACCTCAATTAATCCGACTTAATCCGGCTGAGATTGAAATTGAGAAGCCTCTGTACAAAAAGGATTTGGGAATAAAATAATCAATATTGTCAAGGATGTCATCCGAGATTCGCAAAATTGTCGCATGGGAATAGCTCCTACCGTTCCATACACCTATAGTACTGAGCCTAGTCACCGACATGATGGCAATTTGTTTGGACACTAGATCCATTGGCATCTAGTTCATCAGAACGAATAATGCCTTGGATGGTGTTGTACGTAGCGCACCTGTAATTAGTAGCGCTGAGCTACGGATTTTTCCATCGTTTTCCACTTTAGTATGGAGCAATAGTATAGTACTGTCTGACATCTTTAATTCAACTCCAATATGGTTGGAAAATTTATAACTTAATTGTTTTTCAATATACGAGTATTTGTTTGTTCCACGTTTGTTGCACCTTCATTATTATTATCATTTAGTTCATATATGAATATATCAGTAACAATAGTAATAGTAGTAATAGCAGTAGTATATTTGGTGTGATTCAAGCAATATAAGATATTGATTAACTACTAGTAAAGAGTTTAGTAATAATTATAGTTGTATTATCTTGTACAATATATGATGGTACAACATATGACTCAATAATCAATTTATAAAAATAATCACTTTTAATTAATTTGTTTTAATTAATGAAGCTGTGGGTAAATTTTAATATAAAAACCAATTTGTTAAGTAATTGTTCAAAAATAAAGTATAATTAAATATGTAGAAATATTTAAAACTATGCAAACATAATATTTAATTTATTACAACAAAAGTTCTTTTAATTTATGAAAATATCACACAAGAATTTAATTTAATTTCAACTTAATTACAATTAGCGACATAATTACTATTACATTAAAAACCAAAAAAAAAAATCTTCTCTAAAATAATAAAATGTTATACCTCAGTTTTCTTATATAGCATTTAGAAAAATTTTATTCAATATTATCTTAAAATAAATCATAACCATACCTAACAAAATCAAACAATGTATCATAATTTGTATATAAAGCAAAAAAATATAATTTTCATTGTCCATCTAATTTCTTTAATAACGGAAGAAAAGAGAGTGGGAAAGATGGTACTACGTATCTCATTGAAAAGAGAACTAATTCCGTCTTTCCTGGATTCACGCTAAGGTCACTACTTGCACTCCATTTACTGAGTAGGCCTAGCGAATTTTGAAGACAATGAGATATGGTTTCTAAATATTTTTCAGATACGGCCTGAGCATTGTGTTGACGGCAATATTACAAAGAAGTGGAGATAGAACTCCCCCCTGAGAAGTGCCTCTATTTGCTACCTTATATTTGGTAACCGCACTGATAGTGGAGAATATGACTCTGTTATGATGCCAATAATCGACTGATGTATATTCAGTCTATCCATAGCCATTTTAATGGCATCCGGGGGCACATTATTGAAAGTTCCTTCTATATCAAGAAAGGGCACTGATGCATATTCTTTATGCTTAAGAGCATTTTCTATATACCCTACTACCGAATGTAACGCCGTTTCAACTGACTTGCCTTTCATGTAGGTATGTTGGGACGCTGACTAAAGGTTAGGGTTGATTGTCCTGCGAAGGTGCAGGTCAGTCAGATTTTCCAAAGTTTTTAAGAAGAAGAACGATAAACCAATAGATCTGAAGTCCTTCGGTTCCGTATGGCAGGTATTACCCGATTTTTGGATAAATACCACTTTAAATCTAGTGCATGATTCAGGTATATAAGAGCATGATAAGCAAGTCTAGTATAACCGAAGAAACCACGGAAATATAATATCAGCATCACACTGCAAGTCTGCAGGTATGATGCCATCTGGTCCCGGGGATTTAAAAGGGGCAAAGCTGTTCAGGGTCCATCTCAGTTCATCTTCAGTTATTTGAATCTGAATGTCACTTACGTCTGAAACTGTCGCAGGCTGCTAGGAAAATACGCATCATTAAGACATCTAAAGTCTCATGATCGCTTGTTGTCCAGCTGCCACAAGGTTTCTGAATGCAACTTGAAAGATAAGGTGAGGAAGCCAGGATTTTGCGTAAGTGACTAGTCTCGGAATGGCCTTCCACAGAAGACCTTCTAAGATTTGCGCTTAGCAATCCTGATCAGGTTTTCTGTTTACTGAGGATTTATAAACTTACCAGTTTTCCAGTTTCTTAGTCTCATTAAATAAACTGCGGCACTCTTTCCGAGTGTCACATTCCAGTTCCACCAATGCGATTTACTCCTTCCTTTGCAGACCATCAGTCTGCATGCTGCAGAAGTCACTCTGTCAAATGCATTTCATTGGGACAGAATGTCATATTGTTCCGTCCAGTTCGTTTTCCTCCTATCATCAGATATTTACCAGCGTAATATCGATAACCTCACTTCTATTAGAAATTACAAAGGTTGGTTCCTTACCGTTGTTTAAAGCATCTAAATTACTACAAAGGGTAAAATCAAAAAGAGACTCACCCCTTGATAAGATATCCGAGCTGCCCCAAACGGTGGTGGGCATTGGCGTCAGCTCCTCTCACGAGCGGTATGTTTCTGTCATTTGCCGCCTTGGTTATTGCGCGAACTTTGGCATTTGGTGGTGGTTCGCTGCTATCATGGGCCATATAGTTGGAGACAATATAAATGGTTCGAAAGGAGTTGGGACAGAATGTCATATTGTTCCGTGCAGTTCGTTTTCTTCCTGTTTTGAATTGGGGTTACTCTGGTAAAGGGACTTCTATAGTGAAGTCAATGTACAAGTGACCAGAGAATGAGCAATCATTTGTGACCCATTTGAGAATCAGCGATCAGATATTTACTAGCGTAATATCGATAACCTCCTTTCTATTAGAAACTACAAAGGTTGGTTCCTTACCGTTGTTCAAAGCATCTAAATTACTACAAAGGGTAAAATCGAAAAGAAAGTCACCCCTTGATAAGGTATCCGAGCTGCCCCAAATGGTGGTGGGCGTTGGCGTCAGCTCCTATCACGAGCGGTATGTTTCTGTCATTTGCCACCTTGGCTATTACGCGTACTTTGGTGGTTCGCTGCTATCATGGGCCATATATATGGAGACAATATAAATGGTGCCACGAGTTGTCTCCCAGGCCGCTGCAACCGTGTTTTCATCCCTAAAAACAATTGTTCAATATGAAGAAAAATTTTAGTTAATTTGAATTATATTTTATTTAATTTGATAAAAATTTTGTCAGATTAACTACCTTTTACTCAACTAAAACAATAAGTCATATTGACGATTTTTCGCCGATTTAACTGATTAACGATAAATTAAAAAAAAAACTTCTGTTGAATTGACTAATAATTGTGTTGGTTGATATTTAACCTACTTTTCTTCAATTCTGTACCCATTTTTACTGTTCTTACTACTACTTTTTGGTTGAGTGTATGGAAACTCTTATCATATATGAACACAACATCTTTGAATGTATGAAGAAAGCCGAAAAAAAATATTCCTTTTCCGATTTAAAAATAAAAAAAAAACTAAAAGCATATTTAAGATAATTATGATTACTAAAGCGGTTTTGTGGAAAAAAATTTGTATGGGGGCAAAGTAAAATAATAGACCAATTTGAACGATTTTCTATAAGCTTCGTCCTTAGGTTTTGAGATTTCTATTAAGATTTTACTGAAATTTAATTTTATTGGAATTTCTAACTCGTATTCTATAATTTGATACCCATATTTGTACTATTAAGCAAGTGACAGATTTTAAAATAGTTTATGAAACAATTATTATATTTGAAATTTTAAAGTCCCTCTAAAAAGATTTTCGAATAAGAAATAAAAAACTGAGTACGTACTACTATCATAAAATGTCTCTGCTTTCATGTATGTATATATGGTTTCGTTCATATGTGAAAAATACTGTTGTTGTAAGATTTTATAAGTGAGAAGTATGAAAAAAAATATTTTCTGTCACCACCACTCTCATGACATATGATTTTTATTGATTTTTAATAGCATGTTTATAATGGCAAAATGGTACTATATATTTCAAGTATATTCTCGTCTAATTTTACGGCCCTAGTAGCCAGTCAAATAAAGCGTTAACCTAAAAATAAATTTAATGAAACAAAAGTTTCAACTGGGAATATTAAAGCATAAACTAAAAGCATTACAAACCGAAAAAAGTTCATAGTAATGAACATTAATCAAATTATAGATAGTTTTGTTCTCTAAAACTTTCTAAAGATGATGCATAAGAAATATGTTTCATATTTATAAAAAACACATTTATTTTGTATCGTGACTGATACATAATTTTCGGTCACATTTAATAATATGAAGTTTGGGAGTTTGTTAGTCTAGTTTTAGTGGTCTTATATTTGAATTAAAGAATGCTTTACTTAAATTTAAGAACTTACCATTTATATTAATGTACCGATTATTTATAAAAGCTAAAAGTGTTTTCAATTCTCCACTTTTCAATTTCTATTATTGTGATGTACCTATATATTATTTTACATTATAAAAAAAAAATAATATAAATATGTAATTTAACCTTTTCGCCCATTTTTTATTAACTTTTAGTAAAATAAAATAAGAACAAAAAAATTGTAAATTAAATAATTATATTTCCTTGAGACTCATTTTAACTTCTCTTGGTAGCGATAAATATTTTTTTTATATAAAATAAATTAAATTTTCAGGGTGTTCTGCTTAAAAGCTAAAAAGTACGGTTGTTTTATCATGATAATCATATACGAATGGCAACAAAATATTTTTTACCAATTACCATTATTAAAATATGAATCAAATATTTGAAATAAAAATTTAATACATTAAAAAGTCAATATCTACATCGAATATAATAGACCGTTACGTGGCAAAACATGGGGTAGAACAATTCTGTGGCAAAAAGGAAAAACTACGTATTTGATTTTTATTAATTTTCCAAAGACCTTTTTTATGTTTAAAATTTAAAATAAAGGTCGTAGGTATACAATTTTGAATTATCTACCGTGTAAATATATCCGCAATCCGTACGAAAATTATTTGGTATATTTTTCAAACCGATGTGTATACTGACTACCGAAAAATATAGAAAATAAGTAATGGTGTTGTCGTTCCCTTTATAAAATTAATATTTTGTTTAGATAATATCGCAAAATATAATTTTTTTCTAAAATACTATAAAAATAAAATTTTGTCTTAAAAAAACCATATCGCTCATTTGCTGTAAAAATTTTATAACTCAAAAATGCAAATTTCAAGTTAATATCATTCGAGCATTGTAAATAATGTATCTTATTAACTGACAAAGTCTTGTGAACTAGTTTTTTTATATTTTACGCAGGATCGCGATAAAAACATTTTGTTCAAATTTCATAATCCATTCTGTATTCCTCGCAACAACGTATTTTATTTAAGTAATTAATTGGACTATAACATTATTTTACTTCAAAATTCGTTTAAAATATATATATATCAAGCTAAAAACTAAAAATTGCCTTTTGAAGAAATGGATTTTTTGAGTTATGACGTTCAATCATAAATTTTAATATAGAAAATATGGAAAAAAGCATATACATTAAAATTTATCCTTTTCTAATTATGCTATTAGGCAGACCACTATCATCTTTCACAATTAAATAAATACATGAAAAATACAAATCACTTGCTATAGCCATATGAATGTTTATAAAAATGCTTTATTGGTTTGCAAGGTGCAGCCTTTCCTTAACTTTACTGGAGTGCTACGCTTCACACAATGTGTTGAAATAAAAAAACTTTGGAGTAAATAATAGTTATTTTTCATATACAAAATCGAGCCCTGTTTATTTAGACAATCCAATAATATGTATTAGCAGAAGCGTTTTATGATTGTAGCCAATATAATTCTGAACGGGTTGTATCTGTTAATAAATACCTTTCGAACGAACTTAGAAAAAAAAACGACGAAAATATGTAAAAGTAAAAAATCAAATAACCCACACAACAGTTAAAAAGAATACACACACATACAATAAACAGCTTAAGCAATTCTCTATCTCTTTCATACAATTCTTTAATGTATGAGGGAGGCGATTTGCATATGTGTTGGTAGAAACTTTAAATGCTTATAACTTCTAAAACTCTGAACCGACATTAATGAAGGCCGTATACAACTACCATTCAACGATATATTTTTTCTTTAAATCGTATGTAAGATCTGTCCACAAATAATTTACCCCCTGTTATTATAAAACGAACGAACAATAATTCGTTGTTTTCCATATAATTTGTCGAAATAAATTTTTCAATCGTTTTATAAAAACATGGGGTTAAACTTTAAAAAAAATATTACTTGACAATCATAAAACAAATCGGTATAAAATAACTGTATTTTTTAGTCTTAAAACATTTTTATTTTTTAACTTTAAGAGATTAAAATGTACTCAGTACAAGAAAAATCGAGGAGCAATTTTGTGAAAAATACTCGAAATTCCAAACTCAAGGTAGTGCAAAGTATCACGGGATGTAAAAGTTTCACTAAATTTATTCATATGGAGTAGGTGTCAATACAAAGATTAAGTTTCATAAAAATCATAAATTTTTTGTTTGTAAAAAGAATAATAAACAACAGCATTTATATCAAATAGTGTTTAGAGTGGTCTATATAAACTTATATTCAACAACGCAATGGTTCTGTGCCATTTAGCCAAGTTTAGCCACCACGCAATATAAAAAGACATTTTGTTCCTAAAAAAAAAAAAAATTCTTCAAATTGCCTGGAGACCCGCCAAGCTGAGAGGTATTTAACGCAGGTGAAAAAAAGTCATAAAAGAAGAGCAAGTAGATAACACATAGCTTCCATTTTCAGAATAAATGACGAAGAGCCTGCTCTTATATTGATAAAATTACTGTACAAAACTAATGTGTGGTGATAAGAAAATTGTCAAATATTTTATGAACGCAAATTACAATAACATAATTTTTGCTTTATCTCTAATGTAAATTTTTTACTATTTCATTAAATAAAATTTTAGTTGAAATTTAAATGCAGAATCTCATTTTGTGACAAAAAATTGCAAATGTTAATTTTTTCGTAGATATTGTAAGCATAAAAAGAGACAGAAAACATTGCATTGCCTATTAATATTATCTATAGATGTATTAAAGCAAGTATAAGTACTAATGAAAGAAAAATAATACTCAAACGCAACGTGTTTAAAACATGTTAACATTGAAATTAAATTTTCTGTCAACATTCAAAGTAATTTCTTTTTTGTATAAACCAAATGTATGTATTATGTAAAGTTTTTTTACTTATTTTTTAAGTTATTTAAAAAAATATTTTTCTCTATCAAAGAACAGCATTACCGTTGAGAATTTTTAAAAAGTATCCAAAAAAGAGGATTTACAAAAAATTCGCCAAAAAAGGTTTTTTTTTTTTAAAAAAAAAGGGGGTCAACTTTTTCAATACCTAAAAACTTCTTAAAATTTGTTTATTGGTAAAATAAAACAGAACGAAAAACTACTAAATTCAATTTTATTATAATTAATAATTTATTTATAATCATTTTAATTATTATTAAGAAATAAAGACTTATTCATAAAAATAGTTACCACTAAATACTTTTTCTTTCAAAACAAAAAAAAAATAAAGTATAACATTTTCCAGATATATGATTAAACAATTCATGTTGTATTAAAGTAATAAAAAAGTTATTATAAAATAAATTATAAAATATTCATTCGCATATATTCACAAGTGTTGGCCTTAAGTCTGTTGGGAATTTTATTATTCATTAGTGATAAATTAGAAAGACAAAAAAAAACCTTCCGCCGAGGTACTGCTATGAGGCAAAGTAAAAATATTGACAAAAAATTTAAATAAATTAGGATATAAATATTCACAGAATCTGTTTTTTAATTTTCCTAGTCTGGTACAAAAAGATTCGCCATTTGTTGAATTAAATAGTTGTTCATAAACTATACTATTAGCTTTAGTTTCTAAAAGTTTCAGTATTATATCTCTATATTGTGAAACAATCTCATAATACTTAATTTCTTCGTTGGAATTAATATATAATTGTTCGAGGTATTTCAAACCACTTAGTTTCTCGTCATTTAGCACATAATCTTAAAAAGTAGGGTATTTAGTTCCATTTTAAGAAAGGGACCAAAACCGGTTAGATGTTTGAAAAAGGGGCAACGATAACGCTGTCGAAGACTGATTTCTTAATATTCTCTTTTTACTATTTTAGTTTGCCTCAATTATAAAATTGAAACATTAAAAAATCTATTTGCAATCTTACTTATTTATTACTATTTATAAATGTATGAATTTTACTCATTTTTATTTTTAATTATAATTATATTAGTATGCAAATATAGCACGAGCACTATGTTAAATTTATACCTGTACTTTTCTACACATTTTAATTTTAATAGAAATAAATAACCATGTAACACAGGGAGATTCAAGTAAATTGTAATGAAAGGAGAGAATATAACCTTTTAAATATTTTGTTCCTTTAATCCCGTTTGAGCTCCTGCAATATTTTTTCGCTATTAACAAAAATTAAAGTGGATGATATTAAAAATATTTTTTTGAACTTAAAGGATAATCAACCCCATTTATAGGCATTGATATAAAAATATATACACTCTTTTTCTTTAATATAAAGCTAATCACTTCTTAAACATCTTTTATATATTGCATACAACATTTAATTGAGTTTAAATGAACGTTCCAAACATGCAGTTAAAATAATAGCAATTTTAGAATGTTTTACGTATTAAGTATAAAAATATATTCTTTCTTTTTTTAATTTCCCTTTAAACTACATTAGTTTATTTTCTAAAATAGTTTGACTTCTATGTGACATATTGCTTATAATAAAATATAAAGCGCAGCACAAAAGACAAGACACATGTAAATGAAACAAGGACAATCCAAGGATGTTTTTCTCAGCAATTTTATGCTTTAATTTTTGTAGAAAAATATCTCTATGTATGCAAGTATGATTTTTTGAAAGTGTGAATACAGTAGTGTAAAATATACACACATATACAATTAACTGTGACATCAAATATTGGCATTTAAATTTGATTTTCGCACGTTAAAGCAAATGAGTCTATACGTGGCTAGTTAGGATTTTAATGAATTTTGACTAAAGTGTAATATAAAACTTATTTGTAAATCTAATTATTTACATAAATAAAAATAATAAATACAATATAAATCATAGTTATTATTTTATGCTTGTATTTATTTAAAGAATTTAATTTTTGTTAGTCACTGTAAACACATGTTAAATATTTTACTATGTTGTTCTTTGGATTACATACTCTCACTCATATAAATATCTATAAAACGTTATCCATTTGAGAACGTTATTCATTTTGAGAACTTTTAATTAGTTATATTATTTTCTAAACAAAAGTTTTTGAAGTAAAATTATATCTAAGGATATGAATTTTCTTACTACTATTAAGTATAAAATTTGAGTCTGCATTCAAGTTAAGATTTAACTTTTTTTAATAACTCAGAACTTCTTTCCAGTGGTGTTAATTTTAAAGTAGATTTATGATGAAATATTTTAATTTTTACGAAATATGAAGTGTTGTGTAGACTAATTTGTCTAAACCATTTCCAGTTGTATTTCAGAAATTTCTAAATATTTCTAATTATATTTCTATTTATGTTTCAGAAATTTCCATTTATATTTTATAAATTTCTAGTTATCCCAGTATGCAGCCAGTGAGTGAGCGCTTCATACCGAACTTTTTAGGAATTAAGTACGAAAATAAAATAATTATTTCGATACTTTATCGGTATAATTTTTTAAAATATAACGAACTCTAATATATTATAGAAAAGCAAAACTAAATTCCGATTATTAAATAAATACTTATGCCAAATTTTTAATAAAAATTTAATTTCGTTAGTTGTATTCTAAACGCAATAAAAATATACAAAAAAATTCTATTGCTTTGCTAATAATTTAATAAAAAAAAATGATACAAGACCATTTAAAAGAAAAGCTCAGTAAATTTTTGACGCAGTTTATAGAAATGAAGATTCAAATCTTCAAAGTCAGCAAACACTCGAACCTCGCCCAGAGTTTATTGGACTTAAATGTGAAACATAGAGCACGATAAATGAACCTCTTCCGATAGCATAAATACAAGTGTCAATAGTGAATCATTTAATGAAGCTTGCAATAGCGTCATGGTCCGTTAAACATCAAATTACAAATGCAGCTACAAATGAAATTGCTACATATTTTAAATGAGCATATTGACTACATAAGTCTTCCAAAAGATATACGCACTTCAAGAAACACACCTACAAGTATATCAAAATATTGCATGGAGATGAAGAATATATGCATTACGGACATCAAAATTGTTTGAATGAGTTCTTAAAACACTACCAATATACGACAAATATAATAACTTTAAATCTTAACATTGATGGTTTATCTTTTTTCAAAAGCTCTAAACGTCAACTTTGGCCAATCCTTGTTAATATACAAAATACAAAGATTGTATTATTAATAGGAGTTTTTGATGGAAACGGCAAACCTTCCAATAGAAGGTTTTAGAAGTTAAGTCGAAAGTGGGTTTTGTGTGTTTGAAAATATTATGTGAAATTGTGGACTTTTATTTGCGATGCATCGCGAGATCTTTTGTGTTAAGTATAAAAGAACATACAGGTTACTATTCATGTATAAAATGTTGTCGAAAAGCTAAATGCGTGAATAATATAATAATTTTTAAAATTGAAAATAATGAGCCACGTATTAACTACGGATTTATGCCCGTAATTTCAACAAATAGATATCTGTCAGTGTAATTTGGTAATTTCAACTCGTAGATATGACTTACCGTATAGATAACTGTAGTGTTTATTACACCATAGAATTTATTTATTCTTTTAGGTTAAAACATAAAACAAAATTTTTCGAAAGCAATTAGATTTATGATAAAGGTTTTAAATCTTAAAAATAACAAATTTTAAATATTTTATGCTGGAAATAGCGAATTTTTATTTCCGATTTTGGAAGTATTGGAAAAGCAGATAGGTATATTATTCTGTTTGATGTTAAATTTAAATTCATATAACTGGAAAAAGGGAAAGCAGCGCTTAGTAACAATAAAATTTGCCAGTTTTGGCAAACTTAAAGATTAGTGCTTCAAAGAACTATAACGTTGTCAAAACCCGTTAAAGGAGTTATCGGAAAGGCATGTGTTCCAAATTATTTAATAATTGCGACCTGTATTTTGATAATAAATGATCAACATGGACAGATGGAGGACATAATTATATCGACTCAGCTAGTGACTTTAAATCGATTGGAATATTCCAAAGAGTATTTAACACTATTAGTTTGGTGTTTAGCATAAATATTGTTCCATTTTTTTAAATTATGTGCTTGACAGGCAAAAAATTAATTTCATGTTAATTTTTTTGGAACACGTGCAGCTAACTTTAAAGTTATGTTATATGGAAATTAAAATTGTTATTTTATTTTTATTTAATAAATATTTTTAAAATACTTATGACGATTGAATGTTACCATATTTTTTTTATATTCGCCAGAAACATCTAGGTAAAAAATGCTTAGATATTACTCGTACCAATTCAATTTTAACAAATTGACAAAGATATTTACACCCGAAGTAACCTATTTGATGAAATTACGGGCATTACAGGAAGAGTACATGTAGAACTCTACAATAATTTAGAAGAAATAATATTTGAAAAGCTCCCAATCGATATCGTAAAACAATTCGACTACATGCACGTTG
This sequence comes from Protocalliphora azurea, assembly GCA_932274085.1. NCBI lineage: Eukaryota > Metazoa > Arthropoda > Insecta > Diptera > Calliphoridae > Protocalliphora > Protocalliphora azurea. The sequence goes on from OW026520.1 coordinate 89,426,210, forward strand.
TATGAAAGCTCCTTTGGTAGCTTGGTTTAGCAGTAGATGCAACTATTTACTTGATAAGTATAATACAAAATCTTTAGAAATAATTCTAATAGAATCAAAGTATCAATTTTCAACTGAATTTAGCAGAAAGTCACGATTATTTTTAGAGTTGGAAGGGCGGAAGTCAAAAGAATTTCGACAATTTCTTTTGTATTCAGGCACATTTTTATTAAAAAATTCATTAAATGAACAAAGATATAAAATTTGTTCACATCTAAGCCTTTCATTTAGAATTCTTTTTTTCCCCTAGCACTATAATTGATATATATAGAAAGGGCAACCAAATACAATCACAGTTTTATAAAAAAATGATAGAGTCTAGTATACATGATTCAAAACAAAATTATACAGACAAATAAACCAACAAATTATACAGACAAATAATATCGAAACGATATAATTAAGGTGATAAAAATTATCACTAGAGATAATCGTTTTCGGATCTAAAGAGACTAAAATGTACCTTTACTTATGATATTGTTTTTCCATAAAATTATGATATCGTTGTCGGTATGGTAATTTCATGGTCCACATTTTGTTCTGAACGCTATTTAGTACCAAAAATACTATTTTTTGTTTGCATTTAAATATACTAAATATAAGAATTAAGAACAATAATCAGCAAAAAAAAAAGAAAAAAATCCTAAATAAATATAATATGTATAAAAATCATCATACATGACATATTTTTATGCAAATATTATCAATAATAATATTTGTATGGGAGTTTCTCTTACGAATATGGTTTTGCAATTACGTTCCTAAAAAGTTTGGCTTTAGTATTAAAAAGTTGTTAACAAATTATTATTTTTGATTCTCGGGTAGTTCTAGTTTATTAAAAATTTTTTAGTTTTTATATTTTTTCCAAATATTTATTTTTTTTTTATTTTATTGGAAACAAACATTGCGAAATTTCGATATCATGTTAATATCGTTTTCTGCAATATAATATGATATTATAATCGGTATGGTTTTCAATTCGTTTCGATATGGTTTTCGCTATCATATCGTTCTATGGTTTATTGGGACATTAGATGATTTTTATTTATCACCTTAAAAATCAAATAACTAAAATGACAATTGTTACAAGCAAATGAACATGGTTTCAAATTGTCAATTAATAAGTGAAAACAATGCAAAAAATGTATAAAACTATTTTTTAAACCCTTTAAACTCATCTCATTTAAAAATTTATAGTTCAAATACTCAAAATATTTGTGGTAATATAAACTCACATGAGCTAAATGAAATTGAATCTAAGATAGATTTTTTTTAATTAGAAAAACAAATACCTCTCATTCATGGAAATAATTAGTTAAAAAGCATTTTAAATCGTTTAAAATTAAGTAAGAGTTTTAATATGGTTTCTGTTTAATATATACTGTGTAAAATTTAAAACATCTTCCATGTAATATTTGCTACCATACACTTATATTTTGTACAGGAAATCATTCCAACTTTAACAAAATACTTCATAAAATAAAAAAACAAACAAATAATTAAAAATTTAATACACATAAAAGGAAAAAATATATAAAAATATATATTATATGTATAATGTGTATAATAATATACATATAAAAGAGTTCCGTTTTTTAGAAGTTTTGGCAGAAATGCAAAAATCCTTAAAGAACTCAGAACGTCCCATGGTGCTTATAATACGCCAGGCAAAAGAAGAAGTTGTAGTTAGTAAATATGAAATACGAAAAGTGAAAAAAATGCTAACATCTCAATGACGAAAGCACCAAAGATTCTCTTCGACATAACTGGCGTAAAGCTATGAGCGATTCATCGGCAAAAAATTTTTCTTGGGCTAGGGCTTCTAAAACTTGTTTTCGCACTACCATTAAAAGCAAGTGCTCTCAAAAATATTACTTATATCGTTGCTTTACTATAACCATTTAACAACATTTTTTTTAATTTCTTAGATACATTTCGATACAGAATATCATCAGAATACATCGGAATATGGGTTTGAACAGATTTGCAAGAAGCACAAACGTCAGAATAAAAAAGCTTAACATAAATCATGCAAACAAACGAAATAAAACCCTAGATGCGATAGAAGAATATCAAAAATCAAAAAATTAAGGCTTCCAAAAACATTTTTAATTTAAAATCTATATGTATATATGATTTAAAAAAAAAAACACTTTGTTATTAAAAAAATTAAGTAAATGTTTATTGCAAATTTTACCCACTATATAAACCATTATTAAAATTTTTTATTTACATGATTTAATAAAATACTTTTGCGTTATATAATTATTATTATTAATTTCTCGACATTCTATTAAATTCAAAAACCAAAAAATATTACGAAAAAAGATCTAATTTCAATATATTTTCGAATAATTTTTCGCATGGGATATTTAATATAATTCATTTTTAATACCGGAAACGACTTAGCGCTAAGATTTTTATATGAATCAATATAATTTTTCTACTCTTTATTTTCCTGCATTCTACATATAAAAATACGTTCATTCTCGGCAATATATCGAATTCGAAATCTAGGAAATTTTAAGAGAAAATAATTTGATTTCGAGAAAATTTGGAATCATTTTACATGCAGGGGTATTTCAGAAACTTCTATTTATATTTTGGGGATCATTAATTATATTTGAGATTTTTCTAATTGTATTTCAGAAATTTCTAATTATGTTTTAGAGTTTTATAATTACATTTTGGAAATTTTATTTTATAGTGCATAATTTTTTATTTTTAGTTTAGAAAATTCTAAATGTATTTTAGAAATTACCATTTACAATTCATAAAATTCGAAATGTAGCTTAGAAATTTGCATTTCAACAGTTTTTAATTATATGTATTTCTGCAATATCCGTTTTTATTTCAGAAATTTCTAATTGTATTTAAGAATTTTTCCATAGAAAATATAATTATAATTTTCAGAAATACGATTGGAAAATGTTGAAAGTTAAATGGAAATTTCAAAAATATAATTAGAAAATTCTGAAACACAAATATAAATTAGTAAACTACAATTAGAATTATCTAAACTACAATTAGAAATTTCTAAAATGTAATTAGAAATTTCGGAAGTACAAACAGAAGTTTCTGAACAAAATTAGAAATTTCTAAAATATAAATGGAAATTTCTGAAATGTAATTAGAATTTTCTGAAATACAACTGAAAATGGTATAGAAAATAAATTATATTTAGAATTTTATAAACTACAAATAGCAAATTCTGAGCTACAAATAGAAATATCTGAAATATAATTAGAAACTTTTAAAATATAACTAAACAGAAAAAATTCTTACTATTTTTCTTAAAAAATATATTTGATTTTAATGTTTTTTTTTTATTGGTTGATAATAATTTCTAAACCAATTCAAATAAAAAAATCTTATATTTTAACAACAAAAAATAAAAATAAAGAAAAAATAAACAAAATGGAATTATACAAAGTTCTCACAAAAAATTATAATCCAACATCTTCCAATGGTAAGTAATCTTCATTTTCGCATAGATTTTGTATTATAATTATTCATACTTACGTATCTTCCAGATGATTCAAAAGCATATGAAATACATCGCTTAAAATATCTTATACCCTTCAATACTATATGTATGTGTTCTGAAACAGCTAACTCCCTTTCGTTAAATAAACCATACGCAGAAATAATCGGACTCCTTAAATAAAACTTAATACATGATATTTTTTATTCTTGAAACTATATACAAGTATTTTGCACAAAATGCTTTTAGTGCTGCGAAGCTTCAAGATTCTTAAAAAGTGTATATGGTTAGCAACAATTTGCATTGCTGTCTCGGTTTAGCGATATCAAAGCAAAATTAGATGCAAGCAGAATGGAATTTTAAGTTTTGTGCTCTTGTACATTTCATTGTATCCTATCCATAAATACTTTAATCCGCTTAAAAATCTTCTGAAGTAGAAATTGGTAAGTATAATTTAATTACAATGTTTTTTATTTTAGCTCGATTTGATCACTGATGAAATTTGGAAGTAGTGAAATGTGTATTTCTCATTGTTTTCTTTATATCCGTATAAATAATATACGCATACATTTACTAGTAAGGCACTACATTCTTACTATTTAATATTTCATCTCAATAATTCTTTCAGATAAAAAAAATATATATATATATCTGTGTGTGTGTGTGTGGTTGTAAATTTGGTGTTGAGTTCATGAAAAGATATATATATATATATATATATATATATATATATATTAATCTTATTAAACGTTTTATCAAATAAAAAATTAAATAATGTTTGAAAACTTACTAAAAATTAAATGTATTTTTTATTAGTTTATTTTAAAAAGTGTTGGAATTTTTAATAATTTTGCAAATATTCAAATTTTTGTTTATTGTTTTTTTTTTAGTAAAAAATATAATTGGTTTTATTAATTTAGTAATGAAGTACGAAATTTCATTTTTTCTGTGTAGAAATTTCTGAAACGTAATTAGAAATTTATGAATTATAATTTGAAATTTCTAAAAACTAAATGGAGTTTTTCAAATTATAAATAAAAATTTCATAAATACAACTGGAAATGGTCTATAAACCGATTTAATGCATATTTGGAAGAACTCAAAGATGAATGCAATTAATTCTACACAAATGAAGTGTTTTCTGTTGAATGACGGCATACAATATATACAAATTAGTAATGCAGACGAAAGCAACCACAAAAGTTTTAGACCTTCATGCATTATTCTAGAATTTTGATTTGGAATAAAAACATAAAGCTAATAACTACTGTTTATCAAAAAGATCTAAACTAAAACTTCAAAACATTTCTATATGTTAACAGATGGAAATATTAACATATTGTAAAAGGAGACCATTGTGAAAACGAAGTGATTCTTTTTGTGATACCACTAGATTTTCTTTTATCGATTACCTTTCATCCATTAAACTTTGGCTTCTTCAATTTATATATGTTGGTAAGCAAGAGTAATTAATTATTATTTTGCGAAGTACGCGAAAATATTTTGCTTTATATATTTTCTGTAATAGCTTTCCTAGTTTTTGGGATTTACAAAAAAATATTGTTTAGTGTTATTAACTTGATCGTAATGAAAAATTATTAACAACATAAAGTGTAAAAAAATAGGTGTATAAGACTACCCCTGAGTAAAATTCCATGACACCTCGTCGGCCGAACCCAACTTAGCCTCCAAGAATGTCTGAAACAGATACAAAATACTTACTTGTCACTATACATTGAGACTTTATAGTGTTAAAAAAATGATTCATATATTTTCGCAAATCACCGATTTTGGGCCTATATTATGTAATTATATTTTAAATTTTATGTTTTATATGAGTATAAACTTCAGTGAAATATACTAATTTTTATTTGTTTTGCCAATTGCTGTATTAAAATAAAAAATAAATATCATTTGTTGAAAAACAATCCTGACCCAGCCATTGGGGTATTTTACACCATGAGCGGGTTAGTATCGCTGCTTTTATCAATGCAGATATTCAAAAAAAGTCATCCAAAGGAAGAAATAGTCGAAACCAAAAGAACTTAAATTAAAGCTAATAAATAAATAATAATATAAAGGACATAAAAAATTAAAATTACCATTTATGCTTTGAATAAGAGATCATTGTAGAAAAAAGTGACAAATCATCTTCCTTCTACTCTACCATTGTGGACTCTGAAGTATTATATATAGCTTCATAGACAAACATGCTAGGCGACCTATTTAATGCATCAAAAAATATAAAGGTTTGGACAATAAATCTATTTGTTTTTATATTACACTTCAGTCTCTAACATATGTTGTGGTCTTACCAATTCAATTTATTGCACAAGGCGGTATATTTCCTAACTTCAAAATAGAAATAGTAAATGCTTCGAAAGTCTTTTGAAATAATTTTAAGAAACTTTTTGTTTTTCTTCCTTTTATGCCTGCCAGACATGCAAACTCAATTGTTGTCATTGCAACATGTTTATATAAATATATTGTTCATACAGACACAAATGTATTTAACTAAAATCTAAAACGTGTTGCAGAATAAACAAAAAAAAAAAAAAAAAAAATTCAAACGAAATAAGAAATTTGTTTTAAAGACGCCACAAATAAAAGAATTGTTACGAGAAATTTTAATTAAACCAACGGCAACGGCAGTGTCAAACATATTTGATTTAATTGTCATTGAACGGTAAACCATTCGAATACAATTTATTTTATTTTCTTGACGATATTCCATGTTCTTTTTCAACCAGATTGCCGTTATATATGAAAGAAATCTATATATATATATAAAAATTAAATATGTTTGTCTGTTTTTCTGTTTGTCTGTCGGCTTATAGACTCCTAAACGAGTCCATTTTCTTGAATTTTTTGTAGTAGGATCTTCTGAGCAACGAAATTGAAGTAAGATAGGGGATTGGACCCCCCATAGGACGCCAATGTTTAATATCGCATATCTTAAGAACTATTAGGAGTTACTCTTATGATAGACTACACCTTTGAAAATTAAAATAAAGGGGGTATGCGCAGGGCGAGCAATACCCCCCATATGATGCACATATTAAACATCGCGTAACTTAAGAACTTGGTTAAAGCCACTATAATGGAAAACTATAAATTTCAAAATAAAAATGAGCTGGGTGGACATAGGAGGAGCTATACCCCATAGATAGAAAATATTTTGTTAAAAGTTTATATTTACAAGTTAAAATACAATACGTATGTAAATAAATAAATTAAATCATAAACAAATATATATATACTTTTTCACACTTATTTTATTTTAACAGTGCAGCGAAGCGCACCGGGTTAAGCTAGTATATTATAAAAAAGAAAAGAAAACATAGTGAGAAAATGGAAATCCTTTAAAGATATTAAAGATAATATTTATATATTAAAAATGATAATTATAACAAATAACAAAAAATAAAATTGATAATTTTTATATTACGCAAAGCTTTAATAATCACATTGCTGTCAAGTTTTCGTTCTTATTTTGTTTATTTTTGCTCAATTGGCGTTGTTGACGGCTTTGTTGTGTTTCTACACTTATCAAGATTTGAAGAGAAAAATAGAATGATTAAATTATGAAACTTGTAAACATTTGATTTACTTTCAATTGGTGCATTGATGAAAAAGTGTGAGACATAATGCGCACAAAAAAGATTTATAACTTTTACCATATGTAAAGAAGTTAATACCATTAATTTACTTACATTTGTTATTATTCTCAGTAACTATGTGCTAAAATTTATTGTAATAGCATAATTATTTTTTATTAAAATAGAAATTGAACAAAAAACTCGAAAATGAAACGAAAGCATATAAAACGATTGCTAGGAATGCAGATATATCGAGAAATACAGATTTTTGGGCGATAAAATATATAATAAGTTCACGATTACTGAAAGGAAACCTGGAAGCAGCAAATAAAGTGCATTTCAGATTGTAGGACCGCAAACAAAAGAACGCGAATTTGAAGAGTAAATCCCTTCATATGTGAAAAGAAAGCTGCTCATTCATTAAATTGCTCTGCATTTTTCATCAAAAAAGATAAAGAAAACTGGTGTGAAGACCCACAAAGTAAAAAAGTTCCAAATAGGAACGCTAGGAGAAATGTGAACGCAAATGGGAGGAGAAAAATTATTAACATTTTTTTTCTAAAACTATGAAATGTAGCAGATAAATATCGTGTCAATATTATCGAACACATTTTCGGTCTGCTAAGCCATTTGCACAGGCGAAAAAAAATCATTTCATTCATAACAAATACTGTTTTTATCAGAGAAATAAACGAAAATCAGTGCCTTTGGAAAATATTTCTTCCTGTCATTAGAAAACTCAACGAATTCTATTTTTTCTGGCCCTATCTCTATTCTTACCATTAAGTCAAAAAAGTAGCTGAGTGGTATTACTATGTATCAAAGGAAACAAAAATCAACCAAAGGATGTGAAAAATTACCCAAAAAATAAATAATGGAATTTTTGTCCAAAAAAGATGAAAAAATACCCAAATCTTTAAAAAAAAATTACGCAGTTTCTTAAATTTGAAATTTCTTTCAATTATTTCTATGGATTTTTACTGTTTTAAATTTTTTTTACATTTTTTAAAAATTTGTTATTGTTTTACAATTTTATTTTCTTTAATTTTATTTTTGACTTATTTGAACTTTTGTAATTACTAATTACTAATAAATAAAATGCTAAAAACGGTTAGTTATTTAACTTTTTAAGCTTAGATTATAACTTTCTCATCCATGTTGTAAAAATTTAAAAAAAAATATAAAAACAAATAAAGAAAATCACTCAAACCATCAATAAATACTTTACCAACGTCAAGAACTGCTTTATAATAATTTTTTATATGAAATAAGACCCAAATTTGCATGGGAATTTTTATTTTCTTTCGGAAATTTTGCATGGGATGATTTTGCTGCAGCCATCGAAAACACAATAAAGCTTTTTGTTAACCTGCTTATGTATTAGTGAGCAACTTGTATTATAAAGCAGAAATGGAAAATGGCTAATTTTTCATTTTACCAACAACAAAAATATAATGCTCTTTTTCGGCCATAATAGATCCAATTTTGTCAATATAATTTAATTACAAACAATATACATAGAATTTTAATAGATTATATATAAAAACATTTTTAATAAATAATTTTAGTAAAAATACTATATGAAATTTCAAAATTGCAGCAATTAATTTGTAGAGTTTAACTCGATACAGTAGGAAAATTAATTACAATTCTTTCTTTTGTTATAATAATATTTTAGTAGAAAGCTTTCGCTGACGAATGTGAAGTAGAAAGAAGTCAAAAATAACTCTCGACATGTTTGGAAACAAACACTTAACTGCTCCATTTTTCATCAGCAATTCTTTAGACGATAAATTTTTTAGTCTAGTTCTCTATATATTCTGGGTCGTCGTAAGATTCTGAGTTTGCCTATGTCCCTCTGGCTTTTTAAAGCGTGATAGGGGAAGGGGGCGTTGTTGGTTTACCTTGGGCGACGAAATTAGCTCAAATATTTCGCTCATACAAGGTCTGTTTGACATTAATATGCGCCGTGACTCTAGTTTACACATTTCCGCTGATATCTTTTAAACAAAGCCATGTACGGGAACGAAATTTTGTGCAAGCAGTTAAAGGGTTAATATAAACTCGGAATACTTAAATGGGCGTGATCCGCCCACCGCCCAAATAAGGTAACATTTTAAATTAGAATGGCACAAAAAGTTGCAAATAGTGGATATAATAGATTCAACCAAGCCTAAAATTACATTCTTACTTTATTTGGAAAAAATTCTGAGATGATTCTATTATGTTTGATTTTATGACCTCTTTTATAAATGAACCACTACAATTTACATCGCAAGTATATGTATATTTTTGCGATTATATATAATATAATGGATCTGAATTAAATTTAATTAAAAAAAAAACATATCATATTATTAAATTATTTTTAAAAATGTAGAGATTATCAAATTTTGGATTTGTTTTTATTCGTAGAAGTTAAGGTTTTCGATGCTTTACGGCAATTCCATTCATATTTTTCGTTCTTGCGGAGATTAAAAGGGAATAAGTCTGGTTGTAACTCCATTTCATATGCATAGATATCCACGAAATTTTGTACAAATAATTCAAGGACCAGTATAAACTCGGAAATCAATAATCTATTTATTTCAATTTTTTGTGTGAATACATTTTAAATATTCCTTTATTCAGTGAAATTGTTGTTGTTTAGGATATATTTTTCTTCTAATTCGGAGAAAAATGTTGAAAATAATTTTCAACTTTTGTTATCGATCATATTGACAAAAATTAAACTAATGATGAAAAGAAAAAAAATTATAATGAAATTTTATTACGTTGTGAATAGCAAAGATAGTTTTTCGATTCAAATAAAAATAAAAAGTTGCAATGCAATTATTATATTTAATGAATATTCTTTCATAAAATACAAATTTTAAATGGCATATATTTTTCTAATATATTCAGATATTTATAAAAATATATATTATATTTATAAAAATATATATGTATTTGTGATAAAAACTTAAATGTTACACAATGTTTTAACATTGTTGCAACAACTAAAAATTACATAATTAATATTTTCCAAAATCATGTTTTTTCAACTTAAATTCTTTGTGTTCAATAATGTTTAAAAATATATATTGGGACAAATCTAGCGTTCATACAAAATGTATTTTATATTATTATTATTTTTTTTTTTTTTTTTAATTTAAAATATCGCCTAATTTATTTTGTAGCAATATTAATATGTAAAGGCTTAAGAATGTTACCACACTCTTTTACATACAAACAAAAAAATAATGTTCGTGACATAATATACAATCGTTCATGGTAATCATATACTAGTAATAATATTAAATTTTCTTACTAGAAATCTACTATTTCTAGCATTTGTCTATCTAACTAAATGAAGAGCCTTAACTTATAAATACCTTCAACTAGTTTACGAAATTTTACAACCAAAAATATATTTTACAACACTTAAGAAATAAATGTTTGATAATTTGTTCTCCATAATCTTTCAAATATATTAAGGATGTTAATGGTTTCTGTCACAATGAAATAAAAACTTTCACGAATAAACTAATTCTTTGAAACAATTTATAAGTTTAATAGGACCAATGTTGTCATATAACGTTAGAATTATTCTGAAATACTGAAATATGGCGATATTGAAATATAGCGATTTTTGGCGATTTCTGGTTAACAATTTGGCGTCAGAGGCTCAAAAAAAAATCTGACAACCCTGCACAGAATCGCTGTTTGGTTTCGTACGCTCTACCCACTCTTTCCTAGAATTAATGAATGATTGCTCTACATATCAATAGACACAATTTTTCAGTATTGTTGAGTACACTGCATAGTGCTATAAAAAAGTGACCTCGTAAGCTCAGCTGTTTTATTCACTGTTCTTTTTTTTCTTCATTTTCTCATTTTTTTGCTCACAGCATTTTGACATTATGTGATTTGGTTTTACATTAACAAAATACAAGCAATTGTTGTTTTTTGTGTACGGTCATTATGACATGCCAACATTTTCTATCCAAATTTGCACTAAAGAGTAACCTCAAGTTGTTTTTAACAGTCGAATATGATATCACGTTCTTATCCAAGAAGAGTCACCGTGCGGGAAGAAGTGTGCAGCAGTTCTAATACTTCTTTAATAACACTATTAAGTGCTTTTTTATGTATCAAATTGGAGTCATTTTGAGGAACAGAAAAAGTCACTATTTCTGTCGAAATTCTAAGTTAATACTATCAACGTTACTATCCAAACGTTGACTAAATAGTATCCATATTTGTTTTAAAATAGTAAAAGAAAAAGAAGTTATTTTCCTATCGAAGAAGAGTCATCGTTCGAGCAAAATTGTATCGCAGTTTTGATACTTTTTTAATGACACAATTAAGTGCTTTTTTTGTGTGATGAATTAGAGTTATTTAGGGTTATACATTTATGACCCCAAAAAATAAGAACCGGTGATTGATACCTATATTACAACTAGGTGGTTACAATCTAATTTTCTTTCAAGTTTATGTCCTCCTCCAAAACTTTTACACACATTTCTTACCGATTTGACGAATATAGGAATCCATAATATGTTTTTAAGGGTTTTGAATCATAATCTCCAGAAAAATGTGAATTTATAGGCAAAATTTGAAAAGTCCCACTTTTGGGATTTTCATTTTTTTTTTTTTTTTTTTTTTTTGTGAAATGTGGGATTCCCTCTACAAAAATCTTAAAGTTTTTTACAATTTCTCATTTTAAACAATCAATGAAAATTTCGTTAAGACATCCTGACTAACAATAATTTTATTACAGATATAATATTTATAGTTTCTCCAAAAGCCATGTTTTTTCTTAAATAAATTACGTTACTTAGCTGACATAATTCTTCATTATGTATATAAAAATTTAAGTCAATATCTTTTACAGAACAGAAATTACGCTAGTTTAAAGTATAATAAGATGTAAAATATTTGAAATCGGATAGGAAAAAAATTGGCAAGCGATGAAATATTTTCTATTCCAGAGGTAACCTATTTTGAGCCCTATATGCTCCATATGCTCCTGAAGGGCATATGGAGCCCCCATCCAAATCAAAAATTATATGCTCCTCTACTACTTCATTTGAAATCTTGTGTAAATCCAGCCAGGCTATTAGAAGTTAAAGATTTTTTTCCAAAAAAAAAAAAAAAAAAAAAAAAAAAGAAATCGAAAAAAAGAATTGTGTCGAAACGTGGTCGAGGAGCAGAATTTTTTACGGCAGAAATGAAATAATAATTTATGAGAAACAAGAAAATGAAAACAACTTACCTTAGTAAAAAAAAAAAAATTACAGATATATTTTGATAAATTGGAACAGATTATTTTTGAAAAGCCTAACAAATTTAAGGATTTAGTTTGATGCACATACATATATGGGTTCACTTTCACTAAAAAATATACATATTTTTATGACAACAAGAAATAAATCCCAATTTATTCGTTGTTTTCAAAGTAAATTGTCAAAATGAATTTTCGCTTCGTTTTACGGAATAAAATTTATTTTTTAATTAATTTAATTAAAAATTTCTTTCACAATATTTCATTTTGTTTTCATTTTAAACAACATTCACTATATATATATATATATATATATATATATATATATATATATAAAATTTTAAGAATCGATTGCTTGCTTTGAAAGTAACACGCCAACTAAGTACCATCATCTTAACATTTTTGTTTTTAATTGAAAAACAATGTAATGGTTTTTTACTTTCAAAAGGTCGAAAATCGAAATTAATGTTATTTGTTTTTGTAATACTTTTTACTATCAGGAAAATAAGATCTTGAGAACACTAATGGGAGACAGTTTTTGGTAACTTTATTTAACATCTTGAGAATACCAGAAAGAGTAATTTATCTGATATTGGATAAAACTATCAACTAATTGCTGGCAGGGCTTATATGAATGAGAAGATTTGTTTGTATATTGTAAGCTGTTATAAATAAGTTTCTGGATGGTGCTTGAAGATTCTGGAAGGTAATTTTTTAAGCGAATGTGAGATTTTACATTCACTGCTCTAGCAAATTTATCATTTGGTCATAAAATTGCTATTGTGTGCTGTATTTTCATTTAAAAGTAAATTGTTCTGACGTCTTATTATATGCAAGTAAAAGAACCCGTGGTTTATTTAAAGGAAATAAGCCAACGTTTTTTAAAATGGCAAAAACGTAGCATTATAAAGGAAATAGCAGAATGCAAATGAATTATCAAATTTTTCTTGCTATGCATATCTTCATATAAATTATGGGCATCTGCGGCTCAGAAGCAGGTGCCGCTTGCGACGCAGAAGCAATTTTGCGCAGACCGAGATACTCCTTAGAAACAGTCTATTTAAAAATTATATTATAACTTAAAAAAGTTATTTAGAAAACTGTTATATAAAAAAGTATTTAATTTAGTTAGAATTAATTTATTTTTTCAGTTTATGTTACGATAACAAATGCTATTATTTTAATATAAACAAGTAAGAAAGATATAGTCGGTCAAGCTCGATCATGTGATTCCCCACACCATTGTGCAGAGGTGTTATATTTCGTGGAGGGTTAGATATGTGGACAATTGTTAATACTAACATTTATATTAATTTATGCACTTTAGGGTGATTCCCGAAAGTGGGCTTATATGGGAGCTATGGTAAATTATGGACCGATCTTCATGAAATTTGGCACAAAGATTGATACTTATACAAAACTTTCTTGCAACGAATTTCATTAAAATATTGCTATACTTAATGAATATATGATCGTTAAACCGCTATTCCGGGATGACATTTGTATGGGGGCTAAGTGAAATAATGGACCTATCATAACAAATTTCAGTAGGCTTCTTCCTTGTGCCATAAAAGTCCAATGTGCCAAATTTCATTGAATTGTCTTCAAAATTACGACCTGTACATGTACAAGGTTTACATGGACAGCCAACCAGCCAGTCGAACGAACGGACATCATTATATCGATTCAAAAAGTGATTCTGAGTCGATTGGTATACTTTAAGGTAGGTATTGGATGACTTTTTCTGTGCGTTATACCCCAACCCCAACCACCTATTGGTGGTGTGGGGTATAAAAAGCGACAAACACTTTCCAAATTTAAATATAATGAGAGAGCTTTTATGTTGTGTCCACTTTTTTAAGAAAAATTAAAGAGATATTTTTATTTCGATCCTGCTTATTTTGATTTTTAGAATTATTCAGGAATTATTATATATATATATATATATATATATATATATATATATATATATTTATTTTATTCTATCGATACATTTGTATTAGATAACCTATTAAAAATACTGTACTTTTGTTTTGACTATGAACACGAAATATTATTAAATAAATAAATATATAAATAAATAAAATAAAATGTAAGTCATAAATTTATTAAAATTATTGTAAAAAATTTAAAGCAAATAAGTAGAATTGTCCATATTTTTAGGAGATTCTTTCAATTTGTTGATAATACCTTCGAAGTAGAATTATAAAATCAAGTTACGGATATCCAAAAAATCTATCCACAAATTGTTTTATTCACCGGGAGCATCTTGTACGATGTTTGTGAATTTCTAATATTTTTGTTGGTTTGTTTAATTTATATCCGTAATGAAATGAATTACATACAAATAATATTTACCACTTTTTGAAAATAATGTTGTATTCTTCTACATTACATGTCTTTAAAATTTACGAAGTTTCCGAAGTTGATCATTTTAAAAATAAATTGAATGATCTTTATAATATTCAACCTATATTACAGGGTCTCGTTGAAATCAAATGTAGGAAGACCGGTGAAACGATGCGTTCGTTGTAGAACATTTTGCCAAAAAGGAGTTTTGATTTTTTTTTCTCGAAATAGGTTTCAAAATGTTAGTTGGGCTTTCTATAAAAAAATTTTCATGTATTCAATATACACTGCCTACCACTTGAATAAGGAATCACATTTTTTTAGCTTTAATTAATTATACCTCCTAAACTAAAGTTCAGAAAAAAATAATTTTTTGCGCAACCAAATTTCAAAGTGTTGGCTTTAGTTTCTTGAAGAAATAAAGAATATACATATTATTTATTTCTGTGGTACTTTTTCGTGTGTCACTTGAATAAGGAATATTTTAAAACTAAGAAAACTGTAATTTATTTTTAAATTTTAGGTTATAAAAATGAAAGTTATTATCTTCTAGCATTCAATTAGTAATGAGTACTGGCACAATTTTTAGAAATAACCTCAAAAATGCTATTTGGCATCGACTTGTATAATAACTCTAAGTAATTTAATTTAATTTACTTAAAACAATCATTGTCTATAAAGCCTTTTTTGAAAAAGAATATATATATTTTTATTTTTATTATAATAAACAGAAGAATCTGGAAACAATTTTTTTTTTTCAAATGCAATAGTATCGTGATTTTCAGTTACTGGTATTTTAAAAATTATTAGATATTTTACCTGTTTTCAGTTATTCAAAATGTTTGGGATGTATTATTACATCGAAATCGCAAAAATAAAGTAGATTCTCGGGACCTTCTCATCTAAATTTATATTTTTATTTAAGCCTTTAATCTAATCTGAACTCATGCATTAAACAATTAATCAAAAGCTTCAATTAAATTTAATTTAATATTTTTCCGTTTCCAATAATTTTTAAATAAAATAAAAAAAAAAATAAAAAAATATAATAAAATAAAATAAGTATATAAAATGTATACTTTTTATTATTTTTTC
Organism: Protocalliphora azurea; assembly: GCA_932274085.1. Taxonomy (NCBI): domain Eukaryota; kingdom Metazoa; phylum Arthropoda; class Insecta; order Diptera; family Calliphoridae; genus Protocalliphora; species Protocalliphora azurea. The sequence goes on from OW026520.1 coordinate 89,442,042, forward strand.
CTTTTTTTTTCTCATATCGGGTATTTTTCAAAGTACTATATTGCGGCGGTCGTTGCGTCTGTGAGCATCCAAATTTTCCCATTCAAGTAATATTCGTGCTTACCCCTGGTATATAGTTTTCTATTTACAAAATACTTTTATTTATACATAGAAAAAAATATGTTTCGCATTCTATTATCAAATTTATAAAACCAATTATATTTTTTTACTGAAATAGAACCTATCACGGAATTAGTAAAATCAAACAATCAAATTCATAAATATTTTATTGAAAAAAAATCTTTCTTATTAAAATATTTTTACTATTTATAAATTTGAATGTTTGAAAATTCAGAAAATTATTTATTTTTGTTTTTTGAAACAATAAAAATAACATATAGTTTTTAATAGATTTTCAAAAAATTTTTATTTTTGGAACAATTAAATGTTTAATAAGATTTATTTAAAAATATTTTTTGCAATAAATAGGTACATTTTGAATTACGTTGCATAAACAAAATATACATTCATGAACACAGAATAATAATAATAATAATAATAATAATAATAATAATAATATTAATAATATATCTTAAGAGTTAATTATATGTTAAAAAAGACTTTATTCTTTGAACCGTCTTTCGCGATACACTAATGTCCAAATCGATCTAAAGAGTATTGTCATTAAAATTTAAATATTTCTTATTGAATATTACTTACTGTAAACACGTCAGATATGTTTTAAATGAAAATATGACTTTTCCAGGTATCCTTTAGGTATGAATACCGCATATACCAAATATATACCTATAAGTGCGAATAAATTAATTTCGGGTAAGGAGGTATAGTCATTTTAGACCGATTTTAATGTTATTTGTTATAAAGAGCTTTTCATTAAAATACTGCTATACATAAAATGTTTAAACCCTATTCCATGTGGATATATATGGGGACCAGGTCAAAAAATTAACATATCATAACCAGCTTCATGCCAAATTTCACCAAGATATATTTAAAATTGTGGTATACTTTTAGATAAAATATCCCAACCACCTATAGTCGTGTAGGGTAGGTGTTCTCACAGAATTGTACTTCATGGACTCTTTTATTATTTTTTCTCGATGAATAAACATGTAAATAGAATTATTCTACCTTTCAATAGAGTCTGTAGAAGCTATAAAGAGCTTAGAAAGTAAGAAACATTCCTTTGTCTTCTACATTCAGTCATAAAAACAATAAAGCATTTTCTAGCTTTGATCTAGCATTATGATAGAATTTTGATAGCGAGTTACTCTATCATCTCAAATTAAATTAAATTCTTTGCGGACACTCTATAATATTGTTAAGGGCACCAAGGGATCCGTGGGAACTGTTGGTGTAGGTCATTAACAATTGTAAGCGCCGAAGGACTTTTTTGGTAAAAAAAAATTGAATCGCGTTCAATGTGCCAAAATAATTACACATACCAAGTTCTATGAAATAATCTAAAAGAAGCTGATTTAAATACATATGTGCGCAATTTAAATGAACCGCTAGGACGGACATATTTAAATGTATTCTGAAATGAATATGTTGGTATATACTGGTGTATATTGCTATAAACACATTTTAAATTTTTGTTTTTCTTTGAGGTATATTCGTTTCTCTTAACCAAAAACAAAATATTGTGTTGTTACAATAATTAGCAATGTAACGGTACTTTTTTATGTAAGAAATATTTCTTTCTTAAAAAATTTTAGCAGTTTTAGTTATTTGTTTCAGTTAAGGTAAATTTCTGATGACAACAAAAATCTTATTATTTTAATTGGGAAATTTCATTAGCTTAAAAAATGCCCAAAAGCTCTTTTCTTACAGACCAGGAAAAAATTAAATTAAATTTTTTCATGATCAAGGCTGTTCTAACAGAGCATTTGGATGAAAAATTAACCATTCGGAAGCAGTTATTCGAGACTTTCTTAAGAAACGGTAGATATACGTAATGCGGAAATCAACAAAAGATAATCACAAATTAACAAAAAGACAAATTAATAAAATAAATAAAGAAGCCACCCTCAATAAATTAAATGCTGCATAAAAAAAAAAAATAAACTTGACATTCCTATCGCTTCCAAATATGTTGCATAATGCCAATGTTGAAACAGCATCATAAGGAAATCGTTTAAATACATGAAATGGACAGATGAGTAGAATAAATTAATCTTTTCTAATGAAAAGAAATTCAATTTGGATGGTCCTGATTCATATTCTTGTTATTGGCATTATTTGAGGTCAAACGAAATTCGTATGACTAAACTCAATTTCGGTGGAGGCAGTGTTATGGTTTGGGCATGTTCCAACTAAAGCGAACAGTGTAATTTATAATGAAGTGTTTGGAGATGCTTTTCTGATGAAGATTACATATTCCAACGCGATAACGCTTAAAGCCATGTTTCGAACTAATTTAAATTGTGGTTTAATAAACATAGTATTCCACTATTAGACTGGTCGGCTTGCAGTCCGGATTTAAATCCAATGGAGGATCTGTGGGGTACTTGGCACATAAAGTTTAGGCAAGAAATGCACAGAATGAAACCATAATAATAATAAGAGAGTTAACACTAAAAATTGGACAAGTCTGGGAAGAAATTCACAGTGATGTTCTTCAAAAATTAGGAAAAAATCGAATCAATGCCACACCGAATTTTTAAGTTATATAAAACAAAGGTTCATCAACACATTATTAGTAATTCTCAATTGGTTCACTAGTTTAAGTGCGTATGTAGGAAAATGTCATAAATACAATAAAAATTACAATGAAAATAAATTAATGTAATTAATTAATTAATGTATTAAGTGAAGTCAATATATAATCCAAGAAATTAATTTGTAGCACTTTAATTATTTTTTAGTCCCATTTTTGATAAGTTGAATAAAAACATTGATATGCGTTTATAAGAATATGCACCAGTATAGAGTATAAAAAACAATACTACTTACATTCATTATATCATAAATTTTTACATGTTTTCAGATCCATATTTAATAGGCTTCCGAGTTGTCTAGAACAATTATTGCGTTTTTAAAATCTGTACATCTGGACGTCTATAAATATTGAATTTCGTATACATATGTGAATTATATTTTTCAGCATTTTACTAATTTTGTTATTCTTTTTTACGGACCTTGTCAAAGTAAAGAAATTTTTTATTGCTTTTATACCCTACACCACCATAGGAGGTTGGGATAAAAAAAAGTTATTCAACACCCACATTAAAATACACCAATTGACTCAGAATCACTTTTTAAATCAATACAAGGACGAAGTCTATTAAAATTGTGATTGGTCCATTATACAAACCCATAAAAATGCTCCCGAGAATAGAGTTCAAACACTCAAAAATGTCTTAAAAATAAGAATATTTAAATGAAATTCGGTAAAAAGAAGTCTGTACAAGTATAAATCTTTGTACCAAATTTTACAAAGATCGGTCCACAACTGACCATAGCTCCCATATAAATCCCTCTTTAGAAAATCACTTTAATGTACATCAATCCCATACGAATATTAGTATCTTGACCGACTAAATCTTTCTTTTTCGTTTAAATTGAGTTTAAAAATATTTGCAACCAATAAAATAAAATATTAAAACCAAATATTATCTTTTATTAAATTTAAATCCAAATGATGATTTATTTAGAACAATTTTATCAATAATTTTTCTGTGTAGTTTAAGTTCATAAGTATTTGCTTTCATATATATTAAGTATAAAAAACTTATTAGATTCTGCTACCATTTGAACAAATAATATTTTTTTGCACTATTGCTTTCTCCTTTAAATGTAATATTTTTCAACTTTCTGTTGAAATTCTATTTTGCAATTTACGCTTAAGTGGTGCTTAAATGTTCATAAAATTACATTACAGCCTTACATTACTTGAAACTAAGTTTTCACTAAAGGTGGGGGAGGATACATTTAAATAATGAAACTACAAGAAAAAATTTTGTTCTTTAGAAATGTATTAAAATGCAATTAATTTTTGTTAAATGACACTTATGCCAAAAATAAAATAAAAATAGGATAAAAATATGGTGCTTGCCTTGTACGATACTCTTACCCACTCGCGTTCACAAGTCATTAATATTTCGCAAAACAAATTTTTAAGGAAAGCAAGAGGTATTATAATGACATATTGACACTTTCCAACACATAATTAACAGAAAATGTTGGAGTTTTTTTTATCAACCGTTTATATCAGGTGGTTTATAATGATTTATTATTATTGATGGGGCTTTCAATAAAGACTAAGAGGATATACAAAATTCCTAAAAATATAATATGTATTTTATAACAGACTTTGTATGAAACCACATAAAACTGTATCAGTAGTTTGAATACTGTAGTACTGACAAAAATTTTTAAAAATATTCTGGTAATAAAATGGACATTCATTTTAGATTTCCAAGTGCAATTTCTTCTTAAGATCTTCATTATTTGTCCTGTTGAAGTTATTATATAATTTGTTGATATTTAGTGCCAATAAAAATTCATCTTTTGAGCAATATAAATTTCTCTTTCAGAATATTGTAGTAAAATTAAAGTAAAACTATAAACATTTAATAAGATGAAATTACTTTTTATTACTATTATACCATCTTGGCAATGGCAAATGTAACCAAAAAACCTTATTTGCGTCCTATTTTAGAGTTTTAGCTTCAAAAGGTTTTTGTACTATAAATTTCAATTTTTAAATTAAATTTTGTTTGTTGTAGAATTTATATTGCCCATTTATTGTTTTGGGTAAATAAATAGTTAAAGCATTGGTTATCACTGCGGCAAACAAAACAAAAGCTCATTGTTTTTAACTACAAAATATATAAAATTTTCTTTTTTAATATTTATAAACCAGCAAAGGCCTAGATGTCAACATTATATATATATATATATATATATATATATATATGTATGTATATATACATATATTTCTGAGGTACGGACTACGGAAGTATTTAATCAGCTTCATATAGCGAATAATCGTGAAACTCTTCCGGAAGTGCATTATGCTGGAAAACGAGTTAATAATCAGGAGAAAATATATTTTATTTTAAAAATATCTAGTTTCTTATGGTAGGCAATTTAAAGCAGTTGCTCAAAATTTACAAAATATAAATTTTTATACCCTATACCAACATAGGTTGTTAGGGTATTATGCATTTGTGCTGAAGCTTTTAACGCACAAAAATATTAGTCATAGACATATCTTTAAGTATACCAATCGGTTCAGAATCACTTTCTGATTTGATTTAAAAGTATCTGTCCGGTAGGCTGTCCATGTATACCTTGTGAACAAATTACAGGTCGCAATTTTAAAGATATCATTGATGAAATTTGGCGCAAATAATTATTATTAAGCCTATTGAAATTAGTTGCGGTGGGTCATTACTTAACGTAGCCCCCATAAATATTCCCACAAATATGTTAAATATATCAATACTTTAACGAAATTATGCACAAATAAGTAAGTATAAATCCATGTACCAAATTCCCTGAAGATTGGTCAATTATTGACCATAACTCTCATATAAATATCTCTTCCGGAAATCACTTTTACGTGCTTAATTTTCGTATAGATGTTAGTATCAAATTCATATTTAACATAAATAAGTTTTATAAAGTATAAACTACAAACATCGATCGCGTCACCAGATGGCGGATAGGGGGAGCTTTATCATTTTGAGGTTTGACATAATACACTCTCAGACCTAAGTAATGGCACGAGCACAGGCCATGTCTAATTACTGCCCGCAGACCAAAACTGTCATCACTTGTAAGGTCAAGGTGGTTGGTAGCTATTCCGAGAACCTAAATGGCTAGTTAGTGGTCCTCTCCGACGCCAGGGCACGGATCGGTTGTAAATGTTGAGCAGCCTAGTTCATGTACGCCGTAAATGCATCGATGGTTCAACCCGTTACGAGCACAATCGGGGGCAAAAATTTAATTTATGGAACAAAAAAAAACAAAAACAAACAAAAGGATATAATGAGGAAGACGGAAAACAAACTGCAGGAGGTAGCAAGCCAAACAAATGCGAAAAACCAGCTTCAAACTGTGGAAGCAAAAGCAGCGAGGTGCCTTTGAGCTTCGCACCAAGCGCCTCAAAAGCTTCTCTGGCACGCGCCGGCACAAGGCCGAAAAAACTCGCTGCTTCGGGCACTGCTTGCCCGAAACCAACTCGGGCGGCAGCAACCCCTTCCTTTCTCCTGAGGAACTTTTTTCTCTCAACTAACTAAATCTACTGTTGGTCGAATTGAACGTAACCTTCCCCCACGTAGAAGAACGGGCCTACACGGCAACGTTCAGAGGAAGAGGCTCAGCTGCAAAACCAACGGCTCGTGACTAAGTATCCAAACCCGATGAACAAGGAGTCACTGCCACCCCTTCGTGAGAAAGGGTGTCATCATGACAGAGACAGACCGATGATGATCAAACTCCGGAAGCAATGGTGTGAGGAGACTGCTAGTTCTCCTGCTCAAGAGGACACTCACTCAAACTACAAGTTTGTGGTTTTTTGAGCGAGTGGACGAAGTCAATCAATGTCACAATCATCCCAAAGGACACACATGGTGAAGATAACGCAAGTTAGTTTTCACCATTCTAAAGCAGTCTTGGCTGCGTTGCACCTCCGAATGACAGAGGAGCTAGCACTAGTCCAGGAAACATGGATCGTTGGCGAAAGAGTTTGCGGACTCCTTGCGGACAACTCTAAGCTGCTACTCGCTGCGGGAACAGGTAGAATACGATCTCGTATAGTAGCAAGCAATAAACTCTTCATTCTCTATAATTTCAATGATGAAGACACTGTAGTATCGGACTGAGAGACAAGCTCTTTCACTAACTACATTGCCTTTAGTTACATGGCCCATGATCATTGCGACCCACCACCAATAACAGAGGCGGCTAGAGCAAACAACATACCACTCGTAATTGGAGCTGACGCCAATGCCCATCATGTCGTTTGGGGAAGCTCTGATACAAATACAAGAGGCAAGTCCTTATATGATTTTATCCTTTGTAGTAGTTTGGATATTCTGACCATTGGTAGGGAATCAACCTTTGTATTAGCTAATAGAAGGGAGGTTCTTGATAATAATATGATTAGGGATTGGAGGGTCTCCAATAACTGCTTATACTCTGATCACTTATACATTGACTTCAACATAGAAGTTTGTTTACCCAGGGTTAAGCCCTTTCAAAATAGGAGGAAGAAAAATTGGACAGTACAACATGATATTCTGTCCCAGCTCCTCCCTAATCCCCCGACTATAAACGACTGTGGTGATATTGAGTCCCGTGTCAAAACGCTAACGAACGCTTTTGACACAGCGACTTCTGTTGTATGCAGAACCAAAATCTGCAGGGGTTGGAGCAAACCACATTTGTGGAACTCCGACATTGGCAAAACTCGTAAAGAATGTCGCCGTCTATTCGATGACAGTTAACAGGTTTAAAAACCAAATAAAAAATGCGAAACGCAAATCCCGGAGGGCTTTCTGTAGCGGTATAGAAAGCCACTCTAAGACCAATCGGTTTCGTATAATTCCGGCATCATCACCTACTGTTCCAAATTTCATCCAGAAACCATGTGACACTTGGAAAATAAGTGGTCGAGAGACCTTGGATGTCTTAATGAACGCGCACTTTCTGTCAGCCTCCCTTTAACGGGATGCTCTGTGATCATCAATGATGTTCAGAGCCCATCTCAGTGAAATTAGATGGGCTCTAAAAGGCTTTGTCCTATTTAAATCTCCGAGACATGATGGCATATACCTGCTTACCTGCAGTACAATGCGGATATAATAGTTCCCTGGCTAATTCAGATATATTCAGCATGCTTGTCATGTTCTTATATCCTTGAGTCATGGACTAGATATACAGTGTTCTTTATCCCTAAGGGGATCAGTCTGTCATCCTTTCTCTTGAAGACTCGGGAAATGTAACCGACATACCCCTAAGTAGAACGATCAACCCTTGCCTATTATTAGCGTCTCAACATGCCTATATGAAGAGCAAATCTGTTGAGACTGCATTACATTCGCTCCTAGTATATTGAAAAAGCTCACGAGTATAAGGAATATGCATTAGTGGCCTTCCTTGACATAGAAGGTGACTTTAATAATGTGACTGCGGAGGCAATCAAATTATCCCTGGAAAGACTGGACATTCATCAGTCGATCATCAGCCTCATATAGAGACTTCTAACCAATAGGGTTATAATATCCAGCATAGGTGCGTCTACCGTTTACAGGGTAGCAAATAGGGGTACTACGCAGGAAGTAGTTTTACCTCCACTTCTCTGGAATATCACCGTTAACTCATTACTCAGGGAACATGATTCACTGAAGTTTAGGACTGTCGCTTAGGGCCTCAAAAGTCCGTATTGCCCTCCACATATGTAGGAAGGCCATCTCAGGAATAAATCACAGCAATACGGCTCTTTGACACGGTGATTAAGCCCATACTTATGTATGGAGCGATAGTATGGTCGAAGCCTATGGAGAAATCTACCTATATACTGATAACAGGAGCACTTCGTACAACTACATCAAAATCCTTATTTGTTCTAATGAACTGATTATCGGTGGATCTTATGGCCAACCGCCAATATGACGGCGACAAGTCTCAAGACTATAGGTGCATGGTATGATAGTGGATTCGGCCATGCGACCATTCTGGGATTCCTTAATAGCATTCCTAGCAATATCGATTATTACATCCCCATACCCTATCTTGGCAGAGACTTCTCAGTATCAATCTCAATTGCTCCAGAATTAAGAGCTGGTTCAGTTGAGCTTTATAGTGATGGGTTCAAATCTACTGAAGGGTATTTCCAATTATAGGAAAAACATTTTCTTCAAATTGCCAGATCACTGCAGCATTCTTCAAGCAGAGATCTCGGCCATAAAGAGGACGGTAAACTGGTTAATGTACTATAGGGCAATCGGAGCGGATATCCAAATCTGTACAGAGGCATCGGCTAAGAATTTTGGTAGCCGTTGTCACAGGGCACTGGATTGCTAGTGCGCATGCTAGAAGACTAGAGCTCCCTTTTAATGACTTTTATAGAAGTTGTCGGGATGAGGAAGAGAAGGAAACAGTATGCCACTGTTCCGATCTTGCTGAGATTAGGACTGTTACTTTTGGAAGTCCGTTTGTGCATATATTATCAGACCTCTATGATATTGACATTAGACGCTTCAATTCGTTCATACATTCGTCGGGTTGGTTCGTCCCGAACGCTTTTATGGAGACTTGAGTTAACAACACATGATCCCTTAGGTCCCAAGGCTACCAAATTCGACCCAAGTGAGGCGACTCTTATTGATTAGACAGCTGCCCTCTAAGCCTAACCTATAAACTATAGTGGTCCATAGTTGACCACAGAATCACCCTTAAGTACATAGTATATCTCAAATAAATTTTAGAATCAATATAATATGATACATATGTATGTTTTATAGAAATATGCACCACACCTAATACAACGATCGGTCTACGATTGGCCACAGCTCCTACATAATAAACCACCCCGTGTAGGATATCATATGATTGGGCCTGAATATATTTATGTATAATAATTGTTATAATTGATTGATGATTCTCATACTACTCATACTCATAGCAGAGCAAAATAGCTCATAAAAGATTCTGTGTACCCAACAGAAACTTCGCCTACTAAATAACGAAAAAATATTAAAAAAGTCTTAATTATTACATGTTTTACGACGAATTTCTTAAATTGTAATTATTATATGCAATTTTTTTAATTTTTTTTTGCTTTACAATAACACAGGTCAATACTAAAAATTGTCGTGAAAAATATGTTGCAAATATTGTAGGTATAGTTATTCCAATCATCAGGAACATTTCGGTTTTTTTACATCAAGTCACATTTTTAATCCATTGACGACCACAGAAAATATTCTTTCCTGAGGAGATTTTTAAGTTATATAATTTTCTTGGTACAAGTCAAGTCTCTAACTTGCCACACATAGCCCCTTAGATAATTACATTTTACTAAATATGGTGCAGAAACTTAAATGAAACATTTTCATCCCGTTACACTTTTAACCCATTGACGACCAATATGTACCACTAAGAAATTTTTAGGTTGAATAACTTTCTGGGTAATAGGTAGAACAAAGTAGTCGTCCGTGTTTTATGGAAAAGGAATAGTGCAATAAAAGTGTACAACATGCCATGTCTCCAACTTGCCCAACATAGCCAAAATGTCGGAAAATATCGGAGCAATAAGCGGTGAACAAGGGAAGCTTTTTACCAAGATGCTGTTATTGCGAGATTATTTCAGACCATATGGAATCTTAGTATGCTGGCGGACTATTGCTACTTCTTAATTAAAGAACAAATTAAAAATAGCACTTTCTTTAATCCTAATTTAAGAAAGAAAATATGCAAAAATCGTTTAATGAGTTTGGAAATAAAAATACGTGGAAAAAAATGTGGAATTATTCACGATGTAATTTTTTTTTTGTTTTTTCAAATTTTTGATGTCTACGCATTTTCTGCCAGTGCGAATTGAGAACGTTTAAAAAATTAGATGTAAGGCACAACGTTACCGTTTGGCGACTTTAGTCACCAATTGTCCTTTTTCCACCACCTGACCACTTTTTTAGCCCTTTTTTTAAAATGAAACTAAATGGCGACTTATCTAGACTATATGCTAAATGACGAGAAACTAAGTTTTTTGAAATGTTTCGACCACTATATGTCAATTCCAACGAAGAAGTTAACTATTTTGATATTATTTTATAATATAGTGATGTAAAAAAAATTACAAATGAATTGGAACTGTTAAAAACTACAATTAATGATAAAGCTTATGAACAACTATTTAAAACGTCTTTTTCTCTATTGTAACTAATGAAAAATAAATTGCCCAACAGTCTTAAGGTCAGCACTTAAGAATCTATGCCTAAATTTTGTTATACGGTGATTTGTAAGGCTGTAGACCGAATAAAAACCTCGTACAAAAGTACAGATGTTTAATTAATAAAAAGAGATTTTTTATGAATAAATATTTTTTCAATAATAAAAATTGTTAAAAATTATTTTGTTATTAATAAAATTTAATTTAGTAGATTTTCTTGAAATAAAATATTTTTTGTTTTTATCAATAGGAAAATTTTGAGGAGTCTTTTGAGTACTGATTTATTATAAAAAATTCCCTTTTTGGCGACTTTATATTTTAAAATTCTCTTTTTTGGATACTTTTTAAAAATTATCAACGGTAACAAATTTTGCTATGATTATTTGAATTTTTATGTTAATATAAGACCGACCGATTTTACCGATTTATTTAAAAATGGAATAGAGGTATATAGTCACCTAAAATTCAAAAAGCCGTAACCACACTTTTTAATTTTCTACAGCAGAAGCAAGTAACATGCAAAAGGCCGAAACCACAATTTTTATTTCAATTTATGCATTTAGGTAAAATTTTTTAATCGTTCACTTAATGCAAAAATAGGTAAAGCATAAAACACCCTTCAAATCAAATTTTTCTTAAATAGAACAAATTTTACGACTGTTTCGTTTATGATGTTATTTTTGAAGATATGAATATGAAATTTTTTGTGTAAATCTAGTTTGGGTCAGTGTATTATAATGCAATAAAAAACCAATTTTTGATTTTTTAGTAGTTACGGCCTTTTGCATTTTAGGTGGCGTATATATCGCCACCATACATTTTACTCGAATATGAGTAAAAATTACTTTTTTCTGCCTATCCTGAAGTTTTGTTGAAATTATATTATTAAGTATTAATAATTTTATAAAATCGTGCTATTTATGATAATTATTTCCACAAAAATTATACATTTTAGTTTTTTAATGCAAAATGATAAATTTAATAATTTAAAGTATGTTTTTGTCAAGCAAATTTATCAAAAGGAAAAGGTTCACAAATTCAGTTTGTACAAAAAATGGGCGTAGAAGTAGCACCTTATCAAGAACAGTGACACCCCATTAAACTTTAAGTAAAATATTTTTTACAAAACGTATACTATAAAAGAGCCATGCTATTTTAATTTTTTAAAGACTCCTTCGGTGAAAGTACTATCTTTGTGTCACATATTGTAAACATATAAATCTCAAAATTTTGCGTGAATCAGTGAAGATTGAGGAAAAAAATGAGAAATATTAAAATTAGTTAGATAAAGTAGGCGTGAAATGTGGTGTGATATCCAACGAATTAATGCTGTAAGCTATAGTTCCTTTAGAACTATATGTATGCCAAATTTCATTTTTTTTTTTTTTTTTTTTTAATAGGTAACGCTAGTTAGCTTACTTACGGAATTGTAGTTTTTGTTAGTTTAAAGTGTTTGTATTTAGCGTTTAAAGCATATTTAATAATAAGAATTATTGATCCTATACTTCAATAGAATCTAAATTTTTAACAACTAAATAAATAAATTTAAGGAAAAAAAACTTATTTTTCCTAACCCCTTATTTAGCCTTTCAAGATTAAATATCTAAAAAACGAGCGCTAACTTTCAAAAACATTAAATTCAGTTTCACCCGATGGGTGCCCATATTTTTCGAGCACAGTGCAATTATTTTAAATCATTTGGTAGATATAAGTTAAAGAATAATAATTGTGCGTAACTAATTTTAATTATTCAATAATTATTATAAATTAATTTTTAATAACTCTTAAAAATTGAAAGTTTTTTGATTTTGAAAATAATGATAAAATTATTTTGGATCATTGTCAAAAATAACTTCTGATTTTGGTGCTAAAACTGAATATTGTTTACGATGTCCAATTTATTTATTTATTTATTTTTTGGTAACTAAGCAGTATTTTTGGATGCTAAATTTTATTTTTACAAGAGAAAACGTAATTGCGTTCTGTTGGGATGTGAACCCAAGGGCCATATACTGTTTTTTTGTTAATCTGTCTATCTATTTCTCTATCTATCTATCTATCTGTCTAGCTATCTATACATTTATCACTACACCATAAATCTGTTAAATATTTTATTATGTGTTAAAAATGGTTTGTAGGTATGATCTATGATCCCTTTTAGCATGATTTATAAAAGAATTATTGCTGTTGGACTTAATTTCTTATGTTTTTATACTTTACACTTTTAATTGCACATCTACAGCTAATGTGGTTCAGAATTATATCGCGGACTGAAAAGCATTAAATCGCTCCCTTCATCAAATTCCGAGCTAAAAACTTATTTGATTGAACTATAATTTCGGGGAGAAAAATGTGTATGATATTATTTAGGAGCGTCAAATATTGTAAAGAGTTAAAACTGTATAAACCGAAAAATAATATAAAGTTGTCATGAGTAGTAGTCAGTGTTGAAAGTTTAGCCTTCTTAAGGCTAAATCTAGCCTTTTAGTTTTGCTTTTAGCTTCAAAATTTTCGTTTTAGCTTCTAGCCTGTTTTCCTAGATTTTTTTGGTTCTTAAAATTGCCCTAAAATGGCCAAAATGTTAGTATTTCAGCAATGTAAAAAATAATTTGTTATTTTTTTATTTATATATTATTTATATTATTATTTATATCTTATTTATGTTAATACTAACTTCATTTTTACAGACTCGTCCTTTTAAGCATTTTTGTGTATTTATTCACACAAAAAGTCTAGGTTATTTACATTTGAAAAAAATTTTGGCTTGCGTCGCTTCATTCTTCAAATTAAAAATCATTTAACTAATTTTATGAACTTACTATATATCGTTTATTATATTTTTTTCTAATATATTTTATTATTCATTTATTTACTACTATTTTTAAAAAATATACTACTATAATTAAAAAAGTCTTATAAATGTGAAAAATCTCACATAAATTTGGAAATACTTAATCAAAATGGATGGAATGGAAAAACAACTCAAGATATTGAATATTTTTCATATGAAATATAATCCAAATATGTATTGAAATTTTTTGGATGATTTTTTGTTAGCTTTTTTTTAATACATATATTACAATATCTTAAAAAAACTTGAAAAAATAGAAAGAATGAAAAAAAAAATATTTTTGTAAATTAAAAAAAAATCTAATTTTTTGTAGCCTTATTTTTTGGAGCATTTAACTTCTTTTAACTTTTTTTAAAGTTCTTTTTCCTCGCCTCCTGGCAGCACTGATAGCAATTTAAACTTCTCTATGTTATAAACATTGCAATTTAGGTCTAGTATTTCCCATATATATATATATATATATATATATATATATATATATATATATATATATATATATATATACATTTTTTGATTTTTAGTGTTTGAAGAATTTATGCTATTCACAAAATAATGTAAAAAAATTATTTTTTTTTTTTTATAATGGAATTCACCTAAGAAATTCTATGGGCTATCGTTCTTTTGGTTTCAATTAAGTTTTTTTATTATTATTTATTTTTTTTAATTTTAAACCTTAAGCCTTCATAAATTTTGCAAGCACAGAAATTTCGTGCACAAATATCCATAAAATCATATAATGACATTCGCGTCAGAAGAAAACAATTTTTAAATATATTTTAACTAAACATTTTTTATTTTCCTCATATATTTATTTTTCCGCACCTACATGCAGAGCAAACATTTACTTCCTATATATTTTGATTATGCCCCACTATGCAATGATTCTGTTTAAAATATCTGTCAGCACCAAAAATATCACTGATATGCACATTCTACTAAATATACATATGTATCTAGGTATCGCATACAAACGTGTATATGCTTTTGTTTGTTAAGTACCATTTTTAAATTGTCAGTTTTAAATTTAAAATTTAAATTTTAAAAATTTTTATAAAAATTTAATTTTAATTTTACAAATTTTATAAACAAATTTGTGTATGTTCATGACTTATTAAATTTAAATTTATTTTTATGACCACATAATTCTGCATAATACGAATCAGTTCCATGTGCTGTCATTATGGAATATTTGGTAAAGCTAAAAAACTTGGCTAGTATTTCAGTGCTTTGAAAATAATAAACATGATATAAAAATGACAAAAATTTCTGGTACATATACATAAAGATATATATATATATATATATATATTTTCAAATTTATATATGTACATATACCAGAAATTTGTGTCATTTTTATAACATGTTTGTTATATATACATTACCACATGCTATAAAGAGATAATATTCTTAAAATTTTTACTTTGGTTATAAATAGAAACACAAATGTGAATAAATTAAACTAGTAGCGTTGAGTTAGAGGAAAATAAATTTAAATTCACAACACAATTCATTAACAAAGCAAACTCTTTAGTTTCTCTTTTCGAGCTATACCTTAAATAGCTGGAACTTATTTGGCATGTTCCAGAATCTAAATATAATGTAAGAGTATTTAAAACTTTTAATCGTCTTTCATGAACATGATGTTTTAAATGTTTGACTAATTCTTTAGAAAAAAATTATTTTCCTTTTCTGATTTATATTTTAAAAATATCATGACATCTTCAAACTTAATTAACATTGCCGAATTTTTACTCAATTCTTTAATTGACACATCAAGTGGTTTCACTTGTAACACAAGTTGTAATACATGATTGAATCATTTATAATTTTTCTGAAATTTTGACACTATATTAGGTAAAAATGTTTATCGATGTTTAATATCATATGTTGAACATCGATAAACATTTCTTGATGCAAAATAAGTGACTGCAATATTTTCTGTTTATCATTAGACTGATTGAAAATCTTGCAAGATTTAGTTACGCAATCAATAACATCACTTATAGAAGAATTTCAGTTTCTCTGTTGATTCCCAAATTATAGTTTTTATTTTATTTTATTTTTTTGACTAAATAAAAAATTTTGGAAGCAGTTTAAATGATTTGATTTTAGAATTTTAACTTCTTGCTGTAACGTTTGTGTATTTATAAAAAGAGTTATCTGATTACTCATCTACTGTGTTTAATGACGACTTTTATTTTCAATAATTTGGCTGATTTCCAAAACAAGATTACTTTTCTTTTCTGAAAAAAGAAAAAATTGTCAGTAAAATTCCATATATCAGTAGTGCGATTCAGTAACTTTTAACGATTCGACAATCGAAAAACTTGTCAACAGCAATTGTTGTTTGCAGTAACGATTGTGTGATTCACTAAGTACTCTTAAACGATTGTATATAACTATTATTTCGTGTGGCAGCTCTCCACAAGGAAATGCAGTAATAAAAGTAAGGTTCAAAACCAAATAAAAAAAAACAAATAAATTTGAAACAAATCGAAGTTTGTTTAACAATTTTAAGACCGTGATTGATTAAATTATGTATTTGATATAGACTAAGATGTGTTTCTGTTAATGGTTTTCTTCAAAATGACCACTACTCCTAAAAGAAGATTCGGAAACGTAGAAGCACCATCTATAACGTGGAAGCACAGACTACAACCACAAAACAACGACTGAATCATTGGGTTGACTTTTTGGCTAATTTTTGTCAATATATTAACAACACAAAAATTTTTGTCTTTAAGTTAACGCAAACAAATATCGTTAAAAGTGTTAGAGAATAACTAAATCGACAATTTTGTTGTTTACTAATTTTAACGATTCGATTATCGTTAAAATAAGTTACTGAATCGCACTACAGTTTCAGTTATATAAATAAAAAGCAAATATTTTTAAATTAAAAAAATTAAAAATAAAATAACTAAAAATAAAATATTTATAGAAATAGTTAAAAATAATAATAAAAGAAGTATAATATTAAAAAAAGAAAACTATTCGTTTTGTTTCAATATTTAGCATCAAAATTTTCGAATTATTCATTATTATTCGCATTAAATTGTTCAAATTATTCGAACGAACATTATTCGAATGGATACCCTACTATGTACGAGTATAACTGATATATGAAGCACGGACGCGTAAAAGAGCGTATAGACCATAAAGAAAATTTTACAGGCGATAAAAGCTTCATAAAATCATAAAACATAATCGCTTTCCTACATTTTTTTGTAGATTTGGTAGGGTTTTTAAGCATCTATCTGTGTGTATGCAAAGTATCACTAAAAAATTCGGATCAGAATATGCCAAAATTTTCAGCTGAAAAATAGGTTAAAATGGAATAGAGGCTTATATTCATATATTTTTATAGAATAATAGTAGTTATGGTTTATAAAAGCTTTATATTGATGACGATTTCATTAAAATTCGAACATCGGTATAAAACTGACCATGGCTCCTCACCCGAAAATCACTTTAAAGTGTATAAGCCCCACCTAAATACTGGCATAACAATAATGTTGTATGAGAAAAAAACTTATTGCAAAGTTTTATCACACTTACTCCATAATGACCATTAAAACTCTCAAGATAATAATTTTTTTTTCTTGCAATATAAGTAAATATACATAAATTTGAAATGTCTTCTTCCTATTTGGAAGTTTTCGTATCGGATTGTACTACATTTATTAAAAAACACTTAAAAATCCAAGTAAAAAAAATCCATACTTCAAATCGATACTCTTATTTCTACGTAAAAGTGTCACCTACTTATTATTCTAAGCCCAGGTTTACACTAGTGTACATGCAGCAGCGAGAGCCATTATGAACCCACCACCCCCCTAGTTTTCCATAGTGTGAATATGAGCTAAAAAGTGAGTTCTCAAATAAGTTTTATTTAAATAGTATGAAGAAAAGTGCTAAAATGGTTTCCAAAGTGCCTAATGCTACTAAGATGACAACAGTGCAAAAAATGACACAATTGTGCTATAAATTCCATCACTGTAACATATATGCAATGATTAACTGAAAGTTTTCTTTGTCTTGGGAGTAAAGAGCACTCTTTTAGATAACTAATAGCCTGTTTTTCCATATCGAGCAAATGCTTTCTTTCGCTTTCTAAGCGAACGGAAACTGTGCGAGATTCTCTAACACACTTCTATGCGAACAATGCACTGTGGGGCAGAATCGGAATTTTTTGGAAATAAATCTGTAACTTCTGACCGGCTGATCGGATTTTCATGAAATTTGGTATAGGCGTAGCAGAGGAGAGTACAATGTTAAGTTTTGTTAGTATTACAACAAACCCCTCAGAGACAGATCTAAAGAGGCTCAAAGTTAGGTACTTTTGACATAAAAAATTTTTAAACGCTTGCCAAATTTTTATTTCTCCTCCGATTTCAAACATTTTTATATATTGTTGCAGGCTCTGATAAGACCTATAAAACGTTCTATTTATCTCTTATAGTTTTCGAGTTATTTGCGTTTGAATTTTTATGCACCATAATTTTGCATGTTCTTGGTCCAGTTTTTTTCATATATATCCTAGTATTTC
The DNA here is from genome assembly GCA_932274085.1 of Protocalliphora azurea. Classification (NCBI taxonomy): domain Eukaryota; kingdom Metazoa; phylum Arthropoda; class Insecta; order Diptera; family Calliphoridae; genus Protocalliphora; species Protocalliphora azurea. The sequence goes on from OW026520.1 coordinate 89,460,345, forward strand.
CGACCAATTTTATTAGTTTTTGTCCTATCTAGTTAAAGAAAAAAATTATCTATTGAATAAAAAAGTCGATATAAGTCGATATCTTTACCGAGTCCAAAAATAAAATATTTTGAATTTGAAAATTCCAAAAAAGTCGAATTTTTGTGTTTTTTAGCCGAAAAAGTATCTACACTCTTTTTTATCTAAAATAAAAATTTCTTTAGCAACATATAACAATTTTACACTTTTCTGTAAGGTAACTTCAAATAGATTACTATAAGATAAAAAACAAGCCAAATAACTAAATTGGTCATGGTACATACCCTCCCGAATTCGACCCATTTTATATGAAAGTTTTGATTTTGGACCATTTTTTCTCAAATCCCAAAGCACGAATCGACAAGCGAAATATATTTTAAGAATCTTCAATATGTTGTTAAAAGTCTTAAATCACAATCTACGGGACTTCGGAAAACTGTGGATTCTATAGCCAAAAATGTAAAAACTCCCATTTTTATGAATTTTCATTAGTTTTTTTGGAAATTCAGGAAAACCCCTGATTGAAATTTGGTTAACGCGCTTTTATTTATATTAATAAGATCCACATTCCGTTAAGATATCTTTATAAACAAATATGTTATCAAAATTAAAAAATTTGTGTTTTCTCCAAAAACTCCAAATTGGGCCTTTTGTTTGGTTTTTTCTAAATAGCGAAAGAAATTTTAAAAATATGTATTCCAAATTAAGCTTATCCTTTAGCATATATAACTTCCGATCTGCAAATTCAACACCATGCCTCATTTCAGAAATCTGTGCCTTTAAACTTTTATATTTCCAATTTATTGCATATATGACTATATTTTTACAAACTTGCAACTTTTGCGTGAATAATTACTTAGAAAATTATAAATATTTCTGTATACTTTTAATAATATCTATACACAATATATTTTTATAAAAATAATTAATAAATATTTTTTATTTTTAATAGGGTTGCCACATTTGCCAAATTTAAGTATCTCTTTATCCTTTTCTAAGCATTCATATATTTCTATTATTGAATTTAAAATAAAAAACAAACAAAAAACGTCTATTTTAACTTAATCAATAAGTATTTTATTAGTTTACATTTATGGTGTTTACCTAAATTTAACAAATGTATTTTTCTATTGGTGATGGTTAAAAGTTTATATATTTATGATCTAGTAGCAATGTATAGGTACACTTTCCGGTGATACCTAGCTGCAGCATTTATCTCTTACTGATGGTCTATCTATATTTTTATGAGCTGCCCCACTGTGCAATGGGTTGAACGATAATGGAAGTGTTTTTATAAAAAATTTCCAATGATACGAAAGAAAATGTTTAAATCTGCCACTTGCTAGTTAGCTTTCGGCTGGTTAAATACTTAAATAAAAAATAAGAAAATTTCCTACCTGAACACTGCAAATGTTCCTCAGTAATGGTTGGTATTCATTTGATAATGTTATTTCAAAATTATAATACTAATTTTCATAATAATGCGTTACAAATAACCATTTAAATAAAATAAATATGTGAAATATGTATGAATGGAATGAGCAAATAAATACACATTTTCCCAAAATAGTATATTACGGCCCGCGTTAGATCTGCGAATTTCCAAATTTGGCCTTTCAAGCATTTTATGACCATCCCTTTTCTATAGGAATTATTTTTGCTACATAATTTTTAATTAATTCCAATCTTTTTTGTTTTCTGTTGTGATTATCATTCACATTGATATATATGTATAGATTTGAAAATATATATAATAAGAAAATTTCACAAACAATCCATTAACTTAATCACTTTCTATGTGATGTAGTAAATAACACTACACATTTGTCGTTTTTTAAGTCAACGTTGTAGTTTATAGGGGCGATTATAAATTGTTATAAATGATGTTTCATCCCTTTTTTTTATAATAAGCGAGATTCCATTTTCTTTTTAAAATATCTCACACTATTGTCTTACCATCCTTATCATATATACAGAGGAAATAAATGGCCAAACTCTTAAATGGTAAAAATACTTGAGACCATTTAATGGTTGTAATTTGTAAACGTCATTTCATTACAATCAAATCGCACTCAATACGCACTTAAATTACTCAACTCTCTTCAACTATGTTGAAATATTTTGTGGTTAAGGAAGAATGAATAATACACAAGTGTAATTTAAATATAAATACAAATTGAAATACAGTGAGAGGCAAAAAAAGTTAAATTTATATGTCTTTTGTAAATAATACAGGGTGATGAAATGAAAAATTTTTCTGTGGCAGGAATCCCCAGCAAAAACTTTACGTACCCGGTAAGCAAACAAATTATATTGCTAAAATTTGGTGATTACTTACACTTCAGGTAAAAAGTTCATTACCTTTGTATGATAATATCCATGAATTAATGGGTCCCCATTATTAAGGTAATTTTTATAAACAGTCAAATAAGTAGTTAATCGAATAAAAAATTATACACAAAATTGGTACAAAATACTATAAAAAATGGAAAACTTACTCAACTACATACTTAAAGTTAAACTATAGCTAGTAATTACTATTCTTCCATTCATTGTACTCATTACAAGCATGTAATTTTTTCATTCTTTACAATAATGATATCAAACACTATTTATTTAGGTCCTTACCAACAAGTAATTATTTTATACTATAATAAGATAAATAATAGGATAAATAAATACCACTCATTACTTTGTAACATAACTATTAACTATTATAATAATTTTTGCTGCGTTTCTCAGTCAATTTGGATACACGTGATCATGGAGATCTAAGCCTTTAAATCACGTTTTTTGAATTGATTCTAGTTTTCAAGATAAAACGTTATGTAGAAAATTGACGAGGTTGCACCACAATGTCTCGTGAAACATTTATCAGATCTGGTTATAAAAGAGAAAAAAAATTAGAAAAAAATTATAATTCATACGTTATATTTGAATCTACTTAACAGCTTCAAATATTTTTCCTGACAATTGCATAAGATCAAACTAAACACAATCACTTATAACTTTATAAAAATTAGCTCCACTCTATTTTCTCATTTTTATTTTTAAATTAATATATCGACATGAAAAAAAGCCCAAACATTTTCCAAGTGTCTTTTGATTTTCGTCAAGTTTCGCACGCAAATAGTCCGCAAATATCTATATCGATTTTAGTTTCATGAAATTACGAAAACCCACGATTTTATTACACTTTTTTTTAATTATATTATGAATAGTAAATATTAGCGTCCCAAAAATTTTCGATATTTATTTTAATTTAAAGATCCCATGTTTTCCAACTTTGTTAAAAAAATCAAAAAATTTAAATAGCATATTTATTGAAAATGCATTTTTAAAAAATCTTTCATATTTTTGAAAAGTTTGTATTAAAGCCTACATGAGCAAAATTCAAACACCGTTTAAACCTTTAAAATTCACAAAGCCTTCCCAGAGATATTGATGATACTTTTGAAATTTTCCGGATTTTTGGGAAAGTGAAAAGCGAAATAAAATTGCGAGTTTTCACAATTTGCCATATTTATTTAACTAACACACAGGAAGAAAAACAGTGTTGAAAAACGATATTTTTCAAAATCTAGTTAAATTTTTAAATTTTATCAAGGGGCGTGTGTGAAACAGTAGAAAAACTCCATGGTAAAAAATATTTCTTATATGGTGAGAAAATTTTTTCATTCTACTGTGTGAAATGAAAACTGTAAAATAGTGACAATTTTAATTTTTATTATAAAAGAAATTTAAATAATTGTGTAAATATGTCGCCAAATGATTGATATTGAGCAATGATTTTGTTGATTTATACATTTCATTTGAATTTATTTATTTGCCAAAATATATATAATTATTTTAGTATGAATTTATTTTGTTTTGTGAGCCACCTTAATGTTTACTTAAATTGTCTTATGTACTTGTTTGTGTAAGTTAAGGATACTTTTGTTCCTTTATATAAAAAAATTAATTTTTATATTTTTACTTAGGAGTATACCTCCTTCTTTATTGAGTAATAATTAAATACTGACTTAAAAACTAACAGATACATTATTTGTTAAATTATACTTTTTTATGTTTACCTAATTACTGAGAAATCACCTGTTTAATTATTGTTACTCGTAGACATAGTGTCAGCAGTTTTCATGGGAACGGAAAACAACATGCAAAATTATATGGAAATCTAAATATTGCAGTTTATACATACAATAAATTAATGTTAACATTTTTTTCGTTAACTTGTATGATTCTTATGTGATGTTGTTGTTCCTTTTTAAATTGATCTTACTGCAGTGCTTTCTTTCGTTAAGTTCGTGGAGTACCGTTATTTGAAATGTGTACACAAATAACAAGTTTAGTGGTTCCACAACATATTTATAATATTAGTTAAATCAGTTAGTAAGGGAAAAACACTGCGGTAAGTAGTGTGATTATAATTATTTATATTTATATTCATTTTTTGTATTTTAAATTAGAAATAAACGCACCGACTGTTCCGGGTCACTTTATAAGAAAATTGGGTCTTGTTAAATTTGATGGTGTTGTTAAATTCGTCCCTTACGGACGACAGTCACAGGCAGTGACTTCAAAACATAAACATAAAAAATGAGATCGAATGAATGAAAAATGATTTGTGTTCAAATGGACATTTAGTAATCAATAAATTAAATAATGTACTGTGCTTGAAATCTTAAAACTAAATTTGAATTTTCTAAATATTTTTTGTCATTGAAATAATTTCCAATATATATGTACGTTTCTCAGACATTCTACTAGCTTTATGAGCTAATAAAATTTTATTCACCTCATACCAATCAAAAATATTCTAACAAATATAATTTTCTATCGTTGCAGGCCCAAAATCTCATTAGAAACTATATTTGGATTTGTATGGAAAATCTACTTAAAATGTAATCAAATTAAGGAAATTTTCATTGAAATCTCAATTAAGCTAGATTTTGTGCAAATTCAAATGGGCTTTTACAAAATATTTTTTATATTTTTTATACCTTATCACAAAGATGTATATGTTACAAATAAAAGCAAGCCATATTTATTAAAATCAATGCATAAATGTCGACTTTTTCATAACTTCTTTTAAAAATTGTACAAAAAAAAAAAAAAAAAAAGATATTTACAAAAACAATTTTAAAAGGAGTTAGGAAAATCTATGTATTTTAATAAATTATGGTTTATTTTTTTTCCATTCTGCTAGTTTCTAGTAAAGTTTTTCAAAATATATTTTTCAATAATTAAATAGAATTAAAATTGATCATTTTTTTAATATTATATTTTTCACATTTTTTAAGCGAAAGTAAAAAGTGAGGAATTCATTTTTTTTCAAAATAAAAGAAATTTTTATGATGTTAAATTTTTTCTAAAAAAGATAAGAAATAAGAATAAAAAGAGAAAAATGTAATATTATTTTAGATTTTTTCTTCTTTTAAAGTTTTTTTTTTCATTACACAAGAACTGCTAGTATCTCAATAAAATTTATCACAAACCTAAGTAAGCACATTTTTTTAGCACTCACTATATAGTAGATGCGTTAAAAATCCCTACATACTTAGTATGTAATTATTTAAGTAAAATTATTTATGCTTTTATTTATTTCCCTTTCTTTCAAATTACCATTTCCAATGTAATTATTCTTTCAGCAGTTCTTTAAGCTCATGCTTTTTTCTGCTATTTTGTACTGTCAATTGTAAAATATCTTTTTGATAGAAAAATTACAAAAAGAAAAAAAAGAAACAAAAATAGATTTTATCTCTTTTTCATACAAACATTCATATTAAAAGCTAAAATTGTAAAATATGCGTACGTTTTTTTTTCCTCTTTTTCGTGCATAATTAAGTAATTAACACAAGTGTTTAACTACACTTTTATTATTTTTACATGCTTATGCCAATATTGCCACACACATCCGAAGTAAATAAATATTATGTATATAAATGTGGTGGTAGACAATAAATTTACTTCATTGGTGTGAGTTGAATGATAATAGATACATTTACAAATTATCATCAAAATTTAAAAGTATCTGTAAAACATTAAAATACCATTATGCATTAAGATGATAAGCTGTTAAAAAAATTGGGGAATACTTAACTGAAAATGTCGTATTAATAGATATTTAATTAAAATATTAAAGTGAGATAGGGTAAATCCAAAAAAGTTCGACCAAGGTCGAACACCTTGAGCTTTTTTGTCAGTAATGAACAAGATTTAAGCGTGAATACCTTTCATGTCAATAACCAGATTTTAACAAAATTGATATCATTGGAAATGACTGAGATTCTTCTTTATCACAAAGTCATAGCAATTACACATCTTCTTGGTGCAAGAACCTCTAAAATGAAAAAATTTTCCTTTATCCTTGGATATCATGAAAAAATGGCATTTTTATTTTCTTCCTTTTTTATATAAAGTACGCGCTGAATTATCATTAAATTTTAAGCAATTTAAATTGTGATCTCAATGGGTTATAACAATTTTTCTTTACTAACACATTTCCTCATGTATATTTAGTGGTTTTTACACATATTGATACACTTGTTTAAAATTTAATATAATATATCATTATTTATTAAAGTAAGTCGTATGCATATCATATATCCGATTCCGAAAAAATAGATTTGAGATTATTAGAAAAGTTTTAGAATACACTTTCAAAAATCCGGCAATTTATCTCTGACGATTTTAATGATAATTATTCAAATTTGACACATGGCGATACAAAGACAAAATCTGCGGAAATTGATTATAATAAATCCATTATTGTTCCTATATATCAGAAATACTTGTACAAATAAGTTTTCTACAAGTTTATATCGTTGTACCAATTTCACCGACTGATCGCTCTATAATTGATCTTGCCATTTATGTACATGCTTTTGACTCTGGCTGTAGACGACTATTAAATGTAGTTAAAATTATTCTATAATATGATCGCCATTTCATAATTATAATATTATAGTTGCATGGATCCGGCTCGCGTTTGTGTAACCATTGTATCGTTGTGACAAAAAAATTATGGTTTTTTTACAACCATTTATATGTTTGTATTTGTATTTTTACAAACTTTAAAATAATATGTTGCTGTTAAATTATGATATATTTAATTTATCATATTCTAACAGCAATATATTATTTTAAAATTTTCCATATGTTTGTAGCAATAATATTATTCAGTGACTATAATATTAAAGAATAATTTTAAACATATTGAAAAATTGTCTACAACCATAGCCAAAAGAAGTCTTTTATCTGCCTCTATGTTTGACTGCCAAAAATATCTTAAGCGTACATAAATCAAACATTCACTTTAACATCGCTATAAAGTTATATACATATATGTATCTGAGTTGTATATAAATATAAATCATCGTATAAAATTTTAAGATAATTAATGACTTCCCGAAAATCAATTAATTAATCAATTCCCGAAAATCAATTAAACTTGCATAAATCTCTCATAAATATCAATATCAAGATAAAATTTAACATAACTAAGATTTGAATAAGTATAGATCACTATAGCAAATTCAATAATGATCTCTCTATAATTTACCATGGCTCCCATATAATCCACATTCCCGAAAAATACTTAAATAAGCATAAATCTCACATAAATTACAATATCGAAATAAAATTTTATATAAATAATTTTAATTTATGTGTAAACCATTGCAAAAAATTTTACAAGGATCGAAGGGTAATTGACCATAGGTCCCACATAAGCCCTCTCCCGATAACTACTTTAGTTCTCATAGTATATTTCGTGTTTTTTCTAAACACGAAATATACTCTTAAATTGAACTGCATAATCCGCATTTAACACATTTTAACTAGCAATTTCAAATGTAATTTAATTATTTATTTTGATATGAATCTTTAGTATTGAATGATTTTAATGAAATCTTCTTAGGTTTTTAAATAATTCATATTTGTTTGCTGTTTTCTTGTATGTAGTTAAGTTTCTTAATACCATTATATCCGTTCAATTTCTCAATAGAAAAATTCTCGTAGTTGTACAATGAACATCAAGAATCAACAAATACATACAAACATTTTTGCATACAAAATTAAAAAGCAAACAACATTGCTCTTGTGAATGTTAAAATCATAAATATACAAGCGATTTTCTCTTGTCTCCAACATTTATATTCATCGAACTATTGTCAACCTTTCATTCGGATGGATAAGTATGGGATGACGCAACAAATATAGTTACCCAAAGTGGCAACCAAAATGTTGTAGTCGAAGAAGATTTGCATATAAAATAGTTTCAGTTGTTAGCACATGTTGCTGCATTTGAATTGGCAAATTAAATACTTAAAGACTGGATATTCTCAAAGGTATTGAATGTTTTGCCTAGGTAAAGTTCTTGAAATTTGGTTATAATTCCTCTTTGAATAAATATTCTTCAATAGGATTGGTTTGAGTTAAAAGGAAATTTGCTAGTATTGAGTTTAAATTAATGCATTAGGATTCTGATATTTGGAATAAGTATATTATCGAACAATTAAAACTGTTTGTTATAGATAATTTTGGTATAAATGCACAGAACATAGATATATGAAAATTTATTTTTGTGTAAAAAAAAGCTGATACTTTAAAAACATTATTAATGAATCAAAAACTTTGAAAATATCTGTTAGAACACCAGTTGAGTTAAAACTGACATTATTTATCAACGAAATTTGTAATCTGTCTCTTAAAATTTATAGGTCGATTAACAGATATATGTGAAGTATACTTATGTATGGTAAAAATAAAAAAAAATCAATTTTACTATTTTTTAGGAGAACATTTGTAAGTTTTTAATTGAAACAGCAAACCATGGAATGAAAACCGTATACTTTCGAAAACAATCCATATTACAACTAACGAAGAATCGTGCAAAAAGTAATTGTGACCATAGATATATGTTGTCTTCGTAAGTAAAATAGAAAGAATGTTTTAATTAGAAGACCAGAAATTAAAAATTATATAATTAAAGATCCAAAATTTCTGTGTACTCATATTAGGGCAGAGATACGCGCAGTATTTTATTTCTCGGATCCTTTCATTAACTTCTTTCATGAATCCATGAACATGTCGCCTCTCTTAATAAGAAGAAAATTTTCAAAAATTTCAGCATTATAACATTTAGTTAGGATTCCATTTAAGTTCAGTTATTATATTATCTTATAATATAAAAATATATGTAAAGATCCCAGGAAAACATTTTGAACTTGTTCTAAAATCATTAGTTTTAGAACTGGTGTAATCAGAACCACTTCAACTTCTCCTTAGAACTAGTAGCGTCGCAACCAATTCTGGCACTCATGAAGTAGAACCATATTCTACCAAATTGTTTAAAAACAAAATTAAATGATTTAACTAGATAGCCTTTTAGGATAGGATATTTCCTCTTAAACTGTTCCCTAACGCTTTTATAGAACTAGTTCCGAATCACTTATTAAAGAGAACTATATAGTTCCATAATCGTTCTATGAAATAGGTACAAGCTAAGGTAACATTTCCACAAAATTAGTTTTGGGGGTTACAATTTCTAACAAAAATCATTGTTCGTAGCGCCAAACTAGAACGAGTACTGGCTATTGTCATGCATCCTGGAGCTAGTTGTAGAATTAACACATTTTTTCTAGGGATTTAAAATTTTAAAGTAAAACAAATTTTATCTAATATCAAATATAAAATATTTTAGAATAACATCCTAAATGAGCAAGTCCGAAATACATATCGTGACTGTGCTGACTAAATTACCTTTGTGATTTTCATTAACTTTTCTGAAAAGCTAAAAAAAATGTTTAATTTAGCTGCATTTTTGCCATGTAGCATAATTAACAATTCAGAGTAAAAAAATATTGTAACTTTTGTCTTAAGATATTTTTGTCAAATATATATCAATGAAAAGCCAAGAATTTGTGTCTTTAGGGACATATAAATTTTTGTTTTTAATATTTTTACCATTACTGCAGTTATAACATTGCGAACTTGAAACAAAACAAAAGTGTGTTAAACGGTAGAAAAGTTCTATTGTAAAAAATATTTTTTCTATGGTAAGAAACATTTTTCATTCTACTGTGTGAAATCAAAACTGTAAAATATTTTTATTATAAAAGAAATTTAAATAATGATATTGAAAAAATAAAAAATGTTTTATTCTTAATCATTTATGAAAAAATACCCCATTTCGGTCACGTTTTGTGTTCAAGTGGACATTGATTATTAACATTAATAAACATCTTAAATAATGTATGGTGTTTCATATCTTAAAACTAAATGTAAATTTTTCAAATATTTTTTGTTATTGAAATATATTCTAATATTTCTTAAATGTCAAAAATGTATATACATTTGTTAAAAATTCTACTAGCCTTATGAGCTAGTACAATTTTATTCACCTCATGCCAATCAAAAATTTACTAACAGACATACATTCCTATCATTTCACATAGGCCCATATTGCACAAATACGACTCAAGAAAAAATTCTTCACAATTACGTCTTTTATTGATGAAATATTATCTAGTATAATGTATGTTCTAATTTAAAATATTTTATATATATATATATATAGATTGCTTAACGCGTTAAGATTAATTTTAAAACCATCACAAAAATTCTACAACCCGGAACAAAAAAATAAAAAATATTTTATAAGTTGATGAATATTACCACCCTTTTGCAAATAACCCCCCAAATATTATTTTTTTAAACTTCAAATCCATATTAATATAACTTTTTATCGGACAGGTATACCCAGAGTGAATTAAAATTATGTGAGTAATCTAGTAGATATTTTAAAAGAAATTTTAGAAACCAATTTAAGGCCCCAAGCTAAAAAGGTTTAAAAAGCTAGGGCAAAATTGATCGTAAAAATTTACATCAACCTAAATATCACTTAAACTAAAAGAGATAACCTAAATATGTAAGTTTCTTTTTTGTAGAAATTTATAAGTACCAGCTATATGTATTTTTTTCATTCAAGTCATAAATGATTTTTGTTGAATTAACATACCCAATGTGACCAAATTTGAAGGTATACCTCCGTGACTAGCTATGTGGCTGTGTTCAGAAAGTGTGAAATTTTATTTAGATATCTCTAACGGTTCACAAGTTACAGAATTAATTTAAAAAATCACTTTGGGACCACTGTGCATACGTATATAGAGCAGAAATTGAATTATTCTCTATTCCAAAATTACACAATTAATGTAGTGCACACCAAAACTATAACGCTTCAAATTAAACAGAATAATATAATTTTTTATAGTACTACAGGCTACATTTAAAATCATACAACAAATATATATATATATATATTTAGACTCCGGAATAATTTCATATAAGAAAGTGTAACTACTAAACATTAATATTCTTTGGCATATACAACATCAGGATTTGTAGTTGCACTTGCTGCTGTCACTTTTAGTTCATCTGTGTTGCCACCAAACATGTAACTAACCAACAATGCAACAACTACATATACTTGTGAAAGCAAAATTACAGTAAATGTGAATAAATGAACATGACTTTTTAAATACTTCACTAAGGTTGATGATGATTAATTACATTCACGTATTCATATGTCATTGTACTTGAACTGTTTTTTTTTTTCGCTCACTTTCCAATGACTGAACAACATTTATAATATACAGTACAAAAATTGCAAAACACCAATATTTGTGTGCGTTCTTCTTAAAGGTTTAGTGAACAAAATTGTTCATACGTATTTAAATTTTCTATTCTCGTTCTGTACGTGCAGTTGCATCAACATTTGGTTTCAATTCTAATTGTTTATTATTTTCTAATCACGTTTGGCTTTCAGTGTGCTTTTACTAGTGAATTATATGACAGAATTTTGATAAGTTAAGCAAATATTTTACCAAGATTTGCTTTTGTGCAGATGAAATTACAGATACATTCACAAGTACCGAAATTTTGGGATGTAAGTAACGGATCAGCGTTGCCGTTGGGTTAAATTTATAACATTTTTTTATTTACTTTTTAATTTAATTTTTAATTTACTTCGTAACTTTTGATCACTTCAAAATTAAGCACTATTTATAAAAATTATGTCATTTGCCTACATACATAGATAATACAAATATATACGAAAATTTGGAATCTGTTGAAGAGAAAAAAGTTTGAAATGTGTTATTTTCTTATATGTAACAATCTTCTGATTTTTGGGGCTTTGCTTTTTTATACAAAATTACACAAAAAGTACTTTTAGCTATATTTTCATTGAAAAACAGTACTACAACACGGAGTATAAAATTGTATTTTTTTTTTTTCGTCTTTTTGAGAAAGACTCAGTGTAGTAGATTTAAGTAATGAACTCTTAAATTGTTTAAAAAATAAATATGTATAAACGGAAAATTTTGTGAAGTGTTCGTAATATAGAAATATCCAGATGAATTATCACACTTAAGAAATAAGGGAAAATAATCCATTTCAATAATGATATTTTGGTCTGAAGTGGTACAACTGATTTATTAAATGAATTTTCTAATTTAAAAAGTTTTATTCAAGGGAAAATTTTGGCAGCATATTCTCCTCGATAACAAGATATTAGGATTAAATTAGTGTTCCTATTTGGAAAAAAAAATCCGGGGAAATTTATATCGGGAATTTTCGGGAATTTATATTTTATTTTTACATACATGTTAACATTTCAAAATAATATTTTTAGTGGAAATTAATTTTAATATTTTATTCTATTACCATTTTACAATCAATATTTTGTTAAGGTTAACAACAGCTTAAAAATGCAACATTAAATTCTATAGAATGAACTTTGGTATCTTTGAAATCACAGGAAATAAGACAAAATATTTAGTATAAAATGACCTGTTCACCATTAAACCAATATCATTGGTCAGCAAAAAAATCTAACTTTAAATAAGAATAGGTAGACTAGAAGGAATTTGGCGTGCTAGACACGAATCTGCTTTCATTTTTTCCATCAAGTTCTAATTTTTTTTTTATATGCATGTTTAATATTTCCTCCTAAATAAGGCGATTACAAGAGTATAGTATACCCTAATTATAGTACTTTGTCCGATTTTTATAGATGAAACACCAAAAAATGCGGACCAGAACTGTCTTCAAGTCGCTTTTACATTGTTGTTTTATTTGCTCAAAAGTTTTGGAGTTATTCAGAAATTAGTGTCCGAAAAAAATTCCATGCAAGACTGAAGAATTTTAATTTTTTTAAGTTCTTTTAAGAAATAGGAACGACGATAATGATCAGTTTTTAATTCTTTATCATAAAGCTGGTAATGCTACGAATAAAATAAGCCATAAAATGATATACAAATCTTGATTTTATAGTGGAAACACATTCATTATATCGCACAGTGGGGCAGAATTGACATTTTTTGTAAACAAATCTATAAATTCTTATCTTCTGATTGGATTTAATCAAAATTTCATATAGGCGTAACAGAGAAACGTTAATATGGAAGAGGGACCTACATACCCCTCAGGAACGGATCTATTGGGTTTCTAAATAGGGTATCTCTGACATTTTTAACCGCTTGTCAATTTCTTTTCTCATCCGTAATACTGAAGGTCATTGCAATGCTTTGACATATGTTTGTGTGTGTGTATTTTTAATAATTTCTTCAGATTTTTGTTTATAACTCGATTTTTTATAGACCGGTATATTTAATTCAAAAACTTGAAAGTTCCATAAAATATTTATAACAGATTAAAAAAAAAACGAAGCTTATATAGAAGCTTCACAATGTCTAAAAATGCATTTTGACCGATATCTCAGTTACTAATGAACCGGTATTGTTCATTTCTTGCAAAAAAGGATTCAGGACTTTCTGTGAAGCACTTTTATAGGGACTTACAAAAGTCGAAAATAATTAAGTTTTTAGAGGCCTCTTCGTCTCTTAGGCGATATTTCAGCCATTAATTGAAAATCGGTCCATGATTTCTATTAGCGTCATTGTAATGAATATTCCATATAACTTGATATATGAAACATTTATATATACGATAACTGGGGCTTTTTGGGGGTCTCAGATTAATATTGTAGAAATTAAAAATGGAATGACAAACTTATATATACTCCTTACACCGGTTAAATAAAAATTTATTTAAACATTTTTCTTAAAATATCAATTTATAGTATAATATAAAGAGCATTATAATTTTATCAAATAAACAAATTTTAAGGAGTTATTTAGTTATTGAAGTAGTTGGTCCCTTTAAAAAATTCCTTTTTTGGCGACTTTTTTTGAAATCATCTTCAATGGATACTTTTTAAAAATTCTCAGTGATAACGCTGTTTCTTTTTATTTATATGATGAATATAGGTTAAATTATAAACAGATATTCATGAAATACATATGCTAATATGAAATGTGCAAAAGCAGTTTCAAAACCCAATAAATATTGAAATAGTTAAAAAATTATTTAATATTAAAGAAATCATTAAGAATTTCGGTAATTTGGTTTCTGATACATCATACATTTCTAAAATTTTATAAAAAAAAAAAATATCAAAAAATAGTTTTACTGAAATTTTGATATATCTTAAATTATTCTTAAAAATTATTTTACCGGAATGCACTTTTGTAGACCGAACCCTAAATTAGTTTTTATATAACATCTCCGAATTAGAAAATTTTTGAGGCATATTACGATGTAAATATCGAAGCTCTTGTTTCGGCAAGATGTACCAGACACGTGATTTTCAACTGCTGGTAAGAAAATGAAAAGAAAATTTTGTTAATATTTTTCTGTATTTTGGTCATTTAAACGCATAGTTTGAATGGTGTTCTTACATTATTTATCAAAAATAGCAGTTTCTGGGGACAGTTGAAGACGTATTATTTCACATGAGTTTTGCTCCGCTTAATATGCCAGCAACAATAATCTTCAGCAATGATAAATTCAATATATCCATGTTTTATAGGATAATGGACATGAAAGATAAATTTTCATAAATATAAATAAAATAAATTTTCAATGCAATATTCTTTTAATTAATACAAATTCCATGCCGACTCCTGGATCATGATATGCCGAATATGGAAAAGGCATGTCGACTACAGGAAAATTCGATGTATTTTGTAAAACATATTAATTACATAAATTTAGCAATCAAGTTTTAGCAAAAATCTTGGTAAATTTGAAACAACATATTTTACTGAAGTGCTGAAGTCATTCAAAAACTATGTTCACAATCATAAGCAGATAACCTTAAAGTAAGAAAAAAAGTTACTGTTTTTTTTAACTAACAGGAACAACTTAGACCTCCAAATCAGTAAATAAATTGTTGTATAATGCATAATTTGAAATGAAATCTCCTAAAATATTTTCAACAAAATAGTTTTAAAGATATCAAAAGTAAAAAAATTATAGAGTTTTTCAATATATTTTAATATTTAGTTAATATAATAACTATTAAAATTTTACTAAAAATATTTTACATTTATATTTCTTTTTTTTTTTCAAATTGCTTTTAGTAAAAATTATATAATTGTTAATTTTCATAGTACAGAACTTGAATTTTTAAATCTTCTGAATATTCAAATTATATTTGTTAACAATTTCAAAAAATATTACTACCAAAGAAATAAAAATTTTTAAAATTAAAATGTTTAGGAAATGAATATTTTATTACTAAAAATTTTAGAAATGAAAATTCGAAATATGAAAATTTAAAATTTTTATACAATGAATATTTTACTATTAAAAATGCTAAATATAGGAAATTAAAAAATAAATTTGAAAAATTTGAGAAATTTAAAATTGCTTTCCAAATATTTTTAAAATATAAATTTGAAAATTTCAAAAACACAAACAAGAATTGTGTACTGCCAAAGGCAGAATTTAATATTATTTTACAATATAAATAAAAATACTTACTTTGACGTAATAAGTATAAATATAACTCGAATTTGAAATAGAGGATATTTCTGGTAGTATGTTTAAGAATATAAACAAATGCAAATTTAATCTGCTAATCCTAAAAGCAAGAGGTATTAAATTTTAATAAGTATACAGGTAATTACGAATTAATAAAAACGATCTAAATACGTGAATATTAATTTATTCAAAAATAATCCAATCTGATTTGTCAACACTGTTGCCAGACAATTTTAGTATAAAATCGTCAAAATTCGACGAAAAAATCGTCAAAATCGTCGAAATCGTCAAAAAATCTGAAAAAATAAAATATTAAGTTTTGAAATTCTTTATTTATTAAAAAAAACTTCCAGCATTGTTTTATATTAAACCAAATTAGAAAAATAGGAACAAATGAAGATTATCGGCCCAGTTAAAATAAAAATATTTTCTTTTTAACGTTTATAAAGGTTTTTTTCTTTTGGCCGGACTCAAGGACTTTCTCAAAAATAATGACCAAAAAGAGTTGATTTTTTCACGAAACGGGTCTCAAAAATTTTGAGCTTGTTATGGACAAATATATTAACATTTTTCCCATGGGATTTTGGCCCTCCAGAAGACTTTTTAAAATTACTTTAAGACTGTATAATTTCTACAAAATAACTTTTATGAGGTTTGTTGGTGACTGCTATACTAAAATAGTTTTAAATGTTATTTCAAAAAATGTGAATGCATATAGGGTATTTCCGTGAAATATAACTTAACCGTACTTTGTGTAAATAGAAATAAGCTTCATTTATTTTATTTATTAGATTATTTATAGGTACATGAAAGATACATTAAAATATTCGTAAGTTTTAAAAATTATATATACTTGAATAATTCGGTAGTGTTTCACTTATCTAAATCGTATCAACGACTCTTGAGTTATGGTGAAGTATACTCGTGTAATTATGTTGTTAATAAGGAAATATTAGAAATAAAAAAGAATCAAGATCTGTTAGAAAAAATTGAAAGCAGATTCGTGTTCAATTTTTGTTTAAAGGGGGGAAAATAGTAAAATATTAATTGCTTACAAATTTTAAATTTTCATTTCTAAAATTTTTAGTGATAAAATATTAATTTCTTGAAAATCTTGAATTTAAAAATTTTCATTTCTTGAAAATTTTTTCAAGAAAATTCAGAAAATATTACTACCAATATTTTCTGAAATTGTTAACAAATATAATTTGAATATTCAGAAAATTTAAAAATTAATGTTCTCTGTTATGAAGATTGTAATATTTAAACAATTATATTATATAACTTTTACTAAAACCAATTTGAAGAAAATTAGAAATGTGAAATATTCAGTTAAACTTAAATGGAAGCTCAAAGAAAAACCATTTGTATATATGATATATGTATATTAAAATTATATTTATTGTGCAGTCTTTGGTAAAAAGACATATATTTTATAAAAAATTGTTGAACTCATATAAAAACTATTCCGTTAGAAAAGAAAATTTTATAGGAGACTTTTTCCGTATATTTTCACTTTTATTAGATTTTTGATTATCTGGTAACAAGAAAATCGATTTCTCGAAAATTTTCAAACCAAAAATTCGATTGTTCAATTATGTACAAACCTCATAAAATCGTAAAACTTTTATTACTTCTTTCAACTTTCAGTAAGATTTATTAAGCATTTATCTGAACACAAAGTATCGGATCACATGCAAAAAATGGAATTAGGGCTTACTTGTATTTTTATACACAGAACCTAGAAGGTACATAAATACCATGAAAGAGTTTGTTGTTTCAATGAATTTGTTCCCTAATTTGGACCTAACATACAGGTACGTTAAAAAATGTATTACCATACGTTAACATAAAAACAATAGTAATAATGGATGTTTATAAGTGCTTTATATTGATCACGAGTTCATTAAAATTCAAACCAAGAGAGCTGTATATAAACACAAATCAGTGTGCCATATTTCATGAAGATCGATAGAAAACTGACCATGACTACCATATATGGTCCTCTCCCGTAAATCGCTTCAAAGTGAATAAGTCCCATATAAATACTAGCATAATAATATTTGACCATTTGCCATATAAATGGTAATATCACGATAATTCTGCAGAAATATAAATTAGAACATATAATATGAACCTGTCGACAACTATCTATAGGTCTCATGAAAGACCACCTCTGAAAATATTAAAAATGCATGATGTAGAGTATCATATGATCTCACTTGAGCGACTTTTAAATAGTGTTTCTCAAATCGACTTTCGAATAATTAACAATCGAATTTTTGGTTTGAAAATTTTCGAGAAATCGATTTTCCAGTTGCCAGAGAATCGAAAATCTAATAAAAGTGAAAATAGACGGAAAAAGTCGAAAATAGCCGAAAAGTCGGAAAAATTCGAAAGTAGTGGAAAAAATTTGAAAAGTCGGAAATAATCCGCAAAAATCTAAAATAATCGAAAAAGTCGAAAATAGTCCAAAAAGTCGAATAGCCAAAATATTTCGATATTGTAGAAAAAAGTTACTTCATTTAATATAGTTTTTTTTAGCATTTTTTATTTCAACTACATCAACTAACTATTGAAATAGTATCGTAAAAATACTGCTTATGTGTAACCAGCAATTTCGTTGTATATATTATCTATTAATTAATCAATATATTTAATTGAGTTGTGTATACATATTTATGTTATTATTTAAGTTATTGTATTATTTAAGTTATTGTAAAATAAATAACAAAAAACAGTTAAAAGAGGCGAAAAATCTCAAAAACATGAAAAGGTCGAAAATAGTCGGAAAAATTTAAAAAAAAAAAAATACTTCATTTAAAAGGAATAGTAACTGTTGGAAATAGTATCTTAAGAATATATTTTTGTGTGTAACTAGCAATTTCATTGCTATAGCAAAAAGTAATCAGGCGAAAAATCACAAAAATATCATATAAAATCGAACAAAGTCGAACAAGTCGAAAATAGTCGGAAAAACTAGTAAAATTGAAAATTTAAAAATTGCATGAAGTCGTAACATTTTATAGTTGTTCTCAAAAATAAAACCCTAATTTTTAATAGATTATTATAGATTAGCATAAACAAACAACATGAAAGCAATTTAATTTTAAACTTTAAAATAAAATTTTCTAGATTTGAATTATAAAGAAAACTTAATGTACATAAGCACTGAATTTTCTTTATAAAGACCAATCAGTAAAATACATATCAATTCTATCTAACATTTCATCCAAAGTTGTAGTCATTACTGATGAAAGCTATAAGAGATGGACATTTTGCTTTTAAGTAAATTGAAAAATTGTAATGGTATTAAATGAAGGAGAAAGTTAATTTAAATTTTCATCAAAGTTAAATGCATCATAATGTTGTTTAAGTTAGACTTCAGTAACCGCAATTTTATTACAAATAAAAGAAATGCAGAATCATTTATGGAATTTGATAATGATAGATAATTTAACACAGAATTTTCGGCAAATATTTTTATTTTTTTTTTTTACTTTTTCAAAGAATATATGGGGATTTCCTCAAATTCCTTTACTTTTGGGTTTCGAAAAAATCTTAAATTTTTTAATGGCACATAAACGTTATTTTGTACCAATACTAACTGGATGTAGTGAACCACAAATCTGTCCGCCCGAATAACATTGGCGGCGTTAGTGTTATGGAAGTTTAAGGCAAAAAATTTCAAAATTTTCAATTTTCTATTTTCAGCAACATATTAAAAATCACAACATGTGTACTACGAGTACCTACATCAATGTGTTTAAAATAAAAATTAGAAGTGATACGATATGGTTGATGATAATAGCAACATTTTTTAATCAAAAAAGTATACATAGATTTTGTTTTTGTTTTTTAATTTTATAGAATTCGTTGATATATTTTTCATATCTGACAACCGAAATTGTCTAAAATTATGTTAATGGACAAGAAATAAAATGGTAGCTAAAAATCAAAAATTATAAAAATTACATTTTAAGTCCCATATTAAAACTAAATGCACATACATATATAACCTACATAAACGTATACAAAATTCAAATTAAAAGAGGATCGAAACGTTTTATAATGGTTAACGTAATCGGAACCATAATTCTGATTTCACCTACCTTTAGGAAACCAAAGTGTACATAGATATTTGATATTTTTAATTGCATATAATTTGCTGATGTATTTTTACATCTACCCAAAAAAAATATATATAATATATATATATATATATATATATATATATATATATATATATAAAGTTGCATATATTAATTATATAACTATAATTAACAAAAATACACACACAAAAATTTTGAAAGTTGCATTAAATTCAAACGTGTAATTATTTTTAATTACCACTTGATTCTGATATAAGCTATAATAATAGCTAAAAATTGGTATACGTTTTTACCGATTACAATTAACAATTTGGGTGTGTCTCAACAATTTACGAAATATTAAAGAAACCGCGATTTCAAGTCATAAATACTTTTGATGCATTTTTTTTTTTTTTTTTTTTTGAAACCCATTTTTTGCTTGACTAAATCAGAATAGATATACTTATTACAAATATAATTTCACATAAAATGTAAAAAAAATGCTAATATAAATAAATAAAATAATTTAGATCGATTTTAAAGAGATATAACATTTTTGCAAATTAATATTTTATTGCGCCACAATGGTTTTAAAAAGTAATTTAGATCACTTTTTTAATCATGTGATACTTTAGAAATTAACGTTTTTTCACCGTAAGTTTGGGCTCCTCCTATAGTGCTGCTATTGAGAGCGCATTAACGAGATATATCTCAAACGATTCGTAATTACAGGATCAATAAACATCCATTCTTTATTTTGCAATACCCGAAAAAGCACAAACTTTTTTTAATCGAAGTGCTGCAAAAAATCAAAACTTTGAAAATTTTATTTTCATCACTTGTCTGCAATATAATTTAATACTTGTCAACTGCACATTGATTGAACACAGGTTCGCCTATTTTTACAAGTGTAGTTTACATTAGAGGAATTAGACACATATGCTAAAATCCGTGATTATAGCAATCCAGCAAAAAAAAAAAAAGTTTCTTATTTTCAAACACCTTTTTTGAATTTTTTAAATTTGAGTGCTTGCCGGTACCACATGGGACCATTTCAGGTCTTTAATTTTTAATCAAAAGTTATTTTAAAAGATCAGAATTAGAAAAAATAAAATATTTAAGGTTTAAGGTCGGTTTTATGAAGATAAATTAAAAAAGAGAATTTCCCATATATATATATATATATATATATATATATATATATTTAAGAAAATTTATTATAATGTTCTTCATACAGGTGTATATTGTGGCTTATTATTTCTTATTAAAGCAAACACGAAAACATTAATATTAAACCCTTAAATACGCAATTTTCTATTTTTGAGCAAACATTTTTTTTTTTTTTTTTTTTTTTTTTGATGCTAAATTTCTATTAGAATTGGGAAACAATAATAATTTTATTTTTAGAAATTATTAATAAATTTTTTCAAAAATATATTTAATGATTCATATATTAATGAGAGAGCAAAGTATTTTATCATAAACTAAACAACAACCTGTCGCAAAAATACCCACTTCAACAATTTATGGATTGTTAATATCTTATGTCAGTATTATTTGATTAAAATATTATAACAGAAAAAAAGGTTTGATTCATATTTGCATCGTGACGCACACAACGGTTAAATGACAATATTATTTAGAAGAGGTATCGCAAAAATTTTATTGTTTTGAATTTTCACAAAATACAAGTCGTGGTTTTACCATAATTTAGATAATAACGTTTTGATAACGATCATTCAACTTTATTCCTTTGACCTTTTTTTTGAAACGTCATATTTGTTCCGGTATTGTTTTTATTTCTATTAATTTAAATTTTCTTTTATTCAAAAATATTTCTTTTATGTTACATCGCTTTGTGTCTTTTAATACTTTTGAAAATATTAATTTTTTCGTTTAAATCTTTCATCCCTGTTGTCGTACATATTTATTTTTCTTACTCGCTATTTTAAACACATTTTGCTGTTTTTTTTTTTTATATAAAGGAATCCTTTAGAAATTAAATTTTCTCTAAGATCAAGGTCATCTCGTTTTTATGAGTATGAAAAGAAATTTAATTTGTTAATCAGCTTGTTATCTTCAAAGTAAGAAATAATTTAAATCATATAATAACATCCAAGTGAAAAATTAATTTGGGTATTTAAAAATTCTGTGTCTTTTAAACTACTACTAAGTAATTGCTAAAACTTAAAACATCAACATAGGAGACATTAAGATTCATGAACTTTTTTTTAACATTTTAACGATTTTTTGTTCTACTAAGCGAAAGAAACATATTCACTTTAATTTTTAGTTTTTGGGCGAAAAGAAGAAAAAGAAAAATATTATATACGAGTACTTATGTTAAAGTTCCTGATACATTTATAAGTTATATGGGATAATGCGGTAAAGTGGAACACAATTATATCTAACTTAAATAATATGCATATCATATCAACTATTTTTGGGCAAAATGGTAAATGTTGAAATTAAATAAAAATTGTTTAAAGACGTTTACTAAATATTTATAAATAATTTCTATATTTGCGAATATCAAATTTCAAGTAAGTGATGAAAACGGAAAGGTAACAACTGATAAAACTTGTAGAGAATAATAAAACAGAATTAAAAAAAATAGGAAATTATTACAAGTTCTTAAAGTAATTTAATTCATAGGTGTAATAAATTGCTATAATTTTCGCGCACTTTAAGTACACCAGCTAGTTTTCCATGAGTTACGTTACGTCATGTATATTTACATAGGCGAGTATTTTTACAGCTTCCATGATTTCCGCAATTTTTAAATGCTAGAACACGAGCTGATTATAAATATTTTTTGACAACACAGAAAAAAATAAAAATGGACTTCAATTGCGAAATTGCTCACATTAATTAAATTTTTAATTGATTTTACTCGGATCACTAAAACAATAATATTATTTAACTTAAATTTAAATTTCAATCAAGTTTTTAATCAAAATCCTTCCAACAATAAAGACGCATAAATTTTATTATAGTTATTTATTAAATTATTAAAAATGTTTTAATAACGCAATGCAAGTAAAATTAAACGAAACATATACTAAAACTCCAAATTTGATTGGGGGAAATGAGACTTGGTACATAGTTACATCTTAGCATCTTATGTATCTTGTTGGAATTCTCAATAATCACGTATAAATAGAATTGTTGAAACCTTTGATTTGATTCTAATAAATATTCGACCTTAAAATTGAATATAACACCCGGTATCAACGACGGGAACATTAATTACATTAATTAATAATATAATTAAATTGCAATATAAAATTTTATTAAAAAATTATTTGAAATAATTTTTTCTGTGTAAATTTAGCGAATAATGAGTGAATCCATCAGTAAAGGGTAATCCGAAGTGCTTTTTGGCATTTTCGAAATAACTGAGAAAATAATAAATATATTTTCACAATTCTTTCACAGCCTAACTGACATAAGTCCAGATAATATTTGTGTAAAATATTATACTGGTTGGAGACATATTTACTAAGTTATAATAAAAATAGTAAGGAGAAACAAAATGTTGGACTTTTTGAATAAAAGTTTAAATTTAAAAATTAGGAAAAGCACACATATTTCTGCTTTGCCATCATATTTTTAAGTCAAACAGAAACAGAGTTTTTAGTTACTTACTATATAAGTTGTTACAGAACAAGCAAAAGCAAAGCGAAAATGTTAGTAAAAGAAAATACATGTCTTAGATGATACTTGGCTTATTTTATTCCTCGTACTACCAGCTTTATGCTGATACTTTTTAGAGCGTTATTTTTTAAAAGAACTTTTAGGAAAAAAAATCTTCATTTTTTAAATTTTTTTTCGGACACTAATTTCTAAACAACTCCGAAAATATTGAGCATATAAAAAAATGAGTTGGCTTAAAGACATTTTTTGGTGTATCATTCATATCCATCGTACACACCTTTCTTGAGTTATGATGAAACGTATTCGCGTAATGGTCTTATTATGGACGAAATTGCCGACCAGTGCAATTTGTATTAAATTTAAATATAGTTTCAACATTTTTTTATTCTATGTTAATGAATTAGTATTTTTATTTTTGTTTTATGTTAATAAAACCAAAAATTAAAAAAATACTAGATTTTGCATTTTTTAAACTTATAATTAGCTCTTCGAATAATATATTTTATTCTTTATTCGTTCGATTAATCGAAGGAAAATTAATCGATCACACTAATAATTAAAGAAATTATGAAATATTATTCGATCAACTTCAATACCGAATAATTGACAACCTTAGTATCAGTGCTATAAGCGATTTGAATTGATGGCTTAGAGTTGTTTCTATGAAGCAGAACAGCTTTTAAGTAAAATTTTTAACTGTCAATAAAAAGTCTTCAGATGCGTATGTTAATTTTTCCACTTTAGTAGATAATGCAGAAGTCTTTTCATCATTCTCAACGTAAAGACTTTTGAATGGTTCTTGACATTTTCTATATGCAGTGAATCTCTTACCAGGTGCCAAAAGATTATTGGATCTTAAAATTGAAGCAAACTCTTCTGACTTACGCTGCGTTAATTCTCATTTTGAAACAATATGACCTAATTAATTTTGATCTAATAGAATTGGTTTATTTAAATCAGCTGTTTCATACTCATAAAAGGATCAATGCTTCCAAAATAATTTGAAGCTGTAGTGGATCTCAATTCTAGGATATTTTAGTACTGGATGATAGTCCATGTGTGCCAGTGGTGATTGAGAACTTAAAACTTCAACATAATTATGTAGTTTTTTTTACTACTGATGACTCGTTCGCATATTTATAGCAATTTAAGCGATTATGTATGTCAACATTCATTCAAATAATTGGAATTACGAAAGGCATAATTTCTTGGTTGAGGAAATCTTTACAAAACTACCCTTTTTGTCGTTTTTGGGAATAAAACTTCCGCAAACGTAGAAAAAGCTATTTATCTCCCACTTACACACCCCCATTTTTGCAACTTATTTTTATCAAAAACTAACAAATACTTCTTCAAAATTTGAATTTCGTTCGAATATTCCTTTTCAAAGAGTATTATATAACGTCCCAGTTTGATCCATAGAAATGCTACATAAACGGTTATTTATTTATTTTTTTTTTTCCAAAATATATTGAGTCAACTAAGATACAAATACCGAAAACCAAAACACAATTTTAATTTGAACTTATGAAAAATTGTTTAAACATTTAATGAGATAAGAAATGCATTTTTCAATTGGCGATTTTATACAAGTTTTGCCAACGGCTCCAAACGCTTCAGGGATTTGAATATATTTACCTAGTACTTTCATTTGGAATGAGAAATATTCCTGCCCCCAGACCATGACCTTCAATTCGTGTCATAGTATTATATATCCCACCCTAATACCATAAATATAGATCTGAAAAAGTCTTATGTTTTTGGGACAAAAACTATTTGCAATTGAAATACGTGCTAAATAATGTATAATGAATAAAAAATATTCTTCCTTAGAAAAATCAGCACTTAACAAAACTTTTTCAATATATTTACTCTCGAAAAGCAATAAATTTGGAAGTTTCATCAATGAAATATAATTTAGAAATGTAGTAGAATAATTGAAAATATTTAGCAACAGTAATTTTCACAAAATAAATAAATACCTAAATAATATATGAGTACGCGAAAAAGTAAAATTTTCTTCATTACCCCATGTCTCCATATAACTTTTCCATTACTTGGATTTCAGATCCGATTCCACAACAGCATGATTTTTTGGTTTTTGAATTATTGCCAATGGTCTCCATATGTTGCACCTATGTTCATTTTTAAATGCGTGTTAAATTTTCTTTCTAAACCTTCAAGATTTGATGCCACAAGTTAAATTCCTCAATAATTTTTGACAGACTAAGCGGCAACGTTGTGAACTATTTGTAACCACAACGCGCAGTGAAGATTCTTAAATACGCTAAAAAGCACTAAATTTAATCAAGTCCTTTAATTTTACGCTTTTAGCTAATTTTTTAAATTAAAATCTGATTTTTATTAAGAGTAATAATTTGAAGATTATAAGGTCCATATTTATTATTTTTTTAATATTTTAACTTCAAAAGAAATCAAATTTATATTATGTTTTTATTATAGATTGCAGATTCATAAGATTTTATCCAAGAATTTAAATTCACAAAACTGTTACTTTTGCGCAAAGCCTTTGTTTTAGGAATTGCTATTTTTGAAAAAATGGATTGATTGCTAAAATAAATAGGAACGTGTTTGAAAGAATCTGGAAAACTGCTAATAAATCCTTTACGCTATTGGATTTGGAAAACGGATAATCTCAAATAACTACTTTGAACAATTGAATTCTGAAGGTATACTTTGGTATTTCGAAATTAAAAAATCGTTTTAGTTTTTAGCACAGGCCCTAAAATACTATTTTTTATCCCTTAGTAGGAAAGTAAAAACATGTTCCTAATCGACATATCACTAAAGTAAAATGCTCCAATTTAGCGCCTTTTTTGAAAAAATCGCTAATAGAAAAATGCGACTTTTAGGTTGTTAAAAAGCGCTAAATCTAGCGCGAAAAGTGCTAAATTGGCAAAGCTGTTAAGCGGTATTAATTCAGATTCAGATACAAATTATTTTCCATAGGATCGTTCAATCAAGAAGTAAATAGTATAATTATATCAAATCAAATAAGTATAAATGTTATATTTATCTTTAATAACCACAATCAGTATGAAATGAATACTAAAGTAGTCAAGAACTTTGTGATGGGATAAATATTTACTTTTACTCAAAAAATGCACTCTTTATCATTTTATATTTTGCGAAAAACTTACAAAAAATAATATGTACAAATTACAATGGGATTACGCCCATTTTTGGTTTCCAAGTTTACAAATATCCAAACTGTTATTTCATTGTTGTGGCTTTTAGTACTCCCAAATTGCTCCCGCTCACACGGGTTTCTCATTTTTGGCAGACTGTATATCCGTTAATGATATTTCGATGGTAAAATATGAACCGGAATTACGCTGGACATAGATTTTTTTTTTTTTTGATCTATAACTTTTTGTTTAAAAATTGATTTTGCCCATTTTCAATATAAAACAAACTTTATCGAGGCTGAGTATTTGACCAAATTTAGTCCCCTTAGGTAATCATCCACTAGCCTTAAACTAAAAATGGGTGTGATCCTCTTACCTCTCATATAAGCTAAAATTTTAAATTACGGTGCCACAAAAAAATCTCAGATGGTGGGATAATAGATTCGGTCAACCGGATAT
Source organism: Protocalliphora azurea (assembly GCA_932274085.1). Classification (NCBI taxonomy): domain Eukaryota; kingdom Metazoa; phylum Arthropoda; class Insecta; order Diptera; family Calliphoridae; genus Protocalliphora; species Protocalliphora azurea. Next base: position 89,487,610 of record OW026520.1, read on the forward strand.
AACTTTCTTACTAGTTCAGTTTTTAATTGTGAATATGGTCATCGAGATTTCGAAAAAGTTTTGAAACAATTTGAATACATTTTGACGAATTTAATGCAAACCATTTTATTTGGTCTGCACTGAATAAGGACTAAAATCGCTTGAACCTATGTACCGTTATTAACATAATGCAGTCGAATATGATTATAACTAAAACGAAGGGATCGAAAATTTTATCAAAATTTATATTTTTTAACAAAATATACGCATTTTTTTCCTTTAATTTTTTTCCTCTTCGAGGAGTAGTATTTTTCTAATATTTAAACTTCCTCTTTAATTGTAAATTGTAATTTAAATTACAATTTACAATCGTTACAAAGGTAATTTTTTGTACGATATATATATTGTCGGTGCGCTAACGATAAGTCCCATGTATTTTTGAACAACTTTTCAATAGAGCGTAAAAACAATTTATTTTTGTATGAAAGCCTTACAAAATAGCACTTAAATTCTTTTTGATAACTTTTCAATAGATGTTGGAAAGTAAATAAAAATGGAAGATCAATAAAGATTTCAGATGGTCCAATAAAAAAAGTGTCGGAAAATTATACATAGGATTTTTAGTCACCGCACCGACAATATGTACTTCATACAAAAAAAAAAAAGAAAAACTACATAAAATTGGGTTCGTTATACAAAAGTTCGCTTGTTCACTTGTATGGAAAATTTAGTGTTCGCTGTAGCCATAGTTCGTTATAACCGGTTCATGTTATAATCGTGTTCGAATGTATTTAAAGGTATTATTTTTATAGAGGTTTATTTCTCAATGTATTTGCAGTGATTTGGCATCAATAATTTTACTGTTTTGCATAGTTTTGTCGAAAAGTCGAAAAATGTAAAATAAATATAAATGACTCTATTGTTTTGTCCACAACTGTATACTTTATGTATATTTTTCCGTGTGTAAATGCCGAAATATGAAATCGCGTATTTATGACGGTGACAATATCTTAGACAGTTTTGTATATAAATGTAAGTTAAATTGTATGCCATATTTATTACTAAGAGTTTAATTTTTCAGGTTTCCTAGACATTAATGGACTAGGAATGCTTTTTGCTATTAAAAGTCGCTATGTTAGCCAGCTCCTTTTGGATGTTGTATGCAAAAGAGCTGAGTCCTCTTATTACAAGTTACCTCTATCTTATATTTTTCATGTATAGTTTAACTCTATCCACATTCAGAGAAAATGATCATTGTTACGCCGTGTGCTCATGAAGACAACAACAATTTGATACAAAAAGCAAGAACAGGCGCTCTGTTAGCTGCCATTTGTTGAGTGTTGTAGGCAAAGATCTGAGCCCTATAATGACAAGTTGATCATTAATAATTTTCCTAACTCCATCGCACGGTGGGGCCAGTCGCAAAAATGTTAGTAATATATCTCCTAAACTAATGGTAGGGTCGAATTAAAGTGTATGGGAAAATTGTAGAAGAAGACCTATGCTTTCAGCAAAATCATCTTATATACACCCTGTAATAACATGAGATAAGCTGCAAGGTGCCAAATTTGAACACTTCGAGTAAGGAAAAGTTTCAAAAAATCATAACTTCTACAAACACATTTCGAAATAACATGCTGTTTTTAATTATTTTGAAAAATAGACTTGAAAAATGTTCAAAGTCAACAATCGGAAATTGTTATGAATAATGGTATTATGGTTTATCCCTCGTATATCAAAAATTAAAAATCCAAGCGTAACTATACTTCTAACTGTAAGAAATAACTTAGGTTAATAACCATGTAGAAGTTAAGATTTTTTTAAACATTTACATATTCGAGATGGTCAAATATAACAACCTGTAGCTTATCACGTATTATTACAGAGTGACTACAAGAGGATTTTTCCAACCATTAGTTTAGGAGATACAGATCTATTACCAAAAATTTAGCTATTGTCCCTTTTCATATCTGGTTTCAATCTTTCAACATTCAGAGAGAATGACCAACAGTGTTGCCAAGAGATGAGAAAAAAAGAGGCTAAATTGGACTTTCAAAAAGGTTAAAAAAGACTAAATGGAACAAAAAATAAAGCCAGAAAAAAACTAAAATTTATTTATATTTAACAATTTATTTTTTAAAAAGCCAATCAAAGGTCGCCTATAATATTCTGATACAAATTGGATTATATTTCATATAAAAAATGGACTAATCTTTTGATTTTTCTTATTTTTTTAACAATAGATTTTTATTAATCATTTCCAAATTTTTGGCTGATTTTTAGATTTTATATATTCATAAATATTTACGGCACTAGCTTTCTTTGTATTTTATTGATATTAGATTGATAGAATGAGATAGCAAATGATAGAACAGATACAAAATAAAGAAACAGAAACAAACAAAATAAAAAGGCTAGATTTAGCCTTAAAAAGGCCGTGCGTCCAACAACAACTGCTCCCAATAACCTAAAGCCCGCTTTTTAAAATGTTTCGTGAATTCTAACAATTCCAGGAAACCATCACCGATATAGTATGTAAGGACGTATGATACAAAACTCAAAATATGTTATCATTAAGCAAAAATATCAAAAAAAAAAAACAAAAATAAACAATTCACAGAAAAAATTATTCAATAAAATTTTTCAAGTAATTTGCTTTTAAAAACCTCATACAAAAAAGAAATACATTTTGGAAAATACATATTTTTCGGAAACAGGAATTAACAATATTTATCTATAAATTCTGATCGCCTTTTTGTAATTTACGATATTTAAATAAAAGTTGCGTATGAAGATATGCTCAGATCTCAAATTTTCTAATTATTGGGTAAGTACTCGTTTCTCTATGTTTGGAATTACTCTTAAATGTTTTTTTTTTTTTTTTTTGTTATTTTATATCTTGTTATTGGTGCCGGAAAAATTAAATATCTATATACAGCGCATCAAATTGCTTATAACTTCTGTTTGGAAAACTATTTCCGTATAAAAATGTAAGTAGGCAATAACTATTTGAAGCTATTTTATTCAACTATCTGTTGATTTGTGCATGCATTTTATATGTGTTGTTTATGTGTCGTAAAATCAAACAAAATTTTAATTGATATAAGCAATTTCGTAATTGAAATGCATTTTTATTTTTTCATGCCTAACATTTCAAGAAATAAAATATCCATAAAGAAACAAAAAATAAAGGAAATAGAAAAATAAAATAAAAAATATATAGGTATATTATTTTTCGATCATGGCGCTGCTTCATTCAATCTTTTGCTTGATTAATTTAATTAAAATTTTGATTTTTTCAAATATAAAAATTACTCAAAATCGGAATTTTTTTAATAATTTTACTAATAATAAAAAAAAAATTCGGCTTTCAATCATTTTTTTATGTTTTAATTAATAAAGTAGTCAAACATAAATGTAAAAACAAAATATTTAATGATTTGAATAATTGAAAATACAATTTTTTATAGGTTGCATTTCTATTAATAAAATAATTTAAAATGTATTCTTCGTAATTGAAATATTATTTTAAATTTTCTGTGTAGAATTTCAATTTATTACATTAAAAACGTCGCTTTTCAGCAAATTATTCAATTACAAAAATTACTAAAAGCATTTTGAATTTCTTATTAATAATTTAATTGATTTTTTTTTATAATTTTTTCTATGTAATTCATTCATTTGGTTATAACATTATTTTTATATTTTAATTATACTTTTAATTATAATTGTGAAAGTTCTTAATTATAAAAAAATAGTTTTTATTTTTTTACAATTGTGAGTAATTAATATAATCATTTTGGTGATAGGTGTAAATTTAATATTTTTTTTTTTTTTTTTTGATTGAGTGAATCATTTTGATAACTGAAACTTTTTTACTTTTTTTATGTAAGTTAATGAATTTATGGAACAAATTAAATAAAAGAAGAAAACCTTGTAAAAGTGTTTTATTTTAACTCACATGTAAAATATACATTGTACATGATTCACTGTACTATTATAATTATTACCAAGATTTTAAATTTTCGCTTCATTTATTTGCGTACTTTATTTTAAAAACCGCGAAAGGCTAAACTCAAAAACTTGGTCTTTCTATGATTTTGAAAAGCCCTTATAATTGAGGAAGCTAGCAAATTTGTTTCGAACTAATCCAGTTTGTAATGTTATTTATACAAAGTTCAAAGCTTTAAAAATATAAATCTAGTAATAATTTTTAAAATTTGATTAAGATATTGTGCGTGTAGACAGAAAAAAGTAAAAATGGTTTTATCATATCTAAATTTGTGCCTCTCACCAAAATGATCAAGTATTTCACCAAAAGTTCAGTATTTTAGTTATATCAATCAATCAAGTAGATATCTAAATTAAATAATTTGGTAATTGAAAAAGTTATTATATTATATATATATATATATATATATATATATATATATATATATATATATATATATTTCTTTTATTTTATTTCAATATTTTCTTTATTATACATATAAACAAAATTGTTAGTTTTATATAACTGTTTTAGATTTACATTTTAGTACTGCGTCCATTCACCGATAGTCTCAGTAATGTTCTAGGTATCTTACTATGGACCATAGCAGCAAAGTGTAAGGAAATAAGTTTAAAAATTTTTGAATTTTGGGTTGATGTACAAATTTGTATTGCGAACGTTTTCACATGGTTATTTATATGGGGATCCATTAATAAATATAAGCCAAGAATTTTCGGAAGAATTAGTTCGTTAATATAATCATTTACACTTACCATATGTTGCCACTTGTTGAGTTTTCCACCAAGGCTTTTCTTCTTCTGTTTGAAAAGAGCGACTGCAAAATCATTACAACAATTTACAATAATTAGAATGTTACATAATGCATTATACCTATACAAATTTGTATAAAATATTATATCCAAAAATTTCGAATCCTTAATGCCTTCAAATCTTACTGTCCACGGAAAAAACATTAAACAGCATATTTCATAAAATATGTACATATATGGGGATTTCTTCAAATTTGTTTACTTTTGCGGTTCGAACAAATTTTATACATTTATACAGTCAAAGAAGACTGCTGAAATTGCGCTTGTGCTTTTAATATTTAAAATTTAATTTTTTTTGTAACGGCTGCCTAAAAATCTGGTTAGATTTTAATTATAATATATAATTAAAAATACTATACTGTTATTGTTTACAAATATTGATCAAATGTGAAGTACCGTTAGCAAAAATGCTGTTCTAATGTAAAGTCCAAATTTTTTAAACAACTAAAACTTTAGTAGTTAATAAAAAAAAAATTTATATATATACCAAAAAATGCTTTTCCAGATTTTTCATATGCTATTGCTACAAGTATGTATTTTAATATATATTAAATTTCAGCTCCACAAACTTGCATAATTTTGATTAAAAAAAAAATTTTAGTATCAACATCGCTGTAGATTCGTGATGTTTTTAAGCTGTGACTAAAGCTAAAGCAGAGTACAACTAGCAATGCAACAGAAAATATTAAAGAATTTGCTGAAAACCGTATACAAAGAATGCGACTAATTGCAGAAGTGAACAAATTTAATTTTATACTTTTAAAATTAAAGCAAAATTGGAGGAAATATTCGCGTATGAGGTGTAAATTCCGAAATATTTAAAATATAAAAGTATTCTTTTCTAAAGTTTAATTATATTAAGATATTTTTTGGTAAGAACTTATGAGTTATTTTATATTAATTAACACTAAATATAAAGTCATAATAATGTAACAAAAATTTAAACTTATTAATTATTTTTCATTTGAAAATGCTACTATTTTACTATATTTAATAATTAGTACTCTTTCTACAAATTTCAAAATTTCAGGTTATGTTGATAAATTGTGGGCATGTGCTTTGAAAAAATATTATATTTCAAGAATTAGTTAATATATTATCAAAAATAAAATCTACAAAATTTTGTTTAATTCAAATTACAATGTTAGAAAATAGAAGATTTTAAAAACTCAGAGTGGGTAGAAGTTGGATGGTCCTTGATCCCATTTTTATAAAACTTGATTTTTTTTCACTCCAAAATGACAAAGCTTAATACTCGTCATTGTACCAAGTTTTGTTCAATTCGAATTACAATTTTAGAAAATATATGGTTTTTAAAATTCGGAGTGGGTGGGAGTTGGGCGTGTCCTTAATATGTTTTCCATAAAACTTATTTTTCTTCTTTTCTGAATGAAAAGGCAGTAAATTGTTCCAAAATTACAAATTTAGAAAATAGACGACTTTTGTAATTTAGGATATGTGGGAGGTAGGTATGCTCTTTGGTCGAATTTCACAAGACTTCGATTTTTGTTTCTTTCCTAAACAGAAATGCTATATATACCAAATTTCATTTACCTGCTACAACTCCCTCTATGTTTGGCCAACTTTTGTACGAAACCGAGGCAGTGTGCGTCAGTTTTATGGAGGTTTAAGACAAAAACCTAAAAAAAATTGCCAAAATTTTATTTACAACAATATATAAAAGATTACCATAGGTATGTAAATCACATCAATGTAACTAAAATACAAATTAAAAGTGATACGATATGTTTGATGTAATCGAAGATAATAGCGACAATAGTGAATTGTTAACATTTTTTTTAATGTTATAAAATTCGTTGATATATTTTTAATATCCGAAAACCCAACAATTTTTTAAAATTATATTATTGAACAAGAAATGTCCGTTTACGTTATGGTAGTTAAAAATCAAAAAATTGAAAAAATTCCATTTTAAGCTCAATATCAAAAATAAATGTAAATATGTATGTAATCTACGCAAAGGTACACAAAATACAAATTAAAAAAGCATCGATACATTTGATAATAGTGAGCAAAATTCTAATTTAACCTACCTTCAGAATATTGAGTAAAACACAAAGTGTACATAGATTTTTTCATATTTTGTTATTGCATTTAATTTGTTGACGTTTGTTTGTTATTGCATTTAATTATTTGACATTTAAAGGCAAAAAAATCTTTAAATAATGTTAATAAATAAAAAGTTTCATATAATAATTATACAACTATAAAATAAATTTTTCAAGGACAAAAATACACATCAAAAGATATTAAAGATATATAAAATTTCAAACACGTAATTATTTTTATTCCAATATAAGATTCCAATAACAGCACAGATTGGTATACATTTTCACTAATTTCAATCAGCGCTTTGGGTGTGCCTCGACGATTTATGAAATATTAAAGACACCGAGATCTCAGACCATGAATACCTTTTATGCAATGTTTTTTGTTGAAACCTATTTTTTACTTAACTAAAACAGAATAGATTTACATATTGTAAGTATAATTTTAAATAAAATATAAAAAAAAAAATATTAATATAAAGTACGCAAAATTTTAGATCGATTTTAAAGAGTTATAGCTTTTTCTAGAATTAATATTTACAATATTAATATTACAATATTTACAATATCTACAATGATTTTAAAATGTAATTTGAAAACCTATTTTGATCACGCCATGCTTTAGCTTCCTTGAAATTACGCTGTGGATGTGACTCGCGAAAAAGTCCATTTTCCCTGAGTTTGGCACCCTATTTCTGCATGGAACCATTTCAGTTCTTGACAATTAAAAAAATATTTGAGGTTTATGATCGGTAAACTTAAAAAGAGAATTCCCCATATACATTTTCAATATTTTGTTATAATTTATTTGAAAATATCATATCAAATGTCATTTTTAAATTTTTTTGTAAACTTTTTTAACCAATTAAAAAGATTGTTGAAACAACTAACATTTTAATTAATTTAATATAAAAGTGTACAGCATTATTTATCAAACAAATTTAGGAAATAATTTTTCTGTGTACAGCATTAGATGAATTTTACGTCGAGTCTAAACATTAGAAAAACAAACGTCATATTTTTGCCCGAATTGCAGATAATTTTTTATGTCTATCAATTATAGGGGAAAACGTTTGTAATAATGTAAATTAAATTAAAATTAGCAAAACAATCAAAATGGCAACTGTCACCAAGCAACGTCGAGACAAACATTGTCACAGCTCGAGCGATGAAAAATTTGTTTCAACGCTGCAATAACACTGATAAATTCAGTCTACATTTGACAAACTTTTATCCTGGTAAAAATTTGACGTTTGTCTTGATAAAAATTTGTATAGTATAGATCCAAAGTTACGTCGTGTTTGTACTAGACAAATTTTTATCAAGACAAACGTTAAAATCATGGCGAATCTATACAACGTATCCTCAGTTACAGCTCTCAAACTGCATGTATAAAAAACATTAATGAATTCGTCTTATTGCTGTTTTAGTGCAACTGTTGCCACCTTTTACAAATTTGCGTTAATTTTGACGTTTGTCTTGATAGAGAATTGTCTATAAGAGACACTATGTTAGCTAAGGATAAACACTTCGTTTGTACTAACAACCAAACGAGCTTTCAGATTTTCCAATATAAATTATATGTAACTTGTTTCAGTTCATTTTGAGCATTCTCTTATATTCTTCTACTTTATTTTACTAATGCAGTAGTTTTATAAGTTTTCTCATAAAATTAACGCCTTTTTAGCCTCATATTAAAAGTCAGCTTAATTCATAAAACATATATATATATATATATATATATATATATAAAATATTATTATTTTTGTTGTCCTTACAATGCAGCTAGACATATTAGCTATAAAATCACGAGTAAATTGTGTTTTTAACTAGAATGGGGCAAAAGTTTGTAACTTAAAATCTCACAAAAACGGATTGTGTGTACATGTGATCAATTGAATGTTTGACATTTATCTAGGATTATTTACAGCACTTATAACTAGAATTCTGAAGTAACAAAACTGTAGAGTAATATAAATTAAGGATTTTGGGAAAAATATTTAGTTTCGTTTCCTTTTATAAGCACACAAGTAAATAATGATTGTAATGCATCACTGAACTTTTTCATTCTGTTTTTTGTTCTCTCTGCAAATTTGTACATAAATATAATTTCTCTTACTTTTCGTTATTTGGGAGAGAAATTGTGTTATTTTGCTTATGTGAGTCATTAAACTTAGCAAACTTTTTAAGCAATTTCCGTTGCCATAAAAGCAAAAGTAAAAATATATAACAAAAAGTTGATGTTTATTTCTTTTTCCTTTTTTCTATTTTACCAGATTTCTTTCATAATAATTTCGTCCTAAAAATGAAAATAAAAAGAGAGAAGGCAAAGCAGAAACTTATACATTATAATGTTTTGAATTTTTTCTTCATTATTTTCAATTTTACAAACTTTTAAAACAAACACAAATACAAATACACAGACTCACATGAACTTAATTTTTCTTTTCAGAAGGAACAAATATTTAATTTGGAAAATGTTTATTTAGCTTTTGTTGGCTTTAGCTAATATATTGTTTGTATTCTGTGTGGAAATGTAACAGGCAATCATGCAATCAATGCGGTTCCTCATGCTTTTGGTTTAAAATGAAAATTAGTTTTTTCTTCTATTGTTTTTCTGTTCTATTATTCTATTTTTTCTTTCAAAGTTACATTATTTCTGGCTCATTTTGACACATAAAAATAATGTGTTGGTTTTTATTTTGTTGAACTCTTTTTTCTTTTATTATATTTTTTTGTATTTATTTGCTTATTCTTTTCTATTATCCCGAAAAAGGAAAAGTGGTTTATATCTTAATTCTGTTACACAAAAACTGCAATAAAGTTTCAAGTTTCGACCAAAAATTATTATTATTATTTTTTTTACTCTACCATTATTGAGAGATTTAAGTTCCTATAAAAGAATTTCTTAAGCAATCATTTTTTTTTTAATTGATTGGCGATTTTGATAAGAAGTGAATGTAGTGACATGTTAAATTGTATTTTTTAGAATACACTTTTTTGATCTTGAAAAATTCTAACCACTTAAGGAGTAAAAGTAAATCAAAAAAGAAAATCTAAAATTTGTTTGATATATGGTTATTAATATATAGGTATATTCTAGTTAGAGTTAATGAGTATGGACATTTCTTCAATCTCGCAAATTTTTGGGGTTCAAAAAAAAAAAAAAAAACAATTAAATTTTTTTTAATGGCACATCAACGCTATCTAATACCAATATTAGCTCGCTTTAATGAAACACAAATCTGTTCGCGTTAATGACAGCGATGTTAAACACCATAAATAAATAAATAAAAATAAAATAAAAGGTTATAAAAATTGCCAGAATTCTATTTTCAACAACATCTCAAAAGTTAACACGTATATAATCCACATCAATATGTCTAAAATACAAAGTAAAAGTGATACGATATTGTTGATGACATGGAAGATAATCGCGATTACAGTAATTTTTTAAAATTTCATTAAACAAATTTTAATCAAAAAAGTATGCTGAGATTTTTTGGTTCTTAATTTTATAACATTTGTTGATATATTTTTAATATTCGACAACTAAAAATTTTTTAAAATGATATTAATGGACAAGAAACAACCGTTTATGTTATGACAGTTAAAAATCAAAAATTAAAAATTGCATTTCAAAAATAAATGCACATATGTAACCTACGCAAAAGTATACAAAATACACATCAAAGAAGGAACGATACGCTTTATAATAGTGAACATAATCGGGACCAAAATTCTGATTTAACCTACCTTTAGAATATCGAGTAAAAACAAACTGCACATAGATTTTTGATACTTTTTTAATTGCGTTTAATTCACTGATGTATTTTCCATATCTAATCACAAAAGATCTTCAAAGGATGTTAATAAACATAAAGGTTGGAAAATTAATTATAGAACTATAAAATAAATTTTTTGAATGACAAAACTACACACTCAAAAATTTTAAAAGTTGCATTAAATTCAAATGCTTAATTATTTTTGAGTATAATTTAATTCCGATATAAACTATAATAACACCTGCAGATTGGTAAACATTTTTACCGACTTCAATTAACGCCTTGGATGTGCTTCGACGATTTATGAAATATTAAAGATACCGCGATCTTAGGTGATATTTTTTTTATTCTTTAAACCCATTTTTCGCTTAACTAAAATTAAATAGATGTGTTTATCACAAAAATAATTTAAAATTAAATGTAAAAAATGCCAATATATAGTACGAATTATTTTAGATAGATTTTAAATGTGTTATAAAATGTTTGCAAATTAATGTTTTATAGCGCCACAATAATTTTAAAATGTAATTTTGAAACATTTTTGGATCACACGATGTTTTAGCATCAACGAAATTACGCTGTGTGTGTGCCTCGCAAAGAGGCACCTCTTGGAGCTATTTACGTTTTTTCTCCTCAATTTTTCTCCTCACCTACTATAGCGTTACTACTGACGGCACATTAATGAGATGTATCTCAAAAGATACATAATTAGAATGGCAATAAACCTTTTTTAGATAATTTTATCCTCCAAAACTTCAAATTTCTGAAAATTTGTGCTAGAGATATCTACAGCATAATTTCTATGGGACATTGTGTCAGCATTAACAACATTCAATTTTTTAAATATTTTAGTTAAAAAAGTACCAAAAGGTAAAATAAGTAATGGGATTTCCAAAAAACATGTTTGATATATTTCTAATAAAGAAACAATACTATTTTAAATTTATTTCAATGTTGTTTACATCCTAAGGTTCAAAAGCTACCAAATTATTATTTATTGGTAGAGAAGAATGTGAATAATAGAGCTTGTGAATTCTTACAAGTATATATCTTTAATTTCATGTTTCTAGGCTAATTATTACAAAAAAATTAAATAGTAATATTAAAATAACAAAAATGTGCCACAAAATCCATTTTAAGGATTCCATTCACTTCATACATCTTCAATTTTAAGTTCTAGGCTGAATATTACTGAAAATTCAAAAAGTATTGTAAGAAAAAAGAAAAAGTGCCACAAAGTCCCCACTTGTAAACTTTCACTCATTCGGGACCAGACACATATATCCAAGCTTACGTTTCTAGGTTTAATATAAAATAAAGTTGATAAAATATCCAAGAAGAACGATAAAGTACCATATAAGATCTTATTCACTCAGAACTGTTCATATTTATTTCCATGTTCTACGTTGAGTACTATAGGAAATTTAAAACGTACCATTAAAAGAACGAAAATATACCACAAAGTCCCCTCTTGTGGATACTCATTCACTTAGGACCACAATAGAATTATTTAGATTCATATTTCTAGGTTCAATATTATAAAATATTCAAAAAATACAATTAGATGAATGCAAAAGCACCACGAAGTCTCTCCTTTGAATTTTTACCCACATGTGCTTTTAATTTCATGTTTATATTTTCAATGTTAAAGAAAATTTGAGAAATATATTACATTTATATGCACGATTATTGAAAATAAAAATAACCTGCAAATAAATAACTCACTGTTTATATACAAATTGCATAAAGAAATATGTGCTGGATGGGAAAAATACAACTCTTATCATCGAAAATTCTATGAGCGTAAAAGGAAGTGGCAACGCCGTAAGCTTTATTTGTAATTAGTTTCACTAATCAGAATTAGTTTTCATGAGTTATTTACTAACTTGCAAATAAAATATTAACTCACCATTTATACGGCAAAATTTTCATTTCACAATATTTTTAATTTCGAGTAAGAAGTGCGAATAAAAGTAGTAATACTAGAAAAACGGAAAAGTAACATAAATTCCCCTCTTACGGATTCTCATTCACTTAGGGCCATATATCTTTAATTTTATGATTTTACGTTCAATATTACAGAAAATTCAAAAAATTCCATATATACCTCATATATTCTCATTCACTTATTCCAATGTATCTTTAATTTCAGGATTTTAGGTTAAATATATAAAATTCAAAGAGTATCATTAGAAGAACAAAAAGATACCGCAAATCCTCTTTTATGGATTCTCATTAACTTAGGACCATATATCATTAATTTCATGATTTTAGGTTTAATATTGGAGAAAATTTAAAAAGTACCATTAAAAATTCCAAATTTCCTACTTGTTAATTATAACGTACATAGCAACATGTATCTTTGTTTCATGTTTTTAGGTTTAATTTAAAAAATAAATATTCATATGTATATATTAATAAATAAAAAAAATATAAACAACTTATATTTTTTTTTTTTTTTTTTGTATCTGTATTATTTTAGGAGTTTTAAGTTTACCGATTTCACCTGTTTTTATCCCCAAAACATTCGAGTTTCCGAAAATTCCATCTTAATGGATCTGTATAGCGGGATGCCAACTTACGGTCCAAATTTCATCTCTCTAGCTCCAGACGATTTGGCTGTGATGATGAATCAGTCAGCTACGTTACTCATATATGCATATATATTTAGTACTTCCCAATTTGACAAAAGTTCGCTTATACATGTAAAACAGTATTAAATTAAACAATTGAGAATGCTATATTCCGCTATGCTGAATTTTACAATCATACAGTATTTTCTTAAATATTTTATTTGGAAATAGCTCTATGAAAAATAATGCTTTTCTAATTCAATAAAATTTTTTTAACATCCACAACAGTATAATTCTTTGACAATTGAATTGAATTTTATATTATTGAATTTTATTCCCCTCTTTTTCAAATTTATAAAACATAGTTGTAAAAATTTGTACTTTTTAATAGCTTTTGGCAATATACCTGTAATGACAAATTTTTTAGTTAGAATATTATTACGAAATTTTCGGTGACCTTATTATTTCGGACAATAATATGTAATAATTTATTTAAATAACGAAAATTTGAATTTGATCTGTGAATTTGACCCTTGGTTACCAATTTAGATAAAATTTAGTGCAGGTGTAGAGGAGGATACAGAGGCATGGAAAATGAATTTTTCTCCATTTTATTATGAGAACTGTGGCAACTCTATAGCTTTGAAGGTTATTAACATATTTATTTAAATGGCCATAACTTTTGTTATATAAAAGATATCAAAATAATTTTTCTTGCAGTAGATTTGCCGAAGCTTGTATTATAAGTTTCCATATAAAAATTTTGAAAATATTTTTATTAACATATCTTTTTGTAAGAATATTCTTTAGTGACGTGTATCTAAAAAAGTCCATCTTTAATTTTTTTTATTTTTTTAGTTTTTTTTTTTTTTTTGGTAGGAAGCCTTATCGATATACTTGCTGCAGAAAAAAATTTCAGAGAGTTCTAAATTTTTAAATTTAAAATGGAATTATCCATAGGGAAACATCTCAATGTTGAGGGTGCCTAATCTATATGTGAACATTATCGTTAAGAAAAATTGGCCACACTTTTTAATTTTTTACAGCAGAAGCAAAAATTATTACATGATAATTTTTAAATTTTTGCTTTAAAATTAAAGCAAAAATAGATAAATCATAAAATACTTTTTAAACCAAATTTTTCTTAAATTTACCAAATTTTATGACTGTTTCGTTTATGAAGTCGATGTTACGACTTTTTGACTTTAGTTAATATTGTCAAAATAGTTTATTCTGACCAAAATTTTCTAAATTTCTAAATTTTTTAAGACTAAATGATTTTGAGCTTTTACTATGTGGTACACCTTCTATTTCCCAACAACAATTAGTACCGAATTTTTCTTTTCCTTTGAGGAATTTTCATAGAAGACAAAGTGGAATATGTTTAAATCTTTTTCGGAGAAGTGTGGAGACATTCACAAAGGCCTGCAGGGATGAAGCAGTAACATATTTTCCTGCTGGGTATTGAAGTGAACAGACATACCGGCACTCTCAAACACAAATTTTGTTGTGTATCAGTGTTGCCAGTTTAGCCTTTTTAAGGCTAAATCTATCCTTTTGATTCTTAAAATTGCTTTAAAAGGGCTAAAATGTTAGTATTTCAGCAACAATGAATATAATTTCTTATTTGTTAATATTAATTTTATTTTTACAGATTTATCCATTTATTCACATTATTTACATACATTTGACATAAAAATTCGACTGCAGCGCTTTATTAATCATAGAAACTGTTTACGAATGTAATTTAAAAAAATTACTATAAAATCACACAAAAATTTGGAAACCCTTAATCAAAATGGAATTATAGTCCAAAAATTACGAAAAAACAATTCAAAATATTGAATAACTTTTTATAAGAAATATAACCCAAAAATGTATTTAAATTTTTTGAGTATTTTTTTATTGGATTATTTTTCTGGCAGCCGTTTTGCGATTTATTAAATTGATTCCAATATTTTTAAAAAATATGAAAATTGTAAATAGTATAAAACAAATTGTATCTTTTTCTGGCCTTATTTTTTTGGAGCATTTAGACTTTTTTGGCCTTTTTCAAAGTTCATCTTCTCACCTCCAGGCAACAGTGTCGTGTATATTCTGGTTAAGTAAAGCGAGGGCGATTTTGTGGTACAATAATAAAAATATTCCTAACTTTCCTTCTACTTAACCGATGTGTGAAGTAAACAGAGATAGATAGAGATATATATAGTCTTTCTGGACCAATTAAAAATTAAAATTTATCAATTAAATTATAAAATTTTAACGAAAAAACGCCTAAGATTTTTTTCCAAATATAGCTCTATAACTTTTTTCTACTAAACCGATTTTGCTGATCTTAAATAAAAACTGCTTAGAAAAACAACAAACAATTCGACAAAATTTATTTAATTCAACTTGACAATGATTCCCGCAGACAGACAGATAGACGGGCGTAGCTTAATCGACTCAGAATTTTGTACGGACCAATGAAATCTGAAGGGGTCTTCAATTATTATTTATTGCTGTTACACACGGAACGACAAACTTTGTATACCTTCTTCCACCTCTAGAGGTGGAGGGTATAAAATTCACTTTTTTTATAAAGTTATGGACCGATTTGACTGATTTAGAAATATGAATTCTAGAAAGGTACTTGTGATAGATCTATATAAAAACGAGGTCCATAACTTATATAGGAGCTTCGAAGAGTCCAGTAACGCGTTTTGGCCTATAACTTGGTTAATACTGGACCGAATTAGTTTATTTTTTCATCAAAAAAATTCATAAAAGAATTTTCGAATTTCTGTGAAAGAATGAAGACTCTAGATTACGTAGATGCTTCAAAAAGTTTAAAAACCAAATGTGCTTTAGTATATAAAAAAGCAGACATTAAATAAACCAACAAAAAATAATTGACAATAACTCTGTTGTTTACGAGCGGATTTGTTTGATTAAAAAAAAACGAAATTAAAAAAAATATTTGTGACCGAGCTACATAAGAACGAAGAACCGACATATCGACGGCCGATATATCGGTTACTAATGGACTGACCGAATTAATTTTCTCCGCACAATAATTCAGAAAAACAAGTTTAAAATTTTCTTTGCAAAAACGAAGTCTGTAGGTTATATAGGGGCCTCAGAAAATCGAAAACAAATTTATGAAACAGGTTTTTTGGAAATATCTCCGTTATTTTTGTATAGGTATTTGCAGCAGTTTCGTTGAAAAATTATCGAAAAAATTACCGATCTTTTAATATATTTATTATATATCTAATTTATCGGGGGTTTCTTAAACGCAATTTTAACAAGTTTTTTGAAGATATTTTTATCAGTTAAAAACCGCTGAATTTTGCTGAATTTGAAGTGGTCTCAGTTGGCTTTCATTAGAGCTTTGAATCATTAAAATCCGCCTAGATCTCAGAGATATTAACATTCAAAATTATGTATCTTATCGGATTTTTTAACTTTTATATAAATTAAAATCGTGAAAAAATTGATGATTTTTTTTTAATTGGAAAGGCTAACGTTATATGCGTACCAAATATAAACAAAATATGATGACCCTTCGTCAAAAAATTAGCATTTCTTACAAATCTCTCGTGGAATGAACAATATAGACTTTATATATTTCGATATATTAAACACGGAATGACAGACACAATATACCCTAGTTATTTTTTGATGATGGGTATAAAAAATAGAAAGGAGATAAATAAGAAAATACCCAAATGCGAAATTTTGCTTTGTGAAGGCGGAGAAGAAAAGTTTACAATCTCAAAACTCAGCTTCTTTGCATATGTTAAAAATGTTGATAATATCACAGCTTTAAAGGTCACTTTGATGGCTTAGATGCTCCGTTCCTGGAAGTTCTAATGAATTTAGTAAAACCGAAAATAAATCCAACAAGTAAGAATGTTATACTCGGCTTGGCCGAATCTATTATACCCACCATGTGCTACTTTCTGTGCCACCATAATTTGAAATTTCACATTATGCGGGTGGATTACGCCCATTTTGATTTCCAAGTTTACATCAATCCTTGAACTATCTGTACAAAATTTCATAATTTCGTATGCTTTTGTATGAAAAGTGTGGTATTTGGCCCATAACTTTTTTGTTGATGAACCGATTTTATGCTTTTTCAGTACCAAAAAACCTTGTATAAGACAAATTCCGTCCCCCTATATGGTCCGCTCCGAGCCCTATTCTGTTTTTAAAGTCAGATATAGCTTGATCAACTCAGAGTCTTACCAGGACGCATAATATATATACTTTATGGGATCTTAAATGTTTTTTTCTACATACTACACACGGTATTATAAACCCAAAGTACCCACAATCTTTTTTTATGGTTTGTATAAAAACTTATCATATTCTGTATATTAACCTATGTTTCCTCAATTCTATACTACCCTTCTTTGGTTGTAGCTAACATATAGTACCTTTACATAAGGCGCTTTTCCGCATATAACTTTCTTACTTCTTACAAACTCGCTAATGACTAAAATGCAATAATAGGTCCGTTCTTTTACTTTTCCAGTAAAATCTACTAAACTGAGTATTTTGTTTGATTAATCAAACAACTCGACAATGTTGTATTTAAATTAATCGAATAAGCGAGTAAAGCTTTTAAATTACGGGAGTTATTCGAGTAAATTATAACTTTAAATCTTGCTTGTTTGTTAACGTTTATTAAAAACTAAAAAATGCTTTCTGTCTTGTTTTAGTGCTTTATTAATAAAGAAAACTACAAAAATTTTAACAATTAACTTAAATAAAACAAATTTTTTAAACATCAAAAATATATCTACATTCATTGAGATCGCCTTTCAAAATAGTTGTTTAAATAATATGTAATAGATATTTGAGCCTATTTTTCTCCTGTGTTTTTATAGATCTATTGCTTCTCTATATTAACTTAATTCTTTGATAGTCATATAAATAGGTCTAAGAATATCACCTAATCTAGTTAATATTTGAATATCATACCCGAACGCAAATCCAGTAAAACTCAGCAAAATATATTGGAAGTTGTTCAAAAATTCTCAACACTTTCATTGAATACCAAAAAGCTAACGTCCTGAATTAATTATTCCGAAATCAGTTATTTATTTTTCTAAACTTTTCAATGAAGCAGTGCCTATGGACTTATAAAAAATCACTTTCATCGTCACTGATAAATGTTAAATTATGTCATTTCACTTATGAAATTATGTCATTTCACTGTTTAGTAATTTGGATCACACATGTTAAATTCACTGATGTTTCACCAAAATTGGAACTAGTTCGAGTTCATTAGCATTAGTAAATTTACTAATGAATAATATGCTCTTTTTTTTTGCTGGGAAGTTATTACTGGACAATACAAATTTTTGGGTAAACGAACGCTTTCAATAATAGTCAAAGTTTCGTTCAGGTCGAACTAGAACACAGAAATTTCATATTTATGTATTACTATTTATTATGATATTGTGTAATTATGTTTACACAAAAATAAGTTTCAGACATTATGTCAGCAGCTGAAGAACATTTTGCACCACTGGACAGAAAACTTGAATTGTAATTTTTATGTGTAATAAACTATTTTACTTTAAAGTAAAATGTTTCAATATTGTTAAATTTATAGTTTCTTATTTAACAAATATTAACGCAAGAGTTGTTTACAGCATAGTAATTAGCAGACTAATATTATGCTTATACTTTGTTATATATATATATATATATATATATATATATATATATATATTACTTTAAACACTTTTAAAGTCCAAAGTTTACATTACCTGTATGTGTAGTCAGCACAAATTAACTTTTCAAAATTCTTGTTATGCAAAATATATGTTCGTAACAAAAAAAAATAATAATAATAATAAAATACTTTCTGCAACTGACCTTGTAAAACGCTCTTTGTCTGTAAATGAAATATTAATTATGGAAAAGGTTTTTTTTAATTTCTGTGTGAAAAAAAAGAAATAATGTAACAGGCATTTTTGCGCAGTACGAGAATTTAATGTGTATTCTTCGTTCGTTCAGTAATACCACATTGAATTCAAATATTTAAAAATTTATATGTGTGTATGCGGTTAATAGAGTAGTGTTAGTAGTTAATAAGTAGTACAAGAATGTAGTAGCTACGTCAAAAGTAGATCTTAACAATTTTAAGATAAATTCCACTTTTTTGAATTTTCCGCATATAATTCCATAATGTGAAAGAGCATGAAATAAAGGCTAAATTCTTGAAAAACACTACAACGCCACTTATTACGTTGTACTTTCCTTGTGTAAATAGAAAGATAAATTAAATATTTGTTTTAATGTTAAAAGGCGAATTCAAACGGGTGACCTCACTTATTCAGCTGATTATTTATTTATTTATTTTTTTTTTTTCTTAGTGCTTCGAACTTTCAAACTCCAAATAAGCACAATCTTTTATTACCCACTGAAGTGTCAAATTCCATGTATAAAAAAATTAATGAATCGCCCTATTGTTGTTTTTGCAGAAGTTCTACGTGTGGACCAATATGAAACCTCTTCCGCAATCTATTTAGCAATAAATGTGTAAACACAAAGTTAAACATAAAATGTTTAACATAAGCTGTCAAATTTATTGTTCTCTTTTAAAATTTTTCCCTTTTTGACAAAAAGAAAAGTGCAAAATAATTAATTTTATTTATAAAAGACAAATAAAGAATAAAAATACGAAATTAATTAAAATTTTCGATAAAAAAAAGGCAATTAACATGTACGTTTTCTTCATCCCTTTGCACAAACTTTGAAATAAAATTGTTTTCTAGTTTCATTTCGCCATGTTATGTAAATATATATAAATATATACATTTTGTCACTGAATATATAAATGTATAAAGCACATATATATAATACACAATTTATCCTTTAAAGTCTTTATTAAGAAAATCGTATTCAAAACACTGTTTGCAGTCTACACTAATTAATATCCTGTCTATTGTTTATGTAGGTAATCCTTCTCAGTTTCTCTTTCATTTATATTCACAACAAATAGTTAGAATAAATTATTCGTTAACTGTTTTATTCCATTATTATTTTTGACGTTCTAGTATGTTTTTGACTATAAATAAGTTTTTTATTAAAAAAAAATCATTATTCAGCTTATATAAGTATAATTATGTATAAATAAAATTTAAATTTAAAATTTAATTTTTGTTGGTTGTAATTATAAGTATAAAAGAAATTATGTATAAATGAATTTTTGTTGGTTGTAATTATGAATATACTATATAACGAATATTGTGTGATAGAATCAACATCAATGTTTCATATTTGGTTTTGTTTACATTATTTTTGTTGAAATTTTGTTAAAATTTAATTATTTTAATCATTTTTTCTGTTAAAATGCGTAATTTTTAACCCAAAGTTGGTACATTAGATTAATGGCACCTTAATTTAAGACTTGTGCGGGAAATCGGGGGACGAAAATTTCCGTGAATTCCGAAAAATTCTTAGTTTCATAATCTTTTGAAATCATGCGGAAATTCCCGACAAAAGGACAAGTAAGAAGTAAAATCTGACATTTGAAAAGTATATTTATTAAACTATTTGAAGATGTAATTTGCACGCTTGCGAAAAATGTAAAAAAGCTCCCTAAACTATTTGGAACCCTCAAACACCAACATACATTTTTAAAGCACCAGTGAAAACGTGAGCCTAAAATTATAAAAACTATTAACAGTATATCGATTTTTTATGAGATAAATTACAAAAAGTTATCGATTAAGACCATGCAATTTAAAGGGTCGAATAGTCCAAGAACTAAATATGATGTAAACTAACTTTTGAGATCAGGTTTTCCTTTGATATAGATTAATAGTGCAGCATACAAATACGAAAAACTTAATTATATTTTTGTATGAGACAAACCATTATTCGTAATTATAAAGCTGGAAAGAATTGAGCTTCAGAAATCTGTAAAATTCTTTGTGGCTTTCTTAACCGAAAAATTAACGAGGGAAGTTTAACCAACAGAGCAATTGAAAACTCGAATGAGTTGTTGTATAACAAAACGTGTTCATTTAATTTTCAGTGTCAATATTTCAAAAAAAAAAAAAAAAAAAACTGAATTCATATATGGTTTTGTGATTAATTATTATATTTTTACATTTTATCCTTCATTTAACTTAAAAATATTTTAAAAAATAAAAATATAAAATTGAGAAAGGCTTTACTAATGTTATTTGTTAAGTTATTGTTATGTTATTGTTATATTAAAAAGATATATTTAAAAATTTTTAATTATTTATTTTTGGTGGGAATTCCCAGGATCTCGGCAAATTTAAAAATCAGTCTCGATTTTCCGGGAAAAGAAAAACTATAATATTTATGTACTATTTAGAAATATGTGAAAAAAGCAAACAAAAAAAATCGAACATATGTGATTGTGGCGAACATTTAGTTGACATGCGGACAGCTAGAATGTTGGTATTTTAATCCAAAACAGGAAAAAGATACTTTTTTTCTGCACACAACTTCAAGGAATTTAGCTTAGCAATGGCTAGCAAAGCTGTGTTAAGTTTTTTTTTATGAATACGGCTGTAAATATTTACAAGCATTTATTGTTTTTATGTATAAAAATGTATACATGTACATGTAAGTACATACCAAAAACATAAAAAATTTACATGACTGCACGTAGAGAAAAAATATAGTTGTAGCGACCATAATCTAAGAGCAACATATTATGATTGAAACATATGATCACAGCAAAAAATTAAAATGATTATAAGTAATAATTATTATGATTACACTTTGCCATATTGTATCCGATTTTATGGTTTGTTTTTTCATGTTATGATTATAGTTTTACATATAATTGAACAATCTTATTATACTATTATACCACATTTTTATATTATGATTCCATTTTATGATATTATTACCTCATGTTATCATATAGTTATCCAATTCTATCATATTAGTATTTCATTTTGTCATATTATTCCATCTTATCATATATTAATTATTGTAATTTATATATATATATATATATAGTATTGAAGTATTGAAGTTTTCCACTAAGTTCGTGAAAAGTATATGTATTATATTTGTTAGTAACATTTTACTTTTATAGGGATAATAATATTGAAATGATTTGAAAACAGATTATGGTTTAAGAACAAGGAAAAAGGCTGCAAATATTCAATGGTTGTAGAAGTAGTGATATGTTTCATATTAACAAAATTTTGTTTCTGGCAAAAATATTTAAAAACAGATAATTTTTTCAGTCAATCATATTAACTTTCTTATTTAAGTTAAATGACAAAATTGAGTCAAAATCATTGTTATTAAAATTCAATAAAATTAACAATGAGAACATAATAATATTGTAGTTATAATGTTGTAACCATGTTTTTTCTCTACGTGTGTAATATTGATTTTGTGGGATTACCAATCCAAATATTTAAATACTAATGTTTTTATGTACTTTAAAAAATATAATTAGATGTTTACATATTTATTTTTAGAAAATATGCGCCTAAATATGCATTTAAAAATTCAAAATATACCCTAAAAATTTTAAAAATAAGCACTTATTGTTTTTAATATAAAATCAGTCCATTAAAATCTATGTAATACAATATATTTTGTATTTAAACCTTTGTTTTAAAAGAATAATATTATTTATTTGTACTTTTTCAATTTGTGCCCTTTTGGATTTAATTTCTTAAAACTAACATTCGTGATACTGAGTTTGATACAAACTTAGTAAGATGTGCTTTTGTATAAACAAGTTGTCAATTGTAAACGATTTTCTATTTTGGTAAAAAAAATTATGCATAAAAAATTACCTTTCTCTACATCAATATCATAGGAGCATATTAATATGGGTGTAGTAATTGAGTTTTATTTTTTAATTTTCTCAATTCCTTTATTTTTTATTCACTGGTTGTAACTTTAATTTTATTTACAATAAGGCCTTCTACAACTTCGATCTTTTTTATTTGATTTGAAATTTTGAAATCATTTAACATTTTTGAAAATATAAAAATATGGTTCGTAATATTTTATAGCACCAAGCCAAGATCACTTTATAACCGATTTAGGAGGAATTTGCCACAAATTGGGATAATTTTCATTTGATTTTGCTACTCATGGAATTATGGAATCAATGCAATCAAAAAATAACGTAATTTCTCGGCGTAATGAGTGGGCTAAGCAAAATTATTGGATATATTTTTGGATAAAACATTTTAGTGGGATTTGCTGATTTTGCAAACTTCGTCCGACAAATATAAGAGAATTGTATTTTTACTAATAAATAAATTAAATTTTGATGTAAAATGAAACAACTGTGTTAATTGAAAAAATAAGGTTCTAATTTTTTTTGTGTACACTATTAGACTATAGTTAAGGTAAACCTGAGCTAAAAAATTAATTTATATCATGTTCAGTTATATGACAAACAGTTTCTTTATCCAAACTTCGATTTTCCATCTTTTCATACTTATATACAAATATTATTTTCACAAACGTATTTTCACAAATATATTTAGATATTTGTACTTTTATCACACTGCCATGCACTTAAATTCTAAAGTTCACAAAGCCAAATACTTATAAAAAGCAAACAAATGTACAAGTCCATTTTTTAATTTGAATTTACGTAAATGTATATCAATATAATATAATTCTTCCATTTTCAGATTGTTAAAAAATTATTAATATTACTAATCCTTTTCCTTAGTTATTCCTTATTCTATACTGTGCTACTATTTTCTTTTTCCTTGTGGCAATTTCTTTTTCCTTATTTCAATCCATGTATACTGCAAGCCGGGCGGTAAAACAACTCCAAGTGATTTTCCTCTATTTTCCTTATTATTCGTATTTTACTTATTGTATAATAATGTCAGTTTGTATTTAAAAATTGTCATCTATTCGAAAATGTCATAAATACTTGTTTCCACTAAAAATTAACAATTAATAATTTTTGACTCCATCTACGTCTTATTGGTAGGAATCTCCTTTATTTGTTTGATTGTTCTGAGTACAAAATAATCAAAGATCTTGTTTAGGCTCCGAGAGTTGAACATATTTTCCAATTTCCCCAGCATCTCTTATCCACACAGACCCTTTAAATTGCATGGTCTATATGACCCCGTTTATATGTACGAAAAAGCCTGTTTTTTTTCATTTAGCTAGTTTCTTTATGGTTTTTAACTTCTTTTTCCACAAGGATAATTTAACCAGTTATATAAAAAAAAACAATCATTTAATTGGTTCTTGCCGTACACAACTCTGATTTATACATTTGGGTGGCAACTCCGTGTACGAAAATTGAAGAAAAAGAAATGTTAAAAAAGAAAAATTATTTTAAAATACAAAAATATAATCTAAAAAGAGAAAAGATTAATATTTAAAGTTTTTTATGAAGAAAATTAATAAATAAAATGCAAAAAATGCTGTTAAATATTCTGATTATATTTCAGTGTTCTATAAAGTGTCAAGAAAAAACGAGTTAGGTGGTGATGTAAACGGTCCGAACCGGTTTCGAACTTAGCTGGTTAAATAGGGTAAGAATAAATGGGATATTATAAGTACACATTTTGTATGTATCTCAAAAAATCCATATACAGTTAATAGTTTAGATACTTTTAGACCCGCGTCTTCACTAGTGCTTTAAAAATATATGTTGTTGTTTGAGAATGCAATGCATTTTAAGGAGATTCCACTTACAGAATTACATTTCAAAATCACTTAGTAAATATACTTTTCAAATGTTGGACTTTACTTTTTTAGTCCTCTTGCAACATATTATTTTTGATCAAAATGCAGAATCATTGTTTTTTCTTTATAAAATAATCCCTTTAATAGAATTATTTTATTTTAAATTTTTTATACAAAAATGCATGATGGGCGCAGAAACTATCAAATATATTTAGATATTTCCTTAGACATTTTTAAAACTCGTAATAGAATCAAATAAAATAAATAAAAACAAGTGTAAAAACACATATATACTAAAATAACCATACATGAGTTAGAATATATAAACATTTTGCATACACAAGAATTCCACAAATTCCCGCATAATTTCCCGGGGCTACGGGACTGAAAATTTTCGGAATTCCCGGGAATTCTCGTAAAAACTCTAAGTATAAACACCGTTAACGGTAGGCACGGATCCAGCTAAAGCATTTGGGGAAGGAGAGGTTGGATTTTTTTTTTTTTTTTTTGAAAAATTCGAAATTATGCATAAGATTTTAATGGCTAAAAATTTAAGTTGATAAGTGGCGATCAAATTTTGTACAATATTTTTTTGAACTATAAAATTTTATTGTTTATGTCATCAAAAAAACAATATTTCACTTCATTATTTCTTTTTGGTTTTTGAAATATAAACAAAAATTTTTATGAATCTATGGTTCGTTAACTTAAGACGTGTTTTTATTTTGTTGTTATCCTGTAAAACATTTCAAACTAATAAATGGATTTCAATAAAATTTTTTAAAATGTATGACCTGAAAAATACGAAAATTTGAGCTATGTAGGTTTACTTAAATAGATCTAATTATGTCCTCTAATATCAAAAACTTACTGATGTAAAAATTTGGAACTAATCTGATAAAGGGAACCGTACGAAAATCGATATTTTTTACAAAAATAAAATAAATAATTTATTTTTATTTGACTTTAGTTAAAAATAGCTTTGATCCATTATTTTTCAATACTTGTAGAAATAAGAAATTGTAAGAAAAACAACAAAGTTGTCAAACGATAAAAACTATAAAATTTTCTAAAAGTCGAAATACCTTTTAAATTTTATGGTATTTCGAAAAAAGAAAAAACGTTCTGATGATGATTAGTGCACAAAAAATCTTGTAGCTAACTAAATTTTAAGTCAACTTGAATTTAATTTAATGAAGGAAGCAAAAGAACGTAGCATTTAAACTTTATTTAAGTATTTTATATTTATCAGGAATAAGAAATAATTTGTTAAATATTTCTTTTTTAATTAAATTTGCTTTTCTATTTCAAAATTTAGATAACGTTGTAAATCTTTGTAATCTTTTTCTACAGTAAAGACATCAAGTTTAAAATTATTTTTCATTTACCATAAAATGAGAAGTCAATCTTTCAAATCGTTTAAAATTGTTTTAAACATACTCGGGGCAAGAATAAAAATGAATAAAAAGTTCAAGTAAATCATTGCATATAAAATCGAATAAGTTCTGACATTTTTATCCAACTTAAAAGAAAAGAAGAAATTAACAAAACAATAACATAATGTGTCCAGGGACTAAGATTTTACTTGAAAAATTACCATTTTTAAAAATTTTCGTTGATAATTTATGTGTAAATCTTTTTATTTGGCTTCCAAAATAAAGTTGTCTCAGAATACGCAAAATCATTATGCATAATTTAATAATATGTAGGATAAACATTATATTTTGTATGAAAAAAATTGTGAAAAACTTTTTCTAAGTTGTTACTTAAGCACTTTTTAAAAAAGTTTTGGACAGATTTAGATTTATAACACAAAACATATTTTTCATTAACTTTTATCAGTTACTTAGACAAATTATTTTTTATCGAGAAATGCATTTTTAATCATGTTTTTCCAAAATATTTTTTTCCTATTGTAAATTTTTCTTCGTTTTTAATTTTTCTTATTTAAAAAATTCATGTACGGAGGGATGGAGAATTCTCTAACCCTCCCCCTCGCGGATCCACGTCTGCCTAACGGACAACTCCCGTAGCCGGACAGCTTCGGTAAACGGACGAGTTTTTAGGTCCCATGCCGTAGGTGGTATTTACAGAATAAATTAATCTCCACTAGGTGGATGCTCTCTTGACGGATACGGATACTTGTTAAAAAAAAAACATCTCTCGTAGTGGGACAAAAATCATAAGCTAAATCTAGGCTTCTTATTTTAGTTTTAGTCTCAAAGTTTTCGTTTTATATTCTAGCTTTTTTTTGATTTTTAAAATTGCCTTAAAAAGGCCTTAATGTTACTATTTGAACAGCGAAGAAAATAATTTCTTATCTGATTTTACTAATTTTATTTTTACGGAATTATCCATTTAATTGCTACGTGTATTTGTTCATACAAATCATAGAGTTTATTTATATTTAAAAAAATTTCTTCCTATGGCGCTGCAATCTCCAAATCAAAATTAAGTTTACTAATTTTATTGACGTACTAAGTTCATAATTACAATTATTTGCTAATATACTTCATTAACCATAGAATCTATTTATGAATATAATTTAAAAACATTCTTATTAAAGCGAAAAATAACCCAAGAGATATGAAGCGCTTAATCAAAAAGGAGTTATAGTTCAAAAATGACGAAAAACCGCTTTAGGTTTTTTTTTACATATGAAATATAACCCAATAAATTTTCCATTGGGTCATTTTTCTACAGCATTTTTATATTTAATTAGAAAATTTATTACAATATCTCTAAAAAATATCAAAAACTAATGACAATCAAAGAAAATAAGTTTTTTAATGTATAAACACAACAAGCCCGGTCCGGAAATTTTCATTCAAATTTATATGAAAAATGCCCGATGCGGCTCGGTTAAAAATAAATTTAATTTTAAGGTCTTTCTGGATTTGTTATTTTCTCACAAAAATATAGCCATATTTTTTAAAAATTTATATGAATTTCATAAACAAAATTGAAAAAAGTTTGAAGTAAAAATAGAAATGAAAAGAAATTAAGTTTTTGTTTAATTTAATAATGTGGGCTACGTGAAGGAATTCGGTTTTGTTGCGTTTATATATTTAATTAGCAACATTTTTAACTTTTTTCTGGCCTTGTTTTTTGGAATATTTAACCTTTTTGATCTTTATTAAAGTTCAATTTGGCCTCCTAATTTTGACATTTGTATTGATACAAATTTGTCTAGTATAGAGACGACGTAACGAAAAGATTAATTAGTAGAATTTTTGTGTAATGAGGTGAATCTTAATTTTTTTGTCCTTGTTTACATTCATATTTCAACTTTATTTAAATAGTTTATTATTCCTTTGTTTTTACTTATCCTTTTCCGATTTTAAGCAAAATCAAGTTTTTCAATTTAACTTAGACTTTTGTTCATAATTAAAAGACCTTTATACTAAAAAAACAATAAGAAAACAAAAAAAGAGAAAATGAAAATCTAGATGTCTAAACACTGGTGTCCCCTTAATTATACATATCCTGAAATCATCCTCGATAATGTTATAGTTATATATATATATATATATATATATATATATATATATAAATGCAATTAAAAGTATTAAATGTAATAAAATATCTTCGATCTAAGTTTTTAACATTGAGAGAAATTCCTTTTTTCTTATTTCATTTTTCCACATTCCAACGTAATCTAAATTTGGATTTTATGAACTGTAGGGCGACTAGTTACTCAAAAACATAAAGATACACACTGTACCAAAAGTATTTAACAAGTATAGATTCAAAGTCAATTTTGGCACACGAATTATTTCTTAGTTCTATTTCTTATACTTAAGAAATTATCGGGTATGATATCATTAGCAATATTAAACGGATTACAAAGTAAACTTGTTTGGCAAGAGTTGGTTTTAAGGTCCGGATAATATCGGGAAAATTTATCGTGAAGTAAATCCATAAAGAAATTTTTTACATAAAAGCATTTATTTAATCAAATTTATTTAATATATTTACTTGCTTACCGTGTAGTTTAATGTTAAGATTGTTTAAAGTCTCGAAAAATTTTGAGATATAAGCAAAGTAATATATAGGGCTTCATTTTTGTATAAAAGTAAAATATCTACTTCTGTCTTTAATTCGTATAGTATCTTCAGTAAATTTACTTTCAAAATCATTGATATGAAGTAGTTATATTCCGCACTTAAATCGACACACGAGGTTTTAAAAATTCTATTTATTAAGGTACTAGTTTTTAGCAATTTTAAATATATTTGCTAAGGTTTTGCAGCAAGTACTGGTTGGAGGCTTACGCAGTGAGAAGTCATAGGCAAAGGTTTAGTAAACAATTATTCTTCCTTTATTCCACCTTCTGCAATAAAATAAAATTTGGCTTAAATTAGAAACAGCAGGCGTTTCATTATACTGTAAGCCATGAATTCCTTTTTTTAGAGTTACCTGATAGAAGGATCTCATAACTTTTTATTTGGTGAGCTTATCTAACAATGACTGCAAAACAAGGCTTTATTAAAATTTCACCAAAAGTGTCCATGAATTGATCCCACATACAAGCGATACAAGTTAGCCCCCTATGGACTTTCTTTTCTAAAGGTCAATTAGGGTTAAAAAAACAATTTTGTTTTTCAATTAATCCACATTGAAAGTTATAGCAAATCATTGCATAAAAATTTTTTATTGTAAAATTAAATTGTTTGATTTTTTAACTACTATAGAAATAGCTCTTGTACAAAAAATGCCTGAGAATATAAGACCTAAAAAATATCATGCTTTATGATTCTGGTGTCAGATTTTACGTAAGTTTCGCAAAACGTAAATCAAAGTGTCCATATTGACCACCTCGAGTATGAAAAAGTTTCAAAAGATCGTAGCTTATACAAATTAAGTCCGATTTAAAAGATTTTTATATTTCTATAAGATGCATCGCGAAATAAAGAAAACATTAGCTTGCTTATACAGTTAAAAAGATAATTACGCTAGGATTTTGAATTTTTGTCACTACTTTATTTCGTTTTTCGGGAATAAATCCCGAGGTATATGAGTGAAAAATGTTTTTTAAAAAATATTCTGAAACTTGTAATATATTTCAAAATAATATTTGTCCAGCATATTATTTTGGTTATATCAGTTCGTCTAGCCGTGAAAAATGTTCAATCAGTACTCTGAAATTAGTATGAAAAATTGCTATATTTTACAAAAATGTCGTGAAATTCTTTTACTTTTTTCTCAAAGCTTTGTTAATAAAATAATTTTTTTCCTTACATAATTCAAAACACAAATGGTTAGTAAAGAAATTATAAATTGATTTAGATTTCTACCCTACGTCCAGCATTGGTCGAAAATGTTGAATTTTTGAAAAAAATGATGTTTATCGATCTATAAAAAAATGTCAAGCGAGCTTTTTTAAAATTATTAGTGCAGTTTAATTACAAAATATGCTTGCATCAATTTGACACTATAAAATAAATTAAAAATCATTTTTTTATTCCTCCAAAAATTAGTTAAATAAATCCAACAACATATTTTTGGCAATTTTTCAAAATAAACACCAGTTTGTATCCACTTAATTGTAGGTATACATCAGTGTTGTGAGTTTTGTCTTTTTAATGTTAAATCTCGTTTTTTATTTTGTTTTTAGCCTCAAAGTTTTCGCTTTAGCTTCTAACTTTTTTTCTATTTTTTTTTTATTCTTAAAATTTCCGTAAAAAGTCTTTTTTTGTATCTTCAACAACGAATAAACCAATTTCTTAGTTGTTGTTACTAATTTTAGCTTTACAGAATCATACATTAAAGCATCTATATTTAATAATTATTTATATTTAATAAACAATTTCGCCTGCCGCACTTCATTCTACAAATTAAAAGTGCCCTAACTAAATTTGTGAAGTTATAAAGTCTATTCTTATAATTACTTTTTAATACACTTCATCAATCATAGAAGCTATTTCAGAAAATAATTTAGAAATTTACAAAAAATCACAAAAAAAAATTGAAAATGCTTAATCAAAAAGGAATTATAGCTCAAAAATTATGAAAAATCACGTTAAAACATTGGGTAAATATATCCTACACCACCATAGGAGGTTGGAGTATTTTGCGTTTGTGCTGAAAAAATTATCGGACGCCCACATTGAAGTATACCGTTTGACTCAGAATCACTTCCTGAGTCGATTCAGCGATGTCCGCCCATCTGGATGGCTGTCAGTACATGTAAGCTTTGCGAACAAAGTACAGCCTGCCATTTTGAAAATATCTCATGAAATTTTGCACAAATAATTATTTTGATACAAGTCTATTGAAATTATTTATGATCGGTTCATTATTTCACCTAGCCCCCATATAAATGTATTCCCGGAATAGAGGTTTTGCGCTCATAAATGCCTTAAATATATCAATAATTTAATGAAATTCGGCACGAATAAGTAACACATAAGTATAAATATTTTTGCTGAATTTCATGAAGATTTGTCCATAGTTGATCATAGCTCCCATATGAACCCTCTACAGAAAATCACTTTAACATGCATAAATACTATAGAAATGTTAGTATCAAGTTAATATTTGACACATATAACTTTTATATAAATAAAAACTTCAGTGATAAATTTTATAAGAATCAGCCCATAATTGACCATAGATCCCATACAAGTTCCTCTTCCGGGAATCACCTGGAAGATAATTATTAATATCAACACATTATAATGCATATATATGTTTAAAAGAAATATGCATTACATTTCATACAAGTATCCATCCACAATTAGACACACGTCCCACATTGACTATGGTGTATTGCATTATATGGTCGGGTTTGATTAACTATATCTTACATGTTTTTCATATGAAATATAACTCAAATTTTTTATGGGAATTTTTTTGGCGATTTTATTGAGCCATTTTGTTGGGTGTTTTTTTTATAAATGTAGTACAATTTCTTTAGAAAATATCAAAAACTAATGAGAACGAAAAAAAATTAACTTTTTTCTGGCCCTTTTCTTTAGACATTTATTCTTTTTTAACCTCTGTTAAAGTACACATGAATATTTTCACCTAATTATAAATAAAATAAAGATTTCTGCAAAAATTTTAAGAAAACTGGTTAAGGCGTTAATGAATTTTAAAAAAATAGGCCTAAAATGTGACCGTGGCATCCGATCAAGATCCAGCATAGCCTGTAATATTTTCCAGTGTAAGCACCAATGTTGCCAGGAGGTCAAAAAAGGGATAAATGCCCAAAAAAAGTAAGGCCAGAAAAAATCTCATATTATTTTACTTAAAAACTTATTTTTTTTCATTATTTTGTAATATCTTTCTAGATATTGTAATATATTTATAAATAAAACGTAGAACTGCTCTTAGCAAAATTATCAATTTCTATACAATTTTCGATTATATCTCATATTAAAAATGTCCCAATGTTTTGAAGCGATTTGTTATTTTTGAATTATAATTCCTTTTTGATTAATAACACGTTGCTACAGTAAAACATCACTCGATAAATGGCATATTGTACGTTATAGTCCTTCTTAAAGACATCATAAGTCAGTTTTAAAAATCTGCAATACATCCTCAAAATTTCGATTTATTCACAAAAACTATTTTTGGATAGGTTCCTTTATAAATGTAAGTCTAATTCTGTTATTCTTTTGTTGATTCTTTCTTTTTACACTTCTTTAGAAAGTAAACAGGCTTTTCAACCGTATGTATTTGTTATGTTTTGGTCAAATACTAAAAGCAAATATTTAAATAACATCTCGAAAAAATAAAACTTTTTCACAATTTTTCGAGTTTAACTGCGATATTTTAAAATTTTTACTGTAAAAGCCTATACAACGATGCAATGATTTCTAAAGATATTTTTGTTGTATTCAATTTTATTTGTAATAACTTTCTAATACTTTCCATACACTTTTAATTTTTTCCTCAAAAGGTAAAAAATATAAAAAATATATTGTAATAAAATTTAGAAAATCCTTAATAACTTTGTGAGTTTATTTTCTCCTCCGATTTCAAATATATATTGTTGTAGGCCGCGACAAGTCCTATAAAAAACGTGCTTACGTGTCCTATTTATCTCTTATAGTTTTCGAGTTATTTGCATTTGAATTTTTAAGCACCATAATTTTGCATGTTCTTGGTCCAGTTTTTTTTCATATATATCCTAGTATTTCCGACCGATTAGTTTTTTTCTTAACTAGTTAAAGAACAAAATTATCTATTGAATAAAAAAAATTTAAGTCGATATCTTTACCGAGTCCAAAAATAAACGATTTTGAATTTGAAAATTGCAAAAAAGACAACTTACACTCTTTTTTATCTAAAATAAAATTTTCTTTAGCAATACATAATAGTTTTGCACTTTTCTGAAAAGCAACTTCACAGAGATGACTTTGAGATAAAAAGCAAGCCCAATAACTCAATTGATCATGGTACCCACCCTCCCGAATTCGATCTATTTTATATAAAAGTTTTGATTTTAGACCACATTTTCTCAAATCCCAAAGCACGAATCGACAAGAGGAATATATTTTAAGAATCTTCAATATGTTGTTAAAAGTTCTAAATCAAAATCTATGGGACGTCGGAAAAATATGGATTCTGTAGCCAAAAATTTAAAAAATCCCATTTTTGGGAATTTTCATTAGTTTTTTTCTGAATTCAGAAAAAACCTACCCCTTATTGAAATTTGGTTAACGCACTTTTATTTACATTAATAAGATTCACATTTCCTGCAAATTTCATTAAGGTAGCTGTATAAACAAATATGTTATTACAATTAAAAAATTTGTATTTTCTCCGAAAACTCCAAATTGGGCCTTTTGTTTGGTTTATTTCTAAATAACGAAAGAAATTTTAAAAATATGTATTCCAAATTAACCTTATCCTCTAGCATATATAATTTCTTTTGCAAAAAGATTAAAGTCAATACCATGCCTAATTTCAGAAATATGCGCCTTTAAACTTTTATATTTCCAATTTATTGTATATATGACTATATTTTTACCAACTTGCAACTTTTGCCCTTAGCTTTGCGTGAATAATTACTTAGACAATTATGAATATTTCTGTATACTTTTAATAATATCTATACACAAAATATTTTTATAAAAATAATTAATAAATATTTTTTATTTTTAATAGGGTTGCCACATTTGACAAATTTAAGTAAATCTTTATCCTTTTCTAAGCATTCATATATTTCTATTAATGAATTTAAAGTAAAAAAACAAACAAAAAATGTCTATTTAACTTAATCAATAAGTATTTTATTAGTTTACATTTATGATGTTTACCTAAATTTAACAAATGTAGTTATCTATTGGTAAAGTACAGGTATCCTTTCCGGCGATACCTAGCTGCAGCATTTATCTATTACTTATGGTTCAAAACTATATTTTTATGAGCTAGTGACTTTGCACAGGTAATAACCTTTCCGATGATACCTAACAGCATCATATAATATCAAGGAATTCGGTATAGGTACTCTTCCAAATTGACTCTTTCAAATATTTTACCTAATGAAAATTCACAGAATACCTGTAAATATACATACCTCTGCGATATATCTAATCCTTATCAACATCATAACGATGTTGATTACCATGGTGATTATATTGAAACATGAACATTGTTGTGTTCTGTGAAGTTTATCTAAAAATGATATTAATAGTTTAGAAGTTGTAGTGGAATTCATAAAAACTACATATCTTGCAAAAATCGACGTCATAGGTAAATCTCATATAGAGAACTTTTTAAAGTTGTATAACGTGAAAATGAAGTCCTTGAATCAGCATACTAACAGATTTAAAATTAAACATTCCGATTGGATGGATACTGATATAGAAATATCGGCGTGCAAAATATCAACTAGAGCACCCTGCAAGGCATATGATGGTTTAAGTACAAAATCTAAGAAGAAAAGACTGGCCCATAATCTTTCTATAATTTCGAATAAAGAAGTTTCTGATACATTCAATGAAATGTTAAAAAAGTAGAAGCAACCTAAGAGTGAAATTAATATTGCTGAAATACTGCCAACTGCATTACCAAAATGTCTTAAACGGATTGCTGAAAGTGTACCTACTCCAACATCACAATCCAATTTTAAAGCAATTGCTTTAATGCTTGAACTCGACCTCAGCCGAAACAAATATCAAATTTTAAGAAAAGCTCTGCTTGAAAAAGGACACTCAATAACTATAAGAGATAAATAGGACATGTAAGCATGTTTTTTATAGGTCTTATCAGGGCCTACAAAAATATTTGAAATCGGACGAGAAACAAAAATTTTGCAAGCGATTAAAAATTTTTTATGTCAGAGGTACCTAACTTTGAGCCCTCTTAGCTCCGCCCCTGTGGGAATGTTGTGCCCCCCTTCCAAACATAACATTGTACACTCCTCTGCTACGCCTATACCAAATTTCATGAAAACCAGCCGATCTGAAGTTACAGATTTATTTCCAAAAGATTTCGATTCTGCCCCACTGTGCATTAGATCATTCCCGAGTGAAAATTAAAAGTGTCATTTTGTAGTAGCATGTAATTTCAAATTTTTTGGGTGTTTTTTTTTTTTTTTTTTGCTTTTATAAGATTTTTTTAATTGTATTTATTTTTATATTATTTTATTTTCTATGGTTAATGATGTATTAAAAACAATTATAATAATTAATTAAGTTCATACAATAATTATTTGTATTTAGTTTGAAAATAACTTAGATATTTTTTGCGAGCAAGTGCATACAAATTCTTAAATGGATGATTAAATGATGAAATATTCTTCTTTCTTAAAATACTAAAATCTTAGCTTTTATGTCAATTTTAAGAATCAAAAAAGACTAAAGAAAAGCTAAAAGCCAAAACAAAACAAAAAAGCTAAAGTGTCAACAGAAGCAAGCACTATCTTAGTGTCAATTTCATATAAATATCTTCATTAGTAACGTGAAAAATGTAAATAATAGCTTTTTCTAAAAGTAGGTGTAAAATGTGAGACTGAGATCCAATCGAGATCTAACGTACCCTATAAACTTCTCCGGCAGTGTTACTACCTGTACAACAAATTTCGTGAAAATCGGTTCAGGCGTCATTGATATACAAACAAACAAACTTACACCTCATTTTTGTAATATATAAGGATTGGTCAAAATACCTATGCCAAATACAAAATTTATTTTTAACTAACTTCAAATAATTTTGTTAACAAAGTACTTGAATAAGGAATCACATTTTTTTAACTTTAATTAAATATATCTCCTAAACTAAAGAATTTTTAATTTGATAGTCTTTAAATAGTTTTTATTCAAAATTGGACGTGGTAAAAATTCTGATTTTGAAATCTCAGAGTCAGAATCCGGTTCAAATAGCCAAAAACATTAATAGATGAAAGACAGTTGTGTACAATTATTTAAATAACGTGGAAAGATATGAAAAAACATGAAAGGGCGGAAGAAAATGCCAACAACTCCAAAAGAAAGACGAAAAATTTTTAGAATTGCATCAAATTCTATCATGTCGGTATCAAAAATATGTGAAACAAGTGAAGTCAGTGCCAGTCTAAGAACAGTGCACCGCATTTTAAAGTCGTGCCTATACATAGTCCGACGAAAACTGCAAAAAAGTCACCACTTAATGAAAAACGCAAATCACAACGTCTACAGTATTACCAAAAATACAGTGACATGGTCCGACAAATGGTTTAAAGTTGTATTTTCCGATGAAAAAAGTTTAATATTGTTGGTCCCGACGGGTATAACTATTACGTCCATTAAATAAGGAGGAATTATTTTTAAGCCGCAGACACAGCCGAGAGGGCGGAATAATGGTATGGGGTGCCATTTCGTATTATAGTACCATAGAATGGGTTTTTGTATCCAACAAAATGACTGCAATGACTTACAAAAACATTCTGGAGGAAGCATTTCCAAAATTTAATGATTTCTTTGGACCCATACCTTGGATGTACGAACACGACAACGCTCCGATTCATACCGCTAGAGCAGTAAAAAAAATGGAGTAATCAACAAGGTATTCTACTTTTGGATTGGCCCCCATATTCACCAAACCTGAATCCAATGGAAAATATCTGGGGTTGGCTTGCATGAAAAGTTTATGAGGGAGGAAAACAATTTCATTTTTATAACCTAAAATTCAAAAATAAATTATAGTTTGTTTAGTTGTAAAATATTCCTTATTAAAGTGACAGACGAAAAAGTACCACAGAAATACATGTCTTGAAATAAATGCATAATTTTAGTATATCTTTTATTTCTTCAGGAAACTAAAGCCAACACTGAAATTTGGTTGAGCAAAAAAATTATTTTTTTCCGAACTTTAGTTTATGAGATATATTTAATTAAAGTTAAAAAAATGTGATTCTTTATTCAAGTGGCAGGCAGTTTATATAAATTAATAATATAATTAATTAGCCACTTTAGTTCTATTTCATATCTGCTCATTAGATTAAAACAAAAAAAAATTTTACAAATTTTGTAAAATTTATATGCCGATGACTGCATATAATTAAATAATAGTTTTTTAATAGTTTTGTGTATAATGAAATAAAAAAAATATTACTTAAAAAATATATAATTTCCAAGAAAGAACAGTGGTTAAAGTAGAACATTGTCCAGGTCCAGGCGACATGTCGCAGCGACAGCCATTATTTTGTTGTAACAACAAAAACACCTTGAAAATTTATATCCTTTAATTTTTCATCTATATTTTTTGTTTAAAAAACTTCTTACTTCTTTTATTATTTTTGGTTTTAATTTTTAAAGTTTTTATCATGAAGAAAAAACTTTCATTCAAATAATTAAAACTCTTTTTTCTACAAAAATATATTAAATTATATGGGTTTACTTTTTATCGTGAATATGACATTTGCAGAAATTTAATGTTTCATCTTTATTATTTTGATACTTTTTTATGACTTGACTTTTCAAGTATTTTGTAAAAATGGTATAAAAAATGATAAAGATATTATTTCTAAATACTTGCACGTTTCATAACATGGCTTTATGTCTTGAGCAGATTGTTATACTTACCCAGCAAAAACTTTGCTTTCCTAGTAAGCTAGCAATATATTTGAAAATATATATAAAATGTTTATTTTTTACCAGAATAACTATTTGATTTTTTGTTCAAGTTGTTGGCAAATTCATGTACTTATTTTTCTACTTTAAGGATACTCAAAAATATGCACCTTCGCGTTGTCCCGATGTTAAACGAAAATAAAAACAAAAACGAAAAATTTCTAGTGTCAGTGAGATTTGAACGTGGGCACAAAATAAAAAGTATGTGACATTTTATAATTTTTATATCAGAATAATACATTTTTATTATTATGGTTTAAGATTTATGAGTATTTTTTAAAGCAGAATAATTTTAATGAAAAAGTTCCGTTTGCGTTTTGAACATTTTGGAGGCATATATATGAAATATAATGACAGATAGATGAATTAAAAGTTGTAATGAAATATTTACCGTAAAATGAAGTATATTTATGTAATTTTTTCGATTACTTTTAAACAATTTTAGTTAAAAAAAAAATAAAAAAAAATAAAAATAAAATTTCGGAACGTTATAAAAACGTTTGGTCTTTAAGCGCTTAATCCTTTGTGGGGTTTCCTACACTCATCAAATATTTTCAACTGCAAGTTGAATGAATCCGCTCCCATACGACGATTCTAAATTTGTTGTTTAGTGTGATCAATACAAATTAAATACATTCACAGAAAAAAGTCACCAAACCAAAATAATTAATTCTATTAAAAAATGTTTAAATTTGCACCTCCCAATAAAATTATTACATCGATTACCAATAACTGTAAAAAATGAAAAGCCGAAAAATTTTTACAACCAAAAAGTTTCTTAAATCAATGAATGATTGAATGAATTAAACATTTAAATGAAAAAAAAAAAAAAAAAAATATATATATATATATATATATATATATATATATATATTAAATAAATATATTAATTAAATTTTGATGTAAAATGAAACAGTTATGTTAACTGAAAAATATAAGGTAATAATTTTTTCTGTGCTACTACATGTACGTTACTAAGAGCGGATGAATATTCATATAAATTGAATAGGGTTTTAAAATTGGCCAGACTTTTTATTAAGAACTTAAAGCAAATTATCTCGACATACAAAGAAACAAACGGATTGAAAAATCGATAAAATAGAAATAGATGTCCTACAGTCAAGAAATTAATACTTATTTGTCGGTTAATTTGAAATCAAACATAAAATTTTTGAAATTATTAAAAATTGTTCCTTGATGGGGAAAATAGATATTCAAAATCTATACATAAGTGAAGTAATAAATATTTCCTATAATTTTGTTTTGTAATAATAACTAAAGACTCTTTAAATTAACACCAGTCACCAGTCATATTTATATAAGTGTTGTCATATAAGCGAAATAAATTAAGTTTTTATTATTACATTTTTAACGAAAATAATTTTTAAATTTTGTACAATATTTATTATTTTATTGAATATATAAATAAGGAAATACCGTAAGGCATAATGGACGAAAAATTGTTACTTTTGACGGCTATGAATTTTCGCAATATCTATTCTTCAGTTCAGAAAAACAAGCTGACTGGCTGAAAGTTGGCGGCGCGTCGATCACTTGCCAACTTTATTAGCCGCCGTCGATTTGGTTGGCTCACACCGTATTCAAGCCAGCAGCCGATATTTTTAAATTTTCATTGAAATTCAATGCAAAAAGTAATGAATGCAATGGATCCATCTGTTATGGTTTTTAATAATTTATTTTATTATACGCCGCCGCTGCCGACTATAAAGTGTCGCTCCGCCGCCGCCGAAAATTATTTCTCTGCTTCAGTTATGCCAGATTCTTAAAGTAAACGTTTTTATACTTCACTGACAGCAGTAGATTACATAAGGAAAGTAACAGTACATCTACACGTAACAGAATCAGGATTGTCAGATTTTTTTAAGCCTATGTCGTCAAATTGTTAATCAAAAATCGCCAAATTAAAATTTTATTTGGGTTTTTAGAGAAATACTAAAAATTAAAATAAAATTTAGTACCTAAACACTTCGTATAATTTCTAAATTTAAATTCAGCTTTAACATAGCCAATGGTAATTGCAATAGCTAGTTGCAAATTTTAACAAACTGAACATCGTACTTATAATGCTAATCCGAATACGTTTAATTCAATGGTGACAGCCGTGTTTCGAATTAAGCGTTCGATTCGCAATATATGTGGTTGAACATAATTATGGAAGTATCGAATTAATTGAAAATATAATAATAGAAATAAAAAGGACATTATTTATGTATTTTAAACAACAAATCAATTGAATATATATTCCAATCATAAATTAAATCAGTTTTAGCCCAATTTATATTTTATTTATGTTTAAAAAGTTGCTCATTGGTAACACTAGTTAGCCTGCTTAACCAAATATTATTTTGTTTATTAACATTTAAAAATACATCTTATATTAAGAATTCATTATTCTACAATCCAATGAAATCTTAATTTTTATATTGTTTTAATTCAAAAATTAACCCTCGTATTCGCAAACCAATTTTTAATTTAAAATACATTTTAGAGATAAAATTTGTATGAAAAATGTTATTTAAAATGCATTTTAAATTCAAAAGTTGTTTGTGACTACTGGGAAAAAATATTAAACTTAAGCTAAAAAACTTGATTAATTATTTTGCCTTTCGAAATTAAATATCTCAAAAACGTCGTAGGCACCCAATGGATGCCCATATTGTTAAAGGAATTAAAATATAACTTTATGTACACACATTTCTTATTTAGTCAGTTATTTTTCACCATATGTTGAATTATTGAAATGTTAGATAAGGCCGATTGTTTTTTTGGTAAAGAAATGATTTGTATACCCTTACGGAAGGTGTCAGGATATATAGAAGTAATTCAGGTAATTATAAGGGTAGCGTGAATCTCCTGCAGCTTTGAAGAAAGGACTTCTGCTTTTAAAATTAAAGTTATAAACAACGCAAAAAATGTATTTGAACTGTTACCAAGCAACGTAAAAAAACAAAAGTTATTAGCAACGGAAGAAATTTATTTTCAAAAATAACTATTATAAGTTAACGTAAATTATTTCAAAAAATAAAAATTATGAACAACAGAAAAAAAATATATGTTAATAATAACTGCTATCAAGCAAAATAAAAAATATTTTAGAAAAATAAAAGCTATTAAGCAATAGAAAAAAATTTTTTCGACAATAACAATTATCAAACAACATAAAAAATAAATATTTTTCTTTACTCAACTTTTGCAATTTGAAAAAAAAAAATTTAATAGTTTTTTTTGGTCTCTAATTTGTATTATATATAAAAATATTGCCAATAAGGAATCATTTTTAAGTTCCATTATGTAAGAAAACTGACATAAATATAAGAAATTACCATTGAAAATAGTTGGTTTTCGTTAGCATATCCAAAACAAGATTGCCTTAACAAATTAGATTTTTTGTAGAAAAATGCTTTATTCTAAGTTATTAAACTTTAATTGAAGTGTACGCAATTTTATGTATTTGTAAAATAATTAAAATATTTTGAGGAATAGGGGTTTTTCTTAAACAAACCGGTAATTAACTTTCTTGGGAAGACTTTAAGGCCTTTTGTGGAAAAAATATATTAAGTTCTGAAAAAATTTGAATATTACTTATATTTTAATATAAATAATAAAAAAGGCTAAAAATAGCTAAACGAAAATAAAAATTTCTGAAAATGTGGCCAACAGCTAAATTTAGCTCAAAAAATGGCTAAATTAGCAACACTAATCCTAGGGAAAATAATTAATGGTCAGCAGTACGGATGGATGAAATGGTTCAGAAATTATTATTATACTCACAACCGGGTTACTTTGCTTTAATATTATGCATTACAAACAGTAGCATAAATCTATAATATCCTGTTTATCTATAGTAGTGTACGTTACAAAAATTAAATTAAAATTTTGCAACAGCTTTATTATTTTCTTGTTATTTTTTAAGTGCAGTTGTTACTTTTTTCATAGATACATTTATGCAACCAACCACAGCAGAAGGTTTAGAAAAGAGTACAATTTATTTATTATGAATACATTCAGAATTACAGAGAAAAAACTACACAAACTGAAACTTGGCTGTGTTTGTAAAAAAGCATTACATGTTTACGAATGTCATACATATGCAGAAGTATATATACATATGTTAAATACACGGTATAAGCAGGTTTTAATCTTCGAAGGTTTGGCAGTTTGGTTGGTATATTCCAAATTTTTGGTAGAATACTGAATAACTATTAAACATTTTTTTGTTAGAAGAAATAAATAAAAATGTCCAAAGGCAATAATAATAATGAAAGCCCTTCAAAAAAAAAAAAAAAAAAAAAAACAAATATTTTCATCACTTCAAAAGTAGAACTAGGTGCATATTTTGCACTTTTTTTGAAGTTATTAACAACTACTTCCAAAACAGTGAAAACAAATGTTTTTTTTAGAAATAAAAATTACAACTTTGTGTTAAAACCATTCATTAGACGGTTCTTTTTCAGCACTAAGTACTTCTTTCAATGATATTAGTTCTTGAAAAAGAGCTAGAACTTTATCAAAATATATTTCCTCTTTTTTAGAGCATAAAGATTTAAATAAAATAATTTCTCGCAAGTGCAAATTCTAAAAAAAGGTATTTTCGAAGTGGTGAACAATTTAACTTAATCAAAAGTATATATTTCTATTTTGCCGGGAGTTATTTAATCACAATCTTTAATTTTTTTTATTAGACGTTTAGTTTACACTAATTTTCAAATTCATTTTTCTTTTTGCAAAAAAAAGAAAAAAATTATTTTAAATGTTCACCACACTGTCTGAGACATTTCTATTTATACTACATTCTGTATCTGGTCTTTTTTTAAACAACTAAAATATTTAAATTAAAGAGGACCTCTAAGAATACTATTTTTTTATTTTATAAACATTACAGTATAGAAAACAATAAAGTAAATACTAGTTACTATTTTTAAATTAAAACTTGAGTAAAAAACTGGAATAGTTATGAGGAGTATTTTGATTCTAAATAATTAAAATTTTTTCTAAAATATCAAAAATTAATAAAGTGTATTTATAATTCGTCTAGTCCACTTTGAGAACTTTTTTTGATGTTACATATAAAATATTTTGCTCAACTAAAAAACTAGCAAATTTTCTTAAATAAAAGTTAAACATTGACAAACCCGTTTGAATCCACTTTTTGAACATATAGCAGCAGTACTACCCATTGAAATAATTAAATTTTTAATCAATTTCTTTCGTAACTGTTTCTTATTTTAAAAAGATTAGGTTTTCTTCATCATTAATGAAAATTATACCATGACTTTTGATATTATCATTTAAAATCCAATCAAGTTAACTATTTTAAACTTCTGAATAAGTTTTATATACGATGCAAGGACACATTCATTTTTAAATACTACATTCTCCTAAAAACCATAAACATTTCAAATCATAAAACGCAAAAAATTGAATTAGAATATAACTGTGGGTGTGCGGCTAAGAAAAGCTTCTGTTTTAAATGTTTAAACCACATGAGTTGTTGCAGCAAACAGTTTGACTGTTTTTTATGTTTTTTTTTAATTTTTTGCTGTGACATGTTGCTTCTATTCAAAATAAAATTTATTGTGAAACTAAAAATAACAAGGACTGTTTAAGGATCTTTTTGCTAAGATATTAGTTTTTTAGTTTGTGAAAATTACCAACATAAATTTTTGTTAACAAGTTTTACTTGTTATTTTACACAAACCAAACAAATTGACTTTTATAACAATGGCTCACCATATAGTGGTTAGTAAGTAGGTATTATAGTTGTTAAAATTTGTTAAATAATTGGAGTTAATTATAAAATATAAAAGGTAATTAAAATTAAATAAAATAAAACCAATAACTCAATAAAATCTTGATAAAATATATTACATGCTCTACTTATCTCTTATGGTTTACAAGTTATTTGCTTTTGAAATTTTAACTATCTCAATTTTGCAAAATCTTGGTTCAGTTTATTTTAATATCTATCTAAATATTCTTGTCCACTTTTCTAAAATTTTTACTCAGTTAGTTAAAGAACAAAATTATCTATCTAAGAAGAAAAGCTTGAAGTCAATATATCTTCTGAGTCCTTTGAAATTGAAAATTGCAAAATTTATGTTTTTTTTTTGGCCAAGAAAGTGTCTACGTTCCTTTGAATCAAAAAAAAAAAAAATTGTCTTTAAAAACATATAACAATTTTAAACTTTTCTGAAAGGTATTTGCACAAAGATGATTTTAGAAAGGTATTTGCACAAAGATTTAGATTTTAGATAGGACTACGCGCAGACCCTCCCGAATTTTACATAATTTATAGCAAAATTTTGTTCTAAAATCCCAAACCGAATACAGTTTGCAGATCTGCAATAAATATGGACTTTATTGACATAATTCCAAAACATTCCATTTTTGGGATTTAAATCGGTTTTTTTGGGAATTATGGAATTCCTTTTAAAAAAAATCTTAAATTTTTCTACACTTTAGGCTTTCAAATGATAAAGTCAACAATCGCAGGAAATTTCGTTAAGATATCTTAACAAACCAGTATTTTATTTGATATGAAATATTTATAGTTTCTCCAAAAACCAATTATTTACAAAAATTTTACATTAATTTGAAAAATCAGGAAAATTATGGACTTCATCTCTATGAAG
Organism: Protocalliphora azurea; assembly: GCA_932274085.1. Lineage (NCBI taxonomy): Eukaryota > Metazoa > Arthropoda > Insecta > Diptera > Calliphoridae > Protocalliphora > Protocalliphora azurea. The sequence goes on from OW026520.1 coordinate 89,532,236, forward strand.
ATGCCTTTCAGGAAAGAGTAAAATTTTTATGTGTTCTTAACGAAGATTATATTTGAGAGACAAAAGAAGAGAAATATAATTGTTATAATATTTATTTAAAAACTTTAGATCCTAACTATTATAAAATATAAAAATCTTACGTATTTAAGTAACAGTTATTTTCAACAAATATAAATTTTCGTCCTCTTATAACAATTATAAATATTTTTGTCATTGCTTATAATTTTTATTTTTGATTTTTATTTTTTTACAGTCGTTTAAAGACGCTTTTTTTTAAATAATTCTGTAACTTGTGAACCATTGGGAATATTTCAAAAAATAAAATTTCAACTGGTCAGAGACGAGTTGTTCTCGAGTTGATTTGAAGAAGCACTGATTCCTAGATGGTCAGTGGGGGAGTGGGTAGATTTCCAATTTGGTCATATCGGGCATAGAATTTTTTTAAAAAATCGTCAAAAATTTATTAATGATTTGATAGAAAAAATTTGCATATATATAGCCCTTCTAAATCCCCACAAAAAATATGCTTCTATGTGTAGGTTATCTCTTTTAGTTTAGAGATATTTAGGTCGAAATAAATTTTTCACTCATTTTTATCCTTGTTTTTTAGGTTTTTAAATTTGGTGGGCTCAATATTCGCCCTAATTTTATTTTTAATATTAATCAGATTCCTTACAAAAATCTAAACAATATTGCTACAAGAATTGTATAAATAAATAAATTATGTAAAATGTTATCTTAATCTGAATTTGGAACTTTAAAAAAATTTCATATATTTTTGTTTTTTTTTTAAAAAAAGGTGGCAATATTTTTTTACTTATAAAATTTATTTTTTTGTTCTGGCCCATATAATTTTTATAGTGTCTTATGTAGATGCATGTAAAGTAAACACAAACGCTTGGGGTAACGGTCTCTCCACGAGCCCTATCCAAAATTTATCAATTTTTCACAACTTTTTTAAATTTGTTTGTAAAATTCTCAAATTACAAATCTATCCCAGCTTTAAATGGTATTAATTAAATACCTCCATATGTGGGGTAATCACACAAAAATTATTTTGTGACGGACGCCCCTTATAACGACAGTGTGACCATTTGAATGGAAAAAGTCAACTTTTAAAGCACATTTTTTTCGGGATTTTGGGTCTTTAGTACATAGCAGTGGGTGTCTTTAAACTCCCTGATTTTAAAACAAGTGTAAAAATTTCATTTAAATATATCTGCTCGTTTATATTTTACTTAAGTCCAAATATTAAAGTTATTTCTAAAAAATAAAATTAAAATTAAAATTTAAAGTTTTTCAGGTCATGGTCTGAAAAAAATTTTACCGTATTATTATACTCATATATATATCATATATAGTATATATATATATATAGATATCATATATATATATAGATATATATATAGATATTTACGATGAAACATATCAATATGCTCCCAGTAAGTGAATAAATTTATTTATCCTCTTTGGTTCATTTTTCAAATGGCTAGTCCTATTTCAACAAAATTTAATTTAGTGATAGTTAAGGTGTAAGTAAATTTAAAATTGGACCTTGGATCATATAGACATAACGGGGGAAGGGAGGGCTGCATCCACGGGGTTTCAAAATTTGACACCTAAGTTATGAAAAATATTTAAAATAACCCTGTTTCGTTATATCTAAACCGATTTTAAAGATATATGAGTGTATTTTCATGGTAGAGATCTGCAGCTTTCAGTGTACGTGATATTGGGCTTCAAAGATTAAAATTTTTACTTTTTGACGTGGGTGCATATTTCAGTCGATTTTTTATTACTTTTTATTTTATTAACAACAAATAACAAAATCGTGTAAAGAAAGAATTAAAAAAAACCTTTGCGGAAGTAAAACTTTTTTATATACACTTAAAATTTAATTTGAAAAAAAATCGATTTTTGAAAATACATCCTAACCCACTAGCACAAAACATACTAAAAAGTAATCGATACATCCGACTGAGAAGAAGAAACACCGCAGAACTGAGCCGAAGTTAAACCATATTCATTAAAATCGCTTTTAGTCTGACGTTGGTTGGACTAAATAGATATTAAGATTTAGATTTAAGATTTGATTAATTATTGTTAGTTCACTTAACTTTTGTGAAGATTCAATAAATAAAATTGCTGAAAAAAAAGAATTATCTGGTAGTAGAAATTTTTGCTTCCCGATGTCGGTTGGGAAGATGTAGAGAAAAATAAATAAATGAAAAATCACATTTTTTTATAGTTTTTTAGGAGATTTAGGATTTCTGTTAACAATTCTAAAAAAGTAATTATAGCCTTGCATTAAACATCAAAACATTTACTCAGCTGTAAAATTTCATTCTAAACATTGGTGTATCATATGAATAGATGATGTTTTTTGTAGACCTCGACAAGCAAAATCCACTCATAAAAAATTGTTCAAATCAATTACGATATAACGAATCCGATAAATGTTTTTCATAGGCGAGGTGTCCTTCGAGGAACCTCCCCCGTTATGTCTATGTGAAATTTCATTTAAATCGACCAGCGTACATAAATCTGAAGGTGTAGTTTTTTGATCAAAACTGAAATCACGCTATCAAAAGTTTTTTACTGAAGTGTAATAAAAAACATTGAAGTGTTTACTGTTAAACAGAAATTGCATTTGTTTTTCCTGTGCACTTCTTTATTACCAACAAAAAAACCGTTTCATTTTGTCAATTCCCAACCTTTTTTTCATTTTCGATTTTTTATTTTCCTTTCAGATTATTGAAAATTTTATGCTCTGAAAAACATCGATATATTTTGGCGTTTGCGAATGGCATTTACAAAAAGATATGTATCTGCGTAAAAAGTAACTGTTTCGTACCTATAACCTTCATTAGACTACAAATAATCAATATGAAAATTTATTACTGTGTAATAGTATATACTTCCATTGCTTTTGTTTTTTGGAAAAATAAATTCGCTTTAGTGAACAAATTTTACTGCTTAAAAAAATCCTTAAAGCGAACGTGTTTATATAGATTTTTTTTTTTTGTAATTAGGGACATGCTCTAGTATGTTCTAGCCAACTAATCCATGTTAATATTTTTCACCTGACCTCATATAAATGTTCAAACAGAATAGTATTTTTACGTTTATAATATAATCGACCAGAGCACTCGTAAAAGGCCCATATTGAAAATTATTCAAAACAGTATCAAATTTTAAGAAGATTGGTTAAAAATTGGCCATAACACCGAAATCCATAATTCCCATATAAGGTCTTCATTCGCGTATCACTTTAACGACCATGGCTAATGGTATAGAGTATCATATTATTGTTCTTGACCTGCTATAACTTTCTTATGCGATTCGAGAGTAGGATTTTTTAAGCTAAACTGAAATTTATTATTCACATCAATAATATTAGTTATAGGGATAGAAAATAAAATAATTTTTCAAATTAAAAAAATACTCAAATATTTTATACATTTTTTACTAAAATTCATATTATTAGTATATGAGAAATTTCAAAAATTTTCGAAACATTCTGAAACCGACTTTATATGTCTTGTATTTCTAAAGTTTATTTTAAAAACAAGAAAACTTTTGATGCATTTTGGCATACCTTACAAAATAACTGAGAAATCCAAAAATTTATATCATTCTCTTAAAATCTCAAGGAAATACAGCCATTTAAACCAGAGACCATAAGTGTTATAAGTTTAAAAAAATAAATTAAAGTTTAATTGTTATTTTTGATTTTTATTTTATAATACAAAGATAAAAATTATTTTTGTTTTTTAAATGAAAATCAAAAATAAAAATCAGTTAGTGACTTTTAAAACAGAGCTTAAAATTTTGTATTTTTCTTTTTTAATAACGACTACACAATAAAAATGTAACGTTTTCCTTTTTAAAAATATAATATTAAAATTTGATTTTAGTATATAAATGTAATACATATGCAAATGGTTTTTCTTTGATTTTTCATTATAGTTTTACTAAAAATATTTTACATTTATAATTTTTTTTCCTAATTGCTTTTAGTAAAAATTATATAATTGTAAAGATATAATAGTAATAGTAAAAAAAAAAATAGTAAAGAATTTGAATTTTAATATTTTTTGAATATTCAAATAATATTTGTTAACAATTTAAAAAGAAATTAAAATTTTTAAATTTGAAATGTTCCAGAAATTAATATTTTTTATTAAACTTTTTTAAAATGAAAAGATGAAAAATGAAAATTAATTAGTTTATAGTTTTTGTAGAAATTTTTCATATAGTTATTTATAGAATTTTTGCATGTTCGGCTCTAGTTTATTGAATAATTGTAGAAGAATACAGTGTTACTTAATAACATATAGGGAAAATAAGTTACAGTTTCCATTTCCCAAAAAGTTGTAAGTTAAATAGATGATGTTTACAGAGAACACCAAGGTGGGACGCTGAAGAGTGCTGATGAAGGTCGTGGGGCGGACCAGAAAATGCATTCCATTCTGCCGAGTGTCAAATAAAAATTTTACACTGTATTCTTCTACAATTAATTAATGAACTTAAGCCGAACATGCAAAAATTCAACAAATTTTTTTACAATTAAAAATTTTAACTATAAGAAATAAAAAAATAAAAATAAAGAATGTGTGAAAAATTTGATAAATTTAAAATTGCTTGCTAAACATTTTTAAAATATAAAATTCTTAAAAACGCAAACTGCCAAAGGCAATGTTATATATTATTTTCCAATATGAATAAAAACTATTTATTTAGACGTAATAAGTATAAATATAAATCGAATTTCAAATACATGATATCTCTGAGTGTATGTTTAATAATATACACAAATGCGAATTTAATCAGCAAATTCTAAAAGTAAGAAGTATTGCATTTTAATACTTATACAGTTTTTTAATATTTATATAATTCTTAAGTATTTTATAATTTCCAGAGATTTAACCACGTGATTTAATATATTAATAATCCCCAACCTAAAAGTGTACTGTTAGACTCACTTTCTGAGTAGATTTAATGAGCGGTCTATTATTTCACAAATGTAATTCCGAAATAAGATTTTAACGCTCATAAGTACCTTAGGTGTAGTGATATTTCAATTCAATTCAACACAGATATTTTTATGTAAGTTTAAGTCTGTGGATCAAATTTCATAAACATCGATCTACAATTGACCATAGCCCCCATATAAATTCTCCTTCCAAAGTTATATTATTCCAAAATGTTAATATTATGATTATGTGTATATACCCCACAAGCAAAATAATACGAAAGTGATTCGAATTCGTATTGCTCAGAAGAAAAATTTTATTGTCGTAATAATCATATTAGTATTGCAAAAGTTTCCCCAATCGGGAGCGATTGTGCGTCACAGGTGATACACCTCAGCAATAAGAAATCAATATGCCTGGAAGAAAGATAGGAAATATTGCTAGATAATAATCTAGGTGAAAAAAAAGAAGATGTAATAAATATATGGAAAATATATCACCAAATAAATCTTGAAATGTGATAAATAAATCTTTTATATATTTGACTTAAATCAGTTTTGCATCGGTATTAAGTAAAGTGCCAAATTTTATGAGGATGGGTCCTTAACACTGGTCGGCAAAAAATATTTCTGTCCTCCTTTAAACAAAAATAGAAGAGTCTGCTTTCAGTTTTTTTTTTCTTTTTTTTTCTAACAGGTCTTGATTTTTTGTATGAGCATTTCTACTATTTCCTTATTAACAAGGTAATTACACTAGCATATTTTACCACAACTCAAGAATCGTTGGATCGATTTAGATAAGTGAAACTATCAAATTATTAAAATATGTAAAATTTTTTTAACTTTCTTGTACTTTAAGATACATTAAATACATGTAGCTGTAAATAATATAATATATAAAATAAATAAAACTTATGTCTTTTATCACAAAGTAAGGTTAAGTTGAATTTAATGGAAATCCATTGCATTGGTATTTTTAAAACAAGTTAAAAGTTATTTTTGTAAATAATGCTGTTATAGAAGTTGCCCAAAATATCGCGTAAACAAAATTTTTTAATAAATGATATTGTCGGGTCAAAGGAGCGATAAAATATTATAAAATGCAAAAATTTTATGAATTTTGGAAAATACTTACCAAATTTTCAAATTTTGTTTCGCATTTTTTAAGACCAGATATGAATATAGATTATCAAAAAAAGTATCTCTATAGAATCATCTTAATGGTTAAAATTTAGAATGTGAAAAAATTTAAGAAACATTATTTATACCGGTTACTCCGGCATTCTTCGAATTAACACATGTCGCTTGCTGACAACTACCGCAAAGTAGAAATTACGTTAATACTGATGTCAAATGAAATTACTTTATTTAGGAAATACTAAAATTCAGGTGGCGCCAAAATATTTGAAGGACTTATAACAGTATGTACCAAAAAAGATGTTTTTAACCCCAAAAATAAGCTCTACATATTTCACATTATAGTTAGAATTCTAAAATAAGAAAAAGCTATTTTCGTGTAAACTTATCACTAAATAAGATACATGTTTAACATTTTGAAAAAATTTACTTAAAAAAAAAAAAAAAAAACTAAAATTGCCCCTTTTGTAAAGAATAATATTTAAACGGTTATGTTTTTCAAACCAGTACTGATATTTATTTAATTTTATTTTTTCGGAATAATATCCAAAAATATATCATCACTCACTTTTTTAGAGATTTTTAAAAAATAATATTTTGTTTTTGCATAGAAATCTCTAATGTAAACTTTAATTTTGACATTTCACATGTTTACAAAACAAACAAAAAACGCACTTGACATTTTATGTAATAAAAAAGCAATAAGACGCAATAACACAAAAGTAAACAAAATATGTAAACAAAGTTTGTTAACATAAACAACAATTTAACACTATGAATTTTAGAACAGAAGTCACCATATTGCTGCCAAAAGAAAAAAATTTCTGCCGTTTACATATTACCCGATTAATCTACCTAGGAGTGTTGTTTTTTGTATAAGCACGTATCTGTATACAAACAAATATATAAATATAGTAGTCGTTTTTGTGTATAAGCAAGCAGTAGTTGTCGTTTGTATATACACACCACTTCTGTCGTTTAGTTACAATTTTTACATTTTTCGTAAGCTTTCACCGCTCCATTTTCGTAACTTTAGATCTCTTTAATAAAATTAAGTACTATGTATAAAAATTATATCATTTTTACATAATAACATATCAACTCTGTTGGAGAGAACAAAATTTGAAATATTTTCTTTTCTTACAATCTTTCGATTTTCGTGGCGGATGAAATATTTAATTTTTTGATAAACTTTCGGTCTACAAAATTACATAAAAAGTAACTTTAGCATTTTTTTTTAAACTAAATTTGTGCATATGAAAAATTTCGCCATATAAAAATATTCAGATCAATTATCACACCTAAGAAAATAGTGTTCTTGTTATATAAATTAAAATATTAAATTTGAATTTAACCTTTGCTAGGTCCGATATTTTGGTCTGAAGGGGCACAACTGATTTGTTAAAGAAATTTTCTAATTTAAAAAAAATTATTTACGTGAATATTTTGGCAGCATATACTCCTCGATAACAAGATATTAGGACTATATCCTAATTTAAGTCCCGACAACTGTTGTGATTGTTGAACAACATAAAAAAAGCGTATTGCTTTTTTGTGTTGTTGTTAACAGAATATTTAGTCTACAAAAAATCAGGTCATTGTAACCGATTGAATACTACAAAATATGGACCTTCTAAAGCAAATTTTGAAAAAACAAGATTACCAGCATTGTTAAATAAAGGTTCCTCTGTGTTGCAAAATTTATAAAATCAGGGCTCAAGGACTTTCTTCTCTATGTATGTCAAACACCTGCTTCGCTGAATAAACTTTTTTTGGAAGTTGTGCAAGTGCCGTTATATTGATAAAAATGCCACTTTTTCTCTTACATATTTTATGAAATATGGTTGTGTTATTATCATTAAAAAGGTACTTTTACGTAATAAAGATATTCAAAATACATAAAAAAAAACTTTCGAGGTTCATAACTCGTAATTAATAAAAATTGGTACATTACTTTAATTATTAGTAAGAGTGCTACTGAATCGTTCCCAAAATTATTTAAAATCAGGGGTGATGATGATTTTGATTTATGCACAAATTTTTGTATTATTTTCTTTCAAATTTTAAATAGAAAATAAATACGTATTGGCTATAAATTATTCAATTTCCAAAAGTGTAGCTTTTTTGGAAAAATTTTGACAAAAACTTTTTTCAAGCTACACCTGGCAATACTGATACACACAAACATATATATCAGCATATATATGTATGTGGACGTAAAAATTTGAATGTGTTACTGTACTTGGTTTATTTACGCTCTTTGTTGAGAATGTGTTTGTTATATTTAGGATAACTTCATTAATCTTCGTGTTGTGTAAGTGAATATACCGAAAACACTCGGCTCCGGATTGCTATGGACGCCAGTCAGAGTTCTTGTTGTCCTTAGCGGGTACTTTCCATAAAAAACCGCTAAGTGCTTTTTCTGAATGAAATTTTTTTTGCTGGTTATTTCTAGCGACTTTTTCCTTAATTGTAAAAACATGGGATTAAAACTGCAAGAAGAATATAAAAAGAATTGTTTTTCTTTTAATACTAACTAATTTGTATAAAGTATCAAGTTACCAGAAAATTTTAAATCGCTTCAGTATTAATATATGGAAAAATCTGTCAAGCTCTGGACAGTTATTGTGTAATTCGGTTCAAAAGAAAGCATTTTCGAAAATCAATGTATTTGAAATCGAAATATACATTATTTGTAGTTTTGCAGGATGAAGTATTATATAGGTGATTTTTATTGGAAATGTTTTAAGTTGAGTAAAGTAAAATATAAACAAAAAACAGATTGTGATCTGAGCTATGGGATACGTCTACGTAACAAGTACTGAAAAAATTCCAATTTGATTGTAACCTCTGAAATTTATCCATCAACGATTTTATTTAAAGTGTTGGCGATTCCTGGGGGGTTTTCAAGCATAATCTGGTGGGACATAGCCTTAAAGTTTTGGCAACACTGGCTATTAGTGTTGTTGTTGTTTTTTTTTTTTGTATAAGCAAGCAGTCTAGATGACAACAGCAGTATTATAATGATTATTGGAGTTGTTGTTTTTTGTATATGCAGTAAATTTGTTTTTATATAAATATACATATTTATGCTTATTAAATGTGTTGTGTGTGTGTGTTTTTTTTAAGCAAGCGCTGCTTGTGGAACAAATATATGAATTATTATTTTTTTTTTTTTAAATTACAAATATGAAAATATTAAGGTATATTATTTCTTTTTATTTGTTGGTAACATAGTGTCTACATTAGAGATTTTTTTATCAAGACAAACGTCGAACATAACGCGAATTTGTGGAAGGTGGCAACAGTTGCACAAAAACAGCAATATGGCGTATTCATTATTATTTTTTATATATGCAGTTTGACAACTGTAACAACCAAAATAATAATCAACTGTTTAAGTAATGTTACCTTGTATATATTCGCACTGATTTTGACGTTTATTTGCCTAATGTAGACTCTAGGTAATGTGGTGAAGGATATAAAAGATTCGACACAGTCAAATATAGTGCTCTTTCTTGTTTTGCTTGACTCTTAGTTGTATTGACCCTTAATATATAAAAGAAAAATTACTTAGTACTTTTGCATAACTGAAAAAAAGTTAAAAAATTTCTAAATTTCTTTTACTTATACAGAAAAAAAAAAAAAATAAAAATGAATTTTATTTACGAAATTGTTTACTTAAATAAAAGTTTTAATTGATTTTGCTTCAATCGTCAAAATAATAATATTAATGAAGTGAAAAAATTTATATTTCTTGTATAAATTTCAATTATTTTTTTAAATTAATTTAAATTACTTCTATGATTGAAATTTTTCCTAAAATCAGTTAAACATTTTATTGCCTTAATTCAATTTTTAAATAAATTTACCTCATTGCAGAAAGCTTTCCTTATAATTAGCAAAAACTTTAATGCTGTATTTTAAGTTGTCTTTAATTATTATAAATTACATACATATAAATTTCAAAGCTTACAAATATTTCTCGGATTTGTGCTTTTGTTATTAGGAAATCCAGTCGTCTTACGATAAACGGACTTAAAAATAACAGCAATGCTTACCTAAATGGAAGTATTTTTGCAAATATTCTTCTGGCAGCTACAATTAAAGCAAGCCTTAATATGGAGGTTTACAAAACAAAAAATTTAACAAAATTTGCACAATAAACGTTAAAAATACATACATAGCGCTTAAAACCTATAAATTCTCTATCCTATATTAAGTTCTAATAAATAATTCAAGAAAAAATGGTGGATGTACAAAATTTTGTTTTTATTTGAATTTTTCCTAAATGTTTAATTTTTTATTTAAATTTTGAAATTATAAATCTTCCTAATTCCTTTTTCAGTTTGTAAATTCTTAAATGTATCATTGTATCAATCATTAAATTTATTAAATTTAAATAAAAAACGAATTAATAATTTTATTTAGAATTATTATCTAATAATTTTTTCTAAGTCTAAGAATTTTTTATGTTAAAATATTTTGCAATATTAAATAGTTATTAATTTAAAATTCAATAAAATACCGAATAATAAAAATGCAAAATTTGAGCCCGATATCCGATAAATTTAGAAAAATTGATTAGTTACTGAAGAGAAAAGATAGTTGGTGAAGTTAAAATAATATTAGAAGATGACAGTGTTTTGGAAAGGTAGGTTATATCTACCTTACTTCTATTAAATCAAATATTTTCTGACCCATAAATTACCTATTTCCAATAGCTGTTTTATTTTTTGTTCTGTGTTAATCAGCATTTTATTTCATTTTAGAATATATGGGATGTAGGCATGTTCTTGCTCCGATTCTCTCAAAACTGTATATATTAATTTTAAATCTAAAGTATTATGCGTACCAAGTTTCAATTTTCTACGACAACTCCTTCTATTTTTGTCCCATCGTTATATGGAAACAAAGCAATGTGCATTGGCTGTCGAATATTTTAATATTACAAACATCATTAAAAACAAAAACTAAACGTTATTCTTCAAATACAGAGCTAAGGATGTAATAAAATTGTAATAAGAAATGTGCAAAAAAAAAATCTAAATAAGTACTTAATACACTAACTAACTCCCTTTTCTAAAGTACTAGCATATATACTAAATATGAGAAAAAATTTCGAATTAAAACAGAGAAAAACACAAGCAAAGCAAATTTTCTTAAGTCTGTGGTAGAATAATAAAAATTCTTGCCTTAAAGCACGTTTCACTTGCCTTAAGGGAGGTTTCCTTACGAAATTAAAAAAAAAACAACATTTTTTATTCTATCATTCCACAAATCTGTACTGCAGTTAAATAAAATGTAAAAAAAATAAATTAAGAAAACAAAACATGCCTCAAGACACTTACTCATTTACGAGCATTAATGAGGATGATTTTAAAGCAAACAAATAAATAAATACATTTAAATAAATTACATACAATTTTAACACCTCAAAAAGAAAAAAAGTTAAAACAAAAATTAAACAATTTTATACAAGAATAATTAAATTAATTTGATGCAATTTGCTCACCGAACTATGCTATACAATTTACATGAACTGTTGAAATGAACTGCATTCTGAGAGCTGTCATTGTAACAGACAATTACAAAAAAGGGTAAAAAATTTGTCCGCAAGCTTTGCGCATATAAAATGCAATAAATATTAAATGATCATCACTCATATTCATGAATATAATGAATTCTTGTGAGGTTTACTCGTAAAGTGCTATAACAGCAGTAACTTTTGTTACTCATTCATTCGGTTATTCTGTCTGGCAGACAGTTTGCCATTTATTACATATTTTATTTTTGTTTTCAATGCCATCAACATTTATATGTACTAGGGTATCCAATCGATTAACCGACTTTTAGTTATCCGATTACCTTTTGTCGATTTAGTGTCCGAATAATTTAAAATTGTCTATTTTCGAATAATGAATACACCGAATAACTTATGTCAAATAACCGATTAACCGAGTAATCGAAATTTAGTTTTCTGTAGTTATAAATTTACAAAAATTTTTATTTTTAAGATAAATCTTTTATATTCCAGCAAAAATAAATAAAGATAACTTTTAAGGCAATACTTTTTCATTACTTCCAAAGTATCATGTGTACGAAGGAAATAATACAAACAGCAGCAAACGATATTATTAGAAAAATTCAAATGAAATGTTCTGCTATAAAACGTTGAGATTACGTTGATATTTTTTTCAAATGCATGTTACTAGAAAGAACTAAAAAATTAAGAATACTGTAATGCATCAAAATATATTGGTTTATATACACATCAGAACTAATTTGCTTGCGATGATAAACAGAATTTTTACATTTACTGTAATTTTGCATAATGAAAACATACTATAATATATATATATATATATATATATATATATATATATATATATATGTATATATATATGTATATATATATATATATATATATATGTATATATATATGTATATATATATATATATATATATATTACTAAGACCATTCGGTTAATCGAATAATGTGCCATTAATCGGTTATTAACCGATTAAGTTTTAACTTCGAATAATTATTTGTCCAATTAACCAATTACTATATGCAAATCCGAATAATTGGATACCTTAATACATACATATTAACTTATTATCAGTGTTGCCACTTTAGCCTTTTTAAGGCTAAAGCTAACCTTTTTTTGCTTTTAGCCTCAAAATTTTCATTTTAGCTTCTAGTCTTTTTTTTTAGCTTTTTTTATTCTTAAAGTTGCCCAAAGGCTAAAATATTAGTATTTAAGCAAAAAAGAAAATAATTTCTTATTGGTTGATACTAACTTAATTTTTACAGAATCATACATTACAGCATTTTTGTGTATTTGCCACACAAAAGAAAACTAGATTATTTACATTTGACAAAAAATTTCGCCTGCAGCGCTTCTTTCTCCAAATCAAAGTTTACCTAACTAATTTTATAGGCTTACAATATCGATTATTATAATTATTCTTCATAAACCATAGAATCTATTTACGAATAGAAATAAAAAAAATTCATAAGTATGTACAAAAATTTAAAAATGCTTAATCAAAATGGAATTACAGTCCAGAAAAAAGCAATTCAAAATATTGAATAATTTTCATATGAAATATGACCCAAATTTGTATTTGAATTTTGATTTTTTATTTTATTTTATACCTTTAAGAAAATATGAAAAACTAATGAGAACGAGGAAAAACAATTTTCTTAAGATAAAAAATGTTAACTTCTTCTGGCCTTATTCTTAGGAGCATTTTACTTTTGACCTTTTGTAAAATTTAATTAAGACGCCTTTTTTCTCACCTGCTGCCAACACTGCTTTTTATGCTTGTTGGTAATACGTCTGTACAATACAATGATGTGAGTGTAGGATTTCTGTGCCTTCACTATAGCAAAATTTTGATATTTTTAGCAGACACTTCGAAAAGCTACATCATTTTTAGTTTTCTATAAAAAACAGAAACATGATCTAATCAAGTGCACCACGAGTAAAACTAGATAATGGTACGAATTACGAGCAAGTAGTTTTTCCAAAAGTGTATGATAATTTTAAGATTAACGGTTAGTAATTATTCAATACAGAAAGCTATTGGTATGAAAACCAACACCAAGGAACAAATTAATTAATTTTAATTGAATAAAATTGAATAAAAAAAGTAAAAATTGAATAAAATAAAAATACTACCTACACTAAGAATTCAAATATAGTTCCTTTAGTAGAGCAAAATTTTCTGCTAAATCGATATATGCTGGGATACCAGATAGCCTTTTTTGTCAACCACTAAATTTTAAAAAAGTTTCCCAAAAATTTCCCAATCATTCAAAATAATTATTATTTTTTATCAGGTATTTTTTCTTTCTTTTTATAGAGATCAATTTTGGATGAAGAATATTCTTAGATAACTACATAAAACATAACATGTTTTTTTTAATAAAAGATGAACGGAATAAGTTAGGATTAAAACTTAATCAACTTTTCCAGATTTTTATACAAAATTCAAGTATTTTTATAAAATTTTTCGCTGTATCTCTCTATAAGAATTTAAAATTAGTAACCACTATTGAGCACTGCTGGGGCCAACAATGCTCATTCACCTTTAACTTGAGTCGCTTTTAACTTGGATCCAATTCCTTTACAACTGCCAATATTCTGGGTAGTTTAAAAAACTAATACTCTGTGGAACTAAGTTAACATTCCTAATTATGTGTGCTTCTATTGTAACAGCAAATTGCCAGAAAATTTTAAAACTCTGTCACATTTCACGAGTATCATCAATATCTTTTTATGACTCTCTTTGTTATGGTTATTCGAGTTTATTCACATTAAGGAAGCAAAACAATCACAAATTTTGTCGCATTTAGAGTAAACTTATCATACGACAAAAACCTGTATCCTGGAACATGAAAAGTGTCAGCAATAACGTATGTTTTCCAGGCTGATATAAAATATTTAAAATATATCTAATTTTTTTATTACTAAGCATATTTTATTATTCTTTGCCTTTTCTCAAAATTGTTATACAAATTTTATTTAGCTTTAATTGACTAAAGCTTAGCACAGCTTTAGCATGGCTCATATTTGATTTTGAAGAAAGATACACAATGTACCATTAAGCGACCGAACATTTTAGGAGCTTCTCTGCTTTGGCTTAGAATTTATTCTTGTGACTTTTTCTGGTCCTTGTAAAGTTTTTCTATTACCCTGAAATGTAATACTTTTGTCAAAATTTACTCAATCAACAATTTCTAGTAAGTTAAAAAAAATTTTAAATTTGATTTTGTATATTTTTCTTTGACTGCCGTCTGCATGGGGACAATTGATTGGATTTCAAGAATTCATTTTTATATTAAATGTGACATGTCTCTAGATGATATTGCAATCAAGAAAGATATTTAAAATTAACGGCAGTAAAAGTTATTCGACCGCACACTTTATGCATAAAAATACATTATACATAAGAGTGTCCCGTAGAAGAAAATGACGTAGGAATATCAATCAAGCGATGCGTATAATGTTCTGAATATGAAAAAATACTTAAAATTTTCTTTAGAATTGATCTTCAATTGACTATTGACAGTCGCGGGTATAGAACATTTTTTCCACAGAAAAGTTTTGTCATGAAATTAAAAAAATTTTCACAAAAATTTTGCTCCATAAACCATCATTTTAGTACATCATGCGAAAAAAATTGATAAAGATTTCATAACTTGTTATTTTATATTTACAATATAAAAAAGTTGCATTATAGTAAGTATGGCCCATAATTAATAGTTTTAATAAAATTTTCTCATAAAAATGTACTAAAAAGTCCTCAAAGTTACTAATTTTTTGAAACCTATTTCGCGAAAAAACTGGAAACTTTTTTAGCCATAATGTATCAGCCTTAAGAAATTGAATTGCTGGTAGGGAACTGAAGATGAATTTTAATTTTTTTTAAGTATTTTTTACATATTCAGTTAATTAATATTCATCATTTGAGGGGTGTTCCTACATAGAAATCACAAAAAAGCGTTTCCACGGGACACTCTATTATGCATCTTGAAAATTACAGAAATTGGTACGATACATAACTTTAGAATCAAAATTATTTAACACTAATATTAACCAATGTAATATCCAGCAGAGATTCGTTCAAAACCTTTGATTTAATATTGTTGATTGTTAATGTACAAAAATGTGGGGAATATATTTAAATGGGAGCATAAAAGGAAACATTTGTATTTATATTTTACAAAAAAGAATCATATTAATAAAAAATTTAAATACAGAACAGACACGGAACGGACACTTTCTGGTATTGTCATTAATATATCCTTTAAATTTTTATTACTTTTAAAGCGCTGTTTAACACTTATTTAAAAAGGAAGATCAAAAATAATAGCTATAGAAGTTTATACTACATGCCAAAGCTTTCGTTAAACCCATAACCGAAAAAACACATTCTATACATGTGTTGCTTGTCAACTTTAAAATTATATAGCTTTTTTTGTTTGCGAAATTCCAATTTTAGTAACTAAACAAAAGAAGCTATGCAAGTTTCACCAAAATATTTTTAATATCCCCAAGAAATTCCCCAAACCAAAATTTTTATACTTTCTTCTAACAAAAATTCTCCAAATTTGAAGTCAAAACCCCAAATCTGGCAGCCCTATATGTACGTACCACAAAATCTCACATACCCTCTTATACAAGTTGTAGTATACATACACATGTATAAAAATAATAAAGAAATTTACATTTATTTTTTTAATTTTCACTAGCATTTGTAATCATTATAAATAAATCAATAAATATTTATTTTGTGTTCTTAGTAAATCAAATGCCATATAAGTGTTCATTATAAGAAGTGATATTTACATCCCTGTTTTCTTTCCTCCTTTTGGTAATAAATTAAAATAAATAAAAATATTTTTTCTTTGATAAAAGCAAATAAAAACTTCCTGTTAAAAATTTCTTTCATTATTTAAAAATATTTATACTTCTTTTTGAGTAAGTAAACAATAAAAAACAAATACACGCAATTCAATACTAAACAATACATAAGTAACATATATGTAAGTGTATATATTTTTTGTAAATATTTATTCTTTTAAACAATTTTAAACATGTATACCAGCAATAAAAGAAATTTGCCTCACTTTTTTTAAATTCACTTACAAAAGATTTCAGAACTTATAAAATATTTCCACATTACTGTTCTAAAAAAAATGAAAATATTTATGAATTCAAAACTGAAAAAATACTGGAAATTTTTTTAGGTTTCAATGAAACCTAAATGCATAAGACAGCAAGAAAGCTAATGAAGTGTGTAGCGGCACAGAGAAAGTATATTCCAGTCTGTTGGTGTCTAATTATAGTCCACAAAGTCTAATATCGTACCACCAAACAGATACTACGTTTATACACACCTTTTACTCCCAATTAAAAATTATTGCGAAATGCAAATTTTGCCGTATAAAAGGTGAGTTAATATTTTATTTGTATGTTAGTAACTCACGAACTAGTAAGAGATAACAAGGCAATTCTTGATTGCAAACTTGTTTAGCATTGAAAACTAATAATTATTACACATGTATAGACTGACCCTGTGGCACGGGATTTCTTAATCAATTCGGATGCAGTTTATTATGAAATATAAGCCTCTGAACCACTTTTTTTCGAATTGACTTTGATTTTCATGATAAATCGCTATTTTTTATTACCTTCTAATTATACTCACACCATTTTTTAAAAATATTGTGCAACCTCGTTAATTTTACAATTCAAAAAAAGCGATTTATAATCTTAGTACTTCAAAACAACGTGTATCAGAATTGAGTAATATATCCTGTGCCGTAGAAAAAAAAATAATTTGTTAACCTGACAAACAGTTTCTTCTCCTATCCATAATTATAATTAGCAATTTTTATAAATAATTATATTGTGCTAGTCGCATATTTTAACAAGCTGGGCAATCCATTTTAACTTTAATAACATCGTTGATTGAAAGATGCATTTTACTTCTCATAAAAACAACATAAATTAAATTTAAAATACTGATCTGGTACTTTCATTTGGCATGTGAAAAATCCCGCCCTCAGAATTAGTATTGCATAGTGTAATAAAATAATAACAACTCCCAGTCAAAGCCGAGGAAATCGCTATTTTGTAAAGGCAATTCTTGTTTAGAATCAAGGTATTTCTGCACTAAATTTTCAGAGGAGGTAAATCTTGAGTTAGTATAAAAGAGCAAAATGTATTAAAATTTAATTAGCTCTTAGGTTTCTTTTACATTATAAAAATTCAATAATTAATAATAAAGAAAGTACAGCTACCAGTTTTTTTGGTAAAGCCAAGAAAAACGATATTTTGCAATGAGAGTTTTTGTTAGGAATTACGTATTCCATGTCAGCTTTCCAAAAGAAAAAAAATTGAAAAAAAGTTAAAATATTTTCAATTTTTAAGTTTATTTTTTTATAGGAATTCAGTAACTAATAGTTGAAAAAACAGCTGCCAGTTTTTGATTAAACTAAAGAAAAATTATTTTTTGCAAAGACATTTGCTTAAATTTTTCCAATATGTAACTATGTAACAAATTACATAAATATATAACAACTCTTTCAATTTTTGCCGATTTTTGTATGGGAATAAATCACTGTTCCTGGGTTTGATTCCCGGTACCCCTATCAACATTAACGAAAAAATAATAATATAATAATAGTAATTAAAACATAAACATTTTTATTATACTGTTACGTTCTACTTTTTTAAAAACGTTGGTTTATTTTGTTTTCTTTTTATAAACCGGAGTTCTTTTACTTGCAATTAATAATACGCCACAATTTGCTTTTATTGCACAACTAAACTGCAATAACTTAAACTTACTACACTATGGCGACTGCAACTTAAAGACTGACTTTACGACTTAAAGATCAATTTACTTCTGAGCTGCAACTTAATGACTCAATGACTACGACTGATTTTGAACGAACTGACTGCATCCACAAACTATATCTGTTTATATACTAGTGACTCAGCCAATAATTACTCTCTACAATTTTCTAGTAACATTAAAAACCATACAGCAGTTTACTTACAACAAACCTATATATTCACTAACACATATGCAATAATTTATAACAGCCTATATCCCGCTGACCTGAATTTCGTTATATACGTTCGCCAAAAACGAAGAATTTTCGATAATAAACGTTCGAGAATTTAAAAAGTATCGATATCGATTATTGAACTTTTTTTAATAGGATATAGAAAATAATGGCCTGTTTATACAAGACATGTGAAGATTCACATAAGCGAGTGGTACCCAGACGAGTACGTAAGAAAATGATTTTTTTTTTTTTTTGTACTTGTCTATCTTGCGTTCTTTTACACTGTGTTATTGCTATTGTCAAATGATATTGTTGCCATTATATTTAATGTTTACATTTTGTAAATGTTTTTCACCCAAAACCATGATTTTTGAACACAAAAATGGCAACCCTTAAATATAAACAAAAACAGTTTTTTTTTTTACTTTAAAATGTTGTGTTTGGAAAATATTACAAAAATAAACAAGAAAGATCAAAATTCGTGGATGACCGATACTTTTACTAAGTGTAAAATAAAATATACGAATACAGAATATTACGTAAATACGATTCACGAAAGTGAGCTTATATGCTAGATATGGTAAATTATGGACCGATCTTCATGAAATTTGCCACAAAGATTGAAACTTATACAAAACTTCCTTACACCGAATTTCATTAAAATATTGCTATATTTAAGGCATTTATGATCGTTAAACCCCTATTTCGGTAGGACATTTGTATGGGCGCTAGGTGAAATAATGGACCGATTATAACCAATTTCAATAGACTTCATCTAAGTGTCATGAAAGTTCTACGTGCCAAATTTCATTAAATTGTCTTCAAAATTGCGACTTGTACTTTGTGCAAAAGGTTTACATGGACAGTCAGCTAGCCAGACGGACGGGCGGGCATGTTAGATCGACTCAAAAAGTGATCTGAGACGATTGGTATACTTTAAGGTGGGTGTTGGATGATTTTTTCTGTGCGTTACAAACATCAGCACAAACGCATAATACCTCTACCACCTATGATGGTGTGGGGTATAATTTAAATATTGTAAAAACTAAATTGCGAGCATATTTTTTAAATTAACAATAATGTTTCCATCAGTGGCATATTATTTTAGTGAATCTAGTGATTCTAGTGAGAGTGGTGTTGGCGACACACGTATATATTGCAGAAATTTTCTTATATTTATAGTTTTGTCTACGCATTTCGCTTCAAGATTACATTTTACCGATTGTCTGTGTTTGACATTAATGATATTAATAAACGCGTTAAAAAAAAAAAACGCAAAATGCAAAAAAAACAAAAACTTCAGTTCTAAGGTTTTTACTCACAAAATCCTGACACATGTCTTATAAAAACGAAAAATAATTTTTTGCACTCATTTGAACAAAAATTTTGAGTGATATGGGTTATATAAACAGGCCATAAATGTTTCGAGAAATTGTCTAATCTACTAAATTTCTCTCTTATGTACATAAATAAAAACACAAGGCTTTTTCTTTTTTATACATGCAAAGGATTAAAACCAAGAGAACATTAACTTCATAAACGAAACAGTCGTAAAATTTTTTCCATTTAAGAAAAATCTAGTTTGAAGAGTATTTTTATGTTTTATTTTTTTTTTTTGTTTGCTTTAAGTGAACGATTAAAAAGATGTACTTAGTTGATTAATTTTAAAGCAAAAAATTACCAATTGTGGTTACGGCCTTTTATTTTTTCAGGTGACGATATATAACTTTAAAAAATAAATTACCTTTTAATTTTAGATTGAGAAAAAAGTGGAAATGAAAAATATTCTTTTTTTAAATATTGCCAATGGTAATAATCACAAGTCATTAGTATTATCATTGTTGCATAATTTTCATAATTTTTTGATAAAGAAAACGAATCTCTAATGAATATTTTTAATTTTCCCTATTGATATCGCTAAAGATTCACTATTATTATAATAGACGAACCTTAGAGATTGCAAGATTTGCTGCCACAAAGTGAGCGACTGGAGCTCATATTCGGATCGCCAACGATAATCGTACTTGAATGTTTTGTAAGAGAAATGTTCTCGTAATGTTCGATCAGGATATCATTATCGAAGTTTGTGGTCAGCTGGAATAATACAGTTTCTCACTAATATTAAACAATAACTTATAGCAGCTTATATAATATAAGTTTTCCACTAATACATACGTAGATTAACAAAAAGTTTTCTCCATCATTAAAGATAGTACGTAGAACTCTCTCAAATAGTTAGGATAAATCAAAATTAAGAGATCTTAATCAAATTTAAGTAGAGACTTCCAAGCTAGAAACTTCTAATACGTTACAAACTAGAAAATTCTAAAATCTTTATTTTAAACTTATAAATTAATGTTCGTAATAATATTATTTTACAGTTAACATATCCTCTTGGGTTAGTTCTGTGACATGACCCAAAGAATCAATTTCTCCCTCGTAGGCGAACGCCATTTTAAAGGGACTGGTTTCGCACATAGAAAGTGTTAGAACTAGAATATGCCCCTATCACTTAGAAATTAGTCACGTGACACGTTTCGTTTTGGTTTCTTTTCCCATAAAGTGCGTGCATTAAGACGTAAAAAAGGACTGTATTTTTGATTAGAAAATAAAATATAGTGAATCATTATTATTTCCAAGTGGAAGGAAATAAATCAATATTTTTTAAAAACAAAAACGTAACAATATAATCAAGTTAAATTTTTTTATGCAAAAGGAAAAGTAAAAATATATTGTAGAACTAACAAAATTTAGGAAGTAACATTTCATTTCCAATTTTAATAATATTTTTTTAAAAATGTTTTTGATCATCTCCAAAATAAAGAAACCCAATTATGGCGCTTAAAACTTCTATGGAAGTTTAATTACCAAGAAAATTTTCTAGCAAACTTAGCAACAATGACTTTATTTAATGTTGATGTTGCTTTAAATATACACTCAGAAAATAATATTGATTAAAAATAATTAAGTTATAGATTATGCTGTTATTTATTAGATAACAAAACATTAAGAATGGATTTGTTTTGTTGGGTGTAAACTAAAGTTTAAGGTTAAGTATATTTGTGCCATTCAACTTTTATCAAAATTCAATCATATATATTTTTTTGACATAGTGTTGCATAGAAAAAATTATGAAAAAAATCTTTTTTAATAAATTGTTTCTTGGATTTAAATAAAAAAAAATTATTTGATTTTAAAATTTCGTTTTATTGACTACAAAAACTAGAATCGTTTAAGTACACCAATCGTTAGCTTCACAATAGCTTCTTTGTGTATTAATGGCTCCATAAATGTGGATTTGAATGAATTCTAAAGGAATTTGGTACCATTTTCACGTATACATTTCCTCTTGGTGGCATAATAATATTGGTATTGGCCGTACGAGTATCTCATGAAAAGCACTCCATTACATGCTTTAATCGGGTAATATGATGATTCAATGTGATTCTCGAGCTGGAAAATACATGGTATACCATTTATTGTGGTGGTATATTGTATCGTGCTGATGTTATGCTCAAAGATGTCAATGCCGCTATTTCGGCTATCAACTCGAAACGTCACATTCAGTTTGTCAAACAAGCTTCAGAATCCAACCTTTATATTTCGCGAGCAGTGTGCATATTATTGAATAATACAACCATAGCAGTGGCATTCAGTAATTTGCCTTATAAGTTTTGACTTGATGTTTCAGAACCGAGGTTTTGTTCATAGGTATGAACAAAGGAGGGTGAATTTACAGAGGTTCGTGAAGATCTTGCAGTTCTAGAATGAGATTTCCAAGAAGTCGGTTCTAATGATGCTGTTCAGGATGGCAAAAATGGTGATTGTGAATACTGAGTGAGTAATGCATTTAACCAAAAACAAAAAAATCAAACTTAAAAATAAAAAGAATTCCATCGATATCAACACATTTTGAGGACATCGAGAGCATAATTAAACAAATTTTTTTCCGAAAGAAAATATAATATATTCAACCGGTAGTGATTGAATCGATCGACTGGAATTTGATCACTTGTGCTAGGATACACAGCGCCTAACTCCAGTCTCTTTTCAAGGTAAATACGAAGTCGAATAAATAAATCTGTAATTTTCTATTTCACCATTTATTGTTATTCTATTTTGAAGGTAAACAATATAGATAGGTAATAAACGCACCTTAGTCTGTTTAGTGTTCATGTTATATTCATCATTACAATGCAAATTGAAATCCAATGGAGTAATGCTTTTTCTTCATTTCAAAACCTGGCACAAATTTTTGAAACCCATCAGATTACGGAGTTTTATAATTATACATAAAATTATTCAACGAAGCAAACAAAGTAAAGCTGAGGATGGAAAATATAGTAATTTTTCATGTTTTATACATAAATAATCATTAATTTTATATATAAAAATTATTTTCTTAATTTTCTTAATTTTCTTAATAATTTCTTTATTATATATATAATATTATAATAAAGAAAAAAAGTTTTTTTTTTTCAATAAAACTTTTACGTATTTGAGTATTTGAATTTACAATTTTAGTGATAGTTCCGATTTCAGTAAAACAAATATTTGAGTTTAAGAAATAAGTTATTGAATACGAAATTTAATTTTTTCTGTGTGAGTGTTATTGTAAGACTAATTAAAATGTTTTGATACTGCACAGAAAAAATTCTGACTAGAAATTTTTTAATAAACCATTATTTGGTTCTAAATAATATTTTATAATAAATGGTTGAAAATAATTTCTAAACCAATTCAAACAAAAATATCTTATATTTTGACAGCAGAAAATAAAAAATAAATAAGTAAATAAATAAAATTATACAAATGTTCATACAAAAGAATTATAATTCAAGATTTGGAGACTTCCAATGTTAAGTAATCTTCATTTTCGCACAATTTTTGTAACATAATTATTCATGTTTACGTTTCTTCTAGATGATTCAAAAGCATATGAAATACATCGCTTAAAATATCTTACCCCCTATAATACTATTTGAGCTTATGAGTTGATTAAATAATATACTTTCATATATATGTGTGCTAAAACAGCTAACTCCTTCTCGTTATATAAACCATAGTCCTTAAAAAAGTATATATTTGCATTGTTATATAAACCATATGCAGAAATAATCGGACTCCTTAAATAAAACTTAATATATAATAATTTTGGTTCTTGAAACTATGTACAGGTATTTTACGGAAATAGCTTTTATTGCTGTGAAGATTAAAAAAAATTATGATTAACAATCGTAATTTGCATTGTTGGCTCTGTATAAGGGTATAAAAGCAGAGTATATAATATAATTAGATGCAAGCAGAATGGAATTTTAAATTCTGTGCGCTTACACTCTTCATTGTGTCCTATCCGCAAATACTTTAATCCGCTTAAAAATATTCTGGACAAGAAAATGGTAAGTATAAAATAATTATTATTTTTTATTAATAACGATTAGTTTTCTGTTTTAGCTCGATTTGGTCACTGATGAAATATGAAAGAAGTGATATGTGAATTTTTCGTTGTTTTCTTTATACTCATATAAATAATACATGCATATATTTATTACATTATTACTAAATTCATAAAACCAATTATATTTTTTACTGAAATCGGATCTATCACTGAATTAATAAAATCAAATATTCAAATTCGTAAATATTTTTATGAAAAAAATTTAATTTTTTTCTTAATAAAATATTTTTACTATTTATAAATTTGAATATTTGAAAATTCTTAAGAAATTCAGTAATATGGTTTATTAAAACCAATAAAAATAATATTAATTTTTTTTGCAGAATTTCAAACAATTTTTATTTTTTATTTAATATATTTTTTTTTACGTTTTCTATTATATACTCGTATACAATAATTCGGATTTAATGTTAGTATTGTATTTTATCATGCAAATGCTTGTATGAAATTTGTAGAGAAGCGAAACTTTTATATAATACTAACTAATTAATGGAGACTTTTTTTTAAATGAAATATAGTTTAACGGTAATACACAGTGTATAGTATGTAGATAATATGTTATTATGCTGGTGAAAAATAATAGTGGCGTAACTAAGAGTTTATGTGTTCATGTGTAGTACTATATAAAACATACATATATGAATAAAAAGATAAATATGAAATAAAACCAGACACGACACTATTTCCAAATTTCATTAGTGGCCAAAACTATCTAAAACAGAAACGCAATCGTTTTCAACTCAAGTATTTTCTAGATGAATTCAACTTACATACCTTTTAACGGAGTGAAATATCTAAGTTTCAGCGAAACCAAAATAGATAGAATATAACAAATTGGCAAGCAAACTCTGCTTTGGTACCGCCACAACCGTTCAATAGGGCAATTTACGATTGCAAACATTTATCATTCTGTTAAGGACCAATTCCGCAAAAAACTTTTAAATGATTTGAAATACAAAAATTAAAATACTTAAAATTTGCCATTGGGAGAGCTAACAGAGGAAGCACAGGAAGACCGAAATAAAGATGTTAAACATTTCCGACTCTTCAATACCCGAAAATGTTCGAAAATAGCGCAAAATATGGACTTAATGGAATATTTATTAATATCATCAGATCCAGTTATATATTCTATAAGAACACGATGGCTACCAAAAATCACTCTTGAAATAGAAAAAGAGGATTCCGAAGCTAAGGAAGTTAAAAATTTGCTAACGTTTGATGTTTCTGATTATTTTCAAGAAAATCTCTAATAATATCTTCGATAATATATTCTTAATAAAATAAATATACGGGATATATGTATAATAAGTATGTAAATATGTAGAATAAATTAAATAAACATTACTCAAATAAAGAATTTACTACTTTATAATAACAAATATATACCTACATAATACATTAGAAAACTAAAATGTTACGTATACACACATATGGAAATACGGAACAAAATAGTGAATTTTGCAACTTTTAACGTGACTTGGTAGTTTTGAGGCCATTATATTACTATTATTAAATGACCTATATCAACATTTTATATATCGTTGAATTGGTAAATAAGTCTATTTTTATATTCTTTTAACATTTTTAAAATATTTGCAAAATTAGTGGAGTTGTATTAAAAAAATTAAATTTTTTTTGGATTTTCAGCTATTTTTTGAAAAAAAATTTATTTTTGAAAAATTACCAAAAATAGGTTATTGGAGCTATTTTATTGATTTTTTTAGGAATGAAAGCTTGATTTGTGTTTTATACATTACATAAGAAATAATATTAAAAATATTATGCTAATATGCTTTTAATATGCTTTTAAAAATAGTCGTTAAAAAAACTGACTTTTAACATAAAATCTCCACTCCTGCATTCGCTTTTGGCTGGGCGGGAAGCAGTTTAGTGTTAAATCGTTCTAAATTTATTTCTATAAAAAATATGGGTACCAAATTTAAAAAAGCTCGCGTGACATTTTTTTTTATTAATCGATAAAAATTAAACTATTTTTTAAAATTGACAATTTTCGGCCAATGCTGGATGTAGGGTGCAAACTTAAATCAATTCAAAATTTCTTTATTAACCATTTATGAAGCCTTATCTTTTGAAATTAATAAGGAAAAAATTTTTTTATTAACGGAACTTTGAGAAAAAAGTGAATGAATTGTACTATATTTTTGTAAAAAAATAGCCATTTTTCATGCCAATTTCAGAGTGCTGACTTTGAATATTTTTCACGTCTAGACGAATTGAGATAATCCAAAAATTCTTTCAGCATATTATTTTGAAATATGTAGCAAATTACAGAATATTTTTAAAAAATTTTTACCTCATATATCTCCGGACTTATTCCCGAAAAACAAAAGAAAGTCGAGCCAAAAAATCAAAAATTCAAAATTCAAGCGTAAATATCTTTTTAACTGCAAGAGATAACTTAGATGAGTAAGCTTATTTTTTCTTTATCTTGCCAAGCACTTTCCAGAAATATAAAAATCTTTAAAATCGGACTTCATTTGTACAAGTTACGATTTTTTTTTAACTTTTACATACTCGAGGTAGTCAATTTTGACACCCTGTAGCTTATCTCGTGTTATCACAGGGTGACTACAAGATGATTTTTCTGAAAGCTTAGGTCCTCCTCTACAACTCTTCCATACATTTCAATTTGATCCGACCAGTAGTTTAGGAGATTCAGATTTATTACCAAAAAATTTGCGTTTGACCCCACTGTGCTACATTTTGGGTTATGGCTACATTAATAAAAATTTTGTAGAAATCACCAGCATTTATTTGTTTAAAACATATAATATTAATAACAATAGATTCTTTTCATTTATAAAATTTTGAACGTTATGGGATGGAATTAATAATTTTGCAATTAAAAATTTTGTTCTTCTGTTAATATTAAGCATTAATTTAAAATAGTTGATGATTTTAATATAATATGGAAAGTTTTAGTACTAAACATTAGTTACTGTAACTACTTATTTATTATTAAATCTTCCAAATTCGGCTAAAACAAATGAAAACTGAATTTGGTATTAGCTACCAAAAATATATGTTGGCTTTTGACGTTTTTGAATTATTTATTTTTTTAAACAAACTTAAAACAAATTTGTTCAATAAATGTGGGAAAATAATTTTATTTATATATAGGAAATGAATTTGAAAAAAAATAATGTCTGCACTCACATGAGATTCACTGATTATGTGTTTTAAACTGCTAAATTCGCCGAACAGTAAAAAACTAATAAATAAATTTGAATGTTAACAAATTCTCATACTTTTTATCTAGTGAAAACTATTTAATGGTTATCGTCATTGTCAAATGTATATAGATATTATTAAAATTGAGATATGGATGTCTGTCTTAAATAGGAATACCATTTGCAAAAGTGTAAGGAGAAAGCATTCGGTTCTTTACTGTACCCAGTTTGATACATCTGAAATGACGAAATTCTGAAAGTAGAACAACCTATATTCAATGCATCCAAGCTTTTTGTTCCAGGATATGTGTTATTTAAAATAATTTTAAAATGTACAATTTGTGAAAAATAAATATGTTGGGACCAATCCTATATTTCGATTCTAAGAACCAAATTGTCAGTAGTATTTTATATCAGTTGTTTCAATTGATAATTTCAGTAGTTCAGACGATGTTAAAAAATGAAATATTTGGAAATTGAACCTATTTAAGATATAATAGGTGCAACCGACCAAATTCGATTGGCAACAAATACGGTTATGCCAACGTATTTGTTTTCTCTGTGTATGAACGGAAGTATGCATTTAGTAAATACAGAGGCAAACACGCAATGTATAATTTTTGATGTATTATATTTATACAGTACTCTGAAAAATTACTTTATAAATATAACCTGTTCATTATAAAGTTATTTTTTTAACATAATTATAAATACAAGGAGGAGGATTTTAATACAAATGCATGTTTTAACTATTTAAAAACTACCTAATGTAGTTACCTATCCGGCATCAGACATTACTAAAAATGGCATATTTAGTCGTAAAAGGCATATTTTTGCATATTTTTCTTAATAATGCATATTAATTTGTATATTTTTCAGTTTTTTTCACCTTTTTGTTAAAATTTTAATTTTTTATTTTTCATTTTGAGGTAAAACGCGCATAATAGGTGTCCTTACGATTTTTAACTTTCATTGTTAATCACAAATTTGCAAACAATTTGAACTTGGACTCACTTTCAATACATTCTTCTAAAGAAAGCATCTAATCAAATTTTATTGAAATACTTAAAGACGTACATCTCAACTAATGCTCAGAAAAGGTTATACGATATTCAACTTGAAGAAATAAAATCCATAAAAAAAATAAGTATAGATGAAACCACAAAAATTTTGCGTTAGCCGACTCATTATATCGAGTAGCAGAGGAAGTACGTAATAATTTTAGACACATTTATTCGTACAGAAAAAAAATAACCAATCACCAAAATAATTCATTCAATTAAAAATTGTTTTAATTTGCACCTCTCACCAAAATGATTATATCAACTAGTAATGACTGTAAAGAATTAAAAACAGAAAAAGCTTTCCATTTAAAAAATTTATTATATCAATCAAGTAGGTGATTGAATGAATTAAAAATTTAAATGAGGAGAAACCTCCTTGAGTTTTATTTTTACTATTTCTTTTATTTTATTTTTGCTTGAATATATTAATAAAATTCTGATGTAAAATGAAACAGCTTGTTAATTCAAAAATATAATGTAATAATTTTTGCTGTGCATTGATTTTATATGGAAAACAGATATACATATTTGAAAGCCCCTATACGCGATACAAAAATAAAGGAAAATTATCCCAATTTGCCACTTCCTCCTCAACCAATTATTACGAGATGGGCATCTTGGCTCGAAGCTGTAAAATATTACAAACAAAATTTTGACGCTTTGAAAAAAGCTCTTGACGAGTCTAACGACTTTAAAGCAATAAAAAATGTTAAAGAATTAAATTAAAACTAAACTCTCATTTCTTTGTTTCAATTATGGATTTTTTTTAATAATAACTAAGTTATAGGATTTCGATTCATTAAGTACTCAAATCAGTTCAATTGAGTTATTGAGTGCAGAAGGCCCTATTGCTGCCGCTAATAAAAAATAAGGTAATTTGAGAAAATAAAAAAAAACAAATTAATTTTTCCAAGCTCAGATGATGTATCGTGTTTAGCAGAATACTTTCCTTCTGAACTACAATTGACGTGGGAAAATAATTTTCTATGTATAAAAATTGTTTACGCCAAAATAGACAATCATTTGATAACATAATAAAAAAAATATATTTGTTTATATAAATAAAATCTTATCTAACTATGGTTGTATTATAGTCCATGTTACGCATACAAGTTTAAATAAAATTTAATCTGAAAGAGTACAAATAATAAAAAAAAAAAATATATAACATTCACTTTTAAAAATACAAAATGCATCACTTTGCTTACCATGGACTGATTTTTGTTTTGTTCTTATAGGATAATTTTTCTGTTTTCTTATATTTAATAAATATTAAAAAAATAATAAGTGCATATTTTTTTTCAATTCTTAGGATATTTTGAATTTTTAAGTAAATTTTTAGGCGCATGTTAAAAAAAATAAATAAATGTATATAAATCCAATTTTCTATATATAATTTTATAAATATAATATAAATATATATAATATATATAAAAAATTCTTATCAATGTACTCGGCTTTTATATAAAATATATTACACATAAAGTTACGTATATATATATATATATATATATATATATATATATATATATATATATATATATATATATATACATAAATATATATATTTATTTTACATTTTTCTAGTTTTCGACAAAATCTTATGTAAAACAAAAATTTTTACTGCCAAATCATTAGAATACAAGGGACATCGAACCGATTTTATTCGACCGTTTTTTTTTTTTTTAATTTGCGGTCGGTTTGTACTATGTTAATGTTGTTTAATGTTAACTTTTCGAATATTGAAAAAACTGGTTTTTTGGGCCGAAAACTCGGTTTTTATTATCTAGAAAATTTTCTTAAAGTTTATAAACTCATCATAATAGCTTTTAAGTTAGAGACATTTTTGTCAAAATTTGTAGTAAGACATCGCTAGAAATACCAATAGACTTTAATAATTAATTTTTCTTTCAACTGCTTTCAAAATATGAACAGAAAATCAATAATATTTATGTTCTTATCTCACCAGCAGTTGTTCATATGTTAAAAGTGTTCAATTCTATATGCAAATGATATAAGAATCCTTCTGATTAAATTAATTGTCTGGCAATACATGATTGCGAAAAAATATTAAATTAACTAAATCATTGAGCAAACTGTAATATTTTTTTATTAAATCCAAAAAATAATTATATTATTTTTAGGTATATAAAAGATAACTAAGATCTTAAAATAAAAACATGAAATCCCATTCGTTCTTGTATTCTATAAATGGTTTTATATAATTTCCAGAAAAAAACTGGTTAACTGGGTTTGTTAAATTTAAAAATTTGTAATCGGCTTTTTCGAATGCGATAAAAAATCAATTTAAATTTAATCCTGATTTCTTAAGAAGGCCGTTAAAAATACAACAAGAAGAAAGTAAAAATACAATAAAATGCCCCATGTTTAGCATAGTAGCATATCTAATGATCATTATATTGTTGTATTTAATAAAATAATGTTAAGCTTTGATGTGAAAGTCACCGGAGAGGCAGCTATAATTGCATAAAAGACATTTCGGGCCAGATCCAATTATATACGAAATACATTTTTTGGAAATATAAACCCCATTTAATTATAACGAAATGGGTTTTTGCCAAGGATTTAATCGTTGAGAAAGATTTTAGTTTTATCTTATATAAAACTAGTTCATATCAAATGAAAAATATTAGTGGATATAGTTATTATTTAGCTTTAAAAATTTTTTTTACTATTAATAATAATTATCTTCCAATTTTTAAATAACTATCAATCCTCTAACGGCCAAGGCTGCCTCGAAGCATCTTTTCTTATTTTTTACTTTTATTTTTTGGAAAATATTTCACATTTTAATTTCTTTTCGCATTAAAATCATTTGGTTAATTAGTAGACATAATAAAATAAATATCTACATCTTAAGTCCTCGAAAAATTTTACACTTGTTATATTTTTAATCTAAAAATAGATTTTATACATGTTTTCTCCGACCGTTAGAGAGTTAAACTGCAATTTTTTTCAACCGTGAAAATTATCATATTTTAAGACCTTGGTTTCTACCGTTCCTTGCAATTGGAACTAATTCCAAATTAATCTGAACTTTTCGAAACCAATTTTCTACCCTATTTAATATACTCTTTATAATCAGAACTTTAAAGTCATTGGTATTTTAACATTATACTATTAAGCGGTACAAGCCAAATTTTAAGCTTTTCTTGGTATATAGAATGTTATACTTTCTTTACACAATAAAGGAAAAATTTTCATAAACATCTACATAAGAAAACAGAAAAACTTTTTGAAATAAAATTTATTTCTACTTTGATTCTCAATGAAAGTCTAAAGTATTATACACATTTGGAGAACTTATAAAAATATAAATTTTTTTAAGGTAGCCTATATGATACCAAAGTTTCATATTGTTTCTTATTTTTTAATGATTAATATTGTGAGCAGTATTGATTTTTGAAGATTTGTATCTTATTAATTTTAAAGTACATTTATAAGTTTAAAAGTAATAGATTAATTAATTTAGGGAATTTTGAGTTTTACAGTGTATTTCTTAAATAATTTATAAACCGAATTTTGTTGAAGAATGAAAGATGTAAATTAAGATTATTTAGAATATCGAAAAGACTGAACAATTTAAACTTTTTTTATTTTTAAGCATATATTTTTATGAAGTATTTTAAAGGGGTCTCTACATATTAAGATGACAGATGACATAAACCTTAAATATATTTAATTAATATTATATTAAACTAAATTGTTATTTTCCTACTTTCTTTCCGCTTTACTTTTTTATTATTTTCAAATTTCAAAACTTAAACGTACACAAAGATTTAGGTCTATCTTTATGTACGTGTAAGTTTTCTATTAAATGTATTGATTTTTATTTTGGGGACAA
Organism: Protocalliphora azurea; assembly: GCA_932274085.1. Classification (NCBI taxonomy): domain Eukaryota; kingdom Metazoa; phylum Arthropoda; class Insecta; order Diptera; family Calliphoridae; genus Protocalliphora; species Protocalliphora azurea. The sequence continues at coordinate 89,564,521 of OW026520.1, forward strand.
AATAATAAAAATATATATTTTTTCTGTTTATTTTTCTATTATCACTCCCTTAAGCCATGAATGAATTGTAAGTTTTATGATGAGAACACAAAAATAAGTAATGAAAGGAAACTTTTTTTACTTTTTTTTTGAAAAGTTATAAAATATTTAAGGATGTTCTAAATACTATTCTTTCCAGCTAAATCACGTGTGCAGAATATTGAGTGATTTTGTTGTCAGTTTTTTTTTTAGGATAAATTATTGAATTTATTTCAGATAGCATCAGTTTAACAGTAATATGAAAAGAAAATTAATATAAATATATAAAGTTGTTGCTCTTGATGATGTGAATTTGGTTAGAGGGCATATGTAATAAGTAAATGTCTAAAAAAAACATTTTTGTTATTTTTTCCTCTTTTCGTTTTTTCTAGATTTTGATATTTTTGAAGAAAATTATATTGCATTTTATAAATTTAAATATTTTACTTATACAAATTAATGATACGTATGAGTGATATTTCCTTTTTCTCCTTGCATAAAAACTAACGAAATCAGATTTAATTGATGTTAAATGATTTATTGTTTTGTTACCATTGTTGTCAGAAGGTCAAAAAAAGTTAAATGCAAAAAAAGCCAGGAAAAGTATATTTTTTTTTTTTTTAATTTAAAAACGTATTTTTCTGGTTCTTTTTGGTTTTTGATATTTTTTAAATAAGTTGTAATACATTTATAAATAACACCCAGCAAAATGACTCAATGAAAAATCGCCCAAAAAATTCCCATAAAAACTCGGGTTATGTTTTATATGAAAAATTATCGAATGTTTTAAAGTCATTTTTCTTGATTTTTTAACTATAATTCTTTTTGATTTGGCATTTCCAAACCTTTGGTGAATTTTTGCATTAATAAAAATTTTTCTAAATTGTTTTCATAAATAGTTTTTTATGGCTGAAGAAGTATATTAAAAAATAATTATATTATTCAACTTAGTAATTCAGTTAGTTAAGGAACTTTTAATTTTGAGAATGAAGCGCCGCAGGAAAAATTATTTATTAAATATAAAAACTTTATATTTTTAGTGTGCATAAATACACAAAAATGCTTAAATGGATGATTCTGTAAAAATAAAATCGGTAATAGCAAATAAGAATTTAGTTTCTTCGTTGTTGAAATACTAACATTTTAGCCTTTTTAGGGCAATTTACATTATCGTGAGAAAAATGTTAGAAGCTGAAATAACTATTTTGGAGCTAAAATCAAAATAAAAATGCTATTTTTAGCCTTAAAAGGGCTAAAGTGGCAACAGTGATAATAAATTCTATAAAATTTTTAAAGTTCTCCATTTCATGTGATAAAAAGTATTACTGGAAGTGTAAAATTGAATTTTATAATTTAATCTTCTAAAGTCTTCGATTTTGCTACTGTTTTATTTATTTATTTATTTGTTTGTTAATATTATATTTCGAAATTGAGAGGAAAATCAAAATTCGGAGAAAGTGAAAAATAGGCATGTAAATGAAATATTTAATTGAGGCGAAGTGAAAAGCAAACTTTTAAAACTCTAAGATCCATGAAAAGTATCATCTTAGCTGAAATATTGTAGTAAAAATGTTTTTATTCAAATTATTTCCTAACAATATCTCATTAAAATTGCGTGAAAAGTTGACTTCTTGCTTGTTGTCAACATATCTGAAATGATATTCTCCTTATATATTATAAAAAGCTTGAATGAAGTTCTTGTAATTTTCTCTTCTTTTTTTTAATGACCAAGGTAATATCCAGGGAATATTTGAACAAAGCCTTTGTCTTACTATTGTTTATACTCAATGTATAAAAATGGAATAATCTTGAAAATATATTAGGGGGGTATATTTAATTGGGAGCAATATTATGAGATTTTTCATGACGATTTTTTTTACGAAAATAAGCAAGGAAATGTATACACATCTTATATTTTAGAAATAAAGCATCATATTATCAAAAATGTCAAATTAGAAACGAAAATTGAGTAAAACGAAGTCTTAAGAAATTGCTAAATAACATGTTTTTCTTTTTTTTTCTGAAAAATTGAAAATTCAGAATCAACTTTCTGATATTTATCATTAATACCCCCCAAATTTTATTCAAATAAAAAGAGAAAAAACTGCAACTCTTCAAATTATAACAGTCTTATTCATAACAGTTTTTAGCAATTTGTAAAAAGTTTTATTAAAGTTTAATAAGAAATTTTGAAAAATTGTTACTCATAATGACAGTTTTGTTTTATATGCATTTGATGACTGTATAAAAACCTAACTTTTGATAAAAATATTAGTCTTTTTTGCAGTTTGAAAGCATTTTTAACGTAACTTTGTAATTTTTATTACTATATTTTATTTCACATTTTTAGTAAGATTGATTTTTAGCTCGCGGAACATCTTTTACACAAACTAAGAAAAAAATTTTACCAATAAAGGATTTTTGCGAAAAAAAGGTTGAATTTATTGAAGTAAGACCAAACAGACTTCCAGTTTACGTTAAAGCGGAAAAAATATGTTAAATCTAATAAAACTGCATATGCTTATTATTATTGAAAATGTAACGTGTTAACCGTATTAGTACTATTTTAGTTATGTCATACTCATTATTATACACCCTTTTGAATTGTTCGTAACCTTGACTTATCATTGATCAACTTTGTAATAATTGTAAGAATATTCTATATTTAATATATCGTGAGAAAACGGAGAGTACAGACTTAAATAAAAAAATATTTATAAATATAATGGAAGTGAAACATGTTTAATTATTGCAACGCTTATTATCAAATTACTTTATAAAAATACCTAATAAGTACTATGTAATATGTGTGTGTTACATAATGGACTCCTATTTAAATTAGTAAATTACTCAAAATGCTTAACAGGATTTTTAAAGTGTTACTTATTTCCTACTAACAAAAAAATGATACTGATTAATTCCTACAAAGTGGATGGCTTGAATGTTGTTTATTAGAGAATGTAGTTATTTATCAATGTTTTTTAATTGTAATGAAAGTCTACGTTGTTGTAAACCGCGTTACCGTCTGGCGACTTTAGTAGACAATTGCCCTTTTTTCAACCACTTGGCCACTTTTTTGGCCCATTTTTTAAAATGGTACTAATTGGCGACTTTTTAAGACTATGTACTAAATGACGAGAAATAAAGTTATTTGAAACATCTCGACCCATTATATATTAATTCTAACGAACCAAATATTTTGGGATTGTTTCACAGTATAGTGATGTTAAAAAAGACTCTAAAGTCTACCAATTTAGCGCTTTTTGCGCCAGATTTAGCTCTTTTTAACAACCCAAAATTCGCATTTTGTTTTAAAAAGCGCTAAATTGGTGGGTTTTACTTTAGTGATAGGTCGATTACGAACATCTATTAATTAAGAAAAAATAGTGTCTTAGGGCCTGTGTGGAACGGTAGAAAATTATTATTTTCAGTAAATTATAGACAGCTAAAAGCTGAGCAAAATTTTTCTAGCTCATAAAGGTAGCAGATTTTTTGACAAAAGTATATAAATTATTTTCGTTTTAAAATTCAAATTTAATGTCAAATATTTGCCAAGAATATTAATATTTAATTTTATATGTCTTACGATTTCATCACATATTTTGAAATACTTCATATTTATTACATTCAAAATGAAGTTAAAATGTAGTCAAAACATTCCTTCATTCATATCTCTTTTAGTTTTAAATTTGATTCGAAATATAATTCACTATTTCTGATGAAGTTAAAATTTTTAAAAAATAACAAATTTTAAGTCATTGCTATTAGTAATTTAAAATTTATTTTAATTTAAAAAGATGAGCTGAGAAGAGCGCTAAAATTTCTTCTACCAATTCCTTAAATTTTGGATCAATTTAGCGCTTTTTAGAGCATTTTGTTTGCAAATAGTTGACAGCGCAGTTTACTTTAAAAAATTATCTATTATTATGTTTTCCAAACATAAAATATAGTTGTAATATGGAATATATATGTATATAAGTATGTATGTATATATATGTATGTATGTATGTATGTATGTATGAATGTATGTATGTATATATGTATGTATGTATGTATATATGTATGTATGTATGTATGTATGTATGTATGTATGTATGTGTATGTATACTCGGCTGAAGCGTTATTGATTTCGTTAACGATATCAAAAAATTATGAATATTATTCGATATTGATATTACTAACGACTTGTGATTATTATCATTGGCAATATTTCGGAAATGATAGTATTATATTTTGTTTCATTTCCATTTTATTCCCAATCTAAAATTAAAGCTGATTTAATTTTTAAAGTTATTTTAAACTTAACATAATATATCAAATATTAAAGAGAAATATAGGTACATAATAAATTACATTTCCAAAATAATAATTCATATAATGTAGAAATAAAATTAATAAAGTTATTTACATAAGAGTGATAATATTTAAAGCATTTTGTTCAAATTTCAAATTCGTCCAGAGTAGTCATCAACGTTTTTTTTTTCTAAGTGTTATTAATTTTTATGTTGCACAAATCCACATATTTTAGTGCAAAATTTACTGAATTAATCTGCAAAAATAAATATTAGATATTTAGATAAACGTGTTTCTTTTGCAAATGAACTGAAGCTGACAAAAACTAAAGCTATTGATAAAGTTTATGAACAACTATTTAAAACATCAATGCCAGGCCGGAAATATATATGATATATATATTATATATGTTGTCATATAAACACAATTTATTGAGTTTTTTAGGTACTGAACCATTTTGTTTCGAAAATTCCCCTTTTTTTGGCGACTTTATTTTTTGAAACATCTATTTTGAACACTTCTTAAAAATTATCAATGCTGGTTGTAGAATAAGTGTAATATTATAAATATTTTTTTGTTATCACTAGTAAAAAATTGAAATGAAATAAACCAAGCATTGCCAAAGAAAAACAGTATAACAGTTATTGAATTGTTTTTAATATATTATAAATAATGTTTTTTTTTTATAAAAGATTAATAAGGATAAAACTGTTTAATATCTATTTGGTATATTAAGCCCAAAGTAGGAATTTATTATGAATAAACCCGTAAAAATAAAAGATGATAATTCAGCTGTACTAATCAGATACGATCGCCTCCCGAAGTTCACATTGCATGCTATGCTGAAGTTTGGTTTTTGTTAAACTCATAACCGAAAATATGCATTGCTTGCAGGGATCGCTAGCATATTAAATATTGCTTAAATATTGTAATTTTTTATAATGACAAGTAAATGTAGCATATTAAAAAGTATATACTTTTGTTAAAAATTCCAATTTTATTAACTAAACAAAAGATAAAATTATTACATAATTTCTTCTAAAAAATCCTCAAAAATTTTTGCCAAACTCCAAACCAAAATTTTCATCTCTGCAATAAAAATTCCCCAAATTTGGGATTAAAACCAAAAATATGACAGCTCTGATAACACTGTTTGAGGTCACACAAACACAGGAACAATAAGTTATAGCCTATATTCGGCTATGCCGAATATTTATATTCTTCACTACTTTACCCACAAATAATAAAGATAATGCCTTTAAAGTATGCGTTATTATTTTAAATTTATACTTTAAAAAATTATCTATTATTATGTTTTCCAAACATAAAATATAGTTGTAATATGGAATATATATGTATATAAGTATGTATGTATATATATGTATGTATGTATGTATGAATGTATGTATGTATGTATGTATATATGTATGTATGTATGTATATATGTATGTATGTATGTATGTGTATGTATACTCGGCTGAAGGGTTATTGATTTCGTTAACGATATCAAAAAATTATGAATATTATTCGATATTGATATTACTAACGACTTGTGATTATTATCATTGGCAATATTTCGGAAATGATAGTATTATATTTTGTTTCATTTCAATTTTATTCCCAATCTAAAATTAAAGCTGATTTAATTTTTAAAGTTATTTTAAACTTAACATAATATATCAAATATTAAAGAGAAATATAGGTAAATAATAAATTACATTTCCAAAATAATAATTCATATAATGTAGAAATAAAATTAATAAAGTTATTTACATAAGAGTGATAATATTTAAAGCATTTTGTTCAAATTTTAAATTCGTCCAGAGTAGTCATCAACGTTTTTTTTTTCTAAGTGTTATTAATTTTTATGTTGCACAAATCCACATATTTTAGTGCAAAATTTACTGAATTAATCTGCAAAAATAAATATTAGATATTTAGATAAACATGTTTCTTTTGCAAATCTATTTAGATAAGTAGCGACATTAGCTACCATTTTTTCTAAAATTTTGTAATACTATTTTTTTTATTAAAAATTGATGAAAATTTAATTAGCATCATAAATTTTAAAACGCAATATTTTACAATCGATCGTTATGAACTATGGCTAAAAAATGACACTTGATTTGCTTTGTTTAAGTGTTGGGCATGCACAAATAAGAAACTAAGTTTTTTTTTTAAGTAATAAATTCTCAAGAAATTGTAAAGAATAGATAATTTCTCGAAGAATTTTGTTTTGAGATTTTGTTCAGAAATCGTTATTTTTAAAATTGGTTATTTTTAAAATTCTCGAATATTATGCAAATGTTTACCATTAAGAAATGATCGATATAAGTTCGATGCTACGACCTTTTATATTATATAATTTTCGATATTTTCTCGAACATTTAGTTTCGTTGTTAGCGACCATTCGCTTAATATCGAAACTCAGGTCAGGTGGATATACAACAACCAGTGTTACCGTTAAAAATTTTTAAAAAGTGTCCAAAAATGGGCATTTCACAAAATAAAGTTGACAAAAAGGGTTTTTTTTAAGGGGACAACTGCTTTAATAACTAAAAAATCTCATCAAAATTTGTTTATTTGATAAAAATAAAAACAAAAAATATTGTATTTTAAGAAAAATTACCAAATTCAATTTTATTAATAACAAAATAGTTTATAATAATTTTTGTTACTGCAAACATAAAAATAGTTAACATAAAATTCTCTTTTTATTAATTAAACTTCTGTACTTTTGTACAAGTTTTTCACTCAGACTCCAGTCTTACAAATCCCCGCCTAACAAATTTAGGACTGAAAGCATGGATTCACAAGTGTTGACCTAACGTCAAGTTTGTGCAAGAGAAATTTTTATCAAAACAGACATCAAATTTTTTCACATAATTTTTTATCTTTATCAATTATAGGGGAAATTGTATGTTATAATAAACCATGTAAAGAGTACCAACAACAAGACGTTACCAAGAAATGTCAAGACAAAGTTGTCAGAACTCGAACGCTTACATTTTTGTTTTAACGCTGCAATAATACTAAAAAACATAGTCTACATTAGAGAAAATTTTTTCTTGATAAAAATTTGAAGTTTGTCTTGATACAAATTTGTTTAACATAGACTCGACGTTATGTCTGTTGGACAATTTTTTTTTTATTAGTGGTAATTTAGAAAAAAAAGACGTTCCGCCGAGGTAATGCTATATAAATAAGTATTCATCAAATTAATTTTTAATATTCCAATTCTGTCCAAAAAGATTCGGCATTTAATTTTTTAAATAGTTGTTCATAAACTTTATAATTAACTTTAGTTTTTAACAGTTTCATTTCATTTATAAATTATTCAGGTTATTTTTTTACATCACTATATTTTGAAAGAATCTCAAAATAATTAATTTCTTCCTTGAAATTAATATATATATTTATATATATGTATAATGTGTCAAACAACTTAGTTTCTTGTCATTTAGCATATAGTCTTAAAAAGTCGCCATTTAGTTTTATTTTAAAAAAAGTATCAAAAAAAAAAAAAGAAAAATTCGCGACTAAAATCGTTAAACGATAATGCTGATAGTCATTGAAATGCTTCTGTTGCCAATTAAACGACGTTCAAGCATACTTAAATAAATGTGTATATATAAACAACCACTGCTTATGTATATAAGATGCAATAACAACACTGATAGTCATACAAATGCTTTAATGTTTGAGTGTGTTTATTTTTAATAGATTTTTTTCAGTTTTTTACGAATAACTCCGTTGATTATAGAGCGATGTGGTTGGTTCAAAAAACTGATTTTAGAAAAAAAAAAATCCCGATTTACCCATTTCAGCCATCATCACGAATATTTTGCGAATTTTCTGTGAAAGAACGAAGTTCCTAGCTCATATACATGCTTCAAAAGTCGAAAAAACTATAAAAAACCGTTTTTCTTAAGACATCTTCACCATTTTTAAACCGATTTTGCTGAAATTCAACAGTAAATTTTTTTACCGATCTTTTGATACATATGTCTTATATCTACGATATCGGGTGCCTTTTTAAACGCCATTTCAAGCGACAAACGGACGGATATCTTCTTATCTACTTTTTTTCTCTCTCCGACGAAAATTGTGTAATTTACATATACGCTTTACACCTCTGGTGCAGAGTAAAAAAGCCTTATTTTGCAACTTTTTTACAGTAACAAAAAAAATTGTATTCACAGGCATTGTCTTTAAAAAATGTAAATAAAATAAATAAAAGAATTTTCTTGAAAGAACATTTCTGTTTATTGTTTCCGTTTTCAATCTCTGTAACTATTTAATTTTATTTTAAGGATTTTTTATAAAAAAAGAAAAACATTTATCATTAATTTTTTTTTTAATTATGGGTATTTATAAAGTAAATAAAGTTATGTAATTTTCTTTATTATTTCTTAAAATATAAGAAACATTATTTTTTCCTCTACTCCGGTTTAAAAGTATTCATATTTTTCGATATATTAAAAAAAAATAAATTTTATTATTGAACTATATTTTTCAATACGACTGACATTAAAATTAACTAAATTCCTTCAAATGCATTGAATAAAGAATTAAATGCGCTATAATTTTTTATATTTCAATATAAAGTAACATTTAGAGTTCTTACGAAAAGAAATGGTCGGTTAGAGTAAACTTTATGTACCTTTCACTAAAAAGTAAAATCAGGTGTTGTAAGTTCGTTTGTTTTTACATCAATCACGTCTAAACGGCTGTACCGATTTTCACGACTTTTGACACACAGATAGCACCGCTACCGGAAGGACGTCTCGCCAACGTTTTGCACGTACTTTCAAAAAAATCTGTTTTTTAAATTCTACACATTACTAATGAAGTTATTAACATGAAATTCGACGCACAGATAGCACAGAAAATATAAATCTTCTCATCTAAAGGATTATTATAGTGATAGTTTTAAAAAGTTTTTAAAATAATCTCCATATCAAATTTTGAATAGAGCGAATACGTCCAGGGAGAGTAGTAGATCCCATATACATATATTTAAGGAAAAAATTTTTATAAATGTAAATGGTAGAAAATTTATGGACCGATTTGACTGATTTAAAAAACCGATATTCGAAAAAAATATTTGTGATAAATTTATGCAAGAACGAGGTCCATAGCTTATACAGGAGCTTCAAAAAATGTAATAACTTGTTTTGGCGTATAGCTCGGTTAATACTGGATCTACTTAGTTCAGTGAAAATTTTGTGAAAGAACGAAGTCTCTAGCTTACACAAGTACTTTAAAAGGTTGAAAAAAAAAAAAACAAATATGCCTTAGTACATTTTTGTTGTTTTTCAGTATCAATGAAAACAACAACTACAAGGGAAGCAGACATTACATAATTAAAAACATAAATTTGTCAATAACTCGGTTATTTATGAACCGATTTGGTTGATTCGAAAAACCGAAATTCAAGAGATATATTTGTGATCGATCTGTATAAGAACCATGTGCGTAGCTTATTTAATATCTGGACATCGCTTAGAAGTGCGTTTTTGCAAATTGCAATTCGCTATATAAAAACACAAAAACCAAAAGTGAAATTTTTACGTAATTTTCAAAACGTCGATAGAATTTTTGTATTAAATTTATTTTTAATGCTAATTCGATTTTCTTGTGTAAAATAACAAAAAAATAAGTTCACGCAATAATCCATGCTATTCGATATGAAATTATAAATGTGCCTCGCAAAAAAACTGACTATTTGAAAAATTTTCGCTCTTGTTTTCCAAACTTTGAGACTATCTACTACGTTGACTTTTTAGGGCACATCCACGAATTGTATCGCAAAACACACATAAAAGCAAAAAGTATCAATCTTGTTTCAAAATTTGTTTCCCGTTGAAGAGCGCACAGTCCCCGCCAAAAAAAAAAAAAAAAAAAACGAAAAAATTTCAAGAATTAAAAAATTTTGTCACCTAATCTGTACTACTTAGTATTTAACCGTTGAAAGTCTGCACAATAACAAGGGCGGTGCATAGTCTGGGTAGTTTATATAAGATCGTATGGGAATAGAAAGTATAAACACGCGAACAGAAATTGTAGAAGAATGAGAAAAAGTTAAATATTTTTAGCCCTTTTTTCCAAGTTTTTGAACTTAGAACAACAATCATGATCACAAAATGAAACCTATGGTGCTAAAACTCTGCGCTCTATTAGTCTCAAGTTTTTGTAAATTCAGATCTCTAAAGCATTTTTTGAAAATGGTATTAGCACAAAACTTATTAAGGATTAAACTCAGTTTCTGCTATGTTGGAAATCAAATATTTCTAACATGTCTATACATATATTTATATATATATTTATAACATATTATTAATTTCGGTTTTTTCATCAATAAGTTCATACGATATGGAAGCAAAAATGGAAGTTTTTATTTCCTATAATAACAGCACATAAAAATGTTCATATCGGAACATATTTGTTTTTCTTTTTGAATATTTTAATATGTATTTTTAATTGTCCATAAAAAATTAACATGAACACAACAATGTATTTTGTTATCAGCAATTTATACAATTTCACAGTTTAATAGTTTTATATTTTTTTTATTTACATATGTTGAAAATGGTAAAGAAAAGTAGTGTTGCATTTAACTGACATTTCTTCTGTGTATTATCCAAAAATGGTTTTAAAAGTTTTTTGTCAGTGGCGCTATTTGTTAATTTTTATGACACTGTATTTTTTTGTTTTTTTTTTTTCATTTTAATGTTTAAATTGACAACACAGAGAAAGTTTGTACATAAATACAAAAATTTACTTTCATTGATTTCAGTTCATAAAATTTAAGCATACACAGAGAAAAAATTCATGAAAACAACAACTACAAGGGAAGCAGACATTACATAATTAAAGATATAAATTTGTGAATAACTCAGTTATTTATGAACCGATTTGGTTGATTCGAAAAACCGAAATTCTATAGAAATATTTATGATCGATCTGTATAAGAACCATGTCCGTAGCTTATTTAAGATCTTGATATCGCTTAAAAGTACTTTTTTGCAAATTGCAATTCGCTATAGAAAAACACAAAAACCAAAAGTTTAATTTTTACGTAATTTTCATAAATATTATGAATCGAACATGACTTTTTTCCCAAATTTTTTTCATAAAAAATAAAATTTTGTTCATAAATATTTTTAAATTGTACTTAATGATAATTTTGCGAATTTTGTAAAAATGTTGCTAAAATTTTAAATTAGTTTTATTAGATTCGATTCAAATTCCAAACAAAATACTTATGCATGAAAATATTGACAACAAATCCCTTTAAATGACAATTTTCCAATAAAAAGCTGTTAGAAAGTAAGGATTATAAATTTGCTTAAATTTGCTGCCATTCTATAGCACACGCATCATTGTAGTAAAAAACGCATCTGCTGTGTTCTTCTGCTTCCAATAAGTGTCTAAAAATTATTAGAAACCAAAAATTCTGTAAAGAAAATTTCAAACATACATTTACAAGTTGAAAATATAAATGAAAGTTTAATTCTTCTCGACTTTTGATTCATTTCAAAAAATGTAAAAAGTGTTAATATTTAAGACATTATTCTTAAATATTATGAACTAAAATCAATGAAAGTAAATTCTTATCTTTATGCACAAACATTTTTCTGTGTAATTTAATAAGCATTAAAACCTTTTTTTATATTTTTTCAAATGACCCAAAAGTCAAGAAGACTGAAAAATTGTTTAAATTTTAAATTATTTTTTCAATTTGTAAAAAATGTTTGGAAATTTCCTTTTAAAATTTTAAGTTTTTAAAGGTTTTTTAGCTACAGTTTGAGAAAGGAATAGAAGCGCTTTTTTATCAAAATAATGTGCTGGAGAATTCGATAAAATTATGCAAATTTCTAAACATTATATTTTAACAGATTTTCCTTGAAATTTTGCCATTTTAAGGCATTTGGTTTTAATATTTTCATGTATAACTATTCTCGTTTACCATATGCAATCAAATCTAATAAAACTAAACCAAAGTTTTAAGAAAAATTTTGCAAAATTCCTAGAATTTTCCTTTTAAAGAATTTAATACATATATGAAAAGAAAAATTATTTTTTATAAAAAAAATTTGGAAAAAAAGTAATTTTTTTCTCTATATACAAAATGTCCATTTATCGAAATCGTGCTATATTAAGTTATTTATAAAGGATATATACAGGAATGGGGTCCCTATGTAATATGTTATATTTGTAATAAGTTATATTTTTTTTTTAAATTTTCATGTGTTTTGTATATTTGTGCAAATATTTGTAAATAGCTTATGAAATTATTTTTTTGGAAATAGAAATAGATGATGCGAGGTAGAATAAATTATGGACCAATCTCTACACTATGGCAAGAGGACCAGAATCGGGTGGTTGGATATACATAAAATTTCACATAGACGAAGCAGAGGAGTGTAAAATTACATGTGCTATTTATCTCTTAGAGTTTTAAAGTTATTTGCATTTGAAATTTTAACTTTCTTAATTAGCAAGATATTGGTGCCAATTTTTTATTATACAAACCAATATTTTCATCCGATTTCGTAAATATTTTTTTTGAATTAGTTATCTATTAAATAGAAAAAATTGAAGTCGATATATTTTAGAATAAAAATAAACGATTTATATGAAATTTCAATCAGGAAATGAACATATAACTTCTAATAATATATTCATTTCCAAAAATTTTGCTTCTACCCCATTATATATGGTCACGAAAATTTCGCAATAAGTTTCAAAATTATTCTATAATTTTATGATTGTTACAACTATAATACAGTTTGCAAGATTTGTTCTCTTCTGTGTTGACCATGTCCAGCATGAACCTATAAAATCTGTTAATATTCCAGCATTATACGAATTTAATAACTACATGATTAATAAATATATTTTTCACACTTAAAACAGTTAAATGTTTTGGAGATAATTTTTGTTAAATATAGAATTTAAGTGGTTAAAACTTGTGCAAATATTTTGATAAACGCCAAAATGTTTGTTATTCAAATATATAATTGTCGTGTTTTGATATTTCGGGCAATAAAAAAAAAAGAAAAATAAATATAAACTTTATCAAGTCTCTTGTGGCATTTTGTGACTTAATAACATAAAATGCTACTTTCGAGGCCCCTAGAGGTTTCTTGGTTAGTTTGGTGGTTTTTGAATTTTCTCTGCGTTGTTTTTTTCTGAAGAAAACTTTACTTTGCTAAAACAACAACACCAACAACAAGTAAGAAAGTTACCCTAATATGATAACCTACACCATTGCGATGTGCTGCCTTTGGAAGTTTTCAGAGAGGGCCTTATATGGTAATATTATATTGATACTAATATTTATGCACTCTAAGGTGATTCCTGGAATTGGGCCAAATAAGGGAGTTATAGCTAATATGGACCCATACTCAGAACATTTTTTTCTTTGCTTTCTACTTATGTAAGAATTGTTTGTCCTAAATAGAATTATAATATTAACGTTTATATGGGATTTCTGCACGTTAAAGAGATTTTCGGAAAAGAGGTATGAACCTATTCTTTATATTTACTTAAAAACTGTTTGTAACAAATTTTATCGAATTAGTGCTATATTTAAGGAACATACAAGCTCTAAAGTCTATTCCGAGAGGACGTTTATATGGGGGCCAATCATAACTAATTTCAATAGGCTTAGTCTATGTAACAAATTAATTATTAATGGCACATTTTATAAAAATATAGGTTTCCATAGACGGACAGCCAGCCAGATGGACCGTCACCGTTAAATCTACTAAGAGAGTGGTTCTGAGTCGAACAGTATACTTTAAGTTGGGTGTTGGAAGATTTTTTCTGTGCGTTACAAATTTTATAAATCTTTTCTTTTTATTGTCTTATATTAGTTTTATCAGTTGTTATCTATCTGCTTTCATCATTTACTTCAATTTTGCTTTCAAGTGGCCTCATAAATATAAAAATTATTTAATTTATTTTAATTTAATACAGAATAAATATCTTTCAATTAGCCATTTTTAATACTTTACACTTTCTATTTTGGAAAATAAAACTCTGAAAAATAATGCCAAAAGATAAATAATTCTTCTTACACAGAAAAAAGTTTGTGTAAAAATATAAGAATTTACTTTCATTGATTTTAGTTCATAATATTTAAGAATAATGTCTTAAAATTGTAAACCTTTTTTTCATTTTTTGAAATGAATCAAAAGTCAAGAAGACTTAAACAAATTGTTTAAATTTTCATTTATATTTTCCGTTTGTAAATGTATGTTTGAAATTTTCTTTGCAGAATTTTTGGTTATTAATGATTTTTAGGCACTTATTGGAAGCAGAAGAACACAGCAGATGCGTTTCAAATCCTTATTTTTTAATAGCTTTTTATTGGAAAATTGTCATTTAAATGGATTTATTGTTAATATTTTCATGTATAAGTATTTTGATTTAGAATTTAATTCAAATCTAAAAAAAAAAATAAATTAAAATTTTACCAGCATTTTTACAAAATTCGCAAAATTATCATTAATTACAATTTAATAATATCTATGAACAAAACTTTATTTTTTATGAAAAAAGTTTGGGAAAAAAGTCATGGTCGATTTATAATATTTATGAAAAAATTTTCAAAAATATGAATTTTTTTCTTTGTGTGTGTTTATGCAAAACATTAGACAATACTCCGTTTTATATAATAGTTCCATTGGAGGGTTGAAAAGATTATTGGTTGGTATTTTATTGTAGATAAATTAAAGTATGCTCAATTTCACCCCAATCTGCCCTAGGTACATTTATTATATTTTACTTTTATTACATTTCCTGTTTTAACTGTGTTTTATTCGTAATTTTTCTTTTATCATTTTTTTACACAATTCTTTTGATAAAGTTTTAAAGATTTGACGTTGCCAATTTTCTATGTACTAAATGTTTTATGTTTGAGATGCTTTTCAATGTTGATTCTTCGTATTAAATTTAAAGCTGGAATAATAAATTTTCTTTATTTTTTGCCACTACCTACTGCTGAAAGTACAAATTTGTTTGGCTGATCATTTTTTGTGATAAAGAAAAATGTCTTTGTATTTTTAACTGGATTTATGGTGAAAAATTATTATGCGTTTTATTTAGGTGGTAAAATTAAGAACTTTTTTTAGATTTTATAATTCTATGTATATGTTGGAAATTGTTGATTATATGTTAATTTTTAAATCTTTAAATTACACCGACCAACGTCAAAAATTGTGAAATATATGTTACAGATATTGTAGGTATAGCTATTCCAATCACCAGGAACATTTCGGTTTTCCTCCATCACGTAACATTTTTAACTCATTAACGACCAAAGAAAATATCTTTTCCTGAGGAGTATTTAGGTAATTTCCTAGGTAATAGGTAGGAAAAATTAGTTATTCACGTTTTATAGACGAGAAACTGTGCTACAAAAATATGATACAAGTCAGGTCTCCAAATTACCATTCATAGATCTTAGAAGTCTTTAAAGTTGTAAAAATCAAGAATTTTTTAATTTCTTAATTTAGTGAGTGTAGAGTGGAAATTTGTGCTTGACGGAAAATGTGTAGACATCAAAAGTTAAAAAAAAAAATAAAAATCAAAATTTAAATATCAAAATAATGAAAAAAAAAATGAAGATAAAATCAAAAAAAAAATATATATATATATATATATATATATATATAATTCTTTCTCCTTTGACTAAATATAGTACAGAAAGTTAAATGAAACATTCCCATCACATAACACTTTTAACCCAATGACGACCAAAGAAAATATGTGCCTCCAAAAAAATTTTAGCTTATGTTCTGGATTATAGGCAGAGGAAATTAGTCACACAAGTTTTATAGAGAACGAATAGTGCAACAAAAGTGTAGAACATGCCATATCTCCAACTTGTCGTATATAATCTCTAAAAGTTTTTAAAATTGTCAAGATCTCCGAAAATATGGAAGCAATAAGCAATGAACAAGGGGAACTTTTATTAAAAGATAATATCAAGGCATATGGCATCCTATAGACTATTTCTGCTTCTTAGTATGAAGAAAAAAAAATTAAAAACATTACTTTCCTTTAATCCTAACTTAAGAAAAAAGATATGCACATATTTTTGAATGAAGTTTAAAATTGTGACGTGATGAAAATGTTTCATATAATATTCTACACTATATCTAGTCTGAGGAACAGGAATTACTTGGAATTATTCGCGATTGATTTTTTTCTCTTTGCTCGTTATTTAAATTTGGATTATTATTATTTTCACACTTTTGATGTTTTCGCATTTTTTTATCACTTTTGTGATATACGATCATGTATTACTCATATCAAATACAAATTGGAGACACACACAGCTTGTGCTACATTTATGTAGCACCATTTCTTATTTATAAAACATGAGTGAATAATTTATAATATATATAATATAATAATATTTATAATTAATAATATATTATAATAATTTATAATATAATAATATTACCTAGAAAATTATATAACTTGAAAACTCAAGTAATGGAAAAGCTTCATTTAGCTCTCTACATTATATCAAATCTAGGGAACCTGTGTCATTAAGGGAGCTAATTTAGCAGTTTTTCTCGACACAATAATAAAATTTAGTTCATCCGAAAAAATTTTACACACATATTTTTTTAACAGAAAGAAAAATATATAGTTATTTCTTGTCATTTTAATGTTAATTACAAAACATATAATACCGTAAACAATCCTACTCCAACTACTTTTGTGGGATAAAATTGGTATAAAAATTCCCGCAGATTATTTTGAATCCGAATATTTTATCGGTTAATATGATACACTTAGTACTTTTATATTACGAAAATAATTCTTTTATAAATAAATAAAAGTTTTAAATGCTACTAAATTCTTTTAACTCTAGAAGATTTTGTATGTAGCAAATTTCAATATTTTCCACTTTAAAATAATTAAGATGGTAGGTTTTTGTTAAATTGAGTTTTTAATTTTAGTTTACTATGAAAACATATAACTAGCAATATTTATGAACACATCACATTTTCGCTAGCATAAAATAAAGAAACTTCAACTGATGATCATACATTTTTTACTGCTGCATTACTTCAGGGCATTCCATTTTGTGTGTGTGATCAAAAAAATGAAATGGAAATAATTAGAAACTTTCGGAATAGCACCTCGGATTGAAATGAAATTTAACAAAGTGATAGTAGAGGTATAGACGACTTTAAATTTTTAGTTTGGAACATATAGATCGTGGGGGGTGCACAGAATACCAAAGTTGGACATCTTGAATACGAATACTTTTTAGAACGTTCCTGATTCGTTATATATAAACCAATTTGAAAATTTTTTATGTGAGGGCATTCTGCTGGGCAAGATCTACAAAAAACATCCTCGCATGCATATTCTGTTTCTTTTAGTTTACGAGATATTGGGTATAGGGAAAGAGATTTCAATTTCATCAGAACACATTTCTTTCAAGTAAGAATAGAACAGTGAAACACAACAATGCTCCAATAAAGGAATATAGTTTGATAGCTTACTGTTACCGACAAAAATTCTGTGTTTAAGATATTGGACTGACATTTTATATTCTGTTATTAGACAATGCCGTAAACAATCCTACGAAGAATGGCCGGGTAGAATCACTGCCACTGCCAACTATTTTTTTTTTTTTTTTTTGTTTGAATTTCGGACATATTTTAAGAAATTTTATTAAAATAAGGAATATTTAAAAGCTAGATGCTACAGGATTTTACCACACCCATCTTTATGTTGTATTTGAATAACAAATTTTTAGCCATCATCTTAAAATTTCTAATATGAGCTATGGTATATTTTTTTAATATTTTAAAGGATCGCAAAAATTGGAGCCAATATTCTCAAATGTAATTTTCTGTATGATCTTTTATGGCTGCCAGTAAAATGACCCAAAATAAAATCGTCCAAATCAAATATAAAAAAATTACCCGAATGAAAAATTACCCAAAAGAAATGAAAATTTGCCCAAAATCAAAGGATGGAAATTTTGCCCAAAAAAAAAGTGAAAAATGCCCAAATATTTATTTTGTTCTTGTGTTGTATAGTAAATTTTTTCATACGATTTGGTATACAGATTAATGAAAATTATAACACAAAAAGACAAACTACATTGTAGAAAATGTATTCCAAAATTTTTAACTAATTTGAACAATGTTAACACTTGAAGCAGACAGATCATAGGTCAAATTTGTTTAATATTTGAGTTTTTTTTTTAACTCAAATTATTTATTTTTGTCTGGATTTCAAAGAAATGATTTGTATAAAAATTCTTGTAACTGTACCTGGTAAAACGAGTTAAGTATCTTTTTCTTTGCTTATGAAATCAGTTAATAAAATTTACTTTGAACATTTTACCAAAAGTTAAGTTGGAGGTTAAATTTATGTTTTGGGCTTCAGATATCACTAGTTATTTTTTAGTTAAATTTTTGTAAAATTAAATTAAAAAAACTTAAATATTAAAAATTTTGACCTTCCCGCTTTATTTGAATACGCATAGTTTAAATACGTAAAAAAATTTTGGAATATATGTCCTATATATTCCGAAATTAATTTCTTATGTTATAATTTTGATTAATCTGTATAGTAGTACAAAAAAATTGACTGTAGAACACAAAAATTGCCAAAAATATATTTTGCCGAAACCCGCAAAATTGAAATCGAGGGTACGGCGAATTTATAAAAGACATCAACCTTATTCTTTCTCATTTTTACCTTTTATAATATTGGCTATAAAACAGTATAGTTTTTTATTGAAATTTGTTTAACAAAAATTTTGAAAAACTTAAAATTGTAGTTTTCAAACAGCCATAATAAAAATCAACTTCTTTAATAAGGCGTATTATCCTGGAGGAATCAAAGCTTATTTTTCAGTAATTATGGTTCGAATTGAACTTAAAAAAGAATCATATTTTAGCATTTCAAAAAAAAAAAAAATAAAAATTTTAATGCACGTTTCTTTCACAAGTATTCAAAAACACGTTAATGGTCTGGGAAAATTCTAATAACTTTGACATTTTCTACGCGATTTTATCCTCTTTTATCTTGTTTGTCAAGTAATAATGACTAGGTTATGATTCTCTTACATCAAATTGAAAAAATAATAGCTAATTGTTAAAAAAACTATGAAAATTCAAAATTTCTCCATACAAATGCATCGTACAAACTGATCCGATCACTATACTATTTACTCACTATGTTTTTACATAAAAACTAACAATCATAGGAGGAGATGCGGTCGAAATTCGAAAGTCGACATTTTTTTGAGCAGTCTAATGCCCACATGCGAAGAAGAAAGTGGCTTAAGGGTATTACAAAACCATAGTTAACTAAAAACCACAATATTGGCGGAATATATAAAATTACAATTGAATTATATCATATTCAATTTATTAATTTATTTGACAAAAAAAAGTTCCCAAACAGATATACAAGCCAGCTGTTTTTAAATCCCGAAATTTTGTGATTTTCTTTAGTCGTTTTATAAATGTACAAAAAATTTATTGACACGAACAGTTTTGTGTTTGTGTTTTGTGTTTTTGCCTTTTTTTAATAGTTTAAATCTTTATCTTATTTTTTATTTTTTTGTGTTATATATTACTACATATATTAGTTAACATATTCGTATTAAGAATATTTCTTTATATATTCTGGAAGATATTCGAAATTTTTATAAAGGCAACTTATTTTATTTTGGAAGTATTGTAAATCGCTAACCAGTACAAATTGGCATTGCTAAAATTACATTAATTCTTCTCAAATTTCATTAAATTTTTATTATTTGTGCAAGCAATCGGTAATTTTTCTCTTTTACTATAAACTAAATAATACAAATTAAAATAAACATTTCGTATTTATTATGGAATTTTTTTTAATAATTCATATCCCAGAGTCCCAGTATGCCACTTATTAAAGGGTATAGAAAACATTTTCACCATTAATATAGTATATTTTTCTAAACTTTTTAAAAAGTCCATTTTTTGAAATATTTACCCGCGAATTATGAATACGTCATATTAAATGTTATATTGTTACCTTTAACATGATATTTCAATGAGTCTTGTACCATAAATACTTTGAAAGATATTTCTAATTTTGTGTGTACAACTTTGTATTTTTAACAATTTATACAAATAAAAATAAATCCTTCTAAGAAACAAAGCGCTTTCACTCATTACCAGAGGAACCAAAAATATGCAAAATCATATTTTTTCCTGAGCTTTAAATAAACAAAACTGTTAGAAAATTTTAAGAATTTTGACATCGATTTGTAAAAGCATACTTTTTTCATACTTTGGTCTTAATAGCATATTTTTATGCTTAGCAGTATATTTTGTCATAATTCCATAAAAATAATTATTTTAGAGTACACTTTAGTAATTTAAATGATATATTTTTGCATATTTTACACTAAATAGCGTATTTTTCATATTTTACACAAGAGAAATTTGGTTTATTTTGCACCCAATAGAATTTTTACATAATTTGCCGTTAGTAACATTTCGTTTTGCTGTCACATAGGTTTTTCAAATCCGATTCTCCGATAATTTTTATAAATTGATAGAAACTTTGCATTTTTTTGATAAACTTGGCTTTGAATGTTTTTAAGTGCAAAAAGAAAATAGTTTTTTTTTTGCAACTGCTAATAAAAATATAGACATTTTTAGCATGCCATAAATTTTAGCCAGAAAAAATAATATTTTTAGAGCATATTTTTGAAATTTAAGGGCATATTTTCCTATTTTAAGATCATTTTTTATGCGCATAAAACACTTTTTTTTATCATATTTTTTAGTTGACTTGATCATTACTATATCTAAAAAAAACAAAAATGTTTTTTCTTTTTTAACCCCAAGGTTTCTCCTTAGGGTTAATTAATGAAAAATACTAATTCCTTACGCAAAAAACGCCTATGCAAAAGGGAAAAAACTGGTAGACGTTTTGTTTTTTTTTTTTTTTTTTTTGATTATGCATCAATATATTAAATAAAATCTTAATAAAAAAAAAAATATTATATTTGCCACTCTTTTGCCTCAATGTTTGCCTTCTGAAAAATTAACAATAAGTCGCCTTTGCAAAAGAGCGTTTTTCTCGACTTCAACAAAAAACAGGTAGTTAGTTGTTCTTTTTTGATTATTATTTATTGAATCCATATAATGAAAAAGAAACTAAAAAATATAAACACATTTTCCTCTTTTTTACTTCAGTTTCCTAACTTTGAAAAATTAGCATAAAATAGATTGACTTCCTAAGAAATAAATGTATTTTTTAAAATAGCGCCTTTTTTTTTGTTATATAAGTATTGACAGATTATTTTTATTAATTAGTGAATTTCAAAAATAAATAGGATTTAAAAAACTGAAAAATGATTAATACCTTTTCTGCTTTTTTCAACCTTATAAACTTACTTCTCATCAAAAGCTGCTTCGACAAAGATATGATGACTTTTTTTTTGATTTTTTTTTCAATGTACATTAGACTACCCGTGAATATAATTTCTTTTTTTCTTGCTCCACCAGCTGTTTCTGGTAGATGGGGATAAAAAAAAATAATATGTTTGCGGAAATTGGGTTGATCATTCATAAACCGACTTTGAATTTGTCCTAAAAAAAGTCTTAGAAATAACTAAAATCTATATTGCGCTATTAGGTTTTTCAGAATAACCAAAAATTATGAAAGTTGACATGCTAATATTTAAAAATAAGTAATAATAACAAAAAAAAAAAAAATATAAAAAAACATAACATTCTTCACAAAAGCTTGCAAATAAATAAAAATATATTTTCAATGTAACTAACAAATTAATTTATATTAATAAACTTCACAGAATTATGGAATTTAGTTTTGTTTCGATTCCATCTGAAATATTTTTTGTCTATTGTTTTAATATTCCTTCAGAGGAGCAAGTGGGTATTTATTTCATAATTTATCTCTATTGAGAGTATATGACATTATAAAGGTTAATTACAATTAACCCATTTTATTTCCGTAATGCCTTGTTTTGAACACTTAAAATATATTTTTTTCAACCTAGCTTCAGTATGTCAAGAAGTATATTGTATTTATTTACTTAAATACTAGAATTATCATCTAAGTTACTTCCATTCTGATAAACTCGCGTGACTCATTCATCATACACTTACTGTTTTAGTTTTAAATTTTTATGAATACGAAAGAAAATTGTTATTAAAATTACACATAATTATTTATCTATTTGCGAGATGTTGTAAAATGTGTTATCTGTCTTCAATATATATCGGCGATTTTTAAGGTAGATGAAATAAAAATGTGTTTTTGTGTAAAAATATTAAGATGTCAGCTTTTATAATTATTGGTTAATCGGCAACACCTAAATTTCGAGTGATTATTTTATCAAAGAACAATATAAAAATACTTGATGCAATGATCTAAAGTTTCACGCTATACCCTGCAATTAATTCCATATTTGATCGAATATAGATGGTGATGGAAGAACAGAAGAGTGGAGTATTTTTACATCGCACACTGATCAAATACTATTTTTTCCGACACAAATTCAAAATATATTGTTAATGCATTTTTGTGGTTGCGATGAAATTATTTTATCCAAAATTTATACAAATAATTATAAAATAATTTTAAGTTCGCTTGCTGAAACTTCTATAATATATTATTGTACCTCGGTATATTATTTTTTACAAATACCACGCTTGTGGTTTCACTTTAATGATGATGTTAGTTTTTCATTTTTCAGTAAATAATGGTACTACTCAATATGGTGGAAACAATTTTTTCCTACTTGATCCAAAGAACATAGATATTGTATGTCGAATCGGATTTAACTAAATTAACTTAAACCAATTAAACGATCCGGCGACATTCAAACTTTTGCGTATAGAAATGTAGATAAACTAGCGAACAGTTTCGCTTAATTCATTAATACAAGTACATGTCCAAACACAATCGTTTGTCCTTGAAATTTATAAGTTATCTTGACTGCTAACACACATGATCACAAATACTTACAATGCTATGGGTTGCCTATCATCCCAGTATAGTGTGAGATTTGGATGATCTAACTGGGCAAAGGTTAGTTTTTTGATAAAAATGATGATTATATTTTTAAAGAACTGTAACTTGATTACAAAAAAATTAAAAGACTGACAATTCCGCATACAATAACAGCGCTCTGATAAACTTGCGTGACTCTTTCTGTATTTATAAAGGCTTCTATTATAATTATTACTCTATCTAGTTTAAACATTGGATATAAATTCAACGGTTTTTTTAACAAAATATAACAAATTTAGACCAATTTTTAATGGTTATTTTTTTAAGTAGGGTTCTTGTTATTTTCGATTATTTGTTACCAGATTATTGTTCATGGATATATAAGTTATAAGTAATTTACTTCATGATTCTTCATCTTTGTTTTTACAGGAATAAATTTCGATCAAATATGGACTCATTCGCGGTCCATAATAATGTGTGAAATAGTTCTCCAATATCTGAAATTTATTGCCGTAAAATTGAACTCGAATGATGAGACGATATGAATCGACAGATGTCATTGCCATCACTAAACGGTTTTTAAACTTTTGGGTATTTTTAAATTATATGTTTAAAGTCAATAACTTTTTTGAGTCTATGATTTATGTGGAAAATGTGGTAAAAATCATCTTGATCATGACGATCAATCGTTATATTATTTTACATTATACACGCACAAGTATAGCTCTATAAACATTAAAGAGGACTTCTACGATTAAAAATATTTTATATCAGCTATGTCTCATTTATGACTCTCTATTGTTGCTCCTGAAAGGTCTGTGGAGTCTGACTTAAAAATTTAATATTTAATATATTTTGATATTTAATTTATGCAAAATTTTATCCCAATGATAACAAAATTTTTCGACAATTTTGTAATTTTGCTATATTAAAGAGATTCTTATTCATTTTAGGTTGACATATTGTTTGTGAATACGCAGTTTTAGCTTTATGGATATATCGATTTTTTCATATCTGAAAATGACTGCCACACTGTGTTATGATAGCTTTGACTTCTCCTAACAATTTGCGTATCACTATTGTTAGTTGACCATTTTGGTCGGCTTCCATAGTCGATTCATTGCACCATCTAGCTTATTTGTAACGAATCTTACCATATTAATATTTTTAAAGGTTTTAATGGGTCACAACACTTCGGAAATATGTAATATGGTAATTTTTAACTTATTTGTAGTGTTTTGATTTAATTATTTTCATTTTGGTCATTCAAACTTTTCAAAATAACAAAAAATCTTATATATTTTTTTTTTTATTTACAAAATTTCTTTGCAAAACATCATAAAATATGATTAGCGATCGCCATTTCCCAGTTTCTTTGATTTCCCGGGATGGCGGGAAAATTTTTTCAACTTCCCGTGATAGCGGGAAAAATTTTTCAACTTCCCGTGATCCCTAATTAAAAACTATAGTTATCACTACTCGCATTAGTTGAACAACTGAAATCCAAATAGCATATGAATCTTTGCATTAGCAGATTTAAAACAGTATTGTAAAATTGCTGAGAAAAGAAAATTTAAAATTAAATTTAAATTTAAAATTTGACTAAAATTTTTTTCGGACTTTTGTTTGGCACATTAGCAGTGCTTTGAAGGAGCGAAAAGCAATACTTCATTTATACATTTATGGCGATTTAAAGTTGAAAATTTAAAAAAATTTTCAAAATTTCAAATTTACTTCTTTACATTATAATTGCACATATTAATAAATCTTGTGAAAAACTATAACCACGTGTAAAAGGACTCTCAATATTATTATTACTAGCTGAATTACACGAAAAAATACATTGTTTTAATAATTTTTGCACAATTTTTTAAACAATAAACGTGAAAATTAAAAAATCTTGTTAATTTCGTCATTCAAATATTTTTTTTATAACTTAAATTCGATTATCTATTTATATATAAACACAACAATTCCGGATTCCGGATTGTTAAATTAAACAAAAATTTAGATGGCAAAGGAAAATAAACAACAATTTTATTTATATTCATTCCATTTCTTTTTTTACTTCAAAGTTTTTTCAATTTTGTTTACGAAATTCATATGTTTTTAAAAAATATGGTAACATTTTTTGTTAGAAAATAAAAGCAACAAATAATCCTGAGAGAATTTAAAATAAAATTTATTTTTTAATTGAGCCGCTTAGGCATTTTTCACACAAATTTGTATGGAAATTTCCGGACCAGTTTTATTGTGTTTGTACATTTTTTTTTATTTTTTATCTTTTCTGGCATTTGGTCGTGTTTTTTTTTTACATAATTAATTTGATTCAGAGAGCCAATTTGTCAACCAAAAAACTACTATATTATATATATTATTTTCGGATTAACGTATAGAAAAATAACCAGAAACCTTTCAGAGCACTCAGTAATCTGTTTTAAAAAGGATTTTATGTCATCATTTTTGAGATTACGAAAACGCGTTTTTGTCCATAAATTCTACAAACTTGATTATTTTTTAGAGCGCCCTTGATTTTAGGATAAAACTTGAAAATATTGTTATTGAGTCACATTTTGACAGTTTTCCAGCCTCGAATATGACTAATAAAAGTATCTCGTTTTTCGTCAAAACTGATTTACTTTGACAGATTGGAAAATAAACATTAAAATAAACTGAAGCAAGTCTGCCAATGTGCTTCATATAATTTTAAGATATTGTTTGGAATCTAAAAATGCTGAAGTAAAATTTTAAGATTTTGCTTTATTTTCAAAAAATCTTTAAAATTTTTGTATTAAAATATTTTAATGTGCCCCGCCGAACATGCGATGTTAAAGCCAAAAAAAAAGACAAACGCAATTCACGTAGAAAACCGATTTTCCGAAAGTAGTCCCGCGAGTATGTCCGGCGAAAAATTCACGCTTATTTTTTCAATATTTGATGAGCCCATACTCCACTATTCACGAGGGTAGATTATTGAGATTCATCACAAATGAAGCAAAATTATATAACTTTTGACCGAATAGCGATCGAGCCATAACCTATAAAGTAATATAGTTTCTTCACGTCTGGAGTGTAGTTCTATAATACAGCTCTAAACCAAAAGTTTGAACTTTTGGGAGAAAAATACAAAAATATAAAAAAAACTCTGATTCGTTTTAATCAAATTTTTCTAATATTTTAGCTTTGAATAACTATTAGCCAAGGAATATTAGCAATTTTGCCAAAAAAAAAAAGAAATATTGATGGTTGAAAAAATTAAGATGTACTTTGAGATTATCAACATAAATGGCCGTGTAGCACTCTGAAGTAAGAAGTAGGAAATTTGGCCAAGATGTTGTAAGTGATGAACCCTTTCATAATTTTAGGCTTGCAAAAAAGAATTTTGAACGAACCTAAGCTTCCGGAATTTGTCAATGAAATTTCCTTACAATATCTCTTAAAAATGTTCAGACGATCTTATACATAACAAAAAATATCTTATAATGATTTGTTGGAATCACTACTTACTTTTCTCTTAACTTTCTTAATGTTTTGTAAAATTTCTGTGAGACAAATTGCACATGTTGTCTATATAACTTACAAATATATAACGTATAAGATGTCATTGTCATTACGATATAGTTTCTAGCTAGATTTTTAGCTTAATTTTCTTTAAAAATTACTTAAATATATAATTTTTTGTTAAACTTCACCCAGCTTTCTTCAATTTAAGGTTTTTTTTTAAAACTCCCGGGAATCCCGGACGAAATTCCCGTGAGCGGGACATCAAAAATTGCAAATTTCTCTCGGATCCCGGAACCGGAAATTCCGTGATGCATTCTTTAAATATGATATCTCCTATTAAATACTTGTGGAATAGTAATTTTCTTTTGATGTTTCGAAAAAAATCTATTTTGTTCACTTTATTTTGCCACGCTTTATTAAGAATTTTTATTTTTATATTACATTAGTTTACTAAATTTTATATCACGTAGAAAGAAAATATGTAACAATTTATGTTTTTATTTAAGCGGAAAACAACCTTTATATGGGAGTAAGTATTTTTGGAAAAATAATATAACTCTGCTCATACGAATACAGTCTTCTAAATATATTAATAGTTCAGTTAGTTTTGGCCGACACTGTACATACATATGTATATTAACGAATAAATTGCCTTATATTTTAAGAAAAAGTTTTATTTTATCACATAAACAGTACAAGATAAAGTAGAATTATCTTAGGGTGGTTCCTTGACATTACACTTTAAAAGAATTAAGTTACTATAAAAAATGTAATCTTAAAACATTAAAAAAACTGCAGAAAATTAACAGCAAAATGATGTTGAAGATTACAAACGAATACTGTTTATAAGGATGTTGTTTATAGAACGGTTACAAAAAGTGCTACTGTGAAACATATTTACTTGAAAGGATCTAAAAAATATTTATAAAATTAACGATGTTATTAAAAAACTAAACTTGCTAACACATTTTTTAAGTTGATACTCTAAAGAAATATTTGGCAAATTTAAAAAATTTATGAACTAATAACATTAAGGAGTCAGAGAACAAAATGTTTTCCCTTTGTTGTATACTGCTATTAAGTTAGTATATTTTTTTAAATTTATTTATTAGAAATAATTACATAATTGTATTTCGAATGTAAGTAAACATGTTTATGATACTGTGCTTTAAATATTTTAAACATATGAATAGTTAAATAGATAATGTTCATCATTCATCAAAAGTTTTACCTTAAATTTCAAGAAGAAGTACCGGTGATGTCATAACAGACATGCTGCGAGCTTTGAGATATGAGTCATCAGGAATAATTTATTTCAAAACTAATATAAGTAATTAATACTAGTTGTTACCCTAAAGATTGATATCTACTATTGGTTATATCTCCTGTGATTGCATTTTTAAAGAAAAAATAGCTCTATTTAAAAAAATGCTACAACTTGCAAGACTTAAAAGCAATCCTGCTTCCAGATTTCCAACATTTTTATGGAAACTTATCTAATAAAATATATTTTTTGTGTTTTTATGAAACATTAATTTTTGTAAATTAAAACTTCAGCATTTTCGCCAACTTTCAATTACTTAAAAAAGCCCTTTCATTTATTTTCAAAATTTCAGTAGTAAAAAAGCCCCTTTTAATATAACTTCCTACAAAGAACCAATTTTGTACATTTTAGTTCATAATAATTTTAACAAATTTTCTAAATGTTAAACATTTTTTCATATTTAGTTCAAATGAAATACATATGTATAATCAGGAAGGCTGGAAGAAAATTATTTAAAATTTCACTTATATTTTCTATTTATAAAAATGTTTCAAAATTTCGTTTTGTTTAATATTTAAAGATTTTCAGCCACACATTGGAGATGAAACAATGGTTTTTTGCTATTCTATGAAAATGATATAGGTATGTGCTATCCAATGGTTCCAAAATTACGCATAATTTCACACATTCTTTTTTATAGATTTTTCATTCCAAAAATGTAGAAATGTTTTCTATGTACGGAGTAGAAAAAACCAACAATAAAATCGGCATTGATTTCGCTCCTTGTTTTGAATTAAAACTGCATGATAATTTTCTTAAAAATATATAAAATCAATTTTCAGATGAAAGATATAATCAGTGTAATTTTAGATGATTTCAGTTTTAAATTTTAAGTTTATTAGGTCAAATAATTAACTGAATGATTGGAATACGAAAAGAAGTTAAAATATAAATTATTAAAAAAAAAATCCCCCAGGCAGGCTTGATTATTTTATTTAGTTTTTTCCTTCGACGAAAGATCGAGATACGCCTTTTCTAACATAACCTACACCCCAGATCTTCTACTGATCTACTGCATAGAAACTTTAAGCATAAAATTTTTAATTCATTTGCAAGGGAACTGACTCTGTCATTTAATGAAAGATGCAGAATGTTTACATATGAAATAATAATAAATTTGCTAAACAATCACTAAGACTCTTTTTTACTTAAAGAGTAATAATTGATGGCTTTTTTTTTAAAGTTTAAGTATGTACAAGGGTTTGTTTTTTGACAACTTTTCCTTAATACTGTGACATTAATAGTTTCCTTATTTAATTATTTAGATGTTAATTGTTGTAATACCTTTAAGTAAATTCTCATAACAATGTAATTAATTATTTTATGAAGGTTTCAATAAAGTCACTAATAATTAAAAAAATACGCCTTTTTATTAAGCTATCAATATGTATTCCTATTCTAGGAATCTAGACTCTACATGAAATATAGCAAAAATGAATGAAAATTTATTAGTGTACAATAATTCCCTAAGTAATACAAATTTTATCTCTTCAAAGAATTTAATTTTATAAATAACTACATATATGAAATAATATATTTCCTCGCACACACCTTTCCATTTGAATAATTCAACCGTTTTATTTTAATTGTTTGGCACCTAATTTGCCAACAATTAAACAATAAAGATAAGAAGGTATTTAAAATAACCTAACTAACTTAGTTTAGCACTCCATATACAAATTATGCTCTTTAGATTCGTATGTTTCACACATTAATAAGCTTAAATTTGTAATTGTTTTAGAAAATTAGCAAAAAATTTGTGCCACACTTGAGTGACTAAGAAACATAAATAAACAGCAATGTCAGAGCAATTGTATTAGCAGAAAACAACATGACAAATTAGACGAAAAATAGGACGTGCGACACATGAAGTGGATAAAATTTTACTTTTAAGCAAAAACTTAATAACATTACTTATGGCAGGTGTTCCCACAACAACTCTCCTCATGAACCCTTTCAGTAATTTTTTATTTACCCGCGGAATACCAGACAGACATATTTTAATTCTTTAATAACACAAATGGAAAATGAGTAAGAAAATGTTTGCAGGGTCGTCAAGAAATTATGTTGGTATATGCTTTAATTCCTATTGTTTTTTAATAATTAAAAAAAAAAATCCCAACCAGTTTTTAGCTGGTCGTGCAACATAAGGCCAAGCATGGCCATGATGGAAAGTCATGGACTCGTGTCTGCTAGCATATTCGGGTTCTTTTTCATTAGAGCTCTTTACATTCTGATCCACAGGTCTATCGTGATTGTTCCGCCCTGTTTTAGCAGCATATAACAGGTGACACACTTCTGGTCCCACAAGATACGTAGCATTTTGGATAAGTTCAGGCGCTTTAAAAACCTTTAAATGGTTGCTTGATCTACTCCTAATTATTATGTAAGAATTTCTTGCATTTGGCATGAGTCATTATCGAGCAAAGACTACAATATTAGTTTTCGAACTTTCTTCGCACATCGAAATCGCTACTTTTAAATCATCTAAACCACATATAACAAATTGTTTCAAGTAAAGCACCAAAATATGATAGCTTTCCTTATCACTTTTCTTAAAAACAAAATAATGTTAAAGTGAAATTTCTTAATCTGGCTTCTAATAGATATTTCAATTGTTTCCTTGATCGGCTTCGATCTCTTGTTCTTCTTCTTATTCCAAAAAAATAACAAATAAATTTATACACTATATTAGATCTCTTCGCATACCACTTTAACGTTACCACGGAACATTAGGGATCCGCGCTCCCCTATTTGGGAACCCGTGACGTATGACATATGTTTGAACCTTAATATATGTATTTATGAACAACAAATTAGCCTTTTGAAGCCTAAATTTAGCCTTTTTATTTTGCTTTTTCTATTTTATTTGTACAGAATCATCCATTTAAACATTTCTGTGTAGTAATTCGCACAAAAAAAAGTCGAGATTATTTGAATTTAACCAAAATTTTCATCTACGTCCCTTCAATCACCCAATCAAATACAACTTAAATTATTTAATGGACTTAATTAATTATTACAGGCAATTATTTTTTAATAAACTTCATTAATCGCAGAAAAGATTTGTGAATATAATTAAAAAAAATTCTTATAAATGCAAAAAATCAACCAAATGTTTGGCAATGCATAATCAAAAAGGAATTATAATTCAAAAATGACGAAAAATCACGCCAAAACATTGGGTTATTTTTCATATGAAAATGTGCAACCCTTACTTGTATTGAATTTTGTAGAAGATTTTTTACTGGATCGTTTTAGTGCTAGTCGTTCTGTGTTTTATTTATAAATTTTTTTATAATATCTTTAAAAAAATATCAAAAACTAATGAGAACCATTTTTTTTCTGTCTGAATTTAGGCTTCTATATTTCATTATACATATCAGAGTATGGATAAATGTGTCTACATTCATATTTCGTTTATATGTTTTACATGCTTAAAACATTAGCTGATAAAATTCTAAATATAAGCATTTAAAATTAAAAGAAGTTTATATTAGATTTAAAAATGTAAAACAAATTTCTTGTTTTAGATATAAATATGAGTTTTCGAACACGAAAAGTATAATTTTGTTAATACTCCAAATAAGAAATCAGAAACAGAGAATAGGCAAAAAGGCTTCATCGCTTATACATATTTTTTTCATGAATTTAAAAGTACAATATTTTTAGATAGGCGACTGCAAAATTTAATTTGCGCAAAATTTTAAAAACATGTTTCAGGTATCATTTTAAAAGTAATTTTATTTCTTTTAACTATACACATATATATTTCGGAATTTTACAAAGAAAATTTATCTCTTTTTAGAGCTATTGTAAATCACGAACTATCGCTAAAATTATGCTAAAACTCATTATTTGCGTTACGAGTGTTAATGTTAATATTCTTGCCAAATTTCATAAAATAAAAATACATAAGTTTTTAAATAAAAAATATTAGCTTTTTTCTATCCTTATTTTTTAATTTTGTTTTTTTGGGAGGGGCATTTTGCCTTTTTTGACTTTTTAAAGTTTAATTTAGCCAATTTTTTCCTACCTCCTGGCAACACTGTTATTTAACTTTCGCAAGTGCCGAAGTACTCCCTCGAGTCATTTGATACTGTCAAACGATTAGCTTAATATTCCACAATTCAAAAAAAAAAAAAAAAAATATTAATGAACCAGCATTTTCCGATTGAATGCTGGTTCTTCGAGTTCCCATAAAATTATAACAATTCAAAAAATATATAAACAATTCAAAAATATATAACATATATGTACAATCATTACTAAAATATACAAGTTTAAAATTTAATCAAATTAAAGTAAAAATATTCCGAATTTCTAAGAATCAGAAAAAGAAGTATATTTTAACGAAACTAAAGCTGAAGTGCTCGATCTTAAGGAATTGATCTTGGGCGACTTTTTTCTGCTTAAGTTTATTTCAATAGCAGTACCACATTCTATTAAGATCTTAATATTTCACTATAATATTTAATCTGAATAAAATCATTTAATGAATTGGTTTTGTATTCAATCCTTCGTTTTAGATGCACAAATTATATTCTTTGAGTTTTACACAAAATAAATAATAAAAAACTCTCAAAGTTTGAATTTTAGTACCCTGAGGGTAAAAATTTATTTTGATACCGAAAAACCATTTCAGAAGAAACGTAGGCCTATACACCCAAAAAGATTGTTAGTCAAATCGAAAAATACAATTTTTATTCAACTTAACAACCAAATTGAACAAAATTTTAGTTAAATTAAATTTATATGTAATGTTAAATTTGTATATTTTTTTTTTGTTTAAAATTAATAAAATATTAATTCAATTATATAACTGTTCGTCATTCATTAACATTGAGTGTACTTCCCAGTTATTATATCGCAACCTCCATAGTACCAATAAAAACAATTTTGATAATTTAAGTGGAATACATTGTTACACTTTCATGATGAGTGCTAATAAATGTTTATATATTTGTTTCTTTCCATCATTACAATTTTAAACGAAATACCGTATAGTGAAATAAGTGTAAAAAGATCTTTTATTTTACTTCTACAATGCAAAAAGAGGTCTGATATTATGTTGAAGCCCATAAATTTAAATTTGGCAGCTAAATGGAGAAGATAGTTTTATATAAAGAACCAAGAAAAGATTTTTTTTTCAAATTTTAATTAAAGTAATTTTCTTATAAAGTTTTTATGAAATTAATATATAGTTTCCAAATTTTGGTCTGCCAAAATCGATAAATATTTATTTCATTTAACATCGTTCCAGGTAAATTAAAATAAAAATTGACTTAAAAACAATCAGCAATCTTCTAATCATCCTAATCTTGAGTGACTTTCCCTTAATTTTAAGAGTTTTTGTTAAACACGTGGGTGGCCCAAATCCCCAAACTTACAAACTATATTTTTTTTTTTTTTAGTCAAGAATTACTTAACTTAAATCTGACAAAGCATTATTGAGTGAAAATTTAACAACATTAATTCAGCAACTCAAATTATCTTGGACAACAGGCCTGCTGTCGACGTGGGATAATTTTTTTATTTTGTTAAAAATTTTCACTCAAAACAATCGGAATTGTATATATATATATATATATATATATATATATAAATACACTTAATTTCTTATAAAATATTATTTCCATAATAATCATATCCATTTTTTTAACGTAAACAATTTCGATATTTGTCTTTTTTATGTTGTTATTTGTTCCCAAGTTTTTTTAATAACAACGTATACTTTAATCTTTAGTAATTTTAGGGCTAAATGTTAACTATTTTTATCGAATATAGCAAGGTTGGCGAGGGCGAAGAATAAGGGGGTGGTGATTACATCTTAACCTCTGCAACTAGGCAACTTCTATTTTTTATTATTATTATTATTATTATTATTATTATATCGTACAAAACCTATCTAAATTTTCAATTATTGTTTTGAACCATAGTCTAAATAGAAGGTGGTAAGAACCACCCTAATTTTCTACGAGCACGGCCGGTATGTATAGGTATGTATGTATAGCACAACCACTCTATAGTTAGGGCCTTTGGGGTTCAGATCGTTACAAAACTGATCACTTAAAAGAGACGCTTTTATTATCAGAAAAAAGTTACCTGTATTGTTAATGGAGTTATCAGCGACACTGCCAAAACTAGTTATCGTTTCGTCTTAAAAGTTGAACCCTTAACTAGATAAGAAAAAACCACCAGCATTCAGTCAAGCGGCCACTGATAACCTCTAAAAATTACACCTGCTGAACTATCAATAATAGCCTTCAACTACTGAAACATTCCCTAAACTATGACTAACTAAAATGTTAAAAAAAACACTTTCTAAACAAAACTAAAATTTATTAAATATAAACCTAATTAAAATTCAGCTAAATAACATTATATTTCTTTTCTCAAAGTGAGACTAATATAGTACATATATTCTACATAATTAATTAATAACCGAACTTTTGTTTAAGTTTAATAACTGCATACTATATATTTATTGCATCATTACCATTAATTTATTTTATTATATATTTATTATCTTAAACTCACCCTTAAATTCTAAAATTAATCATAACCAAACCAAAGAAATCTTTCCAATACATTGTAAATCGATTCTAAAAACAACATAAAGAAAGCCTTCATCAATGTTGGAATCGAGAACCTACTGTAAGTTAAATACATTTTTTTTATATTTTTGAACAATTTACTATTTCACAATTTTATTCATACTTCTTTTCATTCATAAGATGTTTATATATTTTTTTATTTGCCTTCTTAACTCAAATCTACGAGTATTTTATAGCATTATTTTTTGAATTCTCTTTTTTTCCTAATTAATATTTTTTGTAATAGGATTTCTCTGATGTAAATTGAGTATAATTATCACTAACACTCTTAATTACGTTCAAATACTAGATATGATATATCATTGATTTATTTACTTTTTTTATTGACAATAACTTTAATATATGCATGAAATTTACAAGAAAATGAGTCGTTCATTTTTTATATATATAGCACTTCAGGGAGGTAAGGCAAAGTATGCCAGGGGGGTTTTTTAATAATATAGTATCACTAGAAAATCATAGTTGGGTTGGTTGAGAAGAATTAGGAAAAATTTAGAAAATTGAGATAGATAAATGCCCCCTGGCATACTTTACCTTACCTTATATATATATATATATATATATATATATATATATATATATATATATATATATATATATATATTAACAAAATTTTATCTCAATTTTCTAAATTTTTCCTAATTCTTCTCAACCAACAAAACCATGATTTTCTACTGACCCTATATTATTAAAAAAAAAAAACTAAACTAAACTAACATTTATTTTATTGTATGGTAACGGCCGAATGGGACAATATCCCAGTCCACAACTCCCGATCTAGCTAGTTAACCAGTACGTATGTAAAGTTCCAATAAATGAAGCCAAGATAGTTTACAGATATATTCACAAATGTTCTATTTGATTACATAATGTCAAATCACTTTAGGAATATTTTTTTGATTGCAAGAGTTATCCTGTACTTCTCCAATGCCACCACCTATATTCAGAAAATTGAAATATATAACGAAATTTATTCAATTCTACATGCCGAATTGATGAATGGAGGTTAAATGGTACATACTTTTTTTAACCTTAATAAAAAATAATAAATAAAAATAATTAATAAATCTACTAGTAGATCTGTTATATGGGTGATTGCATATTAAAATGGGCAGCAATCGGATTTATAAGAAATATTGCATGTGTTTCTCAAATCAAAAACATTTGCAGTTATTTTGTATCAAAAGTTTTGACCTTGGAACATATAAAAATCAAACCATTATATCTTAAAAAACGGTACTTTCAAAATTCTAAAAATGTATATATAATGTTGACATAAGTCCTCTCCATACACAGGAAAATTTTAAGGTGCACACTTATTTAGTTTATGTTAGTTTAGTTTGTGTAAAATTTTAAATATTTAGAAAAATTTATTTTAATATGTTGCTATTGCAACAAAATTTTGGACATAGTTAGTGAGAATAAAGGCAAATGTAAACAATTTAATAAATTTGATAATAGTAATTAGGTTTATCGCATAATAAAGTCATAAAAATTTAAACTCAATGCCCTTTTCTTATCCAAAAATATGACTTTACCAAGATATACTTGTTTAATTGCTAATGACTTCTACACTATATACGGTAGATCTCTACTTTTAATTTCATATTAAAGACAAACTTATTACCATTAGAACAATATGTATAAAAGAATATATAAAAGTCAAACTTGAATAAATAAAAATCAAAACATTACATCTTAAAGAACGGTATTTTTAAAATTCACTCTTTTAGTTTAGAAGGTATGAAGCAAAATATAACCTAAAATAAAATTGTATATACAAAATTTAATTTATTTTAAATATGAGCTCATAAAAATATATATTTGCCTTTATTCTCACTAACTATGTCCAAAATTTTGTTGCAATAGCATAATAAGCTTTTTTTAAAATAAAAGTTTAACAAAATTCCTGCAAACGCACAATACAAATTTATTATCAAGACGTCTCAGCTAGTGATCCCCGAGAAAGTATAATCGTCAACGGAGAGACTCGTCAGCAGAGAATACGCGAGAAGAAACTCAAATCATAAGTGTTGCATAGTCTGTGTCGGACGGTCAGTATAGAGCCGACAATCTAAATTCTTATAATGTGTCATTGTGGTGTTTACTGAAAATAAATTGCTTTCTCGTCTTTTACCTCTCTAAAAAGAAATTATTTGCAACGAACTCTGGAAGCCGCAAGCCCATCACATAATATAAATCACGTCGATGAAGTATTTATTGCTTGATTGCACGTAAGTGGAGATTATATGGAAACTTAGATTAATTACAAAGCGATCTTCATGTACTTTAGCGCTCAGATTTTTCCTCCCACTTGTGCATATGGTATTAAAATATTGATGTAAATATTAAAGAGGTTTATGTGCATTAAAAACTTATTCTGATAGGGCACTTGTATAAGAACCAGATGAAATAATAATAATGAAATAACAGACATTGTTAAATCTGTGAACCGTATGTTTTAAAGCGGGGATTCGGTCATTTTTCTTTACGTTATAAACATCAGTATAAATGCGTATATGTATTTCAGTAAAAACAATTCTAATTTTGAAAATTACATAAAATTTTTCAATAAAATTTTGGGTTCTGTTATCGCGAAAATTCAGTTTTTACGACAAGTCTGGTTTTTAATTAGCTGCAAAAATCGAGCATGTACTGTACCTCAAATACCTATGGTGATCTGTGTTGCTTGAGCTTTAAAAAATCGCTCGCTTTTCTTATAATTAAAAAAATTTATTGTACCTGCGGCGCAGTCTTCTCCACATAAAAACAAGTGAGAAAAAACCATTGATTTTTGTCATGTATATAAGTATACCTTAAGGTGGGAGTTCAAATATTTTTTCTGCGCATTGCAAAAATCAACAGGAACATACATATAAAGACCAATCTGTGTTTGTTTGTTGGTTAGACAGCTAAGCCGCTGGACCGATTTTTTTGAAATTTTCACAGCAACATGCTGAAGGCCACGAAAAAAATAGACTACTTTATTTTCCGATTGGAGCAGAAGGAATGGCCTCATACAAAGAAAAAGTTAATTAATGGATAAGATAAATATTGTTACAGCAAAAGTCTTAAAACTTTGCAGGAATATCTTTCTCATCAATCTTCAAACTCAAAACGAAAGTGAATGTTTTAGTCACAACTTAGTTGTTGATAAATAGTTTAATACAATTTAAACCAATTTAAAATTTTGTTGTAAAAATTGTTTGCAATATTTTTCGCAAGCAAATTTTTTTACAATATTTATTTGTAATTTAATTATGAACATAGTTTCTTTTTTTTTAGTACCCACACTTGTTGTTTTACAGTTGTAACGTTTTTTTATCTGTTGATTTGTAAGATATCATAAATTGAATATGTTGTGCAACTTTTACTAAAAACATTTTATAACACGCATTGAGAATATCTACCAAAACCTCGCGAATAATGGGCGTAAAAGATTAATTTTAAATAATTAATTAATTAATTAAGTAATTAATTAATCGGTTTAGAGGAACTATTATTAATAAATCGTAAAAGATCGGATTGCAAAATATTGAGAAATTAGTGAAAGAAAAAGTTTTTATGCTCTCCTGAACAATTGGGGTTTTGCAGATAGGACTTTTTCAGTATAAGCCTTCGATATGCTTAATTTTATTTAAACTTAAAAAAATTGTCTACAAAAGGTGGGCTTAGCATTTTTATTAATACTATATTTAATAATAATAATTCCTTTCGGAGGATGCAATGTATATGAGGAATTGCAAAAAATTTTTACTCTTTGAAACAGACTTTATCTGTCTTCTATTTATAAAGTTTGTTTGCGTTTTGGTAGACTCAAACCATCAATCAGTCGAGAAACAAGAAACATATGTTGCATAAATAGTTACTATATGTAGTACTATATGCTGATAAGTTATGCAGTGACAGAAAATGAAAGCAGAAATTGACGATTTTTTTAGTTTTGCACATTTTTGATACAAAATTTGCGGTATAAGTAAAATTAAATTTAGAAAACAGAGTTTTAAAGACAAAGTGATTCTCTACAGTTTGAGGTACATCTCATTGATATCAGGTAACCAGGCATGGGATTGTAAAATATATGTTTTTCACTGCTGATAAATACCACTTTTTAATAAATAACACTTCCGAGTCAAAGGGGCGTAAAAGTATTTTAAAATGCAAAAAGTTTATGAATTTTTCAAAATCTTCACCAAACTTTGAAATATTGTTCAACATTTTTTAAGACCAGATAAGGCTTTAGATCATCAAAAAGTATCTGCTAAGAATTATTTTAATCGTTAAAATGGATAAAGTGAACAAATTTTAGAAACATCATTTATACCGGCTCAGCGGCATATTTCGCTTGCTGATAACTATTGATGTCAAATTAATGTATTTTGTTTGCTTAATACTAAAATTTAGGGGCGTCAAAATATTTGATGGAGTTATAATTGTACGGAGCAAAAAACATGTTCTTGGCCTCAAAAATCAGCAAGACATATTTCGCATTATGGTTGCGTTAAAAAAAAAAAAATAAAAACTATTATCCTTGCAAAACTCATCACTAAATAAGCTATATTTTAAAAATTTTGCGAAAATGCATTTTTCAAAATAACTAAAATTGCGCTTTTTTTAAGGAATTTTATCATGAGTAGTAAGGTTTAAATGACTATATTTGTCAAATCAGTACTGATATTTTTTCAGCGAAATATCCCGAAATATTTCTATTATTTTCCACTATTTTGCGAAATTTTTAACCAATACACATAGAAAATTGTGAAAAAAAAAATAAAATTAAAAAAAATATCCTTTCAGTGAAATGTGACATCAATATATTAATTATCAAGATTTATTTTTATATTTATTATTAGGTAAAAAATGTATTTTTAGAATTTTTGGATTCTTTTGCAGAATTTGAATGTCCGTCTATACATTGAGGTAAAATGGATATAAAATGGCCGCTTAATTCAAAGATAGGCGATATCAATATGTTAATAATCACAACTTATTTTTTATTTATTAGTTAGTAAAAAAATGAATCTTTAAAATAATGAGATTTGTTTTTGGCAGAATGGTGGGTGGAAAATGGCCGCTTAATTCAAGGAAGGGTGATATCAATATTACGACTTGTTTTGTTCCTTGTTAGTTAGTAAAAAATTCATTTTTGGAACCCTATGATTTTATTTTTTGGCGGAACAGTAATGTCCGTCTAAAGTTTTTTCTTTGCAGAATGGTAGTGTCCCTAATTCTGTTCTTTTATTTTAATGTTTAAATAATGAAACTTATGGCCTGATTCAGTACGACAATCAAATTGTTTGAAAACAAAATTTGTATGAAAATTACTCATTTTTTCAAATGTTTTTTGAGTAGTTTTCATACAAATTTTATTTTCAAACAATTTGATTGACATACTGAATCAG
This sequence comes from Protocalliphora azurea, assembly GCA_932274085.1. Classification (NCBI taxonomy): domain Eukaryota; kingdom Metazoa; phylum Arthropoda; class Insecta; order Diptera; family Calliphoridae; genus Protocalliphora; species Protocalliphora azurea. The sequence goes on from OW026520.1 coordinate 89,604,702, forward strand.
GCCTTTAGTATATGTGATAACTTTTATCTAGGAATATAGAATAAAAAAAAATCATTCAAAATGAAAATTAAATTTTTTGCTCTTTTTCCAAAATATAAAAAAATGTTGAACTTTGACAGCTCAGTACACAAGAACAACGCAACCTAGACTAATAATTTTTATTGCAATTGATACTTAATTTTGTTTACATTTATTCGAGAGATTACAAACAACTAATTTTTGTCTTAATATGAATAGTGGTAGTAAAAAGGGTGAGTTATTTAATAAAAATCTTGCATAATATCTAAGAATAGCATTGCAATACATAAAACTATAAGTATCCACTAATACATTGAAATTCACTGATTTAATTGTTTCTTAAACATAATGAAAAATGCGATCCAAAATGCCCGAAATTTAAGAGTTCATAAAATAGAATTCCGAACTTACTTTGCAAAACTCTTTGAAATTTTTAGTAATCTAATGGTATACTTTCATTTTGTAACGATTTTGCTGGGCACATCAAAACTTTAAGGGACGGTGCTACATAAGAAACCGGCTGTGCTCGTCGTTGTGGTATATTCTTGTCACTTAGAAGTTATGATACAGTGAACTTTACTTTAGGTAGCTAAATCCATATTAACGATGGGATTTCTGGAAAGAAGAAAATATTGTTAATAATATACTGGAATGGTTTAAGGTGTTATACCCATTCCTTTTTTAACCCACCCTCCATAAAAGCAATATAAATTCCAGCCCTATTTGTTCTACTAAAACTACTCACATGACTTCATCTTTCGTAATAATTGCAACATAAAGTTCAACATTTCATTTTTGCAAATATTTAATTTAACAAATTTTATTAAGTATTATTAAAGAAATGAAATGAAAATTTAATAAAGAACATAAATTAGTAAACATAAAAAAATAATGTGATTATATGGTCACTCTAATTGATTAAAACAACATCGTCAATATGAAAACCAACATAAATGAACGACGTTGAAATGTTAATAAGCATGAATATCCTTCTCAAATATTTATGTAATAATATAAAATATATATACAATAATCAAATTCTATATATATATATATATATATATATATAAAATAGTATATATATATGTATATATATATATATATATATATATATATATATATATATATACATATATATATATATATATATATATATATATATGTATATGTATATATTTATATATATATACGTACGTACTTACATAATTTATCCCGCAGAGTCTGCAAGCGCTCGTAGACGGCTGTGAATTAGCTTTTTTTAATATTCAATATAAATTATACGTATGTATATCCAATTATTTGTGTAGTGCAGTTTTGCGAGAAAAAATTCAATATGGAGTTAAGTGTTTATGAATGAAATAATGTTAGTCTATTTGGAAATTTTTAAATTTTTTAATGAAATTATTTTAAATGTTAAACATGATTTTATATTTTGGTTTTCAAAATTAAATAAAATAAAAAAAAAATAATTTTCTTAATTTCAAATTAAGACCATATTTAATTTTTACATTTAGTATGTTTTTACTAGTTTTTTTTATAACAAAAATTCAAATTATACAAATGAAAATTAAGTAATATAAAACAAACGAAAATTATGGAATCTTGTAACATACAAGTATGCTGATCAAAGTTAATGATAAGTAAAGTCAAAGTCTTGACAATATAAAAAGTTGCACCAGGGCAAATTAATAATATTAGCAATTTAATTTAAAACGCTCGATCAGGAAAATTTTAGAAATGGGATATTTAACACTTTAGATCAGGACAGTTATTAAATTTTAATGAAACTTTATCTAATTACTAATTTAGAGTAAGTTTTGTGTTTACAACTTTACTAATTCCTCAAGTGTTCCAAGTATTTTGGCTTCAAAATAATATCGAAATTCAAGTATGTAAATTCCAGAAAATTTCTCAAGAATTAGTTTCAAATTAATAACAAATCGTAATTCGAAAATCCTTAAAAAAAAATATTTCTTTGAAAACTTTTAATAAAATCCAATTATATTTCATTATCCTTACCAAAACAAAATGTAATATTTGTGTTTCCGTTTTTGTATAAAAAAATATTTTTGTTTGAAATACAGCCAACAAATTTTACACACAGAATAAAGAAATTTTAAAGTTAAACATTTTCCTTAAAATAAAATTCAAAGCAATGTATATTAAAATTTTTAAACTACGTCCAAAAAATTTATTCGATATATATATATATATATATATATATATATATATATATAACTCAACATCGACATCACAATTTCGCGTTGGAATCGTTAATAACCCAAAATTTGTCTCTTATTGTTATAATAATCAATTTAATGAGTCCATAAAGTTAATTTCGTTATTTTTAATTTGGAGATGAAGCACCGCAGCTGAAAATTTTTGTTAAATGTAAAAAAACAATCGCGCAAACTATGTGAATAAGTCCACAAAAAAACTTAAATTAATGATTCCGTAAAAATAAAAATAAAAAAAAAAAAAATTGTTCGTTGTTCATATATTAACATTTTAGCGTATTTAAGGCAAATTGAAAAGTCCAGTATGGCTAGAAAAAAGCTAAAAGCTAATCGAAAATTTCGAAGCTAAAATAAAAAAAAAAAAATTTAACCGCAAAAAGGCTAAACTAAAACACTGATAATGGAGATAATTTTTGAATTATTGATAATGGTTGGTATAAAGGCAAAATATTTTGTACTTTTTTAATTTAATTTTTTAATAGCAATTACGAGAATGAAATCACTAATGTAAAATGAATGAAACTAAATTAAATACTTTTGCCTGATTTGATATCTATTTAATATTTTTATTAAAAATTATCCAACAATTTGGCAAAATATTTTGCTTCACTTATGAAATTCAGTTCGTATAATGTGTAACTAAAAACAATTTTGTTTATTGTTTAATGCAGCGTGAACTGAATTATGCGTTTTAAGTTTGGATTCGTTAGTTTATTTTAAGGAAAAAAAGAAAAATAAATAAAATGTTATTGAACATTTTGGAAAATATGCTTAAAACCTTTTGAACTGTAAAGTAGTTTGTAATTGTAGTAGTGAATTTTAAAGTTTATTTTATTGAAACAACATGTACGAAAGAAAGTTAGTATAAGTATTCAAATCACGTTGTGTATTTGTGATATCTATTATATACTAGATTAGGGGTTGCCAAATGCCTGTAGGGTTCCATAGTAATAGTTTAAAGGATCCGCGAAAAGGCCTAAAATAGTATATACATTATTTTGTCTTTTATTTATGGAATAAGAGATCGAATAACCAAATGTGGTATTAAAATATCTAATAAAGTCACTAAGTATTATGCCAATTGTATGGTACTCGAGAGTATCGGAATAGAAGTCTGATTGGGAGGTTTTACTTTATTTATTTTTAAGATAACCTATTCGGAAAGCCATCGTATGTTTTTGCTTTAGTTGAGACAATTTATCGTGACTATTTTAGTAGATTTAAAAGAGGCGATTTTGAAATGCGCTAAAAGTCTGAAAATGAAGAATTGTAAGCTTTTATCAATCAAGGCTCATGCCGGTGAAACGATCAGGAGATATTGATCCGTATGAAAAGATCATTAATCGAAAAAATGGTTTGAGAAATGTTGCCCCACTGCTGCATACATCAGAAAATACGCCTTCTAACTACTATTTTTTATTCGTTTCAGAATGCTGTAGGTAAAATACATTCCATTTCTGAATAATCAAAAGTTGGGTAGATTTGTTATTTTCCTTAAAAGTTAAGAAGCGCTTTTGGGATGTAGTCCTTAAATTGCTGAAAAGAAGGAAAAGTTGTAGATTCAGATAGACTTTGAATAAAATACATTGTTCCTTTAGATCAAAATAAACACTAATATTAAGAAAAATGAAAAGAACATGTTTTCACGTCGTCCTCGCAAAATTTTTCCTAAAAAGATATGTTACTTTGCTTTTCAAAAATTTGTAGCAGCATTATAATAATCTACACATTTTGTAGGATCTACAAGTGAGTATATGAAACAGAACATCAGCGAAATTTGTTGCTCGAGATTTGATTTCTGTCCAATCAACGTTTATTTATATATAACAATTTTTATACATACAGTAATATCAATAAAAATTTTACTGCTTTAGCAAATAAATGTATGAATATTAAGGCGACTCACTCCCAATGGGAAGAAAATAGTGTTTTTGTAATCCCTCTGGAATAAAGCTTGGTATGTTTCATAATGTTTCCCAAAATATTTCGGTTCTGCTGATGACCGTTCTTGTTCAACATTGTGAAAAAAAACCTTGAAAAATCAGATTTTTTTCTTGAATATGTTATAATTGAGGTCACCCTTGGATATGTTTAATATACCAGTGAACGCGGCATCCAAATACCATTTCAATGATACTGCATTTTGTGTGCGTTTCTATGGGAAAAATACAAAAATGTTTATTTTTAGATAAGTAACAAGTAAGTTGCCTTAATGTATATATGGGGCAATTATGGCTTTTTAGAGTGTTTAAAAAAATTCAAAAACCCTAATCTACATATAATAATCTATCAAACAAGGTATAAGCAGAAAAAATCGGTTAAAAATGTTTAAGTTATTACGAATTCCCCAGACCATTATTATTGTTTAGGCCATTTGTGTAAAGAATTTACAAACAAATTTTATGATTTTTGAGAAATGGTTAAATAAAATGCTATTTTTAATTAAATTTGATATATAATTACTGCAAGATTCAACTTTTTTGCAGGATAATCCAAACTATTTTCCATGTTGATATTTTTTAAGACTGTTTAAAAATTCCAATTTAAAACTTTTACAATTTTGTTAAACAAATTTAAAAAAAAATTCGAACAAAACTATGCAAGTTAATAGGCAATGGGTCAGCATTTTTAACGTCTTTCTGACAAGTAAAGTCATGCTAAACCATCAAAATTTCTCACAGAAATCATTGCATTGAAATCCAAATAAAAAAAAATCGTTATGTTTTCCTTAAAAATTTTAAATATTTCAAATTTGATATTTAACCTTCATATTTTAAAGGTGGTCCTTGCCCAATTTTCTTAAAAACTTCAGGATATATTTTCTTGAGATAAGGTTTTATCTTACTGTGTAATAATTTTGTCTGCTATTAATATCAGCTCAGAAAAATTTAATTTATAACCAAAAAATTTAAAAATGCCTTTTGGCCAAAATTCAAATCGCAAGCACGGCATATTCATAAAAAGTATTGACCTAATTCTTTGCTAATCTTATTTCCTGTAGCGTTGTCTGCTTGTAAACATATATAATTTTATTAGAACTTTTTTGAAATTTGTTTAACAAAAATTTTTAAAGTATTGAAATTGGATTTCTGAAACAGGAAATTTTTCAATAATTGTAGCTCAAATTTTATATTTTAAATTTTAATATTTTATTATTTATTTAAGATTTGTCTCAAAGCTCTAAAAAAGCCATATTTTTCCCATATAAATGAACCATACGCAGGTCCGATGCGGCATGAGTTAACAATATCCGATTTCAGTAATATATCACACAATATCTTTCTACACCAGAGTGAACGATTCTAGAGGGAGTTATGGTCAAATTTCAAAAGTCGATAAATTTTGGTGCAGTCTAATATGCTTCGATTTAATTTAATTATATCCAAAATTATTTGATTTATATCTTTAGATTATAATTTGATATATTTACTGTTATACTCCTACATAGTCAAAACTTTCATAAGTATAGTTAACATATCCACATAAAAGTGAAAAAGCATAATGTTTACATAAAAATAAAAGTTTATACATTCAAATATAAGCAAGAAATATTGTTTAAATTTATTTGATTTACTACTTCATATATTAAGTTGTTGTATGAATTATTTAAAAAAAGAAATCCCTTAGTTGCGCACACTTATTCGCACCAATACAAGAATTTCTCTTCAGACCCAATTCTACAAATATGAATGAATTATATGTAGCGTGTTAAATTCGATGCACTTGGAATGGAATTTCAAGCTCATACAATGAAAAGTATTCTGTAAAAGAAAATAAAAGTAAAAAGGAAATACTTTTACTGCAATTCTCATTGAAAGTGAAGAAAAGAAAAATAATAAATATGAATAATGTTATTCATTTGTTACTCGGGCACAAATAAAATTAAAGAGTCAGCTAAGTAGAATATTTTGGAGGCTTCTTTAGTAACCATTATATTATAAACTTATTTGAAGCAGATTTATGGATTTAATTTTAAAATCTTTGTTATACTGTTAAATGATTATCAAAAATAGCTGCAATACAAGTCGATTATTGTAAAGTTTTAATTCAACCTAAAATATGTGCAATATAAGATTTCTTGATGAAGTTGGATCATCTGTATCCATAATTATGAAATATATTTTAGTCTCTGTTTTCTTTCAACTCACTAAATGGGACGCTTACAAACATTTCACCATAATTTGCCACATATAGTTGTTTTTTAAATACTTTTGTTTTTTAGCAAATTATTAATATTTCCCTCCATTATATTAGATTGTAAGTATTTAAATGAAGGGTATTCTTCAACTCTTTGCTCGTTAATAACGAGAATAAAAAGTGTAGAGGAACAAAAACAGTTGGTAACAGCTGAAAAATATTACACTTTTTTTCTGCTGCACCAGAGAAGAATGTGTTGAATGAAAATTTTCTTACTATAACAAAAGTATAAAAACTGAAATAAATCTGCCTGCTATGAGTACAAGTGCGACAAATAAAAGGAACAAACTATATAAATGAGTAAGTAAAAAAAGATCTTTTTTTTAACTGCATTAAAATTTACTGCTTTAGGAAACAAAAATAAGAAATGGTAATAAAAATTTCTTAATCATATAACTGCAATGGTCTATCAAAACTAAATTGTAAGATATGATTAATTTTTTAGAAACAAGTGCTGCAGCACATATAGCAAAAAAATAATAAAAATGATTTATTTATTTTAGTAGGGTAATTAAGCAGTATTACAGAATATAAGAATAAAACCCAGAGTAGAATAATGTTTTTGTGGTTTTAACCAAAATAAAAAAAGTATCGATGTTCGCAGCTCAAATGAAAATTTACTTCATTCTAAGATACTGTTTCTCTAAACAGTTCGTCCTGACGTTATCCTTTCGTGAGCTGAACTAAAATGAAAGAAGCTTATTTTTTCCGGTTTTTCGATTTTTTTTATTTCTGCCAAAGGAACAATATGAAAATTTGTTAACGTAAGAAAGGCCTTTGAGACATTTGTTTAATGACATAACAAAAATTTTGGACTAGGTCCAACTAAAATTTTTCAATTAAAAAAAAAAAAAATGGATATTTGAATTTTGTACACATGAATATTTATGAATATAACACCAAAACAATACAATATAATCCCCTAGCAGTTTCGGGTATTTCCGTTTTTTTTTTTTTTTTTTTTTTTAATTTGACCTTGTTTGTACTGAAAAACTATTTAAAAAATAAAACTTTAGTTTAACAAAAAAGATAACCAAAATGGAAAAAAATTACCATCTCTGCATTAGAAAATAAAATAATCAGTTAAAAATAACCAAAACGGTAACACTGTTAAATGTAAAAAATTACTCTCCGCATGTAACAAATTGTAAAATTTTTGTTGGTAGAAGTATGAATTATTATATATTATTAGAAAACTTATAAAAATACACGTACTTTGATGCTAAATTCAATAAATTTGTCCTCATATAGAAACATTTGTATTTCTATGAAGAAAAATCTGCCTGTCTCACGATGTCGAACGAAAAATTCGTCTTGACAATTTATATGAAGACCAAACAAATTTCAAATTTTGTTTCACATATAACTTGTCGACATTGTGAGGCAGGCAGAATATGCTTCGAAAAAATGAAATAAAATTCAAAGCTCGTTCGGTATATTTTAACAAAAAAGTTTCAAGTTTATCGGCGAAATAGTTTTTATTTTAATAATGTTGAATAAAATATAAACAAATTTTTGGTAGAAGAAATTTTGTTCCTTCAGATAGATTTTTTGGTACATTTCTGTGAAACTTAGATAATAAGTATGATTTGTTTTCATACTTTTTGCAAGAAAATACAAAAATGTTTTGCTGTGATGTACTAAAAGTCCTTTTTTGAATGCAAATTTCTGCAAAAATGCTCAAAACTATTTTGTGGAGAACTTTTTTTCTTCGTATTGAGCTCGTCGTAATCACTAACTAAACCGCTAAATGAAACGATATTTTAAAATTTATTTGTCAATAGCATTTGATTTCAAATTGGGAAAATAAATTTTTTTTTTTTTTTTAATTAATCCCAATTTTAATTCAAACTTGAAATTTATTTGAAACTTTTGAGTTTGAAAGGACAAATCTCGCTTTTTTCACAAAATTTTTGACAAAAGCCCTATGGTTACATTACTTATAGGGGATGCCATCATAATGTGTGGTTTTTTTGTATATTCATTTTGTAATCGAACTAATACATTGGTGTATCCTGAGAATGTGAGAGAAACTAAGACAATGTCTCTATGTATGGCACCATGGGTACGATACATCTATCTGATTTTTTATTTGAAAAATTGTTTTTCTTATATTCGACTTTGGAAATAAAAATGTTTTCTTTCTTACCAAATTAAATTCTGGTATTGTGTTAATAGCAAAATTAATAATGAGGTAATGAAGAAGTCATATAAAATTGAAACTATTTACGGGAATTTCAAATTTTTGAAAATTTGCTTTTAAACATTAAAATACTTATAATAAAGTTGAATATTGATTTTTCACTATTTTTCGAAAAAAATATCTTAAATTCTAGTTTCAATTTTAACAAGAAAAATCTTCAAGAAAATATACCTATTGTTTATATTTTTTTGAAAGGAAACTTCAAACGAAATGTAACAAAATAAAAACTATTTTAAGATTTTTATTATTGCGAAGAAAAGTCGCAACCAAAATAGGCTTACACAGAAAAAATTATAATAATGTAGTAGGATGCTATAATAATATAAACACATTTAATCATAGTATGAAAGAATGAACCATATGGAAAGAATGAATCATAACAACTATTCGTAATCATATCTATTTTTATCTGTGGCTATATATTTCAATCATACTATGTTTCGCTTAGATTATGTTCACTACAACTATATTTTTTCTCTGCACCTATGGTGGGTACAGCGTTACTTGTTAGCGACTTTAGTTGCCAATTGACCTTTTTAAACCATCTGACTTTTTAAAAGGAACTAAATTGCCACTTTGTGAGAATATGTGCTGTTGCTTGAAATATCTTGATTATATATTAATTCCAAAGAAGAAATTAATTATTTTGAGATTGTTCCTCAATATAGTGATATAATAAAAAACACCGGAGAATTTATAAATGAAATGAAACTGTCAGAAATTATAGCTAAGATAAAACGTATGAATAACTATTTAAAACATAAAATGACGAATTATATATATATATATATATATATATATATATATATATATATATATATATTATAATGAAACTGATTTTACACTTTAATAAGTTTTTAGTAATACTACCTTCAACAAAGGGATTACAGATCTAAACTTTTTTTTTTATAATCATCATTGTTGTTCAAAATTCAAAAACTTTGAAAAAGCGCTAGAAATTACTTAACCTTTTCCAATTCTTTGACTTTGTTGTGGTTCCTTTTTAACATCATGCTATCTTTTAAAGTAATCGGTTAAATATGGATAAATACTACACCTTCTTTGTTGTTGGGCAGACTTTAAAAATTTACATACAGGGTAGTGAAATATTGATGACAAAATTTTTTAATTTTTAAAATTTTTGGGAGGGGTCTGTGCGCTCAACAAAATACATATTTTGAAATATGGATTGATTTTAGTTAACGCAATAGATAGTCTCGAAGTTTGGAAAACTAGAGCGAAAATTAAAAAAAATTATCAATTTTGTGGGAGGCACATTCATAGCCTATAGGGGAATAGCATGGATTGCTGCATGAACTTATTATTATTATTAGTATTTTTAATTTTACACAATAAAATCAAAGGAGCATTAAAAATAAATTTAATAACAAAAATTTAATAACAAAAATAAATTTAATAACAAATTTTGAAAATTACGCAAAAAATACATTTTTTGTTTTTTTTTTGTATTTTCATATAGAAAATTTCAAACAGATATAGGATCGACGATAAATATAATTGATCGGGACCATAAATTTAAGTCAAGTGATATTTTTAGTTTAAGGCAGTACACTTTTGTCAAAACACACTTTGTTAAGGCACTTCGCATGGACAAAAAATTTCGAAAAAAATTACTTGGTTTAAAAAAGAATACCAATGTTAAATATTATTAAATATTATTAAATTTCTTCGTAATAAACTCAACAAAATATAGTTTCGTATAATATGTGGGGAAATAACTTTGATTCAACCCCATTTTTTTTAAATTTTAAAAAATCGCGATTTTTGGTATAAAGAAATTCTTTTTAAATTTGAGTAGAAAACCCTAAAATATGCCAAACTAATACCGTCAGACATTAAAGATATCATATATTTTAATTAATAATAACTCCGTAGGTTTTGATATTACGCCTACATAAACTTCTAGTTTGTAAAAATGTTTATGTGTTCAACTTAAAACCGCTACAACTTTCGCACCCTCTGCATTAAATGATTAACGCGAACTGATTCTACATGCATTCCAGTTATTTTTTTAGATTTAAAATCAAAAAATTTTAATAATGGTCTATAGATATAGGTTACAAAGTTATTATGAATTCTCCAGACCATTAATGTGTTTTATACCAATTATATAAAAAGTGTAAAAACAAATTTTTTATTTTTTAAGAAATATTTAAATGAAATGCTATTTTTAATTGAACCATAATTACTGAAAAATAAATTTTTGTTTCTCCAAACCGCATTTGTTTAATTCAAACAGCCTTTCCATGCTTGGTTAAAAAATTTTGATTTTTTTAAGGCTGTTTCCAAACTCAAATTTCAAACTTTTAACAATTTTGTTAAACAAATTTCAAAAAAGTTGGAATAGAACTAAGCTGGTTTAAAGGCAACACTACAGTAAATCACATTAAAAAAGAACTAGATCAATACATTTTATGGCTAAGCCGTACCTGCGATCTGAATTTTGCGGATTTTTAGAACTGATATTCAAATTAAACAAAATTATTACCTTTTAAGTACTCAATATCAGCATCTATATTGAACTCTTTAAGAAGTTGGAGTAAGTCGTAATTTGGAGGTAAAGCTTCAATAGAAGTTAAATTCATTTGTTGGTCAAATATTTATAAAAAAATAGCACTTAAAAAGTTAAAAACAAATGATAAAGTATTTAAACAACGCACAATAAAAGATTAATGGATATTGCTTGTCGAAACTTGAAAGCAACCGATAGGCAATTAGAGAGTGGCAGATCGGAGAGAGTAAATTTCGTTCCGCTCTTATTCTCTGACAGATTTTTGTTCTTAAATTAAGTGAAATTAGACTTAATTCTAATTTAAAGAATCAGTTAGTTTATTTAAGTACAATTTGTACATATTATTAGAATTTTCATAATTAAATTAATTATTTCATTCATAAAATCAATTCCGTGAATTGAAATTTGTTTTGAAAGATTTTATTTTTATCGAGTTATTAGATACGCTATTTGTATTTAGGGACAAAATTAATACAATTTTTATTATTAGCGGATGGATAAAATGGTGCTAAAATCTTGCAACAGGGGCTATTTACGACATCGAAAAACATATTGAGAAAACAAAATATATTAAAACTTGGTACATAATTTCATTAGGTACTTCAGAACACGCTTCCAGGTCCTAACATTAAAGTCCTTATAACGAACAAAGCAAATCATTTAGGACTTTGATATTGACATCAGTTGATATATGGTTCTATATCTATGTCTTCATGTTTACAAGAAAGTTCAAACAGCCATACAAATAACTTGGGCATCAAAGGGTTAATAACACAAATCTATTTTTAAATTATAATTTGTTGGTTGATAAGCATATTTTAATTTATATTACAAATTCATTGCAACAATAATTTGTTAATTGTTAACAATTTTAAGCAACCAAAATTGCTTTTGAATAGTGAACTTTTTTGTTCATTCTAATTAGTTAATTTTTACATTTTCTAAATACATGTACTGAAAACCCCACACAAATTTCACTAACTGTTAATTTATGCTGAAAATTTTAGTTTTTATCACGCTTCTAAGTTAAAGTTTTGTAGAAAAGTTTTGTTACAAAGAAGGTTTGTAACGTTAACGACATAAAGTACCAATATTAGCTGACTTTAAAGAAACAAAAATCTTTTCACGTGAATAACTTTTAGCGAACCGTACACGGTGGCTAAGAAATGAAGCCAAAAGTCCAATTTTTGTTAACCCTGATTTCCAAAATGTTTATGCCATTCAATAGTAAACATATTGAGAATAAGGCGGCCAAAATATTGGTAATTGTGATCGTGGTATGCTGTTAAGCGTAAAATAATTTATGTTATTTTATAAAAAAAAATCGATTTTTGTAAATTTGATCGGAAGTAAATTTTTGCGCCAATTTTCTTATCAAAAAAATACAAAAATTTTAAATTTTGAAAATTTTGCTTTCACCATATTATAATTTAATACTGATGTATGCTATAATCAACGACACAGATTGAACATAAGTCGGCCTATTTCTAAAAAGGGTTTGGAGTTTACATTTGAGGAATTGGACACATATACTAAAATCTACGATTAAAGCAATCCAAAGAAAGGAAAAAAAACTGTTATTACCTTTAAACACTTTTTTCTATCCTTTAGATCCACATAGAACCATTTTGGATCTTGGATTTTTGTTTTTTACTACTCAGTGTTTTTGACATAATTGCGTCGAGTTAATATAAAAAATTAAAATTAAAAAATATTTGAGGTTTAAGGTCGATTTCTTAAAGGTAAACGTAAAAAGAGAATACCCTATATACATAAGTTTGATTTTAAAATCAATTTTCAATGTTTATATTATAACGATGGTGGTCAGAAATTTCAATTTTACTAATATAAAATGCCAAAATGTACAAAGATGAGCAATTTAATATTTACTTTTCAATGTTTTTTTTTTTATTATTTAAATGTCAAAGTTATTGTTACTGCAAACAGTAGCCGAAGTATAATTTTACTTGAAAAAAGGTGACCAAATTATTTTATTAACATAATTTAACATACTACTTGCTAAATAAAAAAATCAATATTTTTTTAATAAAATAATTTATACAATTTTTGGTTTTGAATAAATATTCAAAGAATATTTATTATAAAATCAGTAAAAATATTATTAAAATATATTTTTCAATATTCAATTATTTTTCTACAATTAAAAATGTTACATAATAATATCATGTTATATTAAAAAAACACTTATTCCAAAATTGTTGTAGCTTCACGTTCATTTTTCTCATCACCTTCTAACTAAACTGACAAATTGACCTAAAAAGAGGAAACTGCGTTATTTATATTATAAGAAAACTTCAAATTGAATATATCATATGTTTTAAATATAAGTATATATAAATATATATTTACATATAACTATATATATCCGCTTCATAGTATATAATATGCCTGTAAAAACACTACATTTAATTGCAATTCAATAACCGACATTGATGCTTATCTTGTTCCAATTTACTCTAAGTATTGGGAAATATACTTCCATTATATGCAGTATATCATTTTAGGTATTTATATCCTTCTCGAGAAGAGATATAACAATACATGACTTTGAATCAACTAAGAAAATTATAGTCGGTAAATTCCAACCATATAATATATTACATCGTTTTCTAAGCGTTATAAACAGTTTTCAAAAATTCGTTATAAGGGGACTGTAGTTAATTTTTTTAAACTTATGTAAAACTTTATTAAAAATTGTATCTCAATACTAATATTTATATGAACATATACGGAAGCTGTGATTAACGCAATGGACTATATACATATTTAAAACGCTTTAGTCTATATAAACAGAAGCCGGGCGGTACATGTACGGATCCTTGGAGAAATTATGAACAGATTATCAATAGAATTTGTCTTTAGACAAAATTCATAAAAATTAACATTGGCAGACCTGTAATTCTTGCAAACGGACGAATATTGCTAAATCGTCTCTAAGTCGTTAAGTAATATTAGTGGTTTTTGTCGGAATTTTTCCTTCCGCTATAAACTATGGCTCAAACGCAATAAACCGTCGAGCTTGTGGTGATGTAAGGTTTTAAAATTGTAATATATTAATTGTATTTTGCCTGTAAAAGAATGTGGCGATTTATTGTATTGTTTAGTGTTGCCAGGAAGTGGGAAAAAAGAGACTAAATTGAATTTTAAAAGAGGTCAGAAAAGGCTAAATGACCCCAAAAATAAGGATAGAAAAAGGCATAATTCATATGTTTTGACGTGATTTATCGTAATTTTTGAATTATAACTTTTTTTGTTTTATTATTTCCAAATTTTTGGATGATTTTTCGCTTTTTTAAGAATTTTGTTTGAAAATAATTATCTATAATAATCGATTATATAGGCCTATAAAATCAGATAATTTATATATGATTTGGAGATTGAAGCGCTGTAGGCGAAAATTAGACTAAAATAAATAATCTCGATTTTTTTTGTGGGAATTAATGCACCAAAGTGCTTAAATTGATAATTCTGTAGAAATAAAATAGTAAAAGCAAATAAGAAATTATTTTCTTCTTTGTTGAAGTACTAAAATTTTAGACCTTTTAAGGCAATTTTAAGAATCTAAAAAGGCTAAAAAAAGCTAGACGCTAAAACGAAAATTCTCAGGCTAAAACAAAATAAAAAGGCTAGATTTAGCTTTTTTTAAAGCTAAACTGTCAATACTGCTCTTTTAATTTCAATTGAAAAAATATATATGCATAACTTGCATATATTTTGTTTCTACTTATTCAATCAATTTGTCAAAATTCAAAATTGTTTTTGCATTACCATTAAGGTTTTAAATTATTTACATTTAATAAAAAAAAAGAAATAATGAAATCAAATATATTTTTATTATATTATAATTTTTGATTTATAAAAAAATCTAGTTATAATTTTTTCTGTGTGTAAATAAAAAGATTGAAATCAATATATTTTACAGAACCGAAATTACGCTACTTTAGCGTTTAGTATGTCACTGAAATTTCCAAATATGTTTGCATCCACAATAGCGAAAAAGTCATAACTAAATAAATAATTTGTTCCCGTAGCCAATGTTGTGCTGAAGTATGTAAAAAATGCAATTTTCGTGACATATTAAACTTTGAAGCGATAAATAAGGAAAACTCTTAAGGAGTTGGGAATCTTTATTAAGCTAATATTTCTATTTCTATTAAATCTGTAAGTTATGTGTTTTTTTTTATGAGTCATTCTGATTTTTTGGTCACCTTGTTATCCAGATTACTGGCATGAGAAGTAGAAAATAAAAACAAAGCACCAGAAAAGGATGCATATACTCTTACAAGTATCCATATATTTATGAATGTACTCTCGTTCCATTAACATGATTAAACGGATAGTTATTTGTCTGCTTGAGTAATTATGGTTCAGGTGACTGTTTTCTTTTTTCTGTAATTAAAAACTACCCATGATAAATTAAACACAAACCAACGAACATCAGTATATTGTTTTGCATGAATAATAAAAAATATATATAAATATTATTGATTTTATTCTCTAAGTTTACCAATTAAAGGAACAAACAACAATTTGAAATGCATGAAAAATGAAATAAGAAAAATTGGAAATTATAGTTTGGGGGAGACTTAAATAAATTTTTAAATCCTAACTTAGTAGAAGAAATATGTTTACTTCCTGAGCACCTTAACGAACAAATTTACTAAAAGAAAAATGCTTTCACTTTTTTTTTTAACTACTGAGAGTTATGTAAAATAATTACAGAGATTGACCAAGATTCTTTATTTTTATTTTTTCTATTTAAATTCTTGTAAACAAAAATATTTTCTTTATGTCAATATTACAAACAACCCTAAAGCAGACAAAAAAAAGCAACAAATATGATTTAAAGAAAATATGTTACAAAATGAATGCAAATTTTTTAAATTGAATTTGCAACGTAAAAACATACAAAGTGTTTAAAATACCTAAGGGAGTGAAAACTAAAAGACATCCTGTATTACGCATGACAGAACGTGCATGATTACCCCAACATTCTACTCTATTTTTTAAACTTGACAAAAAAAAAAAAAAATTAATGAATGAATTCGGTACAAAATAAAAAATACCTGAATCAAAACAATAGGGTGATCTATTTAGAGATTTTTTAATCATAAATAAAACACTTAAAATATATTTGGATATCGGAATATTTATTATGTCTCGTAAGAATATTATCTAACATTTACTTTTTAAAAATATTTTTATTCAAATGTTGGCTGCGACTACGCTGTAGGTGTTCAATTTGAAACGTACAACTTTCGATCTCACTTTCTAGCATTGCTACCGGTATCTCTTGAATTACGCGAGTAATATTAGCTTCCAAGCTTTGAATCGTAGCTGGCTTATCGATGAAGATTTTTGAATTCATATAACCCCAAAGAAAATATCCAGAGGTGTAATATCATGATCTAGAGGGTCAGTTGACAGGTTCGAGGTACGAAATTCGCCGCTTATGAAAATGATTTCTTAATAAAGCCATTGTTTCGCTCTCTGTATGTATCATATCAGCGACTTTGTGAACGAGTTGGATTTTGTAAGCATTTAACCAAGATCCTGGCAGAAAATACCGCAAGTTGTTCTATACAATACGCCAAGATGCTACGCACGACATCAAATCGATTAGTCGCGGTCTTCACATACTTTCCTCGCTACAGCCGCAATATCTTCCTCACTACGAGATGGATTGCATTACGTGTACTGAGACCCAAATTTGTGAATGGTATTGGCAATAAAGGTCGGTAATACAGACCATAACAATGCTGCAATGTATGATCGAATATTGGTCCTTCCGAATAAACCCTTTACAGCCTAATCTCGGCCAATATTTAATAAAAATTATTTTTAAAAAGTAAATGTTAGAGAATCTTCTTTCGGGTCATTATAAATATTCCGATATTCAAATCTATTTTAAGGGTTTTATTTAAGATTAAAAAGAACCTCTAAATGAATCACCCATTATGAGTAAGAACATTACTAGCAGCATTTATGTACAAGTACAAATTTATTTCTATTGAGGACAAGTGAATGTGTGTGTTAAAATGTGGATAAAAATTAAAGTGCAATTCAAATATCAAGGATACTTGTTCAAACATACTGGCATTTAAAAAGACACAATGTCAAGGGGGGGTTTTGATGTGTATTTTTGCTACTTTTGTGTGTTTAATAACTATTAAAAGAAAATTTAAAATATATAATAAATAAAAAATAAAGATTTTTTTTTTAAATTGCAGTTGTTATATTTTTAAAAATAAATGTATAAATAATGTAGTAAAGTAAAAGTTTTATTTTATATAGGCTGATTACATTTTTTTATAAACATTTTGATATCTTAACCTTAGAGTACTAATGTTCGTCGATTTCACCACTCACATTTTGTAGTTTATCTTTTTACTTGTTGCAGCGATTAAGCTGAAATTGTATATAAGTATTGGTATAAAATTCACATTTTTTAGTTCTTGGTAGTGAAAGTTAGTGTTTTAAGACTTAATTAGTTGGAATTTTCCAGCTTTTTGATGATTGCTCAACGTCCAACCAAAATAAATATTAATTTTCGAAAAACAAATCAAAATCGATATAGAAGCTGTAAAAACAATAATATGCAAAGTGGATATGAAAAATAAATAATTACACAATAGATTGAAAATTTTATCAAATTGTATCAATTTCAATCCTCGTAATCATGTTTTGAACTTAAAAAAAATAATAATAATTAAAATTTAAATATTGATTTGTGGATATTGTTCGGCCTATAATTTATAATATTTATATATTTATAATTTATAATATTTCCGTACAATTAAATATATTCTATAGCGTTAAAAAATTTAAAAATCAATCGAATTATGTTTTATTCTTTTCAACCAAACGTACGTTTCAAAAAAAATCTTACAAACTTTCAAAAGCTCGGAATTCAAAAATATAATTAAATTTCAAAAATTTCAAAGGCAGATTATTTAAATTGAAGCCATATAAAATGACACATTCTTAGCTCTTATACTTATGCCCTTAATTTCAATAAATAAATATCTATTATGTAAATAAAATCTGGTACATATGTCAAACTTAATTCGAATTTGTGGAAGGTGGCAATAGTTGTACAAAAACAACAATATGGCGTATTCATTTTTGTTTTTATATATGCAGTTTGACAACTGTAACAACCAAAATTATAATCAGATGTTTCACTAAGGTTAATTTGTATATATTCACACTGATTTTGACGTTCGATTTGATAAAAATTTTCCTAATGTAGACACTAGGTAAGAAAACACTTGAGGAAGCAGGAAAAGAAATTCAACCTCGAACTTGTTATTGAACAATTACAATATTACCCTTCTACAATATAACGGGATAATTAATGCATGTTTACACAAATTCAAGACGTTTACTTACCGCACTTCAATCACCATATTTAGGAAAACTCCACTATCTGCCTTACGTTCTATCGGATTCTATAACTCAAGAAAGAAATATATTATATTATTTTATTTTTTAAGAATGCTGTCACATTTTTAATTTTTGTTTTTTCATAATTCAAAAGCTTTATTATATGAATTAATATTTTTATAAAGTTCAAATATAAAATTTAATAAAAAGTTTATTAAAAAATGTTATGGGATATTTTTTTTTTTTTTTTATTAAAAAGCACCATTTTAGATCCCTTATCAAAATAAATGCAGATACGTAACCCAATCAAAGCTATATAAAATACAAATTAAAGGAGGATCGATATGTTTTATATGTAATAGTACTTAATCGGGATCATAATTCTGATTTAACCTACCTTTAGAATATCGAGTAAATGCTGTTAATAAAGAAAAAGTTATATATATTAATTAAATAACTATAAAATGAATCTTTTAGTTACAAAAATACAAACCCAAAAATGTTAAAAGTTCCCTTAAATTAAAACGCGTAATAAGTTATCAGTGCCGCTTGATTACGATAGAAGTATAGCTCTAACAGCTGCAGATTAGTATATATTTTCACCGATTTCAATTAGTGCCTTGAGTGTACCTCTACGATTACGATGAAATGTTAAAGACATCTCAGCCTGTAAATGCTTTTGATGCAATTTTTTATTGAAACCTATTTTTCTCTTACCTACAACAAAATTGATTTACTTATCATAAATATAATTTGATATAAAATTTTTAAAAATGCTAATATAAAGTACTTAAAATTTTAGATCGATTTTAAAGAGTTATAACATTTGTGGGTTTTAACATTCGAAAATCTTTTTTGATCACGTGATACTTTAGTTTCATTGAAATTAGTTTCATTGAATATACGGTGCCTAGTGGAAAAGGCGCCTCTTAAAACTATTTCCGTTTTTTCTCCCCAAGTTTGTGCATCTTCTGCTATTGGCGGAATATTAACGAAGTGTATCTCAAACGGTTCATAATTACAAGGGCAATAAACTTCCATTCTTTATTTTATAATACTGGAAACGGCGTAGAAAAACTGAAATAAATTTAAATTTTGAAAATTTCGGTTTCACCACTTGTCCACAATATAATTCAACACTATTCAACGATCACAGAAAAAGAAAAAAAAATATTGTTATTTTTAAACAAGTTTTTTGATTTTTTACCACATGGAATCATTTCCGATTTTGAATTTTTGTTGTTTTACTCGCAAAGAGTTGTTTACATAATTGCATCAAAAGAAAAAGAAATATTTTTTTAAATCAGAATTAAAAAGAGAATTCCCCATATAAATTTAAATTTTATATGAAATTTCCTTTAATATTAATTTTATGTATCACTTAATATTTTGATTTTTTTATTTGAATTTTATATTGACTTTTCTTAACCGACAACTGATTTAAGAAAAAACTGCATGTGGATTACTATATTCTTTGTCTGACATGGAGTGTATTAGAAATATTTAAATAAAAGTTGTTGAAGTTTTAAAATATAAATAAAAATAGTTTTGTTGTAGTATCTGAAGAAATATGCCGAATAAAAGATTTAGTAGGCCCATAAAATAAATATGCAAAAATGCCTAAACGGATAATTCTGTAGAAAAATATCATTAATAGTAGATAAGAAATAATTTTATTAGTAGCTGATATGCTGCAATTTTAGCATTTTTGTGGTAGTTTTAAAATCAAAAATGGGCTTGCCAATTTAGCCTTAAAAAGGGTAACCAATTTTTCTTTTTTGGTTTTGAAAAATTCGAAATTATGTACAAGATTTTAGTGGTTAAAAGTTTAATTTGATAAGTGGCGATAAAATTGTTTATAATATTTTTATAGATAACTTTTGAACTATAAAATGTTTTTTGTGTCACAAAAAGGCTTCATATTTTACTCCATTATTCCCTTATAGTGTTTGAATTAAAAATATAAGTAATTAAAAAAATATGAATTTATGATTCGTAAATTTCAGAGAATATTGAACAGATTTTAATAATTTAAGGTGTGTTTTTATTTAGTTATTATCATCTAAAGCATTTCAAACAAATAAATGCATTTCAATGAAATTAGTTAAAACTCATGACCTGAAAAGCACGAAAGGTTTTGCTAACAAGAATATCAATTTTCCATAAATTGATCTAATTATTTTCTTAAATATCAAAATTTTTAACTAATCTTATAAAGGGCACAATACCAAAGTTCGATATTTTTTTACAAAAATAAAATAAATACTTCACTCTTATTTGATTTCAAATAATAAAAGTTTTACTTTTCATTACTTATAAAAATAAGAAATTGTAAGAAAAATGACAAAATTTTCAAATGAAAAAAACTAACAAATTTTCAAAAATTCGAAATATCCTGCAAATTTTGAGATATTTGGAAAAAAAGACGTTTTGGTGATAGTTGGTGCACTAAAGATCTCATATCTACCTTAATTTTAAGTCAATTTAGAATTTTATTGAACGAAAAAAGCAAAAAGCTTTTAAACTTTATTTAAATCTTTTATATTTGCTAAAAACAAATAAGAAATAATTTACTATATTTTTTAAATTAAATTTACTTTCTTATTCTAGAATAACAGTAAAGATATCAAGTTCTAAATTCTATTTCATTTACAATAAAATAAGGTGTCAATCTTTCAAATCATTTAAGTACTCAAAAAATTATTTAAAAATTTTATCAAATTATTTTCAATATATTTTTAAGCAAATCACTTTGTGCTTTATTTGAAACATACTTGGGCAAAAATAAAAACGTTCAAGAAGTCTAAATAAATTATTCCATATAAAATCTAATAAGTTCTAAAATGTTTGTTCAATTCAATGAAAAATAAATGTTGTTATGCTTAAAAAGATTATTTAAAAATATTAAATCGTTGCATAGCCATTCGAAGAAAAATTTATATTAAATTGCGTTAGAGCTTGAAAAATCTAATTTTTTTAAAATGTTTAAAAATTTTCTTTCAATATTTGACCTAAACATATACAATTGTGTATGGATAACAATCTTGATACTTTTACTTTCCAAAAAATTTTAAAAGTAGAAATTAACAAAACAATAACAGAATCTATCCAGAAACTTATCAAAGGACGGCTGTTTTGAGCATAATTCAATATTTTTAGTACTTTTGAGTTAAAAAATTATAAATATTTTAAACTAACCTTTTTTTAAGATTTTTTTTTTCGAAAAGCTACAAGTTTTAGCGTCTAAAATAAAATTGTCTCAAAATACGCAAAATTTTCATTATGTATATTTTAATATCTAGCACAGGTATTATATTTTTTATGAAAAAATTTAGGGAAATTTAATATTTTAAAAAAAAATTCATAAATATATTATATAGTTACACAGAGAAATAAATCATATATTTGAAAAGCTTTTTCATAAATTTTTGAATCTAAAATGACTTTTTTCCCAATTTTTTTTCATAAAAAAGTACACTTTTATTCATAGGTATTATTAATTTCTATTTAATGAAAATTTTACGAATTTTGCAAAAATGTTGCTAAAATTTTAATTTAGTTTTATTAGGTTTGATTCAAATGATAAACAAAAATAATATTAACAATAAATCCTTTTAAATTGCAATTTTCCAATAAAAATATGTTAAAAAATAATGTTTAGAAATTTTAATAAACTTGATTCTGTTATGTTCTTCTGTTCCCAATATGTGGCTAAGAATCATAAAAAATTCTCCAAATAAAATTTCAAAAATGCATTTACAAATTGAAAATATAAATAATTTTCTTGAAGTCTTCTTGACTTTTGATTCATTTCAAAAAATGTAAAAGAAATTAATTTTAAGACAATATTCTTAAATAATATGAACTAAAATCAATGAAAGTAAATTTTTATATTTATGCGTAAACTTTTTTCGGAGTATATATAGTAAAACAAGTATTAATATCCTCTACATACAGTATGTCAAAAAATTGTTTTTGCAACGAAAAGAAAAAAAAAATATTATTTTAACTTTATTTTACAAAATTCGCAAATGTTTTGAAATATTGTAAATTTTTGTTACATTTTGTTTTGTATATATTTCTTTAACGGAATTTACCAAAAAGGAATTCATTATGATTGCAATTACAAAAGTATAGCAACAAAAACTACACATATATATTTAAAAAATGTGAAACAAAAATACGTAAAAATATACATTTCCTACACTTTTTACTTAAAATCTTTTCCAAATAATTTTTATTTTTTATAATTATAATATATTTCCCTCGAAATTCATGCTTTTTTTAATTGCTTTCACCTTACAATGAGTGTCTTTATAAAGTCCCATCTTATTTCAAAGCAATTGCTTTTATTTCAACTTTTATTTAAGTATGTTTGTAATGCAAATATTCATATAATATATTATATAAGTAAGAATGCGTACTATATGTGTGCTTAAACTACAATAGTAAAAGTTAATTTTTATCCGGATTAAAAGTGCTCATGGCACAAACAACTGCGAAAAAGTACAAAACTCATGATTAAAATAAAACCTGTTGAAAAGATTCTTCAACAATGAAACGTTAAAATACATACTTGAACACATACATCACTTAATCTAGATGAATATAAAGAAATATGAAAAAAAAAACATTAATATACATATACCGCACACTGGAACGAATCAAGTAATTTGCAGACAGTAAAAATTGTAATTCATTGGAACAAATGGATTTATTTGCGATATAATGAAGAAAAATAAATCAGATTTATTTATGATGTTGGATCCTTATCTGAAAATTAATAGTTCATTCATTCAACAGATAATGCCAAAATATTCTAATAAAAAATTATTATTATTTTTTAATATCACATAAAAAAAATCTGATTTTTTACTTATGTGATTTCTTTTTCGTTCAACTGTGCGATGTTTTACCTACATTGTAATTTAATACATACTGACATATTCAAAATACTACGTAGAAATTCTTGTACTAACATTTATACGTGTGTATACAAAATTTATGTATTTGTAAGCTATGTACACATACTTGTACCTCTATATGTATATTTCGTAACAGTTATGAGTTTGTAGTACATGACGGAAGTGCTTTTAACCTTTCTTAAATATTTCCTTATTATTAAACGTTGTTTTTGTATAATCTCTTGATGTAGTGACCTTTGCAAATAAGTATTTGTTTTTTTTCACCGGTTTGTTTTTACATAAATATACACATATTTGTATTAGTGAAGTAGTCACATATTTATGTAGTTCAATGTACACGTACTTTGCGTATGAGTAATATTTAATATACAATTCAAAACTATAAATCATACGCAAATAAAAAATGTTACTATTTTTTTGATTCAAACATTTTTATACCCATCATCAGTGTTGCCAATTTAGCCTCTTTAGTGCTAAATGTAGCCTTTTTATTTTGCTTTTAGCCTGAAGATTTTCGTTTGAGATTCTAGCTTTTTTCGTGACCTTTTGAACTTCCCTCGTAGTTATATGAAATGCAACACTATACCCATCAAGTACCACCTATTAATAGACTACTGTCAAATTTTGAGCAAGCGTCGTCATTTAATTTGCGTAAAAATAGGATTTTTAGAGGTCCTTAAAATAGGCATTTGTTTGGTCAATTATTTCATCGTTGGAGCTGAATCTCTTTCCACCGAGCCACTTCTTTATGTTTGGAAATAGGAAGTAGTCACTAGGGGCTAAATCCGGAGAATATGGCAGATGAGGTACCCATTCGTAGCCCAATTCATAGAGTATTGAAATTGAGACTGCACACGTGTGCACCCGTGCATTATTTTGATGAAAAATAACTTTTTTCTTGACCATACGGGGTAGTGTTCTTTTTAAATCCTCATTAAATCGGTCTAATAAGTTGGCATAATATTCGCCGTTTATCCCAAATATGTTGCCATCATCTTATTGGCCGACATACTTACCTTGGCCTTCTTCGGAACAGTTTCACCCGGAGAAACCCATTTTTTAGACCGCTACTTGGTCTCCGGAGTACAGTAGTGTATCCATGTTTCATCCGCAATTATAAAACGCCGCAAAAACTCGGATTGCGTTTAAACAATTCCAAACAATCCTTTGAAGTTGTCACACGTTTACTTTTATGGACAATTGAGAGCAAACGTGGCATCCATTTTGCAGACAACTTTCTTAAACCCAGCTGATCATTTAAAATCGAAACCACACTGCCATATGAAATCGAAATTCACTTTTTTCCATTTTTAGAAAAATACACGAGGTTGTATGTTTTGAACAGCTGTAAATGACGACACTTGCTCAAAATTTGACAGTAGTATATTAATAGGTGGTACTTGATGGGAATAGTGTTGCATTTCATATAACTATCACTTCAAAGCATTGGTTTTTTATATGAAAGATAAGCCAAATTTGTATGGGAATATTCTTGCCGATTTTTCATTGGGTCTTTTACTGGAAGCTGTTCTGTATTTAGTTTTTAAATCAATTAAAGTATCTATAAAATGAAAGTAGAAAAGTAATGACAACGAGAAAATAATAAATAAAGTAATAATAATAAAACAAAATAACTTTTTTCTAGCCTTATTTTTTGGAGCATCTAGCCTTTTCTGGGCTTTCTTAAAATTAATTTATCCTTTTTTCTCTCACCTCCTGGCTACACTGCCCATTATCAAAAGCTACGGATACAATTGTGTAATTCTGTATGTAACACATCAAATATTCGTCTAAGACCTAATAAAGTATACACATACGAGTATATTCTAGGTCCTTGTTAAAATTTGAGACGATATAGATATCCCGTCCGATCGCTGAGTGCGATCCATCTATGGGGACAAAATTTGGCTCAAATATTTATCTTATATTGGTGTTGAAAATGGATAAAATCGGTTCATATATAAATTAATGTCCATCGCACAGTGTAATTTTTAGGTGGTAATTGATTAAAAATTAATAATTTTTGAACGGGTGAACATTTTTATCTGCGACTTTTTTTGTTCTTTTGTAAAAAATTAGCTATAGCCAACAATACATTAATTATCAGATATTTCCATATTTTGTCTTTTAATGATGTAATATACAAATTACGATGAAATTCATTCAAGGCATTTTAAAATGTGAGAATACGTGTGAATATAAATGGTATCCAAATATTATCTGCTATTTCGTCTTCCATATATATATATATATAATATTTTCACACTATGTTCCTAAAAGATAAACAAAAGTGTTCTGTTTAATAAAAGATCTTCATATAATGTTCACATTTTTATTAAAAATAAAGTTAAATATTTTATTTAATTGAAAATTCTCTCTACCGTTATGTCCATATTAGGTTTTTCGTGAAAATATTCACATTAGGCGCAATTTAAGCACATAGTCTCATTGGCCTTTTGGTATTTTTTTTTTTTTATTTTATGTACTTTTTTTATGGTATGTTAAGAGTTTCCTTTTCTTTTCCCTTAACAAATTTATATTCTTATTTCGATTTATAAAATACTAAATAATACGATCTTTTTTACTAAAAACATACATACAGTCTTGCACTTTCTTGCAGCTAAATTACATATGAAACAAATGAGGATAACTTGCACTATAAGCCCGCATAAGTAGAACTTTTGGTTGGTTGTAGTAATATATTTAAAAGTCTGGGGAAAAATAAAGGCTTTTTTTAACTAAAGAAGAATATGTTGAAATTATCGGAAATTGAAAATAAAATTTGCACTAGACTAGACATGATCACATCAATCAAATAAAATAATGAAAAAGTAAATGTGTTTAACCATATCGAAATACTAAAAATTTTCCAAACAAAAATTTTTCTTTCACTCTTACTAAATTTAGCCGATTTTGAAACCAAATATCTTTTCAACAAAAAGCAATAAAAGCAAAAAAAGATTTATAAATTTAAACACTAAGATCAATATTACACTTTAAATTAATCAAATATTGATTTTTATGTTTTTACTTATTTTTGAACACTAACACCCCAAAAAAATGCATAGTGCATCGTAATTTTTATTTACATATATTTATCTCGATGTAAAGTCAAAAACTAAAAATGTCCACTTTACCGCCCACATCCCATATAAAAAGGTTGCACATAGTTTGTATATAAGATTTGGCCTAGCCGAATATAATATTTTTACTTCTTATTGGAGTTATAACAGAAAAATGTATTTTTTAACTCTGAATTTTACAAAAAAGCTTCTAGCCTTAAAAATCAAAAATAAAAATAAAATTACTTTGAATTGAAAAATGCTATCAATGGTATTATACGCAAAAAATATAAATAGAAAAATAATAAAAAATTAAGTCCGAAATTAGTAAGAGGCGAAAGTGAATGATTTCATTGTCTCTCTTTTACTTTCGCTATTTCTTCATTACTATTTTTTAAATTTCTAACCTAGTTTTTCTTTTATGTTGCAGTTTAAGTAATTTGTGTACAATTAAAAATAAAGATGCCCACAATGAAGTCTTTTTTTCATTTACTATACCATATATATTTGTTAATTTATACAACTAATTAAATTACAATACGGAAATATATTTTACGACTTTTGTTTCTTCAATGCATGTAAGTATTTGTAATCTAAATACACACAATTTTCAACGTAACTGGATTTCATTAAATGAAGAAAATATGTATATTTTAAGTTTTTTTTTTTTTTTTTTTTTGTTCATTTGTGGGGAGCAAGTTATTTCGTTCGAAAATGTTAAGAGATAATTTAGGCGTATTTGCTATACACTGGCACAATACTTGTGAACCTATAGAAAGAAAATTATATACACAGATTAATTTATTTACTCTTCCCCATATTAAGTTACAAAGTAGAAGAAATATTTATGATAAATATTACAATTTAACAAATTAGTGAAGCAAAATCAAGCACAATTGTAATGAGGAAATAACTGGGAAATAAAATACACTTAGAGAATTTAAGTTTACTAAAAATATGTCTAATAATTTATTTGACTGTATTAATAATAAAAATAAACTGAATAAAGTAAATGTCCGATTTTGTAACTATTTATTTTGTTCGTAAAAGTAAAATTTGTTCATTAATATAAAGAAAATTTTTATTCAGTGTATTTTATGATATAATATTATAAGAATTGGGTTTTTTAAGTAAGAAATAATTATATCTTCGTTATACCCTACAGATAGAAGTGTATAATCCATCCGTACTTTTTTAACGTTTGAACTATTAGATAAAAAATCATCAACAGTGATGTAGTTGATGTGTCTTTATTTAAGAATAATTCTGAAAACATCATAAGGTATTTTGAATTCTGCTTGACTGCTTGTAATTTTCATACTTGTTCTTTTTCACGCTATTGTTTTATTATCCATTCTTGACTTATCTGTGCTTTATTGCGAAATTTTCTACTACAAATGAACTTCTTTAGTTTCTTGTTTTCTTTTGATTTCAAGTTTTAATTTTGTAGATTCATTGATGTGGAAATGAGTTCAATTAAAGAAATGAATTACAATATTTTGTGAAATGTTTTTAATCTTTTTAATTTAATTACTGTTTTATTTTGCATTTATAATTTTTTATATAAAGCCCAAAATAGAAGGAGCCAAAACAAATATTAAACAATTTTGAAAAATCTGCAGAATTTGCACTTAAAAAAGTTAAATAGTGCCATTTTTAAGAGTTGAATTAGATAATTTTTAATTATATAAGAAAAGCGAGTATTTTAAAAATATATATAAACCATAGGCATCTTCGGCCTCCAGCCACTTGTTGGCAATGAAAGAATTTTATGCGGCCCGGGTTACTACTTGTAAACAGTAATTTAATAATACGTGCTTATAAAAATTAATTTAGAAAATAACAACAACATAAAACAGGTGTTTAATTGAGTTACAATTTATTTTTCTATTGAGTTAATATTTAAATAATAACTGCTATTTTTTTAATACAAAAATCTATCAACACCATTTCAAAAATCAACAGAAACTTTCAAATTTTATGTTGTATTTACTTTTTTAAGAAAATACCGTGCGATAGCATTTTTGCTCTCATTTCTTCAATTGCTGATAATTTTTTTCCTTTTGAAGGACTTCAAAATTTTGAATGTAAAAAATTTTAAGAAATTGATTTAATTATTTCTATATAATATTCTTTAGCAATATTATCGGAGAAAATAGATTCGTTGGAGCAACCGAATGTATTTATTGCAGCGATTTACATGACATTAAGCACATAGATACTTCGATCTCCAGAAGAAATTTTAAGATATACCAGATCATGATCGGACGGGGTATAGCGGCCGATCATGATATGTGAAAATTATATTTTACTCATTTTTTGACTCAAAGACTGAATCGCTTCACACGAAATTTAGCACACGTACAGTTTTAAATGAAATATAGCTTATGCAATTTATTTTTTGGATACCAAGCCCCTTATTGCGCCTACCTTTTCTAACAAATTATTTGACTTAATTTTTCTGCTTTTTTGACCAATCCACTGAATGGATTCACGTGAAATTTGGCACACATACAATGCAGAAGGAACTGAATCATATAATTTCTATTTAATGGATATCACGCGTCCTTTTTACGCCCACTTTTTAAATTAATTAATATACAGTTACGGTCAATAAAATGGGGTCCAATGTATTTATTTTAAACTTTATGAGTTTTCTAAAACATATTAAGCAAAACTATTAAACATGTAACGCCAAATCATTGCGAGTACATTATCACAAAAGCGATACATTATCTCAACCGATGTTAATAATTAGAAACTGAAAAAAGATAAGAACTATAAATAATCTTTAATTCTGAGAACAATTTTTATCAAAAAGTATCTATGGAATAACATCGTCAAAAAATATGGAGAAAATCTAAGTCTGAACAAATGTTATGTACAGATACCGATTTTTAGAGTTAAATAATTTTAGTTTTAATTAAAGGGCAGTACTTAAGAGCAATTTAGGAAGGTTTAATGTAAATAGACTTCCTCTGGAACAGAAAATCTTCAAAAAATTTTATCATGTCGGGAACTTTTAATTTCATTAAGTCGATTCAAAATTTATCAAGAACATAATTCTCTTCTGGGAACCTAAGAATGTAATTGGAGGAAATAATATTTGTCTCTAAGATCATTCTTAAGCTCCTTGATACTAAGATATTGACCAGACAATTTGCTATGGCAATAATCAACACCAATATATTACTGACACCGTAATCATTAATTCCACATGGAGTATAAAAAGTTCTTAATTCTGTATTTGTTGGATCCTTACGAAAATTTTTTGATACAATTTAATATTTGTAGTTCATTTACAAAAAAAAAAAAAAAAAAAAAAACGTTAATTTTTACTTCATTTTACGTAATTTTTTACTTAGGGTACATGAGAATACTATTTGTGGGTTTCTCTGGTTCATATTATAAAACTAGGGCATTCCAAAATAGTTTTTTGAATAAACTTAGTTTCGACCAATTGTTTCATCATATTCTCAGAAGAAATTTATATTTTTAGTGAATTTAGAATCGACTTGAAAATAAAATTATCTAACTACACTGATCAAATTCTGTATACAAAATTTGCTTGAATTTCGATTTCTCCAATATTTTTTACCTCCTATTTTATGGATCCTTTTTGATACAAATATTACTCAAAATTAAAGATCTTTTTTTTTTCAATTGTTAATATCGTTATCGAGATTTAAAATAAGTAAACTTTGGAAAAAGAATTTACAAAATTAAAAAAAAAAAATGACGAATTTACTTGTTTCGTTATAGAAGTTATAGAAGTAATGGTAAAGGATATTATTTTTTATAGGTTTATAAATTAATGCATTAGTAATGATTCGGCACTAAAATTTATTTTGCTGTGCATAAAACTTCGTCAAAGACTCAAAAATTTTAAAATAATTATACTTGACTCTATTTTTTATCCTTACGGAAGTAACTTATGCTGATAGGTCCTTTTCATTAAATGTCACAATCCTCTTTTGATTTATTCGATATAATACATATTTGTGACGACATCATGAGAAAATTGCTGAACTGATGCACATCTTTAGCAGAAAGATATTACGTTATCCGAAATAAACTTAAGGCTTTATCAAATCCTTGTTTGTTTAAGCCTACTTTTTGTAAGGAAATATTTTACTTAATATTTCATGTAATCTCTACTTAAATTCACATAGGTTTTGGCTTATCTGTATGTATATACTTTAGGAGGAATAAAAATTCTTTTGTTACTTTTTTTTGTGGAAAAATTCAGATGTTGATTGTGTATTGAAAATTCTAAAAATAGCAAAACGAGCTACTCAATTAGAAATACGACCTTCACTAGGTCATTTAAAAAGTATATTTTCACTGTCACATCGTGTCTATTTGCAAAAAATCATTTAAAGAATTTATCACTTGCGCTGAAAGATTTAACTTGATGGATTTTCATAGATTTTGTAACAAAATCGTTTTTTATTGAAAACTAACTTATCGAGTTTTTTTTACCTCTCCTGTAAAATTTTAAGAAGTGTTGACTGACTGTTTTGCATTTTAGTTGACGATGTATTAATTGGAACCAAATATGTAAATCTAACGTAAAAATTATCAGAACAGAGTCCCACTGACCCTCAGGAACAGATAAATAACTTCTCACATTTGACATGACCGTTTTTACTATTTTTATTAAAAAGAGCTTAATAGCTAATTCTCTACTAAATAAAAACTTCTTTAAGAATATATAAATATTTCGTACGTTTATAGAAATCAGTTCTAAGAAGAAATTAAGTTTAATTTTTTAATAAAAGCCAGTCTAGAACCTTCTTTTTTTACCTATTTCGTATCAAATTTTTGACTTTATTCCATATGTTCTAAAGTTTCGAAGCTGGGATTAACAAATAGAATAGGAATAGGTTTTTAGAAACGGTAGGGATTTAAAAATCGTTTGTAAGTATCTATTATAAAACAAAAATCTTCTATTTTGGAATTGAATTCCAAATAATAAATTATAATGATGGGATAAATGAACTAACAAAGAATATGTGACAAATACATAACTTAATTACTCTTTTACCGAAAATTTGCCTATTTGCAACTGTTAAGTGTTGTAACATATGTACTTTACAGTAATAGGTATCCTTAGCAACATATTTTATATCATGTCCTTGATGTTGTCTATTTGAACTACAGGGATCAAAATTCGGCTTAGAATCACTTGAAGAACTTTTTTTAGTCACGTTATCCATGCTTACTGTAGATTGATCAACTGGCAAATTACTTCGCTATTTTTATTTTCACCAAGTTTTTTGGAATTATAACTAAAATAGTTCTCTTGATATGTTATAATCTAATATCATATTCATGACAGCTAATTAGTTTGATAAAAAAAAAATATTTCAACCAAGTGTTAAGATTTTCATTGTTAGATACTCTGTAGATACTAATTCCCTTTCACTTATCTGCTCTTTTTCTATATCAAATACGAAACCTTTAACCTTTACAGAATCATAAGTTATGCAGGCCAAAATAATAATTTTTGGTATTTAGGATAAGTAGTTGAAACCATGTTTTCAAACCAAAGTACGATTTTTTTTTACATGCGAGTCTCTGTGGTCGTAAGAAAGTATAAATTTTCATTCAATTATGTAATTGGATAGAAAGTTATTCCTACAAATTGTGAGAGGTTTTAATGTCATGGCTCTTTAAGTTTGCAGTTAGGCTTTGAGGAAGGGATGATAAATTCAGCACAATTGTACTTTTTTAGTACAATTCTATTGTCAAAAGTACTGCAGTACTTCAGTGATTAATTTAGTGCAATTATAAAATTTTGCACTCTTAATAAAATTATTGGTTGGATTGACAAAAATTTTCTAATAGTAATTAAAATTTGCTTAAATGCAACTAAATTTATGCATAAAAGTGAGAATCATTTAGACATTCTCAAATCTAAATGTTATGACTTTTTAAGAAAATTTTTGACATATGTTTATTAATTTCAACTCGGATTTTTTTTTTTTTTTTTTTTGAAAATACAAAGACTTATGTTTCGTTTTCCATTACTCAATATGAAATATTTTAATTTCACAGAAAAAAATATGACTAGAATTTTTTTAAATAATTCACTATTTGTTTTTATATAAAATTTAATTAAATAAATTGCTTAGTTTCAATAATATATTCTTACATAAAAATAAAAACAATTGTCTTTATTTTGAAAACTTCAAAAAAAAAAAAGTTTTTATAAAATCATGGAACTCAATTATCCTTATTTTTTGAAGACTTCTAAAGGTACTTAATAATACTTTATAGAATGCATTAAATGATTTTACTCGGATTTTACTTAAATCGCTAAGAAAGTATTCAAGTATCCAATGGAAATTTCTTATTTGTACGTATTGATCAATCTAGTGCTTAAAGTACATATATGTGCTATTCAACTTTTATCAGTGGCATACCCCATTTTAACAGAAATTGTTAGGATTCAACGAACATGAGTTGAAAAAATACCGTCAACTTTGAAGAAGCGTGTTTCAGTAGAAACACCCTAGCAACGTTAGACGAAATAACTTCCAATTTCTAGACAATTTTGCGATCCAAAACAAAAGGAATATAAATAATATCATATCTAGGTCCTTAAAAAACCTTCATTTGTAAAACGAATGATGAAATTATACCTTTTTTCAATTTTAAATTTTTTAGGTTAATTTGTCGATTTAAGCGAAAGATGTAATTAAAGTCTTTGTGAAAAATGCTTCGGAAATAATGAACTGAAATAAATCAGTTTTGATGAAATCTTAAATAAAAGGAAGTATCAAATCGCTCCTTAAAAGTATCCATAAATTGTAAGACGTATGATACTATTAGATCTGTTTTTTAATTTAAATAACGATTATTTTTTTTAAGGTTGATATGGTGGCAGCAGAAATTAAGCACTAAAACAAATCATTGTTTTGTTCTATTTCCGCGTATTTATAAGACTATATGTGAATTATTTTATATCATTATTCGTATACATACTATATATATATATATATATATATATATATATAGTATATATATAGTAATACACATATGTACCTCCTAATTTACACTTGTTCATCACTATATCATAGAATATATTACACTTAAAAATACTAACATTACCAAAAACTTACCTTAAATCAATTTACCTTACGTTAATTCTAAATCTTTCCTACTAAAAGCCAGTTGTATTATCTGAAGACGAAAGATTTAAATGTAGACATAAATGTTTATATTTAATTGAAAAAATATAATATTGATTTTCAAATAAACATAATTGTAATAATAGATTTATTTGAATCTGAAAAAAAAATTTTTTTAATATTTATTTAAATCTAAATAATTTGTTCTATTGTTTCAATAAATTCTGATACCCTACGCCATTGGGTACGAGCATAAAAATTCGGGAAGGGGACTTATATTACACCTGTGGCCAATTTTACTAAATGTGAAATATAATATACAAATATAGAGAGACTCCTAGTGGGTTTATATGGGAGCTATGGTAAATTATGCACCGATTCTCATAAAATTGGGCAATGTTGTTCTTACTAACATAAAACTTCTTCGTGTTGATATTAAGATTTGTATCGGATTTATGCGGGTTAAAATGATTTCCGGAAGAGTGGTTTATATGGAAGCTATGGTCAATTGTGGACCAATTTTCATAAAATTTGGTACAAAGACTGATTCTTGTGCAGTACTTCTTTGCACCGAATTTCATTAAAATATTCTTATTTTTAAGGCATTTTTAAGTGCTTAAACTCTATTCCGGGGAGACATTTGTATGTGGATTAGGTAAAAAATGGACCAATCACAACCAATAAGCTTTGTCACTGTATCATAAAAGTAAAAAAAAGACAAATTTTATTGAATTATTTTTAAAATTGCGATCCGTACTTTGTACAAAGTTTTGCATGGACAGTCAGCTAGATGGACGGACATGGATTTAAAAAGTGATTCTTAGTCGATTGGTATAATTGAAGGTGGGTGTTGGATAAATTTTTTTATGCGTTACAAACATCAGAACAAACATATAATACCCCAACCACTTATGGTGTTGTAGGGAATATATATATATATATATATATATATATATATATATATATATATATATATATATATGTATAAAAAGAAAAATATTTGAGTTTATAAATTTAGTAGCAGAAGACAAAATATAATGTGTTGCGTTTCAAGATTTTCAATGCACTAACGTCACATTTAGCAAGACAACCACACACTTTGAAATAAGCGTTTCTACGATGCAGTGGAGTAAATAAATAAACTTGCCATTGAAAGGAAGAAAATAAAGTAGATGCATAATCTACGAATCCATATTTACAATAACTAAAAAAATATGCTTTTAGTTATTGTATTCCCTTGCTTCGTAAGGGAATGTTGAATCGATATTTTACTTTTCTTTCAACTTCACTTGCTTCGTTCGAAGCTTCATTTCTTACTGGATTTTTACTTCACAGCTTTTGGTGAAACTTTTAGAACTTTCTTTTAAATCGAACTCATACAAATCTAAATGTTATTTGCTTTGGGTTAGGTATTTTTTAAGAACCCGATACAGTTATTCTTTCTCTTATTAAGTCTTCATTTAACACTCTTATAAATTCTGAAACTTGCCGTAAGACCAAACGTAACCTTTTTAAAACTTTACATGTCCAACTTGAATGATATCTATTGATTTGAAAATCTGTTTAGATCGAAACATATTTTAAAGTTTTCTATAGAAGAAGTTATTGCCATTTTACTACAATTACGGCCCAAAAAGTAAAATTTTTTATTTAATTTAGTAGAATAATTAAAATCGCATTTATCTCCCTGATTCTAAGCGATAACCATTGATCGTAAAAATAAGTATGATGGATAAAAGTCATAACATGAACTTAAGTTAGGTTTTATTTTCATGTTTTTTAATATATATTGGACATTCGCGCAACGCCGGGTAAAATAGCTAGCTTTGTTATATGGCTATTGCGAATTAAATTTTAAATTACATGGCATTTTTATTTCATTATTATTATTATTATTATTATTATTATTATTATTATTATTATTATTTTTATTTTTTTGAAAAATCATAAAATGTTTAAAGTTAAATCAACGAATGATTACAATAATATTAAAATTTAACTTAGTCTATAAATATTAAGCAATTTATTTTGCTACCAGTACCAAAGTATTTGTAAAGAGCTGCTGGCGATTTGAAGAAACTATAGTAAATACCCCGGGTAAAAGACATTACAGATAACTTAACTGATACCGAATAGTGCTAGTGGCAGCAAACATGTATAGTTCTTGGTAAAACTCATTAATAAACATATATTATAAATTTCGTAGTGGACATTTTTAATTCATACTAACTTGGGAAAATATGATGTTTATGAAAGCAATTTTTATATTTTATATTTTTACAAGAGATGTTTATAACTTCCCGCTATTCCCATTAAAAATTTTATGAAAATTCAACAAATGAAGCATGGACGCGTATATAGGCTTATAGACTTGAATTATACTTAACCTTAATAATATTGCATTAATAACCAACCTACATCTATTTATACAAAGGTAATTTAAAAAAGGATGATTTTAAAGGTACAATTTTATGGAATTTTTATTTTTTCATAAACATTTTTACTTGCATTTTTAGGTGTTTTTGAATAAATGGAGTACAATCCATTACTAAAATAACACATAAAATTCAAGGTAATATGAACACATTTCAAGTTTATGTAATATTTACTCATAATCCAAAAAAAAAAAAAAAAAAATTATAATCTTGTGAATTTTAATGTATCAAAGTAAGAACAAGTAAAAGGGTCCATGCATTTTTAATATTTTGGTGAAGGCATTTTATGGAACCTATGGTCAATTGTGAACCGGTCCTTATAAGATTTGATGGTGTAATTTATATTTCTGTAAAGCATACGTATTAAGTATACGTATTAAATATTACCGTAATATTACTATTTACTATTATATGGCATTTATTTTGTGCTTGATTCCCGAAAGTAAGCCTTATATGTGGGCTATGTTCAATTATGGACCGACTGTGATAAAACCTTGCACTTGGTATTCTACTTCTATAATACTTATTGATGTCATATATTATTGTTATGCTAACATTTATGTATAAAGGACTTATGCACTTTAAAGTGATTTTCGGTAGAGGGACTTATATGAGAGTCACGGTCAGTTTTCTACCGATCATCGTAAAATTTGGCATATTGTTTTACGCTTATATACAGCTCAGT
This sequence comes from Protocalliphora azurea, assembly GCA_932274085.1. Taxonomy (NCBI): domain Eukaryota; kingdom Metazoa; phylum Arthropoda; class Insecta; order Diptera; family Calliphoridae; genus Protocalliphora; species Protocalliphora azurea. The sequence continues at coordinate 89,641,540 of OW026520.1, forward strand.
TGGTCTGAATTTTAATGAAATCTTGATCAATATAAAACACTTATAAACATCTATTACTACTATTTTTCGTTAAAAATATATAAATATAAATATTCCATTTTATGTTATTTTCAGACGCGAAATTTGGCCTGTTCTGATTCAAAGTTTTTAGTGATACTTTGTATACAGATAGATACTTAATAAATCTTACTAAGATAAGAAACGATTAAGTTTTATAATTTGATAGAGTTTTTATCGTTTACCGTCAAATTTTCTTTATGTTTTATGTGCCCGTTATAATATATTTTAGAGAGTGATTTGAATGCCAGAGCATTTCTATTTTATTTATTTAAATAGTGATACCATATTTATAGTTTTTACATTATAATTAAAATACATAAATATGCACAATGGGGTAAAACTTAACAATATATATATATCATCTCCCTTTTTAAGATTAAATTATTGTTTAATATAATCACATAACATTATAAAATTATATGAAAATACTTATTTGTAAAATTAAATAATAATTAAAATATTGTTTTTGTAGAAATGTATAATTATAAATTTAATTTTCCGGTTGTTTTACAATTCTTCCTCTTTTAGTAATACAACTATTTTTATTAACATTTTCTTGGGTTTCAATATTTGTATTTTTAGGAATTTGTACATTTGATTCATTTGGAATTTTTACATTTATAGTTTTTGACAATTCAATATTTGACTTATCGGTATTGGATGATTCACAATCATTATTTTCATTTATATTATTTTCTAGAGTATTTTTAATATGTTCTTGGTTTCTTCTATATAAAATGTTATTATAATTTTTTATTAAGAATGATTTTGGTTCTTTGCAATTTTCTATTATTCGTCCAGGGAACCAACAGCTTGTAGGTGTTTTCTGAAACATTACTTTATCTCCGCTTTTAACAGGTTTAACTTTCCTCGAACTTCTATTGTAATATTCATTATATTTTTTAATATTTGTCTTTAATTTCCTTTCGTAATTTTCGTGATCAACGACTTTTGGTCGAAAATTTTACGTAATGGACGGAATTTTCGCCTTAAGAGACCTTGAAAAAAGCAGCTCTGCAGGACTCGGTAAGTTACCTTTAGGGGTAGTCCTGTAATGCAGCAATACTATATAAGGGTCAGATTTACTTTCATATGCTTTCAGCAGTAATTTCTTAACTGCTTGAATTGTGCGTTCCGCTAAGCCATTTGATCTGGGAAAGTGTGGGCTCGATATCTTTTGATCAATTCCCCAGTTATTACAAAATGCTTTAAAGTCTTTTGAACTGAATGGAGGGCCGTTGTCTGTTATTAAAATATATGGAATACCATGTCTTGCAAAAATTGATTTTAATTTAAGAATAACTTGAGAGCTACTATAACCAGAACTTAACGATTGAATTTCAATATACTTTGAATAATAATCAACTACAAGTATAAGCATTCGTTTTTTAAATTCAAACAAATCACAGTCTACTTTAAACCATGGTATATCAATTATCTCATGAGGTGATAATTCCTGCTTTGGAATTATCTTCTTATTTTTTGGCCACCCATGTTGAAAAAATTCAGATATTTTTATAAAAGTAGAATCCGTTATAGTGTGCTCCCTTACATCATCTATATTTGAAAAGGGCGTTTCCAAGTGTGAAGCTATAAAATTGCAGTGAAGTGAAACTTCATTATCCATTTCCATAAAATCAGTTTCCGGTAATGGAGCTCTTGAGAGACTGCCAGCAATTTGCAAATCTTTACCAGGCTTATAGACAACTGATAAATTATAGCACTGTAGCCGAAGCATAAAGAGCTATAAACGGGCAGGAATTTAAAAAAAAAAGGAATGCAAATAGACTAATTAGAGGCTTATGGTCAGTTTCTACCAGTACATCCAAAAAGTATTACAATAATTATTTTTATATTTGTGCATAATTTTGCTGAGAATCCGTTAACGACGCGGATGCATATGCAATGGGATGTCCATCATGCATGATTGTAGCACCCAAAGCAAATTTCGATGCGTCAAATGACAAAGTTAATTCTCTATTGGGATCAAAATATGTTAAAACTGGAGATTTAGTAATCTCTTGCTTGAGGTTCCTAAATTCTCTCTCATGGTAAGATGACTAATGCCACTGAATCTCCTTCTTTAGGAGTTCTCTCAAATTTTTATTTTTCGATAATAAGTTTTCTATAAACGAACCTAGATAGGTAACCATGCCCAGGAAACGTTGTAACTCTTTTACATTATTCGGTTTTGGCATTTTAACAATTGACTCTGTTTGCCTTCATCGTGCTTAATACCATATTTACCAAAAATATCCCCCAAAAACTTAATCACAGTTTGCAGCAATTTGCATTTAAATTTATTAAATTTCAAACCGACCTCTTCACCTCTTTGAAACACCTTTTCTAAAATTTCAAAATGCTCTTCTTCTGTAGAAGAATGAATTAAAAAATTTTCTATATAAATGACTAATCCTGAAATATCCCCAAATAATCTTAAAATGGTGTATTAAAAGTAAACAACTTTGAGGATTTTTCATCTAGCGGAATCATCAAAAGCCCACTATTGGCATCTAGTGACGAGAAATACTTGGAACCATTCAACCATCTGGGACGTATTATAGCTTTATTAAGGTTTCTCGGATCCAGACAAAGTCTTATACTTCCGTTTGGTTTCGATACTATAACGATGGAACTTACCCACTCTGTTGGTTCACTGACGTGTTTAACAACTTTTAAAACAGACATTCTTTTTAATTCAGCTTTTAATTTATCATGTAATTTAAAAGGAATCTTGCGAGGTGGATCTTCAATAGGCAAAACATTCTCACATACTTTTAAATGACATTTACTTTGCAAAAGTCCAAGGCCATTAAAAGCTTTTAAATATTTTTTAACCAGTTAATTCACCGATATCCAATTTACATTTTTAATTAACTTTAAGTTAATAGCACACGCAGGTCCAATAATATTTTTGCAACTTATGTTAACAATATAAAATTTTATGTTAAACATTTTGTTGTCATAATTTACACTTAAATTGATAACATCTACCACTTTTAACTGTTCAACACTAAACGTGAATATTTTAACATTACTGTCTTTTATTAAATGTTTAACATTAGCTTGTGCTCCTGTGTCTACTTCACATATAATTTTATCGTTGTTTATCATTACCTCGACATTTCATTCTGCTGGTGTTGTTTTTTCCACAAGCTCGCCAATAAACAGGTTTTTTTTTCTTCTTTCTCTTCTTTGTCTGTGTTTTTCTCATCACTAACATCAACGTATTTTATATATCTTTCCGAAAAGCACCTTTTTTGAAAATGGACGGTTTTTCCACAATTATGGCACTTTGCTCCCATTGCTGGACACTTGTTTAGATGAATTTGATCGCATTTTTTACAGTTGCTCTGCATATTCTCCTGTCTCATCTTATTATTTTTTCTTACATAACTAATCGTATGCTCTATTTCATCTATTTGTTGGAAAGTTTTTGCATTTTCCTTTGCTATTGCCATATTTTTGGCAATATCTATAGCTTTATCAAGAGTATTACCTCCTTCCGACAATAGCCTCTCCTTATATTACCCATCTTCGCTGATAAACCACATGTGAAGACGTCTCTACCCAAGCTTTCACGTAGGGAACCAAATTCACAGCTCAGGCTTAAGTTGTTTTAAAAGAGTTACATACTCCTCAATTGACTGTTCTGACTGTTTTTGACACGTAAAAAACTTATGCCTTTCCATGGAAACATTAATTTTTGGAATAAAATATGAGTCGAATTTGAATACCAGATCCTCATATTCCACTCCCTGAACATATTTGTCGCCTTAAGATTGATTTGCGGCAATGTGGACGCAAATAGTTGACCACCTGGCTCTTTTATATGTCGCCATGTTATATTTTGTTTTATTTTTATAATTTTACACTGCCGCTTCTATACTTCTGACACCATGTAATATCTTTTAGAGAGTGATGTGAATGCCAGAGCATTTCTATTTTATTTATTTAAATAGTGATACCATATTTATAGTTTTTACATTATAATTAAAATACATAAATATGCACAATGGGGTAAAACTTAACAATATATATATAACAATAAGCGTCCATACATCAAATGATTGCAAAAATAGTATATGTCAAATAATGATATTAACTATACAACATGCTTACATTTTGTTTCCATAGCTGCATTACTTTAAAACTAAAAAATAAATAATTAACTCTACAATATGCTTAATTTTTTTCTATATCTGCCTTACTTTATTATTAATAAAAAAATGATTAAAAATTTTAACATAAAAAATGTTTCTAAAGAAATTTTTATTTCCCGAATTAATTTTTACAATTAAAAAATATCACGTAAGTAAGAATTTAAAGGTCTTATATAATAAATATGCATACTCAGTTCTTCAGCTTCTGATCTTATTCCTTCTAGAAAAGGATTTTACAATATTAAAAAAGGAGTAGTAAATACGATAAAAAGAGGTGTAGAATTGTAAAAAAGTAGGTTAAATATCAACCAACAAATCGTTAACCAATTCAATTACACATTATTTTGATAAAAGCGCTTCTGTTCTGTTCCCATAATGTGGCTAAAATTCATTAAAAACTTAAAATTTTTCGAAGGAAATTTCAAACATTTTTTTTAATTGAAAATAAATGAAAATTTAAACATTTTTTTCATTTAAACGATAACTTTTGGTTGCTGACCAATGGTTTTCAATTTCTGCCCATGTAGAGTTATCACTTAATATTGCCTCAATACTATTTTCAACGTTTATTTCTGGATGATCTATAGATACCTTTTTGAAAAACACCGCACAGTGGGGCCATTTGCAAAATAAATAGTAATAAATCTGAATATTTTAAATCGCTCAATCGCTTTTGATGAAACTAGGAACATCGATAGAGGAGGAGGTAAGTTTTCAGAATGCGCTGCAGTCGGCCAAGATTGACCACTACAAAATGGGGTTGTTTTTTTTTAATTTCTACAAAATTAAAAAAAAAAAACAACACCATTTGGAATTTTAGAACATATTGGCAAAATTTAAAGTTTTCATATCAAATAGGTTACTGCACTTAACCCTATTGGGTGAATGGACTCTTTTTTAATTTTAAAATCATTTTAAAATCATCATTATATGTTATCAAAGAAAACATTTTTTTTTTTTATACAAAAAAGAGTGTGAGCATTTTTGGCCAAAAAAAGCACAAAAATAATTTCTTGAATTTTGGGTTTCAAAGTCGTTTATTTTTGGACTCGAAAAAGATATTGATCTCTTTTTTTATGCGATAGATAATTTTGTACTCTAACCAACTAAAAAAATTTAAATGTTTTTTATTGGAAAAACTGGACTAAGATCTAACTAAATTGAGATAGTTTAAATTTTTGTAGGTCTTGTCAAGGCCTAAAATAATATATATTAAAAAATATTTGAAATTGGACAAGAAAAAAATTTTGCAAGCGATTAAAAATTTTATATGTCGGAGGTACTTTGAGCCCCCTTTGCTCCGCCCCTAAAGGTCTGTTGTGTCCCATTTCCAAACTTAACACTTCTCTGCTAGAAGTTACATATTTATTTCTAAAAATCTTCTATTCTGCCAGACTTTTGATCAATATGAACGCATATCACTGACTTAATGCTGAACCGCATGCAATACCTTTGCTTCAACTGTGACTAACAGTTGCGGTAAAATACATTCACTTATTTATGTGGAACAGAACTAACCGCCAAAATTCTACGTGAATTATTTCAAAAATGAAAAATGTTCAACTTTGAAGTACCGAATCATGTAAATACATTTTGACGGGTGTTTTTCTCTTTTATTTTATATATATTTATATTATTTACAGTACCATTTCTATAGGACATTGTGTCGGCATTAACAACAATAAACTTTCGAAAAACTTTTTAAAAACTCATTTTATTAAAAAGCTATCAAAAATTAAATAAATATAATAGTCACATTTATATTTATTTTACTTTTTACCCACATAAAACCACATATATTTGATTTCTTTGCATATCTTTAATAATATTAGAAGAGAAACCCATCTTAAGAATTCTCATTCCTTATATAGAAGAACGAAGAGATACTACGAAGTCTCCACTCATTTAGGACCATATATGTACATATATTCAAGTTCGTGTTTCTAGGTTCAATATAAAAGAAAGTTCAGAATGTTCCAAAGAAGAGCGAAAAAATACCATAAAGTCCCTTCGTATTGGATCTTATTCAAACAGAACTGTCTATAATCAATTCCATGTTTCTACGTTGAATATTATTGAAAATTACTATCAGAATAATGAATTGAATATTATAGAAAATTTAAAGCTTACCATTAGGAGAGGGAAAAAGTACCACAGAATCCCTTGTGGATTATGATTCACTTAGGACCACATGTATTTTTCGAGAGAGAGAGAGAGATTTAAATATAGGCGCTTGATATTCTTTTATAGAATTTCAAGCATTTAATTTTTTTTTTGTAATTCATATAAAAAAATATATCGTTGGCTTAATATAGAAAAAGCATATCTCGATTTTTTGAAATAGCAATTTTAATGTATTCTGGTAAAAGGCGAATGGAAGGTGAGCAATATGTGAGTATTTCTAAGAGTGTACGTTGTAACGAGCTTTCTAGGTAACTAAGGAAGTCATGTTCATCATCCATCTAAAACATTATCTCAAATTTCAGGAAGAAGCACTGGAGATGTCACAGCAAAAATTAGGGAGATCGATTATTCGGGGTTTTGCGAAAACCGATTTTCGAAGAACTTGAATGTTCGGCATTTGGCAAAAACCGATTACTAATTTCTAAACTTAAAAAAATCCTGATAACTAGTTTTTTCCTGAAAATTATATACACAACATATCGTGGGGAACTTTAGTTAAAATATTCAACCAAAACAAATATTTAAAATTCACAAATAAATAATGCGGAACTTCAATTTGATATTCAATTATTATAAACAAATATTAACGTCCCAGTAAAAGCGATCAAGTGCTTCCAAAAAATAATATTTTTTCCACTTTAAAAGTTTAATTAAATTTATATTTTGAACTTTTTTTTGGAAGTTAATAAAGATTATTTGCAAAAATTGAAAACAAATGTATTTTTAGAATGAAAAAATGTTTGTAATTTCTATGATAATTAAAATTTCACAAATTCAAAAGCATTTTGATCATATTTTAATATGGCTAACACAGAATTTTTATTAAAAAAATATTTATAAACATAGTTATAATAGAAGTACTAAAAAATATGAAAAAAAAGAAGAACATCTTACCAATGACAACCATGGGTTAAAAAAAAGTCTGCATCTCTTTTTCAGCATTAAGTACTTCTTTTCAATCACAACATAATGTAAGAATCATTACTTTTTCAGCTCTTTTTCAGTTCTTCTCTTGCTGGAATTCAGAATATAAAAAACAACTTATTCTGATTCTAATACACCATAGTTGGTTCCGATATTATGCACTTGTAACACAGAAAAAATTCTTCGGAGTCCAACTTAAAAGTATTTATTTCATTTATCGCTTAAACGCTATTCGAAAAAAATACATATCTTAACTTTAACGACATTAATGAATTTAACACAAATACATATTTCAGTACAAGGACGAATGGGATTTCATGTTTTTATTTTATGATCTTGGTCATCTTTTGTATACCTAAAAATAATATAATTATTTTTTAGATTTAATAAAAAAATATTACAGCTTGCTCATTGATTTAGATAATTTAATATTTTTTTAGCAATTATGTCGGACTTATTGCCAGATAATTATTTCAATCATGAGGTTTATTATATTATTTGCTTATAAAATTTTACACTTTTAACATATGAAATACTTGTTAGATAAATATTATTGATTTTCTGTTCTTATTGTGAAACCAATATCAAAGAAAAATTAATTATTAAAATCTATTGGTATTTCTACCGATGTCTTACTACAAATTTTGACAAAAATGTCCTTAAGTTAAAAGCTAATGTGATGAGTTTATAAACTTAAAGAAAGTTTTAAAAATAAATTAATTTTCTAAGAAAAATTTCTAGATAATAAAAAAAACAGGCCCAAAAAACAGTTAACATTAAAAAAAACGACCGCAAATTTTTTGAAGAACCTTTTCCATCTCCCTACTAAACATGCTTCGAACCTTGTGATATGAGTCATCAGAAATAATTTATTTTAAAACTAATATAACTGATGGATACTAGTTACTCCCCAAAGATCGAAATTTACTATTGATTATATCTCCCCAGATTGTATTTTTAAAGAATTGTTTTTAAAGAACAAAAACAATCCTGCCACCAGATTTTAAAGTACAGAAATAGGCGCTAACTTTACATTAATTTTTAAGAATTTTAATAACAAAAATACCTATCTAAGATAACTTCCTATGGAGTAGATATATCCAAAACAACATCGACATTAATTTCGCTCCTTGTTTTGAATTAAAACTGCTACTTTGTGTCTAAGTTTTCATATATTTTATTAGTATTTTTATTTTTCCTGTTAAATTAAGAAAATTCGGGATATGCCTTTTATGTATTAAGGCATCAATATGCAACATACCTTTTATAGCACCGAAAATAAATATTTTCAAATAAAAACAATTTAAATAACAAATTATTTCCATCCAAAAGCAACTAAAAAAACGCTGAAACAAATTTGAAATAAATCCAGTCATCCGTATTAATATATACATGACCAGATAGATAGACAACTAACTTAACATTCATGGTTTAGTTATGTCATTATTTTAGTTTTAATATATTACACATGGTTTACCTTGATACGATTTATGTAGTCAACAGAAAAGAAAAAAGAAAAGTTCTTTAAAAACACGCAAAGAAATTTTAAGTAAAAAACTGAGGAAAAAAATAAATGAAAAATTAAATTCAACAAAGCGGAAATTAATGAAATGCTAACATAGAACACAGCAAACTCACAAATGCCAATAAAATGGAGTAAGAAATTTCCAAATCTATGTGATATGGATTTAAAATGGTTTAGTCACTAAACTAAATTTTAGTATTTTTCTTTATCTATTTTTAAAGTTTTGACATCTTTTTGTTATTACTTATGTATGTATTTGTAAGTTATTGTTTGTTATTATTGCTGTTTCGTTTTCGCAAATATCGTTTGAGGCAAATATTGCCAAAGGAACATTTTATTTGTCATAATTAATAAGGATAACGGACATTTATTAGATTTATTATTTCTTTCTTACTTTGTCATTTTTTAGATATTTAAAATTATTGTCAGAAAAACAAATGACAGAGATTTTCTTAAGAATGTGATGATTGTTGTCATGATGACATTATTTATGTTGCTAATAATATTAAAGATAAAGAATTTTGCCATTTGTTTTATGATTTAAAATTTAATAAAAATAAAAATAAAAACTTATGTACTTATTTCTAAAAACTTTCTATTTCGGGCTTAATATTGGAATAAATTTATGTACAAATAAATGTCTTTTTATCTCTATACTTTCTTATAAGCCTGCCTATGGCAGGAAGAATAACATAACAATAAAAATATGTACAAACAAATTCGAAAATCTTTGCAAAAAATATATGAACAATATTTTGACCCCTTTCCTCCACCTAATCGAAGTTAAAAAAAAAAAAAAAATTTAAGCTATTAGAATTGGGATAATAATGCTTAAAGTATTAAATTACTAAGTCTTTTAAAAGAAAATATAAAAAATAATAATAACCTAAATGAGCTCTCAGATGGAAATAAAAAATCAATTTCTTATAGAATTTAGAGAGCAAACAATAAGTACAGCAAACTTAAACTTCTTAGAAACAAAAGGACTTTAAAAAATATTTCATAAAATAAAGAAAATAATAATAATTATTCTACGTATCTCCTTCACCTGATAGAAAGTTCAAAATCTAGCTCCGTTAGGATTTGTAGAACGAATAGTTATATAAGTAAGCCGAATTTTAATTTTCTACATCATCTGGGAGTTTCAGAAAGTTCTGGAAAGGTAAAAAAGGTTTAGAAAATTATATATGTAGATATCTCCGATTCTGATCTAGCTCCGTTTGGATTTATAGGACCAATAACTATAAAAGTAAGCAAATTTAATTTTCTACCTAGTCAGGGAGCTTCAGAAAGCGCTGGGAAGAGAAAGCAGGCTTAGGAAATTCTTTATATAGAAGGTACAATATGCAATATTAAAATCAGCATTAAAAATGTTGAATAACTTCAAAAAATATTTTTTAATACATTATATATATTTTTATTTTATTTTATTTTTTTTTTCACGTGTACTAGTGAATCTTGGAATAATTATATACATTCCCAGCAAAAACCTTTCGGTTTTCGGCAATGGCAACTACTTATTAAAGTAGTTTCTCGGTAATGAGCCGTCATTATTATTTGCCTACTTTATATTACATAATTAAGTACTCAATAGTATAATAGCACAGTAATATTACAATCACGTGGATGAGTTGGCTAGAGCACTGGATTAGTAACCAGAAGGATGTTGGCTTAACCGCATTCTGATGCTGTTAGTTTTTTATAACAAAATTTCCAAAAAGATTTTTTATACTAAAAATGTTTTTATCACTTAGAAAATTAAGTGCGAGATGGTGTACTGAGTAAGACGTTAGTCATTAAAAACGAATGATTAATTTGTGTTCAAGTTCAAATCTCACTGACGGCGACATTTTTATGTTTTTTATTTTATTTATATTTTCGTTTAGGTACATATTTTTGAGTATCCCTAGAATCAAAAATAACTACATGAATTTGTGGACAACTCGAATAAAAACTCGAACTAGTTATTCAGGCAAAAAATAAGTAGTTTATTTCTGTTTACAATTATAACTGCTAGCTTACCAGGAAAGCAAAGTTTTTGCTGCGTTATTTCAATCCCACTTAAAAATATTGTTTACAATAATTTTATAACATATCATTCGGGTAATATTTCACTACATAAGAATTTAAAATGGACCAGTTCGAGTGTTCGGTGCATAGTATAGTTTCTACTTATTTAAAGGAAAGTAAAAATAAAAAATGTATTAATAGCATTTTTTCATACTCTCTTCAGAGTGCTGACTTTGAATATTTTTCAAGTCCAGATGAATAAAAATAATCAATAATTATTAATACTATTAACTAAAAACATCCTTCATATATTAAGCGAAAATATCTTTTTAACTGTTAAAGATAACTTAAGTGGGTAAGCATGCATGATATATAAAAATATTTGTAATCAAACTTTATTTGTATTTACGATTTTTTGAAACTTTTATATACTAGAAGTGGTCAAATTTGACACCCTGTAGCTTATCTCGTATTGTTACAGGGTGAATACAAAATAATTTTTCTGAAAGTTTAGGTCCTCCTTTACAACTTTTTAATATATTTTAATTCGATCCGATCACAACGTGATTATAATTCAAACTATATACTCTGTCTTAAAAATGTCCACATAAACGGTTTGTACCCCAACAACCTATTTTTGGTGTATAGTATAATAAATACAAAAAACTTTGAATATATACTTTTGAATATACAAAACGTATTCCTTTTGAAGAAATTTGATAACATTTATGTACATGTATAACATTTTGAAGTCTGCAGAAACTATATGTAAAGTCTGAAGCTTGTGTCTATAGCAAACAAAAATATTCTTAATTTTTTAAATGCAAATGGATTTAAAAAGCTATGAAATTTCAATTTTGAAACTCTGTGAAAAGCTTACCTTGCAAAGGAAACTTAAAAAATTCATATATATGATGGACTAAAGTCTGACAAAGTTTGAAGTTTTTATTTTTGAAACAAAAAAGTTATTTATTTTAGATACTGCAGTCATGGCTAGAGCCATGTCAAATTTGTGTCTTCGAGTTGATTTGGAGAAGTACAGTCCTTTAGCTAAAGTTGATCATCACGGGTATCGTCAAAAATTAATTTATAATTTTGTTCTAATGAAATTTTAAACATAAATAGTCCTTGTAAATTTTTACAAAAAATATGCTTACATGTGTAGGTTATTTCTTTTAGTTTAAGCGATATTTAGGTCGAAATAAATTTTTCAGCGAAAATTTCACGGGTTCCCAATTTTTTTATTTGTTTATTTTTTTTTTATATTTTATCTTTTAAATTATTTCATGAAGCCTACACGAGCTGGAATACCAGGGTGCTCGAAACAAAAAATATGTAACGATCATCAATCTTCATTCTCCTAACATAAAAACGTATTGTTTAACAAAACAGTATAACTTAGGAAAACGTTACGCGTATAACCAACTATTTCTTACCAAAAATATTCCCCAACGATTTAAAAATTCCTTAAATGATATAAAACAACTGAACAATTATGGTAACAAATATAGAATGACTCGCTTTTCCCGCTGCGCTTAGCTATCCCTTTTGATGTGATAACTAATATTTACTTTATTGGGGACTACTACTCTCCCTATCCGTCCTATTCGAAATGTGATATGAAAATTATGTCTACAACTTTTTAAGACTTTCACTGTAATACTCCTTTAGATATGCTAAAATTATTATTTGGTTTGTAAAGGGGGCACCTAGGATTGTAAGATCGGCTGCATATTCAAGCTTTTTTTAATCAAGCCAAAATAAAATTTCTCCAGCTAAATATATTAATTTTTTAAAATTAAATCAAATCGATAAAAAAGTTGTAAAAAACAATATATGCAAAGTGGATACGAAAAAAAAATAATAATTACACGGTAGATTAAAAATTGTATTAAATAAGTATTTAATGCTCGTAACCAAGTTTTGAACTTTTCAAATAAATAATTAAAATTGAAAAATAAATGCGTATTGAGGAGCCGTAGAACATAAAGTACTTTTTCATATTGTTTGGCCGATTATTTCCGTATAATTTATATGTATATTAATACCGTAAAAAAAGTAAAAATAAAAAAATTATCGATGTATTTTTTCTTCCTTTTAGCCAAACGTTGTTTTTAAAATTGCTTACAAATATCCGAAAGTTCAAAATTAAAAATATAATTAAGTCAGTAAATTTATTTAAGACTAAATAATCATACATAAATAAAGTACAATAACCCCAAAGAAAAAAAGGAAAAAAAAATTAACAACTATAATGTATTGTTTTAATACATGCTATATTCTGTAGTAAGTAAATGGTTAAAATAATTGAAAATTTAATTAATGGTGTAAGTGCACCATTAATTTAAATCCAAAAAAAAAAACGAAAAGATTAAAAAAATGTATATATCCCCTGTGGGAATTTTATATTTTTCATACGAAAATTTAGGCATTAAACTATTAATACAAGTAGTTTCTTATTCTACATAATCGGGTGGCAAGTAGTAACAGATATTTAACCAATTTAACGTGGCCTGATCGTTTAAGACATTTTGAATTAATTTATTGTTCAGATATTGAAGGAGTAAAATTTGACTCTTTGACGTTCGAAAATTTCAAATTCCGTCATTACCGTTGGTGACAAAGAAAAACAAATCGAAAATGCATAAAGAAGGGCAAGTATTATGCTCATATTTTAAATTAGTAATTTTGTATTATCCGGAAAATATCTGCCATTCAAATCTTCCAAACGAAATTTTAATTGCACAAGATTTATTTAAACAAATTCTAGCATGGCAATTAAATTTAAAGATTTTAATTAAATGAAATCCCAAATATTTTATATTATCTATAAAAGGTATTTCATGTCCCTCAAGATTTTTTATTTCGGATACTACAAAATGTATCTGCCTGGCTCTTAGATATATTGATTTTCATTTCTCATAGTTCCCCCATCATTAACAGCATTTAAATACAACGAAATAGTCAATGGAAGTATCTTGGCATATCTTGGCATAAAGCAATGAATTATCAGCATAAAGAATACCAGTTGCTCCTAGAAATTCATGAGGAATGTCATGAATAATTATGTTATATAAATTTGGTGTCAAAAATGACCCATGTAATACGTCGCAACTAACTTCACTAAACGCCAAGTATTCATCTTTTAATTGAACATAAAACTTCCTATTTGCAAAAGAATTTTAAATAAACTTTATTATTATTATTATATTAATCAATTTAAAGATTATGCCATCATGATTAGCGTTATCGCTAGCTTTTTTATATAGAGAGATATGACAGTATTACATTGTTTATTTCTAAAATTATTCACTGCAACATTTTGAAATTTAAATAAATCCAAAATAATGATTTGAGTTATACGAAATTTCTAAATTTGAATCCATAATGATATTAATTACTTATTACTACCTAACTAGAAATTATTTCTTTTTTAGGGATTACACAAATTTTTGCCAATTTTCAAGTATTACGAAGTATCCATCATTAATATATAACTGTTGAAAATAATTGAAAAATAATCAGAAGCAGCGGAAGGGAATTTTTTGATGATAAAGTTTGAAATACCATCTATGCCAGAAGATTATTTATTTTTCAATAAATTCGAAATTGAATAAAGTTGATCACCATTAGTTAATTTAGAATTACTCTTAAGATTTAAGAATGAAAATTGATCATCAAATTCATATATATATACTTTAATTTGTATAAATTCTTAATGTATTTATTTTTTAAAGTTATTTAATAAATTAAGGCATATTTGCTTTTTAAACTTTTTGAAGCAACTAGGTAAACAAAAAACTTCGTACTTTCACAAAAAAATCAGATTTTTTTAAAGAATTTTTATATTGAAAAAATGAACTAAGTGGATCCAGGATTAACCGAGTTATAGGCCAAAACGCGTTACTAGATTTTATGAAGCTTCTGTATAAGCTACTCAATCTTGCATAAGTCTATAACGAATATTTTGTTCTGAATTTTGTTTTTTGCAATCAGTCAAATCGGTCCATAAATATTTTCTTATATTTTTAAAATATTTGTTCTGCACCGAAGTGATTATATCTTCCTTAAATATGTGTGAACTTTTGTAAAAATTTCAAAGTAATAAATTTGTTATTTACTGGCAAAAATATTTAAAAACATTAAACATTAAATGACAAAATTAAAACAAAAAAAAAATATTGTTCTCATGAACACAGAGTTATTAAAATTCATGAAAATTAACAATGAGAACATAATATTATTGCAGTGATAATGCTGCAACCATGTTTTTTCTCTGCGTGTGTGATGAATAAATATTCTCAATAAGGATATCTTCATAAGCGACATTTAATTCAATTCATAACATTCCTGACAAAAAAGAATTTGGTTCTTATTTTTTCTTCAAGTGAATGCCAATGAAGTTGTAAATAAAAATAAATAAAAAAGAAAATAAAATATTTTAGATTTTCTTAGAAATAACATGTCATATATAGCAAAGAGTTAGTGTGAAATATTCCAGACGTTTAAATCGAACGATTTCTTTTTTAAATCTTTTTTTCTATTTAGGATGTAGGTTGGTGTTATTTTATTTTAATAAGATATGATTTTCGCTGAAATTAAGAAAAAAATTAATAGATAAGCTCTTTTAGAAAAAATTTTTAATAACATGAATAAATAAAATGTTTCCCAAAAACAAAATTTTTCCCATTAAATAACAAATGACACTTCATTGTCCTGTTTAATAAATATAATTAATTTATTGGGAAAAAAGTTTCCTGTTTCGATTTAAAAACGTTAAATTTTAATAGGCTAATAAAGTTGTTGCTGTGAAATTTTATGCCATACTAAATTGTTTAATGACATTATTTTAATGGATTTAACTATAAAAGACTCATTAAAATAATACAGTCGTTTTTAATTACACAAACATTTATTTAATCATTAAATCAATGATTTCCACAACATTGTATGATTTACTGAAAATATAAAAACAAATAACAAAATAGACATAGAAGCAAAAAAAAAAAAAACAAATAAGATTGATATAATCGGTCAAGTCCGACGATGTGATACCCTACACCATAGTGTTTGTATTCGAGGAGAGTCTTATAGGGAATCTGCGGCCAACTGTGAGCCTATACTTGCATTAAGTATAATGCATTTTCTATTTTCTATTTTCTATTTTTATTAAACATAAAAGTTCAGCATATTTTTTTATTAATGTTCTAACAATAACATTAACATTCTAATGGGATGTAAGTAATATCCCATAGTATTTTAGTATTATAAACAAGGCCGCAACTATTGTTTTTTTCAAATAATTGAATAAACAACCAAATCAATAATTTGTATTTTTGCTGGTGCAAAATAATTGTTGTTCAATTGATTTCTTTAAAACAAGATCACAAAATTACTTATGTTGATTTTTTCACAATTATGAAAATGTATCAGAATTACATATAAATAATTTTATATTTATTGATTTAATTTTAAGGATAAGAGAACATTGTCGCATTATCAATTTCAGTTGAAGTAAGTTTTGTTTACATTTATAAGAAATAATGTATATAATCTTTCTTTCATAAAGGGATCACAATGGGCCGTTCGGCCTCTGAGTGTAGGCGTGAATGTATATAATTTAATTATATAAAACTCTATCCAAAGATATTTCTTTAAGCTTTTGTTCGCTGACCATCTTGATGTTCAGATTAACAATGTCTTGGCTAAATTATAAAACGTAGAGCTTATTTTTTTAAACTGGCGCAGTCGTTAGGATAGGTAAAATAAAAATACCTATCCGCTAAAAATGAACCGGCCCTACGCAAAAGGACACACATTTGAATAAAATAGTCCTGCGAAAAAGGACATAAATTCAAATTAAGTCGTCCTACAAAAAAGGACATCGAAATCGGTCTACCAAAAGGGACATTACATCATATGAAAGATTACATAAATTTGAATTAAATTATCCTGTGGAAAATGACGAAAAAAGCTTTTTAACATAATCGTTTTGTGAAAAAGGGTAAGAAAACTTTTGTGTGAAAAAGAACAAAAGATTGTCTGTGGGAAAGAAAAAAGAAACGTTCTGTGAAAAATAACTATAAATCATTCTATGAAAAAAATAAAACTAATAACAGTTCTGTGTAAAAGAATAAATAAATAAATAAATAAGGTAAACCACAGAAAATAACCAACGATGAACTAACCAATAAACCAGGAAATGAAAACGATCGAAATTTCTGCAATTGATACAGGAGTTTAATTAAAAGAGAACCTGTGTCCATTCTTGGAGAGTATTGATAGTGTGCTACCAATGATGGAGCATTACAGTCCCAAATCGCAGCAAATGTTTTTGTCCATCATGAAAAGCGAAATTAAAATATGACTAAAACTGTGTTAGAAATTCATCCCCACTTGATAAGATGAGAGGAAATAAAAAATGTAATAATAATAATAATAATAATAATAATAATAATAATAATAATAATAATAATAATAATAGTACAGCGTTAAAAATATTCATAAATAAACCTCATATGATACTAAGAACAGTTTTCTGTGCACTTACATCTATTTCACTAGAGGTAGAATAGGTGAATTTATTGGTAACTGAAAAATTAGAGAAAAATAAAAAGCAGATTTACGAAAGAGTGAAACAAAATTACACAAATAATAAGAAAAATAATTCAAATTTTAATAGAAATTTCAAGAAATCGCTTTTACCACAAACATAATAATTATAATTCGAGCAAAAATGGACATGGACAACAACATAATACTCAACACGAACCAGAACTAATGAACATTAGCGAAGAAACTAGAATACGACCAAATGATTATCTAAACCATAAACAACCCACTAGCTCACGAGATTTTTTATATGCACCCTCCCAGGCAAATTTAGATTACACTATGTTCTATTTAGACAAGGAAACCGGACAAGTATCTTAATCGTTATTGGATCCACGGAAAATATAATTGAAAAAGATTTTAATTTTTCCACTTACAAAACCATTACAGATAAGTACTGCAGCAGGATATTTAACAATAAAAGATGAAGCAGGAGTTTCAAAAAATATATATATTACTTAAAAATAATGCATTTACAGATTATGAAAAGAAAAGTATAGTTATTAATAACTAACAGTTACTATTTTATTGAAGAGAAACACGAAATGAACCTTAAATCTGATATAAATGCAATAGAAAAACTTAATGAGATGCACCATTTAGATGGTATAGGAGTAATAGAACAACTAAGATGAGAGAATTTGAATAAAGAAGACTTATATATAAAGAAAAAATTTTCAAATATATTTTACAAAGAAGGCGATGACTTGAAATTTACGAATGGAATAAAACACAAAATTCTTGCAATTAGTGATAAGCCAATTTCCACATAAATCCTAATAATATCCAGAAAAATTATAGATAAGAAGTAAATAGATACATTAACGAAATACTAAAACAGGGTATAATCCTTATAATTCTTCTCTTTGGGTAGTTCCTAAGAAAGAAGAACGTTGTTACAAAAGAAGATAAGTATCCTATTCCATTCATAGACGATGTGTTAGATAAGTTGGGTAGAGCAAATTATTTTTCATCATTAGATTTAAAAAAAGTTTTTACATCTGACATCGCTTATAATATAGATTTACCTACACAGGCTAACTTTACTTATAATCACACTTTGCATTTAAGAACTAAAATAAAGCCAATAGAAAAGACCAAACAGTAAACGAATTTTTTAAAAAGGATTAAAGCCAATAAAACGGATACTAAACATGAGAAAGTTGTATTAGAAAATGAATATAGCAGTAAAATCCAAAAAGTCTATAAAGATGAATTAATTAAGGCAAAAAATAGATGTCGACAAAAATGATCAAGACAAAACCTCATTTTCAACTATCAATGGACATTGTATGGGTATATCATTTGGCATATGGCAACTTTCAAGAGAATAATGAGAGAATATATAAACATGATATGAGCAATATATCTTGCACGATATCTTGCACTTCATTTCAGGAATATATTTACAATTTAACCAAAATATTTCCAACATTGGGATAAGCTAATTTAAAGGTGTCTTATAACAAGAGTGACTTTTTGAAAACAGAAAGTAATTTTCTTGGACACATTATGAAAACAGACGGCGTAAAACCTGATCTTAAGAAGATAGAATGTATACAAAAGTTTCCAATACCGAGAAATGTAAAAGAAATCAACGTTTTTTGGATCTTAGTGACTATTATAGAAAATTTATTCAAAATTATGCGAGTATTTCAATACCACTTAGTATCAGATTAAAAAAAGAATAGTATAGTAAATATAGATGACTAGAATTATAAAAACTCATTCGAAAATCTCAAAAATATATGTCTTCAGAAATTGTGCTAAAGTACCTAAATTTTGAAAACTAATTTATTCTCACTACAGATTCAAGCAATTTTTCATTAGATGCAGTTTGGTCTGAAGAAGACGGTCTTCTGGCTGAGCAAAAAACAATATAAATTCATATATTCTTCGTAAATCCTAATGAGGAGATAGTAGATAAAGTGATGGAATAATAGTAGAATAATTAAAGCTGAAGAAAATTTTGTAATATATTGTGAAATTGAAAAATATTTGTAGCAATTCAAGAAGAAATACTCAAATTGAAACAAATAAAAAATTTAAAAATATATTGAACTTATATACTTGTAGAGAGTGCAATAAAGAAAATTTTCTTAGCATAATTATGCAACATCACAAAAATGAAAACAATCATTCGGTAATTGACAAAACGTATTTAGAGTTAAAACAAAACTATTATTATACCAATCTAAAAAAGGAAATAATAAAGGTGAATTATGTAATTATTAGATTGAAAGAAGGCCCCTTAAGTTGCCTTTTAAAAAAAATAAAACTCCATCAGCCCCTCATGAAATTTATCATAATTTATCATAATTAAAAAAATAAATGAAAAAACCTCCTGATTTATATAAAACATTCTACAATAAAGCCAAAAAGTGAATTGTAAATAATGAACTATAAATCATTTTAGGACTATTTAAGGATTTAAGGCAGAATGATGAAATGTATTTTGTTACACCTTATAAACATACAGGAAATTCGCACATAGAAAGATTTCATAGCAGTTTGAATGAAAATAATTGGATTTTGAAGCAGATAGAAGAACAATCTGACATCGCTTATAATATAGATTTACCTACACAGGCTAACTTTACCTATAATCACACTTTGCCTTTAACAACTAAAATAAAGCCAATAGAAAGCACCAACCAGTAAACGAAATTTTTAAAAAGGATTTAAGCCACATAAAACAGATACTAAACATGAGAAAGTCGTAATGGAAAAGGAATATAGCAGTAAAAACCAAAAAGTCTATAAAGATGAATTAATTAAGGCAAAAAATACTTTCAATTCTTTGGATCTTTTGCCAGATGACATTGGTGATGACAACGACGTACGGTCAAAAAATTAGCATTAATAACTTAACCGTAGGGAATGGACTCAGTGCAGTAAGCCTAGGTAGAAAAATCCTAATTTAAAAATACCATATTATAGTTCAGATTTTTAATGTTACTAAGTATGAGAAATTTATTACTAAACTAGAAAACGACATAGATAAAATAAATAATGATCAATTAAGTCACGAAATGGAACATTCGTCCTTAAAAGCCCGCATTCTACATAGGCAAAAACGAGAACTATTTAACATTTTGGGCTCTGAACTAAAGTTTATTTCTGGAACAATGGATGATAAAGATCAACGAGAGGTGGAAGCAAGACTCAGTACTATCGAAACTAATGTACATAATATAATTTAAAAATCAAATAAACAAATTCCAATAAATCAACATTTTGATGAAGTTAATAAAAATGAGAAAAGTTAGAAATATAAAAGACAAATATAACCTTCCAAATAAACAGACTAGAAAAAATTATTGACAAGGTTGAAGAAATTCTTTTGACCTGAGATTTAGAAATTTTAGGACAAAATATTACTATCGAAAAACTACAATACATAAGAATGTCCGTTGCATCAAATGAAAGAAATATCCTCTTCATAATCCAAATTCCTCAATTAGCAAAAAACCCTATTAGATTTTATATATCCAACGTATTCGTAATACTAACAATTGAGAATTAAGTGAAAAACTAAATACATATATTTTAAAAAAATAATGAATTATTTTTTGAAACTAATTATAAGAAAAATTTAACCAAACTATAGGATAATTGTGTTGAAAATATTTTAAATAATAAGAAAATGCATTGTAATTATCGAAAAAAAATCCATCAATATCTGAAATAGAAATAAACTCCAATTTAATATTTGCAATAAATATAAATAATGTAACTATTAATCAAATACCAATGATTTTAATAGGACATTACCGAATTAAAATATAATTGTGGCAAATTATGATCACTAATAGAAATAATTACCTCTGCAAAAATTAACCTAAGAACTTATTAAAAATGTAAAATATATAAAAGAATCGAGAAACAATCAAACATTTACAAACATAACAATTTACATATATTGTAATTGCTGCAGTAATAATAATTATCATTGGATACTTAATTATAAAATGTAAGACTAAAAAGACAGAAAATAAAATTATTCTTTCGTTTCCTATAATTCCTTTAGAATATGGTGACCAATCTTTGTCCGGGGGTGTTTTACCTAAATAGAAATATCCCTTAGTATTTTAGTATCATAATCAAGGCCGCTATCAGTAAGCAATTATTTTTTCAAACAAATGAATAAACAACCACACCAATGATTTGTATTTTAACTGATGCAAAATAATATTGTTCAATTGATTTCTGTAAAACAAAAACATAGAATTACTTATGTTAATTTGTTCACAATTATGAAAAAGCATCCGAATTATATTTAAATAACTTTTTTTACTGATTTAATTTTAGGAATGAGAGAACATTGTCACCTATATCAATTTCAGTTGAAATAAGCTATGGTCTATTATGGGCGATTCTCATAAAATTTGGTACCAAGTGGTCCTATATCAAACAGCTGGATTTCACTACAGACATTGGCCACTGGAAGCATTTCTCAAATCCTAAACTACTAAACTGGTGGTCCTTTCCGGTCAAAAAATATGACATTTTGAAAAACGAATAAAAGCTAAAAACTTCACAAAGGTTTACTTGTTCAATAAGTTAATAACTAAACTTTAGCTTCATATTAAATGCAAAGATATTACTTTTATAACAATGTATATAAAACTTATATACATCAAAAGTTCTAATATCAAAGTTAAATATATAAATCTCAAAAAAGAGTATTCTTAAAATTCTTAAAAAATAATATAATGTAAATGTAACTCTTCTCCCCACTCTTGTAAAATTTCAAGCTTTAGTTTAGAAGATATGGAGCAAAATATATTCTAATTACTAATAACTTCTGAACTATACATAATAAATTAAATTCTAGTATCATTTAAAATGATATGTATAAAGTTAATTTATTTCCAGAGTTCAAAAGTCAAAATTAAATTTATAAAAATTAAATCTTTAAAAAAATATACAATGTTAACATAACTATATAATTATATAATGTTGACATAACTCTACATATTCATGCAAAATTTTACGTAGAACACTCTTTTAGTTTAGAAGCCGATGGACGTTCGGATTCTGAGTCGAACGGTATACTTAAAAGTGGGGGTCCAAACATTTTTTCTGTGCGTTACAAACATTAGCACAAACACATAATACTCCAACCACTTATGGTAGTGTAGGGTATAATGAAAATATTAGCATACATTTTTTATTTACTAATGCGAGAAAAGAAATGATATTAATGGTAAAATTAATTTATTTAACGAATTTAAGTAAAAAAGAATATATATATATCTATATATATATATATATATATATATATATATATATATATATATATATATATATATATATATTATATATTATATATTATATTATATTATATTATATTATATTATATTATATTATATTATATTATATTATATTATATTATATTATATTATATTATATTATATTATATTATATTATATTATATTATATTATATTATATTATATTGTATTATATTATATTATATTATATTATATTATATTATATTATATTATATTATACTATATTATATTATGTTATATTATATTATATTATATTATATTATATTATATTATATTATATTATATTATATTATATTATATTATATTATATTGTATTATATTATATTATATTATATTATATTATATTATATTATATTATATTATATTATATTATATTATATTATATTATATTATATTATATTATATTATATTATATTATATTATATTATATTATATTATATTATATTATGTTATATTTAAAGGTTTAAAACAAAAAATAACAAAAACGTAAAGTGATGATTCTCTTTTATACAACAAATAAATATATGTCCAACGATTACTTTACTCACCCGGTAATCCAGCAAATTGCATTGATATTAACTGCTAAATACTTATAATATGACAATGTCTGAGAACACATAGGTACCCATCAAAAAGCTGTCAAATAACTAGTTATTCGCCCGTTTGCAAGTACCAAACAAATAACTGGTTAAGACTACATGATAACGGTTAATCTATAAGTCGCTATTACTTCATAGATTGCACTCTTTAAAAGCATGCTATTTTTTGAGTTTTAAATAATTATATAAAACACCATTTATAATGGGGAAACTAAGTGCAATTCATTACTTTGTAACGCATTAAATAAACACTACCAATTACCAAAATTTCAAAAACTTTTGATGGTTGTGTTTAAATTCTTTTTATGTATCTTTTATAATGATTCGTTTTTTTTTAAAGAACTTTTATAGTTGAAGTAGATAGTGCGCCTATTAAAGTGCTACTAAAGGGATTCCTTTATCATTCAATATGTCTTGCTATAAAACAATACCAGAACAAATATTTTGAGAAACAGTATTTTAGAATGAAGTTAACTTTCATTTGACGTGTGAACATCGATTGTATGGAGACAAAAATTGTTGCAAATGTACCCCCTAAAATTAAAGATTGATAGGTTTTAAACTAATCCCCAAAACATTTCGGTTTAAATATTTCGTTCACGTGAGTTGGATCATTTCTAAAATACCTTCAAAAATACATAATTTTTAACTCTTTGTCGAAAAAGTTACAACGTATGATAGACAAATGCCGTGAAATGAGAAAAAATTTTAAGTTAGTTTCCTTCTCAGCGAAATTAAAATTTTAGTAAAATTTTCTACGATTTTACTTTAAACACTATTTTGTAAAAGTTTAAATATTTTGGACATTTTCCATCCATAAATATTTTGACATCATTGGAAACGTCTCATTCAATACTACTGATATATGTATTGATTTAACCCTTTAGTTTCACAAATTATATTTTGGGAATTCCGGTTCATAACTGGTTAAGTTATTTTTTATGTCAAATAAATGGTTAGTTAAGAAAATAAATATTACCAAAAGCATACATATATCATAAAAACTATACATTCGTGTAAAATAGTGACTAAATTTCAAAAATCTCATTAGTTCGATACTTATCGAGGTTTTAAAGGAATTTATTATATTTTTCATAAACTCATCTATATTTAAATATAATAGAAACTTTCACGTGACCTTTTTGCATAAATTGCTAATTTATCCTTTTGGAAAATAAATGCATAAAATTTATCCTATTACTGTTAAACGGTTAATTACGTGTAATCTTTAATAGTATCAGGATAAACCATTCCAATGAAACACTAAAACCCATTTCATTTTTGTATAAAGAAATATTGCAAAAAATTTTAGTAAAATCTTTCCGCCACTGAAAAGATACATAACAATTATCTCTATTACAATTTGAAATTAAATTTCTTTTAACGAAAATTTTGGTAATGATATTAGAGTTGTTTTGAAAATCGTCCGGCTCACGTAAAGTCAAACATTCAGATGTAGTATTTTTAGAATTATATAAGAACAGACCAGTCTTCATTGCAACTTTTTTCGTAAGACTCTTTAATGTATGTGAAGTATGAACACGTGTAAATCGTATAAACCTGAATTTTAAAAATGAGTTTTTTTCATAAAATTGCACAGAGAGGTCCTCCGAACAGTTCTGACAGAAAGCCCAGTTTTAAAAGTTAAAATTTTTCAAAACTAAATATCATATACAATAGCAAAGGTCGCATTGAATATGATGACCTTTGTCCAAATCGTATTTTTTTTTTTTTTTTTGATATCCATTTATTGAACTAGTTGGGCGCCTCCAAAGGCAAAGTTTTTTCAAATATTTTATTAAAAAAAAAACTACATGAATATAGCATCAAGTACAGAAATAAGTACAGAAAATATATTACGAAAACATTTTTAGTTCATTTTCCCTTATGCTATAAATTATTTATATACGAGGGCGGATCAATAAGTCCGTGACTTTTCGAACTTCCATCGTAGCTATATATAGTAAAAAATAGGATTTTTCGATGTCCTTAAAATAGGCATTTGTTTGGTCAATAATTTCATCGTTGGAGCTGAAGATCTTTCCACCGAGCCATTCTTTAGGTTTGGAAATAGGAAGTAGTGACTAGGGGCTAAATCCGGAGAATATGGCGGATTATGCACCGATTCGTAGCCCAATTCATAGAGTTTTGCCATTGAGACTGCACTCGTGCGCACCCGTGTATTATCTTGATGAAAAATAACTTTTTTCTTGACCATATGGGGTAGTTTTCTTTTTAAATTCTCATTAAATCGGTCTAATAAGTAGGTATAATATTCGCCGTTTATTGTTTTTCTCTTTTGAAGGTAATGGATGTGGATTATCCCGCGTGCATCCCAAAAAACTGTTCGCAATCACCTTATTGACCGTCAAACTTACCTTGGCCTTCGTCGGAGCAGGTTCACCCGGAGAAACCCATTGTTTAGACTGCTGCTTGGTCTCCGGAGTACAGTAATGGATCCATGTTTCATCCACAGTTACAAAACGCTGCAAAAACTCATTCGGATTACGGTTAAACAACTCCAAACAATCCTTTGAAGTTGCCACACGTTTACATTTATGATTGATTGAGAGCAAACACGGCACCCATCTTGCAGACAACTTTTTTAAACCCAGCTGATCATTTATAATCGAAACCATACTGCCATATGAAATGCCTATGGCATCAACAATCTCACGCACTTTTACTCTTCGGTCGGCCAACACCATATCGTGGATTTTTTCGAAATTTTCGGGTGTAATGAACTCAATTGGCCGTCCAGAACGTTCAGTGTCATTTGTACTTGTGCGACCACAACGAAAGTTGTGCTCATATGACATTATTTTTTTTTTTTCGAAAAAGAAATAATGTTTAATGAGCACTCGAAATTCACTTTTTTCCAATTTTAGAAAAATACACGAGGTTGTATGTTTTGAACAGCTGCTAAACGCAAATTAAATGACGACACTTGCTCAAAATTTGACAGTGGTCAATTAACAGGTGGTACTTGATGGGAGTAGTGTTATATGATTTCATATAACTACGAGGGAAGTTCTAAAAGTCACGGACTTTTTGATCCGCCTTCGTATTAAAATACAGAATCATGTACTTTCTTGCCAGTTTATTAGTTAGACAATGACAAATGCTCATTTTAAAATTTATAATTTTTTATCTAAAAAGTTATATCGACATCTCATAAAAGAACGTCTAAAAATTTACCGAGTGTCTTTCGATTTTCATTAAATTTTAAACACAATTAACACACGGATATCAATACCGATTTCAGATTAAAGGTTCGCGAAATTCCGAAAACACTCGATTTTATTTAGCTTTATCGCTTTCTAAAAAACCTAAAACCATCAAAAGTAATCAAATGCAAATAACAGTATTACTGGGAAGTTTTCATAGAATTTAATAGGCTAAATGGCGTTCAAATTGTATTTATATCAGTTTCAATACAAATGTTTCACAAATGAAAAAGATTTTTAAAAAATTCATCTTAACTGCATGTTTCGTTAAATATGCTATTTCAAATTTTCGATTGTTTTATAGTATGGAATCTTTACATTAAAATAAAAATCTAAAATTTTTGGAATGCACACATCTACTATACATAATTTAATTCTTTCTAAATATATATAAAATACACCTAAAGAAAAATTTAAATTTAATTAACTCACAATTACCAAGAATGCATCTAAAATTACATTTTTATTTTGAAGATATTTTTGAACGAGAATGATGTTTGATAAAATCCATTTTTTTAAAATATTTATTATTTTTTAAGTGTTTGTATTAAAGCCGACATAAACAAAAAAAAAAAAAAATCATTAAAATTCGAAAAATCTTCTTTCTTGTTTTTGAGAAAGTTAACAGTGAAATAAAAAAAATAAAATCTCGGTTTTTTGCAATTTCGTATAACTGAAATCGATAAATGTTTTAATGGATTTTGTATATAAAATTTTTTATAGAAATTTAAAGATACCAAGTAAAAACAATTTGAAGTTTACAAAGTAAAATATATATATATATATATATATATATATATATATTTTTTTTTTTTTAATTAAATTTAAATACATATGTACCTTTAAGGTTAATTCCTCGAGATTTTATTGAATTTTAGACTATCTAACAATATTAAAGAAAAAATAAAAACACTATTATCGTATAAATGACCCATTTAGAAAGTTGCAACACAAGATTTTTTTATGATTTGATATAATTTACTGATAAATTTGATCTTTCTATTAGCATCCAAATAAAATTTATGCACGTATGGATATTGCTAAAATTATTATATAGAAGTTAATTTTGGGTGGATATTCACAAAATTAGCTATCATAATTTTCACTTAAACATTTCTATGACAATTTCAACTAAATTCAATTAATTCTTTCTTATTAAGATTAAATTTTATTAAAATATTTTGCAAATTGTTACCTATAGTCTGATCCGAATGTTTACATTAATAACAGCTGTACAGACGGACTGACAGGCATCGCTGTCATCTGTCTGTATAAAGTTTTAGTAAAGCACTTTGTAATGCAAGTTATAATTTAAAAAATATCTTAGTATAATTTTACTTTTTATTTCGGTTTTCCAAAAGTCACATACAACTTTTTTAATACTTTTAAGACAATGAAATCTTCCTCTTTTCAACGATACTAATATATTGTTACAAAAGCTTACGGTTTAGTTAATGCCCCAATGTGTATTGCTTAATATCCAATTTTCATCTATTTATACACAAATAATATTAAAAATTTCCTAAATTTCAAAAATTACTTTAAAGACACGATTTGATGGAATTTTTATTTGGATATTTAGATGCTTTTGAATTTATGTAGTACAATTCACTATTAGAATCACACATAAACTCATATTGCAAAAACATAATAGAGGGAATTTTGGATAATTTAAACACTTTTTATGAATAGGCAATGAACAATGAAATTTGTTATACTTAGTTTCCTTCTATTTTTTCCAATTTTAATATGGGCTCATTTCATTGTGCGTCTCCCTTAAAATTTTCTTTATGGCTTAAACGCCATACTTCATATGTATGTGTGATTTTTACGTCATTCTACAAATTGATTGCGCTATTGGAAAAAGTAAATATTTTAGCGTTTATTTTCAATAAAATCAAACAGGCATGTAAAATTTTTATTTATTTAGGATATAAGATGAAAAATAAAGAGCAGAATTTATTAATGATGTGCCACAATAATGATATTTACTCAACAAAATGTACGAATATTAAATAAGCTTCAAAATTTGCCACCAATTTAGAAACATAAGGAAATTAAAACTTTTCCAACGAACTTAAGTTCAATTCTCGGGCTTGTTACAGCAAGTAGTCAGTCCATCTCAGTATTCAAGTTTCTAAAGAGATATTTAATAAAAAATTAACTAGTAACACTGGAGTAACACTAGTTGCAAAATAAACTTTTTTCTTTTTTGTTGACATTTTGTTGACAACCAGCTATAATTAGAAAATAGTACCTTCTGCCGTCTCTGGGCTAGTGCAGCTGTTAAAAAAATATCTTGAATATTATTTTGTTAAATTTGACCAACCTTTTGTTGGAGGTTTTAAATCTGATAATTTAAAACTTTTATAATATATAAGGAACATTTTTAAGCAAAATAAACTTGCATTTCTGTATATTAAATTATCTGAAACTACACATAAAATATAATAAGCATTTCATTATACATCTTTAATAATCCACAACCATTATTAGATCAAAAATAAGTAGTATGTACAAGAAAATTAAAACAACTGAAGTAATCATCGTAACCATTAAACGACTTTAAAAGACACTAGATTTTATTTTCCGTCATAAGAAAATAAAGGTGCACAAACCATACAACCATAAATAAGATTACCTCGTATGAAACACAAATCTCCAGATATTCTTATGAGCGGTTGTAATTTCACACGGCGTACAAAGTTACTTTCTTTGATAAATCATCTACAATATTTACATGTTCATATATCCTGCGGTTTATAAAAATACAATATAATAAACTAAACAATAAACTGGAAACAAACTTAATGTTAGAAATTGTGTTTATTAAATTTATGTCCGTTAACACAAAGCACGGTTAATGCCCGTGCATTTTTCTTTTGCTTCTAATCTATACTTTTTCGCTATAATTACCAAATATTTTTATACCATAGATAACTGTGCACTAATATAAATCTTTTTGTTGAAATTATGAGCATTAATCAAATTTAGAAGTTAAACACTTTTATTAACAGTATTTAAAAGTTAGCTAACTTCCTGTTGGCATTATTGTGAATTTTGTTTTGTATCTAAACGTTAAACTGTTAAAAAAATAAATAAATATTTAAGTTCCGAAATCAAAAGATGCACATTAAAGAGCCTCACGAAAAAAAGAAAGAAAAGAAGATTGGTCTGTTCCTATATGATTTCCAAAATATTACATCAAAATTTTCGTTAAAAAAATTAACTTCAAATTGCAGTAGAGGCATACTAACGTCTGGAATATTCATTTAAATAATTCTTTATCTGTTTTCAGTTGTTCTAACTTTTTTATAATATTTTCTTTATTCAAACATATAATTATATAATTTCGTAAATTTTTCAACCTACAGTAGGTTTTAATGTATCACTGGAATGGCCTATCCTAATACTATTGAAGATTAAAAGTAATTAACCCTTTAACAGCAAGAGGCACAATGTAACACATTTAGTTCCAGAAATGCTAAATAATATTAGAATTAAAGCGTTTTTTTTAAATTTAGTCACTATTTTATACGAATTTATAGTTTTTATGATAAATATATGCTTTTGGTGACATTTGTTTTTTTTAACTAGCCATATTAACCTAACCAATTATGATCCGGAAATCCCAAAATATTACTTATGTAACTAAAGGGTTAAATGAATACATATATCAACATAATTAAATGAGACATTTCCAATGATGAAGTAAAATATAAATTATAATTGAAAATGTCCAAAATATTTGTATTTAAATAGAATAACATTTAAAATAAAATCTTAGAAAATTTTCCTTAAATTTGAATTTCGCGAGAATGAAAACTAACTTTATATTTTTTTACTCTTTATGTATTAATCGCCATTTTCTATCATGTGTTGTAATTTTTTGACAAAAAGTTAGAAATCGAAAACTATATTTTTGGAGGTATTTTTAAAAATGTCCAGCTGACGTGAACGAAATAATTAAACCGTAATAATTTGAAGATTAGTTTAGAACATATCAATCTTTAATTTTAGGAACATTTTTTGTCTCCTTACAAAATCAATGTTACTCCATTGTACGTTAAGTGTATAACTCTTTACACTTTTTGTAAATATAAAAATTCACAGGGTATAGCATTATGGGACATGAAAAAATATTAAGAATCGCGATATTAAGTTTCCGCAATCCTTTAAAAAATTGCGTTGAAGTTTTGAATTTAACATTTCTTAAATTAATTCATATATTAAATTATTTTTATTAAAAATATGAATATATTATCTCACTGCCAATAAAATTATTATTATTATTATTATAATTTCATAAAAAGTGATAACATTGATTTTTTTCAAAAATCCATAATGCTTGCTTTTATAATTTTTAAACTTTTCATTCGTTAAATACAATGTTGAATTAATGTCCTAGTCAACACTAATATTAAAATCTATTTTAAATTAAAATTTTCAAATGGCCATGAAAATTTTAATCATTTATATTATTTATAAAAATATGAAGAAAATAAAAAATAGTCCTGGACTTCAGCGAGGTACCCTGTTTTTTTTTTTGTTTTTTTGTAAAAATAGTTATACCGTTAATTTATATAGTATTTATGCACATTCGAGGGATTTTCGGAAAAGGACATTATATATTTGAGCTATGGTCAATTATAGAACAACTCAGTAATATATTTTTAAAGTAACGACTTGTACTTTGTTCAGAATGTTTACATAAACAGACATCCACATGGACGGACGCAATTAAATCGAGCATATGTATGTAAGTAAAGAATGGTGAGCGTCTGACCATTTACACTGAAGGAAGTTTAAAATTTATTTTTTGTAAAATCTATTTTATTTTAAAATAAAAATATTTCAATGACTAGAAGTAAAAACAAATTTATAAACATTATAAAAACAAAATCTATAAGCTTTCAAAATAATAGAAGACAACAAGTAGGAAGATATAGTTGTTATAGTCAAGCTCGACCATATGATACCCAACCCCGATGTGAATGTGCATGAAAATTTGGGAGTATGGACCGAATTTGTATTTCTATAGAATACTTTTTGTATTATGTTACAATAACATTTATATAAGATTTATACACTTTAATATATAAAAAATCCGGATTCCTTTAAATAGCCCGCATAGTTAAATTAAACAAAAACTTAAACGGCAACGGAAAATAAGCAACAATTTTATTAATTTTCGTTTCGTTTCTTTTTTTTACTTCAAACATTTTTAATTTTGTATATATAAATTTTATATTTTTTGTGAGAAAATAAAATCAAAATATCCCGAGCGAATTTATAATAAAATTTATTTTTACAACCGAGCCGCATTGCGCACTTCTCATACAAATTTTTATGAAAATTTGCGAACCGGTCTTGTTGTGTATACATGTAGGGTTATTCCCGGAAGTGGTCCTTATATGGAAGTTAATTGTGGATGGATCCTCAGGAAATTTGGAACCATATATGAATTGTAGACCGATTTTCGTGAAGTTTGGTGTGAATTACTTATAAAACTTATTAGTTTCGAAATTTGTTATAATATTGCTGTATTCAAGGTATTTATGATCGTTAAGCCCCTATTCCGGGAGGACATTTGTATGGAGGCTAGGATATAATGGATCTATTTCAAACAATTTCAAAATTGCGGCATGTAGTTTAATTACAAGGTTTACGTTGACGGATGGAAATCGCTAAATTGACTCAGCTAGTGACTCTAAGCCTATTATTATACACTAAGGTGAGTCAATTTTTCGGGTGTCACAAACATCAGCACAAATGCATTATACCCTATTTAAAACGACATTTTAAAATTTAGATTGAAAAATGATTTATGGTAAGTAATTGTAAAAAAAATGTCGACTTTATGGGTTTAAAATCGAATTTTCAGCCTTTGTGGTTAGATTGATAAGTACTTAATAAGTAATTTTATCAATATAATTTAATCAATATAATTTCGTTCTGATAGGATTTTTTGCTAGGATACAGTACTTGGCCAGGAACAAGACTTAGTCTCAAAATGTATTGTTTTAGTTTTTTCACCTTAGAAATATTACAGAATCAAATATCTGGGGGGTATGAGAATAAAATGTCTGTGAGGGTCCTTAAAATATGAAATTGTTAATTAAAATTATTTTATTTTATTTATATATTAACTGACTTTGTGCTACTACTTTGTTGTTAACGGGCCTTATTAGAATTTTATTTAAACTAAATGTGAATTCGCTAGTAAGATGTCATGCAGCAACTGGCTATCGATACTCTTGCTGTATTATATAACACATATTTGTATTAAAATTCGCTTTTAGGAAGTAGAAAACCGGTCAAGTATGTGACATAGTGCCACGAAATACAGCGTTTATCTCCACAGTACATACATAAATTAAAAAAAAGGTTTAAATTGCAAATTTTATGCACATAATGTGTACGAAACTAAAACAAAGTTATACAAAGAAATAAACATCACGTTAAATGAAGCTCCATAATGTAAAAGTAAAAGCCGTATTTTTTCCGCAACAACGCATATCATATTTGAAAAAAGCATGGCTTTAATTTTTTAGTGAACATATGTGATATGCTAATCTTCCTGTGAATACACTAACATCATGAATTTTAATGCGCAATATTTTACAACCGAATGCTGATGAAGTGTGTAGCTGCACAGAAAATATGTATTCCATTCTGCTAGTGTCTAATTATAGACCTCAAACTCTGCTTTTTTACTGCCAAATTGAGAAAAAAAAAAAAACAATTTACGATTGCAAATTGGTTTACTTATTACAACTAATATGTATGAAATTTTATATTGATGTTAACATTAATTAACATTAATGTGGGATTTGTACATCTTTAAGTGATTTTTAGCTAGTGGAACCTATATGGGAGATATGATCAATTATGAACAGATCTTTAAAAAGTTTGGTACAACAATCGATACTTGTACAAAACTTATGCAGAAATTTATATAAATACGACATATTTCAGATATTTATATATGTTAAATCACACTTACGAGGATAGAATAGATCATGATCAATTTCAGTAGATTTTGCCTTTGCAATGTCATGTATAAACTTTGAGTAAATAACATTAAAAACCCTGTCTGTTAAAATGTTCCTGAAACTTCTAAAATAAAATAATTTCTGATCTCATTGTGATCCCAATTTTGAAAGTTTTACACTATAATGATAAATCCATTTTTAGTATCGTGTAAAAAAAATGATGATTAAAAGACCCTTTTTCAGAATATCAAAGAATAAAAATATTTTTTTTGTTTTGAGGTCCTTACGGCAGTTATGACATACAAAAATGTGTAATAGTATTCATGGATATTATATGAACATTAATATTGTACATTAAAAATTACATACATAAAATTTTTGGGCAAATTCAGTCATATAAAAATGGTTCTAATTTTGTACTAGGTAAGATTCTAGTCTGGTGGGGGCTTTTAACTCTGGCGTATTTCAAACAACGGCATTGGTAAAATAACACCTGCCTAATCTAATTTTCACAATTAGCGAATATTCGCTAAAAATGAAAAATTCTCAAAACAGAATATTCAAGGGGATATCGATAATTATATTAAAAATGAATGTTCACAACATCGAACTTTTCTCGATATTTCTCTGTAGTAAACCTTTGAGTAATATTCGTGAAATTCGAGAAATATTAGTTATCGCATAAAAAGATATAGCGAAGCCTACATCCCCAACAAATAATTTATATATATAACACCTAAGAAAATTTTGGGAGTAATTTAATTCAAATAGAAAAAGTGTTCTACAGAAGGGTCCAAACTAGTGCAAAAAGTATACGTGGTCAAAGAGGATACTTTCGCCTTTCTTTTGGTAATAAAATTTGTTTAAACCCTTTTGATCCTCAAAATTCTATTTCATTATATAATACCATGTAATGACTAAAATATAGTACCTGATAAAACTTTTAATAACAAAACTGGTATAAACGGTGCAGTAAAACATCACACCATTTCTTAAAGGTTGGAAGTAATAATAATTTACTTCTTATAAAATTTCCAAAAATCACATTTTTTATAAATTAACATAAAATATTTGTCTTTAACAGCATGTCACGCCCACAATTACTAATATTTTGATCTAGTTTTTTGGCCACCTTAGTTTCAATATATTTACTATTGAATGCATGAAAACTTTGGAAATCGGTACTAACTAAAAATTGGACTTTTTTCCAATGAAATTAATTTCTGAGCCACCGTGAAATGGTAGGATAATTCTGATTTTGAAGCAAATAATAAAGACTTTGTTGCAAAAATACCACAAGGTGGAATATATTTAAAATTTAATTTTCTTTATTTGGTTTTTCAAAGTTTGGCGGTACGAGTAACGGGAACAATAAAATTTGACATAAATTATAAATTACTGTTCCGAATTATGGAAAGAGGGCATGATGAGTTCCCACAATTCAATTTGATAGATCCTTAATTCCAATTTATCACTTTTTACTGAATAAATTTGTTATCATATGTTAAATAGAGTAAAAAATGTTTTTGCTGATATCTCAAAAAATAAAACTAATTTTCGAGTGAAAATTTGAGGTTAACGCACTAAATAACTTTAGAATCTACTTTTGCTCAAATTCTAAACCTTGTATATTTGCGTAATGTATCTTGAGCTTAATTAGTGAACTACCATTAGACCTATTTTTTTTTTTTTTTTTTTTGAGTACTTTTGGAAAGCTAATGTTTAGTTTTAATATTTGTGTGTCCAAAATCAAGTATTCTTATCAGTATATTTATCTGATTTTACAAATAATTAAAATCTTAAATTTAATTTCTTTGAAATGGGAGAAGACAATATAAAAAATAGATGCAAGTAAGAAAATATTATCGGTCAAGTCCGACCATATAATGGTATATATACATCATTGTATATGTACATCGAAATTCGGGGAGGGTATGTGTCTAATAGTGCACCGATAATTGTATTAACTCATTGCCGACCATTGTTGCATTTTAGCATCAGTAACTTTACCTATACCGTAAATAATTTATATAAGATTACTGCTAATGTTTTACGTATGTACGTGTATTTAGGTTGGAAGATCTATAAAATATACCTTCTTTTAAGTTTAAAAAATAGTTCGAAAAATTGTGCAAAACATCTACAATATTTTTTCAAGCGCTAGCCAAGACATCAAAAAATATGAAAATATACACAATGTGACAAAAAATTTAGTGGGATGGAAACGCCAAACTCCTAAAAATAGGTGTTGTAAAATCGCATCAACGATTAATTAGGTGTAGTGTGTTTTCAATATATTTACGCAAGGTGCATTTAAAAAAACATGGACATTGTTAAGGTAATATGTTGAAATTATGCAAAATAAAATGGAAAATATTTAAGAAAAATATAGTTGATAAACGAATATAGAGTTTTTGAATTAGATGTGTAATAAAATTTGTTTACTGCAGTACTTGTCAGCAAATTGCAAGTGCTTAATTGTTTACAATGATTGACAATAAATTTAAAAAGAAGAATTTCCAAAGAATCGACGTTACCAGAATACGAAATATATTTTCTACAGCAATATGCTACAAGCTAATGAATGAAACCACCAAAATTGTGCAATTTTTTGCTAAATTTTGTTGAATTGTCCTAAAAAGTGACAATAAAATTTCTTCAAGGGTCATAAAATTTGCTGAAAAAAAAAAAAATACAAAATTTGTATTTTGTACTTGTATTTATATATTTTGTATTTTGAATTTGTATTTTATGATAGTACATAATAAATGTTGTTTTTTTCAAAATATTAAAATATTCAAATGTAAATAGTTACATAATTACATGATTTTTTGAGAGAATTTCTACTATAAAAATCTGTGTTCTATGCTCAAGTGCCAGTTTATTTTGGTCTTTCAATCAAGTGAAATTAAGTGGATAACAAATTATAAAAAGTGCTAAAATTATGCAACATATTATAGAATAAATGATTCATTTAAAGTGAAGAGAAAACAAAATCCATTATTGGGGGAGTTATAGCTTAAACTTACTAACTGAGAAAAAAAAACAACTTTTCTTTTTCGTGGTTCAATTATGACTGCTTTTACTTTATTTCAACTTTATAAATGAAACTTATTAACTAAATACAAAGGTGCTTATTCTATTGTGCTAATTTTGCATATTTAGTAATTTTAGTGAATTCTTATTAATTTTATATTTAATAAATTTATAAATAATTTTGTCTGCAATATTTCTGTTGACTTTCTGTATTTAATTTATTACTTAGTAGCATTAATATAAATGTTGTTGTTATTATAGTTGTTGTTGTTTTGGTGGTTTTGGTGGGGTAGATGTGATAACTAACTCGGGCACATCCTCCGGAATAAATGAAACTAAACTTCTTTTCCGAGTAATGTTCCTATTTATAAATTACGGTACAATTGGAATACAGCCAGATTTACGATTTTACAATATTTGAGGTGAAAATTCATTTTACTCATCCAAGCACAACAGAATCGATTTACGTAACATTTTTGTTTGAAACAATAATTTCATCAATTCCTCGGAGAAGGCGGGAAATAGATATGTTAGAGCTGAAAATAAATGGCTCATTAGCCAGGTGGAAATCAAAAGTGAATTATCTAAAGAACAGCTCGAAATTGGATTAGAGCGCCTATACGAAGGACCAAAAATACGTTCCTGACCACCATATCTACATCCTAATTGAGGTGATGTACAAACAAATTATCAAATGCAATGTACTAATATTTCAAATGCTTCAATGTGTACCATATTTTTTATACATTATAAGAAATTATTTGGTTATTTAAAGCTTTTACATCATTATTTAATTGTCTTAAATTTCTATTGGAATGGTCCACCTCCAATGTTTTTGCTTCACACTAGATGTATTTAATATACAATTTTTAAAAGAAAAAAAAACAAATTTAAACGACAAATAAAAATTATGTTCCCATAAAATTTTTTAAAACGCCTCTCTTATATGAGAGTAAGAACACACCCCTAATTGACCATTGATGAGTTTTCGCAACACCTGATATCTGGGAAACTAAAATTGCTAACTACAAAAGTCTTTCGATTTTATGATCATAGTTACTTAAATTGACCCCATTCCAAATTTTATTAATTAGTCTTAACGGGATCGGGTAGTGGTCGGAAATGAATTAAATATACAAAATTTGGCAATATTGTTCCCACTTGTGTAAAAATTATTTGTATTAAGATAACACTAACATTTCTGCACGTTAAAGTGATTATGATCCGAACTTCTTGAAATTCATATTTTTAAATTTGTATGGGGGCTAGGTGTAATAATAGGGCGACCATATTTAAATTCAATATGGTTCGTTCTTGTGTAAAATAAATCATATATACCAAATTTCATCGAATTATCTACAAAACTGCGACCTGTACTTTGCACTTGTATGCCCGCATACCGAAAAGGTGGAAGGACGAACATCGTTAAGGCGACTCTGAAACTAATTTAGAGTTGAGTGGTGGTCTGAACCCCGAAAAAATATTTTGTTTTAAGTATTTTCTGTAGCAAGTTTCTTAGTTTTTGGAGTTTAATAAGCGCGCCGGTAGGCTACTTGGTAGTAGGATTTCCGATTATGGTTAAAAATTAAAATAAATGAGAACTATATTATTTTATTTTTATTATTGTAATTTTTAATTTATTAATTACAAATGCTTTGTGTCTGTAGTTTACTATTTTTATATAAAATTAATTCCTTAACAGTTCGTTAGATTATTACTAAGTAATTTTGTTTTACCAAAATATTAATGAACACCTTGTAAGTAAGTAAATTTGGGAAAGATCTCAAAAAATTCAATTTTAAAAAGAAGTAATTTTAAGATGGGGATTAAAAATAATGATATGTTTTCAAAATGTTTTATGAGCCCGCGATAAAAAAACTATAAACAGTTTCTTATTAAGCTCTGTAAAATCTATTCCTTTGCTGTGCAATATTATTAGAAAATTGTTTTTATGTTTATTTAAATGAAGTTGGAATAATGAAATTAGTTTATTTTCATTAAATAAATCTGTTCACTAACAAAAAGATTTCTGCTATATGTATGTACGTACACACAAAAAGATATTCCAAATAATTTTTTAATAAAATAATTAATTAATTTTATATTTAAATTTAATTATGTTATTGATATAATTAACTTTCTAATTAGTTTACAATTTTTTTTTTATTAAAATCGACAGCTCTTAAGCAAATATAACGAAAAAAGGAAAACTTCTGAAGAAAAAATACAGAAATAAAAAGAAATATAGTAATAAAATTATTTTGATGTCATTAATATGAAATATATACATTATTTCTCAGTGTTCCAAAAATTTCTATCCAGCAGATTACCAAAATATATATATATATATATATATAGAAAAAAAAAACAAAAATGGGTCTGATATTCTTTGAAGTGGAGAAGGATGTAAATTTAATATGAACTCTACAATATCTATGATTAGAACTAAACTAGATACATATTTCATTAAATATCATGTGGCTCTACTTGACGAACTTTAGCTCCCTCATCTCATTTTTTT
This sequence comes from Protocalliphora azurea, assembly GCA_932274085.1. Lineage (NCBI taxonomy): Eukaryota > Metazoa > Arthropoda > Insecta > Diptera > Calliphoridae > Protocalliphora > Protocalliphora azurea. Next base: position 89,680,691 of record OW026520.1, read on the forward strand.
TTATGGTTAATGACTACATATTTTCAAGCTAGAAATATCAAAATACATTTTAAAATTATAGTTATTTTAGCAAAACCTTAAGAGAAAAAAATTAATAACTAGCACTAACAGACGTATGATTAATATTTCTTTCAATTTATTACTCATACGCATTGTTGTACGTTCTCTTGATATAAATGTTATATTGGAGAGCATCTACAATTAACATTTCGGAGTAGCATTTTGAGAACTGTTCTTATACAATAACAAACCAACATAGTAATAAACATAAAACTAACAGTAAAATACTAAACTGAAAGGATGTCTATGGGTCTTTTAAAATGTAAACAATGTTAAAGGGAATCAAAACAAATCAGTGATATGAAAGCGCCTGCGTTAGCTGGCAATATGTTTAAGTATGTTTTGGTTTATATCAGTTAATTTGAGACGCTGTTGGAATATCCAATTCAGTCACACGTGTACTTTCAAACTGTTCATAGCCCGTTAGACAACAAAGTAGCAACGAAAAAAATATTATAGTAAAGCTAAAAAAAATACAATTCAAAACAACATAAGCTGAATATAATAAGTGCTGATAAAAAAAAAAAATGAAAAGAAAAATTTGCAAATAAATTATAAAAAGAAAAACACTAAAATATTTTCTAATGCTAAATTATCATTTAACTAAATTAAAAATCAAAATATAAAATTAAAATTGATTCCAAAATATAAAGAAAATATATAGCACAAATTTTAAAATAACAAAATACATTTAAATTTAATTTATTATGTGTGCAGATATATTCCAAGTAATAAATTAAAAATGTTAGACAAGCATTATAAATAATTATTCAAAATATTATTAAAGATAAATTAAAATAACATTTAATAATTTTAGTAAATTAAAAAAACAAATTCATGGATTTTATTGTGTATGAGTGTAATTAAAATTTTAAGTTAACTGGATACAGATCACTGGTTTTTTAAAGGTAAATGATTTTGGCATTAAATAATATCCCTTGTATACAACAAGTAAATAAAACTTTTCTCGTTTTAATTTTTGTAATTAAGCTCGTAACTAAGTTATTTATTCCTTGTAAAAGTAAATAAATTATGAAAATAAACCTCAAGCGTTTAATCCTTAAAGCCTAAGGGACTAATACAAGAAGAATGCATGTAATAAAAACATATAAGTAAAAGTGAAATTATACATATTATAAATTTGGATGTATATACATTTATATGTATGTAATTATTTTATGAAAAAATATATTTACATATTATGAACAAAAAATAGAAAAAGCGAAATACGATTAAAGAGTTTCGAGTTGTTGTAATGTGCTTTATTAAATTATATGTTCATTCATTATTTGTTCGAATATTTGAAGAAGTTTTAAAAATTAGTCGATTATTCAAATAAAAATAAAACTATGAAATTTTCTTGGATCAAAATTAAACTTGAATAAACTATTATATACAAACTCAAGTCCATATAAACCCTAATATGGTTGCAGTACAAACCATTCAACCATATTAAACATACAATTAAGCCCATGTGATGCAGTCATACTACTATTATTTGCAACCTTACTACGGTTTTTCGATGAACATATTTGAATATTTGTAACCATTTTATGGTCCCTAATCTAAATATAATATAATTACCATTAACTATAAATTTCAATAATAATGTAACAGTTGTTGTCAATTCTTTTTCACTATTCTAAAATTTATATTACTAAACAATGTCTTTTTAAAATCTTAAAATTACAGAAAATACTTGAAGTTCAAGAGTTTTGTGGGTTTCGAAGAAAAATAATCACTTCTGCCCCCGATCAAATGTAAATTAAAAAAAAAAAACAGATAAATAAAATATTCTTATGAAAAAAAAAAAAAAAAATATATATATATATATATATATATATATATATATATATATATATATTTGTAGTTTCCAAATAACAAACTTTAACATAGATAATAAAAATAATAAACAAATAATAAATAATAAAATAAATAAAATTTACACACAGCGATTTTTTTCTGAATTTTTTATATTTTTTCCTTCAAATCTACATTTACGTTCACAGACGAAATTTTATTTCAGCAATTCGTGCTTTATTTCCTTGATTTGTTTTGTTTTGAAGTATGAAAATGAAAAAGCAAAACGAATTTTGAAGTAAAGGCGAATTTGTTCCATTTCATATTCCCTCTCGCTCTCTCTCCCACGAAATCAAAATTTCGACAAGAAAAATTGCCTTGTGTGAACTCAGACTAATATAAATCCACGACCTATATAAATCCAATTTTACAAAATATCATGGTGACTGTAGGACTCTTGTAAAGTCCACTCTTAATAATGCCTCTATTTTGGTATATGCTATCAGTAATATGGAATGCATCGAGTATTTGTGACAGTGAATATGGAATTTAAAATTAATTTTAAGATTTATTTAAATTTAAATTAAATTTATGTCACTCTATGATTTATGATCTTGCACAACGGAACGTTTCAACAGAGGGGGTATAAAGTTATTGCGTTTTATTTAGAAGATAATACATCAATAAAATAAGTGAGTTTTCGTGAAAGATAACCAACGTTTTTTTATCTTTTCGAAAATGAATTCTAATATTAATTAAAGAAGGTCATTGATTTTTCATCGACGGGATCACCTATAAAGGCGTCATAACACTTAATCAAAAAAAAAAAAAATATAATAATAATTCACCTTTGAAATATATGAGCACCTTCACAAACTGCATTACATGCTACTTTTCTTAAGGATGTCTCAATGAATCACAACGAACTTACAAAAAGTTTCATTTAATTGCTAGGCTTAAATATAGATTTGGAAAATATTTTTCTTTTTGTTTGAATCTACTTTTAAGCTATAAATGTTTGTGGAAAAAATTACTAATTTAAAATGTTAATTATACTAATTATTAATTTAATGAACTTTTATAAAAAAAATTGTTTGAAAAATAATATCAAATTAATTTTTATGTGCGGGTTATTACATAATTCGATTCGAAAGAAATCAATGTAGTTTAAATGCATTTTTTTGTGGTAGAATTGACTCTCAAATAGATTCTATTCCATTTATATAATGGTTTATCCCAAAAACTAGTCAATTCCAAAAAAGTGAAGATAGATTTTCATGATAACGTTTATCTAAATTTACTATGACTTTCTTACCTGTTTTATTTATTAAATGTACTCACATTAGGCAATTCTTTTTAATCTTTAAATGTTTATTCCCACCTAATATAACGAATAACAATAAAAGTTTTTTCTTGTACGATGAAGTTCAAATTTATATGTTTATAATATAAAATATATTTTTATTTTTTTGTCTTCGTGGATATTACATCGACTGGATTTAGTTTGAATTAATTTTTGAAATATTTTTTTTCCGTAAATATTACTATTATTTATGCCACTTCACTATAAACTATTTCTCAGGGGGTATAGGGAAGAAAAATGGTTTCACTTAATTTAGGTACACTAGAATAAACATTATAAGAACAACAAACAGACACTTCACACTATATACAAAAACAAGAGGACAAACACTTCATATACTAAAACTTATAGATAAAGATTTCTACATAAGTACTATACAAACACAAGAATATGTGAATAGTTGATAAAGGGAAATTAATGTTGCGGATAAAAGCCTAACCTTGTCTCATACAAATATATTCACATACTTATATATGTAGTGCATATATTGTGTTTTTGAAAGCACGACTGTACCCAACATTTTCTATCGAAATTTAAACTAAAGCTACATCTCATGTAGTTAATAATGAACGAATATGATATCATTTTCTTAACGAAGAAATGTGCCGCATTTCTAATACTTTTTAGATGACACTATTTAGTGCATGCTTTGAGTGTCGAAATATTATCATTTAGAAGTATACAAATGTACATCAATACAGTATCGAAATATAATCACTTTTGTATATTAAGTAAATATCTTTATATACTAATATTTTTATATACTTATATTATATATATTTCTGGTAATTGTGTCGCCCAAGTCAAGTTTTTTAGTTCAAAATTCGATACTAATGTGTTTTGCTTTTGCAAGTTTGTGTGTTTTTATTTTCTACTTTTGAACATCCAGGAGTGTAAAAAAGACACTTTTTAGTGAATGAATGTAAAAACTCGCCTTCAAATGCTGGCAAAGTAGGAAGAAAATAGTGAAAGGAATATCAATAAGTTTATTCAGAAATATCTACACATGAAGTAAATAAAAAATTTTGTTGAAAAAATAAAAATTCAGGAATTTTTTACTCAGCGCTCTTGAAGTTGACTTAAATTTATTATAAATTAAAATTATTTTTAGTAGTGACAATTAGACAAGATAAATGTTAATATAAAATTATGAAACACAATTAATTATTTTGAATTTTGCTTCTATCAGTTCTCACATTGTCTCAACGGAGCTTTAATGTAATCAAAATTGGATGATATATCTAGAAAAGGGAAAATTCAAATATATAATTCAGGAAAAGATAAGAGAAAAAAGCATCCTAACTATTTTTTGACGTATAACTTATTCAAGATCCAATAAATTAAAATTAGAAAAAAAACAAGTTGGAGTTCTATATTCGGTTGTGCCGAATCTTATATAAATTTCACCAGTGTTGAGATGTTATATAAAAAATTAATATATAATTAATAAATAATTATATAATAAAATATATATATAATTAATATATGATATGAAGTTAATGCAACAACGATAATACCAAATGCAATATATAAAAAAAATGAAAAAGGAAGATAACATTAATTAAAAGAGGGTATTATTTGTTTGATTGATTGATTAATTGATTTAAAAATTCGGAATTCGAAAAAAATATTTGTCACAGATTTGCTGAAGATCGAAAAGCATTTTGGCCTATATCTCGGACACTAGTAGACTGATTGAGTTAATTTATTGAGCGCAAAAATTCTGGAAAAAAATCCGAATTTTCTATGAAAAAACGAAGGGTAAGCTTACATAGGGGAAAAAATCAGATATGATATAGCTTATTGTTTTAGCTTTTTAGTTTTAATGAAATCACAACAATACGAAATGAAGACGACATTAATTTAAACTAGCTAGAGTGCTATATTCGTCTGCGCCGAATTTTATATACTCTTCACCCTTGTTGAGATGTGCTATATGAAAATAAAATACTTTATATTGGATGTAATTACAAATATATTTAGCTATACTATATCTATGTAAACACTAAAAACTTATAATTAGTATTTTTATATAAATGTGAAATAGAATCAAAATTTTATAAATGCTTATATCCTTATATATATATATATATATATATATATATATATATATGTATATATTACAAAAATACGATATAAGTTTATTTAGTTGTTTGTTTGTGTCCAATCAATTCTAACTGGCTAAACCGATTCACCAAATTTGAAACACATGTAGCACCAGTGCCAGAGGCTTTGTTAGACCTTGATTGGAAGTCACACCCACATTTTACGCCTACCTTAGAAAAATCTATGTTTTTTCAATTTTACACATTATTGAAGCTATTTGCATAAAGTGTGACGCAGAGATAGTGCTTGCTTTGTAGAATGTTATAGATTACGTTGGATCTTTATCGAATGACAAGCCCATATTTTACGCCTACTTTTTTAAAACTCTCAAACGGAAGAACCGAAAAGATTAAACTCGGAGCACGGGGTGCAGTACCACTCATGTGAAGTAAATATTCATTATAGAATATCTAAACAGTAAGAGCCCACAAATTTCATGGGAACCTTTATCCTATCATATCGCATTGATGAAACGAAAATAAGACAGACAGGTCCAGGGGGAGAAGTAGCACCCATACAAAAATATATTTTTTTCAAACTTAAGGACTATTACAGTGAGTCTTAAAAAAATTTAAAAGTAATTTTCATACCAAATTTCTAGTAGAGTGAATAGGTCCAGTGAGAGTAATTGCTCCCATATAAAGTAAATATTAGTTATTGCATCAAATGAGGTAGCGAAGCGTACCGATAGTAGGCTAGTAAGTAACAAATTTAAAACTTTGGAATTTTGAAAAAGTTAGCGCATATTTAAATAGGGCCTTTAAAAGTTCTAATAACACCTTTTGGCCTATAACTTATTTAATAATGGACCTTTGTTTTTATTTTCAACACAAAAATACTGAAAAAAAACTTCTGATTTTCATAAAACCGAAATTCAAGAAATATATTTGTGATCGATATTTAGGATTCGGATATCAATCAAAAATTCGTTTTATCCAATATCTCTGTAACTAATATACCGACTGAGTTCATTTCTTCAGCATAAAACTTTAAAAATATCTACGTTATTTTTGAACCCATTATTCCGAGTTTCAGTAGAAAAGGAAAAATGTCTGATCTTTTGATATATCATTTCCGTGTTATCCGGAGACATCAGAAATGCCATTTTCACCATTTTTAGAAACTCAAAAAAGTGGTTTTCTACACATATTTTTGTCATTTATTAATCGGTCTTGTTGAACTTTAATAGCAAAATTCTCAGAAGGATATATATTATATATATATATATTATATTGCAGTTATCGCCGGACGCGGGGACGGACAATTTAGGTTAAAGCTTTTATATCTAAAAAAAATTCGGAACTTTTTCGAATCAAAATATGCAATGAATTTGATTATAAGCATTTATCACACTACTTTGCTACCTTTAAGTATTTTAAAAACAATTGTGAAAACCTACATTTTTCAGTCTTAAAGAATTTTTAGAAATCTTATATGGATTTATTATAACTTTTCGTTTTAAAACGTTACCTTTTTATTTTGGGAATTTATAAGGATTTATTTGATTTTGAGAATCCATGAAATAAGTCATCACTCAAGAATACCATTTTGTCAAAAAATGTTTAATTTAGTTTTAAAAATTTAGTTTTCTAATTGCCAAATCTTTTCTACTGTTAATTTCATGTACATATAATTAACTTTACTTAACAGACACATTTCAGTATAATGTTATCTGAAATCCAAACAGAAAACTAATATTTGGAGAAAGTCCAAAAAATAAATTGGAAGCTAACAAGAAAGAATGTAGTGGTCAGAAATGTATTACAATGTGATGCAATAATACAGGAAAAAAACTAGCTAACACTATTTTGCACGACAATAAAGCTTAAGCAATTATGATCAATGATTGATAGATTTCTTTGAGATTTTTTACTGTCAATAAGGGTTAAAAAAATGCAATTGACATAAATACCCAGCAAAAATATTTTGGCGTCTGGTAATGACTAATACTTACTAGACTCATTACTCGATTACTTTGAGTAGTGGAATAATTCGTTACCGGTAAATGATAAATTAATTTAGTTCTACAATACTTCAGTTCAGAGCGTCTACTTGGCAAACAGAATGTTGTCGTTTCAATCCCAAGTAAACCCATATTTCACATTCAAATTATTTCAATTTCTTTTTTTATGTTTGTTAACGTGGACATGTCATAGTAAATTAGACGGTAGTCTTTGGAACGTGTACGAAAATTTTTGGCTATGTTCAATCTCAACTGAACCATTTTTTATTTTTGTTTACTCATTATTTGACTCCCATTAAATAACTACTACTACTTAATTAGACCTATGAATTCTTGGATACCGCCATACAAAAGTAATGTAATTTCCACCCGTATTGTAAGTAGTTACCCCTAGTAGCAATGTAAATTACTGGCATACCAGGTAAGAAAAGTTTTTACAAAAATTCACATGTGAAAAATTTCATGCAATTATCTTCAAAGCGTTTGTGCGGTAGGATAAAAACAATGGAGTATTATCTTCTTAGTGTTTGTTTGGAAATAGCACTATTAATATTTTTTTGATATTTTATCTGCAATATTGAACCTATTTTAGTTCGTACATTATACATACATAATTTTTTGTTACGATCGAATTAAAGTAAAAACCGTTGGAAATTTTGATGATGATATGTTGCTAGTATAACCACTAATATAAAGATTTTGCCAGAAAATAATCGTTTTACAATTATTTTTTCTTTATGAGCAACCATTAATTTCTATTTTAATACCCAATAAATTCTAACGTGGCAGAGTGTTTCCAGAATGCTTGATTTTGAAAATAATTCCGTAACTTGAGAACCGTTGCAAACATCTTAATGTTTTCGCGTTAATTTGGAAAATTACAGATTCCTTACTGGTCAGGAAACTCCAAAGTTGGTCCCTGATTTAAAGATAAGTGTATCTATATTTTGCAGAAATTTCATTGGAATACCTTTACTCAGTAAAAATTTAATTTAGGTCCAAGTGTTAATATTATTTCTCAAGAATATCCTTCAAATTTAAATTTTAAGTTTTTCTTAAGAAATTTTATCGCATTTTATATATTTCTACTAATTGATATTTTCCACAATCTTACGAGTTCAGAGATACCAAATACTTATATATAGAGCTTACACCTGAACAAACAAATAACAATAAACCTTGCAAGTTTTGGAACTTTTTCATATTTTTTTATGAAAAATGCCAACATGTTACAAGTACAAGCGCAATGTAAAGGTAATAGAAAAAGTAGGAAAAGTGCTAAAAATTACCTAATGTGGTATTCACAATTGCTCACATCTAACATTTACCATTAATTTTATAAGGTATTAACATCTTCCCACATAAATTGTATATGGCTCAGAACTTATCATCTTTCAACATCTTTAAAAGATGTTCCTATCTAATTTTGTTCCACCTAACATTATCTTAGTGTCATCACTGACAGAAACAAACAAACAAGAAACAAATTAAAAAAAAATCATGGGAACACAGCAACAAAATCTGTACTAAAGTTTTTCAAAAATACCAACATTAACAAATAATAATTATATTAATAATTATTTTTATTGTTTAATTGAAATATTTAATAAAAATTATTGATTATTTTTAATGATTGTTTAAAAATTTCCTTTTTTAGTCAAACATTTTTTTCGACTATGTGATATTTCCATTGCTAAAAGATGTTAGATGTTGCAAGTGTGAAGAAATATTTCACATTTTCAACATCTTTCATACATTACTCTAGGATGTACGCAATCATGAAAGCGGCATAGGATAAAGTTTTCGTTACTTTTAAACAGTGTTGCCAAGAGATGAGAAAAAAAGAGACTAAATTGAACTTTAAAAAGTGACAAAAAAGCATAAATGTCTTAAAAAATAAAGCCAGAAAAAAACTGAAACCTTTTTAGTTTTGAAACTTATTTTTTCACGTTCTCATTAGTTTTTGAAATTTTTTTAGATAATGTAATAAATATGTAAATAAAACATAGGACAGCTGCTAGCAAAATGACCAAATGAAAAATCGTTCAAAAACTTCAAATACAAATTTGGATTTCATATGAAAAATTACTTAATTTTGTAATTTGTTAGAACTATAATTCCTTTTTGATTAAGCATTTCCAAAATTGTAGGTGATTTTTCGCTTTTGTGAGAACTTTTTTAAATCATAATCATAAATAGTTCTATGGTTAATGAAGCATTTTGAAAAATAATTATAATATTCGATTTAGTAAGTCCATAAAATTAGTTAAGTTGTTTGGAGAGATAATTTGGAGAATGAAGCGCTGCAGGCGAAAATTTTTGTTAAATATAAATAATCTCGTTTTTTTATGAATAAATATACATAAATACTTAAATGGATAATTCAGTAAAACTAAAATTAGTAATAGCAAAAAATAAACTATTTTATTTGTTGTTGAAATACAAGTATTTTAGCCTTTTCAAGGCAATTTTAAGTATGAAAAAAGGCTAGAGAAAAATCTATAAGCTGAAGCGAAAGCTTTGAAACTGAAAGCAAAATAAAAAGGATAGATTTAGTCTTAAAAAGGCTAAATCGGCAACACTGCTTTTAAACAAATTTATAAACACTCGTATTTTATTGAAGTATTTAGCATCATAGGAAACGTTAGAACATGAATAAACATAAACAGAGTTAAATATCGTGCATTCTGCCAGACTATGAGATGAAAAACTTAAAAATTCAATTTCAAGTATATTTTTTAGAAATAATTTTCCAGTTCGCATCTTCGTTATTGTCTTATTTGTTAAAATATTATATGAAGAAAAATAATATTTTAAAAAAAGTAATACACTTTGTGAATAAGTGTGTTATTTTCAAATGAATTTAAATATTATAAATGTAAATTTTATTATTATTTTATTTTTTGCGGTTTCTAAAAATTTTGGTTTTTAATGAAAAATGTTGATAAAAATATTTTTTTTTTGAAAATCAAAGTATACATTCAGAATCACTTTCTGAGTCGATTAAACGATGTTCGTCCGTCTGGCAGGTTGCCTGGATGTCCGTTTGGCTGGTTTTATGGAACATATGACTACTTTGATATAACAATACAGCCTATAGAAATTGGTTATTATCGGTCCATTATTTCACCTAGCCGCCATGAAAATCTTCCCCCGCAATTGGGTTTTAATACTCAGAAATGTCTCATTATGTCACTATTTCAATAAAATTAGGTACAAACAAGTTTTATATAAGAATGAATCAGAATACCAAATTTAATGGATCCATAATTAAGCATATAAGATCAGAAAGTAATATAAACTTGCATAAGTACCACGTAAATAACAGTATCAGGGTAATATTTGACACATGTTTTACATAACCGGAAATCATAGTACCAAGAATTCATAAGAATCAATTCATAATTGCCCATAGGTCTCATATAAGACCATTTCTAAAAATCTAAAAATCATTTTCAGGCTCAAAATCTATTGTAAAGGATATCATATTATCGGGCATAACCGACTATAATTTTTTTAATTGTTATTATTGATGAACCTGTTTTAAATTTTTGGTGAAAAATTCGATTTTTAGTGAAAAATAAGATTTCAAGTGAATAATCAAGTTTTTAGTGAATAATCGGATTTTTAGTGGAAAATCGATTTTCTTAGCAAATAATCGGTTTTTAGTCAAAATTTGAATTTTTAATCAAAATTTAAGTTTTGGTAGAGAATTTTATAAAAAATGTTGAATAAAAAATTAAATTTTTTGTGTAAAATCAACAAATTTTTAAACAAAATAAATTTTATCAGAATTAATAAACATAGGTTTTACAGTTATTTTAAATTTCCATATAAATTTTCAAAAAATGTTAAATAATGTTTTATTTTAAATAACATATAAAACAACAACTCAAATAACATATTTTGTGAATTGGGTAAATGTTAATATTTGGACTGAAATAAAATATAAATAAACATCTTAAAAACAGGGAAAAACAGAAACTCCCACGTTTTTGTAACAATATAAAATTCCAAATCGAAAAAACGTGTTTGAAAAATTTACTTTTTTTATTTAAATTGTCACATTGTCCAACATAAAATATATTTGGGTATTTATACCAAACATATAGAGATATTTTGTTATAATTTTTTTAATTCCAGCTTTGTGTTTTGAGAATTCTATAAAAAATTTAAAAATAATTGTGGAAAACTGGCAAAGTTTGGATAAGACTTGTAGGGAGACTGTTTCTCCCCCGGGTTCAATTTGCACGCAGCTTGCAATAAACTCTTCAACTGAGGAAGATTTCATATTTATATGTAACACAAAGGAAACGATTATAAAGCTAGATATCAGAAGGATGGTGGGAGCCATAATATCGCTAGGTTCAGCCGGTTGGAGAGGTTCTGGTCCTTCTATACCTAACCTAAAGATTTTTAGATACTTTTTATTTTTATATAGACTCCCTCAATGAAATAAATTAACACTATTACTTTACGTGGGCCCGATAATTAATCTAATATAGTTAAATTTGAAAAAGAGAAGACAATTTAGTTGTGATTTACCTAAAGATACTAATATTTCCTAGATTTTGTTAGGACACTACGAATCATAACCCGCTCCTGCCCTCATGCCGATGGCAAATATAGATTGGAATCAGAATCCGTCACATAATTCTATCAACCCTAACTTATTTTACCATGATTGAAAACATAAGACAAAATTTCGCAACTCATGTCGAATTTATTAATCAATTAAATTTTCACCCCATATATGTATTTAAGAATAATTTAGATATTATAAAACCAGAAAAACAATATAATAGAATAGCAAGGTTTTAAATATTAATTATAAAATGTGCTGTAATACAATATCTATAGTTTTAATTTCAACAATAAATAAAGTTGCAAATAACAAAAGAAGAAAAAAATGTAATTTTTATGAATGTGATGTTATGTTAACGTTAAAAAGATATAGTAATAATAAATAACAAACAACATTAAGCTTCAATTTAATAATAAGAAATGAAGCAATAGTCATATAAATGAAAAATATAAGAGCTTTGACAAATTATATAGTATAAAACAATCAATGAGAATAATTTAATTCTATGTTTATACCCCACATCACCATAGGTGGTCGGTTGGGAGACTGTTTCTCCCTATTGAAATTGGTTATGATCGGTCCATTATTTCACACAGCACCCATACAAATGTCCTCTCCGAATGGGGGTTTAACGATCATCCTTAAGTATAACAATATTTTAATGAAATTGGGTGTAATAAAGTTTTATACAAGTATCAATTTTTTGTGCGAAATGTCAAGAAGATCGGTTCATAACTGACCTTAGCTCCCATATAAAACTCTCTTCCGAAAATCACTTCAACGTGCATAAATCATATACACATGTTAGTATCCAGTTTATATTCGACATAAATACGTTTTATATAAGTAGAAATCACAGTGATAAATTTTATGAAGATCGTTCTATAATTTACCATAGCTCTCATATAAGCCCACTTTCGGGAATCACCCTAAATTACATAAATTCATATAAATGTTAGTATTAATGACTTAGTAAAAGTATCGGTCCACAATTTTCTCCACGAATTTTGATTAACATACACAATGGTGTGGGGTATCATATGGTCGGACTTAACCGACTATATCTTTCTTATTTGTCATCTTTGGTTATTTTTTACATTACTTCATTCTTATAACTTTTTGTTTTGGTTTGTAGTTTATTTTTGTTTAAAAGGTATTAATATAGTAGTATTATAATTTTATATTTGTTGTTTTTGTTATTTGCATTTTGTTATGATTTAATATCCTACTTTTTCTTTAATTTGTTTCTTTTTCTTTTTATTATATTTATATGCAAGAGAGTTAGCTCAATTTACTTTTTTATTTATAAATAATCAATTTTGTTAATTTCGACTCTCCGACTTTAATGAAGACGAAGAAAGAGGCCTCCCAATCTTCATGTGTTGTTGTACCAAATGATGTCTTTTTGTTTTTGAAAATTATGTTTTGTCTTTTTTAAGGTCTTGTATATACTTTTTAAATATGAAATGCAACACTATTCTCATCAAGTACCACCTGTTAATAGACTACTGTCAAATTTGCAGCAAGTGTCGTCATTTACTTTGCGTAAAAAATAGGATTTTTCGAGGTCCTTAAAATAGGCATTTGTTTGGTCAATAATTTCATCGTTGGAGCTGAGCCATTTCTTTAGGTTTGGAAATCCTAAATCCGGAGAATATGGCGGATGAGGTACCAATACGTAGCCCAATTCATAGAGTTTTTGAAGTTGTCACACGTTTACGTTTATGGCCAATTGAGAGCAAACGCGGCACCCATCTTGCAGACAACTTTCTTAAACCCAGCTGATCATTTAAAATCGAAACCACACTGCCATTTTTACTCTTCGGTTGGCCAACACCATATCGTGGATTTTTTCGACATTTTCTGGTGTACTGACCTCAATTGGCCGTTCAAAACGTCATTTGTACTTGTGCGACCACAACGAAAGTCAGTAAACCACTTTTTTACCATTGAAATCGATGGTACAGAGTACCCATAGTATTTATCGAACTTTTCCTTGGTTTGATTGACGGTTTTTTTCGCAAAAAATAATGTTAATTGAGCACTCGAAATTCACTTTTTCCATTTTTAGAAAAATACACGAGGTTGTATGTTTTGAAGGTGATACTTGATGGGAATAGTGATGCATTTCATATAACTACGAGGGAAGTTCGAAAAGTCATGAACTTATTGATACAATTTTATATTTTAGTTTCTAAGTAAATTATGAATAAACAATTTATATTTATGAGATTTTTTTTAGTTTTAAATCTTTTAAGTTTCTTTAGTAATTAATTAATTAATAAATTAATGAAAAGTATAACTGAAAAATTATTTTTAGTGAAAATATATGAAAAATTTATGATTTAAATAGTGCATAATTTATAATTTTTAATAACCGTTTCAAGAAAAATTTGACTGAGGAAAAATATATTAAGCTGACTATTTTATTGTTTGCGGTAGTTCAAACTATTTTACTGCCACTGTTCTTCATAGAAGGAATGAATGTGAGGTGGACTTCTTTTTATGATTTATTTTTATGCGTTTTCGGTAGCTGTAGCTAGGTACAGTTGTGATTGTTGTGTGTATGCAAGATTTTAATTTGTTTTAATTTATTATTCATCATTTGGTATTTTTTTTTTTTTTTTTGAGCAAACTGTTGATAAACTTGTAAAATAAAATTAGTAAATATCTTGCAGACAGATTAAGTGATTTTTTTCTATAACCTCTAATGCCGTGATGAAACTTGATTTTGGTTGATGTATTTCGAGATTAAAAATGCTAATTTAATCCCAAATTTTGTTTGGACCAAAAGTTTTTGGTAGTTATTTTGTTATCTAACCAAATAATTTAGAGATTTGGAAAACAACAAGATAGAGGAATTTGTTTTACTATAAAAAAAAGTAATTTCATACCTTTCTGTTCTAAAATTAAATGATTACACAAAAAATACATTACTTGGAGGCCAATTTAGATTTTATTACACGGTTTAGGAATATAAAGCTTCATAACAAAAGCTAGCATAACTTTAATCTATGATGTTTTAAGATGAACTTTTAGTCGTGATTTTATTGATAGGCAACTAGCAGAAAAATAAAGATTTGACTCATTTTACTTTAAGTCAAAGGTACTTTGCTTAAGGAAGTTGTGGGAGTATAATTGTGGAATCTTGCCCACTGCTATATGCATTTTTATTTAGTTACGTAAAATGTTTATAAACATCAATGTCGCTAAGGAAGAGGTTTGGAGTGAACATAAGAATAATGTTCGCACATCGTATGTTTATGAATGTAAACTGGGATGATGTTGATAACGTATGATAACGTAACAAATGTAATTAATTACACTAAGACAATATACATATGTATATTGTTTACACTTATATTTTGAATGCATAAAAAATATGTATGAACATTTGGGAATATGTATAAACAGTAAGTTAAGTGTTATTAAAGTTATAAATTATAAAAAATTAGGATTTGTGATAAACGTTCATTGCAAGCTACGTTAGCATTCATCTTGAAAACGTTAGACAAATTATATAAGATAGAACAAAAAAAAAAAAAAAAAAACAAATTTTATAAGTGAACAAATATTTCCACGTTTTTTTGAAAAAAAGCCAAAATATTTTAAACTTTTTTAAAGTTCTTCAGATTAATATAACATTTTATCGGATATACAGTGTGTAGCATAAGACTTGATACCCCAGCGAATATAAAACGTTTTGTAAATTTAACAAAAAATATTTAAAAAAACAAGCATTTATTTAATAGTATTTTGTGTGTTTATTTATTAACTACAAAGAAATATAAAAAAGTATTCAATTTTGTAACAAAATGAAACTTAGTAAAATATCGCACCAAAAGTCTTGTTACCTCGTTAAAGGTATGAATACTATATAAGGATTTGACGAATTATTTAGATTTTGGGTGTTATTTAGGATTCTGTAGGATATTTTTTAAGACGTTTTTATTTCTTATAAACGATTAGGCATAAAGTGCTCATTTTTTAAATGTAAGCTCCAATTGTTTTCTCCATTATCCGGAAAGTAATATGTTAAGCGATTTTACTGAAAAATTGAAAATTTTGCAATTGTTTTTCTAAATAGTTCTACAAGATTTGATCAGATTCATATTTTTTTTTTTTTTTTCATCTGAAAACTTTTGTATGATACATGAGGCGTGTTATATGCATATCTATTATATCTATTATTTATTGTCCAGTGGTATGTAATAGTACAAATGAATTTGAAAATTTTCCGCTCTTTTATTAAGAGTTTCTTTGAAAATATACAGGAACAGAGATCTATTATATAAGATTAAGCACTAACACCCCTGGCGATATACAGTTTTAAGTATATGCTTGCGATTCAACTCCTCAACCTTTTTGTCTTCATAATAAAAGTTACCTTTCTGGTCCTAAGATGCTAAATTTATATTCGTCAAAAAAAAAAAATAATATATATATATATATGATCCATTTCGACTTTTTTAAAGAAAAAAACACAGAAAATTCAAATTTAATGGGGAATGTTTATTATCATTTGAAAGAACATTCTTTGGCATTTATTTTTTGAAGATTATGTCTATCAAATGTTGGCCGTTGCTACGTCACAGTTGGTCCATCCGTTGAGTCCAATTTTCGATGACTCGAAACTGGTAACTGGCGAATTACACGCGTGATGTTTTCCTCCAAGGCCTGAATCGAAACGGGTTTGTCCGCATAAACTTTAGACTTTACATATCCCCACAGGAAAAAGTCTAACGGTGTGATATCACACGATCTTGGTGGCCAAACGACCGGCCCAAAATATGAAATCATGTGCTCACCGAAGTATTCTCTCAATAAATCCATTGATTGATGCGATGTGTGGGAAGTGGCGTCGTCTTGCTGAAACTGAATGTCGCCGAGATCACGAGCTTCAATTTCAGGCATCAAATAGTCGGTTATCATGGCACGATAACGGTCGCCATTGACGGTTACGTTCGCACCGGCATCACTTTTAAAGAAATATGGACCGATGATTCCACCGGCCCACAAACCACACCAAACCGTTGTTTTTTCTGGATGAAGTGGCAGTTCTTGAATCTCTTCAGGTTGCTCTTCGTCCCAAATGCGGCAATTTTGTTTGTTTGCATACCCATTGAGCCAAAAATGGGCCTCATCGCTGAACAAAATTTGCCACGAAAACGTCGGATCTTCTTGGAATTTTTCAAGAGCCCATAGAGCGAAGCGATGTCGCTTGGGAAGCTCGAGCGGCTTCAGTTGTTGCACAAGCTGTATTTTGTATACTTTCGATTTAAGATCTCGACGTAAAATGCGTCAAGTCGTTCCATACGTCAGTCCGAGTTGCTGCGAACGGAGCCGAATCGACTCTCCATGGTCTTCGTGTATACTCTCAGCTACGGCCGCTATATTTTCTTCACAGCGTGCTGGACGTGGTCTATTCGACCGAATATTATCCAATAATGAATGCTTGGTCTCAGAATGGGTGATGGTGTTGCGAATAGTACGCTCACTAGGCCGATGATGTTGACCATAAGTTGAGCGAAGTGCACGAAACACATTCCTCGTAGAACGTGAATTTTCGTAATAAAGTCGAACGATTTGTAAACGTTGTTCACGCGTAAGTATTTCCATTATGAAATGCCAAACAATACTAAACAAAAATAACATGACAGCATGACACGACTCACACGTGATCTGTCAAAAAAAAGGCTATTGAAAAAAGTATATCTACTTGAATCATATATATTAACAAATTCAATATATATATGTTTAAGTAAAATAGTTATAAATTTTTATTTCTTTTTTTTAATTCTTATATGTCCTGTACTGTCCTCCCACTTAATTCTACGTCTACACGAAGAAATTCTTCTTTCCTAACATAAGAAATATCGACGGCAGAATAACGAGAAAAAGTTTTTATTTCCAACTTTATGTTAAGAAATGGAGAACATGTACATTAAAAATTTTTAATTTTATATTGCCCTTTTTATCGAAAATGTATTTATTTAATTTTTTGCATTTTTATTTTTCTTTTAAAACAAATTAATCCACTTTTCTTTTTAAGCGCAACATTTAAAAAAACAACAAAATTTTAAATATAACAAAATGTTAAACATTATTGTTCAAACACAAATTTGAACATTTATTTTGAAATAAATTAAACAATAGATTTCTTATTGGCCCATACGTACCATTTTAAAGAGAGAGATAGAATTTTACAATTGTGGACACCAAAATGTCTACGTGTAGACTAGGGCTAAATTTAAACTGTCAGACGGTATGTGTCGTTCCATAAAATATGATTCATATAATAATATGTTTATTATTCTTTTGAATTGATATATTTTTCATACTTGAACTGATCAGATTTAGCACATTGAAAATATATTGAACCCTTCGTGGATTTTGTTTAAATATGATAAGTGGAATCTCCCATGTCACTTAAGCTATTGCTACTTATTTGTATGGTAAACAAAGTATTTAGATTTAAAATGTTTTTGTTATTGCTATTTTATGGAAAACACTTTATGAAAAGTGTCTGTTTTCTTTTCATTTATTTAATACGTAAATGAAAATACACATGCTGCCTATACAGGACATCAACTTGTGCTACTTCAACCATTCTCATCAGTTATAAACTTTAACAGATGATTAGTTAAAAAAAAATGAATAAAGAAAATTGCGATAATTACAAATTTCATTCCTCAAAGTAAAGATGTTTAATTATGCATGTTAATTGTTATTATTAACAGTTGCTGTTGTTACAAAGACCATACGGTGGGAAGCAACATAATAATCAAACAACATTAAATCCATCAGGTGGCCGGTCAGAGCTATTCATTTATAAAAATCCTGATGGCTCATCACAATGTTAAATGTTCTATTTACGTAATTTGCAGTTTATAGAAATGCGTAAAATATTTCACAAAAGAGTGAAATGGTATATTTAATGGTTGTAAAAATGTTAAATGATAAGATTTAGCTGTTTCATGCAATATAATATTTTAAAAGATATTTTTCGATTTTTCTATTAGAAACCACAGTATTTAATTACAAAGTGTTAGCAAAATATTTAAATATTAAAAAACGAAAAAAATATGTCATTGTTAAAACTTTTATGAATTGTTGACGTAGAAGTCAGAAAAATGTTGCCTATGATAAACGAATAATTATAAAAAAAACCGAGTTTTTAAACAGGGAACTGTTGAAACTAAATAGAATTTGCTATTGTTTGTTGTGGGTTTGATTCCTGATAGAGGCTCTAGTCTGTTTCACAACGGGCTAATAGTTTACGTTACTCTACTCGGTTAAATATCTCAGAATACAAATAATTTGTAATTGTGTTGTAACATAAAAGAAAAAAAATATAATTAAAAGACATTTAAAGCTTTGCAATTATTGCATGAATATTAATGCGTATCAATACCTACTATATGGAAATGTACCCCAATTTGGTACAGTAAACACATTTTAACGGATAGCTTTTAAAAAGAGGAAATAATTGCAAAATGTTTATGATTTTTACAATTTCCAATTAAAATCCTGATTAAAAAAATAATTCGAAAATACGAACTTTAAATAATATATTAATTTAATGAATCAAAAAAGTTGGTTGAAAAAATCAATATAATAATTAAATCAATCAAGTAAATGAATGAATGGAGCAATATGTTCATTGAAAAAAATATTGTTATTGTAAGCTGCACCACATATGAAAAGGATATATATATACAAGGACATAAGTTTATTATTCCGTTTGTAATCTCCAGAATTTTAGTCGGAGAGCAAAAACGTTTACATTTTCTGGATTCTTATAAGAAATGATATCGATAGGACGATGTCCGTCCGTCGATTTAAATGACGCTTATAAAGCCCAACGATAACCACCATATATAATATTTATATCAAACGATCGAATTTTGCTATTGAAATTCAGCAAGATCGGTTCATAAATAGCATTGCAATGAGGATTTAAAAATAGTCTAAATGGCGTGTGTGAAGGTCTTTTCAGAACTTTTCTATTGAACATTGAAAAACAGTTCAAAAATAGCGGAGATATTAAAAAAGCGACTTTTCAAACCGGTTTTCGATTTTCTGAAGCCCCTGTGTAAGCTGGGGATTTTGTTTTTGAAAAAAAAACTAGAAATTTTTTTCTGAATTTTTCTGCTGAAGAAATGATCTTAGTCGGTCCATTAGTTACAGAGATTTCTGAAAAAACGCATTTTGACCTACATCCAAATCTTAAATAAGCTACGGATTTGGTTCTTATATAGATCGATCACAAACATTTTTCTTGAATTTCGGTTTTTTGAATCAACGAAATCGGTGCATAAACAACTGAGCCATTGGCAAATATGTTTTTTATTTATTTAATGTTTGCTTCCCTTGTAGTTGTTATTTTCATGGGTACTTAAAACCAACAACAATAATCTAAGGCATACTTGGTTTTTGCAATTCTTCGAAGCATCTATGTTAGCTAGAGACTTGCCTCTTTCATAGAAAAATCGGAAAGTATTTTTGTGTATTAACCCAATTATAAGCTAAAATGCTTTATTAGATTTTTTGGATCTTCTATATATAAGATATGGGCTTCATTCTTGCATGAATCTATCACAAATATTTTTTTCGAATTGCGGTTTTTTAAATCAGTCAAATCGGTCCATCTATTTTCCACCATACCTATTTTTCATTTAATATTGCCTTATATTTATAAAATATTTATTCTGCACCGAAGTGATTATGTTTTTGTAACTTTTGTAAATATTTCAAAGTATTAAATTTGTTATTTACTACATTTTACTGGTTCGCTTTACCGCGATAACTAATATTTATTTTATATGCGAGCAATTAGTCCCCCCGGACCTATTCAACCTCTTCGAAATTTGATATAAAAATTATTTTTAAATTTTTTAAGACTCTATGTAGTAGAACTTTAGAGGGGAAAATTTATATTTTTTGTATGGGGTCTACCTCTCCCTGGACTCATCCATCTTATTTTCACTTCACCAATGCGATATGATAGGATAAAGGTTTCCTCGAAATTTGAGGATTCTCACTGCAACATTTCCTTAGATATGCCATAATGAATATTTGCTTTTTATGGCGGCTGCTACACCCCCTGCTTTGATCTATTTTAAGATAATCGGTTTATCTGTTTGAGAGTTTTAAAAAGTAGGCGTGAAAAAAGTAGGAGTGAGCGAAATTAATACACAAAAAAACTTACACGTAAATTTATAATGAATGATTGCAACATTTGAGAGACATTCAGACCTGCTAAGAATTTTTTGTTATCTCATTAAATGTGCATCTGAAAGACCCTGTCTATAATCCCAAAATGTATTGTTATTCCTTTGGAAGTAATATGAAAAACTAAATTCCAAAAAGCTGAATAAAGCACAGTGGAAAAAATTTTATGGGAATTTTTTGTAATTTTATAATTTTTTCTAATTTACTGTAAAACTAATACATGGTGAATTAATATGTGAATTGTTGGAAAAATCCAACCAATATAACTGTCCTAAAGTATTGCTCAAGTTTAGTATATTTGAAATAAAAAATGTTCAAACGAAAAGCTAGCATATTAAAAAAATATTAATTTCGCATCTTAAACTTTTTAGAATATAATTTATTTGTATATGGAGAACTTTTCGAAGATTTCAGTTTGAATCATATATATCGAAAACAATAAAGCTGTGGTTAAAATTCTTGCATAGATTACTAGCGAATATTTTGGATGACAATAATTTGGCTACAGAGTAAGAAAAATTATAGCTATGCGAATTTTTTAATTTTTGATGGAAAAGTCTAAACAAAAGTTTTACTTCGAATACAAATCCTACAAAAAAATAAAAATAATATCTGAAATAAATTGTGCAGTAGTTCACACTTTCAGTTTTTACTTTCATGGAAGTTAGTCTAAATAAATAAAACTTGACTCGGACTTGTGGACATTGTTCACATGCCTGTAAAAATCGGAATCTTTTATTTGTGCCATTTACAACAATTACCAGCATTATAATTGTATCATACAACAATCACCTATAATGGCACAGATAATTTCAAAGAGCGTATTGCAACTCAATTAATGAATAATTAACTGTCGGAAACATAGCACCACAACAAAAAAATTAAGAAGACACTATGCTAAAATTAAAAATTTTTTTCTTTCACTTAAATTTTTTTCTTATTTAATTTTTTTCATTCATTTCTTTTTTCATAATAATATAATAGTGATAAATTATTTTTATTTTTTTTTTTTAAATTTATTTTATTTATTTTTGTTTTTGAAAAAATAATAATTTTTTTAATCTTGTTTACTGGTCGAACTAAAACTATCAAATAATAATTGGTATATGTTTATCAATACAACGTCTAGAATGCATAAGTGGAATAGTATTTTTGCAAAGAGAATTAAAATAATAGTAATGATAATAACAATAATAATGAAATCAACAACAACAAAAGCTCCTACTTTAAAGTATAAAACGTACATATTTAATATTATGGGGTCATTATTATTGGTTTGTTAATCATTAAATTTGTGTCACAAACAGTGTTGTGTAAATGGCCCAAAGAATAAGGCCAGAAAAAAGTTAATAATTTTTTTATTTAAAAAGTTATTATTAATTTTTTTTCTTATTAGGTTTTGATATTTTTTTTAAAGATACTGTAAATTAAAAAATAAAACACAGAACGGCTGTCAGCAAAATAATTCAAGGAAAATAGGCCACAAAATTCCCATACAAATTTGGTTTATATTTCATATGAAAAATTACCTACTCAAAGTGATTTTTTTATTTATTTTTTTTTTTTTAATTAAATTTAATACTTTTTGGATTAATCATTTCAAAATTTCTTGATGATTTTTCGTTTTTATAAGAACTTTTTTAATATATGTATTCATAAATAGTTTCTATGGTTAATAGAGTTTATTAAAAAATAATTATAATAATTGTGTAAGTAAGTCAACAAAATGTTTTAAGTTACATCTCATCTCGATTTTTTTTTTTTTGTGCTAATTGACACACCAAAATACTTAAAGATGATTCTGTAAAAATAAAGTTAGTAAAAGCATATAAGAAATTATTTTCATCTTTGCTGAAATGCTAAAATTTTAGCTTTTTAAGGCAACTTAAAAAATGAAAGAAAGGCTAGAAAAAAGCTTAAAGCTAAAGCAAAAATTTTGAAGCTGAAATCAACATAAAAAGGCTAGATTTAGCCTTAAAAAGGCTAAATTGGCAACACTGGTCATAAATTACACAAAAACAAAACATGACTTAAAGAGCCTACCACATATAACATTTCGCTTAATTTTTCATCTTTTAAAAACTTCCTGCAGAAGTTTAGAGTTAACGCTTAGCTCAGTCGTAGTATATAAGACATTTATTCAGCAGTCAATTGAAATTGAATGAAAAATATTGTAAGTGGTTTGAACTTAAACGACATACACATTTAGTAGTACATCTTACCTATTTTTATAATTTTTTGTTTTTAATTTTTTTGTTTTTTTATTGTTTTTCTATTTATTTTATATTATATTATTTTGGATCTTGTCTTGCAAATCTTTTACTTTATTTATCAAAATGTCATAATTGTTAAAAAGAGTTAAAATAACAATATATTTATTTGTAGTTTGTTTTACATACTGTGTATTAAAGTGCATTGATTTTATGCAGACAAAAAATATTGCAAATATTCTCCGTAAAATTAAAGATTGATGTGCTTTAAACTATTCCCCAAAATATGTCGGTTTAATTATTTCATTGACGTGAGCTGGACCATTTTCAAAATACCTTCTTTGATCAAAAATGGATATAATTTTTAACTTTTTGTCAAATGACGTATAATACATAATGAGTAAAAATATTTTAAATTAGTTTTTATTCTCGCGAAATTAAAATTTTAGTAAAATTTTCTATGAATTTATTTTAAATACTATTTTATTAAAGTTTGAATGTTTTGGAAATTTTTCCGTCGTAATTTATATTTTAGGGCTTCATTGGAAAGGTCTCATTCAGTACTTTTGATATATGTATTTATTTAACCATTTAGTTACACAAGTAATTTTCAATAGTATCAGGATGGACCATTCCAATGATACATTAAACCCCAATATATGTTAAAAAATATCCGAAATATTATATGTTTGAATAAAGAAAATATAAAAAAAAACATTTGTAAAATCTTAATATTCCGCGACTGAAAAGAGACATAACAATTATTTGAATGAATATTGCAGGCCTTAGTATGCTCCTATTACAATTACGTATTTTTAGATGTGTTTTAAAACTGGATCAGCTCACGTAAAATTAAATATTCATATGTAATATTTTGGGAATAATATAAGAAGACCAACCTTCATTTCTAGGGGGTACATTTGAAACTTTTTTCGAGAGGCTCCTTTTTTGCACTAATACTGAATATATTTGTCAACATCGGATCTGTGGTAGATAGCAGCATTTTTATAAATTCTAAATTACATAATAACAATTTTAAGATATATCAATTTTATGTACAAAAATTAGTACCGCGAGATATATTGGCAAAATTGACAAAATTTCATGAAATTTAAAGTTTTTTTTGACGAAAGTCTTTATATTATTGTTATAAGAGAAACATTGTTGACGGAATATGTATCGAGTAATATCATAGGTATTAATGGATATCGAGTATATAGAAATTATCATGTTTGGTCAAGAGGTGGGTATGTAAATTTCAAATAAAGTTAAATCAAAAGTTATTTCTGAACATATTGATGAAGGGAAAATTAAGAGTCTTTTTGTGAAAATAGCATTTTATTAAATGGAAGAGTTATTAGTTGATATTATATATTTATAGAATATTAGGGATAATTAATTAATCAAACTAGTAGATACACAAATGCAATTATAATGGGGGATTTTAACAGCAATTCTCATGTGGCAAGAGTTTTTTGTTCCCGGTCCAATTTGTAAATGGTCATTAATGTCAAACACATAATACATCTTCTTTACTTGATTATTTTTTGTGACAGATATAAACAGTGTTACTCAAAAATGTTAATACCAGATGCCAGCAATAAACTTTGTTCATGCACTAGTTTCAGTTAGATAGTATTGACTTTTCGGAGCTATATAATTAACATAACGCTGATGATCAGCTGAGCTTTTTTAACCAAATTATTAAAGGAATATTAAATGACAAAGATCCTTTAAAAGTAGCATTTCACCAAAGGTTAAGGGTGCGATAATAAAAAGAAATTTGACTTGGCGGACATATTGAATCCGCCAGAAAGATCAGAAAATAGCGGCAGGATTTTTAATAAATATTGTAGCAAGGAAAAATCCGTTATCAGGCGTGCATTGCAAATATTCTGTATTAATCATTTTGAAGAATGTTCAAAAATTATGTAATCTTAAATCCAGTGGGATCATTAGGGATGCCGTTGGGCCTGATGGAATACCTTTAAAATTTTAAAAACTAATATCTCGAATTATATCAAGACGTCACTTTTGATATTGAACAACATTACAAATACTTCTGATTTCCCGAACTATTGGAAAATCTTCCACATCGGTTTCTGATTATAGACTCATTAGTGTTTTTAATGCAACTTTTAAGATTTTGGAAGTCTTACTAAGAAATAAATTACAAGACCACGAGGATACTGAAAATTATATAAATCGTTACTAATCTTGATTTAGGAAATATTATAATATTACGGGTTTAGTTTTAGATTCAGTTGAACAACTGAGAAATAATTTGGAGAATAAACTGAATTCTGCTATCATATTCCATGATTTAAGCAAATCTTTTGGTTCTTTGAGTCATTATGTGCTATACAACAGCTTATTTAACCAATATAATATCGATTCTTCGGCGTATAGATTAATATTTCCCTTCCTAAATTACAGGTATCAATATGTGAAACATAAAGGTAATATATTATCTTCTATGGGTACATTTGTAGGCGTTCCGAAAGGTTAAATTTTAAATCCAATTCTATTTATGGGTTATATAAATGATTCATATCAGCAGATACAATTTTGTAAATTATATTAAGGTTATTCCCGATAGGTTAGTTATAAGATTACGTGATTATATAGTTATATTGCAAACAGCAAAATACATTAAAAAAAATAACCAACTTTACTCATACCTGTTTATTTCTAGTGTTGGAAACTAATAAAAATTTAAATAAATAATGTGTTTTGTTGTTTGTAATATAATCACATAACCTGATAACCTAATTCATGCACTGATGATATACAGCTACTTGCTGATGATAATGGTCCATTAGTTATGTACCTACAGAACAGTGTTAATTCTGACTTACAAAGAATTATGGAGTGGCCAGATTCCAATTTTCTGTCTCTAAATCGGTAAAGTATGCTTGCTATGTGATTCTCTCAAGATAGGGTAACATCCTGTCTTTTTTAAATCAATGAAATATCGAGTTTATTTCTTATTATAAAATGGAGTATACACTGATAATAAGTTAAACTTCAATAATCAAGTGGATTACATTATATCGAACAAAATAAAAATAGGACATTATTATATAATAATGGAATGTATTTGCCTTTTAACGTGAAAGGGCAATTCTCCTTATCGCTATATTACCTATTTTTTATAGACTAGGAATATACTCTGATACGTCACAGCAAAACATTTTTAAGTTTAAAAAAAAAAGTTTCAATAGAGTTATTAGATATATTTTTGGACTTAGATACATACATCGCATACATTACATTTTGGGATTTAAGTTTGACACAGAGTACTGGTGCAGTTTTATCAAACATTTAAATTCGGAGCCCCATCATATCACCTCGAAAGGTTTAGTTTTCAATCATCTCGTATTAGTTCAATAAATTTCCCTATACAATACTCTTACGAGTACAATGAATAAATCGTTTATTGTTAAAGCCACAAGATTATGAAACGATATAGTACCATACAAAGAACGAACATTTTCTAAATCAATTTCAAGTTTTAAAGAAGTGATATTAAATGACTTTTTCTTTGCTGCAGTTATCTATCGATTTTTTTTTTTTAGTCTAAGAAGTAATTTTAATTTTCAGTATTTGTGCAAAATAGCATTTAAAACTTTGTACACAAAAATGTTTAGACTTAAAGAAAAATCCAAATTCACATCAAGATCAAAATTTCCAAACATAAAGTGAAAATTCATTTAAAAATGTTGAATTAAACATTAATTATTTGGAGTGTATATAAAATAATTTAATATAGTTAAAAAGCTGAGTTCTACTTCTTTCATTTTAAAAATTTTTAATTAAAATTGAAAATTTATAGAGCTACAAGGTCTCAAAAATAGACTACTCTATTTCTCGATTGGAGCATGGAGAATGGAAGCCCCCATACAAAGATACAATTTATTAACGAATAATTTAGATATTTTTACAGCAAAAGTCTCTAAATTATGCAGGAATACCATTCTCATAAACTTCCAAACTCAAAATGAAAATGGAACGGAGGATGGTAACCCCAATATAAATAAAATATTCTTAATGGCATATCTAAGGAACTACTTTCTTATTATATTGCATTTATAATATAATAATAGGACAGATAAAGTCAGGGAAAGGTAGTCCCTATACAAATATTAATTTTCGCATATCTAAAGTAGTAATTTTGTGAAAGTTTTAAAAACAGTTGTAGAAACAGTATAAAGTATTAAAGGGGTAGCGAAGCGCACCGGGTTAAGCTAGTACCATTTAAATGTTAACATAATATTTACATAATTATGTTTTATTAAAAGATACATTATACTTAATATAAATATCTATCTACAATTTCCCACAGGCCCCGAATTATAATACGTATATATAATGGTGTAGGGTATCATAAGGTCGGACTCGACCAATTATATATTTCTAACTTTTTTTTTGTTTTTTTGTTTTTTTCATTGGCACAGTTAATAAAAAAGGCAACAATAATACAGGCAGATTTCTAAATCCAAAATATAAATTGAAATTGGCGGTTTTCAAATTTAAAGGAAAAAGATTCATTAATGCCATAAGCTTTTATAAATTTTCCTGCAAATTTACCTACTAGGCAACTTGATTCATGCTATAATTAGGTTAAAAATACCACTCATATTTAATTACAAACATTGTGTTTAAACAAATAGACATAAGGTGTGTATGAATTTATGTATGTAAACATTTTTCAACGTCAATCTTTAATTTAAGTTTATATCTTTTGTGCTTAAAATTAGTAATTGTGAGTAAAGTTACTCCTGCAATTTGTACCTATGCATTAATTTTTTTTTAATTCAAAAGTTTAGGAGCAAAAATATGTTTTAAATGGACACTTTATTAATTTATATAATAAGCAGATTGTATAAATATAACACATGTAAAAACATGATAATATTTTCACGATATACGAAGACAGCATTGGTGGAATCTGTAAAAGGAAAGAACAAAATTTCATCTTTAATAACAGATTTTCTGCAGTTTTTTGAAATCATTTGCTCCAAACTGTTGCAATTATTTCACCTTCAAATCCATTTAGATAGATAATTTATATTAAGTATGGAAACCATTCAGTGTTTCGATCAACAAATGCTTTCGGTTTTTACCCTTAATTTAAATACCTATTTAGTTTCCAACACATTTAGTTATATTACTTATTCACTATTTAGAACCAATTTTTTTCTATTAATTTTTCAAAAATTAATTATATTTATTTTTTTTTTTTTTATAGCAAAAATTTTGACAATTTTTAATTTTTATTCAT
Source organism: Protocalliphora azurea (assembly GCA_932274085.1). Classification (NCBI taxonomy): domain Eukaryota; kingdom Metazoa; phylum Arthropoda; class Insecta; order Diptera; family Calliphoridae; genus Protocalliphora; species Protocalliphora azurea. Next base: position 89,709,296 of record OW026520.1, read on the forward strand.
AAAAAGTAAGTTTACACATTTTTTGTTTAATTTATTAGGAAGATGTTTAACAATATTTAAAGTACTAAATTTTATATTTATTATTGAAATTTATTATAGAAATTTATGCATTTTCTTTAATTTTACATGGAAACGTACTTAGTTTTTAGTAGTAATTTTACATAAGTTTTTTTTTTTTATTTTGAAGTGTACATTTCAACACTGATGACATGCAAAAAAACAATTTTTTTTTTTTGATATTTGACACTTTTAATTTTCACTCAAAAAGCCATCTAATGTGGGCATATTCTTGAGGACTTCACATAAAAATATTAAAAAATTTCGAAACAAGTCTTAAATTTTGAGACCCCGTATTCAATAATTTTAAGTTCATTAAAGATTTAAAAAAAATAGTAAGTAAAAGAACTTATCCTTTTAACAACATTAAAATCTTTTTATACACTCTAAATAATTAACCCTTAAAAGCTTAATACTGGTACCAGTAGGTTCCTTTAAAATTAAAACTTTGTTCAAGTATTTCTTTATTAACTAATTTCTGTGAGTTTAAAAATGATTCTTGATCGAAGCTTAGTTATTTATGTCAGTCGTCGTTTACAACTAATTTCAATTGACAGTTGTATGATCAGACTGCGACCTGGAGAAAAAGCATATTTGCAATTGCAATTTTTTATGTAAATATTTTTGTGGAAAATGCATCGAAATCTAAACTTAGGAAAGTACTTCCTCGAAAGCTTTCTTAAATATCAGAAAAAAAGTTCCTATTTATTTCCATACATTTTTTTTAATATTTAGTAGATTGTTTGTGGAACCATCAAGCAGCCGGAGCTTGTCAATTCAATTTCATGGTCGGAAAGCAAGAATGACCTGGCTTTTCTGATGATGACATCGGTAATGACGCATATTTCGCTTTAACTCTGCTTTCCGTAGTAATACATTGGAAGATTATGGACAACAAGTGTGGGAACTTGTTAACAAAATACTTTGTATAAATATTTTATAATTTTACCTAAAAATATTTTGTTTATTGTTTTTGAATTCAAAAAATTTTGAAGATATTATAATTAAGAAATTCATTTAATAAACATTATCTGATGTTCAAAATCATATCTGATGTTCAAAATAATGCGGCAATTAATGAGAAAGATACCGAAATGTGTGATTTCAATTGAGGATGTTCGAATACTGAACCAAATCAAGATATTAAATTGTAACAATATTTTATAATGTACATTATTTATATTTTTTTATATTTAAATATTGAAGAAGATCTAGCAAATTTTAATTGGGAAGAATATGTCAAAATTTTTCGGGTATATCGATTGGCAAAGAATCAAATATTTTCAAAAAGCCATTGCGGTGATAAATGATAATTATCGATTAATTTTTCAAATTTTTAAAAAATCCAAAATAAATATCCCGTACAAAGGTTCATTATCAAAAATGTCGAAAACATTTGTATTTTTTTTTTTCTAAAAAAAATTGTTTTACAGCTTCACCAAAACTAAATATGATTATTGATAATAATATATTTGTTTCCGTACTTTTTGGGTAAAATGCGATAATATTAGAACAAGCTAATTTTTATCTAACAAAATTACAACAACGTATAAAAGTATGAGAAAAGAAAAATCCAAATTGTTTAAAAATTCGTATGTAAATTTAATTTTATTTTTCAGCAAAAATATTTCTTTAGCATAACCCAAAATTTTGAGAATGTATTTCATGATGCTCTCAAGAAGGTCTATAATGAATGCTATGCTCAAGGGATTTTTCGCTGTAGCAGTGTGTTATCAGTAAATCAAATACTGTTAGCTGAAGACGATTGTATTAAATAAAGAATAAAAAATCTTCCAATCCTTTGCTGCATTTTTATTAGTTTAAATAATACAGTAGTCCTTATATCCTTAAATATATTATAGAAATGAAGTGTAAGTTTGCTTGTTATTTGTTTGTTTGTTTCTTTATTTATGTATCAATCACGTCTAACGGTTGAATTTTACACGCAGACAGTACCAGTGCCGTAGGTTATTATAGGTTATGGTAGATCTCGATTGGATGTCACGTCTACATTTTACGCCTGCTTTTAAAATATATATTTATTGAATTTTTCACGTTATCAATGAAGCTGCATGATATTTGATACATATATAGTTTTATCGTTTACATACCACACCCACATATTATGCTCATTTTTTAAAAAATCTTAAACGGCTAGACTGATTTTCACGCAATTTGACAAACAGCACCAGTGCCGTTGGTGGTAATAAATTATGATACGGACGGATAGGTCCATACAAACAAAATATTTACTTTCACATATCGAAAGGAATATTACAGTAGAAGTCTTAAAAAGTTGTAGGAGTAATTATCATATCAAATTTTGAATAGGGCGTATAGTTCCACGGGGAGCAGTAGTCCGCATATATAGCGAATATTAGCTATTGCATCAAATGGAGTAGAGAAGCGCACCGGGAAAACTAGTTGACTATATTTTGCTCCTGAAATATTTTATCTAAGTACTTCATAAAATCTGTAAGCTTGTTTCTTCTTTGTACTCACAAAAATTTAAATTTGTACTTTTAAATTCATTTTAAAAGGAAATAAAAAAATCTACAATATTCTAAACTTTATTGCTGTATCGTGAAAAACATGAATATGAATGAAGTTAAAAAGCACTTAGAAAAAGTAAAGTGTATAAAATCATTTGACACAGATACCTTAATTCGCAAACGAAAAAAAAAATAACAACAAAGGCATCACTTTAACCAAAAAAATTAAAAAAAAGTAAATAAGAAAGGTACAGTCGGTCAAGGACGAACATATGATACCCTATAATATTTGACATAAACAAGTTTGCAATCGTAAATTGCCTTGTTGCCTTTGTTTGGCTGTACCAAAGCAGAGTTTGTAGACTATAATTAGACACCAGCAGAATGTAATACGTATTTTCTGTGCCGCTACATACTTCATCAGCATTCGTGGTGTCTTATCCATTTTGGTGCATGTGCATCAAAATTCGGTGAGATCTATTTGTGAACCCATACTTGTATTAAAAATATTGCATGTTATTGTAGAACATATATATGCATTATGTTATATTGATACTAACATTTATATGGAATTTATATAATTAAAGGTGATATATACCAGTTAGTTATGAACCTATTCTATATATATATGAAGATCGGTCCATCTTTATTTAAAGGATTTATGATGGTTAATCCCTATTCCTATATTTGTATATCGCCGACAAAAATCGACACCTCTTAAATAAATATGAAGAAGAAAGAAAAACTTTTTAATAAGAAATATAGAAATCAATTTAAATCAATTATTTCATTTTAAATCAATTATCAGCTCATTACAACTATCCAAAAAAAAAACAGTAATACGAAATATTTGCATAATTTTTTAGTGTTTGGAGACGTGTTTAATAATAATTATTTGGTATGTACGACTTTTAAATATTTGATGAGATTATTAATCGTTTCAATATGTTTCGCTTATTGATAGCAGGGGTAAAATGCAATTTCAAAATCCATTCTTGTTTCAAAGCAGTTCTATGGAAGATTAACTTTATATAAAAGTTCAGTTTATATTGTTTATTTTTGACGATTTGTTCAGATATCTATCATATTCTTTAATGTTTTTATTGGTACATCATAAGTCATAAAGACAATCAGATAGGATAATACGAGTATAAAAATCTTTATTGGGACATCCCGCAGAAATGAGGGCTTCCATGATATGTTTTCGGGAATTAAATATAAATATACTATATATAAAAATTTATTTAAGCGTATATTTTACGTAAGTTGCATAAATAAGTATATTATTGTAATTTCTAGTTAAAAGGGGTATAACTACAAAATTTGATAGAAAAAAAAAAACTTGACATGTATTTTCATCTTGGCATTTTGCATGTATATCCGATTGAAAGTCACAGATAATCACATGCGGGCTACGTGAGAAATTTGAGATCCATTTATACGTGATTATCGGTGAACTAACAGGGAGTATATAACGCTAAAACTATACACCAACTTTCGTTTCTTTCAATCAAATTTGGAGTTTTCATATTTTTTTCGTCTAATTTTAATTTAATTTTCTCCTCTTTTCCTAAAATGGATTCCTATAAACCTTGAAAATATACACGAATGTGTATTATTTAGAGAATGTACTTCAAAAACTATTCCTGTTTTATTCGGTACTCCTCTAGGTAGTTATCTCGGACCCTTATATTTATAAATGAAATTCTAGCTTCCATTAAGGATTCTAGAATATTAATATATGCTGATGATGTTAGGCTGTTCTATAGCTTTAACTGTTCCTATCAATGTTCCTTATTCCAATCAGATCTTAGTGTATGATGAATCTAATGGATCTGAATTTAAGAAAGTGTAAATACATGATGTTCTACAGAAGAAGACTAGTACTCTTTCGATACACAGTAAATGAATATCAACTTGATCCAGTCGAAGAATTTATTAATCTTGGTGTGTTGCTTGATTGATAAACTATCCTTTATTTCCCACGCGTCGCAAATCGTTAATAAGGAAGAAGGGGTTCTAAATTTCCTCAAATGCATGGGAAGAGAGAATAAAGATCGTTACGTTTCCAAGCAATTATTCACATCTCTCGTAAGAGCAATCCTATAATATACTTCCGTAGTATGGAATCCTAAATACGAAATTCATATAAAAAATTGAATCAGTCCAGACACAATATCTCTTATTTTGTCTTCGTAATCTTCCATGGAATCCTAATATTAATTTACCATCATATGAAAGTCGACTACAGCTTATTGATCTCTCTTCTCTTGAAAATGGGAGAAAATATATGAATATTTCACTTGTAATTAATTTAGCAAATGGTTTAGTTAATTCTAAGTTCCTGTTTCATATTCTGTCAACTTTAATCCCATGAGACTTATATGCAATCAATTCAACAATATTTTTTTTTTCATATATTGATTTCTCAGTAAATCCAATCCGCATTAAGAGGAGCATCTTTAACTTAGTTAAATAATAAGACTTTATTATTAAATTATTATGAAAAACATTTTATTGCAAATAGTTTTAAGAATAATACGAATATGTATACTAGTCCGTAAGAAATTGTAATTTCATTGGCTATTAAATAAAATAAAATAAAATAAATAAATAAATACCAAGCTGAGTAGAATTTAGGAAAACATTCAATCATAATTTTAATTCTTTTGATCAAAAAAATCATTTGAAATTTAAGTAAAAATCAGTCATTTTAGTCAATAATTTTTATCATTTTACTGGTTGGAGAAAAATCAAACAAAAATTTAATTAATATAAGCAATTTCGTAATTGAAGTCCATTTTTATTTCTTATTTATTTTATTTTTTGTGTACTTTGTTCACAAGGTTTACGTGGATAGACATCTTTAACCCGACTCAGAAAGTGATTCTTAGTATACTTAAAGCACAAACGTATAATACCCCAACCGCATACGGTGTAGGGTATAATGAAGTAAAAGCACGTAATAAGAAGAGGAAATGAAACGGAAACGGATGTAAAGCATAAAGTGAATAAAAGCTTTGTATATTCACATAACTCTCATATATGTATATGTATATTAAAGTGCCTTAAGAAAAAATGTTTCAAATGTAACCTTCTACAAATGAAGATTGGTATGTTCTCATATGATTCCCAAAATATTACATCTGAATATTTCAGTTTATGTGAGCTGGGCTATTTCCAAAATACCTCTTAAGATACGGATTACTTTCAACACCATTATTAAAATCTTCGTTACAAGAAAATAAACTTCAGGATATAACATATTAATACTAGGATTTAAATAATTACTATTTATTGAAATTAGTGTTATACTTTCATTATTTAAACATGTAATTGTATATATTTTAGACATTTTTCTATATATATTAGATTTTAAGATACCACTGGAAAGGTCTATTCTGATACTATTAAAAATTACAGATAATAAATCCTTTAAAGGCAAAATGGTCAATTTTATACATTTGGTTCCCAAAAGGTTAAATCAGTATTTATTGCAAATGGATGTATGGTTGTAGGGTGCATTTGTACAGGGAAGTTTTAGACTTTCACATTTTTTTAACGTTATGACTGATAATTCTTTTCTACAATTTAATGTAAAGGATTCATAATAATTTTACAAATACAAGTAAAAAAGCTACAATAAAAAAGCTGCAGCCAAAAACATAAATTGAATTAGGATCTACATTTTTAGAAATACCAAGCTTTCTTGATTATGTGCAAAATAAATTTTATTAACTGATATCATGCAGAAAGAAAAATATATTTAACTCGCTTTGCCACGTAAAGTTATTCTAATAAAACAAAATTTATTGAAGAAATCATTGCTTTGAAATGCAGATAAAAATAAATAATTTTGAGTTATATTCTCGTTAAAAATTTCAAATATTTCAAAACCTGATAATTGACTTCCTGCTTTAAGAGTTAACATTTTTCAAATTCGTTAGAAATTTTTTAACATTTTTCTATAATCTATGTTATCTTGTTATGTTATAACTTTCATTAATCTAAAATTGACTCTACAGCACAAAAAATGCCTTTTTGCCGAAATCCTCACAATTGAAATCTAAGGTACGGCGAATTTATAAGAAGTATCGACCTAATTCTTTCTTACTTTTACTTTCTGTAATGTTACCTATAAAACAGCATAGTTTTTGTTAAATTTTTGAAAATTTGTTTACCAAAATTAAAAAAAAAATGGAGTTTTGGAGTAAATAAAGCATGAGAGGGGAATTATGTTATCCTGCAGAATTTAAAGCTTATTTTTCAGTAATAATGTATAAACCCACACAAACACATATGTATAGTAACGAATATGTATAGTATCGAATTTCTAAGAAGAAATATTTAATTTTATTGTACTAAAATCATAAAAATAAAACTTTAAAAATTCCGATGTATTATATTTTCAGTGGTGGTTGGATTAATTATGCGTTTGTGTTGATGTTTGTAACGCACCATCCAACAGAATCAATTTTCGAGCTGATCTAACTATATCCGTCTGTTCGTCTGGCTGGCTGTTCATGTAAACTTTGTGCACAAAGTACAGGTCGCAATTTTAACGATAATTCAATGAAATTTAGCACGTAGAACTTCCGCGACACAAGGACGAAGCATATTGAAATTGGTGATGATCGGTCCATCATTTCACCTAGCCCCCATACAAATGTCCTCCCGGAATAGGGGTCTAACGATTATAAATTCTTTAATTATAGCAATATTTTAATGAAATTCGGTGCAAGGAAGTTTTGCATAAGTATCAATATTTGTGCCAAATTTTATGAAGATCGATCCATAAGTGACCATAGCTCCTATATAAATCCCTCTTTCGAAAATCACTTTAACGTGCATAAATCACATACACATGTTAGTATCAGATTTATATTCGACACAAATAAGTTTTATATAAGTAGAAATCATAGTGACAAATTTTATGAGGATCGCTTCATAATTTACCATATCTCCCATACAAGCCCACTTTCGGGAATCACCTTAAAGGTCATAAATTCATATAAATGTTAGCGTTAACGTAATATTCTGAATTCGTATATTTTATTTTACACTTTGTAAAAGTATCGGTCCACAATTGTCTAATATAAGACCCCCCACAAATTTTGATGGACATGCGCAATGCTGTGGGGTATCTTATGGTCGAGCTTGATCAACTATATCTTTCTTACTTGTTTGTAATTATATTTGTTTGCTGCTGAATCATAGATAACACTTGATATATTGAAAATACTGATTTCTATAAACAAATTGTAATCAGTGATCAAGTTCATTTTTCATTGAATGGCTACGTCAATATGCACACATTTCATCTTCAAGTTACAGAAGTTTACAAATTCGGGTCAACTGTTGGACTTTAGCAGATAATAACTAATTTTAATGTCATTTTGCATTTGTTTCTCAATGTTGGTTTTAGTATCCTGGTTATCGCGTATTGGAGCAATGCACTGCAATAACAACTTTCAGATGTTGGCCTTTCTAAAAAGTTAATTTCAGTCATATAATAAAGGCAGAATTTTGTTCCAAATCATGCAAAATATACAGAAACTTCAACGCAAAGTCTATTTCAATCGCTTTTATTAAATTTGAGAATGCTATATGCTCAGCATTTTCATCAGTCTTGCCAGTTTAGCCTTTTTAAGGCTAAGTCTAGCCTTTTTATTTTGCATTTAGCCTCAACATTCCCGTTTTAGCTCCTAGACATTTTTCTATCTTTTTCTAATTCTTAAAATTATCTTAAAAAAGCCAAAATGTTACTACTTAAACCACAAAGAAAAAAATAATTTCTTATTATCTACCGCTAATCATTCATTTAAGCATTTTTTGTACGAGTATTTATTCGGACAAAGAATCTGTATTTTTCATATTTAAAAAAAATGTTCACCTGCAGCGCTTCATTATTCAAATAAAGAACAACTAATATAATAAATACTAATAACTAAATTGATTAAATTACTAAATCGATTATAATATATATTTTTTTTATATATATTTGCTTCATTAACCATAAAACTATTTATAAACATAATTTTAAAAAATTCTTATAAAAGCAAAAAATCCGCCAAAAGCTTAAAAACGTTTCATCAAAAAAAAAAAAAAATTAATGTACGAAAAATCACTTAAAAACATCAGGTAATTTTTCATATACACTAGATTTACATTGGAATTTTTAGGAGATTTTTCATTTGGGTCATTTTACTGAAAGCTGTTCTATGTTTTGTTTTTAAATTTATTTAAATATCTCTAAAAAAAATGTAAAAAACTAATGGAAACGAGAAAAAAGTTTTTACATTAAAGAAAATATTTTAACTTTTTTCTGGCCTTATTTTTTAGGACATTTGGCCTCTTTCGACCGTTTTTAAATTTGAATTTAGCCTCTTTTTTCGCGGCTCCTAGCAACACTGATTTTCATTAACCTGGGCTTCTCTGTTTCGCAAACTGATTAGGATGATTTCATTTGTGCTTTAATTTAAGCTAAGTTTTGACTAGACTTATATTTGACACAAAATATTTAGCCGTGTTGATTTTTTGTTCACATTAAGCGTATTTTTTGGTTTGTTTTTTTTTTTTTTTTTTTTTTTTTGCTGAAACAGCCACAAAATATCGTAAAATACGTACATAAGTATTTTAAGCCCTTTCAGAATAGATGTAAAATTGTTCACACAAAATTATTTGATTAAACACAAAATTACGATATATTAATTTAATATCAATTATGAAATAAATTTATGAAAAAAAAATCTTATATTTTATTTGGTTTTTATTGGTTTAGAATAATTTTCAGACAGAATTTCGGAATATGTGGATGACAGCATCATTTCTGTAGCGTTTTATTTAATACAAAATGCTGTTTATTTAGACAAATATTTGTAAAATTTACATTTCGATAAAATATTAAGATAATAAATGAAAAATATATACTATTATTAATTTATCATAACGCACATTAATGAAACTTACTGTGTCTTCTTCACGACTTTTAGAAAACAGGCCTGTCTTCACAAAGAATGTCACTTTCAGCTGTATAAATAACCATAACAAGCATTATAATAGTTTTAATAAAAAATATTAATATATTGAAAGTTTTATTTAAAAAAAACTGTATTTTAATAAGTAAAATATAAATTGTTCATTTCTTTTTTGTCGATTTACTCAGCTGTTGTTTGCTTCTGTTAGACCTTATATTTATTTTGTAATATCAAACAAAAATTCGCCTAAAATAATGGCAAATATATTATATCTTATGTTATGTTCACCATATTCACAGCTGCCATATTTTTGATTTAACCTTCGGTCCTCGTGTAAAATAAAATATTTAACATTAACACTAACGTTATGTTAAAGGTAAATAGAGACTGCTCAACTTGATGTTAGTGTTAATTTTTTCGATGTTAAAACAAATGTCAAGAAAAAAATGAACATGTTTGTACATCAATCTTCACACACAACGTTTTTACTAACACAAACAAAACAATTATTGCTTGTGCGTGGAATGCAAAACAAAAAACAAAAAAAAAAAAGCAATGACAGATCAAGAAATTACCATGAATGCATATACGCCATAATGAAAACTTTGAAATTTGAGCAGAAGATTTTAATACGGTGACCAAAATCATCTGTTTTCTTGTTTGATTCCTAAGAATATTAGGCAAATAAATTTTTTCCAAAAACCGTTAAATATTAGCCTAATGTGAACTTAGTTTTTGGAAAACAATAAGAAAAGTTAAATACTTCATTCAAGTTATGTTTTGTGTTTATGTATTTATTTCAGCAATAAAAACCCCTATATGTATCATTTTGATTGGTCATTTTAGTCCATTTTTCCAAGGATAGGTATATGCGGTTATAAATCACATATTATGGTATAAAAATGTCCCTGAACAAGAAGGAGAGCAAAAATATTTTTTTTTTGACGAAAGCTGTATGAAATTTTGTACGAATTCTTTGGTAACACTTAGGAGTAATGCAGATATTTAAAAACAGATTTGTAGATCGATGAACGAACAAAAAATAAAATGGATGGTCTAATAAATCAGTGAAAAATTACAAATATGTATGACCATTGTTGCTAGGTTCGCCTCTAAATTTTCGCTTTAGATTCTAGCTTTTTTTAGTTCTTAAAATTGCTTTTAAAACGCTAAAGTATTAGCATTTCAACAATAAAGAAAATAATTATTTGTCATTACATATTTTATTTAAATAAATAATAAGTTTAAGCATTTTTGCGTATTTATTCGTATAAAAGAAGCACAATTTTTCATATTTGCGATGATAAAAATTGTATTTAAATACAAACGTACCTTTTAAAAACTGTGGATTATTTCCTTTTAAATAAATCGGTACTTTGATTGCAAATAAAAGCAGTTTAGTAGTTTAAAAGTTGTAATGACTCTTTATTTTATTTAAAATGTACAACAACAACAGTTTAAATAGTCACTTGTGTTCTAATATACACACACACACTTAAATTACACAGTTTATACAGCACACTTTAATAATGTGCAAGAATATACAGCCAAAGCAGTTCATTTGTCTTTACTAATCGATTCTTCCAATTAGACTGACTCAATAGTGTTATCACGGCTAATTTATATACACTGCACTACCATCTAGATGCTTCTCGAAAGCTCTATTTCTTTCTATAATGTTCTTAATGGACAAACTAGTATATTCGATTCTTTAGCTTTCGATGTTAATTTTAGCAGCTTAAACATTTATTGTTGCCACATTTTCAAACAATGGTGTAAGCTTTTCATTCAATGTTGTATGTTTACAGCTATGTTAATAATTTCTACAGATATTTTAACTACTGTTAACATAAACAGAAAGGTTGAGAAGCATTATTTAATTTTAAACCAGCCGTTAAAACCGTTATATTTGAATTTAAGTACAATAAATTATTAAATTTTTTCTGTCTATGTAATATAATTTTTTAATTAAGTATTGATGCAATACTATAAAGCGCGACAAAACAAAATAAGTTAAAAATTACCTTATTAGAGATTTCCGAAGTGTTATGATCCATTAAGAGCATTAAAAAATATTAATATAGCAAATACGACGATAAGATACGTTACAAATAAGTTAGAAACGTCAGAAACGGTGCAATGAATCAACTATGGAGGCCAACCAAATTGGTCAATCATCAATAAAAATACATAAATTGTTAGAAGAAATCAAAACGATCATATTAATTCTGTTACAAGTGGCCTAAAATCATTCAGCATTAAAATAACCGCACGTACAATCGAAAGAAAAGCAGTTGTGACTGGAATAGAATTCTATACGTCTCCAAAAATCCATTTATTTCCAAGGAATTAACAAAACACAACTGAATTTGGGCAGGAAGATCTCTACTGTACTCGAAATTAATGCATCAGGGATTTTTTTCTCAGACATATCGGAGTTAATATGAACAATTTGGATGAAGCGATAAGTTTTAGTCAGCCCCTTTATCAACGTTTTGTATTCTCTATAATGTTGGGGTACTATGAAGTATGGAGGCGACGTGTAATACCTTGATATTGTTTTGTAACAATGGCTAAGACCTAAAATTAACAATTAATGAAAAACTGGTTATATCAGCAGGTGGTAACCTTCATGGACAAGTCCACATAGTCCCATGATCTTAAGATTATTTAAAATTTGTGAAAAATTGTAAACTGGAAGAGTTATAAGGAGGCCAAAAAATAACTTTTTTTTTTGCTCTCCTTCTTGTTCAGGAACATTTTTTATGCCATATTTTGTGATTTATAATCGCACCTATCTTTGGAAAAAATGGACTCAAATGACCAATCAAAATGACACGTGCGGTCCTGGAAACTTGAGCAGCAATGACGATGCTAATAATCAGAGTTGCCAATTTAGCATTTTTAAGGCTAAATCTAGACTTTTTATTTTGCTTTTAGCCTCAAAATTTTGCGCTAAATGTTAGCCTTTTTTCTAGCCTTTTCTGATTTTTAAAATTGCCTTAAAAGGCCAAAATGTTAGTATTTCAAATCGAAGAAAATTCTTATCAGCTATTACCAACTTCATTTCTACAAACTCACCTATTTAAGCACTTTTTATGTTTTTACTCGCACAGAACATCTACATTATTTATAATTACCAAAAATTTTAGCCTGCGGAGCTTCTTATTCAAATAAAACATAATAACTAATTTTACGGATTTCCTATATCGATTTTTTCTTAACCATAGAAAATATTTTTAAACATAATTTAACATAATTTTGTTTATTTATAATTTTATTTATTTATTTTTATTTAAAATTCTTATAAAAATCACCCATAAATTTAGAAAAGCTTAATCAAAAACGAATTATAGTTTAAAAATGACGAAAAATCATTTAAAACATTAGGTAATTTTTCATATTAAATAAAACGCAAATTTGTAAGGGAAGTTTTTATTTTAGTTTATTAGAGAAAAAAATTTTACTTTTTTTTACCTTATTTTTTGGGATATTTTGCCTTTTTTAAAGTATAATTTAGCCTATTTTATCTCGTCTCCTAGCAACAGTGCTAATAATATACCAGCCTTTTTTATTAATACCTAATATAAACCTAAAACTTCCCTGAAGTGGTCTAAAGCAAGGACCCCTAGGGGTCCGTGGCAGCATTCTATGGGCTCCGCGAGAGAGACCGAAAATTTGTATGGAATTATTGTACATGATATATGTTTTGGTATTTTTCGAACTTTTTTTAATTGTTATTTGAACTTTACGACTAATGACAAAAGTCATAAAGTTCAGAATACGGGTGTAACCCATATTTTTCTTGTCTTTGGGAATATAATATTAGATAAGCCCATAAAAGAAAAAGTCATGAGAATATATCTGTCAGATAACTCTGAAAATAATAATGATTATAATAGTAATAGTTGATGGCCTGCAGTGTAATGAAACGACTGATGGTACTAATTTAAGCCACCTTTTATTTTATTGCAGATTTATTCTAAAAAGTGAAATAAAGGAGTAATTATTGCTTACTAAGCCTTTGTCTACAACTTCGAAAGATGTACAGATGTAGACACATCAGTGATAGTTTCGCGATCGGGTTTTTAAAATCACTTAAATCTTACTATGTAATTTAACGACAAGTAATTGCTGTTAAAACCTTATCTGATGTATTTAAATGTGCTCTTCAAACTTCTATGACATAGTAAATTTTATAAAAAATAGAAATAAAATTCCTAAAGCCCTATGCGTCGATTTAAATGCAGAACAAAGAAATTGCTACTTCATACCAATGTTCGTTGCATTTCGAAGGAAAATATGCTGAAGAGATTTATATGCTGAAGAGAATTAAAGACAGAAGTAGAAATTTTCCCTTTATACAAAAATGAAGATCTTTTTAAAAATTTTACAGAAAACGATTGATATATATTGCTTTGATTATATCTCTAAATGTAGACAAGTAAATAAGTCAATTGAATTTGATTCAATAACTGCTTTTATATACAAAATTGAAAATCCCCTCTACCAAAATATTACTCATTTCCACTGCTGATTGATATCTCGAATTCATCTGATGTTCAAATGGAACATATGAAAGTATAATAATACACTTGAATTTACTTCACGATGATTTTTTTCGATATTATTCGGAGCTTAAAACCAATTCTTGCCAAACCAGTTGATTTCGTAATCCATTCAACTTTGCTATTGATAATTTTCAACAATAAGCAATATAACGTGTGCCAAAGCTGACTTTGAACATATGTTGTTTAAATATTTTTGGTTCAAATATTAAAAAGTTGGGCATGAAGTATTAAAAATTTTGCTAAACTAGTTTTTTTGTCCCACAGTTCATAAAATCGAAATTTAGATCACGTGTGAATATGGAAAATGAAGTAATATGTGCTTTGTTATAAATTCCTCCCAATGTAAAAAGCTGATAAAAATAAAAAAAAAAAAAAAATGTTCATAGATTTTATGTCTAAGAAATAAATGAATTTTGTTAACGCAATTTTATTTACAATAAATATGTTTTGAATTTTAACCATTTTTCATTTCTATTATACTAAAAATCAAAATGTGACAAGGGGTCCGCGAAAAAACAAAAATTTCTAAAAGGGTACGTGAAGCATGAAAAGGTGAGAACCCCTGTTCTAAAGCAAAAGGATTGTCACAGAATATTAAGCACAACAGTTTGTTCGATTAGTTTTGTTACCCAAATATTTTTCTTTTGAGTTTATTTAATATTCTTATAAATTTAATGTTATGAATATGAATAATATATTTCAGTTATTATGTTAACTGATGTTTAATATTTTTATATTGACAATATTTTTCTGTAAAAGCAAGAAAAAGTTGCGTTATACCAAAACTAGTAATAAAGTGACTTTTGTTCAGTTATTTTTGGCCGACACTGTATATATTTCTTTATGAAATTTACATTATAAACAATAAATTGATTGCACTGATTAGAAAAAAAGAAAAACATTTTTTCCTTTAAATAAATAAAAATTAGATAGAATTTGATATACTGAATACGAATCAGGTTTTAGTTTTCTTCTACCAAGTCTTGATTTTTTATGAGCATGTCTAATATTTCCCCCTTTTTGGGCGGTAGAACGGTCTTTTTAGTATATAATTTAGATAAATAAAACTCCAATAGATGCCGACTAAAATCAACATCAACATGTTTTAATATTACTGTTTTTTTAATCGCTCAGTAGTTTTGGAGTTATTTGGAAATGAGTAGAAACAAAATCTATTTTTCATGTAAAATTGGGAAAACTTTCCTCTTTAGAAATTATTTAAAAGTAAAAATTGACGTTTTTCAATCTTTTACATAATGCTAGGTAGTTACGATTATAAGCCATATATAATGTAAATTTATGAACAAATAATGATTTTATTCACAATTAACTGAAGAAAAACAAATAAGAATAATAAATTCGGCTTGTCCGAATCTGTTATACCACCATCTTTATTTTTTTTATATTTTTTTCTTTTTGGTCACTTTAATTTTGAATTTTCTCACCGATTCTTGGTTCCCTGGTTCATATCGATCATTTAATTGCTGAATACGCTTCTGTTTAAGAAATATTGGGTAAAAAGATGAAGTGAAGTTACGACAGACATAACTTTTAGTTTATGAACCGACTTTGCCTGTTTTCAATACTAAACCAAAACCTTTTAAAAGAAAAATATTTGACCAAATTTGGTACCACTGGGTGATTCGCTCCGAGCCCTATCCTTGTTTCAACAGTCAGACAGACGGACATAGCTAAATCGTCTTAGAATTTTTACCTGGCTGATTTTGACTTTGATACTGAATAAGTCTTTTGGTGATACTATCTTAAACAAACGGATTACAGATCTGAACTCATAAGACCATAGATTTCATTTTATAATCATATTATTCAAAGTTAAAAAACTTAGAAAAAGGACTGAAGTTACTTAGCTTTTTCCCACTCTTCTACCTTTTTTGTTCACACGTTTATACCTTTTGGTCTGATTTGACCTTATATAAACTAATCGGACTTTCTACAAATTTGTTGTTATTATGCAAACTTTCAACAGTTAAATACGGTCGAATTATGATGTCAAAATTTTTTAATTTTTAAAATTTTGTGTGAGGAATTGGTACAAAATAACAAACTTTGGAAAACTAGAGCCAAAATGATTTAAAAAATCAGTTTTTTGAAAGACACATTTACATCTTCTAATGGAATGGCATGAATTATTGCTTAAACTTAGTTTTTGTTATTTGACATTATAAAATTGAAAATTTAAATAAATTTATTGAAAAAAATGTTACGTACTTTTTTAAAAATTACGAAAAAACTGTACTTTTTATTTTTGTAGAAAACCGTGATTTTTATAAATATTTGGGACCATAAATTTAAGTCAAATGTCGTTGATTGTTGAATGCGGCACACTTTTGTCAAAACACATTTTGCTGAGGCACATTGCATGGACAACACGAAATTAACTACAAATGGCATAATAAGTAGGTTTTTGTAATGTTCAAAAAATATACAGAGCCGTATCAAAAATTTCAAAAGGTAAACAATTTATGGACTAAAAAAAGTAAAAAAAATTACAAAAGAAAAAAAATAAATAAAAAAATTTTTGGCTAGAATTATGTTTACACACATTTGTTCTTTTCTTTTCGTTTCCTTTTTATTTTTTTGAAAAACAATAAGCTCGCATATCATTTTATTGTGTTTTTCCTTTTGGCCTGGTTTTCGTTTGCCAAAATATTTTCACAAATTTTTGTTTTAAATAAAAATTTCACATGCAAATACTTTCTAATTTAATAATAACATTTTTAAGCAAATAACATTTATGAACACATATAAATTTCATTAATAATTTTTAATTTAATTTTGTTTTTACTATTGGACCAATTTTTTAGAATTCTTTTTTCAACAAACTTCTATGTACTAAAAAATACTAAAAATTTCTTCTCTGTATGATATTTTAGTATGTTTTTTTGTGTTTTAAATAATTAAACAATTCGAATCGAGATGTTTCTTGGCTTTTAAATATATAAAAAAAATCAATTTGTGTTTTTTGAGAAAATACAAATACCTCGTTTTTCAAAAAACCTCTATATGTAAATATAGTATAAGTAAGAAAAGAATCTTTACATTTAACTTAAAGAGGCTATAACTTTCTCACCCCTTGCTCCATTCATACAAATAGATTTTAATGTGCCATGATATTGTCCCATATACTTTACGGGGTCTTATATGAATATTTCGATATATTTCAAATGGAATAACAAACTCAATATATCCCCCATCTTTTTGGATGATGCTTATAAAAATGTGTATACCAGGCACTGCAACGATTATGGGCAATGTAATTAAAATCGCAATTTGATTATTATTTTTGGATTTTTAATTTTCCATTAAAATATAATGATCATTATTGATTTTTGTTTTTTGCCCAAATTATAATGATTATTTTTGGATTTTTATTTTTCTATTAGAAAGTAACGATTATTTTTGATTACTATTTTTCGATTATAAAATAACGGTTAACTTTTTTCCTAAAAATTATCTTGTTATAGTTTGTAATAAAACAATCGTAATTTTTATGCTAAAGAAAAATAAATGAAATAAATATTTTTGGTCGATATACTATATGTAGAAATATACGTATACTTAATATCATGGATAGTAAATATTAAATATTACGTATGCGCCACAGTTCACAGCATAAGGTTTCTAGTTCTACATTATAGAATTTTTTGATTCTTAAGATTGTCTTAAAAAGGAAAAAAATGTTAGTACTTTAACAACGAAGAAAATAGTATCTAATTTGCTATTACCAATTTTTTTAGAATCGTTCATTGTAGGGTTTTTGTGTATTTATTCGCAAAAAAAATGGTTATTTATATTCTCTAAATCAAAAACAACAGCAACTTATTAAACTGATTTTTAAAGTTATTTTTTAATATATTTCACTATGCATAAAAACTAATTTTGAACATAATTAATAAAAATCTTTTTCCAAAAGTGAAAAATCACAAAAAATTGGAAATAACCAAATTTATGTTGTAGTATATTTTGGGCGATTTTTCATGTTTTATTTATAAATTCGTTACAATATCATAAAAAAAAATATCAAAAACTAATCATAACGAGAAAACATACGTTTCTTTAATAAAAAAAAAAAAAATATAACCTTTTCTGGCCTTTTTGGGTATTTAACATTTTTTGACCTTTTGAAAGATCTTTTAGCCTCTTTTTTCACCTCTTGGCAACACCGATTGTGAATGAAATCATTATCTATTAATCAGATTTCAAAATACATGGCTAAAAATAATAAGATATGAATTTGATTTTAATCGGTATCTGTTGAAGTTTTATTTATCTGAATTGGAGAAACTGTTCTCGTGTTATACTATTATGACCTCCTAAAAACTTTTTTTAGAAATAATTTTGATTTATTTTTTTAGCTACAAGAATTACAAGCACTCTTTGGTGCATGAGTTAGGTTTTTGACAATCTATTTTGGTTTTTAAAATTTGTTTTATCCCTTCTTACTCTTTTTTGAAAACATCAAAATCTGAGAAAAGAAAAACGGATATCAGATTTATGTTCCACACATAAAATTCCATTTAGTCTACCTATTTCTGTTTAACGAAGAACTTTCCTGTCTACCAGTGTTATTTGTATATCATTTTTATTTGCAAAAATCGGGCATATAAATGTAATGTATTAAACTTATTTTTTTAATAATTATAATTCACTAAACATGAAAACTATTTATGATTATAATTTAAAATGTTAAGGATACTATTTCAATATTTGCATATGGTCTAAGATTGTTATTTAAATTTCCTGCAAATATCATATTGTTTTCAATAAATTTTTACATGTAAAATATTTTTCAAATTTGAATTATTGAGTTGTTTAAAACTGAATTTACTGAAATTTTTTTCATTAATTTATTCAGACCTGTATAATCTAATTACTAATAAATAAAATTTCTAAAAAATAAGTTAAATAAAAATTCTTAACCCAAAATTTAGCAGCGCAAAACATTAGGTCACTTTCCACATCGAAGGCTCGTATTCAAAAAAAGCTATTTCAAAAAGCCAAATTATTTTGGAGAGCATGAAAACTATTTATTTCACTAATTTTTCAATACTTATTTAGCCGGCCTTTTCCGATTTATTAATAATAAGTCTACTAAATCTCACACATAAAAAAAATATGTTAAGCCCATTATTAGCCAGGTAATTGCAGATAGTTTTTTATTTCGTAATATATTATCAAAATGTGTTACAAAATATTTATTCAGATAGCCTTTGTTATTTATCGAAAATTGTAGTTGTAAAATATAAAATTTTTGGTAAAAATTAGGCAATATATTTTTAAATTTATGACGATGAAAATTACTAAATTGTCAACACTGCTCAGTCGGATTTGACTTATAGTACCTGACGTTGGATATATTCCCATCTACGGAGATCTTGCATGGTAAAAGATAGTAGATACAAAAACACACATAAAGTACAAAGATTAGCTTGTCCCTCTACCACTGGCACTATGAACTGTAAGTACAACTTTGGTGAAAGGGACCGAAAACTATCGGCTAAATTATTTTACACGCAGAATATATTTCGAAAAAAAACATTTTTATATTATCTGAACCAAATATCTTCATATAATCCTTGCATATTTTTTATCAAAACTTTAATCGTAGATCTTTGTGTACAGTTTAAAAACTCCATGTAAAATTATTACTAAAAATTTAGTAAGCTTTCACGTAAAATAACATGCAAACTGTTGTAAAAAATGTTGTCTGTTTTCAATATATCTCTCCGATTTTTAAGGTTGGAGAAATGAAAAAGATGCGTATGTTTAAAATATTAACATGTCAACTTTTAAAATCTTTGGTTAATCGGCAACACCTAAATTGACTTCTATAACAATATAAAAATATTTGCAGTAATGATCCAAAATTTCACGCTACAACCTGCATTTAATGACAATATTTGTATAATAAATAAAAAATCTATACTCCAAATTCTGATTTTGGTCCATCTACGCTAAAATTGTAAGTATATGTAGCAAAACGTAAACAAAATAATAGAAACTATTGCTAACGGGCTGAGTCCATATTAAAACGAGGGCCTTCTTAAAAAAAGCCCATGTATAAACTTTTACTTTGATTGCATATAAATTTACAACAAGTCGTAGTAGGCCAAAAATAAAAATGTCTGCTTTTTATTCTGGATACGAAATCATATATATGTATGTATGTATGTTTATGTGTATATATGTATGTTTTTTTTTTTCTTACCTTACAAAATTAAAGGAAAAATGTTAAAATTTTATTTGTGAAAAAATTAAAATAAAATAGAAAATAAAAAGGTAATAAAAATTTATTATTATCAGATATATCGCAGAACACAAATTCTTACGAAAGTGGAAATGAAATCGTATTTAGCTTCTATAGAAAACGAAAAGCGCTTTCAATCCACTTAAAAATAACAAAGTGGAATTGATATTTTTTCATGGCATTTGAATGTAAAACACCTTTAAAAATTAATGTAAGTAAATAATAAATATTGATTTTATTTATTTATTTATTTTTTTTTTTTTTTTCTTAAAAAAAATTCACAATAACCAATTTTGTAAGAAATTTAAGTATTATTTTAAATTAACAAACAAGTGGACTTTTCGTACATCTATGTTAAGAGCAAAGAGAAGATTTTTAAATTTAATTTAAAATATTCTTTTTTTTTAATTCCTTTAACTATTTTTCCTGCATTTATCAATTGGCTTTAATGTAAAAATAGCTCTTTTTCTAAAAACGTGCATATTTAACATTTCTCGGATTCATGTGAACGTATTAGAGCTGAAGAAACAAAACGAAAGCGTTACGAATTCAACTATATGAAAATTTTCACTTCCGAAAAATGTCTGTGACATACTTATATATAATAAAATACCAGTGGAAAGAGCAACGAAAAGCTGAAAAAAATCAGCATAATATTACGAAAATTAATATATACGAGGACGGATCAATAAGTCCGTGACTTTTCGAACTTCCCTCGTAATAACACTATTCGCATCAAGTAAATACCACCTGTTAATAGACTACTGTAAAATTTTGAGCAAGTGTCGTCATTTGCTTTGCGTTTAACAAACAACCTCGTGTATTTTTCTAAAAATGGAGTGCTCATTAAACATTATGTTTTGCGAAGAAAACCGTCAATCAAACCAAGGAGAAGCTCGATAAATACTATGGGGACTCTGCATCATCGATTTCAATGGTAAAAAAGTGCTTTACTGACTTTCTTTGTGGTCGCAAAAGTACAAATGAATCTGAACGTTCTGGCCGGGCATTTCATATAGCAGTGTGATTTTGATTTAAAATGATCAGCTGGGTTTAAGAAAGTTGTCTGCAAGATGGGTGCCGCGTTTGCTCTCAATCAATCATAAACGTAAAAGTGTGGCAACTTCAAAGGATTGTTTGGAGTTGTTTAACCGTAATCCGAATGATTTTTTGCGGCGTTTTGTAACTGTGGATGAAACATGGATCCATTACTGTATTCTGGAGACCAAGCAGCAGTCTAAACAATGCGTTTCTCCGGGTGAACCTGCTCTGAAGAAGTCCAAGGTAAGTTCGACGGTCAATAAGGCGATGGCAACAGTTTTTGGGATGCGGGATAATATACATCGTTTACCTTCAAAACGGAAAAATAATAAACGGCGAATATTATGCCAACTTATTAGACCGATTTAATGAGTATTTAAAAAGAAAACGACCCCATATTGCCAAGAAAAAAGTTATTTTTCATCAAGATAGTGCACGGGTGCACACGTGTGCAGTATCAATGGCAAAACTCTATGAATTGGGCTACTAATTGGTACCTCATCTGCCATATTCTCCGGATTTAGCCCCTAGTGACTATTCCCATTTCCAATCCTAACGAAATGGCTCGGTGCAAAGAGATTCAGCTCCAACAATGAAATTATTGACAAAACAAATGCTTATTTTAAGGATCTCGAAAAATCCTATTTTTTAAGGTAAAGTAAGTGACGGCACCTGCTCAAAATTTGACAGTAGTCTATTAACAGGTGGTACTTGATGGGAATAGTATTGCATTTCATATAACTACGGGGGAAGTTCGAAAAGTCACGGAATTATTGATCCGCCCTCGTACATATGTAATTAAAGGTATGCGAAATCGATTGTTAAAGTTTTTAAATGTATCAAACAAATTTCTTTGAATATAATGTTAATGAGTTTTATATGTAATAAATTATTCCTGTTGCAAATGTTATTTAATTTCAATAAAATAAATAAGAATCTTTTGGCCTTTTTATGAAACATTTTAAATTTATATGTACGAACTGAACGTGTACGTTTAAAAAGTAATAGGAATTCCGCATATTAAAAATGTTTTTTTAGATACAAAAAGTGAAAATTTCAATGGAATTTAATGTCACTGAACATTTTTTTAAACACATTAATAGGTAAATTTCAGTTCACTTTTTACAAAAAATGTGTTTAAATATTTAAATTGATGCACAGCATATATTTTTACCCTAATTATAGTAAGAGTCAAGTTACCTACTATATAAAAAGTAAATTTACATGAAAATGTATTAGAATGTAGTTCTAGATTATCTAGGTATAATCTCATCGATGTTACTTTGTCTGCCAAAATTTTACGCATATTCTAAATATAGTATTTAAACAAAACTTAAATAAATACACACACATCAGCATTGCAGTTTAAATTTAAAATTAAATTTCAATAGCTAATTTTCCTGCATGTATGGCCATGAATTTTTAAGAAGAAACTCCCTTTGTATTTTGTTTTCACTGAATTATATATCCTGAAACTCCTAGCGTATACAATTTTATTCATTGTTTGCTTTACATTTTTTCCTGCCATAAATAATTCTTAAAAGCGTATGAAAAATTCAATAATATGCGGGATTTTATTCCCGCATTCGTTACAAAAGAATTGTTGTTTTTTTTAACCTTTAACATTTAAATTCTTAAATTATACAAATAAAAAATGTATTTGTATATTAAAAAATAAATTAATACTCAATACGGATGATTTTTGTAACATTAAATACCAACCAACGCATTATTTTGGTATTTTGGTAAAATATATACGTTAAGAGAATTAAATGTTATATAAAGTAGTCTTAAGTGTGGGGGCTAAGTGAAATAATATATCGATGGATTATAGGCCTTACTTTTTTATCAAAATAATTATACTTCGAAATAAAATCAGTTTTTATTTTATAGCAAAGTAATGCTTATTTTATGCTAGAATTAATTCTAACTTAAATAAATTAAACACTCTTTACTTTAAAACTACAAAAGAAAAAATTTTAAATATGCAAACTATTACATCAAACCAGGGATGGAAAAGTTGATATAATCGTACTTTTTTTTGATACTATTTTATATTCAAAAGTAGTTTGATACTCTCAAATGATTTTCAAGTCATTAAGAACTTTTTATAAATAATCCCCATTGAAAAAGAACTCAGACAATTAGAAAAACCTGCTTCGTATGCTTAATGCTTACAACACCAAACACAAATTTTTTGGACTTATCATATAGAAGCACAGTTTACTGGCCTTGATGTTCAATCAGAACTGACTAGAATTATACTTTTGTAGCTGTTACAGGAAGAACAAATACTTGGTAATTATTCTTATCTATTAAAGCTTATTTGGGAAAATCTTTACCGTGCATAAATGGTTTAATTTGGGAGAAACGTAAACTATTTCTTTTTAAAATTGCAAACGTTATAAATATACATATGTTGGCTATTCACTTACTATATTCTGTGTTTTTTTTACAACTTAAAACTTATTTGAGAAAAATAAAAATGAAAATAACTTATTTTATAAAGTGAACTCAAGCAGAAGTGAAATTAATGAATATGTACCAAATAAGTACTAAATTTTATATTCTTTATACCTTTAAAAGTTTAAATGTTTAATATATTGCAGCTCTAAGGGCCTTTATAGAATTGATCATTTAAAATTTCCTTTCAATTCTACTTTGTATTGAATTTGTTTTCAAGATAGTTTGCAAATGTTAATGTTTTATATATTTTCGTATTTTAGTCCTTCACACAATATTAATTACATATGTTTTGCAATAAAAAAATTTATTTTGGTATTCTTAGGATAGAAAAGTACCATTTCAACTTTTCTTGAGAATCAAAAATATTTTCATTGTCCATCCCTGCATTAGACATATGCTTTTGTTGCTTTTCTTGACCCTTAGTCTACACGTAGATATTTCTATGTTGGCAATTGTCAAATTCTATCTCTCTCTATTTCTATTTCGCAATAAATGTTTAAACACGGAGCTGAGCAATAATGTTTAACATACTCTGTCAAATTTATTGTTCCCTTTTAAAATGTTGCCCTTTTTAACAAAACGAAAAATAAAAAATAATTATTTATTTTTTTTTTTTTCAAAGACAAATAAAAAATAAAAATGCAAAATAAATTAAAATTTTCGATAAAAAAAATACAATTTAACATATAACTTTCTCATGTACGTCTTCTCCACCCCTTAACACAAAGTTGGAAATAAAATTGTTTTCTCGTTATTCTGTCGACGTTATTTCTAATATTTAGAAATAAAAATGTTTTCGTGTAAACGTAGAGTGAGCAATATTTAAATTTTCTGAAAGAATTAACGTTCTTTTATGCATTCAGTATGTTGTTGTTCTTTTATGATTTTTTTCAGTTTTCTTTCATCTTTGTATTAAAAGTTTAATTTGTTTTGTGTTAAGTTGTGCAAAGTAAAATTACAACAGAAACTTGACTTTTTCTTTATTTTGTTTTTTTTTTAATAAATTTTTTCTGCGCATAATTCAAGCTTAAAGAAAATTGGTTGGTTGAAAAGGGAAATAAAAGTAAGAAAATTTAGCAATTTAATTGTTTTTACACTTTCATTATAAAATAATTAAAACAAGTAAATTATAATAACGTTAATTATAACCAAATAACAAAATGCAAAATAAAATAAACTTCATATTATTTAAAAATCTTAATAATTGTGTGGCAATACTTTTATGACAACTTTCCTTTAAAGTATAAATTGAAGGAAAAAAGGTTGGCATTAAAGGTTACAAAAGTTCTTAAAGTAAATTTTCTATTTACTTTATTCTGCTTAAATATAATTTTTCTTTGAACACTCTTGATGAATTGAATATAATTCTTTCTATCATTAACTTAAACTGACGTGGGGGGGGGGGTCTAAAATAATGACCCTCGAATTCATTTTGTCCACATCTTATTACAAGGCTGTTATCAATTTGTTATCTTTTATTTTTTGGTTTATCATTTGGTGTTTTTTATTATTTTATTTTGGGTTTAAAAGTATACCAACCGAGTTTATGGTTTATGTTATTATTTTATGTATTTTTGGAATAAAATGCAGATGTTATAGTTCAGTAGACTTGTCGGGAAAACATGAGCTTGTTTATTGATGTAAATTATATCTATGGATTTTTTAAATGAGAAAATTTTAGAATACCAGCATAAAAATGATTGCTTTAGACTTTAGTAAAAATACCTACACATATTTAACAATTCCGGCTAATAGCAAATTTGTTGGCCAAATATAAAATTTAAATTTAATCATTATAACAGAGATGAATTTTAAATATGTAGAAAAATTGTTCTGCAGAATTCGCAAAAAGTTGTGTATCGTATTAAATGGAATTAAAAAAAGAAATAAATTTAGCACTTTTATACGAAATGAAGCATAGTGGCGTAGAATCGAAATATTTTCGAAATAAATCTTAAATTTCTGATTGACTAGTCCCATTTACATAAAATAATTAAAAATTGTAAAGCAGATCCCGTAAATATTGGATCCTTATATGTTATTAAGTTAGCCGAATGGTTTGCGACATATTTTTCTTACAATTATTTTTTATTCTCCTTTTTTAATTATTATTATTTATGTTCTTAAAGCTATCAGTTAGGTAGCAAATATGGCATATAATTTTTATTGTTTATCCACTTATTAAGTAGCAATGAAACAATGTTGTCGTTATTTTTTTTTTGTCCCTTCAATTTGTTTCTATTTTTAGAAATTCTAGCAGGGGAGTCAAGTAACAAGTTTACAACGTGCCCAGTGCGAAGGTTAATTAGTTTGTAATTTTTGTTGAAATGCATTCCATTCTGCTGAATGTACAATAAACTTTTTCTTCTACAATTATTCAATGAACTTGAGCACGAATAAATTTACAAAATTTGGTTGATTCAAATATGAATCTTTGCGTATTTTTGTAATACAGATTTGCAAATAACAAATATAAAAAACTTATATATATTATACATTTTTTTTTCAATTTTTTGTATTACCGGATATGATTAAATTAATCCATTACTTCAAGTGTTACTTATTTACAGAAAATTAATTCAGAAGCTATAAATGCGATGAAAGTTTTACAATTAATTCAGCAAACGGTTACAGGCGAATGTTTGGTATAAACATGTATTATTATTTCCTAAATCTAATATAACTTTTGCATTGAATAAATTTTTTTACTCAAAAATAAAAAATTGCACACTAAAGGGTTAAGGTTAAAAACCTAATATATGCTTATATGCTTATATGCTTATATCTAATAGTTATCAAGCTATTCGTATTAGAAACTTCAAGTTTCATCATTTCACAAAACAAAATAACGTTTTTTATAAGCGCTTACAAAAAAACCTCAAAACCCTAATGATTGTATGTGAGAGAAAAATCAAAGGAATAGGAAATGTGAGCAACGTAGTGATTTATCAAATTTGTATCAAAATATCGCTGTCTCCGTTATTCTGGGCCGACACTAACATTGAAAAATGTTTATTTAGAAAAATGTTGATTTTCTGAAAATCAATCCAAAAAATTAAAATTTAACATTTTTTCATATTGATTTAATACTAAAAAAAAAATTAATTAATCTTTAACGCAGCTTATTCAAAGTTATTCATATTGATATAATGATAATGTGTAATAATGTGTACTTATTTAAATTAGCATTATGTAAAATAATACTGCACAATGTAAATTTTTTTTTAATTATCTTTTGTAGCAAAATCAATATAGTAAGATAAAACAAGTAAGAAAGATATAGGCGGTCAAGCCCGACCATATGATACCCCACAGCATTGTGTATGTCCATCAAAATTCGTGGAGGGGTCTTGTATTAGACATGTGGACAATTGTGACTGATACTTTTACTAAGTGTAAAATAAAATACACGAATACATTATATTACGTTAATACCAACATTTATATGAATTTATGCACTTTAGGGTGACTCCCGAAAGTGGGCTTTTATGGGAGCTATGGTAAATTATGGAGCGATCTTCATAAAGTTTGTCACTGTAATTTATACTTATATAAAAATCATTTGTGTCGAATATAAACTTGATATGTGTTTTATGCACGTTAAAGTGATTTTCGGAAGAGGGTTTTATATGGGAACTATGGCCAATTATGGACCGATCTTCATGAAATTTGGCATACAAATGTCCTCCCTATTCCGGGAGGACATTTGTATGAGAGCCAGGTGAAAGAATGGACCGATCGTAACCAATTTCAATAGGCTTCGTCCTCGTGTTATGAAAGTCCTACGTATCAAATTTAATTGAATTATCTTCAAAACCTGTACTTTGTGCTAGCCAGGCGGATGGACATCGTTAGATCGACTCAAAAAATGATTCCGAATCGATACTTTAAGATGATGAACGCTAAATAAAAAATGATAGCCGGGGATCGCCAATAAATAAAAGATACCTAAAAAAAAGTTGTTTTTGACTTTTCCAAGCCCCTATATAAGCTAGCGACTTAGTTCTTGCATAGAAAATTCGAAGTATTTCGAGATATCGATAAAAAAGAATTTTTGGGTCTTTTTCAATTCCCAAGAAAGCTATGGGCTTTGTTCTTATATGGATCGGCCAACAATATTTTTCTGAAATTTCGGTTTTTTGAATAAACCAAAATCAAGTAACCGAGTTATTTGAAAATCTTTTTTTATTTTTTTAATTATTGCTTTGCATATAGTTATTGTTTTTATTGGTACTGAGAAACAACAACAATAAACTATGTCTTATTTGGTTTCTTAAATTTTTTGAAGCCCCTATGTTAGCCTCGTTCGTTTTTTCACAGAAAATTCGGAATTTTTTCACAATTTGTGTGCTGAAGAAATGAAAATCGGTCCATTAGTACCCGAAATATCGGCCAAAATGATTTTTTGGACTTTTGAAGCCCCTATATAGGCTACGGATTGCGCAGATCTGTCACAAATATTTTTCACGACATAACAAAACAATTTAAAGAAATTTCGAAACACCCCTTAAAATTTTGAGATATTGCGAAAAAATGTTTTTTTGGGTAGTTCCTGCACTATAGATTTTTAAATTGATTTTGAAAGCAGAGGGACGTGACTTTTTAATTATATTGCCATCTTCGATATACACTCGAATTAAGTAATGAATTATTCGCAATTTTTTAATTTATTTTATTTTTCTTTTTCGAAATTTTGAATTTTATGTATTTTATTTACAAAGTTTGAAATATTATTTTATTTAAAATAAAATAGGATATCCCTATTTTATTTTTTAAATAAAATTTCAAAATTTTATTTAAAAAATTCTTCATATATTTTAAGACAAAATGTTTTTTTATATTTTTTACTCGGGTTTTACTTTTTGAATCTATGCAGTTTTAGTAAATTATAAGAGACAAAATCGAATAAGTTCTACATTTTTTTTTCAACTTAAGAATATTAAATTTGCCTATGTTCGCATCAAAAATGCCCTTAAAAATTATTGCATCGCTGTATATGCTTTTATAGAAAACATTTTAATAAATCGCAGTTTGAAAATTTACTTTTAATATTTGACCAAAACACCAAAAATACATACGGTAAAATAATTTGTTTCCTCTATTTTCCAAAAAACTTTAAAAAGGAAAAATAAAAAAAGAATAACAGAATTAGAAATACATTTGTACAAGAACCTACACAAAAACTATTTTTGCGAATAACTTGAAATTTTGAGAGTGTTTCGCAAATATTTAAAACTGATTTTTGATATACTCAGGAAGTTCTACAAACTACGCTATATCATTTCTCGAGTGATTTTTCACTGTAACAGCGGGTAATTTTTAAGGATAATAAAATAAATAACTAAACACAATTTATTTCATTAGGAGCGCAATGAATATTTGAATGTTTGAAGTATTTATCAAGGGAGAACATTATGGAAACTATAGCGCCTATTGGTATTGGTTGATTTAGGTAAAAGTTGTTTATTTTGAGAAAACATGGGGTAAGACACAAACTTGGTACATATGTAGTTAATTATTATGTTAAAAAAAAAACATTAAAATCAATTATGGTATGCCAATTTAACATGTTTTCATTTTATATTAACACTACCAGGATATTGATTTTGAAGAGGATTACGAATTAATTCAACATTTAAATAAAGTTATTTTATCATTTAGAAAATATTGAATTAATATGAGTATCACGTTATTTTAAATCTAAAGAATATTGAATTCATATGAAATGTATAGTTATTTTACTACGAGTTGCATCTGGATTCAACACGGATTGTAATGTAAATTCAACATAGTTTCTAGTTGTTTTAAAATTAAAAAATGTTACTTTTTATTTAATGTATAACAACATTTTTCAATTATGAAGCAAAATCGTGACGGAAAAAAGATTGAAATCTTTACAATGAACTTTCTTACAATGAATTTTTTCTGTGTGTTTGTGGTCACCCAAAAAATAATCTTATGTAATTTTTTTCATATTTCTTTGCTAAATAGTCAATTCCCAGACACAAAGATAGTATTTTAAAATAGGGTTCAATGAATTCAATGACTTTCTTGGAATACTTGCATGACTAACTTTATTATTTGACTTTGTTGTAGTTGTTGCATAAATATTTTATTCAATTAATGAAAATCTAAATAAAAAAATCGAATTGAAATAAATCTATCTTGATAAATATTAGCAAAAGTTATTTATAGGAAAAAAAAACAAAAACAAGTTAGAAATCTATAGTCGGTCAATCCCGAACGTATGATACGCTACACTCTTGTGTATGTGAATCAAAATTCGGGGGGACCAATTATGATCCGTTATTTTTATTAAATGTACTGCATATTTTTATAAAATATACATATGCATCATTTTGTGTTGATATTAGCACTTGAATTGGATTTATGTACTTAAAGCTGATTCCCATAATAGGACCTTATATGGGAGCTATGAGTAATTATGGATCAATTGTGATAAAATTTGGTACTGCGATTTCTAATTATGCAGAACTTATTTATGCGAAATATTAACTTGATACTCAGCATTACCGTTTGGCAACTATAAACGCCAATTGTCCTTTTTTCAACACCTGGCCACTTTTTTAAAATGGAACTAAATGGCGACACTTTAAGAAATATTTCGACCCATTATATATTAATTCCAATGAAGATATTAATTATTTTGAGATTGTTTCACAATATAGTGATGTAAAAAAGACCCCGAAAAATTTATATATGAGCTAAAATTGTTAGAAACTAAATGCCGAATCTTTTTGGACCGGATTGTAAAAAATTAAAAAATAAATATAGTAAATGATTACACCTTAATTTATATTTCTACTATGGCTCATAGCAGTGCCTCGGTGGAACGTCTGCTTTCTAAATTATCATTAATGAAAAATAAATTATTCAACAGAATTAAGGTTAACACTTGTAAATCCATACTTTCAGTAATTAGTTTGTTAGACGGGGATTTATTAGACTGGAGTCCGGATGAAGACCTCGTATAAAAGTCTAATTAATAAAAAGACAATTTTATGTTAACTATTTTTATAGATAAAACCTTTTTTGTAATAATAAAAATTATTATAAATATTTTTTTTATTAACAAAAATTTAATTTAGTACTTTATCTTAAAATACAATATTTTTTGTTAAATAAACAAACTTGAAGGACTGTTTTTGATATTGAAGCTGTTGGCCCCTATTTTTCAAAAACCTCCTCTTTAAAAATTTAAATTGATTTTCGGAAGAGGTTTTTATATGGAAGCTATGGGTAATTATATAATAACATCGGGCCATAATTATGGCCCGAAGTTCATAGAAAGATTTATAATAATACAAAACATGTATATATATATATATATATATATATATATATATATATATATTGTAAATTTAGTGTTGCAAATTAAAGTAAATCTTGAAAATTAAGTAAAACTGTAATGAAAACAAAAGAAAACTTTAAAACTATAATTTTGTTTTATAAAGGATTTTTGTTTTAATGGCAAACATAGCTCAATTTAGTTATAACGCTCCCAGTAAAAATTGGAGTCACAATAGAAGTATTGCACATAAATAAGCCCTGTTTGCCTTACTTCAAAAGACATGCTTTTATAGACGCACTGAAGTAAGGGAATAAACGGTAAGTTGGAAGAGAGTGAATTCCGGCCAGAATTCTAATAAAAAAAATATGCTTCCAAATAGCTTCTGATATATATATTTATTCACTTATCAATTAAATAAATAAAGTTTTACTTCAAAAATTTAATGCTTTAATTTTGGCGGAAATCAGAAGGTGCATATTTAACTTTCACTACCTTATCAATCATTAAATTTCTCATATGCAATCCAACAAGTCTCTTAACTTTGTATATCTACATTTTTATATACAATTAGGGTCCTCATGAAAACGCGCAAATCCCTCGCAAACTGCGGAATGTATGCAAGATTGCACACTCTCAAATAAACTGTCAAAAATTGTATGGAAATTCATTTACACAACACTTATAAGTTTGTGCGACTATTAAGGCTTTAATTTACATTTTAATGTTTAATTGTGCATTTATAAATCAGCTGTCTTTTGTTTATATTTAAAATTTATTAATTATTCTGATGTAAAAAATAGTTAATTAAAATAAAATCGTTGCATGTACCTATGATTTCAACAAAATTGTTCAATTATTTACAATTATTGTTTATTTTCTTATCTTTAGTATTGTACAACATTTGAAAAGGGGGTTTATGAAATATATTGCTCAAATATGCACAAATGGGAAGCTTAAGCGTTTAAATGAGTAGCCTTAATTTTTCATCTTTAAAATTATTACTTAAAAATAAACGTATTTGCTTCAACGACAAACTACCGTCAACAGCATTGTATATTTGTCTTTGATAAATTTTTATTATAACTGGCTTGATATTTTTTTCTATTTTTTTTTTTTTAATGTCAAAATGAAGTTATTACTAGTGTCAGTTGCAAACGTTGGTTGCACTTGTTGAGCTAGAATTACTGATGCGATACATTAGGAGCATGTCACTCATACGCGTACAAATTCATACACAAACACATACATACTTCGTGGTACATAAATGTGTTTGCAAGTTTGAAATTTTTACAAAATTTGTATGCTACAAGTACTTGAAATTAATGCTACACCATAGCGAACAGCACGCCATAGAAATGCAAGTGATTTAAATGTCAGTGTTAAAACAAAATTCTTAGAAAGGGAAGGAAAGTACAAAAACAACATATAAAAACATTATACAAATTAAAACAAGACACTATTACACAGTGGCCATAATCAACAATTTTTGGAAATAAATCTGCAACTGCTAATCGGAAATTTGGATTTGAATAAAAAAATTTCACATAGGCAGAGCACAGAAATGTAAAATTTTCAGGTTCGAAGGGAAAGCCTCACAGACCCTTTAGGAGCGGGGCTATTGGTGTTCAAAATAGGGTATCTCCGACATAGATCACTTTTAACCGCTTTAAAAGTATGTTTACATCTTTTTAAAACCCCCGGATATTTGCTTTTGAAGTTTCAACTATCTCAATTTTAAAAATCTTGGTCCAGTTTTTTAGCCAAATGTTTTCATCCGAAATTATAAATTTTTTTTACAGTTAGTTAAAAAACAAAATTATAAAATTTTAAAATAGAAAAATTTTACAAATTTGGGCATCATGATAGTAACATTTATATGGGATTTATGTACGTTAAAGTGATATTAGGAAGTAGTCCTTATATGGGAGCTATGCTCAATTATGAACCGATCTACATAAAATTTTGAATACTGATTATGACTTGTAGAAGCTTATTTGTGCCGTGTTTTATTGTGACATAATTAATTCATTTATATGCGTTAATACAATATTCAGGGAGGACATTTGTATGGGAGCTAGGTGTAATAATTGACCGATCGCAACCAATCTCAATACACTTCTTCTTCATCCCAAAGTAATCTTATGCACCAAATTTCATTAAATTATCTTTGAAATTGCGGCCTGTTTTTTTTTCACAAAATTTTCATGAACAGCCATCTAAGACCAATATTTTTTTGTATTACAAACATCAGCATGGTGGTATGGGGTATATGAATACTTATTTCGTTTATCGAAATATTGGGTAAGATTTCTCTTCTACCGCAAGTTGCAGCCAGAGTTACCAGTTTAGCCTTTTTAAGCCTTTTTATTTTGCTTTTTTTTTGTTTTAAATTCTAGGTTTTATCTAGCTTTTTTTATTAAAATTGCCATAAAAGAGCTAAAATCTTAGTATTTCAACAACAAAGAAAATAATTTCTTATCTGGTATTACTAATTTTATTTTTGCACCCATCATCCATATAAGCATTTTTATGTATTTATTTACACAAAAAAATCGATATTAATTATACAATAATCATATGTATAACAGAAATTCTCGCCTGTGGCGCTTCATTGTCCAAATTAAGAATAACTTAACCAATATTATGGACTTACTAAATCAAATATTGTAATTATTTTTTAATACACTTCATTATAAACTATTTAAGAATACAATAGAAACTTCTTAGAAGAGCGTTGTCGCCATGAATTTGGAAATATTTAATAAAAGTTGAAAAGTGATGAAAAACCTTTTTCAAAACTTTTTACAATATCTTTAAAAAATATCAAAAACTTATGAGTACGAAAAAAATAGTTTTTGAATTAAAAATAATAATAAATGATTAACTTTTTCTGGCCTTACTTTTTGAGGCATTTAGCCTTTTTGACCTTTCTAAAGTTCAATTTAGACTCTTTTTTTCTCACCTCCTGGCAACACTGGCTACAATACACAAAAAGCTTCCCTTTTTTTCTTTTGTGATAAACATAAACAATATCTATATATATTAGCGTGGCTCTAGAATAATTTTTTTTTTTTAATTATAAAAATTCGGATAAAAGTATGGTAATACCAAGACAAACATTTGGGAGAATAAAGGTTAAAGCAAAGTAATTTTTCGTTTGAAACATTGAAAATTTACTTCTTTAGGTCTCTCTAACGTGGGTGGAGTAGAATATATTATGTGATTTTAAACTCTTTTTAATTAACAGAAGTAAATTCAATACTGTTGTACCAATTGCAGTCATTTTTATGCAAAATTTCCTATATTTTGTTTTACATATCGCAAATTTTGAAGATAATTAGAAGATAATTATATGAAAGCTAGTACGTAATACGTACTTAGTATGTCTTTCTTGACCTAAAGATGAACCCCTATTGAAATCGGGTTATTATCTCCCATGAAACATTTCACAGGAATAAGGTTTTAAAGCTCATAAATATGTATCTTAAATGTTTTATAACCATAAAGTATTCTACCAAATTTTAGAAGTATTGGACCCGGCTTTTCATAGGTATTGGCTCTTATTTTATAGCCTGTCTATAACCTATAGCGAACCTATCACTGAAGTAGTAAAATCAAACGTTAATATTCGTAAATGTTTGATTGAAAAAAATATTTTTTTTCTTATTAAAATATTTTTACAATTTATAAATTTTAATATTTGTAAATTTTCATAAAATTCAATAATTTTTTTAAATAAAACGATAAAAAATAATGTTTTTAGTACATTTTCAAATAATATCTATTGTTAAATCAATGAAATGTGTAATAAATTTTTTTTAATTTTATTATTAAATTATTGCATCTTTTACATATAAGTGGTGAAGTATAATATAATAATAGTGATTAAAGATTAATGTTAGATTGTAACATGCTTCTGTAAATTCGATATGGTATTCATGAAAAGAAAGGAGTTGGTTGCACATTTAAGATTAGTAATATCATTTGAATATGATGGATATAATCGTCTTTTTAAGGTATAAGTATGAATAAACTCGTTGTGGAAAGCCGTCATATTTTTGTGTAAGTTTAAGTGCATAATGCTTTAGCCAACACAACTTGACGTGAATGGTTTAGATGATCCAAAAGTAGTTATTTTGATGTAATTAGAAGTGTCTCTAACAACGGAAAAAGCTTGAAGATTAGGAATTATGAGTTTTTTTCTGTCAAGAAATGCATGAATTGCTTGCAGAATTATTAGCTGTATATCAAGCAATAATTTCCAAATATTTAAAGTCACTTGTATTCATCAAAAAAAAAAAAAAAAATAGGTGCCACACGAACTGAAGCAAAGAGACGTCGAAAAGCGATTCTGAAGATCTGAAATGCTGCTTCGGCTGCAAGAAACGTATTTGTGCCAGAATATTCTACTATACCACATTTTGCGTGACCAATCAAAAACTATTTGGAAAATTATTAAACTGACTCACAAGTTAATATGGGAAGGGGATAATAAAAGAATATTAGTTACATATTTTATGAGGTAAAAAACATGTTTTCGACTCATCTCAAATATGTATAAATTTCAATCAACATTATGAAAATCTCTAAGGAAATAGAGATAACTTACCTGGGAAAGTTTTCCTATGTTGAATTTTATATTTTTTGATTTCAATATTTTTATAATTTATGTTTTTATTTTACTGAAATTAACAAAATAAATAAAATTGCTTTTATTTTTTGTATTAGCTTTAAAATAATTTAAAATCAGCAAAACAAAATATTCAAATTAAATATTTTTTTATAAAATTTTACATAAAGCCAAATAATGATTTATTAAGTAATATTTTAGACACAATTTTTTCGGTGTACCTTTCACTACAGATGTAAAGGGTATATATAAGTTTGTCATTCTATTTGTAATTTATACAGTATTCACCCAGGACGCTAAGCAGTAGATATATTCTGGATCCTTATTGATAGGAAAGTCCGCCTGTTTGCTGAAATCAGTTTTCAGAAAGCCCCAGTTATCGTATATATATGTTTTTAACATTAACTTACAAGGACTTTTTGCCAGAGTCAGTAGAAACGGTCCATAAACGGCCGAGATATCGCAAAAAGGCGTATTTGTTTTCGACTTTTCTAAGCCCAAATATAAGCTACCGACTTCGCTCTTGTACAGAAAATTCAGAAACTTTTTGAATTTTTTACCGAAGAAATGAATTAAATTAAATCATTAGTAACCGAGATATTGGCTAAAAATAATATTGGCCAGAAATTTGGATAAAAAGTGAAATTATTCGCGATTTAGTTTTTTTTCTCTAATTTTGACTTTATTTATAAAACAAAGGTTTTCAAATTCTCGAACTTACCCCCTGACAAGGATAATTCAAACAGATGACCTCAATTAATCAGCTGATTATTTTTTTTAGTACTTCGAACCGTAAAACTCCATATAAGAAAAATGTTTACTTATCCGCTGCAGTGTCAAACTCTATGTCTAAACAAATTTATGAATTGTATTGTTATTTTTGTAGAACTGCTATCATCTATTTCATTTTTATTACAACAAAAATTTTTTCGTTCTCATTAGAGTGATCGACTCGGTTTTCTAATGAAAATGGCCACTTGAAATTCGAATTATTTGGAGTCCCTTTATCAACATGATTGGAAATAATTATTTAAGCCAAATGTTATTATACACTAGAGGAAAAAATTCGATTCAAAATGTACATTAACAATTTACGGTATCAATCTTTTGACACCGTTCGTTTACAAATTTTAAATAAACATAAGGTAATTTAATGGTGTATATTCTTGAAAACGCGTCAAAGAAGTGAAATTTTCCATTAAAACAAAAACAAAGTTTAAAAAATTGTTTTTGTTTACCATATATTTTTAAAATGTAATAAACGTGAGAACTTTAACGCGTTTCTCTTTCTTTTAAAAACGGTAAATTCCATTTTAGAAATGTACGGTAAACAAAAACAATTTTTTAAACTTTGCTTTTGTTTTAATGGAAATTTTCACCTCTTCGACGCGTTTTCAAGAATAGACACCAATAATTCGATGCTGAAGTGGTGTCAACTTTGTGCCAATTGCTATCAATTTTCGTTAATGATTTGAACATGAAGTGTTGAACTTGAATACATACGGGGTAAATTCACTATTGATATCAAAAAACTAATATTTTCCTCCAAATCTCATAAGTTTTAATAACTTTTTAGCTTTTTCTTTAATATAAAATAATTTCACAAAATTTGTCTAAGCAATTTTTTGAAATCACGATGTTAATATAAAACTCATAAAGAAAAGAATTCATTGATTTATTTATTTTTTATTTTATATGTTTCTCGTGAATTGTTAAATTTCACTACATTTTAAGATGTAAATTGTTCAAAATATGTGTAAAAATGTGTTAAATTAGTTAATAGATTTTTATATTTTATTCGCTAATCGATAATTCCTAAATAGTTTCTTCTGAATATTTGACAATATCATATGTAATACTTAATTCCTCCCAATTAAATTTTTATTTTTATAATAATTTTTCAAATAAAAATAATTAAAAATTATACAAGGCATTTTATAAATCGCGCTCGGTGCGTGAAATTTTTTGTATAAACCGACTAAAAACTTCGGTTTTTATTATCGGAATAATATTGGTAATAAGGTCTTGCTATGATATTTTGATGTCCGAAAAAAGTTAATGCTATTTGTATTTAAATTTTAACTATAATTATTGAAAAATATTTTTTTTTTTTTTTTTTTTTTTTTTTTGATGGATAATTCAAATTCTTGGTTAAAAAGTGAAAATTTCAAACTTTTAAAAATTTTGTTAAATAAATTTCAAATGTTTATAGACAACACTACATGAAATAAAATTAAAAAATAATTAGGTCAATACCTTGCATGTCTAAGCCGTACCTGCGATTTTAATTTTGTGGATTTCGTCAAAGAGGAATTTTTTCTGTTTTTTTAATTGTAAAGTTTTTTTTTAGAACTGATATTCAGAATAAACAGAATTATTCCTCAGTAAGATAAACCATATCTAAGAAAATATATTCTGAAGCTTTTATGAAAATTGAACATTTCATTTAAAGATTTCAAAAAAAAAAAGAATTAAAAATTTGTTTATACACCTTTTACACAAGTGGTCTGAAACACACTAATGATCTGGGGAATTCGTAAAAACTTTAACACTTTTTTACGATTTTTTAGCATTTTGTTACAAATATGATAAATTTTTCTAACAACTGGAAAAAAGCTATATTTTCCCCAGTTCCGTTGCGGCACGGGTTAATGATATCCGATTTCACTAATATTTCACACAATAATTTTTCACAACTCAGCGAACGTTTCTGGGGGTGTTACGGTCAAATTTCAAAAATTGATAAAATATAGTGCAGTCTAATGTACCTACATGTATTATGTATGCTTTGTTATATAAAATTGTATGTATGTGTTTTCTAATTTTAGTTAAAATTCTGGTGATTTCTGTGTAAATTTAAATTTGAACTGAAAACTTAATTAGACGAATTTAGAGAAACATGCTGACTACACATCATTTACCACATCTGCATCATCGTGGCAGTACGGCTGTGGAATTGGATAAAATAACAAATTTAAATACGGTAAGTTAAGAAATTTTTAAAGTTTTAGGAATTTTATTAAATGTAAAAGAAACTTCAAATACAAAAATTATAAAATAGAGAAAAATAGGAATATAAATTGACTTTAAGACTTAAGAAATAACAGAATTTAAAACAAAACTATTTGTGAATATTCCCAATAGTTTCTAATAAAATTAATATAAAAATTTAACGAATTGATGCTTTTAAATTCTTGCTTTCATTACATTATATATTTTATGTTTCATAATAATAGAAATAATTTAATAAGAGAAAAAAATATGTTCATATCAATTTCCTCTTCATGAATAATATACATCAAATGAATTTAAATTCAAAGAAAATATCAATTTGTATTATTATATAGATTATTGTTTTCAAAAAGTACAATAGTTAAATAACGGTCAAGTAAGGAAGGATCTTTTTGTGCCCTTCATACAATTGCACAATTGTATAATTCATACAATTTGTATGAAATTTTTTCTTATTAAGACGCTAAAACAAATTATGAAAAAAATTATGAAAAAGTGAAACCAAAAAGAAGAGAGTTATATACAAAATAAGATAGTGAAGAAAAGTCTACTTCCCCATAATGTTAGCTTCAAGTAAACGACAGTCCCTTAGCTATCGTATTCCTAAGAAGAATCCTATCAAGGTTCCGGAAACAATCTTTAATACACCGATGAAATGACTGCTAAAAATTTTTGCCTATTCTGTTGTAGACACGTACACACTCCCTATTTAGTCATCATCTTTACACAGTCTGCAAAGTTCTGAAGAGCCTATATCCCAATTGCATACCATTTTCCCTATTGAACAATGACCTGTAAATATACCTATTATGGTTTTCAGGTTTCTCCTTTTCATGCCTATCATGCCCAAATGATTGGTTCTCTCCCGAATCCATTCCTCGATTACCCTGAAGTAAAAGCCTAACGGTGGTTTCACTACTTTCACTTTTATCCCTAACCAAAGTTGAGCCCTTTCGAGCAATTTCTTCATGTATTTCATTTCCAACAATATCGCAGCGACAGTAATAATTTAATACGGAGAAAAAAATATGTTCATATCATTTTCCTCTTCATGAATAACACACATCAAATGAATTTAAATTCAAAGAAAATATCAATTTGTATTATTATTAAGTGGATTACTGTTTTCAAAAAGTACAATAGTTAAATAAAGGAATAGTAAGGAAGGATGTTTTTGTGCCCTTCATAGAGTTCATACAATTTGTATTAAATTTTTTCGTATTAAATATTTTTATTTAATCAAAAATTGTTAATAGATTTATAGAACAAAATTAATACTTTTAAGGAATTTTCTAATTCTTAAAAAATGTGATAAAAATACTACACTTAAATAAATGCTTTGAAGTGTGTAGTTATTATATGGAGAACTTTATCTCCCTACCCTCTCTTGAACACCTTCAGTGTGTATAGATATTTTTATGAACCAGTCTTAGTATATGGCTACACAATCTGATCATTTTTGAAGATCTGAATACTCATCCAAATTGAAGAACTTAATTATTACTTTATAAAAAGTTTGAACACTCAGATGATTAAATAGTATAGATACAGCTTTACATATAGTATATATTTGGCATACAATCTCTATAAAATAAAATCAATTTTATCAAAATATTTCTTTACAAACAAACTTTGTTTATTTGTATATAAATTTCCAACAATTCTCATAGGAAATGTATCAAACGCTTAAATAATTCATAAAAATAAATTTGATTTATATTGTGTAAAAACTATCAAATATACAAAACAAATCGCATGAGATGTAGTAAATAAGAATATAAAATAAATCTTTACGTAGAAATGAAATTGGGAAGTTATGGTATTATAGCTTTTAGCACTGATTAGTTTAGCAATACATTTTTTCTTTACAAATATAGAAAGTCATGGATAAAATTCGATCATAATTGGAAAATCTACTGGAGTAAGAAATTTGTTGTTTAATAGCAAATTCTTTATAAAACAACCGTGAATGAAGTGGGATTATACGAGTAGGGTCCATTACTCTACGGTAAATGTAAATGTAAAAATGTAATTGTAAACGAAACGTAAGTGGTTGGTTATTCAAAAAACCTAAATTTAGCAAATACTTTGTTGTTATTTTGTACACATCGATATCAATGATATCAATTACACGTATTTAAAGAAAATCTCTTGTAGTTTAAAAATCGCTAAATTTATATATTTTTATTTTAGCGATTTGGGTACAAAACAAAATTTGTTATTTTATGACAAAAATTTTTAATTTTAAATTATTGCTTCAACTCTACGTTTTATTTAAATCATTTTAACTATATTTTTAGTGAAGAACAACGCAAAATAAATTGTCAAACTAACAAACTTTTTACGGCGATTTTTTACGGAGATATAGTGTATTGAAGTAAAAAGCTGTCAGCACTATTCTTAGAGCTGTCACGTAAAAACATAGAGCGACCAAATTTGATTTGACACATTCTTAAAGTTTTTCTGGGTTGGGAAACAACATTCGCGTCATTGTAATTATTACTTAATTATAGTTAAGCAGGTTTTTGTTGATTGGCGTTCGAGAATTTTGCGTCTCACTTCCGTATTAACTAAATGTTTGATGTCGCCTAACTGTATCGTGTTACGGTTTTTGAAGCTTACATTTGTCACATGCAATCGATTTTGATAACCTAACTTTTATAAGACTGAATTTGGTGCAGTACCACATAGCTGAATTCGAGAACTGTAGCTTTTTGCACGAGGGTGTAGATCGAGTGGAAATTTTGCGGAGGACGCTTCTTTGGAATTAATATCCTGGCATTTTGTTAGTCTCGCAACTACGCCATTTTAATTTTTAGACCTTAAAAAAAAATTTGATTTGGTTACTGCGTTACATTTACGTTTGAGAATATCCATACACACATAACTCTCATACGCAAAATGTGTCAACGGATTCGTTACATTTATATTTACGGTAAAGTAACAGAGCCTAAGCCAAACCTTAGACAAAATAACATTGTTTTCATACAAAATAATAACTTTTAGTACAGTTGAGCTTTAACTTTGGGTAAAATAAATATTTAATATGAGATTTTAGTATTCGTAAATATAAATAAGATGAATACAATTTGCTTTCAATGTTAAAAATACTGATTTCTTAAATGTTACGTGTGTGATTTTCCTCTATTTGTACAAGAATACGTATTCCCTCTTCGCTATTATATTTATTTACAAAACATTTATGTAATTCAATATTAAATACACATAAAGTTTTCATATATATTTATACATATAGTTTTGTTCACTTGTTATCCCAAGGATATGAAAGTCATATCCTGTTTTGATAAACGCATATGTATGCTTATTCATAGAGAAAAACTTATATAAAAATATTAAAAAAAAAACTTACATAAACACAATATTTGTTTGAGTTTCTATTTTTCCAAAGTAAATGTGCAGATATTAGTTTAACCTGAAAAAATAGTATTTTAATTTAATTAGGAAAATTTTATTTAAACATATGAAATATATATTAAAAACTCAATAATTTGCATTTGCAAAAGATATAAAATAATTCAATTTCCCTTAGATAATACTTCACCAATAACTTTCATTTTTTATGGCGCAAAAATTATGTGTGTTTATATATGTATATATATATATGAAACTTGGCTTATAATTTCATCTTAACGTCTTATGGATCCTGAAAGTAACAACATTAAAACACGTAAGAAAGATGTATGCAAAATAATGATTTTTGTGAACTTTAACCATGAATTTCTGGTGTACATCACATGTAAGGAAGCATAAGGCGCTTGGACGAAACTATTTGCTGAGTTTCGTTTCTCTTCCTTCAAATTTATTTTAAGGAAAAAAAGAACAATTATCGAACTCCCGATCATAGAAATCGGGGATGGCGAGGTGAAATTTTAAAAAATTCGTTGTAGTTTAGTTTTTATCGCGGTTCAAAGTCAACTTTTTCAGTTTTTTTTAAACACATGAATTTTAAATCCATATATCTCAGGACTTATTTATCCGATTTAAAAAACTTTGGCTGAAACTAATGCATGATACACCAAGTTTCTATATATTTAAAAAATTCCTTTCTGAAAAGAATAATGAAATCAATATTCGTCCTTGTGTCAAGGATATTTAAAAAATCATGTCTTCCATTTTCATAATTATTGTATAAAATATTTGTTTGTTGAAATCGGACAAGTAATTTCGGAGTTATATGTATTTAA
Source organism: Protocalliphora azurea (assembly GCA_932274085.1). Lineage (NCBI taxonomy): Eukaryota > Metazoa > Arthropoda > Insecta > Diptera > Calliphoridae > Protocalliphora > Protocalliphora azurea. The sequence continues at coordinate 89,752,327 of OW026520.1, forward strand.
ATTTAATGTCTTTTGAAAAAACTTCACTTTGAATAGTAATAAAAAGGAAACTATAATGAATTTGCAAATTTTGAACAACTTCAAATTTTGCATTGACGTGATAAGTATGTATACCAAGTTATATCAAAATCGGTGATGGTGAAGTCAAAAATTGCAGTTTTTCGTTCGAAAAATTTTGTGTTCCCCTAAACTCTTATTTTTCTGGTGTATACAAATTATGGGTTTAACGCTAAAATTGTTTTAATAACTACTTCATTAATAGTAGTAATGGTATCAATTTATTTTTATATTATGGACACTTAAGGAAGGAAATAAACTGAGTAATACAAACAGATGTAAGCCAAGCAAATTTAGCTTGTAATAAATTATTTATGACTGAATAAAATCATAAAATTTAAAAAATATAATTTATAAGATTTCAATCGCTTTCAGCCACCATTAGAATTATTCAATCAGTCCAAAACTTTGTAGCTCTTAGTTTTTATGCTATTCGAGAAAGGTATGGGACCGTATGTACATTTTCACTTTTAAAAATATAAAATGTCATAAGGCGCTGAAAGCATCGTACATGTATATATGCACAAAATGTATCTAGTGAGAAAGGCATATAAGAAAAATTTGGAGTCAAATAATTTCAGTTTTCTAATTCTGTTTTTTCAGTACCTTTCTAATTTATAAAAACAAATGCTGATAAAAATCTATAATAACACACTCAACCAAAAGGGAGTTATAAATACGGTAAAAAGGGGTTTAAGTAGGTAGGACGATAGAGAAATTTTGTACAGAATTCATTAGATGAGAACTAGTATATCTATACTATTTTAAGTCCGTTCGGAAGAGTAACAGGATAGAGAAGTGGGAAAAGAAAGTGTTCGGAAAAAAATTATGAAAAAGTGAAACTAAAAAGAAGAGAGATATATACAAAATAAGATAGTGAAGAAAAGTCTACTTCCCCATAATGTTAGCTCCAAGCGAACGACAGTCTCTTAGCTATCGTACTCCTAAAACGAATCCTATCAAGGTTCCTAGATTGATCCCGGAAACAATTTCTAATACCCCGATGAAATGATTGCCTAAAAATTTCCTGTGACGTTAAATCCACATACCCTAATGTTTTTGATTCAGGGCTTTTGGATTAAGGCCACATCCACTATGGAATCAATGAGGTGTGCTTTGGCACTATGAGTTTTCGGATACCATAACCTGATTATGCCCCGTTAACGTCACTGCTCAGATGTGACCATTGACATGGTTTCTACACTTTTACGAGTAATTTCCGGAATGGCGTCAGCAATCGTATTCAGTCCCTCAGGATAAGACATTCCCAAGATGGCACTGGTACAGCCATAGATCTAGCCACGCACTTTTTGTTCCTCTTGATAAGGTGCTTTACCTCTTTTAGCGACAAGTCTTTATTAACTATCTTATTAAAAAAGGTTAAAGAAGCTCTGACGCTATTCTTCCTTTGTTCGGCCTTCTCCTTCTTTGTTCGGCTAGTGACGACGGCCGTTGCACTAGGCTTTACAACGTCTAGGTGAATTAATTTTGATGACTGTGAACAGTGATTTCGTGCTCCTCATCAGACCCAAGGGTTATATCTCCCAATTTCTCCGTGGTGACCGTCTCAAAAAGAATTCTTTCGCCAAGTCCAAGAGTTTGTCCTTTACGACCGGTTCATTCAATAATTTTCTCTCCTACACAATTGTGCCTACTGAATCCCCCTCCACTTTCCCCACATCTTCAATTTAATTATCTAATCCTGGACCCACGATTATGGATTATCTTGCGCAGTGACGGCATACGCGGTACAGGCTTTCAAAACTTACAACCAAGGTCGTTGTAAGGGAGCTGCAATTAGGTTCTCTAGACACTAAATAACCATGCAGATCCTCGGCGCTGCTACCTATCACCTTAATCTTAAAAGTGCACTTAATTTATTTGGTCACTGAAAACGTCTATGAGTATCTAGGTACATATGTAATGCATTCGACTGTAATCAATGGTAAGTGATATCCAGTCCACTGACTATCCCTCATATATCTCAGGTAAAAAATCAAAATTTAAAAATTCATGCGTAAATATCTTATTTAATTTGTAAGAGATAACTCAGGCGCGTAAACTCATTTTTGCTTTATCTTGACAAGCACTTTATAGAAACATAAAAGTCTTTGAAATCGAACTTGATTTGTAGTTCACGAATTTTTGAATCTTTTACATACTCGAGGTAATCAACTTTGAAACCCTATAGCTTATCTCATGTTACAACAGGGGTTTCTGAATGCTTGTGTCCTCCTCTACAACTCTTCCACACATTTCAATTCGATGCAAACAGTAGTTTAGTAGATACAGATTTGTGCCAAAATTTTTGCGTTTGGCTGTTGTTCTCAGTGAAAAAAAATCATATCTTTATAACTTGATTTACTAAGCCAATTTCAAGGGTATTTGGTATAAGTATTTGTGCTACTAAAATTCACTAATAGGTAAAATATTTTTAGTATGCACTTTCTAACATTTTTGAGAAGAGATATATGACATGTTTTTTTTTATTTCATTTATTATAGATTGCAAGAACATAGGGCCTAACTAATCCATATTATTTATATTTGCAAACTTTGATTCTTATTACTAATATTAAAGTACACATATTCATACATTATTTTTAATAAAAAAAAACACCCTATGCACAAATGTTTTAATTTCATTATTACAAAACTTAGAAAATGTAAATTTAGATTGTGGTAATGTATAACTGCACATTTTACATATTATTTAGGTCAATTGTTCTAAATTTTGATGCTGAATTTGAAAAAATTCTATCCCTGTTCCATTCAATAATCTCGATACTCGGACAACGAATAATATGTTCATAATTTGGGAATAATATCTTGGTAGAACTAAAGAATTAGTTTTATTTATTAGTTCTATTATACATATACAAGCGTTCTTTTTCCAATATTCCTCAATCACTTCTATTTTTGGCAATTTTTTCATGGGAACGAATAACTGTAAGACGCCGCTAAAACAACGTGTTCATCTGAGGCTATAAAGATCAAATTTTTGTTATTAAAAAAAAACTCTTTATCTGTTTTATTGAAATCGAATTTATGGGTTAAAAATTTCACGGAACATAACAGTTTTTTTTGGTGCTAATGGCATTTTGTTCAACCACACTTTCCTTTTTTTTAGACTAAAACACCTACGCACTCTTATAACATTATTCTATACATACAAGAAAGGGCGTTTTAAACTTTGTTCTGTTTTTAAATATATGTATCTACATATATATTTATATTTGTTTGTAATTGTATGTGTTTGTATACGTGAGTGAGGTGAATGTTGCCACTTTCTGTTATAAGAATATTTTGTTTAATTTATGAAGGCACACTTAATAGACTTTGTAACGCCACTTAAACATAAATGTTTAATAAAATGCTACAATATTTAGAATAAATGAAATTCATTTTAACTTTGTACAAAAACATTTTAATGCATCATTTTTTATGTTTTTTATTTTTCTTATTCATTCATAATCACTTAGTTGTTGTCTGTTTTTCCATTATTAAACACTAACAACTTAATAAAATTAATATCTGGCAAAAGACAATAATGCCTGTTTTCTTTGATATTTCGAAGTAGATTCTGGTGAAAATATTAGAAAATTATTATACTAATAAATATTAGAAATTTTCCAGTTTTCCGGTTTATTTCGAAGTAGATTCTGGTGAAAACATTAAGAAATTATTACACAAATATTAGAAATTTTCCAGATTTCCGGTTTAAATACTCAGTTTATAATTACAATTAATAAATTGAAGGATTTTAATAAGTATTTAATTCAATTTATTTCTTATATAAACAAAGCATATTTAAATATTTCGACTTGCGGTCTTACAACCAACATTAAAACATTTATTTGAAGCAAAATAATGAAATAATTTTTGAAATATAAAAAAGTTATTTTCAGTCATGGACAATTCTGCAGAAGTTTGGCCTTTTTAAGGCTAAATCCAGCTTTTTTATTTTGCTTTTACAAGAGTTCCATTTTAGCTTCCAGCTTTTCTAACCAGTTTTGTTCCTCAAAAATTTCTTAAAAAGACTATTTCAACGAAGAAGAAAATAATTTCTTATTTGCTATTACTAGTTTTATTTTTATAGAATAATCCATTTATATTCAATAAAAAATTCGCCTGCGGCGCTTTATTCTCTAAACTAAAAATACCTTAAAAAATTTTGTTGAGTTACTAAATCGATTATTATAATTATTTTTGTAATATACTTCACCAACAATAGAAACTATTTATGAAAATATAAAAAAATAATTGTTAATACGAATATTCACCAAAAGACTTGGAAATGCTTAGTCAAAAATGAAAAAAAAAAAAAAAATCACTTCAAAACTTTTCATATGAAATATAACCCAAATTTATATAAGAATTTTTTGACCATTATTCATTGAGTCGTTTTACTGGATATTATTTTTAAATTTATTACAACTAATTTAGAAAAATATCAAAAACTAATGAGAATGAAAAAAAATAAGTTTAAAACTTTTTTTAAAAACTTTCTTCTGGCATTATTTTTTGGGTTATTTAGCATTTTTTACCTTTTTTAAAGTTCAATTTAGCCTCTTTTTTTTCTCATCTCCTGACAACACTGTTTACAAAATACGATAAAGTCTGCACTTAAAATTTTTACAGGAATATAAATATAAATCCTCCGTATTCCAGTAAAAACTCTGAAATAGAAATTATGCTCATATTTCATATTTTCTAAGTAATTTTTTTGCCAATATACAAGCATGCACTTCACATTCATCTTTGTTAGCGCCCACAATAAAATTATTAATTTTCATTTGTTTTCTCCTTTAAAGAATTCCCGTATTACAATATTTTTATCATTTCAATAAATCGTAAGTCAGTTGCGTTTAAAAAACTACCCAGGTAAAAACATTCATATATTTTTATATGTGATCTATGTATATATGATCTATGTATATATGATCTTTTGTCATATATGGAACTGTGCAGATCAGTTTTTAATATATATGCTTTCAATTATGTACAGATTTTCATAAAATATTTCAAGTATAAAATTTGTTTTTGCACTTACATCTGTAACAAGTTGTGTCAAAACCCAAGCCCAATCTCGGCTGGGACTATATCTATAAAAATTTAACAACAGTTTTGTTGAGATCTGTCTGTTTACTATATAATTTGTATAATAGTTTGAAATATTGCATAATTTTGTACTTTTTGAATTTGAAGTAAATTTTAAATTTGGAAAAATATACATTCGTTTTTCACAATTAAAATTGAATAAAACACTATAAAAAAAATTCAAGCAAATGTAAAGATTTCATTAAAAATTTTAAAGGAGGTAAGTGTATAAATATCACTAATATTCTTCTTGACATTTACATTATATTTTCGATACTAATTTTTAAATGAATGCACGTAGTTCTTTAGACAAGAATGATGATGTAGGCAATCCATCTACCCTGATTGCTCCAATGATATGAAATACCAACGACTAGGATTTTTTAGTTGCTTCTCACGTCCTAATGGTTCCGTGGTTCTTAGTTGATGCAAATCTTTATATATATATATATATATATATATATATATATATATATAATAAATTATAATAAATATTTTACTTTTAGTTATGTTTTATTAAAAAATGCATACACAAGAAAATTACATTTATATATATATATATATATATATATATATATATAATAGATTTTCATCCACTAAGAACCACGGATTATGAATAAAAGTTTGTTAAATATTTTAGGCACAAAATTTTTACCCTTATTTGACCACTTTTATTTTAAATTATTTACCCTTGATTCTTTATTTCTTATCTTTCACTTTATATTTTTTTCTCCAAACTTCTTTATGTTGAGACAGTGCAGTTTCGTGAAACCTCCGTGTTGCCTTACCGGTTCTACACCTCCTATTTGAATTTTAATTTAATTTTGGATATAATCCGAGATTTTCTTTAGTCCCTATATTTTCCGTGTAAAAACTTCCAAGAAAATATTCTACCACTTATCCCTGAGCAGTGCTTATCTCATACTACCTTAACAAGATTGTAAACCTTGTTGACGTTTTAAATCTTACTGATTGTAAATCAGTATACCCTACGTTGAATTGATGTAATCAATTCAACCAACTTCTTTTTTTTTTTTCCTAACGCTGCTCTATTAGTTCTGCCTTGTTCACTATTCAGCACCCCAGAGAAAAGAGAGACATTTTAACATTCTGCTGGTTTATATACGTTTCTTAAAACTAATATTATTGCAGTTTTCCTGCGCTTTGTTCGAACCGATAGCGGTTGTTGCATCGAACCTTATTTTCTCTTGTCTCCTCTATGTTCGCTGCTGTTACAGTTTCGTTGATCTGTGTGTGTGTCTGTGCATGTGGCTTCTTGTTTGTTTATTTTGTCTCCTTCTTGCTTGCTGTATTTAAATCTTTGCTCGGCTTCTCTGTTCGCTGATATCTTACATTCTTGTGTATTTCTCCCTTTTGCATTTCCTCTCTACTCTTGTGTTCTCGCTTCTACCACCGTGATTCGTCAGTTCTGGTACTCGCGTGCTCATCTGTGACGATGTAGGCATTGACGTCTTCACTCGGCTTTTCTCCCTGCTGCTTTCTACTGCTACTTCTGCCTGCTGTGTTTTCATGTAATTAACTCTTAAATGGCTAGGATGGCCATTTAAGGTCAAACCATCCATCTGCCCCTGTCCTGAATGCTTTGCTTCCTGTGTACCCCATCGACCTCCTGAACATTTCGTTCCATCCTTTACCCCGTCGACCTCCGGAACACCTGAAATTAAAAGAGTTGTCTAGGCGAATGTAATTCCCCCCCAAATCTAGATGGATGTAATCCATCTCCCGACCAGTAAAATGCCAATGTATCATTTATTTTATTCTTGTGTTTACCTTTCAAACAGTTATTATATATGACAATTTTCAACTAGGTATTTTCAATCTTACGCACCATTGAATATTGAAAATTTTAAGACGGTTTTGCAAATTAAAAGCTGACATGCTTTTTCTCTCAAAAGCTTTCCAAAAAATTAATTAATTCTATTTGTTGCGAAAATAACTTAAATCAATTATTTGTCTTTCTTGTGCTATGTTATTGTATAAATCCATTAATAATATTTAAGATAAAAGTTTTTTATTATTTTCTTATATATAAAAAACACACGTATATTCATATATTTTCTAATACCCACTCAACACAATAAACTTTTCATTTAAGAAATTTATTTATTTTATTTCTGATTTTTAGAATTTTTAAAAGACAATAAAAAGCATTAATATATATTTAATGTGTATGTATAATTTATTGCTAAAAGTTGTTCTTTAAGATTTGGTGTTAAGCACTCATAGATGTTAAACTTTTTTTTATTCACTGAAATTTTTTCTTATAATTTTTGAGAAATTTTAGCACATTTTTCAAGTTTTAAAGTTCATATACATTTTAAAAATAAGGAAAATTTTTATCACAATCCACCATATACTGGTAATGCTAAAAGTAGTTGCCTATTGAAAATATTAATTATATTTAGAAAGGTACATTCAATCTTGTTTTTATGGGTCTTAATAAGAGTTTTAAGAAAATCTATAAATCAAAGGAAGAAAAATATTGGCAAACGTTTAAAAATCTTGCATACCAGAGGTGTCTTTTTGAGGCTCTGTCTTTAGAGATTATAGATTTATATCTAAAGTATTTTGTTTCCGCTGCACTGAATACTACTAAATCTAATAATATTATTTAAAGTTATAAGAAATATCTAGTCTAAAAGATAAAGCAATCTGGACTCTAGTAGAAAGACAGTATATGCCTTGTGGAATATACCAAAGTAGACCAAGGTCTTGCTGACCTGAAATCATGAAACTCTTCCACATTCAGAGGTTTGGATGAAACACCAGCACCAGTCTAAGATAATGTTGTTTATCCCAATACGCAGAAACAAATATGGCTCTGGTCCATTTTATCATATTGATGTTCGGTTTCATCATGTAATGATTCGATTTTATAATATTATGTAATTCATCTATAATATTGTTTGCGATTTTATCACATTTGTTTTCCTAGTAAGCCAGCAATTATAATTGGAAACAAAAATATACTACTTATTTTTTTCCTGAATGACTAGTTGTTTTTGTTCGAATTGTCCACAAATTCTTATAGTTATTTTTAGACTCTAGAGGTACTCAAAAATATTTACCTAAATGAAAATAAAAACAAAAAATATTAACTCAGGTCTCTAGCCAACTAACTACAATATTACTGTGCTATTATACTATTGAGTACTTATTTATGTAATGTAGAGTAGGCAAATAATAATGACACCTCATTACCAAGAAACTACTTTAATAAGTAGTTGCCATTTCCGATATCCAAAAAGTTTTTGCTGGGTGTGTAGAAAATAATATGATTTAAAAGCAAACATTCAGTACTTGTGGAAAGCAAAATATAGCATAAAAACAAATATTCTATATTTGAGCAAAACATAACATGTTCCAAAATCAAATATTCAACAGTTGTGCAAAACAAAATATTGTTTAAAAACAAATACAAATGTTACTGACATTTAATATTTGTAGAAATATTTTTGTTATTTTTGCATTTTGACAAAATTTGGTTTCTGATAAAAATATATAAAAACATATAATTATTGTTGTCAACTACATTAAAATTTTGTTTGAGAATAATCATTAAATTTTAAAACTGAAACAAAAACGTTGTTATCATGAACACAGTATAATATAAATCAATGAAATATAACTATAAATACACAAAATTGTTGATGTGACGATGCCGTAACCTTGTTCTTTCTCTCCGTGAAATCAAATTAACAGTAATCCATTCACAAAGGTTGTTGCCAAGAGAAATCTCAGTAATGGAATTTACTCTCAATGCACACGAGGGATGATAATAGGTGTGTACGGACGGGTACTGAAGGAGAATTCCAATCCGTATTCCGATCTGCTCGTTTTGCTTCAAGACTTTTGCTTTCTAGGGGAAATATTGACTGCTCTGAAAGAATTTAGAATGGGTCACGGTAATCAAAATTTTACACACTCTGATTTTGATTCCAATTATTTTATGGCTTTATCTAGATCTTGACTTTGATTTCCGCTCAGAAAGGTGGAAAAAAGTTCTAATTATAAAATCCTTTCCACCACAAAGACATCAGTTAAACCCTAGAAGTTTTATGGATCTTATTGGTCGACTGGGTCCCGATTAATCTTTTCCTGTCGATGGGCAATCCGAAGAACTTGCATTGATCCAAAAGCCGCATATCTGTATAAGAGACAAGTGAGACATAACACTCCACATCCCAGTTAACAATTCACAATAAATAATTTGAATATTTTTAATTTTTATTCATTAAATCTATAAATTGAGAAACATTTTGCGAAAATGCAATATATACTTTCTTTATTTTAAAAATAAGGTGAATATTTATAACTATTATTTATAACTACCAAATGTTTGGCAAAAAATATTTATTATTTCATTAACTTTCCCCCGAAAGTTATGAAATTTATGTCAGTCAAATTTATGACTAATAAATTTTAATAATATCATCAAAATAAAAACACGAGATTACTAATGGTATTATGCAATATAAATTCTAGGGGTGGGATATTTCCCATGCCAAATGAAAGTACCAGATCAGTATATTCAAACCTCCAAAGCATTTGGGTATGATGGGCTAAAGTTTTATAATATCGCTGATTAAAATATGCATATTTCTTCCCATAAAATTATTAAAAAAAACATAAATTCAATTTCAATTTATGGTTTGCGTTTCCTTATATACTTATTATATAGTTTATGATATATATTATAGCCGAAAAATTAACCATATTAATAATTTTAATCATTCTTTTCTTGTGGAAGCTCATAAATCACCACATAAGTTGTTTTTAATATTCCTGAACAAGAATCTAGTGTAATTAAAAGCAAAAGTTTTATTTATGATGGGTCCAATATGGCATTTTTTTCTATATTTGGCGATCTCGAAAAAAGGCAACTACACAAATTTAATTTTATTATAAAAAAGAAATGCATCTTTCAATTAGCGATATTATAAAAGTTTTATATACCAATTTTTATACCACCTTCGTATTTCCATATGCTATGGAGAATATTACAACTCCAGACTACTATATTAAATTTTTATGATTGTCTTTTTTAATTTCACGAAATGTTTAAAAACCGATATATTGGGGATATAATGCACATTTTTCCTGTAATTATTTTAGATTCTTCTTCAAAAACATTTGAAATACCATATATGGTTAATTTTTCTGCAAAAATGTTCGTCGAAAAAAGAAAAATGCACCTTTCAATTAGCGATATTATGGTAGTTTAGCATCCCAGCCACAAATAATTTTATGATTTGTATATACCGACATAGTACTTTCAATTTTTGTGGGAAATTTCCAAAGTCTAGTTGAGCCAATAAAAAATTTATCCACATATATATATATATATATATATATATATATATATTCAGTGGTCTGTTTGGCTGCAGAAAAAATCTTAAGTTTTTCAACACAAATTAGTAAATTACCAGATTATAAGCATATTTGTACAGAAATTTTAGCATAAAACCTTAAAAAATCGGAGCTATACCATTTATAATACGTACCGAAGAGTTTGATTGCATCTTTATACTTAGCGATCAAATTTTCCGCTAAGTAAACGAAAATTTTTATTGCCAGATGTGAGATTGATTTTTGCGTTTTTTAAATTTTATTTTGCCTTTTTTTGGTGACGCCGTCATCTTTTTTACTTGGCTTTACCTAGTGTCTACATTAGGAAAATTTTTATCAAAACAAACGTCAAAATCAGTGCGAATATATACAAGGTAACCTTAGTTAAGCAGCTGATTATTATTTTGGTTGTTACAGTTGCATATATAAAAAACAATAATGAATACGCCATATTGTTGTTTTTGTGCGAGTGTTGCCACCTTCCACAAATTCGGATTAAGTTTAACGTTTGTCTTGATAAAAAATTCTCTAATGTAGACACTATGTTAGTCTCCGTAAATAAAAAAATATAAACAAATAATGAACAAAATTTAAGGCATTTTATTTAAAAAAATAAAACTATTTTTTCGATGACCTTGAAAATAAGAATTATAAGAATATGGCCGTCCCTCCGAAAAAAGAACTTAGAAGACACCACAAAGCAAATTTTAAAATATGGCTAAATGAAAATTGGTTAATAAAATCTAAACTGTTTCTTGAGCACAAAAATCGAGAACGGGTTTTAACAGTAGACAGTCCTTGGAATCGAGAAATGTGGCTTTCATTCCCGAAAACAACAGATCTTAGAGAATGCCCACTAAAAAACTTTTAAAAATTTTGGAGAATTGAGATTTGTTAATAAAATTCAAACTATTTCTTGAGTACAAAATCCGAAAACGAGTTTCAATAGTGGACTGTCGTAGGAATCGAGAATTGTGACTATCATTCCCGAAAAAAACAAATCTTAGGGTTACCCTCTAACAAATTTTTGAAAATTGCAAAATTTTGGAGAATTTAAATTTTGTTAATAAAATCTAAACTATTTTTTCCGCACAAAATCCAACAACAGGTTTTAATAGTGGACAGTACAAGGAATCGAGAAACGTGACTTTGATTGCCAGAAAAACCAGATCTTAAGGGGTACCCCCTGACAAACTTTCGAAAATTGCAAAATTTTGGTGAATTAACATTTTTAAATAAAATCTAAACTATTTATTTATCACCAAATCCGAGAACGGACTTCAATAGTGGACAGGCCTAGAAATCGAGAAACGTGACTCTGATTTCCGAAAAGGGTGGTACGCACTAACAAAACTTTGGAAATTACAAAATTTTGATGAATTGAAATTTGTCAATAAAATCTAAATTATTCATTGAGCACAAAATCCGAAACCGGTTTCAAGAGTGGACAGTCCTAGGAATCGTTAAATGTGACATTAATTCCTAAAAACAACAGATCTTAGGGGGTACCCCCTAACAAACTTTTGAAAATTGCAAAATTTGAGTGAATTTAAATTTGGTAATAAATTCTAAACTGTTTCTTGAGCACAAAATCCGAAAGCGGGTTTCAATAGTGGACTGTCCTAGGAATCGAGAAATATGACTGTCATTCCTGAAAAGAACAGATCTTAAAGGGTACCCCCTAACAAACTTTTGAAAATTGCAAAATTTTGGTGAATTGCAATTTTTTAATAAATTCTAAACTATTTCTTGCTCGCAAAATCCGAAAACGGGCTTCAATAGTTTACAGTCCTAGGAATCGATAAATGTGACTGTCATTTCTGAAAACACCAGATCTTAGGGGGTATCCCCTAAAAAAAATTGCAAAATTTTGATGAATTGAAATCTAATAAAATCTAAACTATTTATTGCGCACGAAATCCGAAAATGGGTTTCAATAGTGGATAATCCTAGGAATCGATAAATGTGATTCGTTTCCGAAAAACTAGTTCTTAGGGGGTACCCCCTAACTAACTTAGTGAGTTGAAATTTGTAAATAAAATCTAAATTAATCTAAAAAAATTTGGTACAATAGTTGTTTCTTCCTAATTTCTCTCAGAATATTATTTCTTTTTTTCAACTAATGCAACTGTCCTCCTTCAGCCATATAAAAGCAATCAAAAAAGTACAATATAATTCGACTTAATATAAAAAAAAAAACTAAAAATTAACTGTGTTATTATGAGCAACAATTTTTGGCAGCTAAATCAGAAACGTCTATGTAGATCAATTTCTATGCTTATACTTGCCATTTTTTCATTACCAGATCAAATTGTTTACTAAGATAAAAAAACTCAAAAAGGTGTATCTATTATTTTTAGTAGATGTGTATTGTGTACTGAATATAAATTTAAAAAAATCGTCGTGAATGTTTGTATGCATATATAAAGATATACTTACTGTGTTTGTTTAAACAGCGGTATATTTGCAAATATAAGTAATTAACCCATTTTTTTAATGAAATATCAACCCAAAATAAGGAAATAAATAAGTACTAATACTAAATGAAATATGCCCCTAAATTTAGTAGGGATAGTATCACAATACCGAATTCTGAAATACTAAATTCAAAACTCCGATATCAAATGCCGAATTTAGAAACATTGGTTAGCGAAGCCTGCGTTTGTTATACGACAGAGGAGAATCGTTGGGACCGTCGAAGGCCGTGTATACAGAGATGTATACAACAAGCGAACTGAGAAAAACATCCTTGCGCCCAGCTATGCAGAGAAGCTTTAGTTAACGGACCCAGTGTTTGTTATATCATAGAGGAGAAAATCCTTGCGCAAGGACTTTATACTCTATAGTGTAACAAATACTGGCTTTGCTAACTATGGTACCGATTATGCTTTAAAACATTTACTATTTTCTTGGGTTGTAATATAAGAAGTCTATCTCAATTTTCTCTGATTATCGTTTACAACACGTTTTTATTTTTAATATATACTTTGTATTTTTATTTTTCAATTGTTCTTTTAAACTTGTCAATTTGTTTCGCCATGTAGGAATGTTTTTTAACGGAAAAAAAGTAGTATAAAGTAAATAAGCCAATATAACACAATATACGTATCAGAGCTGTAAATGAATCATTCTTTTTTGATTTTAATTCTTTACGAATTAGACAAATTTTTAATTAATTCTTTTCAAAACAAAAAAAATTTAATGAAATTTGAATCAATTCAAACGAATTAGGCAGAAATGAATTGCAATTCGTTTCTAATTCAAATGGATTTGTAAAATGAGTTGCAATAAATCAAATTCAAGAGCAGATCTAAGGGGAATGCAAAATGGAATTTTGAAAAAAAAAAATAAAGTTTCTTTTAGGAAATAAACAAAATTTTACCATAGGATTTTCGCCGATACCTAATAATTCAATTCCTATTCTGCCGCTACCTGACAATTTCAGTATACCATGGGAAATTCAAATCTAAGAATTTTTTGTCTTTGAACTATACTAGGTGATATACAAAACAAGAGTAATGCTTGCTGTCTTTTATATAAAACATTAGTTGAATAACAAAACGACAGTGATGCTTACTGTAGATTTACTTACAAAATCAATTCAAATTGCAATCAATTCAATTCAAATGAGTTGGAAATGAATTGCTAATTCTTTTTTCTAATTCATTTGAATTAACTCAAAATCAATTCAATTCAAATGAATTGGAAATGAATTGCAATTCATTCTACAAAATCATTTGAATTGGAAACGAATTGAAATTCATTTGAATTGACTCAAATTTTATTCAGTTCATTTTTTTGTGTGAAAAGAATTAATTCAAAATTTGCTAATTCAGTGCATGAATGATTCGCGAATTAATTCAAAAATGAATGATTCTTTTACAGCTCTGATACGTATATATGAGAAAGTGATTTTAAATTATTCAAATAATCAAAATTCTGATTAATTAGAAATGTTGCTTAATTGATTAATTACAATTTTGAAATACCTTTTATTCACAAATCCCTAATTAAAACTCAAAAATGTGAAAAAATAATAAAACAATATTTGTCAAAACATCAAAAAGATTTTATAACTTACAGATTGCGAACACAAATGTTTTAAATAGTAGTGAAAAAAAAACTAATTAAAAGTAATGAAAATTAGTGCATTTCTTTATAGTCCACATGGATTTCAATGACAATCCCGTTAAGTTTTAAAGTCTTCATAATTTTAAAATAACTATGGTTTTTGTAAGATAGGTAGAGAAGGGTTGCACAGCACTCAGAAGAGTGCATCCACTGGGAGACCTAGAGGCCCATTGTGAGTCCCTTCGTAAAGAATATAGAAAGAAAATATAGAAAGAAACTACAGACGAGACATAGAAAAGGCCAGAAAGAAAAATGATAGAGAAAAGCTTAGACCAAGAAAAGTATAGAAAAGAATAGAAAGAATCTGGAAAGGAAAAGTACTATCGCCCTAAATCGTTCGCTCTAAGCCAACGACCCCCTCTTAGCTAGCCTATTTCCATGACGAATCCTATTAGTCTATCGAGATCTATTCTCCATTTCTGCCTACTTAGTTGTAGACATGGACAGTGATATATGATATGTTCCACCGTCTCTAGCTCCTCATTATCTTCGCACATTCTACAAAGACCGGAGGAGCCTCTATCCCAATCATTCCCCCTATGGGACAATGACCTATCGGAATAACTATCATAGTCTTGAGATTTTCCCTTTTCATGCTTAAAAGTAGATTTGTATCTACTTTATCAAGTTTGGGCCATAGGACCCTTGATAATCTGAAGTCCGTTCTACGTTTTCATGCATTATTGGTTCTATCCCGAATCCATTCTCTAATTAACATGAAGTAAAAGCCTAGAGGTGGTCTCACACCGCTTTCACTTGCAGTCCTACCCAAAGCTGAGCCGTTTCTAGCTAATTCGTCAGCTACCTCATTGCCATTTATCTCGCAATGACCCGGTACCCAGCAGAGTCTGATATGGTAATTTCCCATCAATCTCCTAAGAGCCTTCTTACAGTCACTAACTAGCCTAGACTTGACAAAATGTCCTTTCAAGGCCTTCAGCGCCGCCTGGCTATCCACATACAGAGTTACCTCTGTATTCACTTCAATGTTTTCTGCAATCAATTCTGTGGCCCTAAGAATACCTAGAATATCCTCCTGGAACACACTATAAGTATCCGGGAGTCTATACGTTTTCCTGATGTTTTCCTCAACTAGATACACACCTGCACCGGTGCCTGTATACATTTTGGATCCATCAGTGAATACCGATACTCCACTGAATAGTTTCTCCCTATACTGACTCGGGATAATTAGTATACGATTTTCCCCGAAATCGACCTTCGTGCACATATATTCCGTGGATCCAGAGGGAACCAGGGCATGTCCAACGAGATTAACCTAGTTTAAAAGTTTGGAATGTCCTATTCTGATTGATCCAGTAAGTCCTAGTTCACTAAGTCTAAACAGGCTCCTTGCAGTCATTCCCATCACGAACTCCTCAATGGGTAGGAGATGTAGAATGACGTCAAGTGCCGTCTGAGGTGTGCTTCTTACGGCACCTGTTATGCCAATCGAAGCACATCTCTGAGCTTTAGACGAAAGATTCCTACGACTTCCTATTCTCATTGCCTTCCACCAGACCAGACATTCATACGTCAGAATTGGCCTCACCACCGAGGTGTAAATCTACTACCATCGGTTTGAGTCCACGACTCTTGCCTATGGAGTTCCTGCATGTGTAGTAGGCGTTGAGACCTCTTTTAAGCCTCTCCTGAGTGTTCCTCTTCCAAGATAATATACTATCAAGAAACACACCAAGATATTTTACTTCTTTTGCCAGTCTTAGTTCAGTTCCCCCTAGTACCGGCAGCCTAAACTGCTCAATCTTGTACCTTCTGGTGAAAAGAACTAGGTCTGTTTTCCCCGGGTTGACCCTAAACCCCTACTAGTGGCCCATGAGGACAGTTCGTTAAGTGCATACTGCATGACGTCGCTGATCGTGGAAAGAAACGTCATCAGCATAGGCAACGATTTTCCGCCCTCTTGCGTCAAATTGTCTTAAAATTACATTGACGGCTAAGAGCCATAGCAAGCGTGAGAGAACTCCTCCTTGCGGAGTCCCTCTAGTCACTATCTTCCTTATGCATGCATCTCCCAAGTTCGAATTAATTATTCGGCTATTCAGCATCAAAATAATCCATTCGATTTGGAAGTTTTGAATGCATAATGATTCTAGTGATTCTCTAATAGCCCCCTTCTATATCAAGGAACGCTGCCAATGTATACTCCCTATACTGCAGGCCGCGTTCAATGTAACTCACCACATCATGTAGCGCACTCTCAACAGATTTAACCTTTAGATAAGCATGCTGAGCCCCACTGATGATATGGTTGTCAATTTTCGTCCTCAGATAAAGATCGATCAGTCTCTCTAATGTCTTCAAAAGAAAAGACGATAGGCTGATCGGTGTAAAATCTTTAGGTTTCGAGTGGCTAGCCTTACCTGCCTTAGGTAAGAAAATTACCTTAACCTCTCTCCACCTCCTTGGAATATATCTCCTGATAAGACACACACTAAAAAGCTCAGTAAGAAGTGTTAGTGCCCTGTCACTGATGTTCTGCAGCATGGCTGGAAAAACACCGTCTGGACCAGGTGAGTTATCCGCACGCTGAATATATCTAGGAGCACTAGGATCCTTGGATAAAATTCGCCTGAATCTGGATAACTCATTAACAGAGTCGATCGACTCACAGTAGTTCCTCCATGAGTCCCTTTTTGCCCTCTTAATGTCTGCCTTATACCTATTAAAACTTTCCCTGTATCTGTTCCAATCCTCACACTTGCGTGTCAGTTTCGCCCTATTGAACAGCTTCCTGACGGTTGACCTTTGGTTCCTAAATTCCTTGGTCCACCATTTAGGATGTTCCCTATTTGCCGGAAATATTACCGAACAAATTAGTTCATAATTGTTTCTAAATTTCCCCGTGAAGTCTTCCACTAAACTCTCAACTCCCTCTGATGACAATTGCCATCCTGGAGCGGCGTTTAGTTCCCTATCCATAATGACCCTAAAGGAGTTCCAGTCGGTTCTCCTGGAGTTCCTATATGGTTCTCCATTTGGCCTCGCGAAATTTAAACTAAAGGATATCCATTTATGATCCGAAATGGAACATTCACTATCTACCCTCCAGTTCGTAATGTAATCGCTCCTAAAGTTACAAATAAAAGGATTGTTAGTAGTTATAAAATTGAAAACTGACTCACCTCTCTCATTGATATCAGCGCTGCCCCACTGGCAGTGATGTGCGTTAGCATCGCAACAGAGTACCAAATACACGCCTCTTCTCTTTGCATACTTCGTTAGTTTGCACACCATATCACCCGGTGGGTTGGCCACATCGTAGGGCATATAAACGGAGGCGAGTGCGAGTTTCCTCCCGTTTCTATCCTCTCTTTTCACGACCGTTAGGTCTCCATTGCTGAAAGAATGAAAATTTATAATATTTAACTCATTCCTAGCTAGTATACACGTTCTTACCTTATCTTATAAAAAAGTGTATACCCTTTGACACTTAATCCACATACTCTGGTGTTGTTGATCCAGGGCTCTTGGATTAAGGCCACATCCACTTTGGAGTCAATAAGGTTCATCGCTAATTCGATTGAGGCTGCTTCATAGTGATTCAAGTTAATTTGCACCTCGTTCTGGTTGACCAACACTGTCAGTATAGTATCCACCGGTTTTATGGGTGGTGGAATCCATACTGTCACTACTGGTCTCAGGAGCAACTCTGATACGAGTATCACATCCAGTTTCGCCTCTGGATAAAGGCTGCCACACTTGCCAATCGTGGCCTTGAGAAAGTCAAGCGATTTCTCATTACCACAATTGACAGTTTTGACTTCCTTTGACCAGTCCGCGCCTTTGAAGGACACTTCATCCGGCCTTCCTTTAATTAAGGCGATCTCGTCGATGAGCCTATCTTCAATCGACCTCCATAGGTCCGTACTAATCCTCTCATCTGGGTCAGCACGGTCTATGACAGCCGCCTGAAGATATACCGGCTTCATCGACTCCTTCGCCTTTTTCGAGGTAGAAGGCTCGTCGTCACCAGATCTAACTCGCTTAACGACTTCCTTTTGGGGGCCCTTAAGAGATCCAGTTGGTGTGTGACTCGCCTTCTTGGCGGTAGCGACTGGTTGGTCAACCCCAGACCCAGCTCTTTAACGACCTCCTTACGGTGATCCTTAAGAGAGCCAGATGGCTTATGACTAGCCCCACTTCCAGCATTCTTTATCATCTTCTTTTGAAGACCTTTAAGAGAGCTGGGAGTGTTATTTGCCGTACCTTTCTTGCTTGTAGAGGGTTGGTCGTCTCCAGACCTTGCTCCTTTAGTGATTGATCCACTAGAGATGCCGGATGGTTTACGATCAGCCACCTTTTCGGCAATGATAGCCAGCTTCCCAGTTTCAACCGATAGTTTCGAAGATATGATAGATTTATTTGATCAGCTGCTATCATTGTCATTATTCTTCGACTTCAGTGCGACCCCTGACACGTTTCCAATACTCTCCCGAGCACTTTCCGGAACGGTCTCAAATATCGCATTTAGTCCCTCGGGATAAGACATTCCCAAGATAGCCTACCACTGACTGACGACAAATCCCTCTTGGCCATCTTATTAAGAAAGATCAAGAAGACTCTGACGCCATTCTTAGCTTTTTCTTCGTTTGTTCGGCTGTCGACGACGGCAGTTACATTTGGTTTTACCGCGTCTTGCCGAACTAATTTTGAAACCACCTGTTCACCATCCCGTGCGGATGACACCTCGGATGCTAGAGGATTCTGTTCCTGAGCGTAAATTGAAATCATTGTGATTTCATGTTCCTCATCAGAACCAAGAGAGATATCCTCCAACTTCTCCGTAGTCTCCAGGTGAGCCCAAGAGGTCGTCTGTTTCGGCTAGTTCACTCAACAACTGTCCCTCCTGAGCAATTATGTCCTCGTGAATTCTTAAAAGGTCGAAGTCAGTGTCCGAAACTCCTACTGAAACTACCTTATTCTTCTCCACATCCTTTATTTTAATATTTTTTCCACTAATTTTGGTCCCACGAAAATGTACGTACTAAGTGGACCATCTCGCGCAGTGACGGCGAACGCGGACTAGGCTTTTAAAGGAATTACAACCAACCCATGCCATGGGCGTTGGAGGGGAGCTGTTAGCGATTAGTTTATTTAAGCACTAACTAACCATACAGATTCTTGGCACTGCTACCTCTCACCTTGATCTTAAAAGTGCACTTGATTTATTTGGTCCGCGAGAACTTCTATGAGTTTCTAGGTTTAGATGTAATGCGTAGGACCCGACTATAGTCAGTTCATCGGGATCCGTAACCAATGGTAAGTAATCTCCGAACCCCCTATCCGCCACCTGGGGACACGTCCTATGGGAGTAAATAAGTAAAAACTCCAAACGGATGGTTTTTGCAAAGAAAAAATATAAATAATTTTTTACCTCGTTTTAAATAATTCACATTACACGAAAATACTTTGCAATTAATGTTAAAATTTTAATGCACAAAAACTAATTTTAAATCATACATAGCGTACAGTACATACATTATATTTTTTTAGATTTTATACCGCGCTGTACCGTTAAATTAAACTGGTGTGTAGCAAAAATCGTCTTTGAATACAAATTATTTGGAATTTAAAAATTTTCATTTTTAAATTTAAATCTGTTTTCAGTTTTTTCTATCAGGCTCAGATTTTTTGTGGGCCTGACTAATATTTCGCCCGAAATAAGGCTTCATTTCATCATAATTTGAGAATGATTTGTCAGATTTTGATCAAACACCAACAAATGATTAGGAATAAAATATTATTTTTGTCATCTTTATGTTAATAACATTTTTTATATTTTCAGCTGTTTCAGAGTTATTCTGTAATTAATGGCGATAAATTGGTTTTTTCCTGCAAAATTTGTACTATTTTTTTTCCAAAATTCATGATAAAAATTTCAAGGACAAAAATTTTAAATTTTTATAATTTATCATAAAGAATTAAGAGCATTGAAGTTCGTATAGAGTCCACAAATTTTTATTAAAAGACATATTTTAATTTATATGTATGTCTTGTAATTACTCGTATATTGCAAAATTTTAAATTTTTTTATTATTATCTATGTTCCTTTAATAGAATATTTGTTAAAGAATTTTTTTAATAATATATAATTTACATGTATACTATTACATTTGTGTATAAATGGTACTTAAAAAATTTAAATAATTTTGTAATTTTTTTATAATTCATATTTACAAAAGTACATTTCATATACAGTATTTAAAATTTGTACATATTTTGATTAGTTTTTAACATTTAATACTGTGTTATGTATATGTATAAATGGTACTTAAAAAAATTAAATAATTTTGTACTTTTTTATAATTGACATTCATAATAGTACATTTATATATAGTATTTAAAATTTGTACATATTTTGACATTTTTAACATTTAATATTGTGATATAATATAGCAAAAATAATAATTTATGAAAGCTAAATTTTAAATCATTTGAACAAATAACTTTTATCACACCCCTACGTTTATCTATATTTTTGTTTTTTTTTACATTTAAGAATTACAAGATTTTATTTTATATGACCTTTTAATACACATTTATACAAGAAAAATTATTTTTTAAATAAAATATTATTTATACGTGTAATATAATACTTAGACGGCATTTATGCGGTGATTTTCAAAACAAGTCTTTTTTAATTTACTTTCAAAGCTACTAGCAAAATATTTTTACATTTACATGATGACTTTTAAGACATATCTTTTGTTTTATTGTTGTTTTAAAAAACAACGAACAAACGAATGAAATTAAAACGTAACAGAAAATTTGAAATGATACTAAAAGAAAATTAGAAAATTTTTGTCCAGCTCTCTTTCTTCTCTACCGAATTCATTTACAAATAAAAAACATATTTTAAAAATCATTGTATAAATTAGACCTTAAACAAATAAATTTAAAATAATTGTACATTGTTTTTTTAATAATTTTCATTTATAGAAAAGTACATAAACAACACAGAGTTAAAAAATGAAACCAAATTTTTACGGCACGGAGTTTCGCAGTCAATTCGGATACACGGCATTAATAAATACTAAGCCTCTAATCTATTTTTTAAAATTGATTCTTGTTCTCGTGATAAAACGCGATTTGTAAAATTATTGAAGCATATCTCTAATACGACTTGTTAATGGTTGATGGTTAATGGTTAAGAATATGTTGCGTAAAAGTGCCGCTACGATAAAAGAAACAAGTTTAAAGGTGGGTGTGTCACGAGACAGTTTATATGCAATTTAGTTTACACTAGTATTATTGGGGGAAGCAAATTTGTATTTGTATATAGTTTTAGCAAATTATTCCAAAGCCGTAAAAAGAGTAAATTAAGTAATGGAAATATTTTTTATATGATGCAAAAACAAAGGCTTACCTATTGTTAAAGGAAAATTCAATTTAAATCAGACTTATCAAGGTCATCAGATGACATTCGATTTAAATAATGACAGCCTCAAATAGACACTGAAAAATCGTTTTTGAGATTGAAAAAGGAATTTTTTTTTTTAATATTTGATATAGAATATGTATATTTTAATATTAGATCTATTACCTATATTTTTATTTATATCTCCTCTGATCATCAATCCACGACTTTAATTGCTGTGGAGTTCTATTGTTTAAAGCAGAGTTGTTTTTGATTGCAACCAAACATTCCACACTTAGTAGCTTTTCCATTTTTTTAACTCTCCAAAGATAGAAATAATTGCGTTCCGTTCTTCTTGAGTCCATTTATTTCGTTTTGTTTTTCCATAAGGGGACACTATTATATGAAAGGTGATAGTATGTTATACGATATATTCTTATAATTTGAATGAAATTTTTGAACTTACTGCTTTGTTTTTTTTTTTTTTTTTTTTGGTTAGTATTAATGTTTGAATTTGGATCTATTTCGTCCTGATGCTCAAGAACTTTAGTAATGTTAGTACAATCTTCGTCTTTTTCGTCCTCACCACCAATTGCTGATAACAAAAGGTTTGATATACATGTTACTTCTGCTACCGGAACAGATACTCTGTATGTACTTTTGTGGATATATGATTTGCTACTTTATCCACTCTTGCATCCTCAACGTTTAACAAGGAAAAGTTTGTTGCTATGTGCTTTCTTAGAGATGTTCCTCTTAAGCTCTCAGGAATGGCAGCTCCACTTTCCATAGCAAATTTTTTCAGTATCGGGCAAGCTCTGTAATATGGTTTGGCAAACTTTGACGTAATTTCTTTTTAAAAAATATATTCTTTGCTTTCTGGCACTCCTGCGTTATTCCAATATTTTAAAATCAAGTCAATTGATTTTGAACATAATGGACTAAGAAGAACACTTACTGTCCTTCCAAGCTTTCCTCGCAGGGTTAAACGAACAAATTGTTTTGCAAAAGATAAAGATTCATTCGACATTGTTTCGAGAATTTCGCCCCCAAAATTTTCTGTTACCATATCTTTATTTAAATAACTGTTAATTGTGAGATGTTCAATCTCTCCTGCTCGTCTTCTATTAAATATTTGAATGAAAATTAACGAGAACTTTACTAGCTCCTTCCATGAATTTTTAAATTAATTTTTTTGCAATGTAGAAATTGCATTAAACATTTTATTTTTTAAAAACTCGTATAATATTTTTATGTCAGACTTTGATGGCAATAATGTTTTTTTTTTTTTTTTTTTTTTGTCCGCTTTGGTTGCACTGATCATCCTGGGCCTTTTTATTTATTAATACTGGATTCTCCTCTTCCCATAGCAATAAAATATTTTCAAGTTCTTTTTTTAATTTTTTTTATTGAGTTTTAATATACTACGATCTTTGTTTTGAACCGCATTTCTTTATTGAAGACGTCAATTGGTGAGCAACAGCCGGAGTTTTAAACCACATTAAAGTCTCATCCCAGTTAGCAACTTTTCGCAAAGCTTTTACACAAAGATCAAATAAATTGGGCTTAAAAATATATTTAAATTGAATGATACTTCTATTAGTGACTTTTATTACCTCAATGAAAAATCTCCCTAATAGTCGTAATTGAGATCTTATCGTATCATGTTGGTGGTTTTACTATTAGTTAATCATATCTTATGGCACTCGTGACGTCATCATTTCCCAAAACTGGAAAAATTTTGGTGCTCAGCACTAAATTTGCTGATGGGTGAATGTATTGAGTCATTTTTCTACTACATATGAGATTGTCTCTTGCGTTAAAATTTTTAGTTGAAAATTTACGTAAGTGACTGCGTAATGATTTTTTAGAAAAGAAGGCTTCGCAGTTTTTGCAGCAAGCATAATCATCTCCACTGCTTTGACATTTTGATTGCTATTATCTGCTTACAACAAGAATTCCACTATTATATTCTTCAGAAATATTATGCATGAAATAACCTTGTTTTCTTAACTCCGCTAATATTCGTGCCCGCTCTTATAAATTATTAGAAAAATTTAAGGCTTCTTTAATTTTACTTTCTGACCTATATAGAAATATCTTGATAATGTAGTTTGTAATGCTTCGCAAAACACGCAGAAATGTTTTTTTGTTTGACGACTTCTATGTGGCACTTTCACGCCAGGCAATTTTAAAGGATGTTTAATTATATCAATACTTGTATGTTGTTCCATTGATATATCATCTGTGGATCTAAAATTTTCTGGAAAATACTCAGACGTTGTGTTGTTATTTGACACAGTTAAGTCTGTATTTATTATACTACTAAGTGCAGGTGTAGAAATGGAAGGTGAGGTTATCAAGTCGCTACAGTTATTTTTATCTTGACATAAAATGTTTAACTTATCGCAGTGTTGTGGTGTTATAGCAGGACAAACTGTTAATGCAACGTCTGATAAGACAGAACTCAACCCGCTTAAATGTTTCACAGAAAATGTGTCATGAGTTAAAGTAGTGGACAAATTTAAAGGAGGATCGCAGAGATTTGAGCAAAACAAGCGTTTGCCGCTGCTACGTTTAACGATGAACTTTTACAATTAATATTATCGGACAATTTTGACATTAAGAAAAAGGAGATACTTCCTGTAAAATAATTTATTGATTCTAGTTTGTCTATGAGTGGAACTAGTTGCTTTGGCAAATCAGTTGGTGGTTTATTTAGCAATGAAAAGCAGTTGTTTTTGTTTTTGCATTCTATAAGATAATCTCTATTATCTAAAAAAAATAAATGTAAATTTTTCATATTATTGAATTATGTCGAATACTACCAAAGAATTAAAATTTGGTCCAACTAAATTGGGACAAATTTTATACAAAAACACTATTTGATAGCGAGATATGCGTTTAAAGTACTTTTCGAAAGGCTGCTTTATATAAGGTCTATGGTAAATAATGACCGATTATCATAAAAATTTATTGTATAATTTTTAGCCATATAAAGCAAAATTTCAGCACAAACGCACAAAAGGCTTTTTCTAGCGTGGGCTTTTTATGGAGCCTTTGGTGAGCTATGGACCGAACTTCACAAAATTTGTTAATATTATTTTATTATTTTAAGTCATATAAAACAAATGTGTACAAAATTTAATGGCAATCGGTGCATTACACCACCAATTTCTTAGATTTTATAACAGAAATATGAATTAATTTGTGTAGTAATACCATATTTGGGATGATAAGCCTTTTTGATTGAACCGATACACAGTGGGAAATTGAAAAATGGAAATAATTATTATTTAGGTGGCAATTAAAGATCTGTATGCAAGTTTAAGTTTTGGATTCGAGTTCTATAGACGTACTACAGGTATTACAAATTCTTAATTTAAGCCCGATTTTAAAAATTATAGTTATAGTCAAATTCTAGAAAAAAAGTTAGTGACATGCATAGTTTACCTCATATAGTTTGGTAAATATCGAACTTTAAAAGCTAGAATTAGCTATATGTTTGTGAATTACTTAAAATGAATAAATTGTGAAATAGTCTTTCGAAATTAAAAAGTTATATGCATTTGAATTTAAAATTCTGAAAAAGTATTTTTTTTACGTAACATGTACATTAGTGATACATGTATACCCTAAAAAAATTTGAAAGATGTTCTTACTATTTGGAAGAAAATCAACAAAGCAATATTTTTCTAATATATTTTTATCAGTTTAAAAAAAATTAGGAAACAAACACAAAAAATAGATAAAATTTTTATTTTTTGTTATTTATAAAGTAAATTTTATCATAAAAATATCGCCTCTTTTTCAGTAAGGTGATTATCCCCTTCGCAATAAATTGATAATATCTCATTGATATCATCTGGAAGAAGTTAATGCAACACGTACTTTTATTTTTCAGCCACTTTTTACAGTTGTCGAAAAATTATTTAAAAATTCAAAAATATTGGAACAAGAAAAAAAGATATAGTCGGTTAAGACCGATTATATGATACCCTACACCATTGTGTACGAGCAGCTGTAGCCAATTTTACGAAATGTAAAATAAAATATACAAATACAGAATAATGCGTCGATATTAACATCTATATGATATTATGCACTTTAGGGCGATTTCCGGAACTGGGTTTATATGGGAGCTATGGTAAATTGAGAACCGATTCTCATAAAATTTGGCATTGTTGTTTCTACTTACATAAAATTTGTCTGTGTCGAATATTAACTTGATACTAACATTCGTATGGGATTTAAGCACATTAAAGTGATTTTCGAAAGAGGGTTATATGGGAGCTATGGTCAATTGTGGACCAATTCATAAAATTTGGTACAAAGATTGATACATGTACAGAGTTTCTTTGCACCGAATTTCATTAATATATTCTTATTTTTAAGGCATGGTGAAATAATGGACCCATCAAAACCAATTTTAATAGACTTCGTCCTTGTATCATAAAAGTCACACGTTCCAAATTTCATTGAATTATCTTTAAAATTGTGACCCGTACTTTGTGCACAAGGTTTACATGGACAGCCAGCCAGACGGACGGACATCATTAGATCAATTTAAAAGATGATTCTGAATCGATTGGTATACTTTAAGGTAGGTGTTGGATAACTTTTCTATGCGTTTTAAACATTAGCACTAACGTATAATACCCCAACCAGCTATGGTGGAAAGATATACTCGGTCAAGCCCGACCATATAATACACCTCAAAATTGTGCATGTCCATCAAAATTCGTGAAGAGGTCTTATGTTAGACATGTGGATAATTGTGGACCAATACTTTTACTAAGTGTAAAATATACAAATACAGAATATTACTTAAATACTAACATTTATATGAATTAACGCACCTTAGGATGATTTGTGAAAGCGTGCTTATATGGGATCTATGATAAATTATTGAGCGATTCTCATAAAATTTGTTACTATGATGATTTCTACTTATATAAAACTTATTTGTGTCGAATATAACCTTGATACTAACATGTGTATGTGATTTATGCACGTTAAACGGATTTTCGTAAGAGGGATTTATATAGGAGCTATGGTCAATTATGGACCGATCTTCATGAAATTTGGCACAAAGATTGAAACTTATACAAAACTTCCTTTCATTAAAATACTGATATATATGAGGCATTTCTGATCGTTAAACTCATATTCCGGGAGGACATTTTTATGGGGGCTATGTGAAATAATGGACTTGGCTTCGTCCTTGTGTCACTAAAGTTGTGCAAAATTTCATTGAATTATCTTCAAATTGCAACCTGTACTTTGTGCACAAGGTTTAAATGGACAACCGTCCAACCAGCCAGACTAACGGACAACGTTAGCTCGACTCAAAAAGTGATTCTGATTCAATTGGTACACTTTAAGATGTGTGTTGGACGATTTTTTCTGTGCGTTGTAAACATCAGCACAAACGCATAATAACCCAACCACCTAAGGTGGTGTGGGGTATAAATAGATATCTTAGGTGAGGGTGCAAATTTTACATGCTTTATGATGCTACGATATGTATGCATGATTTACAAGATGTTAAAACATTGTATATCATATTATTATTAAAAATCTATATAAAAGTGTAAACAAAATAAAAAATTTAACCACAAATCGTAAAATGTTTCATCAATAATTTAAATTCCTTGCAGCTATTACATATTTAGACATGATATCTCTTAAATGGATAATATTTTTTCCAATTTTTAAAAACTTTATCATATAGGGATTTTATAAAATGTAAAAGAAATTAGGATTATTTAAATTAGCAATATATTTTTAACAATTAATCCCTTTTTATTTCCGCAAGACCGATAGATATTAATGAAATTGACGTAAAATATTGAAAACCCCATTTTCTACGAATAAAAATGTCTAATTTTTATAATAATAATGAAAAGTCATATTATTGACTTGTCTTTTAATCAAATTTAATTTGGATCCATTCTATTCTCTTACACAATAGTTATATCCGATTAAAACAATCTCATACCTCGTACATAATTTGCGATTAAAAATTTAGTGGTTCTTTTATAAAAGAGGTCACATAGTGCAAATATCGCCAAATTTTTTTTTCGTATACATATTTATGCGATGGACTGTATATAAAATTTGACACCAAAATTGTTATTTTCTTTTGAGACGTTCGAAAGTGAGCGTGATTTCAACTAACGGACATACACACGGATATTGCTAAATAGATTTAGAATCGTTCAAGGACATATATATATCGAGCCCTTATCGCGAAAATATCGTAAATCCAGAAGAAAAACTTTACAGGAGAAGCATTTTTATGAATGTTTACACATTTTTATCTTGTCGCAAATTATAATTTCAAAATTATACAACATTATAAGCAGTTTATAAAAATATAAGATATAAAACTTACCACTTTTTGAAAGCACTTCCACTGCATATCTTGTCCCTTTAACTTTCAAAGAAAATCCATCTCCGTTCTGCAGCACATTACTGGAATTTGAAACACAGTACTGTCCATTTTTCGGTATATCCTACTTATATATAAATTTTTTACGACGGAAGTATCAACAAATTTTGTCCGGCTTGTGACCACGTGAAAACAAAATATTCCGTCAAGTTCTAGAAATAGAAATGTTTGATAAGAAAAAAATCATATGAAGGGCTTATCGTTAAAACATCATATTCCTCAAAAAAATTATTTTGAGAAAAAAACACAAACTCATTTTTTCTATTCTGGTGGCTTATGATGTCTTAACAATAAACCCTTCATATGAATAATTTCTTACCAAATATTTCGATTTCTAGAATTTAGCATAATGTTTGGTTTTCACGTGGAACAATTTTTTTTTTTTTTTTTTTGATATTAACGTCGATATTATCCACCATGTACCAAAAAATACAAGTTATTTTTTAATTAAATATATATGTTATTTTCTTACCTGTATTACACCATAACACTGCGATCAATTGCCTACACCACGCAACCACTTTCTAAGATTAATAATTTAAATGTCATTTTCAATGTACCGTTATATTATAGGTTGCCAGATTTTTTTTTAATATAATAAATAACCCAGCCAAATGAAAAATGTTGTTTAAACAACTTACTTTTATTTGTGGTCTTCACTAGCCTTTTTCTTGTTCGTACATTAAACAAAATGTGGAGAACCAACTTGTTCATGTTTTATTCTTGTTCGCACAATTGTTCGAGCAACTACGTTTGCCATCAAACGTCATTTTTTATACCTAAGAAGAGGCTGTGCATGTAAAAGTATCGAAGTGACACTAACGGCAATTAAAAAATTATGATTTGTTCGACAAATGTTCTGCCCATTCAAAACAAAATGAATAAAATTGTGTGTGTTGCTCTGCCGACGTTTTGTTCTTGTGCGAACAAAAAAAAAAAACCAACAATCGACGTTTTGCTGAAAAAAAACGAAAAGTCGAAATCGACTTTTTGGTTAGAACATTTACGTAGGCTAGAAGAGATTTGAGATACCAAAAAAGAAAATAATAGAATTTTTAAACATTTGTCAATTATTACTGGTTTGTTCTTATACAATTTGAAGATTTCTTTCCTTAGCTTAAACGAAAATTAATCTTCTTCGAAGTGGCTTTATTTTGGAATTACAATACTTAATTGTTAGTTTATATATTTTGCACCGCTCTTACAACTTTGTCCTGACGTTGCTTAGTAAAAAACACCATTCTAATTCTTGTTGGTACTTTCTACATGGTATATTATGACATATGTTTTCCCCTATAATTGATAGAGATAGAGAAAAATACCAGCAATTCCAACAAAAATTGGGCGTTTGTTTTGATAAAAATTCTCTAATATAGACTTAACAACAAAAGTTTTTTTGAATAACAGTACTTAATGCTAAATTTTAGAAATACTTTATTAGTAATTTTGCAACAAACAGGACATTTTTGTTTATAACTTTTAATATATTATATATTTATATATTATTATTATTAATAAAGATTTAACTGTGTTTATATACATATATTTAAATTTAACCCTTCAAGCAAAGTAATACGAAAGTGATTCGAATTCGTATTAAGCAATATTACTAGATAATCATCTAGGTCAAAAAAAGAAGATATCGGCAGATAATCCTATAGAATATATAATAAATAAATATAAAAATTATCATTAAATAAATCTTGAAATAATAAAATAAAGAAAATGTTCACATCTTGTAAATTATGCATGTTGTATTTTTATTATTTTGTTGATAATGTAAGTAAATTTGTATCAAGTGAAGACCGGGGTTTATTTTAGTTATATTAAAATATTGCCATATAATAAAAATAAAACTGTAAAAAAATACTTTTTTGAATAACAATACTTAATGCGAAATTTTAGAAAGACTTTATGAGTAATTTTACAACAAACAGGACATTTTTGTTGATAATTTTTAAAATATTATATATTTATATATTATAATTATTAATAAAGATTAAACTGTGTTAACATACATATATTTAAATTTAACCCTTCAAGCAAAATAATACGAAAGTGATTCGAATTCGGTTGCTTAGAAGACAAATTTTATTGCGGCAATAATGATATTCGTATTGAAGAGCTTTCACACAGTATAATTTAAATCAATGAAAAATAACTATAAATATACAACATTGTTGATCTGACGATGCCGCAATCTTGTTCTTTCTCTCCGTGAAACCAAATTAACAGTTCACAAATGTTGTTGCCAAGAGAAATTTCAGTAATGGAATTTTCTCTCAATGCACATAAGTGATGGTAATAGGTGTGTACTGACGGATACTAAAGGAGAATTCCAATCCATATTCCAATCTCCTCCTTTTACTTTCTAGGGGAAATATTGACTGTTCTGAAAGAATTCAGAATAGGTCACGGTAATCAAAATTTTACACACTCTGGTTTTTGTTGCAATTATTTTATGGGAATCACATGACACACAGAAAGGTGGAAAATGTTTCTGATTATAAAATCCTTTCCACCACAATGACATCAGTTAGACCCTAGAAGTCTTATGGATCTTTTTGGTCGAATAGGTCCCTATTAACCTTTTCCTGTCGATGGGCAATTCGAAAAACTTGCAATGATCCAAAAGCCGCGTAGCTGTATAGGAGACAAGTGAGATATAACACTCCACATCCCAGTTCACAATTCACAAAAAATAATTTAAATATTTTTAATTTTTATTAAGAAAAAATCTATAAATTGAGAAACATTTTGAGAAAATGCAATATTTGCTTTCTTTATTTTAAAAATAAGGTGAATATTTATAACTATTATTTAAAACTACCAAATATTTGCCAAAAAATATTTATTATTTCATTAACAGTACATATTATTACGAATTTTTCAAAAACTTTTATATTTAAGCAAGATGCTTTCGTAGAGGTTGAATACCCGTAACTTAGTTAAGTAAGTTCGATTCTAAAGAATTATCAAACAAATTAGAGAATCACCTATAAACATCGAAGAATCTACAACTTTCCCCCGAAAGTTATGAAATTTATGTCAGTCAAATTTATGACTCATAAATTTTAATAATATCATCAAAACAAAAACACGAGATTATTAATGGAATTATAAAATACTAATTCTAGGGGCGGGATATTTCCCATGCCAAATGAAAGTACCAGATCAGTATATTCAAACCTCCAAAGCATTTGGGTCTGGTGGTCTAAAGTTTTATAATATCACTGATTAAAATATGCATATTTCTTCTCATACAATTATTAAAAAAACAACATGAATTCAGTTTCAATTTATTATTCGTATCCTTATATGTTATATAGTTTACAATATATATTATCGCCGAAAAATTAACCATATTAATAATTTTTTTTTTTTTTTTTTGTGACAGGTCATAAATCACTATATAAGTTGTTTTTAATATTCCTGTACAAGAATCTAGTGTAATTAAAGGCAAAAGTTTTATTTATGATGGGTCCAATGTGGCATTTTTCTTATCTTTGGCGATCTCGGAAAAAAAGGCAACCACAAAAATTTAATTATATTATAAAAAAGAAATTCATCTTTCAATTAGCGATATTATAAAAGTTTTATATACCATTTTTTATACCACCTTCGTATTTCCATATGCCATAGAAAATATTACGACCCCAGACCACTATATTAAATTTTTATGGTTGTCTTTTTTAAGTTCATGAAATGTTTAGAAACCGATATATTGGGGATATCATACATATTTTTCCTCTAATTATTTTAGATTCTTCTTCAAAAACATTTGAAACACCATATATGGTAATTTTACTATTATCGGGTTTTCTAAAAAATAGACAAAAATGACACATGTAGAGTTAATTTCTCTGCTAAAATGTTCATCGAAAAAAAAATGCATCTTTAAATTAGCGATATTATGGAATTTTCGCATCCCAGCCCCAAATATTTTTGAAATTTGTATATACCGACATAGTACTTTCAATTCTTGTGGGAAATTTTCAAAGTCTAGTTCACCCAATAAAAAATTTATCCATAGAGTAGAGTGTCAAAAAAATAATAAAACTTTAATCTAATTTTTTATTCATATTAAATGGAAGCTTAGAAACATCTCAAAAATACGGGCATATGTTCCTTTGCAGATATTTTTTTATATATATCCTTATAAAATTACCTTTATTTAAGAATATGTATGATTACAATTAGCAAAAAAAAAAAAAAATTATTAGCAGTTTTTAGCATTGTTGAGTATCACGAATAGTTCAGTTTTTTGGTCTACTTGTAAAGCATCCTAACAGAAGAATTAGTTTTTTTTTAATACTCACAACTGGATGCTTCACTTAAATCAAATGCATTATTACAAATTTTATTTTTATACCCTACTGATACTGATAAAAAGTAGGACAAAACTATCATAATATCGACTGAATCTGTTCATGTTTGTTCGCTTGTACTTATGTCCGGCCAAGTAAACTACAGGTATGTTTGGATGATAATTGAATATAATTTCGTGCATAGTCTAAATTGTTCAAAACCTACACGTCATTTCACCTAGCTTTCATGCAAATGTCTTCCCAGAATAGAGTATGGCTGCTATGAATTCAACACGAAAAAAATCTTTTGTAACTTTAAACTACCGCATTATTTTTTTTTCAAGTTGGACTATAATGTACTTACGTACATTTTATACAAGTATAAATCGTAATTCTATAGTTTGCAAAAATGATTTAAAATTGACCACAGGTTCCAACGAAAAACGGTGAAAAACTTAAAACTATTTTCAATTATTTATTTATTTTTTTTTTTCAAAATAAAACTCAATAAGAATTTGAAAATAAAAATTTTTACTAGCTTTGCTCGTAGAAAATATTCAAGTAAATTATAGCAAAAGAGAAAAATATTTTCTCTTGAAATGTTTACTACTTTCACTATTTTTGTGTACACAGAAACGCTTTTCGAGTAAAATAATTGCAAACATAGCAAAACTGTTAAAAGACCTAATGTTGTATTGTATTAATTAATATCACGATTTTTACTTATATAAAACTTATTTGTGTAAAATATTAACTTGTAACTAACATTTGTATGGAATTTACGCACGTTAAAGTGGTTTGCGGATGTGGGGTTTATACGGGGGCTGTAGTTTACGGTTTTTACCTGCATAAAACCTATACATGCTAAATTTCATTTAAATATTGGTATATTTAAGGTATTTATGATCGCTAAAGCCTTATTCAGGGGGACATTTGTATGGGCACGGACCAACGGACATCGTTAAATTTATTCAGGAACTGATTCTAAGTACATTGGTATACATTAAGGTAAATCGTAGACCAATATTTTTGGGCGTTGCAAACATCAGCACAAACGCATAATACCCCAACCACTTATGGTGTTGTATGGTATAAAAACAACAACACTGATAATCAGTATAATATTGCTATTTTTAACTAAAATGTTTGCTTATATAAAAAACAGCAACACTAATAGTCATTGCAATGCTTAAAATAAATGTTTCTGTGTGTATGTTATTAACATATTTTTTTCAGTTTTTGGCCCGTAACTGGGTCTTTTATGAAATTTAGGAAAACGAAATTTTATAAAAATATTTATGACCGATCTATATAAAACGAATCAAGGACTTCAAAAAGTCAAAAATGCAGTTTGTACGATATCTCGGTTATTATTGGGCCGGTTATAATTGGGCACAAAAATTCAGAAAAAAAAAATTCAAATCTTCTTTGCAAAATTATGTCCCTAGCTTGTAAAGAGGCTTTAAAAAATCAAAAACCAGATTGAAAAAACATTTTTTAGACATATGTCCGCATTTATGCACCTATCTTGCTGAATTCCAAATTCTCGATATATATAGATATAGATCTAGATATACATTATATATGGCGGTCAACGGTGGGCTTCATAAACATTTCAACCTACAAACGAACGGACGGACATCATATCTTACAAGGATCCACAAAATATAAACTTTGTGGAAATTACAAACTTATATGTACCCTTTAAAGCTTTGGTGAAGGATATAAACAAAGCTAAGTTTGATGGTTCGCAGGACCACCTTCAAACGTTATAACTGTAAAATAACAAACGTGGGTCAGAAAAAGAATGGACATTTTTAAATATAAGCCCTCGATATCAAAAAGTACCTAAGTTGTTTCGTAATTTTTGGTGTATAATTTTCTGTTGCTTATATTGATTCATTATTGATATGATATACCTATAAGACTACAACTAAATTAATATTTAGATAAATAATAGCGCCGCAGGCGAAATTTTCTGTTAAACATAAAAAAACGCGCGAGATACGCAATAGAAATATAATATCAAAATTTATTTCCTTTAGTGTTGAAATGCTAGCACTTAATCATTTTCAAGGCAAAAGAACCTAGAAAGTAAATCAAATATTTCGAAGCCAAAATCTAAATAAAAAGGCTATATTTAGACTTAAATGGGCTAAACTGGCAAAATTTTTCGTGAATGATACTATATATATTTTTAGTTTTCCAGAACAATAGATTTTGTTTGTATAATTATCAGCAGGGTAACCAAAAATATGCAAAATCTTATTCCTCCTGGGATTCAAACGAACCAGACTGTTATTTATTTGTCCGTTTTAGATAATTTAAAGAATTTAGGTATCGATTTGTTACAGCACAGTTTTGCACATTTTGGCTCTAACAGCACATTCTTTCATGTTTTCGGTTTCTAAGCGTATTTTGTCATATTTTCATAGAAAATCCCTATTTTGTCAGTTTTAAGGTATTTTGGCGTAATTTTGCATAAG
The DNA here is from genome assembly GCA_932274085.1 of Protocalliphora azurea. Lineage (NCBI taxonomy): Eukaryota > Metazoa > Arthropoda > Insecta > Diptera > Calliphoridae > Protocalliphora > Protocalliphora azurea. The sequence goes on from OW026520.1 coordinate 89,787,612, forward strand.
AGAAATTGTTTGCTTAATTTGCATCCAATAGAATTGTTTTACATAATTTTTCATTAAAGACATCTTTTTGATTGCCACATACGTTTTTAAAATTCAATTCCCTAATAATTTTCATCATTTTATAGATGACAGAAATTCTGTAATTTCCTGATACAATATATTAGCTTTGATTACTTTTAAGAGTAAATAGAACATATATTTTTATCAATTGGTAATAAAAACCTAGTTGTTTGTACCGTAACTAGTTGATAATTTAAAATTTAGCCAGAAAAATAATATTTTAAGAGCATATTTTCTGACTATAAGAGCATTTTTTATAAGCATAAAATACTTTTTAGTGCACATTTTTGGTTGCCCTGCTTATGAGTTTGAAGTATCGCTATTATAAATTTCGTTCAAAAATCGTTTACTGCTTTTCATCGTTGTGTATTCCGAATCTATATCAAAACAAAAATCAAAAATTTTTTTCTTTGCTTAAAAAGCAATCATACCCTTTTTATATTGCATATATATATATATATATATATCAACTAATTTAACCCTGCTTTAAAGGTCAAGCCATAAAATTACGTATTTCTTAATAAAGCATCATGTGGTATCATTAACTGAATTGAAAGCCTTTCACTAAATTTAAATAAAATACGCATCAAAATATTTATTTGTATATTTCTACTAAATATCGTATGTATTATCATTCTATAGTATTCGAGTTTATTTTGTACTTAAAATTTATGACTATTATTTATTTTTATTTCACTCAAGTTTCTTCTTTATTTCAATCATAAAATCAGCACCTCTAATGATTACCTTGGAGCTATTTGTTCTCACAGTGTTACTTTAAGTTTGCTCTATGACGGCAACAACAGTAATATTTTACATTAGAGAGAATATTTAATTTTTTATTTATTTATTTTTTTTTCTTTTTTCATTTAAATAGCATCATGAGTAACGTGCTTAAAGGCATGAACTTTTAACAATTCTCCATTAAATTAAAAATAAAAGAAAACACCTAGAAAAGGAATGAGAATGTTGTAAAAATGTTGAAAATTTTTATTTGCTGTAGTTATTTGAATATTTGTAGCACAATATTCTGTATATTTTATTTCTTATTTCAACATTTCATTATTCACATAGGCTTAAGTGTAAAGGGTCCTTTTTATTTGATATTTTAATATTTAGGCAAATTATACACAGTTTTTATTATAATCATAAAAGTAATCGAAGAAGAGCTTTGAAATTCTTTTCATAAATTTTATTTTTTCTTTAGTACTAATTTATTTTAAAATTTTTGGTCTCTGGAGTGAGTTTTTTTATTAGTACTTTTATTAGTATTAATATATATATATATATATATATATATATATATATATATATATATATATATATTGTATTAGCATTTAAGCCAAATCCTAATTAAGATATAATTATAAACACTTTCTTAATTTTTTAGATAGCAGGATTCTCAAAATTTGATATCACATTATAAATTCTTAATCAAAAAAGTAATCTATTAAAGTGTTACTTGCTATTTTGTAAGTAATTTTAAATTACATATCTTAAGGTTTTCTTGTACAACTTCTCTGCAGAATTAAAAGATAATTTATAGCATCTTATGTAACACAAAAATTATAATATACAGTGGGTAACAAATGGCTCTTGCTTTTTGCTTATAGCAAAATTAAGTCTAAAGTCTAAAGTTAAGTCTAAAGTTCTTTAAATTAACTTAAAAGTAATTTAATTTAAATTTAAAATTCTTTAATATAAAAACATATTTGCACACATTTCTAGACTTACACGAACTCTAATATACTGATAACAAACTTCAAACACTTTAATATAAAGTGCTAATGGGCAAGGATGTTGATAACAATAGAAACACTACACAAGCTTTGTCAGTTAATATATGATACATACGAGTACCCTGCAGTACGTAGATTTAATCCTTAGCCATAATATAGAAATAATTAGAACTAACATATAACTAAATTGGGCACTTGTGAAGTGAAAGAGATAGTTCTCGTTTTAATATTTTAACACTAAATACTTCGTAACTCATTTGCAATTTAAATGACCTTTTATATACTTACTACACAGAAAAATTTATTATTATTTTCAATTAACACAGTTGTTTAATTTTAAATCAAAATTTAATTAATATATTCTAGCAATTTAAGCACGTTTTTTTTTTCCTGATTTAAATTTTTAATTCATTCAATCATATATGTGATTGAATTAATAAATTTTTCAATTGGAAAAAATTTTCAGTTTTCCATTTTTTACAGTTATTATTCGTAGTAATTGATAAATTATTTTGGTGAGAGGTGCAAATTTAAATAATTTTCTATAATTAATATTTTAACTACTGAAGATTTGTCTGTTGTTATTTTAGAATTGCAGGGTACACATAAAGATACAAACTTATATCATGCAACACATAAACGCCCGACCTTTAACGTATATTGCTTAAACGATGTTGATATGTACCAACTGGCGTACAGTTATGAGGGCAAACCTTATCGCAAGGGAAATTTGAAAATGAAAATACTATCGTATTTAAATCATGATCGAATTTTTATAATTAAAAAAAAATGAAAGTCTTTGAAAATCAATTTTCCAATTCCTTGGCACCACACATATGTATCTACTTATTTCTTCACTTTACTCTTATGAGTAAATTCTGCTAGGTAGAATTTTAGAGTAGTTAAATTTAATTTATACACAAAAAGTCAAATATTTATAAAATTAAAAATATTTAAGAAAAAAGTTTGAAACAATAACATAAATTGAAGGTTCTTTCTTAAAAGTTTTATATTCTAAAGCAACGGTTCTTAAACGGAGGTCCGTGAACCGCAAGAGGTCCGTAGAGACATTTTATAGGGATCGCGAAGACCATTTACTTAAAAACACAGTTTGAAGATTTTTTTTAAAACTAAAAACATTGAAATTTTGCACTTGCGGACACCCTAACATGGTATATGAAACACTTACTCGAGAATTTGCTAATGAAGGGTGTAATTATCGTTACAATATCACAATGTCGCACGCTGGGGTAAAATGTGTCAAAAGTGACGATTAATTGAATTTTCAAAATTAGCTTTTTGTAACAAAATAGGTACCGAATAAATATAAAGAATATTATGTATCAATAGCAATAAAATCTTTGGTTTAGGTTAAAATAAAAAGTTACTTAAAGCAAAATTTTAAAATGTAACCATCAATTTCAAGTATTTTACTGCGGTTTTCCACAAGTATTTGAAAATTTTTGTTAGTATTTTTTTTTTTTTTTTTTTGATAATTTTCCTAAAATACAATAACTTTGAATTTTTATGGAATGGAACTTTAAATGTTACAGGTTGTTTTTTCTCATATTTTTTAATATTCTGATAAAACTCACATAAATATAAAGCCCGATTTGAGAATATGAAAATTATTTTGAAAAAAACTTAAGTTTCTCCCGTACAAAAACACAAACATTAATATTTTCTTTATATGGGGGCTATCCATCTCTTTGGCGCTATTCATTCTATTTTCATTTCTTCAATGCAATAGTAATAGAAAAGTTGTTCCCACAAAATTTTGATGGCTCTCACCATAATGGTTCTTTAGATATGCCATTAAGAATATTTTTTTTGTATGGTGGTACCACTCCCCCCACCTCTAACGAAAAATAAAATATCATATTTGAATTCAGGTAAACCTAAGAATTATTTTTTATGCTCTCCGTAGGAGTTAAACTTGTCGTTTTTAGGTAAGTGATGCCCTTCCTATTAGTCCCACACAATTTACGTTTTAGAATTTCCAGATGGATCGTTTATTGTCTGCTTCCTGACCATAGCTCGTCGTTTGAAATTGTTCTAGGCCAATTAATATACAGGATCGGCCTTAAGTACCTGTTTATAAAAACTTTTACGTTGTACGTTATGTGATGCTATGTTACACGTTTCGCATCCAAACAACAATGTGGATTTTACATTTGAGTTGAACAGATTTAGTTTTGTACGTCTTGATATGTACGATGAATTCCACACCGCCTTAAGTTGTCCGAATACTTACCTTGCTTTGTTTATGCGGCTTAGATGTCAGACTTAGAATCACTACTTTTGTCTAGTATGCTTTCCAGATAACAGAATAATTCTACCTCATCAAGCCATTGATTCTGCACTGACCGTCTTTGCTCATGATTAGAGTTTATTCTCATTGTTTTACTTTTGCCAATTTTAATTTTCAGGCCAGCGTGTGATGCAATTTCCTGCTCTACTGACAACTTAGTCTGCGTATCTAAAAGTTTGTGCCTTGTCGTTTCATGCAGAATTCGCAAAATAACTTTTGATTTTCTAGCAGAAACAACAATATAAAAAAAAAATACTGAAACCTGCAAATCTTGCTAGTATTACAAGGTTTTAATATATATAATTCCTGTTTTTAATTTGTTTTGTTTAATAAAAATAAGAATACAATCCGACATATAAGCCGCCTTGTGAAAGCCGCAGCTGCCGACCAACTATGGTGGTGTAGGGTATAAAAACGTTAAGACGAACATAAAATACCCTACAACTCTAAAACTGATGATGATAAAATTGTTGCAAATTTTATACCCTATAAAAGTTGTCGTGACATCATGACAAAAACAACTTTTTGTAGCCTTTATCGTCGAATAGCTCGCGTACCGTACCGTGTCGTATCGGTGACATTTAGCAGTATGTGTAAGACAGCAATACGAAACTGTTAAAAAAAAAATTTGCTTCCCTTTATCAAATTCCGAGGTTGAGTCATTTTTTGTCTAATTTTCTCGGACTATTACTTACATATTTTTATTTATTTATTTTTCTTTAAGTTGTGTATTTTTCGTAACTCTAAGAACTCCAGAGTTTGTCATTCCGAGTGTAACATATCAAAATATTTGTCTAAGGCCCCAGATAATATTAAAAATATAAAGAATACATGATCACCGAAAGAACCCCTGATAAACGAAGAAAAAGTTGATTTACAGACTGTAGGATCGCAGACAAAATAATACAAATTTTAAGAGAAAATGTCTACATATATGATTGGATTGTGACTCATTATTTAAGTTAACCTGTAATCTGAAGACGTACGAAGTCCAGCGAGTTCCTAACAGCAATGCTAGAAAAAATGTGAAGTCAAAAGAGATGACGCAATTACTGAGACAAAATTTTTTCATAAATATGAATGCTGCCTAAAGAGTGATAAAAAGTATATACTGTCGAACTTTTTACAGCATCCTGGTTAGGAATTCCATAACACAAATATTATAGGAAATGTATCAGATAAATATCGTATAAAAGAATCGAAATTTTCGAATAAACTTTTTGTGTGACAAGCCATTTGTACATGTGATGAAAAAGCTCTTAATTTCTAATCAAAAATATGCTTTAAAAATAGGGTTTTTTGCGCATAAAAAATGGTCTTAAAATCGGAAAATATGCCGTTAAAATTGAAAACTATTCTCTTAAAATATTTTTGATAGAAATTGATAAAAAAAATATTTTCCTTTTGCGAAACCTTCAAACCTAATACATTGAATGAAATGAAAATTTTTAAGATGAAAATTATTAAGAAATCGTATTTGAAAAACGTAAGTTTTAAAAATTTAATTTGTAGCACCTTAGTTATTTTGAGCTCAATTTTTGGTATGTTGATTAAAAAAATTGATGTGAGTTTATAGGAATATGCATAGTATATATACCAGTATATACCGAGTTTATACCTCAAATATCTTTTAGATTTATATTTTTTAAATAAACTTTTGATGCAATTATATTAACAACACTTGGAGGAGTAAAAAAACAAAAATTGAATATCTTAAATGGTTCCATATGATACTGAATTTAAAAAATCCAAAAAAAAGTGTGAAAATAACAAATTTTTATATTTCTTTTGGTTCCTGTAATCGGGGATTTTAACATATGTATTTAATTTCTCTAAAGTAAACTGCAAACTCTTGTAGAAATAGGCCAACTTGTGTTCGATCAATATGCGGTTTACCAGTGTTGAATTATTTTGTGGACAAGTGATAAAAAAAGTGATTAATATGTTAATTTCTGATGAATTGAGATCAAAAACAGGAAAAACAAAATGGCGAATCCAAAATGGGGAAAACAATTCTTTATATTTATGTCTTAATATATGGTCTTAATTTTTTTTAATTTCTAATACTATTGTTTACATAAAATGAGTTAATTTGAAAATGTTTTTTTTTTAGTACAAATACCTTTAAATTGTATAAAACTATTTATATGCTTGAACTTAAAAACGTTAAAAAGATCTTAATAGCAAAATATTATAAATTACACTTATTGACTAGCACATACAGTCCGCTATTTTGATTTTATTAAATTTACTTTATAACAACTTCACAGGTGTATAAGTCTTATATACATTTAGCCAAAAGTTAATTCTAACACTACGTTTTTCACACTTTGTTTTAGGGCTATATAAGTTAACAATAACATTAATTAAAAACAATAACAAACAAAAGTAAAGAACCTTTTTTTCATAAGCTAATAAAATAAGCATTAACAAAAATTCATGAACTCATTTAACTGTTTTAGGCTACATCAGCGTCTACAGCAAACAATACTTTTCAAAAATAATATCACACCACTTATTTAGATTTAGGTCAAGTAATTAAGTCATAAATAAAGTAAATTGTATATTTCAAGTTAGTTCATAATTTTAGTTTATAATTATAGTTCAAAATTTTTATTTCAATAAAATTGGTCGTTGACCAAATAAACAAAAAAAAAAAAAAAATATTCTTTTTTTTTAATAAGTTCTTAACTTATATAAAATATATTTTTTTATGGAAAAAACGGCCTATCTACAAGTGTTTGTTTAATTTTCAAATTAGTGTAGAATAAAAAATTGGTCAGTAATGTTTACATTCCATGAGATTTAAACTTTTTTACACATTTCGAATTGGAATCTTAAAATGTCTTATCAAATTTATGTTACTTAATAAAATCTGAAGAAAAAAATAGTTAAAGTTAGATTTTTAACCCTTTTCGGAAGTTGGAAGTTGAGCCTAAATGAGAGCATTATATCTTAAATTTAAAGACAGAACTAAAATAATAGAAATTAAATTCGTGATTATAATCAAAATATTTGAAATATCAAAAGCATTATATTTAAATAAAAAGTGCGATCTACTTAAAAAAAAGTTAAATTTTTTAGAGTTTTACTTGTCTACAAAGGTAATAAACTATTAGCACTTTCTAGACCTTTATTTAATAAACAGCACAGAATGGAACAAAATAATGTAATATAAAAACTTCTAACAAATTGTTTAAGCTTAAAGTATACCATTCGACTCACATTCAATTTCTAAGTCGGTTTAACGTATTTCTATATCAAATCTTTTACTTTTCATTGTCCTAGAAAATTAAGAACTAGATTTATTTTTTAAGAGTCCATAAATATGGTTTAAAATTTTAAATCATTAACAATTTGCATTTGATATTATTGTCATGAATAATATGGCAAGCAAATTTAAACATTTACAAGATTTAAAGTCGGTAACTTCGTCGTAATATCATTTTTTTATGATTAGGTTATTATTAATTTATGAAATTTTGTTAAATGTACAATACAAGAACAATTTTATAAAATTAAACCAAAAAATTATCAAATTATGAAATGTTTTATGTAGTTTCTTGTTGCATATTATAAAATATAAATAATTGATTTTCAAACAATTGTAAGTTGAAACTCTATAAAAAGTGTCTTTGAATGTTTTCATCACAATTGAATTGTTGATAGAAAAAGTGTTGCCAGTTTACCTTTTTTTAAGGCTAAATCTAGCCTTTTTAATTTGATTTTAGCCTAAAAATTTCTTTTTAGCTTCTAGCTCTTTTTCTAGCCTAAAATGTTAGCATTTAAATAACGAAGCAAATAGTTTCTTACCAGCTATTACTAATTTTATTTTTACATTTTGTTCACGCAAAAAAACTGAGATTATTCATATTTGAGAAAATTTTTCGCCTGCGGCGTTTCATTCTACAAACAAATAAAAACTTACCCAATTTTATGAACCTACTAAATCGACTATTATAATTATTTTTGAATATACTTCAATATACAGAAAAAAGTTTGTACATAAATATAAAAATTTACTTTCATTGATTTCAGTTCAAAATATTTAAGCATAATTTCTTAAGCATTAAAACTTTTTTTATATTTTTTCAAAAGAAGACTGAAACATTTGTTTAAATTTTTATTTACATATGTTTTCAATTTGTAAAAAATTTTTGAAATTTTCTTCAGAAATTTGGAAACAGAACAGAAGCGCTTTTTAACAAAATGATGTGCTGCGGAATGCAAGCGAAATTATGCAAATTTCTGAACATTATCTTTTACAGATTTTCCTTGGAATTTTGGCATTTTAGGGCGTTTGTTGTTATTATTTTCATGTATAAATATTTTCATTTACCATTTGCAATCAAATCTAATAATACTAAATCAAAGATTTAACAACGTTTTTGCAAAATTCCTAAAATTTTCATTAAATTAAATTGTGCATATAATAATATCTATGAACAAAATTTTATTTTTTACGAAAAAAGTTTGGGAAAAAAAGTCATGTTCGATTCATGATATTTATGAAAAAAAATTGTAAAATAAAAAAATTTTTTCTTTGTATACATAGAACTATTTATGAATATAATTAAAAAAATCGTATGAAAGCAAAAAATTAACTAAAAATTTAAAAATGCCTAATTAAAAAGGAATTATAGTTCTAAACTAACGACAAACCACTTCAAAAAATTAAGTAATTTTTTATATAAAATATAATTGAAATTTGTATGGGAAAGTTTTGGACGATTTTTTATTTGGTCACTGTGCTGGCAGACGTTCTAAGTTTTATAAATTTATTACAATTTCTTTAAAAAGTATCGAAAACTAATGCGAAAGATAAAAAAATTAGTTTTCAAATTAAAGAAATGTTAGGTTTTTTCTGGCTTTATTTTTTTAAGTATTTAGCTTTTTTTCGCATCTTCTGGCAACACTGATAAGAAATTTTCGTACAATTTTAATCAGCTTAAAATTAGTTTGCAAAAAATATTTTGCAATTTTTTTCGCATGAAATTTACTTTTTTACATTATTTATTTATAACTTGAATTATGAATACATTTACTTTTTTATTATTTTACAATTACAAAATTTATGGATGGTCCAGTTAACAGCGAAATATCACTTTTTTATCTCTTGACTTCTAAGATATTATACATTTAATATATCGTCAAATTTTTGCCAAAAATTTTATCTTTTACACTTTTAATTTCCGTTGAACAAAAGGGTTATCTGAACATTTTATAACACACATAAAATTATATTAAGAAAAGAAGGCTATTTACAATGACTTCGCGAATAATGGGGTTATAATATTTATTTTTATGTGTAGGATTTAGTAGACCTGTTATTAATAAATCGGGTTTTTGCAGATAGTCCTTTTTGAACATAAGTCCTTGATATACTTCTTTGATATTTAAATACAACATTGCCTTATAGGGTGAAAAATTTCCTTTCCGTTACTTATAATCTGTCATATTGGTTCTGCCATTCCGAATTCGGAAAATCCAAAAACAAATTCGTATTCAGTGACCACACATCTTCCAAATTCAATTATTTAAAATTCAAATTATAAAATCAATTTTTTACCGCCACATTTCCTATCCTTTTATTGCAGAATCGTAATCAGCGCCCCCCAAAAAACCCTATATTTGGTACAAATTTTTATGTAAGCCAAGTATTCTAACTATGTTCAAAATTCAAGAATCGTGGCCCACTTTGGATTGCATTATTTGCCCTTCGGAAAATTAAAGAACAAACGCGTGTTCAGAGACCACAAATTTGTCAAATGTGATTATTTAAAATGTCATCCAATAACAAACAAATTGTTTGGCGTATTGGACCCGCCATTTTTTAATTTATAATTCTTTATTACAGAATCGAAAACATTGTATATAATATATATTTTTCAAGTACATGAAGTATTTTAATTGTGGGCAAGTTCAGTGATCGTGGCCCACTTAGTTTCACCATATTTCTACCGGCTTTCGGAATTCGAAAAAACAAAACATACAGATTTGCTAAATGTGTTTATTTAAAATTTTGTAAAAAAATGACCGCCATATTCAACCCGCCATTTTGAGTGTATAATTTTTTACTAAAGAATCTAACCAGCATTCTCTAAATCCTCTATGTGATATTTTTTTACATAAACAAAGTATTCTAATTATGGCTAAAATTTTGAAATCGTGGCCTAGTGTGCGCTGTTAGGGAGCTAGATTTTAATTTTAGGCGTTGATTTGATTTTAACTATATGCCCTTCGCTTTTTCTCTCACCCGAACAATTTAACCCACCCTAATGCTTATTGAAAATTTTATTTTATTTTTTTTTTTATTTTTTTTTTTTTTTTTAATTTCCTCATATATAAGATTTTAATATAGTTGAAAAACTAAGTTCCTCTATAATATTGGCCTTAAATTTAGGGAGCTATTTATTTTGTTTTTGTAGTGCCTAAATTGTGTAGAGTAGATTGTGGAAATTACTGATAAAATAGCGATATTTATTTCTGATATTAAATGAAAAGATCTTATGCATTTTTTATTTAAAAAATACTTATCATTATAATTTTGAAACATTTTTCAAAATTATTTACACAACTTCAAAAATCAACTATTTACGCTTAATAATTGCCAAGGATGATTCAAAATTTTGTCCTTAAGATAATATGAAATCTTGTGATAAAACCTCAACTTCAATAGGTCGTAAAAATCTAAGAATATTGGCAAAAATTACGAAAAATCCTTTTAGAGCTAAGATGAGATTTAAATAAAGATTTGAAATGGTACATCATTATTATGAGTTGTTAAATAGTTAAAGGATAGTAGAAACCTTAGATAAAAGATATTATTATATAAAAACTAAAGCAATTGAAAGAGAAATTAGAAACAATCTGTTAGGAAAATTTAGCATCGCAATATTTTTTTGCAATATTTGCAAAATTTTCTGCGAAAATGTATGATCATTTGAAAAGTTATAATGTTCGTATTAATTCAGTATCTCCACAATCGTTTTTCTATAATATAATACGCGATTTCTAAATACTACCAGGCTACTTTATTATTAATTTTACTTTTGTTTTTAATTTTCTATGTAAATGAAATAAATATTTTTTTTTTGCAAATTTTTTTCTAAAATCGCTAGTTTTGCTGCAGAAAAACAATTATAGAACTAGTGGATTATACTTTTTATAATGCGAACATCACAGCCTTTCTAGATATCTTTCGCGCTTAAGAAATTGATATCTACAGGGAATTATTCAAATATTTTAAAGGATATCAAATTCTTATGACATATTTTCGCTAATTTCTCTTTCAAATTTTCCTATTTTCTTATAAGGGATTCTTTTTATTAAAATTACACGACTTTTTAACCTTCTTCATACTCTATTACAAATTTTAATGATGATGTACCATTTTAAATCTTCATTTAAATCTTATATTGGCTTCAAAAGGTTTCTTTTCATAATTTTTTGCAAATATATTTAGAATTTTGTAACTTATTAAAATAGAGAATATTTTCGGAACGAAAAACGGATAATAACTTTTCATTTAATATCAGAAATAATTACAGCAACTTTTTCAGAAATTACCACAATCTACTTTACACAGTATAGACTATAGTGTAAACTATACAGTGTAGACAATAGCGAAAAAATAGCATAAACTATACTGTTAACTATAATGTAAACTATCATGAACAATATAGTGTAATCTATAATGTGAACTATAGTGCAGACAATAGTGTAAACTGTAGTCTAGACTATAGTTTAAGCTATAGTAAAACTATACTGTAAACTATAGTGTAGAATTTTGACTACTGAATATTTTATTCATCTTATCATCTTAGATTACAGAATAACTAAAGTACTCTTAAAATTGTATTCAATATTGCCACAGAATTATTTGTTCCTACAACATCAAAACAATTTCTTTTTTTTTATACTTTATAACAATATTTGCATTCATTTTTAAAGTAAAAAAAAAGTAAAAAGGTATAAATATATGTATATGACTGTATTTTTTTTTTTTTTTTTTAATCAATTGTCATAGTGAAAAAATAGTGTAGCGTTAATTTTCAGTCTAACAAAATTAATTTTTAGCCTCCTCCCTCGTACAAGAGTAAATAAATTTGTAATATTATGTGAGTCTTAATATATGTGAATGATTATGCGATTATTGTTCAAATAAGTTATTCTTCCTTTTGTTTTTATTCTAAAAAAAAAAAAAAAAAAAAAAAAATAAAAAAAAAATAGAAATATTTCATCCGTTGTCAGCGCTGATACTGAAAACTTTATCTTTACTTGTAATATTCGCATTAAAGTGAAAATATCTCGGTAGGTCTTCTTTAAGATAGTTTAATTACGAAAAATTTTACCAACTTTAATATCAACTAGGGTATTCATTTTACTCGACTTTGTCATTATTCGTTTAATCAAATAACACAGTTTAGATTCTTCTCTCAATAAGACTAGTCGCTTTCGTTATGTCGGAAAAAATAATTTGTTCCAAATGTTACAAGAATATTCAAAAAAACACTGTTATTATTTGTGAAATTTCCAAATGCAAGTTTCATAAAATATGTGCAAAAATAGAAGATGATACTGCATTTAAAACTCTTGTTAATTTTGAAAATATTGTTTTTAATTGCGATAATTGTTTAGAAATAAATATTACAAAAAATATAATTCCACAAATAATAATGTTTATAAACAAAATTTTCTTCGATTCGAAAAAGAATTTAATTTTCTCAATAAATTTGTATACAATCAGTATATTATGAATCTCAATAACGACTTAAAGTACAATCCAAAACGATTTTGGACTTTTATAAATTCTAAAAGAAATTCTTCTTACATCCCTTTATGTATGAACTATAATAACTTAACTTCAAATAATCTAATTGATTCACTGAACTTGTTCGCATTCTATTTTAAATCCAATTTTAATGATGAAAATTTGCAGTATGATAATTTTGATTTAAATGAAATAAACACCATTATGGATTTCGGTAATTTGTTACTCTCTGAAGAAGATGTTGCAGAAGGTATTGTTAGGCTTTGTAATTAATTTAAGGGTGATAATGATGGTTTACCAGCTTTTTTAATAAAGAAATGTTCTTCTTCATTATGTCTACCATTGAAAATTATTTTTAATAAATCTTTAAGCAATGGCTATTTTATTAAAAAGTGAAAATTTACTACAATTTTGCCTATTTATAAATCTGGTGATAAAAATAACGTCATTAATTATAGACCAATTTCCAAGTTAACAAATATTTCAAAAATTCTTGAACATATTGTTTATCATAAGCTTTTCTTTAATGTAAAAAGGCATATTTCTTTATCTCAACATGGATTTATGACTGGAAGATCAACCTGTACTAATTTGGCTGTTTTTACCAAGTATTGTGTTGATAGTTTTGAAGATCGATTGCAGATTGATGCGATTTACACGGACTTTGCTAAGGCATTTGACCGAGTACCACATGAAATTTTATTATTAAAATTATATAAATTGGGCGTTCATTCCCGAATGATATCTTGGTTTCGCTTTTATTTGTCGGATAGACAAACCGTGGTTTCTCTTGATGGTGTTTGTTCCACATCATTTATTCCTACTTCTGGCATTTCCCAAGGTAGTGTTTTGGGTCCACTTTTATTTAATATATTTATTAATGACATTGACCTATGTTTCAGAAAGTCTCATTATTTATTGTATGCTGATGATTTAAAAATTTTTAAAACAATTTCTAATGCCAATGACGTTTTTAATCTCCAGGAGGATTTATATAGGGTGAGTTCCTGGTCAGTGCGTAATGGTTTACATTTTAATTTAAACAAATGTTTTCTATGACTTATCATAGATATAGAATACAACAACACTGTTATATCTCGATATAGAATACATTAACATTTACTTTCATCCGTGGATGAAATTTTAAATTTAGGGGTATTATTTGATAAAAAATTATCATTTAACAAACACTTAAATTATATTATACCTAAAGCTTATTCAATGTTAAGTTTTTATGCCGTAATTCTAATAATTTTGATCATTACACAAAAAAAGTTCTATATACAACCTTTGTGAGATTTAGATTAGAATATGCTTCATTTATCTGGAGCAATTGTACTCAATTACACACAAATAGAATTGAAAAAATTAAAGTAAAATTTATAAAGTTTGCTCTTTCATTTTTAAACTTTTCATTTGTAAACCCTCAAATTTCGATTCCTGCATACTCTGATAAATGTGCCTTGATTTCTATGAAAACTTTAGAAACAAGACGTAAAATTTCTTCTGTATATTTCCTATATGCTATAATTCGTGGATTAATTGATTGTGCTGATTTGCTTCATACCATAAAACTATATGTACCTCCTAGGCCTCTAAGGCAAAATAATTATATCTTTTATATAGATATTCATAGAACAACATATGCATTGAATGAACCTCTAATAAAAGCTATGAGATTATTCAATAAATATTCTAATGAATTAGACTTAAGTATAACAAATCTTGAATTTAAAAGTTTGTTAAACAGTTTGTTTAAATAATTAATTTTATTATGTATATTAAATTATCATTGAAGTCTGTAAGGATAATATTGTATCAAAAAAATCTGATTTTAAGATTGTGTTAGTCAATTTTTTTTTATATATATATGTATGTATTAGTACTGAAACCACTTTCACCACACATCATAATCACACATATTTGCTCAATATAGTATTCAAAAATTATTAAATATATATAGAATTACAGTTGCATATTTTCATAACTTTTCATCTTTTGAAGCGGATTACATCCACAAATATAAATTTATTTACATTTTTGGCTTTTTGTTGATGAATATGAAAACAATTTAAAATTACTTTAAATTCTATTTTATTTTTAGTACTAAAAGTAGCAATTTTGTTCATTCAATTTAAATTTGAACATAGAAAAAAAGGAATGTCAAAAATTTGTTTTCCGATTTGTGGGAAATATTCGTGTTACGGGAGTTAAAATTCAATGAATATGCGTTAAAAAGATAATAAAAACATTGTGTGCTAGTGAAAAAATCTGTCGCGAGTGTAATTTTCCTTAAATTTTAAAAGGAAAATTTTTTTATTCTGTGTTGTTTTTCTCTCTTATAAGTGCGTTGAATTCACATACAACTTGTATGTGGGGAGGAAGAAATGTTGTTGTAGAAAAGTGCGCCAGTTTCGTTTCTTTATGTTTTTATTTAATATCCTCCAATTTTTTTCTTACGAAAAATTTAATATGAAAATAAATATTTTACTTTATAATTTTTTAAAGTTACGTTAATATATTTTTTTTTTCTGATTTCTGTGATTGAAAAATTACCCTTAACTCCGCGTTGTAATTTAGGCATATATTCGGTTCTTTTTACCAAATTAAATTTTTATAATATAATTCCAAATTTTCACTAAATGTTTTTTAATATAATTCCAAATTGTGTATCACCTTTAAATTCTAAGCATTTTTTAAAAAAATTTTGCAGCAGTTGTTTTCAAGCAAAATTTTATAAAAAACTAAAATTGAAACATCTATAAAACTAGTTAAGAAAGGAAATATTCGAAGGAATTCGGCGTAACTCACTCGAATAAATTTTTACTCGAAATTCTTGATCTTAATTTAATCGAACAATTATTTCATTTTAATTTGCCGATTAAATCGAGTGAGTACCCTAATATCAACTTAAGAAAAGTTATTTTTTATTTTTTTTTTTGACAATACTTGTGTAATAATAAAAGAATGAAATCAAAAAAAAAAAAAAAAACTCAAGCAAACAACGTGACACTTGCATAAATTTTATGGGTCATGATGTTACTTCAGTATTTGTATTTTCCTTCTTTTTGTTCATTTTTTCTTTCATTTATATCTTAAGAATGCTCTTGTCCAGTGTTGCCAGGAAGTGAGAAAAAAAGATGTTAAAATGAACTTTAAAAAAGGACCAAAAAGGTTAAATGCCTCAAAAAATAAGGCTAGAAAAAAGCTATTTTTTTTAATTTGAAAAAAATATATGTATATATATTTTCTCGTTATCATTAGTTTTTCATATTTTTTAAATTTATTGTAATAAATTTATAAATAAACCATAAAACGGCTGCTAGGAAAAGAACGCAATAAGAAATCACCCAAAAAATTTCAATAAATATTTGGGTTATATTTCATATAAAAAATTATTCAATATTTTCAATTGTTTTTTCCTCATTTCCATTTCGATTAAGCATTTTCAAATTTGTGTGCGATTAGAAAATAATTATAATAACGGTCCATAAAATTGGTTAAGTAATTTTTGATTTGGGAAATGAAGCGCGCAGGCGAAATTTTTTATCAAATGTAAATAATTAAGACTTTTTGTGCGAATAAATATACAAAAGTGCTTAAATGGATGATTCTGTAAAGATAAAATTAGTACTAACAAATAAGAAATTATTTTCTTCGTTGCTGAAATACTAACATTTTAGCCTTTTTAATGCAATTTTAATAATCAAAAAAAAAAAAAAAAAAAGCTAGAAAAAGGATTTGAAGCTAAAACGAAAATTTTGAGTCTAAAAGCAGAATAAAAAGACTAGATTTAGCCTTAAAAAGGCTAAAGTGGCAACACTGCTCTTGTCTAATGTTTAAGGACATTTGTGTGTTTAAATCTGTCTGTATGTAACATAAAGAAAGAGAAACGATACAATTTTCTTTTAGCTTTTACTTTTATTTGTGTGAGAGGGTGTGTAATCGTATGCGAAGTAAGGGAGTAGTACTCCATTTTTTGGTAATTTTACAGTGCCTACTACAATTAAAGAATCATTTACATAAGGCTAGAAAAAAGCAAAAAGTGAGATAAACACTCATTGAAACAAATTAAACTATAGCTTAATTAATAAAAACAGTTGAATTATATTATTATTATTATTATTATTATTATTATTATTATCATCATTATTTTTTATCTTTTCATATCAAACTGATTATACTTTTTTTCAACTCCAAACTGCAATAATAATCAATTAAAACTAGTTTACAAATATTTAGGTTTTGCATTTTTTATATGACAATAATTTTTTGCAGACTGATATATAAATAAGTGTTTCACAAATTATATACATCACTGTAATTGTACATGAACATATACATCTCAGATAAAATTAAATTTTACGTCATTTTCTTCATCAACTTGTTTTGCTTTTTTGTTTAAAGCAAAACTATCTCTCATAAGTAAAAAAAACATAAAATAATGTATTTTAAAATTTGCAAAATGATTGCGGAAAATTTTATACTCTGTTTTGATTTTATTAGTTTGATATTTGATATAAAAGAAATTTAAGATGTAAGTACACGAATGCGTACATGTGTTTATAAAATAATACTCTGGAACATATTTCACTTTATATCTTTATTTTATTTTATTCGTTTGTACACATAAAAAAACAATTGTTTCATTAAATTACCAGATTCGTCAATACAATTTTATTTTTAATTGAAAAGGCTCCAACAGCCGTTTTGTAAACTTAAATATAATGTTTGTTACTTAAAATTGTTAACAGTTAACAATTTATTTCAACAACGAATTCGTAATATTAAATAAAAATCTAGTTACCAAACAACGAACTATATTTAACATCAGGACGCGTATAAGGGCGTATAAACCTACTTTTTCTTAAAGTGTTACTTTAAAGAAATGATTTTATGGATTTTTTATTTTTTATACCAATTTTTTCTTGAAGTTTTAGTTATTTAATATAATTTTACAATATGAAAAATTTGTGTCATAATTACTCATATTGCACAAATATTTATTATCTTGTGAGTTTTAATGCATCAAAGTAGAACAAGTAAAAGGGGATAATTTAAATAATATAATAAGATAATCTTTTGAAGTAATTTTGTTAATAATTTGGTACACTTTTTAATATTCAATAGGACCTATCGTCAATGGTAGATCGGTTATTATAAGATTTGATGTTGTAAGTTATATTTCTGTAAAACATCTATATATGTAATAATATCATGATATTACCAACAAAATTATATGTAATATATGACTGATTCCGAAAGTAGGTTTTATATGGGAGCTATGGTCAATTATAAATTATTATTTATAATAGACCATAATTTTAATAAAACTTTGCACTAGGTTTTGTACCCATATAAAACTTATTCGCATCTAATATTATTGTTATGCTAGTAATTATATTGAACTTATGCACTTTGAAGTGATTTTGGGAAAATGGGCTTATATCAAAGCCTATCTTCATGAAATTTGGCACAGTGATTATGCATATACACAGCTTACTTGATTCGAGTTTTAATAAAATCATGATAGTATATAAAGCATATGTAAACATTTGCAAAATTTTGCATGTTCTAAATCGAAGTTTTTAATGACACTTTCCATACAGATAGATATTTAATAAATCTTACCAAATATTAAAAAAAGGTAAGAAAATGATTAAGTTTGATAGTTTTATAAAGTTTTTATCGTCTCTCATAAATTTGTTTATGGTATATACACCCTTATACTTGACCTTGCTTCATATGTTGAAAATTATTTTTGGAGCATTATTTTTCAAAAATTAAAAAAATGGAAACAAGTGTTAGTTTAAAAGACATTACAAAATATTACAAAATTAAAATGAAATTGAACTGTATGGTTTTACTTGTGATCAATGATTTATTTCCAAATAATGTTACTGGAATATTTACAATAAATTACTCTTAGATTATCTTATTTCTACCCAAGAATTTCCAAATACCAAAGACTCACCCAAATTAAAAAAATTTGTTCTCGAATATAACCTTAAAATAAATTAAAAAATAAATTCTATATTACGAGTACTACTTACCTTTCTTGAAGAAACACTCAAAAAATAAATTGAGTTATCCGTACTTAAATCAATCCGGAACGGTGTCAAATGTACGGTAAGTACGGATTTTTTTCAACCAAGTGCGAAACAATTGATGTAAGAATTTGGGAATTCTTAATTCCAGCTCTATTTAAGCCAACTTTGGATTGAATTAATCTAAAAATTTTCTTGTTTTTAGAAATCTCAGCTTGCTTTATGCTAAAGTCGATACTTAAATTGAGCATAAAAAGGATTGATTTAAGAACAATCGAATCACAATTAATCATAAATTCATTTGAGAAAAATAGAACTCAAAACTTATTTTAAGCTCGAATTGATCCATAAAGCGCTTGTTTCTATAATTCTAATGCTCACTTTATATCAAACCAGAATTAGTATATAGGTTTTTACAAATTTATTATTTATTAAATATTCATTATTAAAACCTAAAGCTGTCAATTCGGTTGTAAAAATATTTAATATTTTTAAATTTTTGACACATGTTTTATTTTTCAACATGAACTTTTAATTAAAAATTTAACGGCTGAAGTAGACAATGTAATAAAAGATATTATTAATACTTTTGCCTACGAACCAACTAATACTTTTTAATTACTTCATAACTTTTTATTTTTTTATGTATGTAAGCAAGTGTTTTGCGTTTATATTATTACAGGTATTATATGTATTAAATATTATTTTGGAGAAGTAATTTATACCACCTCATCAAAGCAGTATTTTGCAAAAAATTTACTTTTTTTCTTTATTTTGGCATCTTTTTAAATGATCCTACATTAAAATAAATCATAAAATTATTTGCCAACATTTTTCATTTTATAAACATGTTTTATGTTTTCTTTATTATTTTTCTTTTTGATATTTTTAAGTAATGACTAAAACATTAAACTAGAATGAAAATGACTGACATTGATTCTAATGAATGGGTGCATTTTTTCCTTTGATATATCAAAACAAATTACAATGTAATGAATATTGAAAGTTTTGGTTTCATTTTTATTTGCTTAAAAATAGCATTTTAGAAAGTGGCTGTACTCAAGCACAACACTATTGGGTAGTGTTAGCTGATAAGTAATTGACATTTTCAAATGGAATTGATAATATGAGGGTCCATTTAAACTCGTAGAAACGTGTCATGTTAGAGCAGAATAACAGAAAGAAATTTAGTACTGTCAAATACTAAAATTTTTTTTATTCACCTTTTTACAAGCTATTGAAAATCTGTGGACTTTTGACAAAACACCTTAAGTCGAGATAGTGCGACTTGAAGATTTTTTAATTATAAAATGTTCATTTTAAAATTGTTTACGCTAATCGGCTTCTCTATTTAACAGTTCTTTAGCTTTCCTGAAAACTTTAGAACTCGAATTAAATTGTTTTATCAAAAGTACATAGAATTATATACACTCAACCAAAAATGAGTTGAAAATATCGTAAGAAGGTGTGTAGAATTGAATAAAAGTAGATTAGATATCAACTAACAACGTCATTAGTCAATTCAACATAAATTTTAGTTAATTTTTCGTAAACTAATTGAATTGACGAAAAACCGCCAATATGGCTAATTTAATTAGTTAATTAAAAAGTGCTTGGTTTGAAATTTTTTTGTAAAATTGAAAAAATATTATTCAAATTAATAAATTTTTTCTTCATATTGAAGAACTTTTATTCAGTTTAACTACACTGTTTTATTTAATTCTACTTAATGTTGGTTGAATTGAATAAACAATTTATTCAAATTAATTATTTTTTATTTAATTTGAAAAACGTTTTTTGATTTTAACTATTATTTTATTTACTTTGATAAAATTTTGTCAATTTTAAAATGCCTTCTAAACCCCGATAGAAAAATACGTTTATATATTATTGCATTTTTTTTTTTATTCAACTCATGCAAATTATAGCTTTGTTTATAAGCATATATTGTTGTATAAAATTCTTTAGAGAATAATATAATAATATATAAATGACTATTTACCCAGCAAAAACTTTGCTTTCCTGGTAAGCTAGCAGGTATAATTGGAAACAAAAATAAACTATTTATTTTTTGCCTGAATAACTAGTTATTTTTGTTCGACTTGTCCACAAATTCATGTAGTTATTTTTTGACTCTAGGAGTACTCAAAAATATGTACCTAAACAAAAACAAAAATAAAAAAAAAATTTTGCCGTCAGTGAGACACGAACTTGGACACACACTAACCATTCGTTTTTACTGACTAACGTCTTACTCAGTACACCATCTCACACATAGCATCCTAATCGACAAAAACTTTATTTAGTTTAAAATATCTATTTAGACATTTTGTTATAAAAAACTGACAGCTTCAGAATGGGGTTGAACCAGCAACCTTCTGGTTGTTAATCCGGCGCTCTAGCCAACTCATCCACGTGATTGCAGTATTACTGTGCTATTATACTATTGAGTACTTATTAATGTAATACAGAGTAGGCAAATAATAATGACGCCTCATTACCAAGAAACTACTTTAATAATTAGTTGTTATTACCGAAAACCAAAAAGTTTTTGCTGGGTAGTATCATCAAAAATAAAACGAATAAGATATATTAAAAACTTTAATAATATATTTTGTATAAAAAAAAAGTTTTATATTAGAAATAAGGGTATTTAAATTTACATAAAACAATAAGCAATTCTTATTGCAAAAGAAATAATTTTATTTAGATTAATATTTGCATAAAAAAATAAGATAAAAATATCTAAATAATTAGAATAAAATACTAGAAAAGGGTATATTTTAATTAAACTTTGTTTAAACATCTAGTAAGCTTACGTAGGGGAGGTTTCGTTTGTATGCGATTATATGATAAAGGCAGTACTACGATGTGAATAAGGTAAATTAAACCAAAGCAACGACCCTCTGAAGTATTTTAAAAGAAAAATTATTTAAAAAATAAAAAATTCTGTTATTTCATAATTAGTAGTTAGATATTTTGTAACAAAAGTTTATTTTATATTAGATTATTTTTAACGAAAATGCTTCATAATTCGTATAGAAATAACCAATATTTAGGTAACGATATCAATCTATGAACATGAAAAACATTCACTTGTTTAAAATTTCATTCTATTCCTGCCAGAAATTTAGTTTGAAAAATTTTAACAATATTTAACAATTTACACTTATTTTTCACAATTAATTTAATATTCTAATATTTTTAAATACTGATTTTTTAAGCACAAACACTTGCACACGCTTAATTATTAGTCGCCAATAAAAAAATCTTCAATTTTACATGCCTTTAATCAAACTAACTAAATCTTTTATTCATATTGAAGAATTTTTATTATATTTAACTATTCTATTTTATTTAATTCTATAAAAATCGCTTCCATACATATCTCTTATAAAAAATAAATAAATAATAAAATTACAAGATATATTTATTTGCACATATATTTTTTAAATATTATCAAAAACTGTAACTGTAATTGTTAAGTAATCTCAACATAAATTAAATCTTAAAAACATGTGCCAACTGATTTTGAAGAGTTTTCTTCAATTTTACATGACATTAATCAATTTTAAGATATTTATTCAAATTGAGAATTTTATTTAATTTGAATAAAATAAATTAGTTAATTTCTTCAAATGTATGTATCTTCAGTCAATTTAAGTATTCTTAGTCAGGTTGAAGAATTTTATTCAAATTGACTAAAATATACTAGTTAATCTTAAAATTTACAAAACACAAAAAATAGTTGTTAAATTAAGAGACAATTTATTAAAATTAAATTTATTTAAGAATATTAAATAAATAAAATTGTGTGTTGTTTTACTTACCAATTTAACATAATGTTCGCTGATTTAACAGATTTTTCATTATTCTCTTAACGAAATTTTATTTAAATCTACATATTAAAAAAAGAATTATTTTTAACAACATTTTTAGTTGATTTGATATCGATTTGAAGAAAAAATCTGTTAATTTAAATATCTTTTTTAGTTAAAATACTAAGAAAATTTTTCACCAATATTACCAACGAGATTTGGTTCAGTGTAGTACTTTAAAGTTATTATATAAAAAGGAGCAAACATTTTCATGCCTTTATTTATTTATTTATATATTTTTTTAACAGATCATGAAAGATTACATTTTTAATCCCTTACTTTTTCGAAATAATTAATTTTTCATTCAATGTTAAAAATTTTGCAAAAGTCATCCGTATTTTCGTTGAACAACATCAAATATAATGTTTTATTAGGATTCTCATTCTTTATTTTCTACTATTATAAGCTTGCACGTGGTATAATATATTACGTTTATACACACGATTATAGAAAATAAAAATAACTTACAAATAAATAACTCACTGTTTATACACAAATTGCATAAAAATTTATTTCCTTAGTTGTCGAACCGGATGGGAAAAATACAATTATTATGATAGAAAATTCTATGAAGGTAAAAGGAAGTGGCAATGCCGTAGGCTTTATTTGCAATTAGTTTTACTAATCACAATTAGTTTTCGTGAGTTACTTACTGACTTGCAAATAAAATATTAAGTCACCGTTCATACGATTCCCAATTCCCAATATTTTTAATTACGAGTAAGAGATGTGTAGAAACGTAGTAATATACCTCTATTATCCCATCTCCCCACAAACTTCGATAATGACATTGCCTTCGAACATTTTTCTGACATCTGACTATCGTTCTCGGTCAGAAAATGAGTAGACCTGTCACTCAGTTTGTGGCAGCAAATGTTTCGATATCGAAGGTTCAGTTGTGGTATTAATATTGAACTTTCTACAATATCAATGTCGAAAAAATGGCTGAATTTGTAACTAACATTATAAGATTTAAAGCGCAGTATATTACAACCGATCGCTATGTACTATGATTCAATTATATTCTCTTTGTTTTAATCTCTTGCATAAACAAACAAAAAATGCGTTCATTTTTAATTAAATTAACAAATGCTAGCGAAATTGAAAGTAACAGGTAATTATTCAAAGCATTTAGTTTCGATATTTTATTACAAAAAGTTTAGTATTTCGATACCGATATTTTTATTTGTTTCGAAATTTTGCGTTTTTAGCGAACATTCACTAATTTCGATTCTCAGGTCAAGTGGGAACTGATGTTACTAGAAAGTAATTGTGTTGATTTTTAGTTTGCTACTCAGAGCTATTGTTTGAACTTCGAAATTGAAATCAAGGTGAACATAATTATTTTATGAACTATTAAGATTTAATTAAAGAATTAAAAAATCGTGTTAAAAATTCTGTGTGATAACTATTTCTCGACTTACAGTAGGGCCTTTAACATACAAAAATTTTATTTTTACTATTAAATATTGTAAGTACGGTTTTTAATTTCCCCACTTTTTCAACTCCCCGCAATCAGGATTTTATTTAAAGCATTACCGGGAATTACCAGGTTTTCGGGAAAAATAGAATATTATTTAAAAGGCATGAAAACTAAATAAATAAAACTATATTTTAGATATAATTTACACGCAAATATAACTATCTACCTTAAAAAAAAAAGAAAAAAAAACATCTTTTTGGAGATGACTTTTTGTTATAATATTACACTAAAAGGTACTGGAAATAGTATTCATAAAAACAAATTTTAAATTCATTTTAGAGATAAAAGTTTTATGAAACATTTGTTTTATATGGCATTTAAAAATGAAAAACTTTTTTTTTTTTTGAATGTGGGTGTTAAAATGTTCAAAATGCTTTTCTGGAAATTCATTGTTATATCAAGTATATTTAAGTATCATGTAATTGAGCATCTATAATTAAAACTTAGAGAAAAAATCCTGGATAACGTTTTTATGAACTCATAAATTAGCAATATGTCTTTGGGAATAAATTTTTTTAAATTTCTTAGTCTTAAATATATAAAAACTAATGCGTAAAGATTGTTGAAGGTGAAAGATCAAAATAAAAAATCGTTGTCTTACAAAACTGTATCGTGATACATTCGTCTAACATTGGCGAGATTTTCTTGAGAATTTCAAATATTTAAGTAGTTTTATAATTTCAATATTTCTTAACTCGGAAATTTTTTATTCTAGTACATATTTTCATAAACCCTTTAGATGCAAAGGAATGTAATCATCTAACCATATATTTGTTTCATCAATCAACGTTTTGGTAGAATTTTTTGTTAAAAAAAAGAAGTCGTCCGGGGAATTGTCGGAAAAAAGCCCTAATTGTAAGTCATAATTAGAATTCACTGTTAATCATAAAATAAACACTTTTTTTAATATAATAGAAAAGTAAATTCCAACATAATGTTTTATATGCCTTTTACACCAATCACAAACTAGTAGTTTTTGGTCTCATTTGGTTTTTGATTGAAAAACTACAAACAATTTTCTAGCTTTTCCATACAAATCAAAAAACATTTTCAACTATTTTTTATGAAAAACTACATAAAAACTGCTAAAATAATTATTTATAAAACTTCCTTTTCAACTGATTTTACAACAGTGAGCTTTTATAGAGAAAAATAAACATTTTGTTATTTTTTGAATAATTTCATTTGTTTCATAAATTTTTTACATAAATTATGCATAAAATGTTGTTAGCCAACATTTTGAAAACCAATCAAAGACAAATACAGAACAGAAAACTAGAATGTGCTACTTTTTCTGTTCTTTTTAGATTTCTCTAAATAAACATTGCTAAAATTTATTTTTTTAATTTTTGATGTTATTTGTTGATTGATTAAGTTAACAAACCATCGTTATACATTTCAGAATCTTCGCTTATTTCCACATCACTTGAATCAGTAAAATAATTTTTGAAATAAATAATAAATGAAAAATTCTCAAAAATAAAGCATTTGCGTATACTTTTGTTTCACTTTTTGTTGAATATTAAAAAAAAATAAAAATTCTGTTTTCTCCAAATAATACTAACCCGAAATTTATTAAAATTTGATTTACATATTTTTACATCCTAACGAAATTTTCAATCATTTTCAAAAGGTTTTTCCAACTAAATAAAATTTTTCACACTTATAATTCTGAAAAGGCATAATAATTAAAACAAAATTCTTTTTGAAAAATTATTCCATTAATCGTTAAAAATTTAGCAAATAATTTTAAATTTAAAAATTTTGTTCGTTCGAAAATAATAAAGAATTTGTTCTTCAAATAATCGAATAATTTCTGTTCGAATGACAACCCTAATATTTAACTTAGTTTTTTTTTTTAATGGACTTCTTTGTAGAATAATGTTGTTTGATAGAATATTTGGTTAATAGGTAATACTATTTAACTGGTAAAAACAAATGAAAGCATTTACAAATTTACTCTCTGATATTGCAAATAAGGACTTTCTCTTTTGATCCTGTTTGGGTGGTTTTGGACAACTTCGGTAAATTCGTCGAACTTATCTACTATGTATAGCACATGCGATATGAATTACGTAAAATTATTTTCAATACAATTATTGCTACCACTTTGTTGACTTGTGTTAAGAATTTCTAGAAAACTATTTTTAATCGCTGATAGAGAACTTAAGATAAATTTGCACTTTTTAATATTCTTAAAACTGATCAATGCAAATCGTTTTAGTAAATCTAATGGAACAAAGACACAAACAATAAAAGGGTTTTAAAAACAATATTTAATAAAATTAAAAATAATTCCTTCTTTCTCAAAATAAGTTAATTTTATGGGAAATTATTTTTACAAAACATATTACTTAGTTAAAAAACCGAAACTAAAACACCGGTGTGTACTGGTATTGAGGGGAACGGTATTTGATACAGTTTTTTTTTACGTTAACGGTATCAGTTACGATAACCCGTAACTATTTTAAACGATATTTAATCGGTATCGATATTTATAACGGTATCGGTTTCCAACGTTGCTTAAAAGTTATTATAAAGTTAAAAATTGCTCTTTTTAATCTTTTATCGTAAAGTCAGTGTTACTACGATTAAAATAAGCTAAATATTCATTAAAAAATCAGTACGTTATGGAAAAAAGCTAAAAACAGATTCTTGTTTAGTACGCCAAATTCCATCTGGTCCACCTATTTTTGTTTAAATGAGGATTACTTTGCCGAACAGTGTCAATAAAACAAAAAACTCAATTTAAACTAAACCTTGACAATCTTCATAGATAATTAAATCAGATTTTATTGAACATATGTATCTCCACCGGGGAAATCAACATAAAATATTGTAACTAAACGTTCTCGAGGAACAATTAGTGTCTACCATACTAGTATTTATTTATACATCGTATTGAATACTTAGTTGAATAAAAAATGTTCACTGAACATTTTTATGAACTGTAAATCTAATGAAATTTTGTGACAAAAAACATCAAATATTTCTATATAAATTGATGTTCGTATTTTGTTTACATGTACAGTTTGTCAAGTTATTGTTTTTATAATGAACAAAAAATTATTTCAGCTTTATTTTACAAAATTCGTAAACATTTTATAACATTGCAACCTTTTTTTACATTTTGTTCCATGTATATTTCTTTAACGGGTTTTACCAAAAAATTTTTTATGATTGTAGTTACGAAAAAAAAAACAACAAAAACTACACATACTACACATAATCTGCCTGTCAAGAATTTGGAACTTTTGAATGTATTTATCGCCACCAAGCTTCAGTGTGATGCTTATAATCACGTAATATAAAAATATGCGTTCTATTCTATAATACATATCACCAGTGATTCACAAATTATATATGAATGTATTCCTTATTAAGGCAAATGGTAAGTAATAATAGCTCTAAGAATGACGAAACTTTGGAGCTTAAATCTAGTGAGTACAATGTGGAAAAGTTAAAGAAATTTCACAAATAACCATCAGGTCTTTTGTTAAAGGACTCTAGAAAGAGTATGTCATTTTTGTCTTTCAAGAACAATAAGAAAAACACTGAGCGATACAAATACATGTTGAAAGCTATGGGAAAAGAATCTTTCTTATTAGGGCAAAATGTTGAAAAATGATCGTTATTCGCTATGATTCGTACTGATATGTCTAAAAATTAATAGCCCTAATTTATAATTTGTAGGAATGCTAAAATTATGTTGTAGTATAATTGAATCCAGGCAGTATGGCGGAAACCTTCAAAAGCTTTTAGAATTAAAAAAGTGATGTTCATACTTTCATGTTTAAAAGATATTATTAAATGCAGATACATACAAACATATGAATTTTGTTCAAATTGGTTGGAAATTCTATATTCTTTATGAAATAATAATAAATCTGAGCTTATAAAGGACAACAAGCCAAAATTCAAATTATATTGACTCCAAGCACATAGCGACAAAGAGTGATAATGTCGCTATTGTTGAATTGTAAAAAGGACTGGATATAAGATAACAGCGTCCATACTTGAATACCACATTAAATTTGTGTCCATATGTGAAGAAGTAAGTGGCTAAAAGATATTACATGACCATAACGAACTAAAACAGCGTACTATTGGTGGAATATACTAAATTCCAATTAGCTATGGCATTAATTAAATAATTTATTTGATGAAAAAGGTTCCTCAAACAATTATACATACCAGCTGTTGCCATATTAAATTTTAAGTCCCGAAATTATAAAATAGGTAAAGAAATATTTTATAAATGTAAAAAGAATTTCTTGACACCTACACTTTTGAATTTGTTTAGTTTTTACTCTATTTTTAACAGTTTAAATCTTTAAATATTATTTTTCTTTGTGTTATATTTTAGTAAATATATTAGTTAACTTATTCGTGTTAAAAAATATTACATTAACTGAAAATTATATAGTTTTTAAAGACAAACTATGAAAAAATGTTTTCTTTCAATGTAAAGACATACTGTATTTAATGTATGTAAGCATATATATAGAAGGATGTAAATATTTAACAAAGAAATAAGAATAAGTGTAACATACAATATAGTAGGAGCTATTCCAAATTGACAAGTTAATACCTGAACTTGACATTAATGTACTAACGTGTACATATAGGAAACCAAGAGTATTAACTTTTTTTCTTTTGTATAAAACTAGCCAAAAGTAAGCTCGGTAGCTTTTAGGTTATTTATTTATTAAGAAAATCCGAAAAAGCAACATTCCCTATATCATGAGTTTCATGTTTCTAAGTTCAATATAAGTGAAAATTAATAAAAAAAATCCTCATACGAATGAAAAAGTATCATACAGTCCCCCTTGTTATAGTCTCACACACTCAGAGCCAAATATTTTATTTAATGTTTGTAGATTAATTACAAAGAAATGTAAAACTTATTATAAGAAAAAGAAAGTACCACAAATTCATATTTTGTGAACTCTTACTCATTGTGTATGTTTAATTTCATGTTTCTTTGATAATTATCACAATAAAATCCATGATTCTGCGTTAATTACTACAATGACAAATGAAAATCAAAAAGTATCATTAGAGGAACGAAAAGGTACCACAAAAATCCCTCTATTGGATTCTCACTCACTTAGAACCGCATATTTTCAAGTTTATGTTTATATGTTTAATATTTAAAAAATCAAGAAGTACTATTAGAAGAACAAAAAAGTCACCCCTTATAAATTATTATTCACATAGGACCATGTATCTTTAATTTTCTAGTATAATGAATTAAGATCATTCATGTTTTTAGGTTCAGTATTATAGAAAATTTAAAAGAAGAAGAAAAAAACACCACAAATGCAGAAAGTACTATTAAAGTAAAGTAAGTTCAGTCTTTGTGGATCCTAACTCAAAAATATATTAAAAATAAAACCATTATTCTTCTTGCTTTGATACCATTAGAGAATACAACTAACCATCAAAGACCACTTTCCTTTATTTCTTATTCATTTATTACCGTACCAGCAAAATTTTACACCAGTAACTTTATTTATTGAAAACATTAGAAAAGCACCATTATAAGCATAACATGTACCAAGTTTCTTTTTCTGCCTAGAACAGAGCCGTTAAACTTCAATTTTCAAAATGTTCAATATGTTTAAAATTTCATGCTACGCACATATATGACTCAAATAATACAATTTTGTTCAAAATTTTTTAAGAAAAATTATTTTTAAAAAAAGTACCAAAACGTTTGCTTGAATATGGTACTAATTACGTCTTGGTACCCAAGCTCAAAGTAACATACCATTAACTTATTTTGTGTGACTAAATGAACCAACCAATCCATCAAATTTTTTCATATCACTTTTTGTTACTTTTTTCCCTTCATAGATGTAACGAAAATTATATTCCAATGAATTTCAAAATTGTGGTGGGATCCAATAATAAAATATTTAGATGTATATGCCAAAAAATAGAAAAAAATGCTTAATGAAAAAAGTCCGAAATATGTAAGATTTTTACCCCATAAACGTTCAAATTTCTTATAATCGCTATTTTGCGATAAGTTATGATGTAAATTTTATTTCTATGTTTACTACTTAAAA
Source organism: Protocalliphora azurea (assembly GCA_932274085.1). Lineage (NCBI taxonomy): Eukaryota > Metazoa > Arthropoda > Insecta > Diptera > Calliphoridae > Protocalliphora > Protocalliphora azurea. Next base: position 89,817,977 of record OW026520.1, read on the forward strand.
AGAAATACATAGGGTACCAATAAAATACCAAAATACAGTTTTTACCCGTTTTCTCCTTAAAAATGTTGAATTTAAAAAAAGTACCAGACACCTGTCCGCTTATTTTTTTAAATGAATAACGATTAAACTGTATTTGTATCCATATTAGTTTTGGATATATTACGCTACAGAATTTACCCGTTTTTATCCCCCTAACCATTCGAATTTCTAAAAATCCGTCCTTGCACGTCTACGTAGTAGCCCAAGTATTTCGCATCTATTTTTGTCATCTAGGATGTTCGATCTTGAATCAGTCAGAAAAACAAGAATAATTAATCTTTATTGAATAGAACTAATTTAAGTGGTTTATAAAATAAATGAGGGCTTAAGTAAGCATATCTGGCAGCAATATAAAGTTAAACTGGTATAAAAAAGCCAATAAGGTTTAATACTACAGTCAGCTGTGCAGAATCAGAAATACCTTGCGGTGTTATTTTAAGGTATATATTTTTTACTATGCAAGTAAACATTATGGTTCATAGCTTATGTTTCCAAATAGATTTTGGTTAAATTCAAACTATCTAGAACAATAACATTCTAGACCAGATTTGAATTATATACGTTTTATACTCTGAATATAAGGATATTTTTTACAGACAGACGGAAGAACATTCAAAATTCAAAGAATTCAAAATACTATAAGAATATACATAATTTATATCGTTTTACATTAATGCTATAATATGTTATATACGCAGTGATAGGCGTATACTATAAATCCTCATACACAACGAGAGGTGGTGAATAGTTTAAATAATATGCTTGTATTCTCTTCAGGGATGGAAAATGGCATATTTTGTATTGTACCAACCATAAAAATAAAATGCACTTTTTCGTCCATAATGGTAGCAATTTTGTCAATATATTTTTTTAATTACAAACATTCATACGGAAATTTAATAATAAAATTGCAGCAGCAAATTTGTTGAGTTCAAGACGACGCAGCACAGTGGGTCAGAATTAAAAACTTTTGGAAATAAATTTGTAAGAAACTCCGTAAACATTTTGTTTTTAATCTAACTGAAAAAAAACTTAAAAAATCGTATAAAAATATTCGGCCAAAATTTAAAAAATTGGTCCAATATTTTGAAAAATTTAAATAGTTGAAATTTCAAATGCAAATAACTAGAAAACTGTAAGAGTTAAATAACCCATGCAAGCTTGTTTATCTTAGGCTTTACCGAAAGCATAATAAAAATTTAAAACATTTGAAAGTGGATAAAATCTGATATCGGAACGGTATAAATTTAAAAATTAAAATCTAGAAACAAAAACTTAATTAGTCCATTTTTTATCACCGATACATTGACCAGAAATAATAAATGTTTGAGTCTTTGTTCCTCCACACCGTCTAGTGCACTATATTAAACACTTATTAACTCAACATTTGTTTTTCTAATTAAGAAAATATGTTACGAAGGGCGAAAAATTGAATAAGTTTTTCTCAAAATCATATTTTCCGGTAATATTTTGTATTCAAGGACACCTGGCGTTTTAAAATATTGCAAAATTTTAAAATTCCCGTCAAATTTTTGTTAACATTATTTGTTGAAAAATATTTAAAACTATCTACATACTACAAAACAATGTCATCAATGTAAACATTATTTTCCGAAAGATTTGAAGTGGTGAGCTATTTTGTAAAGTAGAAAGGTTTATCTTGATAGAAGTATGTACATGCATTTCACATCATTGATTATATTTCTAAATTCAAAGATTTTACTACTTTATGAATTTACTTATTAATAAAATGCAAAGTTTAACTTATAAAAGCGGGTCTTAAGTACTATTGAATATTTTGGATTCAAATTCAAACCACTGTTCTATAGTATTAAAAAAAAAGTTGTTGCTATTTAGTTAAAAGATAAGTAAATACAATCATATCAAATCGTACCAAATGAGTCGCAGTAGTAACAGATATAAAAATGTACCAAAAAAATGACGATTGTACCATGTTTGCCATTCGTGATCTTCCTCCTTTAAATAAAACATCAGAAAACTCTTGATATGTATTAAATTAACTTTATATCCTGCAGTGAAGGCATTGTAAGCAACAAATTTGTCTTCATATATGTATTAGAGTCTGTGTATGACAGAGTAAAAATAGTGTGACTGTCAATAGCTTTTGTAGATTCGAAACATATATATATATATGTATAAAGAGAGCCACAGTGCGTGGCAACGAACGGCGATCAGCTGTTTTGTTCTCTCACACGACACACAAAAAGGTTTAATTTTATTCACGAGAACTACAATAAAAAATACAAACGCAATATAAGACAATATACCATGTAATCTTTTAACGATTTGTTCGGAAGACTTATAAAATAATACTTATACCTACATATCTAAATCACTAACATATATTCTAACAGCATAGAAATAGTGTATTGCTATAGCCATTGTAAGTTTCAAAAAAATCATTTACTACTCTTGGCTACTTTGAAAACATAAAAACGATTTTATATTCTCTGAAAGAAACTACAAGAATAAAAACAAAATGAGCAATAAATGTTCTTGTATGTAAGTAAGAGTATTAAGTATTTACCAAAATGTAATGAAGATGAAGTTCTTTTCTAGTTTTACTGATTTTGTTTGAAAATAATATAACCTTGCAATTGTATGTCATAAAAGTTATATGTTATATACACGTATACAAACAATACAGCTTAAAGTTCCATTTAACCATTCAAATGCTACACAAAAAAAAAAAAAAAAAGAAAAAAATACATTAGAACGAAAATAGAGACGTTGGTTTTTATTGACATTAACTAAAATATCTCATTTGTAAGTCATTCTCATAAGTAATTTTACTTACAGGCATTTGAGCACACAGTAGGATTGCCTGACGGCCTTGAATGTATTTGATTGCCAAAATATTTTAGAAATTGTCAAGTTACAAGATGAAATGTAATTTATCTAACTTAAAGCAAATTACTCGTATAATTATATAAAAAGTTAAATGAAATCAAAATCGGTGCCCGAAACATATTTATAAATTGTACGGAACTTCTTCTGCTTTATTACTCTTTGAACGTGAAACTTGTACAATTATAGCACCACATTTAATTAATCTTAAAATAATTTTAGAAGATTATTTCGTTTTACAAAAAAGAGAATTGTTTTAAAATTAAACAAACATTATTCAGAACAAATTGAGTATACCCTACAACACCCACCTTAAAGTATACCAATCGACTCTGAATTACTTTTTGAGTCGATGTAACGATGTCCATCCGTCTGGCTGGCTGAACTGCTGACTGGGTGAACAGCTGGCTGGCTGGACGGCTAGCTAAACGGTTGGCTGTCTAGACGGCTAGCTGAATAGCTGGCTGAACGATTGGCTGGCTGGACTGATGGTTGGCTGCACGCCTGGCTCTACAGCTAACTAGCTGTCCATGAAAACCTTGTGTACAAAGTACAGATCGAAATTTTAAAATTTAATGAAATTTCATGACACAAGGACCTGGCCCCAATTCAAATATCCTCCCGGAACAGGGGTTTAAAGATCATAAATGCCTTAAATATAGAAATATAAATATAGAAATATAAATATAGAAAAAAAATTTATTCCAAATTTCATTTAGATCGGTCCATAATTGACCATAGCTCCCATATAAAACCCTCTTCCGAAAATCACTTTAATGTGCATAAATCACATACACATATTAGTAGCAAGTTATTATTCGCCACAAATAAGTTTTATATAAGTAGAAATCACAGTAACAAATTTTATGAGGATCGTTGCATAACTTACCATAGCTCTCTTATAAGCCCATTTTCGGGAATCAAAATAAAGTGCATAAATTCATATAAAAGTTAGTAATAACGTAATATTCTGTACTCGTATATTTTATTTTACTTAGTAAATGTATCGGTCCACAATTGTCCACATGACCCCTCCACGAATTTTGATGGACATACACAATGCTGTGGTTTATCATATGGTCGGGCTTGACCGATTATAACTTTCATACTTGTTTGTATATGGACTACTGTTCCCACGAAAATAATTTGTAAACATCCAAAGTAACTTCGTTTATACGATAAGTGTTCAAAATCTATATTAAAGATTATTGAAATATTTTTATTTAGCCTATTTATTGCTTCAAATAACTGTTGCAAAAATCTAGTATCCCATTTTTTAATACTTTTGGATGACCTACATGGCTATCCCATCTATGTTAACTCTTTTTTTCGCAAAAATTAAAAAGTACGCACTTGTGCTTACGTATAAGTTTGATATACAAAATAAAAAGACTTACCCTCTTATTTTGTAAAACGCTACATCTCGCTTTGAAATTTTTTTTTTTCATATAAATTGTTTTTGTTTATCAAAAATTTGTATTGACAAAATTTAAAAAGTGAAGTGAAGATTTTATTTTTAAATTAAGTTCGTTTTTCCGGAATGTCAATCTAGATCAGATTTCGAATCTGGCAGCCTTAGGAAGCAGACAGATATTTCCTTACGTATCGTCCACACCACGTTTTTTTTTTCGCATAAGAACAAAACGTCTGTAGAGCAACGCAAAAAATTTTGTTAATTTTCTCTTTGGAGGTGTAGGTTTTTGTTCGAACAAATCATAATTTTTTGTTTTCCGTAAGTGTCGCTTCGATACTTTTACATGCAGCGCCTTCTTTTTCAACAAAAAAGTTACGTTTAATGACAAACATCGTTGGTCGAACAATTGTGCGATTAACCGTCATTCGGTTATCCAATTAATTTTGGTTTATAAACTGTTCGAATAATATAGAATTGTCTAATCGAATAAACGATTAAGCGAAATTTAGTTTTCTGAAATGAAAAATTTAGATTTTTTTGTATTTTTAAAATACATTTACATGAAAGAGTGATGAAGCAAAATTATAACATAAATTAATTAGATTCAGCTAGTAGAATTGAGATATTTAATTATGTCACAGAGGTTGTCTAATTGGTATCTTCCCTAAAATTTAGGAGATATTATACTGTACTCTTCCTTCTCGCGATTGCCACAGCTGCGACAATATTTGTTATAAGGGAGACCAAGCTTACTTCGATGTTTCCCGATCGTCCAGTGTCCTTAAAATAATTTTATTAGTCTCGAGATGTCTTTATAGCTTATGAATTTTCTCTATAGGAAGGCCACGATTTCTTCGCGACTCTACATTAGTCTATATTTCACCAATTATTTTTTGCCTTTTCCATCCTAGAGGGATTGCGACAGCAGCCTGTTCATTTTCGTTGTGGTCCATATGTGCAGGAACCCAAACAATAGTAATGTGACTCAGTCCTAACAGTTCCTTTTTATACTGTATGACTGGAATAGATGTAGTTTTGTATGATTTGAGTATTGCCGCTTGGCTGTCGACAAATAGACCAATATTTCGGTCCTCTCTGACCGCAAGTATTTTCGCTTGAAATACGCTTGCTTCATCAGGGAATCGGTCGGAGTGTTTAATTCTGAGATCGTTGGAGAAGACGTCAGAGCCGACACCGTAGTTCATCTTTGAGCCGTCACTGTATACATACATTAGTTTCATATTGTTTCGAAAGATTTCACCTTCTCCATTCACTCCTGGTGGGAAATAGAATTTTAATGGTATTTTTAAAGTCCATCTACGGAGTCATACCGTCGTTGGATAGAATAAGTCGCAGGGTATTAAGATTCATATCCTCTTGTGTCCATATGCTCTTGATCTCTAGCATCCAGTTGCAGATAATCTTATAGCACTATTACTGATACTTCTACTTTGTGTTATCTATGGGTCTCAAGTATAGTACAGTGTTCATAAAAGTTATGGATATTTTTTATTAAAAATGTTGTTCAATATAAAAATTAAAACAAATTTTCTTGATCCGATGAAGAGCGCTTTCTAGGTGCTATAAAACTACGCAATATTTTCGTAAAATTTCTTAGATATATAAAATGTTCTGTTACGTGTGAAAAATCGTTAACACTTCTTGAATTTCAAAACACGACAACCGTACAAAATACAATGACTAAGGGGTATGGACATGGTGACCAGCTAGTTCTATTCTCAATGTTTTTGGTTCTTAACCCGTGTTTTGCCACGTAACACACTCTCACACTCTTAGAGTGTGTAAAATTTCATGAAAACAAAAGCAACTATTGAATGGAAATAAAATAAAAAACAATTTAAATCAAATGTTAAAACGGCTTGCTATTTTTCCCTATAGAGTACAATTTTCCCTCCCAATCTGTTTAAGATTGATGCCTAAAACAGACTGAATACCAATAATTTTAATCTGTTCCTAATGACATACTTTTTTTATATTTACACTTACATGTTCTCTACAGCTATCTTTTCCATAGCAAACAAATTTAAAGCTTCATTTTCGTATAATTCAAATTAAAAAAAATTAATTCAAAAGGGAAGAAAAAATAAAGCATTCATCACTATTCAATGAGTGATACAAATATGCTAAATAAAAAAATACTTATTGAGAATAACAGAATAATTACATATTTTCTCAAATTAATAAATCGGACAAATGAAACAAAAGGAATCGGACTGACTTACAAGAATATAAAATAATAATAATGAATGAAAAATTTGTATTAAAAAGGAAACAATAAGAGAATCATTACTTACAAAACTTGTTTATATCATTTCTCTCTACTCCAATTGATGATGGGCCAAGCAGACAATGAGTTTCGATGGACGGTTTTTATTCCCTACACCACCATACGTGGTTGAGGTATTATGCGTTCGTTCTGATATTTTTAATGCATAGAAAATTTATCCAACGCCCACCTTAAAGATCTGACGATGTCCGTGCGTCCGTCGGGCTGGCTGTCCATGAAAACCCTGTGCAAAAAGTACGGGTTGCAATTTTCAAGATAATTCAATGAAATTTGGCACGTGGGACTTTTATGATACAGGGACGAAGCCTATTGAAATTGTTTGTGATCGGTCCACTATTTCACCTAGCCCTCATACAAATGTCTCCAAAAATAGAGTTTAAACACTCAAAAATGTCTTAAAAATAGGAATATTTTAATGAAATTAGATGCAAAGATGTTCTGCATAAGTATGAATTTTTGTAGCAAATTTTATGAAGATCGGTCCACAAGTGACCATAGCTCCAATATAAATCAATCTTACGAAAATCACTTTAACGTGCATAAATCCCACACGTATGTTAGTATTAAGTTAATATTCGACACAAATAAGTTTTATGTAAGTAGGGAAAACATTGCCAAATTTTATGAGAATCGATCTATAATTTAACATAGCTCCCATATAGATAGATGTTAGTATCAACGCATTATTTTGTATTTGTATGCTTTATTTTACATTTAGTAAAATTGGCCACAGATGTAATATAAGTTCCCTTCTCGAATTTTTATGTTCGTCTTTTTGTTGTTGTTTTGTTGCAAATAATGATTAGTGATAAAATTTAGATTTTAAGAAATAACATATGAGTTAGAAATAAAAAATTAATAAATAAGAAATAAAAAGATACTTTATACACTGAAAAATGATGGTATTTAATAGTAAATAAATCAATTATGAAGTTAAAAGATATAAACTAAAATTAATTTATTTATTTATAGGAATAAAATTATGAAAAGCTATGTTATAAATGGTGGTATATTAATAGGAAATATAAAATTAATTCATAGCAAAGAAATTTACTTTAGGTAAATTTTAATAGAAAAATCTTCATTCCTTAATAATATGGTTGTAATAATGTATTATATTTTAATTTATAACATAGGTATGATGTCAATGTGAAATTAGTTGATATTTTAAAGTAACTAAATTGTAGTTACTTTTGTTTTATATATTTAATTAGATTTCTTAGCAACTTGATGATATAATATATGTAAGTTATATTTGTGTTTTATTTTTTTTTTCTTTTTTTGTAAATAAAAACTGTATTTAATAGTTTAGAGAATTTTAGGGAGTTTAAATTAATTTCGAATAGGTTTGTAATTGTAATTATTAGAGATATTAGTTGAAATAAGATTCAATTAATGTATGTTCAGCACATGCGGTTTTTAGACCATGTAGATATTGGGCCCACTATTTACACATGCTCCTCGTTGGGCTAGGCTATATTCGTGAGACCTTCCTTAAAATTGCAGATTATTTGGATATCCTTTAATAATTAGCAATAGTTAATGAGGATCCACTGCGTGGATTTTAAAACATGTAACTAATAAATTTCTTTTGCACGTGGCTCCAGTGACCAATAGGCTATATTGTAGGTTATGTAATGTAGTGAATACTACTTTGTGCGGAAAAGAACTAGGCTTAAAAATTCTTAATTTTGTTCCTATTCTCCTTCTCATCAAAGAAACTACTTCACAAGATAGTTTTAAATTTGTCCTTTAGAAGTCTAGAAAAATCATGTTTTTGAATCAGATTTGATCAAATCTGTGTAATTTGTGAACGTATTTGAATTATATTTTCAAAATTCACACTATTTAATTGAATTTACATAAAATTTTTGAAAATTCAATGACTTGTAAATTTGATTTTAAATCACTTATGACGAAGAATATTCACTTCTTTATCGTACCGCACTTTCTTAGAAATATGAAGAATGCAATTATTAATAGACAGATTAATTACGCAGTTTCATTCTCAAGGCTGTTTAATGATAATGGAAATACTAAGATTTCTCTTAAGCTAAAGAAAGGCGAAAATATTATTTGAATGCAAATGACAAATATATATATATATATATATATATATATATATATATATATATATATATATATATACGTATATATATATGAATATACGTATATACGATTACCAAACAGCCATAGTTCACTCTCAATATGTAGCATATTGAGATAAGACTATTGATTGGTATACCCAACGAACATTTTTACTCGAATTTCAGTAATTTCAATGATAAAACAAAATATTTGTAAAATAATGTGAAATACGAGTATTAATCATTTATCCAAAACATTATTATGAATATAAAATTAAATAATTTTCTCGTATTTCATTTCGAAAAAAAAAACAATAACACGTCTTCATAATATTTGAGAAAATATTATTAAATTTTAAAAGTATTTATATTTAAGGCTGATCTTATATACAAAAGAGAAACATTAATTTCAACAGTTTTAAATATATATATATATATATATATATATATATATATATATATATATATATATATACATAATTTACCTGTTACCTTGTTGTATTGTATTACCGAAATCTGTAGGATAGTTTCATTCATTAATATGGTGAATATAATCACTTGAAGACACCAAATTTTATTAAAAAAATAAAAAAAAGAATATCTGTCATACAGGTAATCTTTTAATAACGGATAAAAGTTTCATTAAAGAAATCCAAATATTTGCACAGTACTTCATTCAGTTTTTAGCAAACAGTAATTATGTTAATTTATTTTTGTAATAACCAATTTCGGAGGTCCTCCCCCTGCCCCTAGACCACCTAGAAACTTGTGCTCCCCCAAAGCAGTAGGAAGATACGTTTAACGGTACAAAATTATTAAGAAAAAGTGTTGAAACAGCTGTGCATGTAGAATGCTGCAGCACATATTTACCATAAAAATGAAGGAAAATGTGCGAATTTTTCTGAAGGGGGTCAAGTGTAAACTACTAAAAAGGTGTAAACTATTAATGCATGAGTTTGGTATTATTGGAAAGGCTATAACTTGAAAAATAATAATATATAAATAGTAAAGTCTTAGAGCTAAATTTTTTCACTAAATTTATCAAAAAAAGCTAAAATTTTGATGTTTACTGTTATTTTGTAAAAAAAAAATTAATGTTTGAACTTAAATAAAATCTACATAAATGAAGCTATCATAATGAAATTTTAGTACAATATAAAAAAAAAACAAGAACATAAATAGATTCTCACTTCTTTATTCCGAAATACCAAAAATCCCAGTTCGGGGAAAATTTATTTTAAATATTGGCTTTTTTCAGTAAAATGGTCTAAATATCTCTTACAGTAAAAGAAATATACAATTTTTATAGAGAAATACAAGGACTACCTATGCCAATTTTTTTTTTCAATCAAATCATAAATGAAATTTTGAAGATTTTTGATTTTTTTCTTTTTTGATGCTCATATCCGAGAAGACTAAATTTGGAGGTACACACCCTGTCTTCCTCACCCCCTACGAACCTTTGCTCCTCTATGTCAATTGGAATGCACCTCAGGATTGACCATGTGACATTTCATTCAAATACGTCCAGTAGTTCTAAAGTTAAAGAATTATAAAAAAAACGTTTTGGGACCATAGTGCGGTGTATTAAGTAAAATAAGATTTTTTGTTACAGTCAGTGTTACCGTTAGTCATCAATTAACCCTTTTTCAACCAACTGGCCAATTTTTTGGCCTATTTTTTAAAAATGGAAATAAATGGCCACTTTTTAAGACTATGTGCTAAATGACAAGAGACTTAGTTGTTTGAAATATCTTGACTCATTACACATTAATTCCAACGAAGAAATTAATTGAACTGAACCCCAATAAATTAAAATGAACCTATTAGAATCTAAAGCTAATGCTAAAGTTTATGAACGGCTATTAAAAATATCAAATCCCGAATCTATTTGGGCCAGATTGGGAAAACTAAAAAAATAGATTTGATGAATATATTTTTACCTTACCTGCATCTGCAGAACCACTTTTTCTAAATTATCACTAATGAAAAATAAATTGTCAAACAAACTTAAGGTCAACACTTATGAATCTAAGTTTTCAGTCCTAAATTTGTTATACTGGAGTCCGAATGAAGACCTCGTACAAAAGTACGGAAGTTTAATTGATAAAAAAAAAATTTTTTTAAATAAATCCTTTTTTGTAATAATAAAAATTATTATAAATAAATCATTTTGTTATTAATAAAATTGAATTTAGTAGTTTTTCTTAAAATACAATATTTTTTGTTTTAAGGAGTTTTCTGTGTATTGAAGCAGTTGGCCCCTTTTTTAAAAAAATTCCCTTTTTTGATTTTCTTTTTCGAAATCCCCTTTTTTGGGCACTTTATAAAAACCCTCAACGATAACACTAGTTACAGTAAGAGCTATTATGTTTATTCTTTGTTCGTGTATATTAGACTGCTTCCAAAAAACCGACTTTTAAATTTCGACCGTAACTCACCCTAGGATTGTTTTTTTATATTAGATTAAATTGATCTGATATCATAAATACGTTCTACATCGACCTTGAAGTTTGTAGAGTACATTTATATATTTTTTTTTTTTTTGCAATTTAACGTAAAGGAATCGTAATTAAATTAAACAAGAAAGTTAAAATCGGTTTAAAAATATTAAAGTTATTAGAAATTCCCTTCATCTTTAACGTGTTTTCGAACGTACAGACAAATTTGATTTGTTTTTTTTTTTACAAATGTTGAAACAAAATGCTATTTTTAGTCAAATTTGAATCACAATTACTAAAAAAATGAATCTTTGAATCCTGCGAGATAATATAATCCCCTTCTCATGCTTTATGAAAAAACAGTGATCACCTTAATAATATATTTTTACATCAAAACAAACAATGCTAGAGGGAGTTACGGTCGAAATTTAAAATTCGTTTTTTTTTTTTTTTTTTGGAGCAGTATGGAGAAGAAAGAAGGTGTCGATGCTCTAAATAAAATTAAGGTTTACTTTGTTTTATAATATCATTTCGCAAAAGTTTTCTTTCTGCCGTTATCCTTTCGCGAGCTAAGTAAAATTCAAAAATTCAGTAATTTCATATGAAACCAAAATATCATATTTTTCGAGTTTCAAACGTGAAAATGTTCCAAAAACATTTACCGTTCAATATAACTTAGGAAAGGATAACGCTAAGAAAAAAATGTTCAAACAGAATGTCTTAGAATTATGCAAGCTTTCATTTGAGATTTTGTAGCCATCCTCGTATACATATATATGGAAGTAATAGTTTTGAAATGAAACTAACAGAAATAATTAAGAAATATACGTGTATTTTAAATAAACAGCATAGTTTAATTTAATTTAGTTTTATTTAAATAATGATAAATAGTTAGTTTCAAAAGAGAATTGGTATGTATCATACTGTAATACATATTTATAACCTAAACTTGAAAACCTGAACAGTCCATTGCGAATACTTTTTTGCAACCTTAATTCTTCAACTTGTAGCTATTTTATTGAAATATTAATTTGTATGTGATTTTATTATCTGTAAAACCGAAACACTATAGAATACAACTAGAAGTTTACGTGAGAGACAATTAAAAAAATGTACTCCTTCTTTTGAAAATGCAAAAAGAAAATATAATAATATTTTTTTGCTACATAAATTAAGTTTTTTGACAACTGAATTAGGTTTTTGTATCCCATAAAAACTTCTAGTTATGTTCTATGCTAACACAATGATTTTTTTATTAAAGCCCTTATGACAGTAGCTTTTTTGTAGTAATTTTTTTGAATTGATGGAACAGTTAAAATATATTGTAATAGAAAAATTTACTAAGTGGAAATAGTACAACCATATTAAAAAAATCCAAAGATGACAAATTATTTATTAAAGTTATCGATAAATAATCTCAAGTTATCAGAAAAATGTAAATTAAAAAAAATTTTTTATTAATTCTTAAAATTTTTTCAAACTCTAGCGGTTCATAGATGAAATCAGCGATTTTAAGCATTTGATTTCAGCGCTGTTTTTAATGGAAATGGAATGGGCAACATTGCTTGTTTATCTATTTTGTAATATTTTTTTCTATTTTTTCCTTTCTATCATTCCACACTGGACAAAAATTCAATCTTTTTGGCAGAAATTCCAAAATAAAAATTTAAGAAATTGTAAAAAGTTTTGTTACCATATGGGTTGTTTATCAAGATAACTTATAAATTTATAGGACGAAAATTTATGTTTGGGCATGAACTTGCACGAATTTATAAACGTCTTCGCCAAAGCATCTATTTTTTGGAAAACACTTGCAATCGTTAATTTTCTTTCAGTTAAGTTTTGCTAAACCTGAACAGAAATTTCCTAGTTTTCACAAACGAATGGAAGGGTATATTATGTTTTAAATTATTGAGTGGTTTCACGATCGAAAAAAATTTAAAAACTTGCAAAATAATTAAAATAAAACCAAAATCGAAAAATTAAATATTATATTAAAAAATATAACTACTATAGTAAAATTACGTTTTATAGAGGTTTAAGCAAAAATACTTAAAATCGGTATAATTGTTAGTGTTAATTTTAGATAAAATGACTTCAAATTAACTTCAAAAGCACTAACAACGTTTTTTGAATTTATGCCGGAAAAATTGGATTTTTGAAAACTGGGCATTCGCTGTCTTATTCTATCAATCTAATATCAATAAAATTCAGAAAAAAGCTAGTGTTATAAGGGCATAACATTCCAATTTTTAAATATTCACTTTCCTCTTAGTATCCCTAGTTAGCGCCATCTATTTTTGGGATATTTTCCAACCCCTAAATTGGGTATCTGTGGATTAATGTTCTTCTAACATTGAGCAAAAATCCTGGTTTTAATTGAAAAATTTTAAGATTGTGTGAGCGGAATAAAGTAATTTAATTTCGCAAATATATATCCAATTACTACATGTATGTATTTGAGCTTAATATTGCCAAAAAGTGCTATTCCAATTGTCTCTAATGCATATTTTATAAGTTTGGTAATTTTTGCCCTTGATTTAATTGCACAGGTCAAGAATAAAAAATATCGTGAAAAATATATTGCAAATATGATCATTCCAGAAAAATTTCGTTTCTTCTCCATCACATGACATTTGCAACTCATTGATAACCAAAGAAAATATCATTCCCTCTAGAATTTTAGATTATATAATTTTCTAGGTACTAGGTAGAGCAAATTAGTCTAGACAAGAAATAGTGCTATAAAAATATAGTACAATTCCAGCCTCTAGCTTGCCCCTACAGGTCTTAAAGTTGTAAAAATCAAGAATTTCTCAATTAAGCCTCACAAAACCATTTAAAAATGAGAGGTTATTAAAATCGCAACAACATAAAATTGTTTACGCATTTTTAAAAGTTTAAAACAATAAATATACAAATTTAAATAACAAAATGAACGAAAATTTAGAAGAAAAGTATAGTTAGGTTAATTTGCATTAACTTCAATAACTGCTATGAAAAGATAGAAAAATATCGGAATGTAACAACTTGGAACATTTTTGATTGGATCTTTAATAATGATTTTGACGATTTACAAATTTTTATTACTTTGAAACTAGGGATCATCATTAACCCTGTTTTATAAATTTAGAGAACTAATTTTTTTCTCAAACTTTTGCTGTCCACACATTTATTTTTGTAGTGCATGATCTATGATCATGTATTATTTATATCTTATGCAAATTCTCTATCTACACCCTTCCTTTACCCTTCTTTTTGTCGTAATTGAATGCAGGGCTGTCAGATGTGGCGATTTTACGCCAAACGTGGTGATTTTTAATCGTTTTTTGGTGAATGAATTTTCTGTTTGGCGACATGGCGGATTTGTTTGGCTAATTTTTAGAATTTTTATTAAATATGCATTTACGGAGAAAAACTATTAAATTTTTTTACTACAAATCAACTATAATCGACCTTAATTTATATATTGCTTCACTTAGTTTACGAAATTGTATACCCAAAAAATATGTTTTACAATTCTTATGTAGTAAATGTTTGATAATTTGTTTTCTATCATCTTTCAAATATATTAAGGATATTAATGGTTTCGGGCACGACGCAATAAAAACGTTTATGAATAAATTAATATTTTGAAACAATTTATAAATTAAATTTTGTTATATAATGTTGAAATTATTCTTTTAAAAATTATAATAAGGTTCAATAAATTTAAAAGTTGTCCACCTAAAATGGAGTAATATATCCAAAAAGTATATTTTAATACGTATTTTTTTCAATTATTAGGTATTGCAATTATCGTTGGCTTTATTGCAGCTGAATTTACATTTATAAATTATACGAAATTTTAAATACTAAAAATTGTACGACACTTTTAACATTTTAGATTATTTTTTGGTATTTCTTCAAAAAAAACCAAATAAAATTTAAATTTGGCGATTTTTGGCGATTTCTGATTAACAATTTGACGACAAAGGCTTCAAAAAATCTGTCAACCCTGATTGTATGTGGCTAAAAGGGGAACTATTTAATTTTTTTCAACTATTAAAACTAAAAAAATTTTTGTACCACAAATCCTGCTCTCCAAAAATCTTTTCATGTTTGCCTAGCGCTTATCTAGAAAATTATAAAACCTAAAAACACCATCGGAAAGTAGATTTTCTTTGATCGCCAATGAGTTAAATTTAAGACATGATGGAATATAACCAAAATTTTTCTTGTAATTAGAGTTAGTATTACTACGAAATCCACTTTAATAGATATTTTTTTAGCGTTGACATGTGTTAATAATTTTATTGTAACTGTAGAGACTGTGGAGTGACTCGAAATCTAAGAAGGTCTAACCCTTTAAAGTGTTACTTCAGTCATTAATTTACTAGAGGGTACTTATTTATGTAGTGTAGATTAAGGAAAAAATAATGGCACCTCATACTCAAAAAAGTAGTTGCCATTACAAAAAACCAAAAATTCATTGTTGGGTGTCTAGTCAGAACTAATACATTTTTAGCCACGAATTCTGCAGCCATAAAAAGCTCCAGGAAGTCTACAAGACATCCGGATAGATATGATAGGCTATCTGTGAGCTAGGCCAATAGACTACGGGTTGCAGGTTCGATTTCAGCCAGAGACTCACTCAGCTCAGTTAACATTAGAATATAATTTGTAATTATATTGCATTTATTATTTAAATTAAAAAAAAAGAAGTGAGAAAGCTATAATCGGTCAAGCCCGACAATATGATAACATACTCCATTATTTTATGCGCAAAAGTGATTTTCTGGATCTTATATGAAGCTGTGGTCAACTATAGAACGATTCTCATAAAATTTGGCACAATAGTTTTTGTATACCTAAAACTTAATTGTATCAAATATTATCATGATACTAATATTTGTATGGAATTAATATACGTTAAGACGATTTTAGGAAGTGGAACTTATATGGGAGCTATGATCAATTATGGCTTTTCAGTAAATTTAGCATAAACATTAAGGACTGTATGAAATTTACTTGTGCCGAATTTTATTGAAATATTGACATAATTAGACTATTTATAAGCCTTAAAACCCTACTCTGGGATTTCTATGGGGGCTAGGAGAAAAAATTTACCGATCAAATTATCTTTAAAATTTTGACTTTTACTTTGTTTACAAGGTTTATATAGACAGCCAGTCGACCAGCCAGATGGACATCGTTCAATCGAAAAATTTATGGTTTAAGCAAGAAATCACATCAATGACTTAGGGATTTAACAATTAGATAATATAGAATTTTTTTTTTTTTCAACAGTCAGTAGCTTGTAAGTACAATTTAAACTTGAGTGCTTTTGGTTTTAACAGATTCGTTAAAGGTTGAACATCTTAAAAACTTTAAAAATTCGTTAAATCCGATAACTTTTAAACTTAATGTTTACGTTTCTTTTATATCTCAAATAGCCCTTCACATATATATGTTTTTCCTATACAATCTTCGCATTGTGGTCTTTTTGTATTTGTGCTTAAGTTATTAGCTTTTATTACTTGTCAAATGTATAACAAATAGTCAATTTTCTTTCAAGGATTTGTATGATTGTTCTTACGAATAAATGCATGTTTGTTAGTATGTGTAAATGTGAATGGTAGTTAACGAGTGAGTAACGAGGGAAAAAAACTAAGGGCCATCAAAATAAAAGCCATATTGTTTCACATTAAAATCACCTTCAATTAGCTTATTTTCTAATGCTATATTATAGATCTTCTATAGCAGGTCTTTGAAAGCCCATCTTATATTAACAGGCTGTGTAAAATCTAACCATAAAATAAGGCCTTTTAAAAGGTTTTTATGATTGAAGTTGTTCCCCACTTGTTATGTGTTATATACATATGTTATTTAGTTCATACAGCACATTTTGTAGGTTTTCTTTATTCTACAACTTGTTGGTTTATATTATTAAAGTATTTATACGTACGATTACAGAATTCGAGTACAATTGTTGTTTAATGAATAAAGTTATTTCTTCATTTATGCTATCATTAGTTTATTTATTTCTTCATTCATTTATTCTTTCATTCATTCTATTCATTTGTTGTTAAAATGTTAACAATGCAACAACGAACATTTTAAAAGTTTTTTAAGAGAAATACTTATTTTATTCTACTGAAAATTATTATTGTTATTAATTGAATAAAGATTTATGTATTTAATATAGAATACAAAAATGTAATACCTAAAAGTACTTTTTTAGAAATAAATTTATGTTTTGTATAAGCTTCTTTAGCTACTTATGTTAAGTTTTATAAACTTATTGAGAACTTTTTGTAATTGCGTACAACTTTTAACAAGAAACACTGACATCTGACATTAATTCGTATTGTCAATCAAGATTTGTGGATATAAAAGCAAATAATTTTATACAAAAAGAAAATGTCCACTAGGTAAGCCACAAACTTAATGTTCAGTGCGAAAAGTAACTACGATTAAGAACAAACTTTATTTTAGAGATATTTTTTATAATATTTTGTTAATAATTTTACTATTATTTTTTTAATTATATGTATGTGCTTCTAAAAAAATTATATTCTCACAGCGTCAGAAGTTAATAATAAATAATTCTAAAGAAGTGTAAATAAATGCTAATTTTTTTTAAGAAAATTAAAATTTGACTGAAAAGTCAAACTAAGAAATAACAACATAACAAAAAACAGCTACAATACAAAATGCAAAAAAAACAAAAAGAAAATCAAAACAATTAGGAAAGATATAGTCGGTCAAGACCGACAATATGAGACCTCACCCATTGTGTATGTGCATTCGGGGAAGTACATGTATTAAGTGTAAAATAAAACATACGAATACAAAATTTATAATGTAAAACTAATTTGTGTCGAATATTAACTTGATACTAACATTTTTATGGGATTTATGTACGTTAAAGTGATTTTCGGAAAACGGGTTTATAAGGGAGCTATAGTGAATTATGGGCTGATATTCATGAAATTTGGTACTATGTTTTATACTTATATACAACTTACTTGCGCTAAATTTCAAAATATTGCTATATCTAAAGAATTGATGATAATTAACCACTAATCCGGGAAGATAAGTTTGTATGGGGCTAGGTGAAATAATGGATCGATTATAAATAATTTCAATTGGCTTCGTCTCCGTGCCAAAATAATTATTCGTGCCAAATTTCATGAAGATATCTTCAAAATTGCGACCTGTACTTTGTTCACAAGGTTTACATGGATAACCAGCCAGCCACCAAGACATTAAATCAGAAGGTAAGTCGTGTATTAGAAACATCATACCATGTGGTATAGGGTATAAAAAGTTATTCCAATAAGTACAAAAAAGGAATCTTTTGATTAAAAAAAAATCGTTAAATATTGAAACTTAACAAAAACAAGAAAGGAATTGTTAAAATTCAAAAAAAAAAAAAATCGCCAGAATCCAAAAATCTAATAATTAAAGAGAATAACAAGAAAACCGCCGAAATACAATAAATTACAGTCAGTCTAGCCCGACCATATAATACCCTACACCATGGTACATGGCACTTATATGTGAACTATGGTACATTATGAACCGATGTGTTTGAAATAGAGTGATTTACACTTAAACGAAATGTATTCGTGATAAATTTTATTTCGCTACAAACATTTATGGTGATCTTTAGCATTTTTAAAAAATTTTGGGTAAGGGCTTTATATGGGACCTATGGTCAATTACCGATCATTGTAAATTTTCGTAGGTGATGTATAATTAAACAAAAGTTTTTTATGCTTTTATAAAACTGATTTGTACCAAATTTTATTAAACAAATTGAAATCCTTTTCCAGGAAGAAATTTGTATGAGGGCTAGCTGGAATAGTGGGCCGAATATAGGCACTGTATCAAAATAATCCGGCTGCCAGCAAAAGGTGTCTAAAAAATGAACAAAAAAATGAAAATTATAATCCAAAAAAGTGAAAAATACACAAATCATTGCGACACCATCAACTTCTAGGAATGTGGGACATGGAATTGTCTGTCCCAGGGCGAAAAATCCCTGCAAATTTTCCATTTCCATTATCCAGGGAATTTTTCCAGGTTATTCTATATCAAAACCTACGATTTCAATAAAATTGGCTATCTAAAGTGTTTCTTAATTATAAACTTTGATACTCAGAGCCCTTCAAATTTCTATTCAATAAGACCTGGAGAAAGCACTGTGAATAGTATTAGAGGAACTTTATATAAAGAAAATATAGTAATGTACAAGGTTAGACACCCAGACAACTTGAAACTGTTACCAAAAAACAAATAAAAAACTTATAAAATTATATCTTTATATGAAGAAAATACCAAATTAGAGGAATCAACATTCAACAGTTTACATTCTTAAAAAAAATATGTGCATAAAGATTTCTATGCACTTTCTGAAAATTATTAATTAATGTTTATTAACTTAAATAAATTATTTAATTTTTATTTTATAATTAGAGTTTGGGGTCCCGAAATTCCCGGGCGGTAAATCCCAGGAATTCCCGTCAAAATACTCTTGGGAATTCCCGGATTTTTTTCTAAGCTTTTCCGGGAAAATGGGAAATTAAATATTTTCGAAATTTTAAAATTCTATAGCAAATATCTTGTAATTTTTAGCACCTCATATAAATTAAAGGTTGTCGTTACTTTAAACATGTTACTTGAAAGAGTTTAATTCATATAATAATTTTTAAAGTTTAAGCATCCAAAACACAATAACGTAAAAATTTGTGACACAGTTTTTAACACAAATTACGAAAAGTACTAATTTTATTTGTATAAAGTAATTAAATTTTTTTAATCTTAGAAATGTTGTTATACTTTTATATTATTTCATTTTTCGGTAAAGTATGATTTACAATGTTTCGTTTTGTTGTATTTAATAAAAAAAATAATTTTGTTTATAAAAAATCATGGCCTCTTTTCTATAACTAAAGTTTCAAAAAATTCCCGGGAAATTGATTTTTTTCTTTCTTGTTTCACGGGAAAAGAAACATTGCGTGAAACCCTTAATTTTTTTCATTTATACATTATTACCTTGTATAAAAAATAGTAATAAAAAAACAAATCGTTTTATCGGAATAAAAAATCGTATCGACTTTATACAAAAATTAACATTTCAGCTGATTATATTATCCTTATTCTTAACTTATTCCGGAGCTTTATATTTATTAATATTAAAGACATTATTAGAGAAAGTGTAACAGTTGGAAGAAAAAATTAATTAATTCTTAATAATGCATATCCACTTTGCATAAGTTATTTATTGAAAACTTTGTCAAATTTTCAAAGTAAAATGATTTATGTCCCAATAAACCATGGAACTAAAAATATAATGGCGGAAACTATATAATATTAGGTGCCGGTTACAATATCATATTGTACTTCAGAAAACGAAATTATGATATTGAAATTTTGAAATATTTGTCTCCAGTAAAATAAAAAAAATAATAATAGGGAAAAAACTTTAAAATAAAAATTTTAAAATTAAAAAATTTGCTACAAACCAATACTATCTGAGAATCAAGTACAAAATAATAATAATAATAATAATAATAATAATAATAATTTGTTGAGAGCTTTTTAAGATCACAATCATTATTATGATAGATTTTACTGGATGCCACACCTTTTTCTGCCCATTTTTGTCAAAATATTGTTAATTTTATTTAAGTTGATCTTATGTTTAAACTACTGAACTGATTAAGATGAAACTTAACACATATGTATGTATATGATTGAAAAAAAGTATTGACTGGATGCCACGCCCACTTTTCTCAAAGAAGGATTACTTTACTTCTATAGTAAGCAATTTTCAAAATAAAAAAACATTTGATGGTAGTGGAAAATATTATATTATAACAAAAGTGAGAGCAAGATTAAATTTTATAATATACAGTATTTTCTATACTCTGTGTGTATCAAATTTTTTGTGAATTGCCTTAATATCATCAACAAAGCAGTAAAAATGAAAGTGGAATAAAAACTAAGCATGGCATCCAACTTATATTTTAGTCCATACTTTTCTCCACAAAATGCTTAATATATGTGCTAAATTTCATTTTAACTTTAAAAAAAATAATTAAAAATAATTGATAAATATATTGATAAAAGTGGGCGTGGCATTTTTATTAATATTATATCCTATATATACTTTCGGAGGATGCACGATATATTTATATATGTGACAATTATCTGTTTAATCGGTTCACAATTAATATATGACTACTCATATATTGCAAGCAGTCTTAAAAGGGGGGTTCGTTTAATAAAAATCTTAAATAATATCTAGGAGAAACCTTGCATTCTATAAAATAATAATTATCCATAAATTCACTGAAATTTACTGATTTTCATACATAATGAAAAAAGTTTTCCATAAAATCGAACTTTGAAAAACCCATTATAAATTTTTTTTAATCTGATGGTATAGTTTCCTTTCTCTTTGGAATCATTGAAGCAATTTTTGATGACCCAAAATTTGTCGCATAGTGTAATTAATAGTATTTATTGTTTGTTCTTCAACCCACCTGTAAATACATTAATATATTTATATGTATATGTTCAAATACTTTCTCCCCAGAGAAAACAAAAACGTTAGAAGTCATCCGTTTAATAATATAAGACAAGAACAAAAACAATAACAAAGCATTAAAAACGAGAACATTTAACCATGAATACTTTATGACCAAAACACACACAATAATATCAAGAGCTACCAATGATAAAAACAAATATTTTGAAACATTTAAAGTATAACGGTTTTCTTTCGTTCCTCAGAAGGGGTTAGCGCTTAATAAGTGTGTGTCTATGTTCTTTAAGTACTTGTACACATTTTATTGAACTTTTTTTTAGAGAAAACAAAATAGAAATAAACGTGTTTGTTTCATTTTATTGAAAAAGACATTAAAGCAAATTACAAAAGTCTAAAGAGCATAAAAAGGAAACGATATTGGGTCAATAGAAAACGAATATTAATTACTCTACAGAATTATATTTTAAAAAGCAGAGAGTATTACTTTTGTGTAAAGATAAATGTTTATTTTCAAGTAGGGTATGCTTACTTAAGATGATATGGAAATCTTCTTAGATTTTTTGGATAAAATAAATCTTAATGTATATATTCCTACAACACCTAAAAATACTTTGTAATATTTATCAGATGTAAGAAAAACAATTTCAAAATGTTAAAGTTTCAAAATAACATTTACCAAATAGATTTTGTATCCTCTTAAAATAAAAAGTACGATAAAAATGATATTACCAACGAATACAAAACACACTCAAAAACTTATATAAAGGAATATAAAGGAATTCCTTCATTTTTTCAATTTCATTTTTCGTTTTGTTTTTTCAATTCATACATACATACATACTTACATATATACATACATACATACATAATACATACTTACATGATTAAGTTCATTAAGAATTACAATAAAACAACTTTACAATATTGGTTTTCTTCTAATGTTGTTGTAGTTGTTCTTGGTTCTCTCCATGGACCAATATGTATAAGAGTCCACGTGTGGCATTTTCCTTAAAATAACATTTTGTTAGAGGATCTTTTAATAACTATATATTTTATCAAGCATTTTGTAGCCTACACCGCCATAGATGATTCGGGTATTATGCGATTGTGCGTTTGAACTTGTATGTATCTATGAGTGTGTGGCTCTTTTTTATTTTTCTTTATTTTTTTTTTTTTTTTGATATATAACACATCCAAATAAAAGTCTCACGTAAATTTCAATGACCTTCAATTTTGTTGAAAATAAAACGTGAACATATTGTGTTGCCAATTCTGATGCTAAAGTTACATTCTTCTCTAGCTGCTATTATGACAGCTGATATTTGATTTTTGTTTTTTGTTTTTTTGCTTATTTGTGTATTAGTGTCTTACATTTTAGTGTGAGCTTTGTTTACTTTCCAATAACCTGAAATATGGACGTGATGATTTTATGTACCAATTTGTAACATTTTTCAATGTTTGTTGGCCTTTCGCTTTTTGCGTTTCAAGTTATGAGTGGTATGAGAATGTGCACGAGTAGATACATAATTCGATTTAATGATGTCTAGTGAACTGTGTGGCCATAAATGAATGAATAAACAAGAATATAAAACTAATATCCTTTCTTACTAAAAATGAAAATCGAATTTTCTGTTTTATTTGCGTTTTAATAGATTAGGAAAAATGCGATCAAAGTTTTAGAATGAGGAAAAATTATATATCAAGTGTAACATGATTAATGTAGCAAGAAATAAACATATTTTTATATTTGATTTATTTACTTATCAAAAGACTTATTTTTTAATATAGCAAAAATAGATAATGAAAATTAAATTTCATATGCTACAAATTAGTTTAATCAAATGAGTTACATCATAATATAAAATGTTGCGAGAATCGGTAATGTTAAATCAACATTGTATAATACCAAATTTATATTGTTAAGATATATTTATACCAAGTAATGTTAATTGTTTTTACGATTTTCATGGAAATATACTTCATAAAGCAAACACCTCATCATATTTATTTGAAAATTTATAATAAAATTTTTAGAAAATAAATGTTATATACTTGTATGAATACTTTATAAATTCATATAATGATATAAAAATAATAAGATAGCGCCCAAAAAATATGAATTTTTTTCAAGTTCCAATTTCAGATAAATATAACTTTTTATCGGATTCATATTCATGCAGCAATAGTATTTAGAATTTTGTAAGAAAAATCCGTCAAGTTAAAAAAAAAATCGAAAAAACGAGGCTTAAAATGAGAAAAAATTTTATATTGATCTGAATATCTCTTAAACTAAAAGTGATAACCTACACATAGAATCATATTTTTTATATAGATTTACAAGGACTATCTATATATAAAATTTCTTTTCTGTCATATCGAAATGAATTTTTGACGATTTTTAAGAAAAATTACAAATTTGGAGGGCCACTCACAACATCCCTGACCCACTAGAAATCCGTTCTCCACCAAATCAATTCAAGGACACCTCGTCACAGGCCGTGTGAAATTTTATTGAGTTATCCCCAACGGTTCACAAGTTACGGAATTATTTCCAAAAAAGTGTTTTAGAACCTCTGTGCTACATTCATATACTAGTGTGTTTTTGAAGTTAAGTCCCCAAATAACAGTAATGCGATAAATACATCAAATAACTTATATTTGTGCAAGAAAAAAATAATGAAGTGTCAAAACTTAATATAAGTTGAACAAATATTTGATTTGCTGTTTTTTTTACACCCACTCAAGAGTATAGAAAAAATAAATTACCTTCTTACTCATATATTTGTTGCAGGGATGTAAAATGGCTAATTTTATTTTGTACTAACCATACAAATAAAATGTACTTTTTTAATAATAACGGTACCAGTTTTGTTAATTTCTTTTTATTACAAAATTGATGGTATGGTAACATCCAATTTACGAGGCTCATTGGGACCGGGAAAAGTGCGTGTAAATAAAAAAAAACACGAAAAATAGAGTTCAGAATAAGAATAAAATTATAAAATGTCATTGCTATTGCTAGTCAAAAATTTCCTTTACCGAACTCTTCTTCAGGTTGAAATCAAAAATTTTTAAAGCTTTTTGTTTAATCACACTATATTTATTTGTTTATATATATATTTGTTATACATATATATATTAAATTTCTTTTCTTTCTTTTTCTTATTGTAGATTCATTTTAATATATCTAAAACATTTTCCTAGCAATTTAAGCTATTTCAAACACTTTATTAAAATAATTATCGCTTAAATGAAGTACCGCGTAAATCGAGGGTTATCTGTACACAGAAAAAAATATCTTCGAAAAAATTTCAATTTAATTATCAATCAGAATTTTAAAATAATTTTAAGTATTTTTATAATTAAATAAATTTCTCAAAATCGAAGCACTCTAACAAATTAAATTCAAATGTTGGATAGAAAAATCTGGAATTCAATTTTAATTACGAATAATGTACATTCAACTATTTTATTAATTAATTAAAAATTAATTCGAATAGTTTTTATCATTTATAAATCATTTAATAGACAGTATTTTTATTAGATTATAAACATATTTTTAAAAAACAATTTTAGTAAAAATGTTACCATCAATTTTGAAATTGCAGAAATAAACTTTCGCCAACAAATTCGGAGTATATAGAATTCTTAGAATAAATCTCGATATTTCTAGAAATAAAGATTTAATTAGTTCACTTTTCATCAGGTATATTTTAGACCAGAAATACTTAGAAAAATGTTTAGTCTTTATTAATTTACATATTCTTCTAGTGTTCTATATTGAATATGTATTAACTGTTTTCTTTTTTTGTAAATATTTGAAATTTGAAAAAAATTTTCGATAGGGAACAACTGAATTAGTTTTTCACAAAATTATATTCTTCTCAACTAAACTTAAGAAGCCATTTAAGCATTTTGTTATAAAAATTCATCTTCCATTTTAAAACATTGCAAAATTGTTTGCAAATTTATTATTATTATTGTTTTACTGTTATTATTATTTTATTTAAATATTTTAAAATTCCTGCCAATTCACTGTTAATATTATTTGTTCTAAAATTTTCCATTGGCTTAATATAGAAAAGATGTACCCCGTTTTTTTAAGTTTAGTTTCCTGGCAGTTTTCTTCCTATCACACCTCTCTTAAATGAGCTATGATGGTATTTATCAAATTTATAATACCCTAGAATTTCTATCAATGTGTTTCGTACATCTTATAAGTGTATTTGTTTAAACAACTAATTATTTTGAAAATTTAAAATACGTCTTTCCTATACAAACATATTTTTTAACCTTTGAAATTTTATTATTTATGCACAAAATGAAATAATTTCATTACATATGAAAACAATTGTGGGATGTACCCGAGATACCAGAAGTGATATCTAGAATTTGATGTCGTAGTCAAAAAACACCAAAAAGAAAATTTAAGCAGTTGTCAAATCATTAACAACGACATACCACATTCTACAATCGGACTTAAAACGGCGACGCTATACAGGAAAAACAAAAAGGCGGTATTTTGGAGCGTGGCAAAAAAAGAAGTTTTGCATTTTTAGAAACCTTGCGTTTTTGGAAACCACTATTTTTTCTTTCCAGGCGGTGACTTTTTTTATGAAGGCCGACTCGCACTAATATGTAGTTATAATACTATTTTCATAACTAATATTTACTGTAGTACCTCAAGTTTGTCCGGAACATTCTTGTTCAAAAATTAAAAGGTTTCTCTTAGTAGAATTAATTGTATTTATCCATAATTAAATTACATTTCCAAATTAACGTACATTTTATAAAATATTAATATTCACTTATAAAGAGGTTTTTAAGTACTAATGTATAATTGCTAACTTTTTTTTAATTCAGCCTTATTATTTCACTATTTTATAATATTAAAAAAATACTTTATGTTGCTGCTTAAATAAAAAATAGATAAGAGAATATCAGATTGTACCAAATTACTTGCGATAGTACCACGGTACCAACTGATGTAACATTGTACCAAAAAAAAGTGCGATTGTAGCGTGTTTGCCAGCCGTGATTTGTTTTGATTGTACACACATATTTTAGTTTGAAATAATCTATATAAGCACGCACACTTATAATATTATAAATTTGTTTATTTTTGGGGCTATATAAAGTTTTCTTAAGTGCTACACTTATTATATCCCACATTCCTAACACATATAATGAAAAAATAAATACATAAAATGTGAGGCAACATAAAATACATAAATGAAAATTCAAAATTTCATGTTTATTTGGCCACATTTTATCCATTATATTATAATAATTATTTTTGGTAAATTATTTAATTTTTTAAATTTTCTTTGAGTCTTCTTCATTTTTATATTTGTAGCCCCATTCAACCTACAAGAAAAAAATATATTGTTGTAAATATTTTTATGTGGACCGATACTTTTAGTTCCTGGAATATAATTTGTTGTCATATATCGATCAGGCAAAAGTTAAAGTTGTCGTCCTCGACTTATTAAATTATGCTCACAAAAATATATGTAAATGCCTTTTCACAATCGCTTATAGAAATACTACAAATTATACTTGTTGAAAATAATGCATATTATTCATACGCCATATATGCTCATATGCTTAATTTTATTACATTTTAATTACAACCGCTTCGAAAAGCAATCTTGAAAACGATAATTTTTAAACTCAAATACCAAAATTTAAACCTTTTCCATTTTTTCAGGTATATTTTTCGCCGCTGGTATCTCTTAATTAAAAAAAAAAACAAGTAAAAAAATATAGTCGGTTAAGCCCGAACATATTATACCCTACACTATTGTGCATGTGCACCAAAATTCGGGGAGGGGTCTTATATTAGACTGTGGACCGATACTTTTATTAAATGTGAAATAAAGCATACGAATACAGAATATTATGTTGATACTAACATTTATAAGAATTTTCGCACAGGGCGATTCCCATAAGGGAGTCTTATATAATAGCTATGGTAAATTATGAATCGATCCTCATAAAATTTGGCACTGTGGTTTTTACTTATATAAAACTTATTTGTGTCTAATATTAACTAGATACTAAATTTGTATATAACTATTGTCGATTATGATAGTTAAACCCATCGTTAAATTGATCTAGAAGGTGATTCTGAGTCGAACGGTATACTTTAAGGTGGGGGTCCGAAGATTCTTTCTTCGCATTACAAGAACCAGCACAAGTACATAATACCCCAACTACCTATACCGTTGTAGGGTATAAAAAGCATCGAAATTGAAATGCAAGAAATGTATTTTGAGAGATATTGTAGTTTTAATTTGTTTTCTTTGTAGGTAAGTCAGGTTTCAGAAGATGGCCCCTATTTATGCAGTGCAATGCGTCGTTACTAGGAAAACATATTATAAAAGGGATGAAGGAAGGAGTACTTTTTATGAAGATTTCTTTTGAATTTTCCTAATTTACAACTGACCGGATATAGGCGTCTTAACTTAAATTTGATTTATATCAATATTTCCCAACCAATTACTTTAAGGCTATTTGAGTTAACACCTTTTGGTGTTTTATTTATCTAAATCAGAGAAATCGTTCTCGAGTTATACTAGTGTGACAGCCAGAGTTGCCAAAACTTAAAAGCTATGTTCCTTTAGATTGTTCTTGAAAAACCGCTAAAAACCACCTACACTTTAAACAAAATTGCTGATTTTTACAGCTAAAATATTTTTATTTTACAAACATGTTACACCAGGTCTACTACTGAGATTAACGCTGATATAATATGTAAGATAAGAGTGTAAAAAATTTTTTATATTAAGTTAAATTCTATTATATTATATTATATTTTAATAAATCATATAAGATACCATTATTTTCAATTAGTCACAGAGTAAACATGTCATTTTTATTTAAGAAATTGGCACTTTTTTAGCAAAATTTTTACAAAAATATTTTTTAAAATGTAAAACAATTAAAACAAAACAATTTTACAAAAAACATTGTTTTTAAGTAATTTTAAAAATACACATACACACATAAACAAACTTTAACATATGTGTATTTTTTGATAGTTCATCTTATAGAGAAATGTCATCACAATAATCTCATAGTACTTCTTATAATATTAATATTTTAATCCACACGTGAGATAATTTTCTCAGGGAGTGAATTTTGCGCTCTCTGATATAAAATTCTTTTATATTTTGATACATGCAGATACCCTGTTAAAAATGAATATCGATTATTTCATAATCTTCATCTTGAAAACTTGAATACATTTCAGAGGTTACAATTAAATTAGAAAACTTTTTTGGTAGGAAGCACTTGCTATGTAGACATATCCCGTAGCCTAGGTTGTAGTCTATTTTTTTTTTTGTTTGTATTATTGTCAACTTAAAACATTTGCAGGAAAAATCACCCATATAATTTTTCATATTGCAAAATTTCAATTACTGTATGTTTCGATTCGGAGGGTACACCATTCGAAATTGTTTTTTGAATCGAATTACACAATAACTCCCCAGTGTTGACAGATTTTATCATATTATAATGTTGAAGTGTTTTAAAACTTTCAAAAAAATATAGAAAAATACTTGTTTTTATATAAAATCTGCGGGCTTCTGGTAACTTTAGATAAATAAGTTAGTAGAAGTAAAAAAAATGCTTTTGATATTTCTTCTTTCAAATTCAAGCCCATGTTTTTATAATTAAGGAAAAAGTTGTTAGAAACAGATAACTAAAAAAATATTGTACCCAGAAGAACCACTTAGCAGTTTTTTATGGAAAGTAACCGATGAGGCCAATAAAATATCGTCAGATCTAGCGAAAAAACCGCCGTTTTGGCAACACTGGTGATCGCATTATTAATCTGTACGTGATGAAAATAAAACCGATTCTTATTGATCACATTAAAGCTATCTTATTCATCCTATTTTTGTTTATATTTTATTTTTGTTTGCAAAGTGCACTTATCCCATTAGAAGTCACCGCACTCAATTGAGTACAATTGAATTATGTGCTATTTTTAAGGAGTGTAGAGGACTATTCTAATTTAAATAAGTAACATATACTGATTTATAATAATAGAAAATTGTTAGGTATGTTAATGAAAAATATCAGAAATTGCAATCTGAATTTTTAGTATTGATCGGAAAAAGTAAAACATAAATTTTGACAATTTTTTATTTTTTGAGTTTTTCCAATATTTGCTTCATATTATTATTTTTTTGATAATATAATGTTTAATTTTTAAAATAATTATGTATGAATATTCTCTAACTTATTTTGTTAAAAAAACGGCCGCATCAAATTCAATACTTCTCCCTTAAATGGAACCTACTTTACTTTTTAAAGATTTTTTTACATTTTTATTTTTTTATGTGCAAACAATATCTCTGCTGAATGTATTCGCGACTTTTAACGAGTTAATCGTATTGAAAATTTATACATCGATATTAATGAAATGACTCATTTTATTAGTAACATATCTAGCATTGTGAGCAAAGAGGAGAAAGTACTAATTACTATATTAATTACTTAGTAATGTATAGCAGAATAACTCGTTATCGGTAAATGGTAAATTCGTTTAGTTCTGCAATGACTCAATTCGATCGAGCATCTACGTAGCAAACAAAATGTTGTCGATTCAACCCTAAACTAAACTCGTATTTTCTTCGCAAATTATTTAAATTTTTATTTGTATTTGAAAGACGATAAGTAAGATTACTTATTAGGAAAATATAAAAATTTTGCCTTATTTGCTATGATAATATAAAAATAAAAAAATCTTTCTCAAGAAAATATCAACATTATTTCATAACTTACTATACCAATGGTAAAAAAATATTTTAATCATATTATTATGCTAAGCATAGACAATTCCATTTTAATAAATTTGTGTAAATTTTAATAAATTTTTTTTATTAATTTATATTTCGAATTTCAAAAATTTTGAAAAATTTTAGTAAAAATATTTTACAAATATATTTCGTTCAGGTATAAATATTGCATGTAAAGTATGTTCGCGTTAATAATTTTCTTTAATGCATTAAAAAAAAAAAAAAAAACAAAAACATTTTGTGGGATATTTTGCTGAAAAATAATGAATATCATTACTGCTTCGAAAAATATTGTCATTTAAGCCTTAGTAAGTGGTGATCGTCTCGGTCTTCCAACCGACCTTAAAACCGATTTTTTCGGTTTAAGTACTGTCGGTAATTTGTAAGATGTTAATTTTTTAAAACCGGTTTTTTAGATTTGTTTCACGTATATGTTATATTTTTACTTATATATTATTTTCGTACTTAAAATTTCGAACTTATTCGCTACCACAGGTGCGTCACCTAAAAATTTTAGAATTTTTTTACTGAGTTTCAACAAATATTTAAGTAATAATTATATTGAATGAAATTCAAGACACATAATGTCGGTTTCAAGAGATTCGAAAAATGTTTCAAAATATTTAATTTTGTCTCCCTATAATGGTGAAATTTCACACTGTGCACCGCGCACAAATTTAACGTGTCGTAGTAAGTAAGACAGTAGTCTTTCATACATGCTGACAATTTCTTTGTTAAAATCTTTGTAGAGCCTACTAAGTGACTAATTATGCAATTAGTTATTTGCTAGGAGATATGAAAGTAAGAAGAATGGATTTTAGGACATTTTCATAAAGAGATAATGAGTTGTTCACGAAGATTGTAAGCAGTTACTAAATATATAATTAGCTGGCTTACCAGATAAGTAAAGTTTTTTCTAAGCATATTATTTTACATTATTACATAAATATAAATATATATAATAAATGCATATATCGTTTAATTTTTGGCATAATACTTGCAAAAAATTAAACAGCTAATCTAAAATTTGGAAAATCCATAATAATATTTATACATATATAAATATAACATTATCCATCTCCATAGGAAATTATATCTGTCATATGTCTATGATGAGTAGTATGTTGGCAACACCCCAAGACTCGACGCTAAATTTTTGTTTTGTGACAGATGTTTGTTTTTTGTTTCACTTGATCCAGCTCTTTTGATACCCTACACTACAGGTGTAAAGGCTATATATAAGTTTGTCATTCCATTTGTAATTTCCACAACTTTCGTCGTAGAGTAAAAAAGTTTATACTTTGTGAATTCTTGCAAGAAATGAATTCGATAGGACGATGTCCGTCCGTTCTTTTGTTGCGGTCGATGAATAACCGAGATATCGTCCAAAGTTCATTTTTGACTTTTTAAAGCCCTTGTTAAACTACGGATTTCGTTAAAATATAATGTTTTTATAAAATTTCGGTTTTTTGAACCAACGAAATTAGTTCATAGACAGCCAAGTTATGGGAAAAAAACTGGAAAATCTGTTAAAAATACACACCCACAAACAGGTTATAATGACTATAAGTTTTGCTGTTGTTTTTTGTATAAGCAAGCAGTTTAGTTGAAAACAGCAGTATTAGAAAGATTACAATTATCGGTGTTGTGTTTTGTGTATGCAGTCAGTTAGTTTTTATTTATGTATGCTTATAAATTGTTGTTTTTTTATAGGAAAAGAAATTAAATGAATGTAGTATCAATACGTGCATTTTTATGAGCTTTCTAATGATATATAATACTTTATACTTTTGTTAATCAGCAGCGAAATAAACTAAATTAAAATGAAGTGCCCACAAAAATTATGCGTTTATTTATTTACAATTTGTAGCACACAGAGAGTAATTTTTTACTGTGAGCCACAAGAAAAAATCGCTCTATGTGTGTTACTTACAGGTATAATTTTAAACAAATACCCTTATTAGCATATGTTTATTGGTTATTTCACTTAAACTTAATTTATTTTGTTGTTTGAAGTATAAAGTGTTATATATTATTAGAAAGTTATAAAAATATGTTTCGAAAAATTCTAATAAAACTCAAACAAGGTCGAATTTTAAAAAACGGAAAAAACCGTTTCGGATTATATTGTATTGTTTTGGTCTTTTTTAAATATTTTAAAAATATATAAAAAATTCAAATATCCATTTTTTTTTTTTTGAAAAATTGCAAAATTTCGAACTCATTTAGAGCTAGTCCAACAAATTTTTTATTTCATTAAATGCTAGTTTCAAAGGCCTTTCTTACGTAACCAAATTTTCATATTGTTTCTTTGGCAGAAATATGAAAAAAAATCCGAAAAATTCGAAAAAAATATCTTTTTTATTTTGATTAAGCTCACGAAAGTATAATGTAAGGACAAAAATTTGAAGAAACGGCATCTTCCCATGAAGTATATTTTCATTTGAGCTGGGAACATTGATACTTTTTATTTTGCAGTTAATTTATTAATTTGGGATGACCCTAATATACATATATAAAAGAGTAACGTGACTGAGTGATTCGTTATCCCACAGCTCAAACGCCTGAAGCCTCCCGCCAAACCAATGCACTGTTACGGGATTTATGGAAATTCGAATGTTCATGGAGTAAAAACGGGTAAAATCGGTAACCTTATATCTCCTAAACTATAGATAGATATTATAGATTATTTGAAAAATAAGCTGGCAGGTGTCTGGTACTTTTTGAAAATCTACCATTTTAGGGAGAAAATGGGCAAAAACTGTATTTTCGTACTTTTTTGACACCACACCTATCCTCTTATCCAGTCAACATAAAAACAAAATTTACATCGTTTTCGTAATTTATCTAACACAAATTTGGCACTTTTTGAAAATTCCAAAGTTTAAGGGTTAAAATTTTTACCTATTTTTAGTACTTTTTTTATAAAAAATGTTTTTCTATTTATTAATATATAAATATGCGTATTTTTATATGGGATCCCACTACAATTTAGAAATTCAATATAATAAAATTTTTGTTAGATCCGTTGAGGAAAAGAGTACCTAAAGAGGGGTAAAAGCGAAAAATTATAGAAGAACGAACTTAAGTACATGAGTTCTAAATGAGTATGAATTCACAAACAAACTTTGTGGTATTTTTTCGTTCTTCTAGTGGTACTTTTTGAATTGTTTGCTATGCCAGTCATACAACAAAAAGGGCGGTATTTTTTGGCGTGGCAAAAAAATAATTTTTACATTTTTGGAAACTTCATGAACTATACTTTCATTCTATGTTGTCGATTCAACCCTAAACTAAACTCGTATTTTCTTCGCAAATTATTTAAATTTTTATTTGTATTTGAAAGACGATAAGTAAGATTACTTATTAGGAAAATATAAAAATTTTGCCTTATTTGCTATGATAATATAAAAATAAAAAAATCTTTCTCAAGAAAATATCAACATTATTTCATAACTTACTATACCAATGGTAAAAAAATATTTTAATCATATTATTATGCTAAGCATAGACAATTCCATTTTAATAAATTTGTGTAAATTTTAATAAATTTTTTTTATTAATTTATATTTCGAATTTCAAAAATTTTGAAAAATTTTAGTAAAAATATTTTACAAATATATTTCGTTCAGGTATAAATATTGCATGTAAAGTATGTTCGCGTTAATAATTTTCTTTAATGCATTAAAAAAAAAAAAAAAAACAAAAACATTTTGTGGGATATTTTGCTGAAAAATAATGAATATCATTACTGCTTCGAAAAATATTGTCATTTAAGCCTTAGTAAGTGGTGATCGTCTCGGTCTTCCAACCGACCTTAAAACCGATTTTTTCGGTTTAAGTACTGTCGGTAATTTGTAAGATGTTAATTTTTTAAAACCGGTTTTTTAGATTTGTTTCACGTATATGTTATATTTTTACTTATATATTATTTTCGTACTTAAAATTTCGAACTTATTCGCTACCACAGGTGCGTCACCTAAAAATTTTAGAATTTTTTTACTGAGTTTCAACAAATATTTAAGTAATAATTATATTGAATGAAATTCAAGACACATAATGTCGGTTTCAAGAGATTCGAAAAATGTTTCAAAATATTTAATTTTGTCTCCCTATAATGGTGAAATTTCACACTGTGCACCGCGCACAAATTTAACGTGTCGTAGTAAGTAAGACAGTAGTCTTTCATACATGCTGACAATTTCTTTGTTAAAATCTTTGTAGAGCCTACTAAGTGACTAATTATGCAATTAGTTATTTGCTAGGAGATATGAAAGTAAGAAGAATGGATTTTAGGACATTTTCATAAAGAGATAATGAGTTGTTCACGAAGATTGTAAGCAGTTACTAAATATATAATTAGCTGGCTTACCAGATAAGTAAAGTTTTTTCTAAGCATATTATTTTACATTATTACATAAATATAAATATATATAATAAATGCATATATCGTTTAATTTTTGGCATAATACTTGCAAAAAATTAAACAGCTAATCTAAAATTTGGAAAATCCATAATAATATTTATACATATATAAATATAACATTATCCATCTCCATAGGAAATTATATCTGTCATATGTCTATGATGAGTAGTATGTTGGCAACACCCCAAGACTCGACGCTAAATTTTTGTTTTGTGACAGATGTTTGTTTTTTGTTTCACTTGATCCAGCTCTTTTGATACCCTACACTACAGGTGTAAAGGCTATATATAAGTTTGTCATTCCATTTGTAATTTCCACAACTTTCGTCGTAGAGTAAAAAAGTTTATACTTTGTGAATTCTTGCAAGAAATGAATTCGATAGGACGATGTCCGTCCGTTCTTTTGTTGCGGTCGATGAATAACCGAGATATCGTCCAAAGTTCATTTTTGACTTTTTAAAGCCCTTGTTAAACTACGGATTTCGTTAAAATATAATGTTTTTATAAAATTTCGGTTTTTTGAACCAACGAAATTAGTTCATAGACAGCCAAGTTATGGGAAAAAAACTGGAAAATCTGTTAAAAATACACACCCACAAACAGGTTATAATGACTATAAGTTTTGCTGTTGTTTTTTGTATAAGCAAGCAGTTTAGTTGAAAACAGCAGTATTAGAAAGATTACAATTATCGGTGTTGTGTTTTGTGTATGCAGTCAGTTAGTTTTTATTTATGTATGCTTATAAATTGTTGTTTTTTTATAGGAAAAGAAATTAAATGAATGTAGTATCAATACGTGCATTTTTATGAGCTTTCTAATGATATATAATACTTTATACTTTTGTTAATCAGCAGCGAAATAAACTAAATTAAAATGAAGTGCCCACAAAAATTATGCGTTTATTTATTTACAATTTGTAGCACACAGAGAGTAATTTTTTACTGTGAGCCACAAGAAAAAATCGCTCTATGTGTGTTACTTACAGGTATAATTTTAAACAAATACCCTTATTAGCATATGTTTATTGGTTATTTCACTTAAACTTAATTTATTTTGTTGTTTGAAGTATAAAGTGTTATATATTATTAGAAAGTTATAAAAATATGTTTCGAAAAATTCTAATAAAACTCAAACAAGGTCGAATTTTAAAAAACGGAAAAAACCGTTTCGGATTATATTGTATTGTTTTGGTCTTTTTTAAATATTTTAAAAATATATAAAAAATTCAAATATCCATTTTTTTTTTTTTGAAAAATTGCAAAATTTCGAACTCATTTAGAGCTAGTCCAACAAATTTTTTATTTCATTAAATGCTAGTTTCAAAGGCCTTTCTTACGTAACCAAATTTTCATATTGTTTCTTTGGCAGAAATATGAAAAAAAATCCGAAAAATTCGAAAAAAATATCTTTTTTATTTTGATTAAGCTCACGAAAGTATAATGTAAGGACAAAAATTTGAAGAAACGGCATCTTCCCATGAAGTATATTTTCATTTGAGCTGGGAACATTGATACTTTTTATTTTGCAGTTAATTTATTAATTTGGGATGACCCTAATATACATATATAAAAGAGTAACGTGACTGAGTGATTCGTTATCCCACAGCTCAAACGCCTGAAGCCTCCCGCCAAACCAATGCACTGTTACGGGATTTATGGAAATTCGAATGTTCATGGAGTAAAAACGGGTAAAATCGGTAACCTTATATCTCCTAAACTATAGATAGATATTATAGATTATTTGAAAAATAAGCTGGCAGGTGTCTGGTACTTTTTGAAAATCTACCATTTTAGGGAGAAAATGGGCAAAAACTGTATTTTCGTACTTTTTTGACACCACACCTATCCTCTTATCCAGTCAACATAAAAACAAAATTTACATCGTTTTCGTAATTTATCTAACACAAATTTGGCACTTTTTGAAAATTCCAAAGTTTAAGGGTTAAAATTTTTACCTATTTTTAGTACTTTTTTTATAAAAAATGTTTTTCTATTTATTAATATATAAATATGCGTATTTTTATATGGGATCCCACTACAATTTAGAAATTCAATATAATAAAATTTTTGTTAGATCCGTTGAGGAAAAGAGTACCTAAAGAGGGGTAAAAGCGAAAAATTATAGAAGAACGAACTTAAGTACATGAGTTCTAAATGAGTATGAATTCACAAACAAACTTTGTGGTATTTTTTCGTTCTTCTAGTGGTACTTTTTGAATTGTTTGCTATGCCAGTCATACAACAAAAAGGGCGGTATTTTTTGGCGTGGCAAAAAAATAATTTTTACATTTTTGGAAACTTCATGAACTATACTTTCATTCTATGGTGTGACTGGCATAAATTTTATTTTTTTCGACCCTCCCTGAAATATACCTCTTTAGTATTTTGCTACCCATTGTTATTTAATGATGAATTTATAACATCTATCGAATTATTATTATCAGACTTGAACTCTATTGGAGGTAATATAATAAATTCTAAAGACGTAAAAATTCTTATTAGAAGAAGAAATAGCTTAAAGATGTGCCATATTAACGCACAAATCCTTTCAAGAAAAATTGATGAATTTAATTTTCGAGGACTCTGATGTAAACATAATTTGCGTCTCTGAGACAATATTCAGCGATTCAATAACTGACTACCTACTCAGAGAAATATGGTGGAGTGGTATTCTATGTCGAAAAAGGAATATCCTGTATATTTAAGTGTAAGAGCGATGATAAAATTATGGTAAATAACAAAGTCGAGTATCTATTTCTCGAAACATGTATTGGCGGAGGAAAAATTCTTATTGGTAGTGTTTATAGGCCTAGGAATAATATTGATTTCAATCACTTCTATAAATTACTCGAAATTCTAACAGCATTCTATAGAGATGTCATTATAGCTGGAGATTTTAACTCAAATCTGTTATTTGATACAAATTTAACACTGAATATGAATTCACTTAATCTTTTTAATGTAAATACTATCGTTCCTACTCATTCAACATCAACAAACAACACGTTGATCAATTTATTTTCGTATTTTAT
Organism: Protocalliphora azurea; assembly: GCA_932274085.1. Taxonomy (NCBI): domain Eukaryota; kingdom Metazoa; phylum Arthropoda; class Insecta; order Diptera; family Calliphoridae; genus Protocalliphora; species Protocalliphora azurea. The sequence goes on from OW026520.1 coordinate 89,855,940, forward strand.
AAATCGAAAGTTTTGATGTATGACCAGTTACTTGCATCCTGTTTCTCAAAAAACGATCTAATATTCATGAATTATGATGTTCCAATGCATGCATCTAACAACACAGAGTTTACCAGAATAGATTAGAATTGCATTTACCACATGTCATCTGTAAATGATCAATTGGCCTTTTTAGAGCGGAAAATTGCAAATTTGTTTAATATAGTTCTTCAATCAAAGAAACTTGACAGCCATCAAAAGCCTTGGTTTACAATGGAACCATTGTATATATAGATAGAGACTATGCTTACTCCAGGTGGAAGCATTACAGTACAAGTGACCTATATAACTTCTTTCGCATAACAATAATAATTAGAGCCGCAAAGACTAAATATTTTTCTGAAAAATTTACTAATTCAATCGACACAAAGAACACTTGGAAAACTATTAATGAAATTGGTATAGGAAATAACAAAAAGCAGTAGTGTAATAATGGTGTAGCATCGTGTCGAGAATTATCCCGATAGTATGTTCAACTTTGAGTGCATAAGTAAATTGGGTGTTCTCAAAAGCTGTCTGTCCATAAAATCTAACGCCACTGGTGTTGATGACATTCATCCGACTTTTTTCAAAATTCTTCTATCATCACTTCTACCATTAATTACGTTTATTTTTAACAAAATTATTATGACATGCGTTTACCAACTAAGATGGAAGCAAGCTAAAATACATCCAATACCAAACTCGTCCAATGAATACCGGCCCATAGCTATACTACCATATCTATCAAAAGCATTTGAAAAGAGCTTATACACAAACAAATAACTCAGTATTTATGTAATAATAATCCTTTAACTGATAAACAATCTGGTTTCCGAGCGAAACATAGGTGCATTACTGCGTTAACTGATGGATATTAGACATAAACTTGATAACAGATATATTGTGTCGCTGGTGTTATTGGATCATTCAAAAGCCTTTGATACTGTAGATCATATGATATTGATTCAAAAACTTGAAAAAAGTTATACATTTCTCTATGGTCCACGCAGTACTGCACACCAATCAAAATCAGATTTTTAATTGCAAAAACGTATTTAATACCGATATTAACCTATGGCTGCGAGTTTTTTACAAGTTGCGATACAACCTACAATGTTGAAGATACATTTTTGGACTGCGAAAAATTGACGCAAATGGTAACTATCAGAGTATTACGCCTTACTTCAAGAAAATATATGGGGTGGAGATTGAGAATTAGCTGAAAATACGAGTCCTAACATTTCTTCATAAAATTATAACAATTCGTGACGCAATACCAACTGTTTAATAGACTGAGATTTAGTACACTTATAAGAAACAAAAATCTTATTCAGATTCGATACCATAAATCAATATCGCTATACGTCTTTGGAACAGTATTCCTCCATCACTTAAAATTATCAGAAACGCATTACAATTTAAGAGAAAATTCTTCGAATGCTATTCATAACAAATTTTTATTTTTAACTTTTATTAACATACTAACAAATTTTATTACTTTAAAACAAAATCTATATTACTTTGAACACAAAATTGGTATAATTAATAACTTATATTTTTTAATATTTAATGTTTCTTTGCTTAAAAGTTTCTTGTATTAAATGTAGCTATATTTCTCTGTAAATAATAACATCATAAGATTTCTACTTTTTAAGACGAAAGTTTTGTTGTAGAAGTTACAAATAAAATAAAAATAAATTAATAAAAATTCGTAAGGGCTTATAAAGTGGTACAATATCCCGCTACTTGGATATTGCTTATTTAAATATAAACCTGGAGCCATGAAATTGAAATAATTAGAAGGTGCGATTGAGATGTTTTTTATTCATTTTTTGAAGACGCCAACATTATAACTATTCCCACGGGATTTAGGAATAATAGTTTAATTTTACGTGTTTTTTCACTTTTGTTTTTTTTTCTATATATATAAGCTATTAAGTTTATATCTAGTCTATGTAAAAGTCCCGCAAATCCGCTAACGCAGTAGCGGTTTAAAGGTTAGTATTAGTATAAATGTGAAAATATTAGAGAATATTAATATTTTTTATTTGTTAGTGATGAAGGGTATAAAAGATTCAGCATAGCCGAATATAGCGCTCTAACTTGTTTTCTTTGTATTTCCTTTTTCATTCAGACAAAAAGAAGAGATAAAACTTTACATTGTTTTGTTTAGCATTTCCTGCGTTACAAGTTGGAAAAGTTTACTTCTTGGAATAAAATTACCACTTACATCATATATAGAAAAAGAGGGAGAAAAAAAGATTTCATTTTTTCTTCTAGTACTTAAGTATATAAGTATAAATAATGTTGCATAATATTGTGGTATTTTTATTTATTTATATTTGTTTTTGTTATATCTACTCATTCCGCCACAATTTGTTCATTTTTCTTTTTTTTAATAATTTATTGCGCTTATTTACGAGACATGAAGACTTCAGGAAAATGTGGTAATATAAACAAAAATTAGAGAATATTTGAGTACATTAAATAGAAAAAAAAATTGTAGAAGGAGAAACGAAAAACATATATGCGTTTTTAGAATTATTTTTTATCAATTTCTAAGTGTGAAGGTCGGGGTGATATGTGCCAATATTCAACTTGTGAAAACGAAAGAGTGTCTTGAATTTTTGAAATAGCATTGGAATTATATTTATTAATTGAATTCCAATAAATATTTTTAATAACAAGCTTAACCAATTTACAAAAATTTAACAAGTTTTAATTTACCGTATTCACATAATAATATAGCAAGTTTTAAAGATCTATCATTATTTTTATCCAAATTTCTGTTACTATTTTAAGGTTGTGAGACGACCTTGAATGAACTTGATTCTCAAGATATTTTAGAAGTTGTCAAGTTGAAAACAATTTGTAATTATTTAAAGAGTTAAATAAAATCTGAAGCGTTGATGAAGAATATATATATATATATATATATATATATATATATATATATATATATTATAGCTATAATACCGATGCATATTTTATATTTTACAGAACTTTATTACACCCTGAAAGTTAAACTTGTGGAGAACTACGAAGAATAACGACTAAATTCTAAATCATCTTAAAATCATATACATATGCATATGAGAGATAATTTAAACAAATATTTTTCAAAGCAAACTGATTATCATATTTTATACATCGACCATTATTTCCTCGAGACGCTTACGTATACACATTTCCATATAGGTTTCATATAAAAAATAAAAAGACTTTTGACGAAAGTTGACTGTCAACTGTTTTTTTTTTTTTTTTTTTTTTCTTTGAAATCAAGCTCGTTTTTTAGGATGTCAAATTAGATCATAATTCGAATCTGGCAACCCTATACCATTTTGATGTATTTTGTTTCAATTTTAATAGCTAAGTATTAATTTCACTTTATAAAAATTTTAAGGTAAATATATGCTATATAATTTCTATCAAAAATATTTGCCTAATTTACCTCGAGTCATTTGATACTCTCAAACATTTAATTAGTTATTCTACAATTCGATTGAAAAATAAGTTTTTTAAATAAAAATATATTTTGGAGAAATTTTATATTAAATAATTTTTCATTAGAAATCACATATAATATTATGTGGACTTTTTTTATAAACATCTTCGTTTCATATTTACACTTGGTTTTCAGAAATAATTATGAATTATAATTCAAGTTCCAAAAAAATTACATATGTGTGTATTTATAAACAAGTTTATAAATGAAATAAAATAAATTATAGAAACATTTGAACTTTAGGTCAATTGTTTAATTTATATAATTTTAAACGATAATTTTTTTATTTCAATAACAGAACCATGTTTATAAATTTCTTCGTATTTTACTATAATATGCAACATGAATAAAACATTTAATGATTTAGTATCGTATGTAATCTTTCATTTTATATATAATGAATATAATTTAATTAATTTGTACTAAAAAATTAATAGTTAAAAATTTTAACTTTAGTTCTCTGAGGGTGAAAAAAGTGCCATTTAAAATTTATTTTGTTACCGAAAAATATTTTCATTTTCCATCCCTGATAAGCAGAGAATACTTCTTGTACTTTTTTATTCAACTATTTCATTTAATATCCTTCACTATGTCGATTACATAGTACACGTAATTATAAAAAACAATTTAAATTTAAATACGAATTAACATTTCATTAAAGTAATAAATAAAGGCATTTTAAGAAAATACTCAGACATCAAATAAGATGTAGTAGCTTTTGTTTAATAATGAATTTCAAACGAATAAACGCATACTTTAATTTTTTGCCAATTTTATGTGGCAAATTCTTAAATATTTTTGAGGCCACTGCATAGACAGTAGGAATTTAGATTGTATAAGGTTTGCTGTATTTTTAAACTATAATATAATATTGAATTGCAGAAAGCGATAACAAGTAAGAATTGCTATATTCGGCTTGGAGGAATTTATTATACTCACCATCGGCAACTTTTTTGTGCCACCATAGTTTAAGTGGAAGGATCACGCCCGTGTTTGGTTTCCGAGTTTATATCGACCCTCGCTTTTGTTTAAGAGATGTCACACAATGCTTTGTTCCCATATAACAAATCGGCAAAAATAGAGGAATTATCGTAGAAATACAAAACTTAACAAAGTAGTGTCTTGTGGTTAAATTAAGAAAAAATTAAATTTTTAAACAAATCGGCTGACCTCACATTTAAAATAAATTTTCAAAGTGATGTTTTTCCTACAAGTATAATCGAAATGCGACCAAAATTGGTAAATTGTCACATATTTTATATATCTGCATATGTCGCGAATTTTAGCCAACCGGTTCAAGAACACGCCCACATTTTTTTTTCCAATTATAATCAGATTTATTAAGTTTAAGTATACGCCCACTTCTCACGTAAACTCTGTGAGCAAAAATGTTTACTTTTTTTAAAGTTATTTTGATAAAACATTCTTTATAATTATCTTTAGGTATTTAATTGCAAAAAAAAAAGCATATTAATATTCAGAATAAAATGCGGTCAATAACGATTTTACTATGGTTATTTTTGGAATTTATTATTCCAAAAACGAAATCATAATTTTATGAAAAAACAATATCATAAATTTAGTCCGTGAAAACTATCGTGTTCGATTTGAAAACGATTAACATATATGATAATTTGTATCCCCCAGATGATATCATTGGGTGTGAAATTAAAGAGTAATTTTTAACAAATAATAATAGCTGTAACTATTTCCTCTTAAACAACATAAGTACTGGAGTACTAGGTATGTGTTTGTTGTGATATCTGTAATAGCAAAATAATGGTGGCAATCCAATCAGAATCGCTTACTGAATCAATTTAGCAATATCCGTCCTTCTGTCCATATGAGCTTTTTACTCGTTTAAATCTTCATTAGATGCAAATTTCATAAACTAATACAAATGTAATATGTATAGCCTTAAATTTTGTATTTTATTTTAAAAGTTTAATTTTACCTATGTTTTTTTTTTTTTGTATTTTGTTTTTTTTTTTTTTTTTTTTTTTTCTAAAAACCAATTTTAATTGCTTGAAATCAAATTTCAAAGAAAATTCTTATTTTATTTCATCAACAAGAAAAAATAAAAATTTTAATTGCAATTTTCATTAATCTTCAAATCAACAAAAAAAGTGTAACATTTACATCTCCTCTAAATCTTTAAATTTCTGGTTTCATTTTTGTTGCTTCAGCGTAATTTTATAAGCAAGCAAGTAGTGACAAAAAAAGTTGTACAACCGTTAAAACTATTTGTCTTAGATAAATTCTAAGAAAATATTTAAAATGAAAATTTTACAATTAATATTTTCTATTTTGTAATTTTCTTTTTAGCTGATTGTGGAAATTAACAGTCATGTGGCGTTATTTCGTGATCTTTTAATACATGTTGGCCAATCTAAAGACTGTCCAGAGTTACGGGAAAAAATACGAAAACTGCGACGTACCTGTGTAGAGGCCTTCAAACGAACAGAACAGATTTTAATGCCACAAGTGAAAAAGTAAGTTTATTTTCTACATTTATGTAAAGTTTTCTTAGTTTTTCATATTCTACGCATTAAAAGTTATTATTTATTCTTATACTTTTTTGTATAATCCAAGAAAAACTACATATGTACAGTAGCGGACACAACTAAAGTACGGATTTGCATTTATTCAAATATAAGCGAATAACGACGGGAAAATGTTTTTGATTTCAACTCTTTTTAGTAATTTATTTTAACTAGACTCCAAGTTCTTTAAAACCAAGTAAAGATAATTGAGTTTCTTTATTTAAACTAAAAAATTTCAAAGAAATATGAAATATAAATTATTCATGAGAGACAAAACTGAAGCACATTTTCGATTCGTTAAATACAAATGTTAATTCCATTATCATTATTGTGCTAGTAGAAAATCTTAACAAGCTGGGTACGTCACTAGTAAAGCTAATTCGAAACTACTGAATTCAATGGTGGCAGACGTTTTTCGAAGTTGGTGATCATATTCGCAATATTTGGGTTTAAACTTTGTTATGAAAGTAACACAAATAATAGAAAATTAGAAATAAAAGGGACATTATTTATGTAAATTAAATTATAAATCGATTATTTATTTATTTCAATCATAAACTGTATCAATTTCAGGCCGAATTTTTAATGTATTTATATATTTATTTTTTGAAAAGTTCTTCATTGGTAACACTAAATTGTTAGTTTAAAATTTTGTAATTTTGCGTTTAAAATATATTTGATTCATGACCCTATACTCCAACAGAATCTTTGTTGTTTATTTTATTTAAATTCAACAACTAAATTGTTAAATTTAAGCAAAAAAAAAAACTTAATTTTCCTCCATAAATAGTTCAATCCTTGGCATTTCATCTACGTGAGAATTTCGTCCGTGATTTTTTGATTATACGCGTATTATTTCACGATCTACGATTTCCCCTATGATTCCAAATAAATTTTTTGTGAGATTAAGACCAAAAAATTTATACGACTACTTCAAATCTATATTTTTTTTCTTTTATATAAGTTTTCAACAGGCATTTATTTTTCCATATATTTTAGAGCATCGTTAGACATAAAATCTTTCATTATTCTATGTACTTCACAAACTGGTTCGATACAGTGACCGGCAAAACAACCACAGACGAAGAAATATCTCTCCGTGCTTCTTAATGTTTTTTGGTATATTGTACATTAAGACATTTACCCGTTTTGTCTAGCTATTATTTTTAATCCATTAGAACTTTTTAAATTTAACTTCACGGGAGAAAAGTACTGGTTTCCATTGAACTACATCATGTTTCAGGTTAAAGTTGCTGGAATTAAATGCATGTTTCACAAATGGTACTGAGAAATATGAAGATTTTTTATGGTAAGGAATTTTTTGCCGGTCTTTGTATTGGACCAATTGATAAAATAAATGGAATAAAGAAACATTTTATGTCTAACCATGACCCAAAAGATGCCATTCTTCCATACACGGAAGATGAAATGCATGTGAAGTGGAGGTATAGCAATAACCACTAAAAACTCATATAATTGTCAGAAAAAAGTGTGTTATAACCAAAAATGTCTCTGTTTTTAAGTGATTGAGATAATTACTTAATCCTAATCTCACAGAAAATATATTTTGGATAAGCGTATAATAAAAATAAAAGACGAAATTTCCCACCTACAGCAGTGGTCACGATTTTGGCCCACCTCATCTGATATTTTTTGGCCTTAATTTTTTTATAAAAAGGATTACTAATTCTATATCTTGACCGTAATATGATTAATATATTATCCAAGACTCGGAATATTAAACTTACAATTAACGCAAAAAATTATTTAAAAAAAAAACTATACTTATAAAATTCAAGGAACAGAAATTTGGCCCACTTTCAAATATATTATAGAAAATCAAATTGCCTTTGGAAAACTTAATTTTCAATATGAATTACAATGTGTTAATGCATTTTGATTAAATTACAATAGTTTTTGTGAGAATATTTTATGTAAAACTGGATAAAATCGCTTTAAAATTCAAATATTCGACAACTAGTAAAAATCGTGAAACAATCATTCAGTTATGGTCAATAATCCTTCAAAGTATCATAAATAATACATAAAGTTTAAACTCGTGCACAGGAACGAAATATTTGTTTAAGCTGCAAATTTCCAAATGACTGGAAATTAAAAAAAAAAAAATTTATAATATACTTAAGTATATACCAGAACTAAAACCAATTGTCAAATGTTATACTATACAGATTGAAAAGCTTTAAAAGCCGTGTGGTTTCGAAAAAGATACAATTTATCGAAGCTGTATAAAAATACTGAATTGAATCTAAAAAATAGTTTGGAAGAAATCCATAAAATATTAATCAATATGTTACGTAGACGAACGATTTAAACAAAGTTCCTTTCAAATATGTAATGTGAAGCCAATAATTTACACTCTTGTTGCAATTAGAATACTAACAACTTTCAAATGTTTTTCATATACTAAAAACAAGTGTAATTTTTTTCACAAAATATTATCTAGATAATATATATTTTCTATGTTAGCAAATGGTTTATATGCGCTATAAAATTGTTTTGTAATTTCTAGTCTTATTTCGGAAAAGATTTTTCTTGCTTAATTGCTGATTATTTAATCTTTCATATTCGCGGAGTAAATTAAACTTTAAGTTTTGTAAACGAATTTAGTTTTTATATATTCTTTTCTACGCTTTAGATTACTTATTGACCAAAATATCTCACAAAAAATAACCGTAATTCAATGAGGATGCATTAATCAATTGTAATTTATATTAAAAATGCATTTTTTTTAAGATTACTGATTTTTTGTAATATATTTCAAAGTGGGCTAATTTTCTGTCCCTTAAATTTTATAAGTGTAATTTTATTAAATAATGTTTTTGCTTAAATTGTAAGTTAAATATTCCGATGGAATATGCGATGCATTTAGTACATTATGGTCTATACATAAAATTAATAAAATAATTGAAAATATTGTTCTACAAAAAGAAAATAAAGTTTAAAAATAGGTGAAAGATCTGCTAAAATCATGACCACCACGGTAGATCAAATAGCAAGGATTAAAATTTCTGAGATTTTTGCACAGATGTGTAAAAGTTAAAAAAATAGGTATATGGTACTAAATATTAATGAAAACATTTATATTTAATAAATCAAGAATGGGCTTTAATTTTGTCTCTTTTTGTATATGTTTGTATGTATATAATAAAGGAAATCAATTAATTTTGCTTTGTTTTAAGGAATATTTAATCAAGTGTAGATAGATGTAGTAAGAATTGAAATCGAACAATTTTCCCACCGTTATTCACCTATATTTTAATAAATGCTAATACGTGCTTTAGTTTTGCCCGCCACTGTATATACATTTATACATATTGGATTTTAATAAGAAAATTATATAAAATTCTTACTAAGTTTCCTTCCATTTCTCTATTGACTGTTTAATATTAAGGTGTGTTTAACAACAGGTGTCCAAGTTTTGTGCTCAAGTTGTTGATAATATTATTAGAAGTTGTTAGTTTATCGGTACGTTTGGGGAGTGAGAAAATATTTTATGCATAAAGTGCGTGTTAATTTAATAAGCAGTTAATGTTTTGTTAATAATTTTGTTTTTGTGGAAATTGTGAAACAAAAACTTTATGTGTTAATTAACTTTCTATGAATATTAGCTATACACACACATAATTTATATAAAAGTAATAATTAATTTTTAGTTATACTCTTGGTAGTTTATTAAATTTGACTAATTTAAATTTGTTAAACAATAAATTATAATTAAAATTATATTTTTGCTTTTAGGACTAAAACAAATTTATGTAATATGGAAAATTAAACAATCACCCACTTTCTAGGAAGATCTTCAGTTATTGCTTAAATTTTACAAGTTATAAGTTCGTCAGCACTAATGACATGATGAATTTGACTATAAAATGTTGACAATATATATGAAAATGTCATGGGGTGACATGAGGTTTGTCTATGGAAAAAAGGGACAAAGTCGGCAGCAACTCTGACATGTCATAATATAGTCCTATAAGATGTCTTATTTAAATTTTCAATTGGACATCTAATTATTGTAAAATGTTTTTTAACGTTATTTATCTGTGCTTAAGTTTCTTTTCTTTCTACAGAAATACATATAAAAAACAACTTTGTTTGTTCAAATGATTTCTGACAGAGGATTTTATACAGGAGCTATAACTAATAATCGATCGACACTTTAAAAAAAAAAATATATGTATATATATATATATATATATACTATTCCCACATAATCTCATCAGCCAATTTCTTTTATGTTTAATTCCAAAGGCCAATATATTTAAAATATTTGTGGCCAGGGCAACAAAAAATATGGTGTTAGAGGTGTTTCATGGGCATTAAAAATGCTTCCAAGAGAAGGAATATATGCCATTGAAATTTAGAGGTATTCTCTTGATATATTAGTTTTTTCTGGTTAAATTTTAAATTATCTACATTTCCATTCCAAAAATTAATTGATTTTGATAAGCAATTAATGAAAACTATATCAAAATTTTTTACCAGATGTCTCTCAATTTTTATAAAAATTTCTACAAACAGACTTCATTAAGCCACTTTTCTATTTCAGTTTTCAGTTTTGTGAAATCGCGAAAACTTGCGATTTTATTTCACTTTCCCGAAAACCAAAAATATATTATTTAAACAGCAATATATTTGAGAAGACTGTCAATATTAATGTTTAAACGGCGTTTGAATTTGGCTTATGTCGGCTTTAATGCGTATATTTCAAAAATAAATAAGATTTATTATTTTTTTTTTAATACAAATGCACTTCTTAAATACATTTTTCGTTAAATATGCTATTTAAAATGTTTTGATTTTTTAATATAAATATTTAGAAAGTATGGAATCTTTATATTAAAATAAGAATCTCAAATGTTTGGAATGCTCAGATCTGCTACGTATAATAAAATTTTTCAAAAAAACATGTTTTACACTTTTCATACAAATTTTTTTATATGCAAATTTAAATATTCAAATCTCTTTAAGTTATTGACGGATTTATATAATTTTAAGAGCATATAAAAGGTCACTATCTTTTATTTAAAAAACGCAGCCAGCATTTCCAAAATATCGTTCTCGTTAAAAAAAAACTTGCAAAATAAAAATGCAATTTATAGATGCATTTTTGACAATTGTAAATTCATTACGTTTTAATTTTTCTTTAAAATTGTTTTGTTTACTATAAAGTAGAATATTAATTTATCTACTTTTAATATATTTTTAAATGAAATATGTAATCCTAATTATATTTTAAAAATAATACTGGAAAAATTGACAGATTAAAAGAATGTGAATAATTTTTAGAAATTTTTATCCCAAAAAAATTTTTTGATGTAAAGATTTCCCACTTTCTAAATATGCTAAAAAAATAAATAATCTCAAATAGCATATTCAAGAAAAAGTGTTTTAAATAATGCAGTTGCTTTAAAATGAATTTATGAAAAATATCTTTCATTTGTGAAACATTCGTATTGAAGCTTATGTTGTCACTATTCAGACGCCGTTTAGATAATTGAATTTTACAAAGCCTTACCAGAAATATTGTTATTTAAATTTATATAAGAAATTCCCTTTTTACATTTATCTTTAAGAGACCGACCTTAAACCTCGAGCAATTTTTAATTTAACTTTTTTAAACTTTTGATTCAATAATGTTAACAACAGCTTGTGGAGTAAAACAACAAAAATTCAAGATCTGAAATATCGGCATTATATTCAATAATGTAAAACTTACCGAACCTTCTTTTAATTTGTATTTTATATACGCCTGTGTAGGTTACATATGTGCATTTATTATTGATATCGGACTTAAAGTGTAATTTTTATAATATTTTTAAATTTCTGAATTTTAACTACTACAAAATAAATGATCATTTCTTGTCCATTAATATTATATAAAAATAATATATATATATATATATATATATATATATATCATTAAAGCCACTGGCATATATATATATATATATATATATATATATACATATACCATTACCAATGGCATTAATGAAACACAAGTCTGTTTGCGTGAATGTATATATATATGTCATTTCGTGTAGATGGCGCAAAAGTTATAGGTTTAGTTGAACTTATAAAAATTTTTACAAACAAAAAGCTGGTCAAAACTACGCGCAATATCAAAATCAACTGAATTATTACATTAAAATTTATGATGTCCTCAATATTCGATGGCATTATTTTAGAGTTTCCTAGTAAAATTTTTAAAAAATTGTATAAAAAATGGGGATTGAGTTTAAGTTATTTCTCCATATATAATACGAAAATATGTTTTATTAGAGTTTATTACAAAGAAATGCTATTTAATTTTATGAACCTTTTCTAACACAAAAAATTTGGTTTTGGTCCATAAAATGTCTATCTTTCACAAAATTTTGATGCACCACAGCATTTCCGTTAAGCATTACAATCACCACCTATCAATGCAAAATATGATAAATTTCGTGCAATCCATGTGATGTAAGCAGAATCTGTTTTGACAAATGTGTCTCGTTTTCCACTATTAACAACATTTCACTTAAATTTATAGTCTCGATCATATCCATTCTTATATCTGTATATGCAAGATTTTTACAAATTGCAATTTTCTATATAAAAATACAAAAACAAAATTTTTGCCTAATTTTCAAAAATTCCAAAAGATTTTTTATTAAATTTATTTTTTATGATCCTTCGATTTTATTGTGTAAAATAACAAAGAACTAAGTCCACGCGTAATCCATGCTATTCTATATGAAACTGTAAATGTGTCTCGCGGAAAACTGACTTGTTTAAAAATGTTCGCTCTTGTTGTCTTCCGTTGAGACTATCTACTACGATGACTATTTGGGTACATGAACGAGATATAGCGCAGAATATGAACAATTACAAAAATATCAATCTCTATCTCAAAACATATATTCAGTTGAGGAGAGATCTGACCCCGCCCAAAAAACCCAAAGAATTAAAAAAATTAAAAGCTGTAAATGTTGAAAGTCTGCAGAACAAAGGTGTAGAATTAATCCGCAACGCGAACAAAAAGTGTAAAAGAACAGAAAAAAGTTAAGTAATTTTCAGCCCTTTTTCTAAGGTTTTGAATTTTAATCAACAATCATTATTATAAAATGATATAAATGGTGCTAAAATTTTGCACTCTATTAGTTTCAAGTCTTATGAGTCCAGACCTATAATCCGTTTATTTATAATAGTATTACCACAAAACTTATTAAGGATTAAAATCATTTTCAGTGAGGTTAAAAATTGTTGATAATTGCCCATATATTTGTTTTAAATGTTGCATTAATACCATTATTTTTATCAGATTATGATTTGTTTGTATACAAAATACATTTGTGACGAATATTATTTCAGTACAAATATATTTTAATTTTTATTTGTTGTTAAACTCCTAAATTAGCACTTTCAAATATCCTTTTTAAATTATTTTAAATAACTTCTTTTTTTATTTTTATAATATTTGACTCAAAAAGATAAAGAATTTATTTGTTCTCAATTTTGATTCTTTCCGAAGTAAGGCGGTAAAATTTCCTGTAATTTTTTTTTTATTCCTTTATTTTCCGCAATTTTTTAGCTTTAGAGGCCTTTTGTTATTTTAGCGTGTTAAAAAGTAATTCCGACCGCATAAAAACTTTAATAACGCTTCAAACCATAAATTAAATTGTGTTTGATTTATCAAATTAAATTCGATGGCGTGTATTACATACTATTTGATTTGTATTTATTTAATTTTTTAAACTCATCAAGAATAGATTTTCATTTAATTGACAGGTGTTACCAAATTTAAAAAATTGGTTTAACAAAATAAGTATTACAGTTATTACCCTTTGTTTATATACGTTTTAATGAATTTTGATTTATTTACAAATATAAATAAAAAACTAATAAATAAATAGAATTTGTAAACATATGAGGGTTTATATAAAAAAAGTAAATAAATGTAATAGAAGTAAAAATTAAACAAAACATTTATTGTAAAAACAAAACTTTTTAAACTAAAAAATTGATAAAAGAAAATGATTTATGTACGATGCGATTTCAATATAATAGTCAAATAAATTTATCACAACTATCAAATGTTTACACATTTAAAACTAATAGAGCAAAAACATAAATAGAAATAGAATTTAAAAAGTTTCAAATTTATTTTCATGAAAATACATTTAATTTAATATGGATGTGTTGTGAATTTTAATATTTATCATTAGAGTGTTCTATTCATAATAAATAGAGAACTCAGTTGTAATAACGAATAAATAATAAAATGGATTTTCATTAATCATTTACACAGTTGGTTAATTTGTTCCATTTATTCACATGTTGCATGAAAAGCTCTTGTAAATAATTGTGTATTCGTTTGTTAATCTTGCGGAAATTTGACTAATAATATAAGTTTCATAATTGTTTATGGTGGTTTAGGTTAGGTTAGGTTAAAAAGGACGGCGTATTCACGCCTCCACCCAGAGACCATCCGGTCCATTGTGATCCCTTTATAAATACCAGATAAAGTTAATAAAACGAAGAAAGAGAAGATCCCTAGTAGAATAAGGTACAAGAGCAGAAAGATAGTAGAAAGAAAGGAAAAGAAATATAAGAAAAGAAAGTTGTAGAACCCAAGATCCATCAATCAATCTCTATTACCTCTAAGCCACATTATCATTATTGTCGAGTTCACTACACGCAACCTCCTCCACTTCGTGTAGAATATGGCTTCCAAACCACTTCAGTCTACTACGCTGAAGCCCAACGTAATGACATAGTATATGTTCCACTGTCTCTAGCTCATCCACATCATCGCACGTCCTACAAAAGTCTGACGTGTCGGTGTCCCACTTACTGGTCATATTCCCTATTGAGAGGTGACCAAAAATGATCCTTAGATTTCCACGACTCATGCCCAGAAGATATTTCAAATCTGCTGGTTTAAGACTAGGCCATAACGCTCTATATTCCCTGCAGTCCATTCTGCTCCTCCAAGCATGATTCGTCCTTCCTAGAGTCCATTCCATTATGGCCATGAAATATGACCCAATTGGAATTCTAACCGATACCTCCACAAAAGACTTGTCCAGCTCTGAGCCCTTACAAGCTAGCTCATCAGATATTTCATTGCCGAGAATATCGCAGTGACCAGGTACCCAACAGAGCCTTATTATTTAGGCATCCATTGGCCTTCTAAATTCCATTCTACACTCTAGCACCAATCTGGACTTGACACAATAACTTGTCATTGCCATTAGTGTTGCCTGACTATCCACATAGATAGTCACCTCAGTGTTTCTCTCAACATTCTCCTCCAGTAATCCTAGGGCCTTGTAAATACCTAGAATTTCTGCCTGGAAAACGCTATCAGGCAATCTAAAAGATCGTCTGATATCTGTTACCATGAAGTAAACACCCTCTCACGTGCCTACTTCCATCTTCGAGCCATCTGTGAAGACAGCGCACCCTCCATGGAACTTTTCTGCTCCATTTCAGAGGTCCCGGGAGTAGCATAGTAGAAGCCAATCATAGTACCGAAATAATCCGTTATTATTGTTCTGGTCTTAACCATTTGACTGTAAAAAAATTAAAAAATAATAATATTGTTTCCTTTGTTCAAATTTGACATTTTAAAAATAAAAGTTAACGAATTCATTTAAACGTTGAAATTAAAGCGAAAACATTTAAAAATTTTGTAAATAATTCTCCATATAAAGTTTGACACATTTTGTTAAATTTATGAGCTTTATAAGGCACTTTTGTGTAAATGAATGAAAACCCTAATATTTTATTGATTTATTTGAATTTAATTGTGTTATCAACAAACACATATTAAATATTCAATATCACTGGCAAATATTTAACCAAACTATTGAAATTAATTATTAGGTTAATTCAAATTCTTTTGTTGTTTGATTTAAATATTAATTAAGAACTAATTTAATATAGATAAATGTTTATATTTTAAAGAAAACAAAAGCTAAATTACTAAAGTATAATTTTGCATTTCAACATTTCCAATTTCGGTGAAAGTTAAAAGATTTTAAATGGAATAAATGTTTATTTTGAGTTATTATACCCTAGCCCACTTTCGGTAGTTGGGGTATTATGCGTTTGTGCTGCTGTTTGTAGCGCACAGAAAATATCATCTAACACCCACCTTAAAGTATACCAATTGACTCAGAATCACTTTTTTGTCGATCTAAATATGTCACAATTTTGAAGATAATTCAATGAAATTTAGCAAGTAGGACTTTCATGACACAAGAATGAAGCCTATTGAAATTTTTTATGATCGGTCCATTATTTCACCTAACCTCCATACAAATGTCCTCCCGGAATAGGGGTTTAACAATCATAAAGACCTTAAATATAGCAGTATTTTAATGGAATTTGGTGTGAGGAATTCCCTTTTTTAGAAGTAATTATTAAAAATTCCAAAATAGTGCAAAATGTGCACTTAGATCACCTTCTGAAGTCATAAATATATTATTTTTACAGAGGTACCCACTTCCTATTTTTGCTAGAACATGTCATTCTTTATAACTTAAATAAATTATTTTAAGGTTTAATTATATCAGCCCTAAAGTTGAGAATTTTTGAAAAGTTGCAAAAAAAATGGTATTTTTTGAAAAAAAGGGGGCCAACTACTTCAAAAAGCTACTTAAAATTTGTTTATTTGGTAAAAACAAAAAATATTGTATTTTAAGAAAAAATACAAAATTCAATTTTATTTATAACAAAATTTATATAATGGGTGATTCAAGTAGAGATACCTTTTTCAATAGCCATTTTTTGACAGATCATGTGTGAGTCGTGTCATGTTATTTTTGTTTAGTATTGTTTGGCATTTCATAATGGAAAGACTTACGCCTGAACAACATTTACAAATCGTTCAACTTTATTATTACGAAAATTCACGTTCTGTGAGGAATGTGTTTCGTGCACTTCGCTCAACTTATGGTCAACATAATCGGCCTACTGAACGTACTATTCGCAACACCATCACCCATTTTGAGACCCAGCATTCATTATTGGATAATATTCGACAGAATGGACCACGTCCAGCACGCTGTGAAGAAAATATAGCGGCCGTAGCTGAGAATGTACACGAAGACCGTGGAGAGTCGATTCGGCGCCGTTCACAGCAACTCGGACTGACGTATGGAACGATTTGGCGCATTTTACGTTGAAAGCGTACAAAATACAGCTTGTGCAACAACTGAAGCCTTCCCAAGCGACATCTCTTCGCTTTATGGGCTCCTGAAAAGTTCAAAGAAGATCCGACGTTTTCGAGACAAATTTTTTTCAGCGATGAGGCCCATTTCTGGCTCAATGGGTATGTAAACAAACAAAATTGCCTCATTTGGGATGAAGAGCAACCTGAAGAGATTCAAGAACTGCCACTTTATCCAGAAAAAACAGCGGTTTGGTGTGGTTTGTGGGCCGGTAGAATCATCGGTCCATATTTCTTTAAAAATGATTCCAATGGCGACCGTTATCGTGCCATGATAACCAACTATTTGATGCCTGAAATAGAAGCTCGTGATCTAGGCGACATTTGGTTTCAGCAAGACGATGCCACTTCCCATACATCGCATCAATCAATGGATTTATTGAGAGAACACTTCGGTGAGCACATAATTTCACGTTTTGGGCCGGTCGGACTTTTTCCTGTGGGGATGTGTAAAGTCTAAAGTTTATGCGGACAAACCCGCTGCAATTAAGGCCCTGGAGAAAAACATCACGCGTGTCATTCGCCAGTTACCAGTCGAAATGCTCGAACGAGTCGTCGAAAATTGGACTCAACGGATGGACCATCTGCGACGTAGCAACGGTAAACATTTGATAGACATAATCTTCAAAAAATAAATGCCAAAGAATGTTCTTTCAAATGATAATAAACATTCCCCACTAAATTTGAACTTTCTGTGTTTTTTTCTTTAAAAAAGTATGGAACCTCGAAATGTATTACGCTTTATAATAATTTTTATTATTGCAAAAATTAAGATTTATTCATAAAAATATTAAACATAAAAATATCTTTTTGTTAATTAAATTTCAGTATTTTTGCACGAGGTCTTCACTTAGGCTCTAGCCTTAGAAATCCCTATCTAACTGTCGGACAATTTATTTCTCTTTAGTGATTATTTAGAAAAAACTTTCCGCCAAAGAACTACTAAAGTAAAAATATAAATCAGGATATAAATATTCATCAAATCTATTTTTTAATTTTCTTAATCTGGTAAAAAAAGATTCGACAATTAAATAGTTGTTCATAAAATTTATAATTAGCTTTAGTTTTTAACAGTTTTAGTTCGCAAATAAATTCTCTATATTGGGAAACAATTTCAAAATAATTTTTCATTAGAATTGATAATATAATGGATCGAGATCTAGCTCATAGTCTTAAAAAGACATTTTAAAAAAGGGACCAAAAAAGTGGCCAGGTAGTTCCAAAAGGGACAGTTGGCGTCTAAAGTCGCCAAACGGTAAGGCTGAATCCAATTTACGTTCCGAAAATATTGGCGATTTTAAGTGCACATGTAAGTACACTCTCATTTTTTAGTAAAAGTAAGTGAAATTATTCAAAGAGTTAACAGATATGTCGTCGAATAAGTTTTATTTAAATAATATGAAGAAAAGCGCCAAAATAATTTCTAAAATTCCATAGTGCCACTAGGAGGCAATAGTACTAAAAATGGCACAATTGCGGCATAAGTCCCATCACAGATAGTCATTGAAATGCTTGAGCATAAATGTTTATTTGTGTATATTTTCGACAGATTTTTTCAGTTTTTGACCCATAATCAATTTGTTTGTTGGAAAAACTGAAATTTTATAAAAATATTTATGACCGATCTATATAGAAATGAAATCCGTAGCTTAAATAGGGGCTTCAACTTGTCAGAAATTAATTTTGGTCGTTATCTCTGTTATTAATCGACCATTTCTTCAGCGCAGGAATTTTCGAATTCTCTTTGCCAAAACCGAAGTCTATAGCTTATATAGAGGCTTCAGAAAATCGAAAACCGGTGCAAAAAATCGGTTTTTAGACATATCCCCGACATTTATGAATCTATCTTGCTTCAATAGCAAAATATATATATATTTCACTTATCGGTGGACTTTTTTGCTCTCCGACGAAAATTGTGGAAATTACAAACGGAATGACAAACTTATATACACCCTTTACACCTGTGGTGAAGGGTATATTAATCTTTATTACGAGTATTATTACGGGTATTTGTTTATCAATCTACTTCCTTTTCTCATTCTCTCTTGGGGAAAATGTAAAATGTTTTTACGATTCATCGCAATTACTTGCTATCAGATTGTGCAAGTATTGAGTGAAATTGTTTATTATATCTTTTTTAGTTGAATCTGTAAACAATACACGAGAAAATATATACTAGAGAAAATATATTTCATGGCATAGTCGATTATTAAAGACACTAAAAAATATCGACATAGCTAAAAAAATATAAATTAAATATGAAATTTTCTAAAATACTGTGAAGATGGAGTGCAAAATATCACTTAAGAAAATTAGTAAACTTGTATAGGTTTTTCGCCCTAAAACCAATACACTTTAGTTTTCAGAGGCAAAAACGAGAAATTTGCACAACTTTGAGTTAAGAAGATCACTGAAAAAAATCATTTTACCTTGTTCTCAAAACCAATTTCTGTAGTGTGCAAACTGTGATTGCCTTTATTACCACCAACTCTTGAAAAAAAAAAAGAAAAATAACTTGGAGGAAGAGCTTTTATAGTTCTCAACGTATTATTAAATCTTATTACTATTTTCTTTTTCTTGTTTTGTTTTCAATTTTTTTATTAAAGGAACAAGACAAATATGACAACCAAACTAAACACTTTTGGTGTTTTCTTTTTTCTATAACGTTTTTGTTCTTGTATGCTCTTTTCTTTTCATCTATTTAATTTTTGTTGTCATCATTATTTCAACTTTCTTATGTGACGTGCCTTGGTGTGAACGTGAATATGTTCTGCTGCTACTACTTTTACTACTTTTGCTGCCACACTACCGACTGCTGTGCTGTTGTTACTGGCTCTTAATGCTCTTGTCCATATTGTAGTGCTACTGCTGATGGCGTTCTTACTGACAATCCCCATCTCGTATTATTGTTTTATATGGCACAATTGTTTTTACGCGAATTAGTGAAAAGCTATCGTCTTATACAAGTGGTGCCAATGGACATGTCAGGATATTATGGTAAGTTTCATCAGTTATATTATTATTTTTTTTTTTTTTATTTTCTATTTTTATTTCTTTTTGTTTAGCCTTTTGTTTAGCTAGGACTTACAACTTTATTTAATGTGAATTTAAGCAGTATTTTAAAGGAATAAGCTCTACTAAAATAGAGATTAAGAAAATGTTAAGACTTATTTTTTTTATTTTCTTTTTTTGAGCATTTTTACGAGTTTTCGGAAATAAAAACTCATACAAAAATTAATACATTCACACTCTTCTTTGAAATTTTAAAAGATTTTCAAAATTAAAAAATAATAATTATTATTATAAAAGAAAATATGGAAAATTCTCATAATTGCTAAAGAAATTTGGTATACAAAAGAAACATGAAATGGATGAAAAATGTTTTACGTGTGTTAATAAAAAAATGTGTCTTATGTGTACCAAGGATGAACTTTGCGCTGTTTGCAAAGACTATGAAGGGGAATATTCTTTGCTTTAAAATACATATGTACATAAAAATTGCTATAGTTCTTCGGATTACGAGCCCCAACTATTGTTATTTAGTTATTACACATTATTTAATTATAACATTGGTAAAAAAAAGTAAAAACAGAAAAAATTTTTGATTCCTGTGATCGTTTTTTTTTTCTCTATCTCAAATTGACACGTATTTTTGAAATACGGCAACAGTTTTTCCCTAATAGCTTTTGTCTTTGAGTTATGGCACTCATTTACTATTTTACTTAGATTTTAGTTTTTATTGGACACTAAAATATATTTTGTTGTTGTTTTCGATATGACTTCATCAAGAAGATGTTATGTGATACGTACGTATCACGTATTATCAATACTTTAAAATAAAACCGTGTAATCAAGACAAGCCACTGGTTTCTCATATTTATATGTCAGAAATGTGTGGTATGTATACGGTTAAGGTAAAGTGTAATGTTCATAACACCTGAAAATCGAAGCAAATTGTCATATCCTAACTTATCATCTGCTCAACGACCTCAATTAAAATCATGAGAGATACAAGTTAGCAAATCCAAATCTTCTGATGATCCATATCTCTGTGAACCCGAACGAAATACATTAAGTGAAGACAGCGATCCAGACTACAAATTTAGCGTTTCAAAACCTCAACGATTTAATTAGAAAGCACTAAATGACTTACTAAGAGATCTGAACTTACCGAAAGAAGCTTCTGAAATTTTAGCATCACTAATATCACACTTTGTTGTACCCGAAAAAAACCTGTTACCGTATTTTTCTCAAGAGAAGGATTTAGTTTTGTAACAATGTTGGTGGTATTTTGCAACAGATATGTTTAAAAATGTACCAACCTAGTGATTGACGTCTTTTCACAGAAAGCAAAAAAGAAGTTTAAATTCTGTTTTGCTTCATAACGGTAACGGATCCATACCTATTGCACACTCGACGACTTTAAAAAAAGGATGTTTCTAAGGTTATGGAAAAAATGAATAACAACTGAGTTATTGTGTTGATTTGAAAATGGTTAACTTTCTTTAAGTCAACAAGGCACTGGTAGAGTCGTGACAAAGAACACCATCGGTCAAAAAAGGTTTGGCCAGTGCGGGAAAAAAGTTGGTACAAAAAATATTATAAACATGCCTTTAGTTAGCCGAGACCGCATCATACTTCCACCACTTCATATTAAAATCGGAATAATGAAACAGCTTGGAAAGCGTTTACAAAAGTGGCGAACGTTTCCTGAATTAAGTACAGAAAAATTTAAAGCTGGTATTTTTGATGGGCCACAGATTAGGCAAGTCGTGAAAGATTATAATTTTGTCAAATCAATGACTGAATTCGAATCCAGAGCTTGGAATTCGTTTGTGTTAGTTATGAGGAATTTCCTAGGCAAAAAGAAATCTGACGACTTGCAAGAGCTAGAGTGAAACATGAGCATAAAAATCCACTTCCTGCACTGAAATTTGAAACTTAAACTCAAATTACTTTTTGTTGGAAACTTGTTGTTGTCAATATTGGATGAATAGTAAATTTTTCGAGAAGACCTGGGAACTCCTCCCTTAAAGTAACATTTTAGATCATTGCAATTGGCTACACTCCGAGTTCCTTTCTTGTCAACTTCAATGACCAACAACAAATCGCAAATTGACAGATAAGATCTTCGCAGTGCCACGTGTGAAATGGACTCTATCAATGTTTAATAGCTCTTTCAAATCACCACTCTAGATAA
The DNA here is from genome assembly GCA_932274085.1 of Protocalliphora azurea. Classification (NCBI taxonomy): domain Eukaryota; kingdom Metazoa; phylum Arthropoda; class Insecta; order Diptera; family Calliphoridae; genus Protocalliphora; species Protocalliphora azurea. The sequence continues at coordinate 89,878,448 of OW026520.1, forward strand.
AATTTTTACATGCTGTCAGGAACAGATCTGTAATATAATTATATCGCAACGGTGATTGACCTTTAGATCTAATACGAATAATTGCAAAATCTTACAGAACAATAATGAAGAAACTTGTAAAATTATATAAGGGATATCCAAATATTCTTTGACAAGTCAATAAAAAAAGCTGTTAGTAAAAATAATTCAGTTGAAATAATTTGATGTGTGATAATATTTATAATAGACATTTCCATTAGGGTGATAACTTTTTCTGGATCTCAAAACACCAGTGCACCAACTTATAGCTAATATTGTCCTGATAATAAAAACCGAGCTTTTTTGTCGATTTGAGCAAAAAGCTTCACGCACCGAACACGATTTTTAAGATGATTTTGTACATTTTTATAATACTTTTATTTAAAAAATTTTTATAAAAATTCATGTCAGAACTTACACTACACTACACTATTCTACAGAAATTTGCTATTAAAAGTAATTCTAAAATCATTAACTTTTAGACGTATGGCCCTTTCTGACGTATGACGTTTTAAAAATCTAAGAAAAGCTAAAAAGCTTTACAAAGTTATACCTGTTTAACTTTTTATAACTTCTAATATATCAGTAGCTTTAAATTTATATTAAAGACAAAGATATTACCTTTATAACAGATATAATTTATTTATATCAAAAGTTTAAAGGTTAAAGTTGGACATATATCAATCAAATCATTGCATAACAAAATATGGTAAAAAGCTAATTTTTTGTATTCAAATATTTAAATATTTACAAAAATGAATTTAAAATTATGTTTTTTTTTATGAGATCATATACATATAAAAAAGAAAGACATCTTATATAAAAAAAATTTGACTTTGGATTATATTTTGGTATATAACTTCTAAATCACTCCCACATGAAATTTTGTACGATTACAGAAAATTTTATAGAATTTTAAAAATATAGTTTTCGGATTTATAATGTTTTAATTTTTACAAATCTAATTTTGAACTTTCGAAATAAATTAACTTTCTACATATCATTTTAAAGGATACAAAAACTAACATTTTATTAGTATAGTTCAGAAGTTATTAATAATTATATTATATTCTTGTCCAAAACTTCTAAACTAAATGAGCTTGAAATTTTACACGAGTAGGGAGAAGAGTTATGTCAATATTTTAAGATATAATGATATAATGATTTGATTGTAAATTGTTCAACTTTGACCTTTGAACTTTTAATAAAGTTAATATCTTTCTCTTTAAAATGAAAATAAAACCAAAGATATACAATGCTTTTATTATGGATATACTCTTGTAAAATTTTAGTTTTTCTTAATTTTTAAAATATCATATTCTTGAACCAGAAATTGCCATAAGTCTAAAAGTTTATGATTTAAGAAATATTTCCAGTAGCAAAAGTCTGTAGTGAATTTCATGAAATCTGTGATTTCAAATCCAAAAATAGTATTTTTTGTGCGATTTGATATGGAATTACCCTAGTAAACTTTCGGTATTACGTTTGTATATTTTTATTATTCTTTTTTTTTTTAATATTCCCCTTTAACTTAAATAAGAAAAATATTGTGATATGGTCAAATATTTATAAGAAAATTACTTAAACCTTATCGAATAAAATATAAAAATCTGACTAGAAACTAATTTAACACATTTGTGCACATATTTTGTGTCAAACGGGTAGAAAATTATTTTATTGTATACATTTCAGCTCATAAAATTGAAATCAATGGGTCAATCTTATTAAAGTTTTAATTTTGTTAAAGTGTGTTATATTCAAGTTTTAAATTAAATAAAAAAGACCATATATAATTATATATGTATAAATGGAAATGGAAATTGAGGGTACCTGGCCGTATGTATATCAGAAACTCTACTGTGAATGATAATTGAACTATTTTTTTCATTTCATTAAAAAACGCGTAATATACATTAAATTATTTTATTTAAATCAAAACTACCTATTTTAGGGTTCGTACCCTAAGTGCCGTCGGCTAGCACTTGTTTCGACTTCGTATTTTATGCAGTACCATGTGCTGAATTTTGTACTCCATAAAAGATGCCAAGCTCGTTTTACCTCCTCAGTACGGGTGCTGAAGAGTGTAACTGAAGACTTCGTGAGTTAAAAAAAAATATGAATCTGATTGAGATATTTGCTGAGCAATACAAAATGGCCAAATATCTGAAGCCACAAAAAAATCAGTCTTAAGAATGCGTAATGATGAAATAAAGGTGATATATAATCGTTACTCGTACTTCGAATTTATAAACAACCTTCACAGAGTTTCCATCAAGTACGTTGGATCGGTTTATAGAAAATCGTTCTAGAAAGTCTCACAACCCCCTAATCTCATTTTTTGAAATTATGTTTGCATTTTTCGTATAACTTACCTGGTGTATCCTTTTCGCCTTCAATATAAGCACCCTTGGTCTTATAGTCCTGTGTTTGATTGTTCGATTCTGGAATGGGTATTATACGACCTATACATACACACGACCGTAAAACGTCGTTCAAAGTCACAGCATTATAAATCTGAATGATCAATTAGATAAAAATTTTAAAAATCGTTAATGAAAATAAATTTTCAACATACACCTAAGGGAGCTTCAGATTTAATTAAAATACCAGGAAAATTATTTTCAACACCTACAGTACGATAATGCCAATTTTAACCTTCGACTACCATCCAAACACGTTCGGGTATAACCTATGTAACAAAGCGGAAGATACCCCATTAATAAGATGGATATATTTTAAGAAAAGTAATCGATTTCATTCATTTACCTATAGGTGTTACAAACTCCTTTTTGCGCATGGTACCCGACATATTTTGTTGACGGAGTTGACCAATCCAGGGACGATTCATAGTGTAACGAAAACGTTTGCGATCCACGGTGCAGTTTAAGTATTGTGGAGTACCTTTAGAAGTTTCATAGTAGACCTAAAAATAAATAGATAATAAATACATTTTATAAAAAACAAAGTTCTTACTTTTAATCTTAAAAATTGTCTTAAACGCATTTTTCTTTAAAAAATTTAACAATTTTCTTTAAAAAAAATAAAGAAAAACTCGTGTGCAGAAAAACGTATAGAATAACAGTGGACTTGTCCACTGCTATTTCACTATTACATTTCACTATTACATCCTTCTTAAAATATCTTCATGATTGCACCTTGAAATCTTATCTGAAAATAATTTTCATCTGTTAAATATTCAAAGAAAAATTAATTTAAATTGTTTTTATCTCCACTTGGATTTCCTGGTACTGGAACCTCCTCCTGCCATTTAGATTGTTTTATTTCTGAAACTCGTTAAATTCATCTAACAAATTCCGCTGAAATATAAAGAAATATAAAAAAAAATAAAAGTTTCTTAATAATATTCGCACACTTACCATTGCTATTTATTGACAAAACAATTTCTTAATTGGAGAAAATTCCATAATTATTAATTTTTTGATAAAATTTTAATAGTTTTCTTATATTATTATTTTTCAATTTATTTTAAAATGTCAAGAAATTAATATTTTTGTTCAGATATTTAAGACAGTAAAATTAAATGAAAAATAATAGTTTTTCGCATATAACTCACTGATAAATCATCTTAAGTGTTTTGATGTTATTAAAACATTTATAGACAATAGCATTTCCTACAAATTTTCTAAAGTATATTTTCATGAACGTTTATTGGTTCAGAGTTATATATATATATATGTTTGATTTATATTTTATATATGGTTTCGTATATGAAATCATATATGATAAAAATTTTACAAGTACATTTCAATATATGACAAAATAGTTCATATATATTTTACCATATGTATCCATATATTGCAAACTATTCCATGTATGAATCATCACACTTTCATGTATAACGATATATCGTCATACATGGGTCATATATAAAAATATATGACCATTTTCAGCCGGGAAGTAAAAATTTTTTTTTTCGCTTTTAATAAAATATTTTTGTTTTTTTAAACAAACTTTTTTTAAACTTTATTTTAGCTTTGGTCAGCCTTAAGTATTTTTTAAATATTTGTTACTATAAACCAACACATTTTTTTGATACCATACGTAATAATGAAAAGTGTCATTTATTATGCAAATACTTTTTGCCCATCATGTACAGATGTCTTGTCAGACCAAAAGTTTTTTTTTACGATATTTATCTCATACATTTTCCATAATATCTATGATATGGAATTGATGACTAGGATGTTGTAAAAAATCCGCCAGTAAGTACTTTTTATAACCCTTTAGGCAGCGCTAATATTTAAAAAAAAGTAGCCTCAGTAATTTTCGTCCTACCTTTTGCCTTAATAATTTTTCTAAGGTTCCTATTAGGAAATCTTTTTTTACTTCGTCAATCTTCAAGCGAGTCAAGATACGGAGCAATTTAAAGAATGAGTCACATTCCATCCATATATGTTGATATCTGGATGGAATTTGAGTTTTTAAATTTCCGAATACTTTGTCTATGATAATACAGTCTGCAAATAAACTTCTTCTTCAGTTATTAGGGTTCCTTTCGTTGATTATAAACTCTTTGCATTTTTTGTGATTCCAAAAACGGAATTTCCTAACTCCTAGGAATTGTTTTATATGGTCGATATATGTTTTGGTTATAAATTTGAATTATGCGTTTGCATGAATTTTGCAATTACAAAAAATGTAGCTCAGCAGTTTTCGAGAATAATAACAAATGGAAACTAGTTAACAGTACAAATTTTTGTACGTATAATAAAAGTTATAAGCTTTAAAGAGTATACGAACTTTTTCGTACGCAGTCCTTATATGAAATAAAAAGTAAAAATAAAAAATTTATAAATTCTTTTGTTTATAAGTTTAATATTCACTTCGCTATTTCAAAGATATTGTACAGAAAAATTTTGCAAAATGCTAAAACTTATTAAAACTTAAGTAAATTAGCAAAAATGTAAATATATTGTCTATAAAAAATTTTTACCGCGATTGGTGTGCGAACTTTTTAACGATGGCTAAAAATTAATATCATATTCCATTATACCTTTCCGTACTCTACAAGTCCATTCTGTGGCATTTTGGATATTTGCAAAAATTACAAGAATTTATAACCCTAATGTCCATTTAAAATTAAAATAATTTATTTTTTATTATTTTCCATTCAATAATAAATAAATAGAATAAAATGCCTCATTGGTGCAAATGTACCTCTCTATAAATGTAGATTTTTCTCTTTTTAGCTGATTCCCAAAGTATTACATCTGAATGCTTAAATTTGCATGAGCTAGGTCATTTTGAAAACACCACTAAAATTAGTATTTCTGTCAATATCATTATCAAAATTTTCGTTAAAGGAAAATTAACTTCAAATTGTAATAGAGGCATACTAAGGCCTGGAATATTCATTTGAATAATTTTCGGTCGCGGAATATTAATATTTTACTAACGTTTTTTTCACATTTTCTTTATGCAAACATATAATTTTATATATTTCGGATATTTTTCAACATATTGACAAATAAAATGCAAAAGGCCGTAACCACATTTTACATTTTTACTTTAAAATTAATCAATTAAGTAAATTTTTTAATCTTTCACTTAAAACAAAAGTAGATAAATCTTAAAATACTCTTCAAACCAAAATTTTCTTAAATGGAAGAAATTTAACAACTGTTTCGTTTCTGAAGTTGATGTTATGGCATTTTGACTTTTGTTAATATTGATATAATGTTTGAAGAAATGAATATGAATTTTTTTTTTGTGTAAATTTAGTACAATTTTATCCAGTAAAAAACCAACATTTGATTTTTCAGTGGTTGTAGCCTTTTGCATTTTAGGTGACTATATATTAGGTTTTAATGTACCATTGGAATGGTCTGTCCTGATAATATTGAAGATTATACCCTTTAACAGTAAGAGGGTCAATATAATGCATTTTTCCCTCAAATGTTTAAATTAGCAATTTTTGCAAACAACTCACATGAAATATTTATTATACAAAAAAAAAAAATAAGAACGAATTTATGAAAAATATAATAAGTTCCTTTAAAACCATGATAATAATCGGATTGAAATGATTTTTGAAATTTAGGCATTATTTTACACGAATTTATAGTTTTTATGATAAATATATGCTCTTCATTACATTTATTGTCTTAACTAATCATTTATTTGACATAAGAAATAACTTAACCAATTATGAACCGAAAATCCCAAAAATATGGCTTATGCAACTAAAGGGTAAAATGAATACCTAGTATAGTATTAAATTCGTCCATTCCACATAAATTGCAACGGAAAATATCCAAAATATTCAAACTTTAATTTAAAATAAAATCATAGAAAAATTTACTAAAATTTAAATTTCGCGAGAGTGAAAACTAATTTAACAAAATTTTACTCATTATGTATTAAGCTTTATTTGTCCATTAAATGGTGTAATTTTTTGGCAAAAATTTAAAAATTATATGCACTATTGATCGAGAACCATATTTTTGTATACAAATCAATGATAACCTGAATACAGTAAAAATAATAAAAAAAAAATAGAAATTCATTTCCTGTTACCTACCATTGGTTGAAAATCACGAACCTAGTCGAAAAAAAATCTTTTATACTTTTTCCGAAATGGGTGTCAATAAATTCGTAATTTTAAGCATTTTTATAAAATGAAAATATAGAATAAGTTTGTTTATTGGACGGTTCCAAACAGACAAATGATGACACCTTGGCACCGGTGCTTGTGTTTGACCCTAATTTTCAAAGGGTAAAATCAATGTTTTAGGAAAATGATTTGAAATCGGTTTGCATCCGCAGGCTACTTATGGAAATTACGGGCTCTTAAACCATTTTTATGCTAGAGGTAGTCAACTTTGATATTAATTATATTAAAGTAAAATTTAATAGAAAATCATCGCATTTAACGTTAATTATATTCGTTAATAATTAGTTTACGATATTTTGAATATTATACTATATATTTGTACAGATAGTAAAGGTTGTTACCATTAAGGATATTAAGCACTTAATTAACACAAAGATGACTCTTGCCAAAAAAATTTTTCTAATATCATTGTAAATCGGACAAACTCCTAAGAAATGGTAGATAATCTCATTTTCATTTATGTTACAGATTGTGCATAAAGTTGTTGTATTGTTAGTAAAAGATCTACCATTTAAATCTATTATTTTTTTCCATTCGGTGCAAACTGGACGATTGCTTATAGTAAGGAAATTCACTTCTTGATAAATATTCGTCCATTCTTTTGCTTTTCGGTAGAACAGCTTCAGCTAGAACTCATGGTAGTCGTTGAGGATTCATATTTAGAACCTTGTTTATGTAGCAGAAGTTTTAATGTTGATGGGAATAAATAGTTCATACCAGTTTCAATGTTACATATAATTTGGTGCTGTGCCAATGTAAAACTCCTGCCAGCATTTATTAAAAGTTTTTCATCCAAGCACTAAAAAATATCTGTATCGAATTTTGATCTAAAAAATTTGACTTGGGCGATTCCTGAGCAAAGAAAAAGAACAAGCACGACGTAATAATTTGTGATTTTTGTTATTAAATATCAAAATTTAATTAAAGTTATAGTGAGTTATTTATTACAGTGTACTTAAATATAAGTTAAGCATTTGCCTCAATTTAATTAAAAATATTTACTAGAAATATTCCAATTGTATTAAAAACATGTTAATTATACAAAAGCGATTATATTTCGATACTTTCCTGATGTACTTTTTTACACTTCCAAATGATAGTATTTCGACAATCGAAAAATGCACTAAATAGTGTCACCAAAAATTTATTAGAACTGCGGCTCATTTCTTCCCGAACGGTGACTCTTATTCGATAAGAAAATGATATCACATTCGACTGTTATTAACTACATGAGGTGTCGCTTTAGTTCAAATTACGAAAGGAAATGTTGGCAGGGACAATGTAAAATAAAAATAAAACCATTTGTATATTTAAGAACAAAATTTGCAATAAAACAAAAAGACGATACTTGAAATTACGACAAGTGTGTATGAGTGCAAAAAATAATTCCTTGTAAAGGAAGAACATACAAACAAATACACTTATACACACAAATATACACGCATTTCCTTATGTTTGTGTATGCAGATGAGATTGTCTGATGAAACAATTATTGCTTGTGGCAACAATTTAAAAACTTACAATCATCATCAACACTGCAAGCAATAAAAATAATAAATTGTATGTGGGTATGTATGTACAAGGATTTCAATATTTGTATACACATGTTTACTTCTTACCCTATAGTTTTTCTTAGTATTTTGTAATACAAGTAGAAGTCAGGTTTATTCTTTGCCGTCACTAGGATGATCACCTGTTAGCTAAGAAGGTGCTAATTTTTTTTACAATACTTTTATTTAATATCTGATCTAAAAGTAATTTATCCTCGAATCACATATTCTTGTCTATATAGATTAGTCAATTTAACGTTCCTAAGAAATCTATAGTGTATAATATCAGCAGGTGTTTCTACAAGTACAATAGGAGACCGTTAAGCTATTGACAGATATGTTTATATAATATTTTAGTAAACAATGCATTTTTAAAATACATATTTAGTAAAATCAGTACTGCTGGGTAACTATATATGTGTGCATAGATATTGTCTCCGAATACATTAAGTGACTAGGAAAGTTTTATGGGAAGAATGATGACGAATGTGGTGATGTTTCACTTGATTTTATAAATTATGTATTCAAACGAAAAAGTATTGGAATGAAAAAATAAAACAAAACAAAAATCACAGGGTACCAAATTTGTACATCTCGGGTATGAATATTTTTAAAAATGATCCTGATTCGTTATAACTAAACCTATTTTAAAGACTTTTATATGAGAGAATTCTGCTGGTCGAGGTCTACAAAAAACATACTCATGTTCATATCTTATATCTTTCAGTTTACGAAGTATTGAGCTTCAAGGATTAAAATTTTTATTTATAACTTATCTTGGTGAATTTTTTTTTTCGCTATGCCGGATGCAAATTTCACCCAAATTTTTTATTCTTTTCAAATATATATACAAATCTTTTTAATACGAAAATTTTCTGAGAACTTTTTACAAAAAGATAACGTAAAAGTATTGATTTGATGTTATTGCATAATGTTATTTTTAATTATGCAATAAAATGTTTGTTAGTGAATATTTGAAATTTTACATCTGGCTAGATTTTTTGATGCTTAATTTCAAATGTTATTCACTTTTTTAGAATTGTTAACAGAAATCCTGTAAAAATATAGGGAAAAAACTTTACTAAGAAACGTTAAAAAGTGAAAAAAATCAATCTTTGAAATCCAATTCGCGTAAATCAGAAGGTATGATGTTTCTGGATGATCTCAACCAGCAGAATCCTCTCATATAAAAATCTTTCATATATAACTAATCAGAATCGTTTTTAAAAATGTTCATACCCGAGGTGTCCAACTTTGGGATCCTGTGGACCCGCCCTTGGTAGGTTTTAGGTATGCGTGAAATTTCATTGAAATCGTTGAAACTGCATAATTATTTCAATTTCATTTTTTGGATTGCATACTGTGTAGCGTACGAAGACTTTTTTCATTCACTATTTAATATAGAATTGTAATCGCACATACTGCTCTTTTCCTAGTTCATTTTATTTTGTTACCAAAACACAAGTATTATGGATGACATTTATAGGTTTGTTTCAGGAAATTGTAAAAGTTTTTTTTAAGGTTTTTTAAGTTTTTTTTTTTTTTTGCAGTTTTATTGAAGCAAATAATAATCAAGTTTTTTTTTAGTTTTTTGCTATATGTTTTACATAAAAAGAAGCAATTTATTGCAAGAATAACAAATACTTTTAATGGAAAAATTATTTTGCATTTTAATATGAAGGACTATTGTTTTATTTATTTTACTGGAACTTAGATAGAGAATATTATAATGTTACATAAAATAGTAAAAAAAAAAAATAACAAATCTTTATTTCATTAAAACATAATTTCAAAAAAATATATTTTAACAGATATAAAAATACTTAAAAAAAAGTTTCAAACATAAAAATACTTTTATAATCCATCTTAATAAAGAATTGTTTTCTGTCAAGTTCTTGGTAATTTTTCGTTTAAAGAAATAAAATCTACCTAAATACTCCAACTGTAAAACGGACGAATATAAAACTTATTTATGTATAAATTAACAAATTGTACCAATTGTTATTATAATTAACTCATTAGTATATCGAAAAAATACTTTTTGAATTGGTTAAAATGTAATCAGCTCCCATATTAAAATTTTCCCGAAAATAGGTCATATGTTCAAAAATATATTAAATATATCCGTATTCAAATAAAATTCATCACAAAAGAGCTTTGTCTAAGACAAAATCATACTACCAAGTTTTATGATGTAATTGACCACACCTTACATAAACGAACCCCTCCTGGAATTATATAAATATATAATTTAATAGAAATAAATCGCATTTAAGTATTAATCTTGCAGTCACATTTCAGAAGGATCGGTCCATATAAGATCCTGTCACATTAAAGCAAGTTCTCCGTTACGTTTGCGCATTAAAATGACTTATTATGGGAAAATTAGCTCTACTGTTACTTTCCTACTTGTTTTAAGTATTTTCCGAAATTTCTACATATTTCTTTTTTTTATATAATGCAAATAATTGAGTAAATAAAATTTTTATTTTAAATTTATATTACTTTAATTTTTGTTAAGAAAACAAATTTACATTGAAATTTTTTGGAACAAAATTTTTTTTCCTCCAAATCGTAAAGAATCCATGAAATGTTTTTTCTGGTGAAAAATAAAAATTTTTAAGCCGATTTTTAAAAAATGAATAAAAAATTTTTTATAATATTAACTTTAACAAAAAATACGTATGTAGATATATTTTTAAATACCTTCACTTAACAACTCAATTGTAAAAAAAAAACTACTTTTTGTAAAATAAAACGCAAAAATATAAACTTGAAAAAGTTCGATTGCAAAAAAAAAAAAAAATCTGTGACTGACGTTGCACTACACGTGAGTAGCAAATTTAAAAATAAAAATAATAAAAATGAACAGATAATGCTTAACTTTATCTATTTTTACCCAGAATCAATTACTTTTTCAAAATATTAATTTTCGATTTTCAATTAAATGCCATTTCCACCCCTTACATAATCCTTTGAAAATGTTCAATTAAATCCAAAGTATTAATGTATCAAATTAATTATCAATCAGCTTGAGGTAAAATCTGTCAATAGCTACATGCTTTATTATTTTCAAACCTTAAAATGCCATTTTTTGAAAAGCTGTAATTTTGTTTGACCTTTCGTGTACTTTAAAATAATTAAATGAAAAATTCATTTCAATCAAATTTGTCGGTATGTATATTTTAAGGGTGTTTTGTGAAAGAAAAAAAGAACATCAATAAGAAAGGATACAATAGGTGGGCATAGTTGGGATAGCGTAAGTAATGTGTTACTAATGTGTTATAAAAATGAAATAAAACAATGGCAAACACTTTGCAATCGAAAATTGCCATTGTTGTCTCTGTTTGCTTGAATCAAACCAGAGTTTGCATACTATAATTAGACACCAGCAGAACGGAATACTTATTTTCCGTGTTCATCAGTATTCTTGGCGTCTTATCCATTTGGATTACGTTGAAGCCTAAACACGTGTAGTAAAAAAACGTCATATTCTTTGGGAATTACACCATACAAATCATAGTGGTGCCAATCACATAATTTTTAGTAATAAATAAAATCGGATCGAATTGAAATGTATGGAGAAGGTGTAGAGGTGTAGCTTTCGGTAAACCCGTGATAATACAAGATACACGGTATCAAAGATGATCACCTCTAGTATGTAAAAGTTTCTAAAAATCGAAAGAGAAAGTGAAAATATGCTTACTCAGCTTTTAAACCCAAGTTCATCAGTTACAATTTTGTTATTAAAAAATATTTCACTTGTTAGTTAAATAGAGTTAACTATCAAGTATGTATTGCGTTCTATACAAACGTGGAAGTTTATAAATCATTTTCAGTGACTCTTTTATATGTGCTGCTTTTCCCTAAATGGAACATCCATAGAGCAGAATAGGTCTAATTACTGTTTTATATATAATTATATTGTTATATCTGAATTAAGCTTTGATCTTTTATTTAGTAAAGAATAAAGATATCTAAAATACTCGTATTAATGGTTTTGTTTACGGCATGTTCTATGTCGTTAATAAATATTAGTTTTTTTTCTAATTTTCACAGTATCACCAAATGGTATGACCGATGGTAGAAACCCGCTTAGGCGTCTTATTAAAGGGAAACTTGTGTTTTGTCTGTATTTATAGTATTCTTTGAAATTTTGGAGATTTTTTTTATGTTTCTTAACTACAATTTCAAATAGTTCACCTTTAACTACCATATCATCACCATAGAGCGCTATATCTGTCCCTTTTCTGAGATCATAGTCGGAAGTTTATAGTGAGATTAAGGTTGGATAGCGTACAGCTCCATCAGGGATTTTCTGCGCTGTGGATAAAGTGTTGTTTACCTTAATTCTAACGGATCTTTCTGCTAAAAACGAATTAATTATTTTTATAACACAGTGATAGTCATAAGGAAATAAAAACTAAGTATACAATTTTACCATATAGATAACTGCATCATATAGGCAGACAACCAAAAAACTACGACATGTAAAACTGCAAACAGTGTAGACAAATTTTATATTTTTATAAAAAAAATCCCAAATCCCAAAATTTTTTTTTTAATTCTGTCCATAAAGTCCATATTTATTACAGGTTAGGAAAAAAAATCAGTTCTTTAGAATACAAGGAGTTTTCGAAAATGCATCCGGCTTGCAGAACAAGCCATTGGGAATTTAGAACATTTTGATTTTAAATAGGTAAATTCAGAAGGGTCTGTACATAGTCCTGTTGGGTGTTAGGGCTTGTTTTTAATTCTAAAGTTATCTCTGTAAAGATATACTGGTGGATATTCCTATAAACGCACATCAATTTTTTTAATCAATTTACCAAAACTGGGGCTAGAAAATAATTATGGTGCTACAAAAAAAATTTTCGAATCATTTATTGACTTCACTTAAAAAAAATTAATAACAAAAAACTTAAAATGTACATTAAATTTTTTCTCATTGTAATTTCAGTAGTTTAATGATATTTTTATGTTATTTTCCTATATACACACTTAAACTAATGAAAAAATTTAGCATTATTAAAATTTGTTTTCGATAACTTCAAGACTTAAGTTTGGCATTGATTTGACTAATTTTTGAAGAAAATCACTGTCAATTTCTTCCCAGTCTTGTTTAACTTTTAGTTTTAACTCCGTTAGAATATCCTGTTAGAATATGCAATCTTCATCCATTTTATCTTCCATAAATGAGAGAAGAGCATCTTCCACAGTCCATTGTAAATTGCACTATTGATTTTTATTGGAACAAAATATATTTTTGATTTTTCTGCAGCAGAAAAGGCTGCCCAAACCATAACACAGCCTCCACCGGAATTGCGTTTCGACTGTACAAATTTCGTTCGACCTCAAATCATGCCAATAACAAGAATATGAACAGGGACCATTCAAAGTTGAATTTCTTTTCATCAGAAAATATTACTTTATTCCACTCATCTGTCAATTTCATGTATTTGCGTACAAATTTTAAACGATTTTTCTTATGGTGCTGTTTTAATATTGGCTTACATTTTGGTTTCTTCCATTTTATGTTACCATCTTTTCGCAAAATTTGTGCAACATGTTTGGAAGTGACAGGAAGGTCAAGTTTATTTTTTATTTGTGTAGCATTTAATTTATTGCGGGTGGATTTTCTTTTATTTTATTAATTTACCTTTTTGTTAATTTTTGATTACCTTTTGTTGGTTTCCGCACTCCGTATTACTGTCCTTTCTTAAAGAGTCGAATAATTCCTTGCGAAGACTTAATTTTTCATCCAGTTTCTGTGTTTATCACGATATAATTGAATTTAAATTTTTTCCTGGTCTGTAAGAAGAAATTTCACAATTAAAACAAAAATATTTCCAGTAAACAGATATATTGTCGTCAGAAACAAACAACTAAAACTGTTAGAAATTTTTTTATATTTTTTTTCTTTTTTTTTCCAATTACTTTTTAGGCAAATTTTTCTCGACTGCGTTTATAGGAATATGTTCTGATTGCTAAATTAAATAAAACAACAAAAGCAAGAAACAAATATTTCTTACATAAAAAGGTACCGTTATATCGCGAGTTATTCTAACACAACATTGTTTTTGGTTAAGAGAAACGAATACGCCTCAAAGAAAAAGAAAAATTTTCAATGCATTTACAGGAATATGCACCAGTGTGCCTTTCAGAAAAGTGCTAAATTACTATATGTTCATAAATAAAATTTTATTTTAAAGAAAGAAGAGCGTGAACACTTTTTCGGCAATAAAAAACACAAAAAATAATAATTTTTTCAATTTTCAAATTCAAAATCGTTTATTTTTGGATTCAGAAGGGATATCGACTTCCAATTTTCTTCATTCGACAGATAATTTTATTCTTTAATCAGTTAATCGAAAAAGTAAATTTACAAAATCGGACAAAAATATTGGTATATTCATTGAGAAAACTGGACCAAGATTTTGTAAAATTAAGATATGAAAATAACTTGAAAACTATAAGAGATAAATAGTACATGTTTTTCATAGGCCTTATCGAGAGCTTTAAGAAGATGTAAAAATATGTAAAATTGAATATGAAATAAAATTTGGCAAGCGATGAAAATTTTTTATGTCAGAGGTACCCTATTTTGAAATCCAATAGCTCTGCTTCTGAATGGTATGTGGGGCCTCGCTTCCAAAATTTAAATTGTACATTCCCCTGCTATGCCCACATCGGTTAGAAGTTGCAGTTTTATTTCCAAAAAAGTTCGATTCTGACCCACTCTGCAGTGTAATGAATTGTCACAGGCTTCAGTTTTAATTTTATGCAGCGCTTATTAAGATTTTCATAATTTACTACTGATTTAAGAAAAAAATGAATTTGGCTCTATTCTAGTAAAATACTAAAGATAGCTCATATTCTGACTTTAATTTAAATATACTAAAAAAATGACTGTTTTGTGGCATGTGGAATAGGTTTTTGTTGTTTTAAATTAGCAATATTATCAGCCTTAACAAAATAATCAATTTATTTTCAGTGGTTTCTTCAGAAATACATTTGCATTTCTAAAAATTTTGATGGCTCTATTCTGATAACACAAACAATTTGTATATAAATAAAAGGCAAAGAGGCAAATTTTATAAGTTCGTTTTTCATCATAACTCCCATATAAGGCCTGTTTCCGGAAATCACTTTAAAGTGCATAAATCCTACAAATATTAGTCGCAATTGGTCACAGATACTAACGACTTTCTTACTTGTTTTTAAGTATATATTATACTCTATTAAAAATTGTATTGTTGAATGTTATAAGGCAGAAATATTTAAATTAAATTTTCTTTATTTTTTTTTTTTTATTTTATGTTTTTTTATTTTTATTTTATTTTATTTAATTTTTTTTTTTTTGTTTGCAAGACAAAATAATTATGCTTTCAACAATAAATAGCAACTTTTCTCATTTCTGTTAGTCAAATATCGTGATGTGTTGTCGAAGTTATTTGTGGTTTAACAAAATTAAATAAAGGGTGTTTTTTTTACAGTTACACAAGTTTAAAAGAAAGAAATATATTTTTAATATCAATGAAACTAGCTTTGTTGAATAGAAAACTTTATAACATTAACGATTAAATATGATTTCGGCTATGTAGCCGCCATGGCTGACGCATAAAAGGCGCAATCTGGAAACCAATTTTCACAAACTTTTCTCAGCATATGCTGAGAAGAGTTATTGGCCGTATTTAGTCAATAACTTTTCGAATATTGATTTCCAGGTATTCAATTGTATCTGGTTTATCGGCTTAGATTAGTGAATTTACATAACCCAAAGAAAATAATCCAATGAAGTTAAATCAAACGATCTTGGTGGCCAATTAATTGGATCATTACGTGAAATTACTCTTTCTTTCATTGCTCTTTCTTTGAGAAAATCAAAAGCGCAGTGTGGCATGTGGCTCCGTTCTGTTGGAACCACATGTCAGCATGATTAATACCAGCTACTTGAGGTACGAAAAAATTTCTAATCATGTCAACCTTGAGATTCTTACCATCATCGTTTTTGAGGACATATGGACAAATGTTTCCACCAGCTTTTATGGGCGAACCAAATAGTAATTTTCTGTGGCTGTAATGGTGTTTGGACAAAAGTTTGTAGATTTTACTCAATCGAAATGCTTATTTAAGTACCCATTCGACCAAAAATGGGCTTCATCGGAGAACAAAATTTTGAATGGAAATTCAATATCAATTTGTGCTTCAGCTCCATAATTTCAACAAATTGCTAGCGTTGCTATGATGTAAGTCTATCCATAATGAAAAGTCAAACAAAAATTAAAAGTCAAACAAGTTATGAACATTTAAAAAAAACCCTTTATTTAACGTAATACAAATGTATAGTAATTTTTATTTTAAAAACTTACTATTTTTCATAAAAAACACCTGTCAAAACAACCCAAATCAAATGTCAGCGTTAATATTAGTTATTTTTTATTTGGGATAATTCTCGCATACGTATTATACAAACAAATGCAGAGTGTGGTCAACCCTTCTAAAAAGTAGAAAATATATTAGAAAATTTAACATTTTCTGGTCAGAAGCCAGTTCAGAAAATTCATATGGCTTTATTCTATAACTTTTCGTTCTACACATTTAACGTTAACAGAATTGTATTGTATTCTATAACATTCGTGATTAATAACATTTATCATTTTGGTTTGTGAATTTGAAAAATAATTCAAATTTACCACACAAATTTTTATAATGTTCAAAGTATAATAAAAAAATTTTTTGTTCCCAATTTTAATATTATGTTGTATAATGGAAAAAAATTGTGAAAAATTATAATTTTTTTAAGATTTCTCTTACATGTTTCCTTAACTTAGTAAATTCTAGTTGTACAACAAACATACATTTGCAATTTACTTTAAAATTTAAATTTTTTGCAATTATATTGTTTCCTGGCATTAGGTGCACGAAATAAAAAAGTAACCAAAAAATTTGTACTTTTTCATATCATATGAAATAAAATGTTGTATAGCAAATTAAATTTAGGAAAATCGTGAAATATCAATGCACTTTTTAAAAAATATTGTAATATTAAAAATAATAATAATGCTTTGTTTTACCTGTGTAGTGATTATTTAAAGAAAATCCCTAAAATTTATACATATTTCTTCTCTCCTTATTTCATAAATACCTATCGTTGAATCTGACAATTAATTTTATGTTAAATGTTTTACAGAATAAAAATTTTTTACGTTTTTAACAGTTTTTCCTCAATAACAGATATTTACTCTGTTAAATCTATATATATAAAAGAAAGTGATGTTAGTTACTATTGTTATAACTCAAGAACGACTAGACCGATTTTGATGATTCTCACCAATTCGGACCGGTCACCGGCCAGAAAAGGATAATACGAAAAAAAATTCGCGAAAAATCCGCGATAAAAAAAAACTCTTTTTTGTCATAATTTCTTTGCCTTAGTAATCATTAAAAATATTTTTTTTAATACAAATTATAACAATTACTGTTTCTGTTTCTATCGAAACGCTTACTTTTTTGTGCAATTTGTTTTCTGGTGGTGGTGTAGAATTCTATTTTTAAACGGTAAGTTCCAAGTAAAGCTCATCATTTAGTGAGGTTGTGATATTTAAAACCATTTGTTGTATTTTTGGCATTCGTTATTAAGTGTTATTCACAATGCCGCGACCCCGGAGATCTAATATTTCGCGTCGAACACGTAATGCAAGTACTTATCGTAATATCGTCAATCAATTGAATATATATGAACGAGAAATCGCACGAGAACAACCCCGTATTAGTTTGGCCCGACTTCGTACATCACAAACGCAGGAAGAAAGGCAGGCGAGAAATGAAACGGCTCGGTTAGCAATGAGAAATCGTCGAGCAAATGTAGCAATTCAACAACTTTAAAATTTTTAATCAACGCATAAGAAGAATTGCTTCAAGTTCTGATTTGAATCAAGCAGCGTTCCATTACAACTGCAATTTCGACTACAGCTCTCATCATTCCGTTCAAAAAAAAGACATTGTCTATCCGCTAACCTTAAGATGAAGTAATAAATAAATATAAATTCAAATTTGCCTTAAATACATGCGTATATTTTTTGATTGAGCCCACATCTACATCATATTTAAATTCTTCTGTAAAAAACACTTTATAATAGGTATTCCTTAGATTTTTATTTAAAGGTCGTAAATTTCGTTAAAATATCAATTTAAATCGTTCAGTAATACAACACTAATGTTTGCTTAGGGCCAGCAACGCGGCTCGGGTCAGCTTCTACATCATATTTAAATTCTTCTGTAAAAAACACTTTATAATAGGTATTCCTTAGATTTTTATTTAAAGGTCGTAAATTTCGTTAAAATATCAATTTAAATCGTTCAGTAATACAACACTAATGTTTGCTTAGGGCCAGCAACGCGGCTCGGGTCATCGTTCAGTAATACAACACTAATGTTTGCTTAGGGCCAGCAACGCGGCTCGGGTCAGCTTCTACATCATATTTAAATTCTTCTGTAAAAAACACTTTATAATAGGTATTCCTTAGATTTTTATTTAAAGGTCGTAAATTTCGTTAAAATATCAATTTAAATCGTTCAGTAATACAACACTAATGTTTGCTTAGGGCCAGCAACGCGGCTCGGGTCAGCTAGTTTGAAATAAAATATTTATAGAATAGAGTATTTCTATTTTAAATTAAAAAAAAATACCCTTAATTACCCATTTGGATAAAATTTGGTGCATGTGTAGAGGAGGATACACAAGCATGTAAAATTAATTTTACTCATTTTTATTTTGAAATCTGTGGCAACTGTTAGAGTTTAATTCTCTATTGTCCCACACATATAAATAAAACACAACTTGTTCGTTGTAGAGTTTATTAGAGACTAAAAACAATCCTTCAAAGCTAAAAGTAAAATTAGGAAAAGATTATTCTAGAAATTAGTTTTGCCATGTAAACTAGAATACTTAACAATATTGCCAGTCTAATATTATTACATTGTAATATTTAATTTCAATATAACTGATGTTATTATGCAATCGTGTTGCTATATAATAACATAAAGTGTACATTCTTCAACAGTAAGTCTATAGCTCTGAAAGTAATTAATACATTTTTTAAATGTCCATAACTTTTGTTGTATGAAAATAATTTTTTTGCAGTGAAATTGTCAAAGCTTGTATTTTAAAATGTTGTATTTAAATTAAGGAAAATATTTTTTTAAACATATTTTTTACAAATTTTTTGTATAGAGTAAAAAAGCCCACCTTTAATTTTTTTATATATATTTTTTTTTTCATAAGAAGCTTTGTTAATATACTTACTATACAGAAAATTTCATAGTCGTGTGGAAAGTAGTTACTGAGATATAAGCAAAAATGTTAATGTATATACAAGAAAAAAATATTTTTTTTATTTTTATTTTTTTAGTAAAAACATTAATTAAATATCACCAACAAGTATATTAATTCTATTTAATTACACTAATAGCAGTTGGTATTTCATTTGAATTTAAAAAAATTTTTGCAATAACTTGTGTTTTTGAAAATGGTATGAATGAGTGAAGTCTATGTGTTCCTTTAATAAAACAAGAGTTTTTAAACCTGCGATTTAATTTCTTTTCTTGTTTTTGGTATTCTTCTTTGGAGCAGAAATCTATATTTATATTAGCCAGAGTTTTAGCCAGTTCATATTCATATAAATCGCCAGCATCAACAATTTGGTATTCAGTTGGACGCTGCAGCTCTCTTTAGCGAACCACCAACTCCTCTCAAGCACCTTTTCCAGGATTTTTAATGTAATGCCACTCGGCATTACAATGAAAATCCTTTTTGTGGTAAATCAAATTTATGAAATTTTTTCTACTTTGATATTGAGCTGCGCGCCCCTCGGAAAAGTAAAAATTTTTCCAATATTTTGATTAATATTTTAACTCAAGAATTTAATTAATTTACTTGGAATAAGTGAAAGGATATTGTGCTATGCTCCAAAATATCGGAAATCAAAACAAAACTCACATGATTTATTTCGCCATGTTTATTTTGAAAGTTCATTAAATCATTAAAAATAGCTTTTTGAAATGTAAACACAAGAATAAAATAAATGATACATTGGCGTTTTACTGGTCGGGAGATGGATTACATCCATCTAGATTTGAGGGCGAATTACATTCGCCTATGTAACTCTTTCAATTTCATGTGTTCCGGAGGTTAATGGGGTAAAGGATGGAACGAAGTATTCCGGAGGTCGATGGGGTAAAGATGGAACAAAGTGTTCCGGAGGTAAATGGGGTAAAGGATGGAACAAAGTGTTCCGGAGGTCAATGGGGTATACAGGAGGCAAAGCATTCAGGTCAGGGGATGGTGGAGGGTTTGACCTTAAATGACCATGCTAGCCATTTAAGAGTTAATTACGTGAAAACGCAGCAGGCAGAAGTAGCTGTAGAAAGCAGCTGGGAGAAAAGCCGATTGAAGACATCAATGCCTACATCGTCACAGCTGAGCAGGCGAGTAGCAGAACTGACGAATCACGGTGGTAAAAGCGACAAAACAACAGTAGAGATTAAAAGCAGCAGGGAGAAATACACAAGAGTGTAAGATACCAGCGAGCAGAGAAGCAGAGGAAAGATTTAAATACAGCAAGAAAGAAGGAGACGAAATAAACAAACAAGAAGCCACATATACAGACACTCACACACCAATTAACGGTGACAAAAGAAAAGAAAGTTCGATGCAACAACCGCTATCGGTTCGAACAAAGTACAGGAAAACTACAATAATGTTAGTTTTAAGAAATGTATATAAATCAGCAGAAAGTTAAAATGGGGCTCTTTTTCTTTTTTGTGCTGGACAGTGAACAAGGCAGACATGGTTAGTAGCCGGTTAATAAAAAAATAAAAAAACTAACAGAGCAGTGTTAGGGAAAAAATAAATAAAGTTGGTTGAATCAATTTAATGTAGAGTATACTGATTTACAATCAGTAAGATTAAAAGGAGATAAGCACTGCTCAGGGATAAGTGGTAGAATATTTTCTTGGAAGGTTTTACTCGGAAAATATAGGGATTCAAGAAAATCTCGAATTACATCCGAGATTGAATATTCAATAGGAGGTAGTAAATAAGAGGTGTAGAACCGGCAAGGCAACACGGAGGCTTCATGAAACAGCACTGTCTCAACGTAGAAAGAAGTTTGTGGGAAAAAAATAGATATAGTGATAAGTAATAAAGAAATAAAAGTAAAAATTAAAATAAAGGTGTTGTTATTTTATGTAAGAACCTTGGATTGAGTTTACCCCAGCTTCAAACACGGAAAAAAATAAGTGCAAAGTGACTAGTGAATCATGGTGCGAACATAGTGGGCTTATACTCTCCGAAGAGATGAATTGGTGCAGTATTTAGAAGAGTTCAACCTAGATGTCAGTGAAACAGTAGAAGAGATGAGAAGATTTTGTTTTTATCTTTTGAACATAAGGAGAAGGTTCTAACCAGGCTGGAGGACGTTGTCCCACACCCACAACGCCAGGTATACAGGTACAACTGGAAGTACCAAGTGTTTCAAACGTTTCGTCGAGAACGGGGCAGCAAGCAGCCACAGGCCACCTGTTGTACCAAACCCCTCAACAAGAAAATGTGACGCAAAACCAATCACAACTACTATATTCGGCGATCATAGATATCGTCAGGAAGTGCTCATTTCGATATGAGGGCGGAAAGGACCCAATTTCATTTATAGAACGTGTGGAGGAGTTAGCTGCAAAGGCGGGTAACTGGAGGTTCTTTACAAAGTATACTACAAACGGGTGTATAGTAGCTTGTGAATTTGTCCAATGATAGCTTTGTATACTATCTTGCATAAGAAATGTGTAGTTTTCTGCAAAATCACAATGACCACAAATTCATTTATTTTACTAACGCTCAAAATTTGCGGCAATATTGTTAATATTTGCATTTGTTTACTTTTATCACTTTTCAAAAGATTATATAATTCCTTTAAGCGTGTTAAAATCTCATCACCATCACTAGACAATTTCTCTATATTAAAAAGTTTGTTTTTCTAAATACCGAAATTAAGGTGTTTAAAATTTCTTCCTTTTTAACATTGGAAATCTTCTTTAATTTGATTGGCGGTTCTTTCGGAGCTTCCAAACACTTATTTAAATGACAAAATATATTCAATTTCTCAAAACTGCATACCTCTTCTTCATCAGAAAACAAATAATCATTATCTCTTTCCTCAGCTTTTACATAGTCAATTAAATTTAATCTACATTGTATACAAATGTACTGGCCAAAAAAGTACGTGGAAAAACGATTCCTTAAGTTTTTTATATTTTTCGAATAGATGTTTTCGCATCTTTTAGTTTAATTTTTTAAAAGAATTGCGGGCGGCACATTTTTTTTTACTGGCATTTTGGTTAGTTTCGTAGCACTAATTAGCGCAAATATATATTTTGTTCGAATTTTTATGAAAATATATTTTTATTTTGGTTATTTAACAAATACGTAAACGACAAATATGATGCGACTATTAGAATTTATTTAGTAATTTAAACAAAAAAAAAAAAAAATGGAAATTATATAAATATATATATATATATTGAAAATGCCAAAAAGTCCTTCGGACCACCCTTTAATATATACCAGACTAAATTAATGGCCTTATTCGTTCTGTTATCGTTAATAACATGAAAAAATCCACCTTTGTATTGAGCATTTCCATTTTAAATTTAAAAAACTTTACCCATAATTACCGATTTGGATAAAATATGGTACAAGTGTAGAGAAGAATACACAAGCATGTAATATTAATTTTATTCATTTTTATTTTGAAAACTGTAACTAAGGGAAATATTTTTTATAAATAATATAAATATATACATTTTTTTAAATTATTATGCTCAAAATGGAAATGCTCAATACAAAGGTGGATTTTTTTCATGTTATTAACGATAACAGAACGAATTAGGGCATTAATTTAGTCTGGTACATATTAAAGGGTGGTCCGAAGTACTTTTTGGCATTTTTAAAATGCAATAACACAGAAACTAATAAATATATTTTCATAATTCTTATGTTCATAAAAAAGTGAGGTTATGAGACAAAATGGCAAATAATTCCAAAGTGGGTAAAAACTCAATATAAATTCTTATTTGGGTTAAAAGTACAGATATTCCCCTTTATGACAGTTGTAAAATTATACAATTTTAACTAAAAGAAAACCAAAAATTGTAAAAATTCTTAATTCATTTTATATTCTTCGTTATTTCGTAAGAATATTTGTCAACTTATTATTATTTTTTATTTTTTACAGAAAACCGAGCTGGCCCCTCCAATTTGGGAAATGTTATAAGTCAAATACTATTGTGTAAACAAATAACGCCGGATTTCAATCAAGAGGAATTATGTAGCATTACAAAAGATTCCCAAGACATTGCGATGTTGCTATCGGAAATGCAAGAATTTATGCCACAGCATGAAACCTACCTGGGTAAGTTTAATACCATTCACAACAGTTTTTAATGGCAATTTATTTGTTTAGAATTTAAATTATGTTTTCTGCTTTGCATTGTTGTTGTTATTGCCATTGTTCTTCTCCTATTGTCTGTACAAACAAAAGAGAGAAGTACATTAATAAATAATTAGAAAATAGAAATAAAAATAGAAACACGATACATAGTGTTGTAGTTTTCCAAAAGGCATTTAAATAAATAGAATTTATTATGTTGTTATGCTGCAGAATTTGTAAAATTTATTTCCTAAAGGTAAATTTTCATTATTATTAAATTTATTTTAAATATTATTAAATTTTAAAAAATAAGTTCTATTTTGTTTTAAATTAATTTTTTTAATGGAAATTAAGACATATTGTAGGTGAGCCCGCAACTATAAAGGAGTCTTTTTGGATTATTAACTCAATTTTGCCAATGTTTTAATTTATCTTTTTATTATTATTATTATTATTAAAAATATTATTCTCTATCAAATGTTTATTAAACATTTTAAATTAAAGATGTAGTAATGGTTTAGATATGTGCTTATTGAACCTAAAAATTCTATATATTTACGTTTTTCTGGTTTCAATAAAGTGAATCCTCTATTTTTAAGATTTTTTAGAAACAAATTTATTTTAGAATATTTATTTTTATTTTTTATATATTTAACAGAACGCCATACAGCACTTGACAACAATGGACCATGGGCAAACAAAGGTCGCCATAATTATATTTGCAAAAATATGAGTTTACTTTGTTGTGTCTCCCGACCAAATTATCTCTGAAAGTAAATGTAACTAAATAAAATATTATAATAGTATTAACTACAAAAGTCTATAAGAAGTTAACTCGTTTTAATTTATTTTTTTTTTTAATAACTAAAGTTATATAAAAAGTATAATACAATATATTATATAAAAGTATAATGCAATATATTTTATTTTTTCTTTTACAATTTCATTAACAAATTTCTTTTACATTTATTTCCAAGAAATCAAAATAATTTTTATTTTAATAATTAATAATTTAAAAATACCAAATAAAAAATGCACCAATTAGTAACATAATAAAAAAAAACTATTTAAAAAAAAGAAAAGTACTAAAATGAAATTAAGAAATTAATGTTAACATTACACATCAATTACTAAGTATAAATTAGAATTTAATAATTAAGTCTAGTATGTACTGAAAAAAAGAAAATCAATTGCAGAACTATAAATATTTAAAAGAACATGAAAAAAAGATCAAAACCACTTGCTACATATTTACAATTTTAAGAAAATTTAAAATACCTGAATATTTATTTAGTTAAGTGTTAGTTATCGTAAAGAAATTTATATAAAAAAATAATAATAATTAAAGATTAAAAATTAATCACTAAGAACCAAAATTCATAAAAATAAGCAATTTTTAAAATTTTCTTTTTTGATATTAAATTTGAAACATTTTCTCTAAAATAAACAACTTTTTAAAATTTTTATTATTACGAGATTAACTTTAAATTCAGTTAAAAAAAAAACAGGGCTATTACCGATAAATTTAATGTAGGGATATGTTGAATTGAAAATTGTTAGTTTCGCAAATTTTTCTTTTAAGTGGATATTTCCCAAAATTATTATAACAAATCCCCCAAGCCACCCCAATTTAGAATTTTACTTTATATGGGAGGTAGGTGGTAAAGTAAGCGGATTCTTATTTTCCGACTTTATATTGATCCTTGAATTATTTTTGCGAAATTTTTTTTCTGTATATGCTTTTTCTATTAGGCCCATAACTTTTTCTTTTATGAACCGATTTTTGTTCCCCCTAGATCCTTATCGTACTTTCAACAGACAAACGGAAGACGATATAGCTAAGTCGTCTTAGAAATCCATGAGGACCATTTATATGATCTGATAGAAGTATTTCAATATGTTACAAACGGAATGAGAATTAAGTGAGAGTGATATTAGTAGTTTGGCTGAAACTTGTATACAGTTCACCATCCTAAGAATAACACAAATATATGAGGGTCATTTTATAATGTTTTCAAGAGATATCAAAAAGAGCTAAATTGAACAGTAAAAGTGGTAAAAGACGCAAAAACATATTTTGGTAGCGAAATAAGATAATAGAAAATTATTTCACAAATTATTATTTGACCGAAATTTTCACACAATTAACACGATGTTTAAATAGAATTAAAAATTTAATAAATAATTAAAAATTTGGGTGGTCGATTTATTCCTTTAGGAAAAAAAGCGGGAATATCTGTTTTTTTTTTATTTATTTTTACTTATATATTCATTAATAACTATGTGACGCGCAAATAAAAAAACTGTACTCTAAAGGATAAAATTGAAACACAGATACTTCTTTAAAACTGGATCTAAATTTATTACATTTTGTGAAAATCAATCGTTTTATATATATTTGAATCCAATTTTTAAACAGTTTCTATTTGAGTGAAAATTATTATACCTAATTTTATGAATATCGGCCCAAAAATTAGCATCCCCATAAGGCTCCCCGTTGAAAATCATTTTTGGAAAATCATAAGTGCATACATTTTATATGGATGCAATTATCGAGATCAAATTTGGCAGTAAATTATGTCAATCCGTTGGACTATAGTAAAATAAAAAAAAAAAAATCTTTTGTTGCAACTTTCAAGAGTGCTAATTATAAAAATTTAAATGATCATTTACACGATATAAGTGTTTTAATTGTCTTTAACATTACTAAATAGTATAAAATTAAAATCTAACTCCGAAAAGTTAACTTAGAAATATTTTGTATTTAAAGTTGATACTATATTACAAAAGTTATTTAAAAAAAATAATGTTTTAAGAAACTTTCATATATGTGTACAATGAAGCCTTCCTCTATATTTTTAGTGAGTATCATGCTGGGAATGATTGTACTTATCATATCATTAAATTTGGAGATGTAAGGTTCAAATTTGTAATTCTTCATGTTGGTTTTAAATGGAATAACACAATATTTCTTAAAAAAGAAGTGTTTTTAAAAACTTTTAAACCCGGTATTACATCGCTCACTTAGTGTGAAAATTGTACTTACGTTCTTAAAATTGTTGAATGACTGAAAATTTATGTATTATTTTTCCATCCCTTTAGTTTTTCCTAAGTATGAAAATCGTTTGATGTGTTAAAAAATATTTATTGAAAATAAACAAAAATAAATAAAAATACAAAACCTAACAAAATTATTTTAAATTTTAAAAAGATTTCAAAATACACTCTATATTTATATTTCCTTTGTTATATATTTTTCACCAACACCTTTTAAGGTTTACAGCCCATAAGCTTAAGATTTCTTTACATCTTTCAAGTTTAAAGTTCTTCCTTTATTTTCTTGTCAACTTAAGTTTAAACTGAAAAACGAAACATTACTTAAATGTTTCCTAACTAAGTATACACTTAAGGAAAACAATATAAAACCGGACCTCAGCCAAATCACAAAAGCTTAAAAGTCTATTTTAAACCCATAAAGTCGACAATTACTTTCAATATATTTCCATATAGCCACCCATAGATACATACTCCAGAGAGATACTGCCTATGAACACTTCTGTACGTGTGAGCTTGATGATTTTTCTACATATTCATCAATCAAAATTTTATTTTTGTGAACAAAAACATTTAGAAGAAAAAACTATTTTTTTCTTTTAATTTAAAATGACAAACCATAATTTTCATAAATGCCAAAAAAATTAGACAAATTCATTCGGAAAAACTGTCTGCAGTTTGAATTAATTTTGAAATAAAAACGATTTAGATTTTTCGTACTGCATTGTCAGTGTGACGCACACATTCTCAAGCTCTCTAAACTTGCAGGAGCTTAAGCCCATATAACACTAGCTTTTTTTCTATTTTATTGATTTTGGAGACAACGAATGATAAAAAGAAAGATACAGAGAAAAACAAACCAATGTTGTCCACTTCATTTCCATAAAACAAAGCGTTACTTAAAATCGCTGATTTCATTTACATCACTTTTAAGAATTAATAATTAATTTTAAGTAAAATATTTTTAGATTTTTTTTGACAACTTGAGATCATTTGTTGATAACATTTTGCTTTTAATATAATTGTTTTCTTTCTATCAAACTTTCTACTTAGTAAATTTTTCTAACACAGTATATTTCCATTATGTCTATATCTGCACTGTTCCAATCTTAAAACATTTCTCAAACTAAATTTTAAAATTTTGTTTTAAATTAAAAAAAAAGTTTTTTTTAAAGCTTTTGTCAAAATATATACAAGTAGTCCGACTCTTTGACAGGAGTACGTGATTCTAAGAATGTGTTAGTGAAAAGTACCTAACTCTGTGTATGTGTTAGTAAAAAAAAAAAAATTAAATGTGTTGGTGTTTTTTTATTTCCCCATACACAGAATTCTATAAAATTGTTTTCAAATTCAATTTGTTTGAATTTTTAATACCAAAAATGTAAACTATGTTGTACAATTTAAATCTAATACAAATATTAAAAATTATTGGAAAAAAATTATTGAGATTGTGCAAAATTGACCGATTTTTAAAATAAAAATGTGCTGAAAGTTTTATAAAAAAAAATTGAATTCTGTGTATAAATGTAAGAATTTCCAAAAATGTGCAATAATCGGAAAATTTGCGGTTAAAATTTCGAAGCTTTTTTCTTGTTTACAGTTCTCTCAGTTCACATGGCATCTGTATATGTGAGAAAGAAATTAGAAAAGTTGACAGTCGGGCTACTTTATATACTTTGGCTTTTGTTTTTATAATTTTTTGAAATTTCTTTTTGTTATTACTACCCTACAAGCAAAATAATATGAAAGTGATTCGGATTCGTATTGCTTAGAAGAAAAATTTTATTGCCGCAATAATCATATTCGTATTGTGGAAGTTTCCCCCATCGGGAGAGATTGTGCGTTACAGGCGATACACCTAAGTAATAAGAAATCAATACCCCTGGAACAAAAAATGTGTTTTCATTTATGAAAAATTTTTCGACAACTGACAAAATTGTGACTGAAAAATAAAAGTATTACATTAATTTCTTCCAAATGATCTCAATGGGGTATCATCAATTTATTGCGGAGGTAATAATTACCTTACTGAAAAAATGCGATATTTTGAGGATAAAATAAATAATAAAAAATTTAAATTTTATATTTTTTTGTTCTTGTTGTTTATTGCCTAATTTTCTTTAAACTGATAAAAATGCAATATTAGAAAAATATTGCTTTGATGATTTTCGTCCAAATAATAAAAGGAAGATATTGCGTAAATTTTTTCTTAGTCCACCAAATAACACACCAAAAAATAAGTTATGGGTCATAGGTCAATTGTTAGCTAACGAAAGTGATATTTAGTTTTGCAAAATTTGAACTTTTAAAATTTGACTTTCTGCAATATTAAGCTGTAGTTGTATATAGAATTGTCAGTACAGTACAGTTCTTTAAAACATATAGTCTTTTTATATCAAACTCAATGGATCAAAATTTAACTTTTGTCCGGTTATCATTCAAATCTCACACTTTTTATGTTGATGATGACATGGTCTATGTGGAACTAGTAATCATTAAGCATATTGCTCCATCCCGAATGAGAACTATTCTTGTTTTCTGCAAAAGATCCCTCTAATACGACAATCATGCAGTAACCTGCAACCGCGGAATTAATGTTGTCTCTATGAATGTCATTCAAAGCTACTACATACAATCCACAGTCCAAAAGATCCTAAGCATACTTCGAATGTTCTTCTCGTATATAGTAAAGTTATTCTTCACATGCCTCTGGGTTCGACTTTGTGTGATGTTAAAGTTTGAATGTCTCCTTCGATGAAATCCTAGAAGAAACTTCTTATTTAATAAAATATTACTACCTTCTTCGCCTCATGTAGGTGGTTTGTGGAGGAGAATCATAGTCAGACTATGGCAGTCCTTAAGGCTGCTTTTTGACAGCTTGGAATATTTCTCCCCAAGGTTTTACTGAACGAAGAAGTCCATACTAGAACAGTGTAGTACTGACCGACCAATAGTTTTGTATGTAGCTATAGAGATTTCTTTTTCCATACCCCAGGTGCTCCCGTTTAGCGCTTTAATAACTTTCCTAGTGATAACTTTCCTGGTTTTTAGATTTAATAAAGATTTTGTTCGGTGTTATAAGCTTGATATTAATGAACAAGTATTGACAACAGCTGTTTTAATAAATTTATTTAGCCCCGTTATTATAATTTTCCAATAATTAAAGTTAGAAAGTTATCGGACACATAAACGGTTTTGGTGACCAATAAGCTAAAGGATAGAACATCTGACCTTTAAGTTTTATCATACGGTTTATGCATCAAGAGCTGACATATTTTCTGCTTTATAAAAGAAATAAATAAAACCATATTTATTTCAGTGCAGTTTTTAGTTTTTTTTTTTTTTTTTTTTTTTTGTTATTATTTATAATTTTTGTTATTATTTATAATTATTATGAATTAACTGGACAAAAGTGATCGGTTTTTATTTAGATGTTGTTATATTATAAAAATTATAAAATTTAATTTTATTTTATTTTCCAATGAAAACAAAACGCAAGGAAATATATTTGTTTTTTAGAAATATCCTCAATTAACTAAATAAAAACCGTTATTATTTTTTGCTTGTTTATTCAATTGCAATATTAAAATAAAATAAAAAATCTCATATATAACCCTCATTTGCTACAACAACGGAATATGGTTTCGTTGACCTGTGCAAATGATAAGAATTACCAATGCTAACTACCCCAGGTCTATAACTGCAATTAACGCTGATATAATACGTGAGATAACGCCGGCAGAGGAGAGTAACCATTTTATTTATGTTATGTTAAACGTATTCTAATAATTCCTATAAGATGTCATTATTTTCAATAAGTCACAGAGTAAAAATGTCCTTTTTATTTAAGCAATTCACACTTTTTTTAGCACAATTTTTATAAAAATATTTTTTAACACTAAAAAGGAAACAATTTTACAAAAAAAAACATTGTTTTTCAATAATTTCCAAAATATAAATGCACACACACAAAGAAACTTTCGTATATGAGTATTTTTTTGACAGTTCATCTTATGAGATTGTTGTGTAGAGAAATCTCATCACAACAGTCTCATAATACTAATTATAATACTAATATTTAAATCTACACGTGAAATAATTCTCTCAGAGAGCGAATTTGACACTCTCTGATACAAACATCTTACATATTATGTTACGTCTAGATGGGCTGTTATTCGGTAAAAAAAACGATTTTCTGGAAAAACGCAAAAAAATAGCAAAACCAGACAATCAGGAGTGTCATAGAATCCAAGTCGGTTTTTTTGATTGTCGGTTTTACAAACCAATATTGGTTTCATTTGGTGTCATGAAAACAAGTCGGTTTTGTTATTTTCGAAGGCAAATGAAACCGATGTTCGAATCAGCTGTTTTATGTTTTGACTAATTTGTTTACAGCTTTTAATGTAATTTTTGCTTTGAAAATTTTGTAAATTATAGTATTTGTGCTAAAATATTGTAAAAACTCGTGTTTTTAATAAAAAGAACGTTAAAGAAAAGAATATATGAAGTGGTAATAGCGTAAACATACATACATGCATATGTATGAAATAAATTCTATGGTTATATTATTTGTATTTGTTGTTTATATTTGTGAAATTTTGTTTTGTGATAATATAAAGAAAATATATTGAAAATATAAGAAAAAACCTTTTGATAAGAAATTCTTGTTTAAACTATAAAAAAATGACCACTGCCGTTGTTGCATATTTGCTCTTGGAGGAAGAGCGTGCAGAAAAGGTGAGAAGTAGACTTTTTCGAGATTGCAGCAACCCGTTTGATTTGCCGGAGACAGCGTAAGTTCATTTGTTATAATCTGTGTTCATATTTAAACCTGCTTTGCAGTTTCATAGGTTATTACCGTTTAAACAAAGACGCTTTTTGCATGGTACTAGATATAATAAAGGAACACCTCTCACGTTCTAAGATCCCGCCATTGCTGCAACTGTCAGCTTCGTTGCGATTGTTAGCTGAAGATTCCTATCAGAGAGCTGTTGGAAGCGATTCTAGCATATGTCTAAGAAGAAGTACAGTCTCAACTATTCTAGATGATGTACTCAATGTTATAGAGCGCTTTATTTGTCCACAGTGGGTGCAACTTGAAATGAATTCGAGCGAAAAGCAAAGATCAAGAGACTATTTCTATAATAAATATAATATTCCTTCAATAATTGGCTGCATCGACGGGACACACGTCAGGATTATAAAGCCTACCTTTAATGAGCTTTTATACTTCAACCGAAAGTGATATTTCAGTATGAATGTCATGATTGTAAACACTTATTGTACCAACACAGTTTTATATTATTTATTAAGTTTAACTATGAAACTAATTTTAATGTACATAATATGTATTAATGTTCAGATTTGTGACCACGAAATGAAAATTCGGGCGGTTGATGCACGGTATCCCGGCTCAAGCCATGGCGCATTCATATGGAACATAAGCGGCGCCAGAACTCATTTCCTTACCAGAAATGAATCAGGAGATCGGACATCAAAATTATTAAGAGATTGTGGATATAGCATTGAACCTTTTTTGTTGACACCATACAGGGATCCACGTTGCAACTCAAATGAATATAAATTTAATAGAGCCCGTAATTTTGTGGAACGAACTATAGGAGTTTTGAAAAGCCGGTTTCGCTACTTAATGAGCACACTACATTATCACCCAAAAAAGGTTGTAAAAATAATAAACTCCTGCTGTGCACTTCACAACATCTGCAGAAGCTACAAAGTACAAAACATTGAGGAAAACATAACTTTGACACCACATGATAATGGAGATAATGCAACATTGCCATCAAATTCGTCTCTTCAGAGTGAAGGTCAAGGGATAAAAGATGAAATAGCCAATACATTGTAATGTATATACAAAACTAAAATAAAACTAATTTAAAATAAAAGTAGAATTAAATTTGTATTTCATAAAACAATAACAAAACATTAGTGAAAATTCAGTCTTTTAAAATCTTATATCATATAAAGGTACATAAGTATGTTTGAAACTATAAAACTTAATAACTAAAGACACATTGTTTAAAATTCGTTCACTTTTTCTTTTGATATTCAAATTTTAATATCTCCAGGTCCAACTGCTTCTTCTTTAACTCATTTTTTTATATATCGCTTGCAAAATTCCCTTGTTTACTCGCACAAATTCTTCTTTCAGTTCTGTAATTGCATTCGCTATTGATTCTTGTCCCTTGTCGATTGTCCTATACATACGTCGTGAGCTACTTGCATTTTCTTTTTCAGTTTTCAAAAGCTCATCCAACTTTTCATTTATTTCTACTTTTCTTTCACTGTCTTCGTCCAGAAACTTTTTCAATCACTCGGCAGGTGTTTCCGTTTTGAGCCTTTTAGGTGTGCTGCTAAACTTGCAAAACTTGAGGGCATTTTTTCCTCACTCTCAGCACCTACATTTTCAGGCAAGCAAATCGCAATACCAGCAACACCTTCCACCGCCTGAGCAATTCCACATACAGGTGTTATTGCTTCTTCGTTGCTAGAAAGCTGAAACTTAGAAAAGGGTCCGCCACCAGTTGTTCTGGACTCGGCTTTATTCTGCGCCAGCTTTCTCTTCGCGTCGTTTTCCATTCAGTCCAACCCTATGTAAAATAAAACACAATCCAGTAATAGAATATGACGTACTGCTCACATTTTTCCTACCTTTTTCCATCCGTTAATATCCTTTTGCGGTGGACCTGCGCTGTTTAACGACTGAACCAACTGTTGCCAAAGGGATTCTACTGTTGGCTTATCGTGTTTTGTGAATCCCCTCGCAAGGTCCGGATACTTTTCCATAAACTTGATGAAAATCGAGTTTTGTGTGCTATTTTTATGTTTTCCCCTATTAAAAATAAGAACGTGAAATTAATTACTATTTTTTTTTTAACAATTTATTAACTTACATCTTTGCCAAAAATCTAAATGTTGAAAAAATTAAATTAAAATTTGAGCTTTTAGCTATTTTGTGTATTTCCAATAAAAAAGCAACAACTGTAAGCTGCTTGGTTTATTTTCAATAACAAAACCGATAACATTGGTTTCTGTAACACCTAAAACCGACACTAATTTTAGTTCGAACAAAAAACCTATTACATTGGATTTCATGACACCAACGTATTTTTTTGTCGGTTTCAAATCCAATACCAATAAGATTGGTTTCTATGACACCCCTGA
The DNA here is from genome assembly GCA_932274085.1 of Protocalliphora azurea. Taxonomy (NCBI): domain Eukaryota; kingdom Metazoa; phylum Arthropoda; class Insecta; order Diptera; family Calliphoridae; genus Protocalliphora; species Protocalliphora azurea. Next base: position 89,912,377 of record OW026520.1, read on the forward strand.
ATATTAAAAATATAGTATAGTTATTAGTTTATCTGTTTCCACTTAGTTTTTGTTTACCAATTTTCACCGAAAACTTGTAGTCCTATTAAAAGATAAAATTTTGTACGAACACAATTTTTCTTCTGAGTTGCGTAAAACACACACATTTTTCCCATGATGCCAACAAGATCTTACTAGTTTCGTATTCAATAATAAAAGTACTTATCCTCAGATATATTCTCCATAATAAATTTTTATAAAGAAATTGTTATATTAAATAATTTAAAAAAAAAGAGTTGAAAAAATAAATATTTTAGATTTGCTTAACAAACACAACTTTGATGCATGGTACAACAAATGAGCAAAAATAAAAACTAAATTTATTTTCTGCCGTTTTAGAGTGTTTACTACTAAATTACGATAACAAAAGCACAAAAATAAAATGTGACAAAAATTGAAATTTGGCCAAGAAAAGTGGTCGGTGTAACCATAGTTCAACATCATAACTCAAAAAATCTATATTTTCAGGAGAAGCATTTTTAATGATATATATTTTTAGAAAATTTTGAATGAAATTTTATCACTTTTCTAGATAACTTTACGATGTTAACTATACAATATCCGAGGCACTAATAAAATAATACGTCATTGCAAGCAAGACACAATGGATTACAAAACTTTGAAAAAATTCTTTTATCGCGATCCTACGTGAAATATATGGTACAATAAGTAAGGTAACGACAACGCTACAACAACTACAATAACAAAAAAAACTCTATTAATTTATTTTTTTACTAAAATCTCGTATGTCAACTTTTATTTTGGCATTTCACATATTTTTTTACAAAAAACAAAAACACATTTGACATTTCACGTAATAAAAAAAAGTAAAAGTTTTCAGCGGTGGCAGCTTAGCCAAATTAGTTCGGTGGCTAATAGTCGGCTTCAAGACGACTATTTGAAATGAATTTAGTTTTTAACTTAAAGATAATTCAGTCCTTAAGCTTGAATACAAACAAAATCAGTTTTTATTTTAGTAGAAGCTATGACATTTTTTCTTTAATAATAAGATTAAGAAAAGTAAGTAAATTAAATTCCATTTGTAACTTAAACAAAATGTAATTCTTTTAGATTAAATTCAAATTTTTTATTTATAATAACATAAACATAAAATAATTAAAACTTAACCCTTTTTAATATTTTAGTGCATATTTTTCTAATATTCATTAAGAAATATACGAAAAAAATCAAATTAAAAGAAAACAATCAGCTATAAATACTAGTCGAAAAAAGTAAAAAGTGCCGCCGCCGACTCGTGCGGCTAAAGGCAAACTTGGAGCCGGACGACTTCGCCGTCTGGTAATAAGACTCAATAACATTTTTTGGGTTGCGACGTTGTTGCGGCCAATTATTAATATGAGGAGTCGCAAAACAAAATGTACTTTTTCGTATTTTTTTGAAAAATTGTATTTTTTTGAAATCCAAGTTATATACTAAAATAAAATATAATTTAAATTATTAAGCTTTAGACCATATTTATTTTTATAACTCCTAACTTCAATGACTTTTTAACTTAAAATTTCATTAAGTATTTTTTTTTTAAAGAATTTTAAAAATATCGTTTTTTGTTATATACGATTTCACACTCCAATCTTTGAGCATTATAAAAACAATATCGTTATCTTAAAATTAATGTACAATTAGAATTTTTCCATATATAATTCAGTTATGAGCAAATTAGCATGTAAATTTGAGTGAAAAATTTAATTTTTCTAATGTTCAAAACGTCAAATTTTTAGATCTGAAAGGCTCTTGATTCAAAAAGTTTGTGATTTGAGAATAAAAGAAATAGAATTACCCTTTATCCTTTTCGAATATATTTTTTCTGGGTAATTTGAAGTATTTCTGGATAAATTAAAATATTCTGAAAAAATATTAAATTTAAAAAAAAATACACAAAACAATACAGTGCTTACACTGGAGAATATTATAAATTATTACGGATCTTGATCGGATTTTTTTTAAAAAGCACAAACGGCAGAAGCGATCTTCTTAAAATTTTCACAATGTCATCCTGTTAGTCCCGAAATTCAAATATGATATTTTATTTTTCGATCGGAGCATCGGATTCATAATGGCACATCTAAAGAACTATTGTAGTGAGAGTCCTCAAACTTTGTGAGAACTACTTTCTTGTCATATTGTATTGATGAAATGAAAATAGAAGATCAGGTAAAGGGTAGCCTCCAAGCAAAGCAAATATTAATTTTCGTATATCGAAGGGAGTATTTCAGTGAAAGTCTTAAAAAGTTGTAGAAATAATTTTTATGCCAAGCTTCAAATAGAGCGGATAGATAGAGAGGGAGTAATAATCCCCATATAAAGTTAATATTAATTATCTCATCAAAAGGGGTGGCTAAGTATAACGGGATAAGGTAATATGTAATTAAGATTCGAATCTATTTTTCTCTTTTATTTTTATACAGCCATTGTTTCTTTGTATTTACTTAATCTTTGATAGTTAAATCAATAGGTCTAATGCCCGTGATTTCAATAAATAGATAATTGCGAGTGTAATTATGAGATATCTCTACCTACCTGGTAAAATTTAATTGGTAAAATGAAGGTAAGGTTTTTTACTTAGGTATTTCTACCGAATGGATTAAATTAAAAAAAACATGTTAACCTTCAATAATTTGAACTTAAATAATAAATGAAATTTTATTTATTAAGAATTATTTAACTGCAATAGAATGATATAATAGCGAAAACAATATAAATTTAAGAGCCGAATATAATATCATATTGTATTCAATATTGTTTCCAATAAATTGGAAAACATAAGCATTAGAAAAAAACTTCAAAATAAAATATTACATTAAAAAATCAATAAATACACGAACTGAGAATAAATAAAGATAAATAAATCATTAATTAATAAAGTTCTAATAATCTAACTAAATTTTTTAAGTACGAAATTGCAAAAATATGTGCCAATTATGCTTGAAATTATTATAATTAATAATATTTGCATAAAAATTTCTCATGTATGCTGATTTTTATATGTTTTGTATTTATTAGTTTTTTTCTCATTTTGTCTTATTATGTTTCTTTATAATTACCTTTAGATATTTCACTGCAAAAAAGCATAACTTTTGATATCAAAAATGACGTTTTTACTATCGTTATTTTTGGAAATTACGTAAGGAAGGAAAGGTACACTTTAGTTCGTAAAAACTATCGTTTTCGATTCGAAAGCGATTATCATATATAATATGATATCGTTTCGATATCGTTACAATATCGTTTGGTTTACTGGAACAAAACAACTTTACTTTATGTACAATTTTTTAAATAACCGTAAGAAATTGTTTTCCTGATGCGCCAAACTATATATAAAGGGAAGTCTAAGATATCATAACCATCCCCTGAAAATATTATTGTTGAAATTACTGCCTTTCAGTTGCTGTTGTTCAAAGGACAATAGGATTTTAGTTTTTCTCTCTTTGACATTTATGCCTTATATATTGAGGGCCTATATTCAAAACCCTCGATCTCAGAATTTCATGATACTGCGTTTTTAATGCCATATATGATATAAATTTCAAATGAAAATTCATAGTATTTCCATTCTCTCAACGTTTTTGTATCCCTCTAGAATACAAACTAAATATTTAATTCTTATTTTGTAGTGCAAAACCCTCTATCTCTCTTAGTAATTATTTTATTGTTTGGTAATTTAAATAGAACATATACCAATTCTGACTAATTTATACATGCTGAATGAGAATCTGGCTAAAAAAAATAAAACGGTTGAATAGTTCTTTAAATATACAATAATACATGATTTTGCATAGCGAATAGTACTTTCATTGAAACTTTCACTGTAATAATTCCTTAGATATGCGATAATAAATATTTATCTTGTATGGGGGCTAATACCCTAGAGATGTTTCTCCAATAATTATTATTGTTCTGTTTGTATAGGTAATACTGATCACAAATAGCCTATTTGCAAAATCATAATTTAAATAATATTTAAATGTACTTTTTGCAATGCGAAACCATTCATATCGTTATTTTATTTACACACTTTGAATATTTTAAAAGTGCAAAATCCTCTATCTTTCTTTAAAACTGTCAAAATGTGGTGTTAAAAAATATTGCAAAGGAAATTTTTTTTTTTAATAAAAAATAAGAGAAATAAACAGTTTTTTTACTCTCCTGAAAATTTATGTTTTTTCGAGATAGACGGTTTAAAATATTGGCCCTCGATATGTTTGTAACGCAAAAAAAATCGCATCCAACTTTATATATTCCAGTTAATTCTGTCACTCTCTGGTATGATTTAACAATGTCCATCTATCTGGTTGTATGTCTGTCTGTTCTTTATTACATTTGGTCCCATAAAAACGTCCTTCATGAATAGTTTAATAGCACCAAGTAAAAGTCTTAATATGTTAATATTTGCATAAAAAATGCAGAAATGTGTTTATATCGTTCCATAATTGACCATAGTATATAGATCAAAATTTCACAAGAATCAGTCCATAATTCACCACAGAGTCCCTCTCGTCAAATAATGTTTCACATTTTTTTCAGAATTTCTTTAGATCAGGAAGTATGAGTTTTCTGCTTAACTCAATTTTAAGTTCAAAACCCTTTTATATTTGATGTTTCATTCAAAACGTCATCATCATAACCTTTAAACCATGACTCTATTGGTACATCAATTTCATACTTACACTTATCGTTTGAATTGTCATTCGTGGAACCATCAATATGTTTTTTCCAAATCAAGTTAAAAATCTTCCAATTTGCTTATTATAGAAAATTTAATATAAAATGTATCTCCTCTAAACCCAAATTACAAATAACAAATGATTTGTGATTGAAAAACGACTTTATACTCAGATTACGCATTGTATTTCACTATGGTTGTCAAATTATTTGAATTTAAATTAGATCCAGTAAAATCTCATATTTTTATTATTGAAATAAAAAATTTGAATTTAAATAACAAATTATGCACATTAAATTTATAATAAGTTGAATTAAATTTAATATGTAAATTACCAAAATTCAAAAAAAAAAATTGTGACGATCCACAATGAACTAACTGTCTATAGGCACTATAGTGGAAAAAAGTCTAAAAATTTATTTTAAAAATTAATAAAGAAATTTACATCAAATGAAAGCCAAGACTTTTATAATTCATAACATATCCCGTTCTTTATTGTCTGCATAAAATAGAAGGACTCTGAAATAGAGGAATTTTTTAAGTATTTCTAAAAATTCGTAAAAATTCAGTTTTGGATATTTAGGTGCTTTTATTAATTAGATGTATTACAAGTCAGACAAGTAACAATATAATATATAATGTATAATATGAATTGTTTACTTATACACTGTAAAAAAAATGTGTAACTTTGCCAGAATATTAAATATTTTCTAAAATATTGTCAACTTTAATGGACCTGTAAAAAAGACACAAAGGAAAACAACCTAAGTCTGAATGGTGTTCAATATTCTAAAACGTTTTCTATACAACCCATATTAAATTATATGTGTTTTTTATGTCAACTTTGAACTATATTAATTTTAAAATGTGTCCGTATTATGGATTTTGTATTAAATGTTTCAAGTTTTTCTACTCATATATTGAAAATATTAAATTTACAGTATATTTCAGATGATTAATTTTATGAAATGCATTCTTTATTACTTTAGGATGTCTTTACAAAACAATCAAAGAAACTGCTAATGAAAATCAAGAGTTTTAGTTTTAGTACATCGAAACATAATAACTATTACTAAACCAGTAATTTCTTATTAAAAGATGATTGCGAATAATGTCCTTTAATGGTTTAATCTTTCAGGAAACTACATTTTTGTAATACACTTAGTTTTACAGAAATAAATAATATAAATATAATAATGAGTTGTCGTTAAATAAAATAAAGTCCATACAAATATGAATAGAAAAGATAATAGCTAAAAAAAAATTAAGTAAATTTGAACATTTTTATTATAACCAATAAACACTATGTCAACACTGAATAATAAAAAGAAATAAATAATTTATACACAAAACACCACAACTAATATTTGTTCGTGTATTTCATTAGGTATATAAACTCTTATAAGACTTAATATTTAAACGAGGGTATTTTTTGTAATTTTTTGATCCAATACAGTTAAAATATTAAGAATATTTAAAATTTTAACAACTTTTTTATAAATGGACGGTCAATGTCTATAGTTTCCTTTTACTATTTACCAATTTTTATGAGAGCTCCGTTCACTGTGCGATCGGTCCAAAATTGAACATAGCTCCCATATGAGAAACCCTCCCGATGATCACTTTCCGGGCACAATTCCTTTTTAAATGTTCGTATAAATATAAAATTAAGTATAAATACAATTTATTAACGTTTTAAACTAACAGCTAAATTTCACAAAGATCTGTTCACAATTGACCATAGCTCGCATATAAGGACCTGTCACGCAAATGCCAATTCAAATTTTTTTCAATTGTTTTTGCGCATTAAAATTATTTAATAAGGCAAAATTTTCTCGGCTACAATTTTTTTACTCTTTTGTAATATTTTCGTAAAATTTTCTATAGATCTCTTTTTAATTAAACTTAAAAAAGTTAAATAAGCTTTAATTTTAAATACATACTACTTTCATTTTATTTTGTTTTTCTTTTTTTTTTATTTGGAATTTTATACTACATATATTACGTAAAAATACAAAATTTTTATTTTCATCCAAATTCGTCTAAAAAATTTTTGAATTTCCATATAAAATTAAAAAAATACCCGTTTTTAGACCAATTTTTAAAAAATTATTAAAAATAGTTTTATAACATTAAATTTAACAAAAACTAAATACCTATGTTTACCAATTGCAAAAAAAAAACACATTTTATAAAATAAAATACAAAAATATAAACTTGAAAACGTTCGATTTTCAGTTTTCACCACTTTAATTCAAAATTGCAAAAATTCTGTGATTTGACAGCGCACATTTTTTTCAACAGATAATGTTGCTTCATTTTATCTATTTTTACCTAGAAGTAATTATTTTTTCAAAATATTAATGTTCAATTGATCGCCATTTTTCGCAATTTCATCCCTCAGTGTGCCAGTTCCTTTATATTAAAAGAGATAAAAATGTAAAAATGTTCTCAAAATCAAATGATTTCAGTACAAAATTCAGTACAAAGTGATTGTGTTCTAAAGCTATTTTTCTGAGAAAACAATAATCAATAATCAGTTTTAAAGGCAAAATATTTATCATCTAAATTTTTATTCTAATATTTGAAAAATTTTGATCGAATAATATTTTATTCCAAACTGTAAAATTTTGATTGTTCGAATAAATTCTAAAAAATTTTCTTCGATTAATCGAATATTTTTTTTTATTAGAATGACAATCCTAATTTCACACATATTCGGTTATTTTCACCGAATAAAATTTGTTTAATATAATTCCAGATTGTTGTTGTTGTTTTATTTAAAGAAAACTTTATGATTTAAAAAATTCTATACAAATTTTACAATAGTTGCTTTCCAGCAAAATTAAAAAAAAAGAAAATTGAATTAAAACATTTTTAAAACTAGCTATGAAAGGAAAAATTTTTTTTTTTAGTCGATTTATGCCGATTAATTTACTCGAATAATTTTTTACTCGAAATTATTAATTTTAGTTTAATCGAACAATTATTTGATTTTAATATGATTTTAATATGTCGATTAATCTAACAAATATAATTTGAGGGAATACCCTTTAAATTCTTTAGAAAATATATTCAATAATGACAAAATTATTATTTAATACAAAATTTTCTAATTATGCATAAACATTTTTACATAAAGAAAAGCGGATTCAATTATTCAATTGCAAAATAGGAATCTTTTGATATATAAAATATTATATAAGTGTCAAAATATTGTCAATATTGCCCTCCGAGTAGCCACATTATTTTGAGTTACTTTTCTTTATATTGTCAATACTATTATTAATTATATTAATATTATAGCAATCCAAATGCAAAACCAAATGGAAAACCAATGCATAATGCAAATAACAACTGATTTATTAATTCAACAATAAAATGCAAATATTTATTTAATTTCCCACAATATGTAATAAATTTAAATGGTAAATGTCAAGTAAAAAATAATAATAGAAACAGAGACATTTAACTAAAATCGATGGTATTACAATAAAAGCCAAATAAAGCGCTAATTAATTTTAATTAAATGACACAAGTTTTGTTTGAATAGTAATTCTGTTAATGGCTTTTGTAAATTGTGTTAAATTAAATAATAAATTTTAAAAGTATTTGAAATTTTAATGGTGAAATATAAATAATTTTAATCGAAAGAATTATTTATAATAAAAGTATTTATTTGATTTGCTTCATTCATGATGGAATTAAACTAAGTTCTCAATCTTACGAACTATACATAATATAAGAGTTTATTAAGAAAACATTTCAAAATTGTTCAGCATTTTCATATTTTCCTTACACAAAATGTTTAACTTTTTTTGTAATATTTTAAAACATTTAACTTAATTTACTTTTATGTAAGTCCTTATATTTCCATCACCCTTAAGCTATAATCGAAATAAATAATTCAAAAATGATATCAGTGGTATAAAAGTTTAAAACTTTTTCGAAATTAGTTCTAATGTACATTAAATTCAAGCACCCGAAAACTTTTTAATTTTATTTTTCAATCATTTGTTTTCTAATATAAATATCCATCATGATGAAAAAAAAAAGAAAAAATAAATATCAATACGAAAAAATTTTCAAATTATTGTTTTTTTATTCATACTTTTGTTTTTTGTTTCAAAACGTTCTATTCATGGTAAAATAAATAATAAGGTACAGTTATTAGAGAAAATGTTCACAAGTTTATGTGAATTGAAACGCCAGTCACAAATAAAACAAAAAGAAATGAGAAAAATTAAAGCAAACTTCAAAAAAAAAAAAAAAAATAGAAAAAAATTCAAATTAAAATTATAAAAAAAAAATTGAAAATTTTTTTTAAGAAGTCTAATGTGAGTAATAAATCGTGTACAAATTATTCATTTAAAACAAAAATACATTACGTATATACAAATATACAATTTCGCAAAATATCGCGAAAATGAAGAACTGCTTTTCAAGAAATATTCAATTTTATATTTTTTCATTTGTATTTTTTGTTTCCTGTTTTCAATTACTTGACTTTACAAAACTGTAAAATGACAACTCTCCCTAGTAATTCTATCTGGTTTAGTTGTATCATGCTTTCTGCTCTTTTGCTTATTAGAATTTTGTATATATTGTACAGTGTTGCCAGGAGGTTAGAAAAAAAGAGACTAAAATGCGCTTTAAAAAAAGGTCAAATAAGCTAAATGCTCCAATAAAATAAGGTTAGAAAAAAGTTAACATTTTTTAATTAAAATAATAACATTTTCTCATTCTCATTAGCTTTTCATATCTTTTTAAAGATATTGTAATGAATTTATAAATAAATAATAAAACTGCTTTAGGCAAAATAACCCAATAAAAAAATCATCCAAAAAATTTCAATATATCCAGCAAACACAATGTCAAACTTTTGAAATATAATGGCTTTAACGTTTGATATCAAACGCGTTTCTCAAACTTGTTCCAAGTGTAGGTAGAGCTGGAAATTTTAAGTTTGATTTCCAATTGAGAATCATTTGAGAAAAAAGCGTTTGAAAAATTTTACATTCTCAAAATGATATCAAATGTTATTATTGAATCTCAAACCTAAAGATAATCTTAAAAATATTTGAAAATTAGTATGTAAAGTTTTCTTTTGTATAGACTTTTAATTTTATCCAATCAATATCCGTATTCATCGATTGGAAAATATTTCATTAAATAATTTTATTTATTAATTTATTTATTTGTATATATTTCAAATATTTTTTTAAATATATTATTTCAAATATCTTTAAGGATGATTTAAAAAAAATATTTGAAATACATATATACAAATAAATAAATTTGAAAATAAAATTTTTTAATGAAATATTTTCCAATCAATGAATACGGATATTGATAGGATAACATTAAAAGTCTTTAGAAAAGAAAACTTAAAAAAAATTAAAGATTCAAATTACTTTTATTTATGTTCCACATGTGGTCACAATCAACATTTGAAAAAAAATTGAGAATTACATTTAACAATGATTTGATCATAATAGCATTTTTCAATTTGATAATTAATTCCCATTTTTGTTGAGAAAACTATTATTTTAAAGATATTTTCAAATAATTCTTAAACGTTTGTCATTTCAGAAAGGACTTGATTTCAAATCATTCTCAATGTAATGTACATTGTGTGATCAAATATACAAAATGCTTAAATGGTTGATTCGTTGTTGAAATAGTAACATTTTAGCCTTTTTAAGACAATTTCAAAAACCAAAAAAGGCTAGAGAAAAAGTCTAGAAGCTAAAACGAAAATTTTAAGGCTAAAAGCAAAATAAAAGGGCTAGATTTAACCTTAAAAAGACTAAACTGATAACATTTTGATTATTTTTTATTCAAAGAAAATTAAAATTTTTTTCAACCGATGAAAAAAGTTGAAAATTAATATTAATAATCACAAACAATTTGTTTTGTTTTTTTTTTTTTTCGATTAAAAATAAAAATAAAAATAAAGCTATTGATGAGAATTAAAAATATGATGAATTTTTATTATTTTTTGAACACCAAAAATTGGTTTTCGATTCAAATAAAAATATAAATTGCTTTTTCTAGTATTAAAATCCAGTCTCTGCTTAAATTGTATTGTTGCGACAAATAAATAAAAAACAGAAAAAATAAAAAAATCACTTATAAATCAATTTTTGTTATTTAATTCACATTGACAACATGTTGACATGAAACGTATAGAAATGTTGACAACAAAGGATTTTAAATGAGAAACATAAAAACGCTTACATTCATATGAAATCGCCCACACGTACTCACTCGAAATTGTTTTATAAGGTAAATCCTACAAAAGTTTAACTTTTTAAGTTTTTTTTTTTTAAACAGAGTTTTTAAAGAATTAATTGAATTAAATAATTTTCGTATTTAAAATTTTTTTTATTCTATTTCGAGGAAATCTTTAATTAGGTTTTGAAAAGGCATATTCGACTGCGCTTAATGAACGAGATGGTGTTTCTTAAACAATAATGCCATTAAAGAAATGGTTGAATTGTACTTGGAAAGAAATGATCTATTTTTGCCAAAAGTAAAGTGGTGCCCATCTCGGTAAAAACTTCTTTCGAATCAGTATTTTCTCATACATATCGTATATGTAAGAGTTATTGTAGCTGAGATTTCATCAAATTAGTTAAAGTTTATTTCTGAGATTGTGGTGTCCTAGCCGACGATTTTACTGATAATGGGTGACGAAAAATATTACTTTGCAATCTTTCCACTACTTTTATACAAATTATGCTTCAAGTCATTGCAAAGTGAAAATTTACTCACAATATCCCAAAATTTGTCTCGTTTATCTAGCAATTTGTTAATGTGAGAGTATACCTGTTTTTACAAATTTCTCTAAAAATGATGCAACATATACAGAAGAAGGCTTAAAAGAATCTGATAAATTTTTAAGATATCAAACAACAAATCTGTTAATTTGAACTGAACTAGACAGGTATCTTTTGCGGTATAAATTCTAAATCAGAAGCTATTGACCAAAAGTGTTAATTTTTTATTTGTGGCGATTTCTGACTTAGTCAAACAGTGCCCCAACCGAAGAGCAAAATGTAAATATTTTGGAAATAAATCTGTTATTTATAGTTAGTTAAACCGATTGACATTAATATTCATACTACTGTATCAGAGTAATATTCTAGTACAAGTTGGGAAAGCCTATCCCATAATTCGCTCAGGAGCAGAGCTTTGAGGTCTCAAATTTAGGCACCTTTGAATTTATTTACTTAACGCAATTTACTTAAAGCAAAAGTTATGAACATATTCAAATTTTTTACTTTCCCAAAAGTTATCATTACAGAGATGATTTTAAATAAGATTTTTTTAATATCACAAATCTATTGAGCCTTATTACAATCACAAGCTAAACACTATTTTTAGTCAATCGTGAAAACATTATTTTAAATTAAATGTACAACAACATCATTCGCTGTTTGAAGCAAAAAGTAAATTGTAAATTTCGTTCGTATTTATTCAGAAAATAAAGAATGAGTGTGGATTTCATTGTTTCTATTATATTAGCTTTCTGTTTTAAAACATTGAATGTGTATTATTTTTATTTCAGTTTTTAGTTTCCCATTTTGTGTACATGTAACAAATGTAATATGAAGACTTACACATGTATACATACATACATGCATACATACATACATACATATAAACATACATTAATACATGCATAAGTATATACATATAGCTTGGCAAAATATACGTATATACACCTAGTTGACCACAAACTTCGAAATAATATTGCCTTTGAAAATTTCACGATCCGAATATGAGCTCCTTGAGCTCACCAGTCGCTCACTTTGTCGCAGCAAATCTTTCGATCTCGAAGGTTCGTCTATTGTAATAATGGTGAATCTTTAGCGATATCAATAGCGGAACGTAAACATATTTTAGTGAATCGTTTACGATATCGACTTTGGCAATAGTTCAAAAACGATAATATTCTATTTTGTTTCATTTCCATTTCGTTCCCAATCTAAAATTAAAAGCTGATTTAATTTTTAAAGTTATGTTTTATTTTAAACTTAACACAATACATCAAATATTAAAAAAATGTACGTACATAATAAATTACATTTCAGAAATAATAAATCATATAATGAACAATAAAATTAATTAAGGCATTTTCATAAGAATGGAAATATTTTAAGCATTTAGTCCAAACTCAAAATTCATCCAGACTAGTCATCTTTGTTGTTTCCCTCAAAATTAAATTTTATGTTGCACAAATCCGCATTTTTAGGGCAAAATTTTCTAAATTAAACAGCAAATATATATATATATAGATATATATATATATATATATATATATATATATATATATATATACAGTTACCATGGAAAAAGTAAAGAAGTCAAAAGGCATTAAAATCACATGTGTACAAAATTTATCAATAATAGACTACAAAAGATCATTATTTGAAAGAAAAATAATTTCCGACACAATGAACACATTTAGGTCGAAGTTTAATACACAGAAATTACATAAAGTTGACTTGAGTTATGGGAATAATAAAAAAATTATTGATTCAGACCAAATGAATGCTTATGCGCGATAACATTTTAGATTTCAATCTGACTTTGATAACTTTTTTACTGAAAATATAGAATGTTGATAGTGAGTATTCATCAGATGATGAATATTAAGTTAAATATATATATATATATATATATATATATATATATATATATATATATATATATATATATTCTATTCATTAAATTCTATTAAAATTATTAGTATATTTGAAAAATAAGGATTGATCCGCCCTTATTATTATGAAGTCTTCGACAACAAACCAGATTAGGATAATGAAGGGGAATTAAGATATTTGTCTTTGAAATGCAAAATATCAGAATCTGAGCCTAAAGAATCATTTAGCTATACAAAATAACAAATTAGAATGAAAATTAGAAGCTAATTCCAAACTTTTTTCAGTTTTTAGAATTTTGATTAATTAATTTTTGACTAATTCATTTTTATTTTGAAATAATTCTGCTACCTTAACGATTAATTTTCTACTACGAGTCATTTTATTATTTTTATTTTCTTCTTAAATTAAAATTTTATTTTTATTAGTTTTAAAAATGTTATTTATATATATATATATATATATATATATATATATATATATATATATATATATATTAGATATTTAAATAAATATGATATTTTGGAAATCTATTTCGACAAGTAGCAATCATGCTAAGTATCAATTAGCAAAATACTGAAAATTTAATTAGCATCATAAATTTTATAGCCCAACATATTACCACTGATCGCTATGAACTATGTCTAAAGAATGACACTACATTCCCTTTTTTTAGTCTTTTGCAAGAAAATACCTTTCTTCTTTATTTACATAAGAAATCCTTGAGAAATTTAATAGATTAGACAATTTCTCGAAAAAAAATATTTTCGATATTTTATTTAGAAAAGTATAAAATATTGCGATATCGATATTTCTGTAATCCTCGAAAACTACGAGGATATTTACTATAATAATTAATATAATTCTCTATGTTTTATCGGATATATTTGTTTCAAAAATTCTTCGCTTTTACCGAACATTCGCTAATAATAAAATTCAGATCATTCGGACATATTTCGCCTGGCCTGAGTTTCGAAAAATTGAATGCTCGGTAAAAACGAACAATTTTCGAAGCAAAATGTTTGGATTTATATTAAATGTGAATGTTCGTGGCATCGAACTGTTCTCGATAATTTCTCTGTAGTAAACATTCGCGTAATCTTCAAGAATTTTAAAAATAACGATATCGCAATCTTCGATCTTCTAGAGATTGTCTATTCTTTTCAATTCTACAAGTATTTGTTACTTAAATAAAAAAGCATCATATATAATTGCTTGTGCATGCAAATTACTTAAACAAAGAGAATCAAGTCTCATTCTTGAGCCATAGTTCATTGCGTTTGGTTGTAAAACATTGCGCATTTAAATTAAGGATATTATTTAAATTCTCTGAAATTTTTAATAAAAAAAAACTATGTAATAAAGTTTTAGAAAAAGTGGTAAGTAATGTTAGCACTTGTCTGAAAATATTCGCAAAATAGCATATTTATCTAAATATCTAATATTCTCTTGCAGATTAATTCAGGAACTGAAGACTCCTCTGGAAATTGAAATTTGGAAAAATGTTTCAATTATTTACTACATTTGAATTATTATTTTTTGAATATGATTTATTATTTTGTATATTTTTTAATATTTTATATATTAAGACTACTCATTTAAACGCAAAAGTTTTCAAACCCTTAATGAGTTAAGTTTCAAATAAAATATAACTTTAAAAATTAAAGCAGCTTTTAATTTTAAAGTTGGAATAAAATGAAACAAAATAGAAAACTATCGTTTTCGAACTATTAAAAACGATAACAATCACAAGATATCGAAGACGAATTACAAATGAATATTTTTAAGTTTCGATATTGATATTGATATCGCTTTCTTTATGAATACAATTCAGTATGAATACAATAACCGAACTTTCGAAAACTAAGGATTTGCTGCCACAAAGTGAACGACGGGTGAGCTCATGGAGCTTACATTCAAATCGCCAACGATGGTCATTCTCGAATATGTTATCAGACAAATGTTCGTGAAATGTTCGAAGGCGATATCATAATCGAAGTTTGTAGTCATCTGGGATATTATATGTAAATATTTATATAAGTGAATGGGTATATGTTTATTTGAAATAATGTGCATTTGTTTACATAAGCAAATTAAGGCCTCTGTTTTAGTAATAGAGATATCGAATCAAAAGAGTAATATTTTTTTTAACGTAATAGCAGGAAAGGTTTTATTTTGTTATATAAACATGAAATTTATACATGTTCGTTTAAGTTCATGTCATTTCCCACAGCAAAATATTATAATGTACTGTGTGGTGGAAAAATATTAATAATGTATAATATGAAAATCATATTGAAATTGGTTAAATTGTTAACAAATATTTATACAAATGTATATATTATATTACATATTTACACGTATGTATATAAAATTAATAAAAATTATAAGAGAAAGTGAGGAAAAATGCTGTTATAACAAAATCTGATAATTAAATATTAACTATGTATAAAGCGAAAAAAAAAAATATAATATAATAATATATAATAATATATAATAAATTAAAAAACAAATAAATAATAAAACAAAATATTGCGTGTTTATTTAATGTGATAGATGTGTTATAAAAAAGGGAAACCAAACAAAAAACAACAGGAAAATCTTATAAAATTAAATAAACTATAATGTACAATTAAAGGAAACATGGTTTCTAGAAATGAAATATAAATGGAATCAATTACGAAATAACTTATTATATTAATTAATGAAAATCCAAAAAGGAACAAATCAAAAAAAAAAAAAAAAAAAATATATATATATATATATATATATATATATATAATAAAATTTTTAATTAAATCAACACAAAAATCTCCACTCAATTAAATGTAACATTAAAAACAAAAACTAACAAATAAACACCAAAAACAATAAATTAAATATTAAAAAAAAGCAACAATATACAAAAATATTAAAAATTTATAAAAATAAAAGCAAACAATTTAATAATTTATTTATCAAAATGTTTAATATTGTATTAAGTATTATTGAAATTAATTATGAGTATAATTTTTATGTTGGTTTTTATGAATGACTGCAAAAGAGCACGTGTATGTAGTTATATGAGAGTGTATTGTCATCGCTGTTATATGATATTCATATAATGTTTAAATACCTTTGTTTCTATTTTATTTATTATATTTAAAATTTAATAAACAATTATTATTATAACTTTATATAAAAAGTAGATAATTAATAATGATTAAAAAATACTACCTATGAAAATAAAAAAGTTTAATTTAATTAATTATAATATATATACGACTATACATACATAGACACATGAATACATTATTTAAGGAATTCTAGTAAATTTAATTAAAATATTATAAAAACAAGAAACTGAAAAAGATCAAATATTGAAATTAAATAAAAGCTCATATTTTTCAAAAATCAATTAAAAGCAATAGAAATTTTGTTTTATTATTGGAATATTTAAATAAAATTGAAAATGTAAGTAAAAAAAATCCCATAAACCAATAACTTGTTACTTTTTTATAAAAATTAAATTTCAATACATTTTGTATAATGACAAATGACATATGATTATTATTGCATTTGTGCAGTCAAGAATCATACGCTTAACTTTCAAAGCAAAAGAATTAATTTACAGATTAAAAATATAATTAGTATAAAATTTCTGGAGAATTTTATGTCTAGATATTAAGTTAGTTATGTCAACAACTAATTATATCAAACTAATAATAAAATGATTCAAATACGAAAAGAAGTTAATATATATTACTTAAAAAAAAAAAATAATAAAAATAGAAATAGATGCCCTGATGCAATCTTGATCATTAGAGAGTTAATATAACAAATAAAGCGAACCAAACGTTATATAGAGGTTAAATTTAAATATGCATGAAACAAAAAAATTTTTATTTTTCTTGTTATAAAGTACAAATATAAATTTTTCTAAATTTAAAATAAAGAAATGTAAAAAAACTTTGATAGTCATATTTGTTTCAAATGAGTTCTTTACTTTACAATAAAAAATAATTTATATAAATAAGTTAATCAAACTCAAACAAATATTTTGAAAATAGAGCTTTTACTTTTATATATGCAAAAGCCTACTTTTCAAGCGCAAAACTTAAAAGACTTGCCGTTAGCGCCATTACAGTTGAAAACAAAAGTTTCTTTCAACTTTAATGCGCTTAGGCTGATGGACAGGCCTTAAGAAAAAACATCTGTTAATCTCTTCTAAGTATAATTCATAACAGTAAAAAGTTTTCACTCGTATAGCACATAATATTAATTCGATGTCAATGTTAAGTAAATCGTCATTGCCTTCTATGTACACCTGGAGACTTAATAAGGGAAAAATGTATTATTTTGGTAATAAAGGCTTTAAATAACTTAGGGACTTCTTTGAAAATCAGTCCATAAAGTTATTAAATTCATATTATTTAGAAAATTCTGCTTTTGAATCCTTAATAAGTTTTTGCTTCTTTCTTGCTATTTTTGTGGCTTAACAAAAAATTTAAAATTTTGTTTCTTTTTTTATTTTTTGTATATTTTTTTAATGAATATAAGTTATTTCAATGAAAGGAATACATTTCCATTCAAAAGGAATGCATTCGGTCAAGACCATCTATATATTACCTAAGAACATTTTGTAGAGTGCATTTTAAAAATCTTCCAAAAAATCTCTTTAGTTAAGATTTTAACTTATTGTAAATTTTTGAAAAAGAAAGGTTTAATAAAAACTAATATATATTAAAATAAAATGTAAAATATGCACTTAGTTCCACTTTTGAAGTAGTTAAAATATAATTCATTTAGAACTACTTTTCTATTTTTTGCTAGGGTTGTAACTACTAGTGACACTTTTGGAAATAACTAGATGAAATTTTGTTTTGGGTTTGACTCATTAAAATTAATGTATTCTCAATGCTTAAAATTCCCTATACCCTACACCACTATAGTGTATAAAGTGTTTGAGTTAATGTTTACAGCACCAAAAAATATAAGACTAAAACCCATCTTAAAATATACCCATGGTCATCACTTTCTGATCAATTTAACGATATCCCTCTGTCTGAAAATTTATTTTGGCATAAGGACGAAATCTATTGAAATTGGTTATGATAAAATGATTATAAATGCCTTTAATATAGCAATATTTCAATAAAATTCTGTACAAATAATTTTTACATAAGTATAAATGATGAATATCCCAGCGGGAAATTGGTGGCAATTGTGGCAATACCGGTCCCTTAGCACCAGTTAAGTACTAATTGACACCTAACTGCTGGCCAAAGTTGAGAATTATTTGCCACAGTATCTGTTGAGAGTCACTTTCTAGAATGATTGTTAAAAGTGCAATAACAGTTATTTTGTTGGACGTGGGTTCAATTTGGTGTTCCGACATAAAATTTAAGTGAAAAATATCTTCTTTTTAATAACAATAATAAATAAAATTTGCGAAAATCGTTCTAAAAGCAACTAGTTCTGAGACTGTCAAAATTTATGTTATTATGACCAGTATTGAACAGGTACTTAAAGATTAGTACTATGACTGTCCAACAGTACCTAAACGGTGTTAATTAGCCACTTCCAATGGCAACTCTGTTTAAAAGTGGCAAATTCCTCCAATTTAAAATTCCGGAACTGGAACCTGCCACGTCACTAGTTTTGTCTTCGCTTTACGGATCGGTTAATAATTGACATAGCTCACATATATACTCCTCCTTCGATAAACACTAACGTACATAAATCCCATACCAATGTCAGTATCAAATGACTCAAATAAGTCTTATATAAATAGAAACCAGGATGGTAAATTTGATAAGGTGAAAGTGATAAAATTTTTTAATATTGTTTATCTGTTATAATGTTTGTTTCGAATTGTAAATAGGTAACATCAATTTATATGCAAAGAACTTATGAACCAAAACCCATAAAAAATGGTTTCAGCAGTAACAAATAATAAATTGAATAAGTAAATAGGAATAATAATATAATAAAATAACCGACTCAAGAATTACATTTACAAAACGTCGCACAGTTGCTTATTTTGTTGAAACCGTAACAAAGATCAAAAATTTGCCAAAATAATTTTTTACTTTTTACTTTAAATGCTTTTAAAGCAATCCTTTTTTTATTTATTTCTTATTTTTAAAATTATGTTTATATCAATAGATATAAATCGGTTACTAAAGCAGTATTATGCGAAAAAAAAACAAACAAAAAAAAAACGAATTTTTAAAAAGTAGGTTTATACGCCCGCATACGCGTCTATGCTTCATATGATTTTATCAATATTTTTTTTATGATATCATTTAAAAAATTTCACTTAGCCTAAACCTATATCTGGTATTCTTATGAATTTTTACTCAAATCAGCCGAAAAACCAACACTGCAACTAATTGTATAGAAATGGTCCTGATTATTAGTGACAGTTTCCCACACAGAACAATAAGAAAATAACAACTCGAATATAAAGTAGTTTCCCAAAACATCTAAGTGACTCCCTCATTAGGACAATAAAAGGCCCTTTTAAATAATGATAATAATATTGACAACACTAAAGATAGATAAACAAAACATTTTTACATTATACCATACATCCATGGCCTAACTCATAACAATGAAATAAGAAAGACATAAAGGACAACAACATACAATTTGCTTATAGACCAAATGAAACAACAACTACGGTATTCACAAATTTAACAAGTTAAAAAAGCCTGACCCTACATCATAGCGTATGTTCATCAAAATTTGGGGAGGGGTTTAATGTGGGACCAGTGGCTAATTGTGGGCCGATGCTTCCACAGTGGTCCCAAAATAACTTTTTTTGGAAATAATTCTGTAACTTGCGAACCGTTGGAGATATATATCTAAAATTTCGTATGGTCAGAGCTGAAGTGTTTCTGAGATAATTAGAAGCAGCATAGGTCCCCAGCGGGTCAACTCGAATATGTATTTTTTTTTTAATTCGCCAAAAATTCATTTATGACTTGAATGTAAAAGAATTTTAGACACTAGACATCCTATAATTTTCTAGAAAATATTGTTGTAAAAATCATATAAATATATCCATCAGATACAAAGTTACATTAATTTGAATTTTGAACTTTAAAACAAATTCTCATACATATATATATATATATATATATCTTATTGGATGATCTTTGGACAGTCAGTCAATTTTGAAAAAGTTTTTTTAATTTTTATGAAAATTCTAAAAAGTCAAAGCCGAGATCAACAAAAGATTATATTGGCTATATATACCCCCATATGTTGGTGAAACACAAAAAAATATTTTTTTTGAGCTACGCCTTTTACAACGGCTGGGAGAGCATTTTAATGAAAAAAGTCAATTTTTGAATCAAGTTTCCCCGGATTGGGATTTCGGGTATTTGGTACGAAAAGTGGGAACTTTTTGAATTTTTTGATTTAAGAACAAGCTTATCTATATTGTGCCAAAATTACACTGGAATGCCTCTACTCGTTTAAATTTTATTTAGGTCTAAATATTAACATTATTTCTCATAAATATGCTAACAATCAAAATTTTAAGTTTTTCGCGTCATGGTCCAGAGAAATATCACCATATATAAATTATTTTTGCTATTTTTGCTAGAGGCCTGTACACATCTACACAAACTCGAAAACACCTCTTCTCTGACCATGTAAAATTTTAGTTAAATATCACCAATCATATTTCAAAATTATTAAAAAAATCTATTTGGGACCACTGTGCATTGCTGTTGTTGTTTCACTATAGAATACAACTAGAAGTTTATGTGAAAGGCACTTCGAATTAATTAAAAAAAAATACTAATTTTTTTCAAAACAAAAAACAAAATATATATACTACATATATTTTGTTGTTGCGTGAATTAGGTTTTTGACAATTGAATCAGGTTTTTTTCTCACATAAATATCTACTTATTAATCTATGTCTTACAACACATTGCTCATAAACATTCGCACATCTTTCACACAACTTTTTTTATACCGTTGAACACAACTTCAATTCGATTAATTGATAATTGAATAATTGAATAATTTTATTTTCATATTAAATTTTTAGTTCTTCGCATATTTTTAAAAGTTAAAGTTACAAATTAAGATCAAATTTGTTGAAAAAAGTCTAGAAGAGTCTGTTATATTAAAAAATTTTTTATCAGGACAAACGTCAAAATACCGCCAATTCATTAATGTTTTTAATATATGCAGTTTCACAGCTATAATAACCAAAAATTATAGTCAGCATTTTAACTGAGATTACCTTGTATAAATTCGCACTGATTTTGACGTTTGTCTTGATAAAAAATTGTCTACACTACACTACGTTAAGAAGACGATGAATTTGAAAGAAGACACTGTGATACAGAAGTTAAGATGTATTTCTATTTCGATTTGTTTTATTTTTATGTTTTCATGTTTCATGTTAAATGTAAAACTAATGAATTCAGTAATATAATTTCATAATGAATGTTCAGATTACAAGTTGCTTATTTATGGTGTAACAATTTTACATTATATGTTATGTTTTTTCATTATTCTATACTTTATCTAATATTAATTAAAATTGGTTGCTTTATGTTGCTCATGCACATACCTAAAAGTTAGACTGCAAAAACTTAATAACGAAACCCTATATTCTTCTTGATGCTGGTATTTGGGACCTATGGTTACTTATGGACGGAACGTCATAAGGCTTGGTGCTGTGTTTTCAATTTATATAAAACTTATTTGTGTAATATACAGAGTTGGGATTAGTGAACTAAACGTTGAATGCACTAAGCTTTACAGTAAATCGCACTATAATGCAAAAATTTCGATTTTTAACTATTTTCCATCACCATAGTGATAGTGAAACATTTGTTTCCTTACCTTTTATTAGTCTCAAGTCTTATATTAGTGATAAAATATGAACTATTAAATAAACTTTTTAATTTTGCATTAAACTATTTAAAGAAGAAAAAAATGTTTGCACTAGGTTGAAGTTGAAAAAATTAAACTGTCACTATTTAATTTTAGTGGAAAAATTGTTAGTATTGCTTTTTAGTAAGGCTGATATTTTTCAACTCACCATTAACGAGCAAGGATTGTAGTAAAAAATTTTGAACTATCACTAACTAATGGTGGAAACTTCAAAATTGCATGCAAAAAAAATATGGGTTAAAAAATGGTCATAATTATAAAAATTTAATAGAGTAAAGAAAAATTTATTGTAGCTATCCAAAATTTATAAAAATTATTAATTCATAGTTGTAATTAAATAAGAGTTCCAACTACTAACTTATCAATTTATACATTTACATAAAATAAATTTTCCAGTTTTGGCTGGTACAACTAAATTGTATTTGCATTTTAGCAATAACCCTGCCAGCAATTAAAAGATGTCTTCTTGGATGATAATATCCCTAGTTTTTCATCCAAGAGATAATGATTCTTCATTTTTTCATATATATATATGCATATATATATGCAAATTAATTTAAAATAAGTCTGTCATTAAACACCACTATCAAAGGAAGTCATCCCAAAATTATTGTTACGATTTAGTTTCCAACTGGATTTTTAAGCCTAATTTTATTGAAAAAAAATATTAAAGTTTATTATAGTGCTTTTAAAATTCCCGGGATTTCCGAACGAATTTACCGGGATAGCGGGACACGAAAAATGGCAAATTTCGGAGAAGGGAAATCCTGGTATACAATCTCTAATTACCCTAATTCTGCCATAAAACTACATATATTGAATGTAAGTTTTATGTACAAATTTTGTTACACAAATCGTCAGCTAAAATGCAAAATGGGCAAAAAACAAAAAAATTCAAATCTGCTTATTTTATTGATAATGGTATACTGCATTAAAATACATAATACCACGAATGTTTGGACTTCTACTTTAACAAATACCGACTATATCAAGGAAATTCAAAAGGCCGTATCAACAAACTAGTAACAAAATCGTTTTTTAGAACAGCAATTGTTTTCAACTTATTAAATTTTTTATCTCTCCTGTAAAATTTGAAAGTCTTGTTTCGTCCTTTTGCGTTTTAGGTAACGAATACTAATTATGTTTAAAATGGTTTCAATATGCATCAGTTTTGTGAGGTGACACTTAAAAAAAAACATGTTACAGATCTGAACTCACAAGACTTAAAACTAATAGAGCTCAAAACTTTAGCACCACAGGTTACATTTTGTAATCAAGATTATTATTCAAAGTTCAAAAACTTAGAAAAAGGGCTTAAAATTACTTGGCTTTTTCCACGATCGCATTCGATATTATATAAACTAATCGGACTTTGTGGATAAATTCTTCACATTCTTTGTTATTGCACAAACTTTCAACTGCACAATAACTAAATATAGGGTAGTCGAATCTTGATGCCAAATTTTTAAATTTTTGTTGTTTTTTTTTTTTGGGAGGAGTCTATGCGTCCCTCAGCAGAATACAAATTTTGAAACAGGGATTAATACTTGTCGTAATAATGCGTATTTTGCGCTATATCTCGTTGATGTGCCCTAAATAGTCAACGCATTAGATAGTCCCAAAATTTGGAAAACTAGAGCGAACATTTTTTACAAAATCAATTTTTCGCGAGGCATATTCACAGTTTATAATGGGATAGTGTGGATTACAGAGTGAAATTAGCATCTTTATATTTTACACAATAAAATAAATGGAGCAGTAAAAATAAATTTAATAAAAAAAATTTGTACTTTTTCAAAATTACGAAAAAATTTCACTTTTAATTTTTGTATTTTTATATAGCAAATTGCAATTTGTACAAATCTTCGATATATAGATTATCAAAACAGATTCTGCTAATCCATATCGCATGGACAGCATGAAATTGACCATAGTTGGCATAGTTAGCTGGTGTTTGTAATGCTACATTTCCGAATCGCATCAAAAAACTTAGAAAGATAAAATTTGTACCAAAAAATATTTACTTGGGTTAAAAAAGTGTAACAGTATTAATAGCATTTGCCTATAATAAACTTGAATGAAATATATTTTCGGATAATATATGGAGAAATAACTTAAATTCGATCCCCATTTTTCACATATTTTTAAAAATCGCGATTCTTGCTATTAAAAAAAGCTCCTAGTTAGCTTTTTTAAAATATGCAACACTAATACCATCAGACATTACAAATATCATAAATTTTAGGTTTTATATGTTCAACTTAAAACCACTATAACATTCACGCCTCCTGCACGAAATGATTAACGCAAACTGATTCGAGTTCACTTTATATTTACACAAATAGATTTTAATGTGCCATCAAAAAATTTCTTTCTAAGGTCTAAAATCAAAAATTGTTGATAATGGCCCATATACTTCGTTTGGCCTTTTAAATTAATAATCAACATTCTTCAACTGTGCTTTGTATTTGTATTTTCTTTAACATTTCTGACTGTTTTTGATTAAAATTTCCAATATTTTCTAATACCTTTTTTATATTGCAAACCATAAACAAAAAGACGTCGGACATGTGTGTCGCTGTCTGAAAACTGAAATAACCCCAATAAATTTCAAACCAAATGTAAAGAAAACAAAAGTATGATAAAAGTAAAGCAGTCGTCAATACCATTCAATGGCCAGTTGATGTTTATGGTTCCCCAGATTAAAAAAAAAAATCTAAAATAAATGAAAAGAATAACATAACACACATACGAATATTTTCATACACTCGAAGAAGGTTTACATTAAAAAATTGAGAGATTTTGACTTAACAATTTGAGCATCTTTTACTGCCGACACTACATAGTGGAGCAGAATCAAAAAATTTTAGAAATAAATCTTTATAATCAGCAACTATCTCAATTTTGCAAAATCTTGATCTAGTTTTTAAATATATACCCAAAATATTCATCCGTTTTTTTCCAGTTAGTTAAAAATCAAAATTATTTATTAGATAAAAAAAATTAAGTTTATATCTTTTACAAGTCCAAAAGTAAATGATTTTGAAATTAAAAATTGGAAAAAAATCTTAAATTAGTTAACAATTTATAATTTTAAATGACAAAGTCCGAAAATTTTGTTAAAATATCTTAACAAATAAAGATTTTATTACAGATAAGACACCTACACCAATTTTTTAAAAAATTTTCACTTTAATTCCGAAATTTGAAAATCTATGGACTCGAATTTTTTCAAATAAATTCTGTAAAGAGAGTGGTCAAATATTTACAAAATCGGATGAATATATTGGGCTGGACCAAAGTTTTAACAAAATTGAGGTAGTTCAACTTTCAAATGAATATAGCTTGTAAACTATAAGGGATAAATATCAAGTTTTTCATATGCCTTTAATAAAATAATAAATATTTGAAATCGTATAAGACACAAACTTGGTAAGTGGTTAAAAATTTTCTATTTCGGAGGTATCCTATTTAGGGCTCCAAAATGTAAACTTAAAATTGTAGAATCCTTTGTTATACCCGCGTCATACTTTATGTAAATCCAACTAGCCGGTACAGATTTATTTTCAAACATTTCGATTCTACCCACTGTGCACTACAGAGTAGGAAATATTTTGAACAATTTTCCATTTGATTTCAAAAATTTGAATCAACCAGTTAGAAATATCAGATTTATTTTCAAAATATTTTAATTTAGCACTATTATGTTATGTATGAGAATAAGTGTATAGCTCAAATTAAGTTAAATAGTGTAATTCGAATATGTTTATGCTTGTGACAAACACAAATATCTGATTCTTGTGTTAACAAATCTCTATTTTACTTGCAATATTTTTTGAGTGTAAATATTATACAGCATTGGTTCTTAAATACAGATATAAATAGAAAATTCCTAAATGCCTGCTCACTCATATACATATAATTTTGTATATCTTTAGGTCTTTAAAACAGATGTTTTCTGCAAAATTTGCACGAAAAATTAAATAAAATAACATGCACAAAAATTTGTAAACAAAAAATAATAAATATTTATGACAAATAAAATACTATAATAAAAATTTAAACGAGGGATGAAAAGCAGTACCAACAAAAAATATTGTTTACAGATTTATGGTTACATTTATCTTAATATATGTACAAATTTACAAATATAACAAAGTTAAGAAGGACCTTCTGTAACAAACATATACTTTCAACACTTTTTCGTTTGTGTCATAAAGTATTGGGGGGGGAGGGGAAAGGCACAGTAAATTATATTGGAATGCGCCAATTTTATTGTCCTTTGACAAAAAGTGTGGTGTAAGTTATTTAACAATTTATGAGAAAAACTGGAACAAGAGTTGGTTTGAATCTAATAGCACTTTAAATTGAATTAAATTGAGGCAAGCACTTCCAAATTTTTGTATATTTTTGTGAATAATTTTTAAATTATATTCATAAATATGAATAGTGAAGTATATTAAAAAATAATTATAATAATCAGTTTCATTAGGGTATAAAATCAGTTTAATTATTTTTGAGTTGTAGAATAAAGTGTCGCAGGAAAATTTTTTGTTAAATATGAAAAAACTGCGAATGAATACACAAAAATGATTAAATGGAGTATTCTGTAAAAATAATATTGTAATATCAAATAAGAAATTACACTGTTCAAAAGAAGAGCTTACAAATTATATCGCGAATAATTTTGTAAAATTATTATACCTTAGACTAAATATAGTTAGAAAGTTAAATGGAAAATTTCCATCATGTCATACTTTTAACCCATTGACTGCCAAAGAAAATATGCCTCTCTCAGGAGTTTTTAGGTTATATAATTTTCTAAGTGATAGGTAGAACAAATTAGTTAATTATGTTTTATTGACAATAAATAGTGCTACAAACATGTAGTAAAAGTCAATTCTCCAACATGTCAAACATAGTCCCTAGAAGTCTTTCAAATTGTCTAAGTCAAAAATTTATCAATTAACCCTCAATAAACGTCAATAAAAATGAGAAGTAAGGAGTGATATAACTAATTCATGCCTGTAGATCACAAAAATTTTAAAATAATTAAAATCGTATTGTAAAAATTGCGTGGGCATCATAAGTTTTTAGAAAAAATAAAAGTCCAAATTTGAATAAAAAAAATTCAACAGAAGAGTAAAAAAATGAATGAGGGCTAATTGAAAATTTCTTGATTTTGACCACCATAAAGACTTCTAGGCGCAATGTGTAGCAACTTAAAGTCTTGACTTGTACTACATTTTTGTCGCACAATTTCTTGCCTACAATACATGAACAACTTATTTTCTCTACCTATTACTTAGAAAATTATGTAACCTAAAAACTCCTGAGAGAAGCATATTTTTTTAGTGATGGAGAGAAACAGAAATTTTTCTGCTGACTGGAAGACTATACATACAATATCTGCAACATATTTTTCACGTTACTTTTTTGGTGTTGACCTGTGTTATTTTAGCCTTTTAAAGGCAATTTTAAGAATCAAACAAGTAAGAGAGCTGTAGTCGGTTAAGCCCGACCATATGATATTCTACACCATTATGTATATGGCTAAAAGTAATTTCATATTGACTATCATGGTCAATTTTGGACCGATTGCATTTAAATTTAGAAAGGTAATTTATATCGACATAAAACATCTTTGCGTTATATGTAATCCTGATACTAACACTTATATAAGATTTATTCACATTAAGGTGATTTTCGGAAGAGGGTCTATGGTCAGTTATGAATCAATCATAATAAAAAAAATTGGCGCTGTGCTTTCTGCTGTTATATGACTTATTTGTGTCAAATATTATCTTCATACTAACATTTACATGGGATTTATGCATGTTAAGGTGATTTTGGGAGAGGAGGAATTGAGTTCTTTCTTATTTGAGTACATCATCAGCAACACTGACACCTTTTGCTTAAGTCTTGAATATATTTTCCTTTTGTAAGAATTATGTATGTATAAAATTAAATGTAAATAGAAAAACGTTTTTGATGTATGATATTATGGTAGCTAAGTGTCTAAAAGAAAAACAGCAAACACATTGAGAATATGTGTATGTAAATATTTAAGAAGCGTGTGTAGACATTTTATTTATTTTTTTACAAAAATAAACTTAGAGGGTTTCACGACAAATTACATTTTTTTAATTCGTTTTTGTTAAACTGTTATACATGTTCTCATTTTTCTCCAACTGGCGTTATCATACTTTCACAAAAATGGCTATGGCATTATCACTACAACAATATTATGTACTCATTATTAATTTTCACTATTTTTAATAAAACTGTGTTCATGAAAAGAATGTTTTTGTTGCAGTTTTATCATTCAATGATTACATTCAATAAAAATTTTAATATCGCTGTCTATAAAAATCTTATCTTTTTGAATATTTTTACCAGAAATAAAATTTTATTAATATGAAAAATATCATTATCTCTACAACCATTAAATATTACCAATATTTTCGTTGTTCTTAAACCATATCTTGTTTTTAAACTAAATTAATATTATTATATTATTCCCACAACAATAGAATGTTACAAATAATTATAATACGCATGCTTTTACAAATATGGTTGAAAGCATAAAAATTGTTTGTTTTCTAATACGAGGGCTGATCAATAAGTCCGTGACTTTTCGAACTTCACTCATAGTTATATGAAATACAACACTATTCCCATCAAGTACCACCTGTTAATATACTACTGTCAAATTTTGAGCAAGTGTCGTCATTTACTTTGCGTAAAAAATATGATTTTTCAATGTCCTTAAAATAGGCATTTGTTTGGTCAATAGATTTCATCGTTGGAGCTGAATATCTTTCCACCGAGTTATTTCTTTAAGTTTGGAAATAGAAAGTAGTCACTAGGGGCTAAATCCGGAGAATATGGCGGATGAGGTAACAATTCGTAGCCCAATTCATAGAGTTTTGCCATTGAGACTGCACATGTGTGCACCCGTGAATTATCCTGATGAAAAACAAATTTTTTCTTGGCCATATGGGGTCGTTTTCTTATTAAATCCCCATTAAATCGGTCTAATAAGTTGGCATAATATTCGCCGTTTATTGTTTTTATCTTTTGAAGGTAATTGATGTGGATTATCTCGCGTGCATCCCAAAAAAATGTTGCCATCAACTTATTGGCCGATAACATTACCTTGGCCTTCTTCGGAGCAGGTTCATCCGGAGAAACCCATTGGTTAGACTGTTGCTTAGTCTCCGGAGTACAGTAATGGATCAATGTTTCATCCACAGTTACAAAACGCCGCAAAAACTCATTCGGATTGCGGTTGAAAACAATCCTTTGGTACACGTTTACATTTATGGTCAATTGAGAGTAAACGCATCACCCATCTTGCAGACAACTTTCTTAAACCCAGCTGATAATTTAAAATCGAAACCACACTGCTATATGAAATACCTATGGCATCAACAATCGCACGCACTTTTGCTATTCGGTCGGCCAACTCCATTTTCGCGTGTACTGATCTCAATTGGCTGTCCAGAACGTTCAGCATCATTTGTACTTGTGCGACCACAACGAAAATCAGTAAACCACTGTTTTATCATTGAAATCGATGATGCAGTCCCCATAGTATTTATCGAGCTTTTCCTTAGTTTGATTGACGGTTTATTTCGCAAAAAATAATGTTTAATGAGCACTCGAAATTCACTTTTTTCCATTTTTAGAAAAATACACAAGGTTGTATGTTTTTAACAACTGTTAAACGCAAAGTAAATGACAACATTTGCTGAAAATTTGACAGTAGTCTATTAACAGGTGGTACTAGATGGGAATAGTGTTGCATTTCATATAACTACGAGGGATGTTCGAAAAGTTGCAAACTAAACATTAGAAATAAAATATCGTATATTTTATTTCTAATGTTTAGTTTGCAACTTCGTTATAATTCTCATTTAGTTTATACATGAATAAATATAAGTAGACAAGTTTTTGTTATATCTGGAGTCATTCAAGCAGTATAATATATCGATTAACTAGTATTAGTTAATAAAAATTATCTTGTATTATCTAGCACAACATATGTAAATAAAATAAATAAAATTACTTAGTGAACAAATAATGGTTGATTATAATAAGATTCGTATTAATTAATCATATTATAAGTAATTGAACATGTTATAAAATTTGTTATGGTAAATAATGCGAAAAAGCTAACTCATAATATGAGAAAATCAGAGCATAATTTTATAAATCTGTATCATAACATTATATAATATTTAAATACATAATGCAAAAACTCGGATAATAATATGAAAAATTAGTTTATTTTATGATTATTTTGTTCATATTTATTATTACTCATGACCATATAGTCCAGTCATAATATGTTATTTCCTCTGCGTGTACGAAGAAGTGTTTATTTTAACATAAGAAATAACGTCGACAGAATAGTGGGAACTAATTTTTATTTCCAAGGGCCGGAAAATAAGTAAATGAGAAATGTAAGTTTTAAATTGCCTTTTAAGTTTTTCCGCTTTTATTTTTTTATTTGTTTTTTAAAACAATATTTATATTAATATTTTAAAGAAAGAGGGGGAGACAGAATTTCACAACTGCCAATATAATAATGTTACGTGTAGACTAGTGGTTAATTTTGTAAATAAACAAATATAAATTTATTGCAATAAACATCTTTATTTTAAATGAAATTTGAAAATAAAATTTTATTTATAATTATTTGTGAATTTTTTTTTTTTAAATTATAAAATTATGAAAACAAAAGAAACAAAGCGTAAAACAAACCTATTTCTTCCATCCATTTGTTGAAGAAAAATGTTCAATATGGCAAACGCAATTGTAATTGTTTATTGGCCAATGAAAAAATTATGAAAAACGTCAACGTCATAATTAAATGTATTTTTCTCTTAACGACGTTAAACGTCAACGTCACGGCACATCCCCCCTTGTTGTATTCAAACCATAATATAAAGAACTAGTAAAGAAACTCTCTCATTTGGTACCTAACGCATCTATCAAAAGTACCTAACGCTAAGAATATGTTAGTAAAATTTTATTTGTATAAAAACCGCATTCACCACACTTCATATGCACACATTATATTGAAAAATTGTATATTTGTATATATATATATATATATATATATATATATATATATATATATATATATTCGCATATTTCGACAAATTGTTTAAACATTTTAATGTGTAATCTATTTATAATGATTTCATTATTATATTTTTATTGCTTAATGTCAACAAAAATATAAATTATTTTAAAATCGATTATATTTTCAATATCGAAAATTACAACTCTTTTCGTCTAGTATAAAATTCAACAAAATAAAAATAAAATATCAAAGAAATAAAAAAATAGTTTTTTGGTTTGTAAAATTTTAATACGTTTTGGAAATTAAAATGTGCATTAAAAAAAATAACTAAATATTATGCGTGTGAAAAAATGTGCTACGAATGTTATTTCAGAGGTTAATTTTGGAAATTTTTTGTTTTATTTACATCTCTCACAAGTGTGTTGAATTAACACAGCACATGTATGCGACGCAGTCACGGGAATTGAGAATTTTCATTCAGTGCGAAGTTGGGATCGAAAATGTGCCATGAGGTGTTGAAAAGGACCAAGCATAGCTTTTAGAAACTTAAACCAAAAATAAAAAGAAAAAGAAAATCTTTTAGTAACCGAACAAAAATATAAGATAAGGCATTTAGGCCGTCATAATTAGTGGAAAAATATTATACCTCGGAATGAACGACAGTAAATTGAAAAAATTAGGGTACACAACATAATCCATGAAAAAAAAAATACATTTAAATTTATGAAAGAGAATATCAGCTTAAGTGGCCGTGTCGTTATGTTCGCCGGTGTTTGATGTGAAGAGTGGGGACTTGCTGTAGTTGTAAAAAAGAGAGCTTGTTTGTTTAATAGTTAATTATACTATGATTCAAATATTAAGGGAAGATAAGCATAATAGGTCAAGGTAAAGTTATACACTAACACTGTCATAGCAATGTGATTAATTATTTTAATTAAGAACTAACCTCCGAAACCTTTTAAAATTTGTTTTTGATATCTTTCTTCTTTCCAGATCACCAATACGCATGGTTTTAATGGTCTTACTACATCAGAATCATGAAAAATCGTTTCTCGAGAAATTCTAATATCCATGTTCTTTTCAATTTTCTATTACTAATCTTTATTATTTTATTCCTTTCTGATTATATTTTGAAGACATATTAAATGCTCAGCGTTAGAACTTTGATCAGACTATTGTATATATATATATATATATATATATATATATATATATATATATATAAATTTTTCTAAAGACTGTTAAAAAGGTCATATTTTCCCCACATAGAGCACCCTACAAACTTCAGATCAGATGTGCCATGTGTTACCTATATCCGATTTCACTAGTATTTCACACAATATATTTTTTACAACCCAATGAACAGTTTTAGGGAGAATTACGGCCAAAGTTCAAAAGTCGGCAAATTTTGGTGCAGTCTAATGGTACAAAGAAATAAAAGTAAACCGTTCTCTTTTTTCGTCACCACACTATGCATCCGACGTTTACGCGATTTATTTTATTTAAATTTTTTTAACGAATTATATTTTTGAATTAATTGGTACATGGATTAAAATATAAGAAAAAAATATTTAAATTTAGTGTTTATGTTTGTAAAAAAGCTATTTTCTGACATTAAACATATTTTATAATTATTACTTCTTCCTCCATTATACGTTGTTTCAGTGATTTATAGACTTTTTTATTATTCGATTAATCAAATAACTCGAAAATGCTGTTTTTAAAATAATTGAATAATCTAATAAATCTTTTAAATTACTCGAGTTATTCGGGTAAATCATACCTTTAAATTTGGATTGTTTTTAATGTTTATGAAAAATTAAAACAAACCTTCTAATACACGTATAAGTAATTTATGGCTTATGGTCAGTTATAGACCAATACAAAAAAAAAAAAACTAATGTGTGTGTTTTAAAGTTACAAAATATTTTATTTGTGGTATAATTATCCTTAGAATTTTGCTATTTCATTCTGAAATATAACGATTACTAAAAAAAATGTCAATTTGTTTCTCAGGCGTATTTGCAAACAGATCGATGTACCACATATGTCTCTGAGATATAGTATATGAAGTGTGGCAAGGTTGACTTAACTTACATAGAATGTACGCATATTGGCAATACATTGCAAAAATGCCTACAAGGCCTTATATCGGTTGTCTTTCAATTTCCACAATAATGTGTGTGCATTTTTATTATTAATTTTTTAATAAATCTTTTTGTTTTTATTTTCATTGAAGAAAAGGAAGTATTAGGACTGTTCTTTTGAAATTCTAGCAAAACTATTAAAAAAAAGAAATTAAAAAAATCTCAAAAATAAACTTTTACTTAAAAGAGTGAGAAAACGGAAAACAGTAAAAAATTAGTGTCAAAAAAAAAAAATAATAATAATAATAATTTTTTTTTTATTTACATATGCATATTAAATGGAAGCTTTGAAACATCTCAAAAATACAGGTGTATGTTCCTTTGCAGATATTTTCACATATCTGTGGCAAAAAAAAAACTACATAATTGATTTTTATTTCTTTTCAATATAGCATTTTTTAGGTTTTAAATAGAAATTAAAGACCATAGGTATACAGTTTTGAATTTTATAACGTGTAAAGATATTCGCAATTCGTGCGAAATTTATTTGGTATGACAGAAGTATTATTTATTTAAAACCTCACATCTGCTTAACTTAAATCGAATGCATTATTGCACTGATGCTGATAAAAACTGCCTTAAAATATAATAATGGGCTTGAATCACCAGTTGAATCGATATTACTTATTAGCTTTGTACGTATGTCCATTAATGTAAACTACATATAGATTTGGAAGATAATTTAACGCAATTTGATACTGAATAATCCAGGATCGAAGACTATTGTTCAAAACACATTATTTCACCTGGGTTACATACAATTATCTTTAAAGAATAGGGATTATCTCATATAAATCTGTTAAATGTGGCATAATTTAACACAAATAAAATCTCTTGTAACCTTAAACCGCCACATCAATTTTTATGGTATTGATCTATAATTGACCATAAGCCTCATATATGACCTTCCCAAAATTACTTATACGTGCATTACTCAGGCAAAAATGTCAATATGTTGGCAAACGTAGACGAATTTGCATATCTTATTTAAATACATATAAAGATATACACTTGTCTTTTGTTACAAGTGAGTGTACTGTCTTTACAAAAATTTTGGTGAAATCGGAAATGGTCGACAAAAATCGTAGTTTTCTATGTTTTCGTTATAACACTTACATAGGTGCTATTTGAAAAAATGATCCGATTTTAATAAAAACTTGTAGGGACAGTCTCCTCATTTGTTATATTATATACCCGAATTCTGTTCAGTTTGCAATAGAAATTGTGGTCTATAATCTCATTGAAAATTTTAAACTTGCGGATACCGTAACATGGACCAGGAAGCGATATCTCGACAATTTGTGTAACAAAAGACAAATACATATCTTTATACAATGGGTGGTATAATTGTCCTTGGAATTTTGTAATATCGTTCTGAGTTATAACGATTACTAAAAAACATTAAATCGAACATAACTTCAAAACTAATGATGGTACATACAAATTTACGTTAGCAAATTGTTGGAAATTTCATTCTTTATAAATGTTGTTGTATAATAAGCGAGATATATATGGAAAAATCTGATTATTGTGACCTTTAACTGCGAATAACTCGATGTATTTTTTTTTTTTTTTGCCTTATTTCCCTGAAGTATAGAAAATTTAATTTTTTTATTATTAAGACATTAAATAAAGGATATTAAAGATTTGATGTAGGTGAATTTAGCAATCTTATTTTTTTATTTTTTTCATTGTAAATGTGCAAAAACTTGAATGCTTTACTAAGGGTTTTTAATGATAAATGTATTAACACTTTATAAAGCGTAACGAAAATATGTAATAATATCAATCCATGAGAAGCATGCACTCACACAAATGTCATAGACAATAGAACACGCATACTTTTTTTTTCATTACCAAAGAACACAAAGAATGGAAAGAGGGTCTCTTTCGTAAAACAACAAAATTGTTCTCTTCTCAAATGCAAGTTCTGTGTGAATTCGACACACTTTTGAAAGAGAAAAACAACACAAAAAACAGTTTTGTTTATCTTTTTTTTTTTGTCAATAAAATTTATAGCAACGATTGGTACAAAGGGAGGACGTAAAAATTTTGAATGTGCTAGCGAGTTTGCTTCGTTTACGCTATATATAGTGATATATATAGTAATAAAATTAATTCAAGTAATTTTATTACAATTAGACGCTTCACCATATCACGTTATTTTTTCCCCTGACTTTGTATTAAAATGTTTCGCCTGCGGCGCTTCAAGTTATTACATTCACCTCCATTAAAAGATACATTTTATATTAATATATCCTCATAAGTCAAAATACATAAATATATAGTAAATAAGTTTTTTTAACTGGCAAAGTCTTGTGTACTAATATTTAAGAATCGAGATCGCGATAAAAGCAATTTGTTTAATTACATAAACTGTATATTATATATTACTTAAAACAACGTGTTATTTAAGTTGTACGTCGGCTTTTGTGTAGTCATCATCATGAAGCTATCTAGAAAGTGACAAAATTACACCAAAAAATTTAACAAAAAAAAAATTATATATATCATTAAGAAACTAAATGGATCTCCTGAAAAATTTGATTTTTTGAATTTGATGTTTACATGTCCTTTCAGCAAATGAGCGATATACATTAAACTTTCTGAAATTAATAACTTCATAAGTGAAATGAAAATATTACTTCATAAATAAAGAAATTATAAAATTAGCCCAAATTTAAAAAGTTAACATGAATTAAGGAAATGAAAGTATTACCTAAAGAAATGCAATAGTTTCAAAAAATTTAGGAGTTATAACTTTTAAAATGTATAGAATTTTTTGGAACTTATTTCATTTTCATTTTTTGAAGATATTTCATTGGGAGCTATTTCATAGAACCAAAAATTATTTGAAATCTACGTATATAATTGTGATAATTTTTTCAAATTTTTTACTGCTCTTTTGTGCAACTATGTGTACCTATGATTTGTGGTTTCAGTACTAATACTTATAAATAAAACTTTACCAACACAATCTTAAAGTTAGGTTTTTTTTTACAGCACTTTCATTCTTTGTATTCTTTGATGTCAACCCCTATAATCGCTTTCGTCATAGCAATGACAATAATGCCATTTTTATATTTTTTTATAAACAGCAAGTCTATTAATATTTTTTGCAATTTTTTACATTGTCCGCGCCATTAGTGTTGCTCCAAATAGGTCCATTATAAACATCTAACCGAAAAAAGTTTCAAACGCCCATTAATGGCAATGATGGTGATAATGTTGACATTTTTTTATTATCTTCTCAAGAGTATAACAAAAAGTTCATTAACACCTCACAGCATGTATTTTTATGGATTTCCCTCAACATTTGTGAATAAACTACATTTTCGTAAAAATAGCACATGAACTTTAACAACACAGTTAAAGTGGGTGTAATGGCAACCAACATCCTCGCATTCAAACTAATTCCACTACACAAAAGGTCATGTGAAATTCATGCTAAATAAGAACATGGATAAATTTAAGATTCAAGCCATAAAATTTGAAAAAAATGAATTTTATATAAATTTAATGTAAATTCCAATTAAGCTTACTGGGATTTGATGGTGATTATTTTCTTGAATTTATAGAATGAAAAAAGCTTTATCATCGTTTAAGTGTTTGGTACTGTCATAAGAGGATTAAAACTAATAGTTCTAATTGCTATTTATACTTCGGTTTGAATTCATTATATGCGTTTTCAATGCTATAGTCTGGTTTTGTTATTGTGTTTTGTCAAATGCTGCTGTTGTGAAGCGTTCATGAAATTGTCTGAAAATTGTGTGTGGTCAAAATATTATCCTGCATGAGCAGGATAATAAGTTGCAATTTAAATAAAGATAAATATTTAAATTTTACAAAAGTTAACATTTATTAAGGAAAATAAATGGAATATAAAACAAGTTTTTTATTTAGTAAAAATTAAAATTCTATTTTATAAGAAAATCTGTGAACACTATATCTCTACGGAAAATCGACTTTTAGTTAA
Source organism: Protocalliphora azurea (assembly GCA_932274085.1). NCBI lineage: Eukaryota > Metazoa > Arthropoda > Insecta > Diptera > Calliphoridae > Protocalliphora > Protocalliphora azurea. The sequence goes on from OW026520.1 coordinate 89,949,887, forward strand.
AAATAAAATTTAATTATATAAAAAACTATATGCGCTAGGGAGGAAAGAAAGTTTCTGATCACCAGGGCAATTTGTTTAAGCTCTTGCGTATTCACAAGTATTTTAACGAAAATTTTTATAAAGAATCTATCTTTTTAGTTTTTTTTATAAAAAGTCGTAAACTGTTACAATTTAAAGTTAGCAATTGCATATTTATGAATACTTGCTTAACAAAAACATGAATTTCATTATTTTTATGCATATTCCATCAACCTTTTTCATATTTCTGGGCAAAGTCGATTTAAAGAATGAAATACTGAAATTTTGTATTGCGTTCAAATCAAAACTCCGATTATGCTTCTCTATGCAATATTATTCATAGATCATTTTAATTTTACCGAATTTGCGACTTATATAATAGGTTGTGAATTGATCTATTATTTCTGTAAATCTTCAATAACCTCAAATATATATTAAACCAACGGTTTATCCAAGCGATTAGGGAGTCGTTTCTCTCTTCTACGTAATTTATTATTATATAAATCATTCCAACCGGTTGTAAATTAAACATTTACTGTCAAAATACATTCCGCCCACCGGTGATCTCAAAAAATGTTGAAAAATTATATATAAAAACTTTCCTAAATACTAATCTTTAACAAAATGCTGATAATTGGCGTTGATTATTGGAGATAGTAATTTAAATTAATTAAAAAGTGCTAAAAAGAACCTATGTAAGTAAGCACACTACAGTTTTATTTTTACAATAAAAAGTATAAGAAATATCACCATATTTAAAATTTATTTATTCTAAACGTAGAAAAAATACAATAAATTAGAAATCATAATATAGCATAAATATGTATCTATACGTTTTCTTTATTGTGTTAAAGAAAATTAAAAAAAATTTCTTAACAATTTCATACTTATGAAATTTATCCCACCAGCATTATTTGCATTTATTTCCAGATTTCAGCAGACAAATTTTTAACAATATTACTCTACCGTATGTAACGAATCAGCTGACACGATTTGCTTATGAGAGTTATGTATATGCGAGTATTCATAAACGTAAACCTAGTGTCTACATTAGCAAAATTAGTGCGAATATATACAAGGTAACCTTAGTTAAACACCTGATTATTATTTTGGTTATTTCAGTTGTTAAACTGCATATATAAAAAACAATAATGAATATTGTTGTTTTTGTGCAACTGTTGCCAAATTACAAAAATTCGTGTTAAGTTTGTCTTGATAAAAAAAATTGTCTATGTAAATGTAACGTACTAACCTAATCACATTAGGTCACTCTAAGTTTTTACGTATTTACATTTATGGTAGAGTAACTGAGCCTTAAGTTTATCAACATATGTTGCTACCATGGATGTCAATTGAAAATTTTAAATTGCACTAAACAGTTGTAAAAATTGTACATTTTGTTAACCACAATTGTACCAAAATAGAAAACGATTATAAAATTATAACTTAAAGTTAAGACATGCCGTAGTACTCCCGAAATAAGCTTAATACTTTCAAGTTATTTTCATCGACATAAAGAAAATAGTAGCTGTTTTTTTTTTGCTAACGTTCATAGGTAATTTTTCATACAAAATAATTACGTCAGGAGTTAACGCGTAGAATTATACCTGTTTATGAATAAAAATACAATTATGAATACAAGAATGATTAGAAATGAAAAAATATAAAAATAAAATTAAAAGTCAAATAAAAAAATTTTAATTTTTGATTTTATAAATAACAGCGCACAGTGGGGCCAAACGCAAATTTTTTGGTAATAAATCTTAATCTCCTAAACTACTGGTCGGATCAAATTGAAATGTATGGAAGAGTTGTAGAGGAGGACCTAAGCTTTCAGAAAAATCATCTTGTAGTCACCCTATGATAACACGAGATAAGCTCAAAGTTGACTACCTCGAGTATGTAAAAGTTAAAAAAAATCTTAACTTGTACAAATGAAGTCCGATTTTAAAGATTTTTATATTTCTGGAAAGTGCTTGACAAGATAAAGAAAAAATCAGCTTGCTCATCTAAGTTATCTCTTGCAGTTAAAAAGATATATACGCTTGAATTTTGAATTTTTGATTTTTTGGCTCGACTTTCTTTCGTTTTTCGGGAATAAGTCCGGAGATATATGAGGTAAAAATTTTTTCAAAATATTCTGTAATTTGCTACATATTTCAAAATAATATGCTGAAAGAATTTTTGGATTATCTCAATTCGTCTATACGTGAAAAATATTCAAAGTCAGCACTCTGAAATTGGCATGAAAAATGGCTATTTTTTTATAAAAATATAGTACAATTCATTCACTTTTTTCCTCAAAGTTCCGTTAATAAAAAAATTTTTTCCTTATTAATTTCAAATAAATGGTTAATAAAAAAATTTTGAATTGATTTAAGTTTGCACCCTACATCCAGCATTGGCCGAAAATTATCAATTTTAAAAAATAGTTTCATTTTTATCGATTAATAAAAAAAATGTCACGCGAGCTTTTTTAAATTTGGTACCCATATTTTTTATAGAAATAGATTTAGAATGATTTAACACTAAACTGCTTCCCGCCCGGCCAAAAACGAATGCAGGAGTGGAGATTTTATGTTAAAAGTCAGTTTTTTTAACGACTATTTTTAAAAGCATATTAAAAGCATATTAGCATAATATTTTTAATATTATTTCTTATGTAATGTATAAAACACAAATCAAGCTTTCATTCCTAAAAAAATCAATAAAATAGCTCCGATAACCTATTTTTGGTAATTTTTCAAAAATAAATTTTTTTAAAAAAAATAGCTGAAAATCCAAAAAAATTTAATTTTTTTAATACAACTCCACTAATTTTGCAAATACTTTAAAAGTGTTAAAAGAATATAGAAATAGACTTATTTACCAATTCAACGATATATAAAATGTTGATATAGGTCATTTAATAATAGTAATATAATGGCCTCAAAACTACCAAGTCACGTCAAAAGTTGCAAAATTCACTATTTGTTCCGTATTTCCATATGTGTGTATACGTAACATTTTAGTTTTCTAATGTATTATGTAGGTATATATTTGTTATTATAAAGTAGTAAATTCTTTATTTGAGTAATGTTTATTTAATTTGTTCTACATATTTACATACTTATTATACATATATCCCGTATATTTATTTTATTAAGAATATATTATCGAAGATATTATTAGAGATTTTCTTGAAAATAATCAGAAACATCAAACGTTAGCAAATTTTTAACTTCCTTAGCTTCGGAATCCTCTTTTTCTATTTCAAGAGTGATTTTTGGTAGCCATCGTGTTCTTATAGAATATATAACTGGATCTGATGATATTAATAAATATTCCATTAAGTCAATATTTTCCCTATTTTCGAACATTTTCGGGTATTGAAGAGTCGGAAATGTTTAACATCTTTATTTCGGTCTTCCTGTGCTTCCTCTGTTAGCTCTCCCAATGGCAAAATACTATTTTCTATTATTTCTTTACCATGAGCCAATACTTTGTGAATTGTTGGAGTCATTGATATCCAGGGGTATGTAATGTTAAGTAGTTCTTTAGTTTCGTAAGCAAAAATTTTTAATTTGTCCGCATTAATTTGTTTTTTGCTATTAATGGCTGCCAATATAATCTTAAAACGGTTCAAAATATTTAAGTCAATGCCTGTGATTGAAGATGTGAGTTCCGGATTTTCAAAGAAACGTCTTGCTGTATTTCCATCATTTGAGCTTCCATAGCCATGTAGAGGTTTATCAATTATTAATCCGAGTTGTTCTTTGAATTCTAATTGAATTCTTTTCTTCTCCTCTTTTCGTAATTCGTGAAGTTCCAAATTGTTTTTTACTGTAAGCAGAACTCCAAAAATCTTATCCTTGCGTGGAGTGGTGATATTCCATAGGCTGTAAAATATTACTTTTCGCTTTTCTCACTGATTTGCTACTGGGAAAGATATCATATCCTTTTTCGCTAACAGATTTCCTCAAAATCTCGTATTGGTTTCTTGATAATCCTAAATTTAATATTAGAGCTAAAGCACCTTCAGAGGTAAAGGACGATGTTGATTTCGATGTCACTATACTTTGGATTATCCGATGTAATCGATTGGGAGAAACTGTTGGTAACACATCTATAACTTTTCCTACTTCCTTTGGTTGCGTACGTGTTACTAAAGCTTTAAATGTATCTTTTATTTCGGCATTCGTATGTGAATTTAGAATAGATTCCTGTTTGGTCCTCTTTGTTCTTAGCTGAACTTCATCGTAATTTTTTTTGGTCGACCCTTTTTCTGCTTTCCGATGAAAATTGGTATTTCTCCCTCCAACCACTCTTCATTTTTCTTCTTGAACTTTGGTATTGACCAATCTGAAGCTTGCATCCTTTTTTCGTATGATTTATAAAAATTTTCGAGCTTTCAACTGTCTTCTGCAGTAAGAGTGAAACCAAAAGATACTACTGTATCAATGAGTTTTCTTATTTTTTCTGGACGATTTATAATATCAGATAGATTATCCCAGATTACTTTGCAAATAGAAAAGTGTTTTAATGTAATCTCCATAATGGCAAATTCCCTAATAAATCTGCATATTTATAAGGATACTTATATATAGAAAAAGAATATTTATATCAGGTAAATGGTGACAGGCAAAAATTAATTAAAAAATTTAAATTTTTGCTCAAAACCCCCAATTTCATTCAGTTTATTTTTATGACCTGTAGTGTTAAACAGGTACGTCAAAAAATGTACCTATGCGATTGTAAAAAAATCATTTTTGTTATAATACATTAATTAAGTAGCTAGGTAAATTATTTAAAAACTTACAAAAATGTAATAAAAATGAAGGAAAATATGCTTATTTATGTACTTAGGTAATTTTAAAAACCTTTTCAGTAGAAAAAAATTATGAACACTTTAAATAAATTCATTAATAAATATTATTATCTCGTAACAAAAATAAGCAATGCAGTTGAGTGTTACGTACGTACAACTTTTGACGTGACTTGGTAGTTTTGAGGCCATTATATTACTATTACTAAATGACCTATATCAACATTTTATATATCGTTGAATTGGTAAATAAGTCTATTTTTATATTATTATAACACTTTTAAAGTTTTTGCAAAATTATTGGAGTTGTATTAAAAAAATTAAATTTTTTTGGATTTTCAGCTATTTTTTTAAAAAAAATTTATTTTTGAAAAATTACCAAAAATAGGTCATCGGAGCTATTTTATTGATTTTTTTAGGAATGAAAGCTTGATTTGTGTTTTATACATTACATAAGAAATAATATTAAAAATATTATGCTAATATGCTTTTAATATGCTTTTAAAAATAGTCGTTAAAAAAACTGACTTTTAACATAAAATCTCCACTCCTGCATTCGTTTTTGGCCGGGCGGGAAGCAGTTTAGTGTTAAATCATTCTAAATCTATTTCTATAAAAAATATGGGTACCAAATTTAAAAAAGCTCGCGTGACATTTTTTTTATTAATCGATAAAAATGAAACTATTTTTTAAAATTGACAATTTTCGGCCAATGCTGGATGTAGGGTGCAAACTTAAATCAATTCATAATTTCTTTATTAACCATTTATGAAGCCTTATCTTTTGAAATTAATAAGGAAAAAATTTTTTTATTAACGGAACTTTGAGGAAAAAAGTGAATGAATTGTACTATATTTTTATAAAAAAATAGCCATTTTTCATGCCAATTTCAGAGTGCTGAATTTGAATATTTTTCACGTCTAGACGAATTGAGATAATCCAAAAATTCTTTCAGCATATTATTTTGAAATATGTAGCAAATTACAGAATATTTTTAAAAAATTTTTACCTTATATATCTCCGGACTTATTCCCGAAAAACGAAAGAAAGTCGAGCCAAAAAATCAAAAATTCAAAATTCAAGCGTATATATCTTTTTAACTGCAAGAGATAACTTAGATGAGCAAGCTGATTTTTTCTTTATCTTGTCAAGCACTTTCCAGAAATATAAAAATCTTTAAAATCGGACTTCATTTGTACAAGTTAAGATTTTTTTTAACTTTTACATACTCGAGGTAGTCAACTTTGACACCCTGTAGCTTACCTCGGGTTATCATAGGGTGACTACAAGATGATTTTTCTGAAAGCTTAGGTCCTCCTCTACAACTCTTCCATACATTTCAATTTGATCCGACCAGTAGTTTAGGAGATTAAGATTTATTACCAAAAAATTTGCGTTTGGCCCCACTGTGCAGCGTGTAAATTTAGTAGTACAATTTACAAACATATATAAAATGCTCCCAAATCGTGTTAATGTCATTTTTTTTCACTAACAGTCAACGTTAAAACTCGGCGAGAGCAACAAAACATAGCTAGTATTATCTAACCTTTAATCCTTTAGTGAATTATAATTTACATACATTTTGGTAACATTTTTTGATAACAAATTTATTATTCCTGCCAATAAATGCTTTTTATTTCTTCTTTAAGCCTATCATAAATATAATTCTTAATCTCTTCATAGTTTTTATTGAACAATTAATATTAATAATACAAATTATTGATGATAATATGTCTCCAAATATTAAAAGGAGTCTATGAGACCCTTATACGAAAATTTTATGTTAAAATAAAAAGCTGAGACTGGGTATCAAGTATAATTATAGCGCTTTGTCTTAGCTAATTTGAGATTTTTTAAAACATTTTTGCGATTAAAGTTGAAATTTGTTTTCTAAATAAAATGATTTTCTATAGCAACTTTTTGTACCAAATTGGTCTTTGGTGTACCATTGTACTTTTAGTCACGAATTACACCAAAAAAAGTAAAATTTTACCAATTTTTACATTCCTGGTTGGTACGACTTGTTGTGCCCTCAACTCAACATATTTGTATGCCTTTGTGTTTATCAATATTCATATTGAAGCGTTCACACACACGCACTCCATACACAAATTATAACATGATGTTGTTTACGTTCTGTTTAAGTAATACGACGGCGGCTTGGTAAAATCATAAAACTGTTCACATTTTTGCTTGTAACTTTACTTCTACTAGGCCGATGTAGCTAATATATGAAGTGAGCATACGTAGATATTTGGCAATTTTTTTTTAACTCCGTTAATTTTTATTGAAAAAATGTAAGTTTTAATTTAGTTTTAGGGGTTGGTCCAGATATGATTCTATAACTTTTTTCTTTTTTTCTACCAAACCAATTAGGCCCAAACTGCTCTTGAGTACAACGAATAACCGGGGTGATTTTCATTGGAATGAGGAATATATATATATATATATATATATATATATATATATTTATATATATATATATATATATATATATATATATATAATGTTTTTCCTTGGTATTACACATGGAACTTACTATACCTTCATGGTGAAGGGTATAAAAATAAAAACACAAATAAGAAGCCCCTGAACATTCATTCATTTAAAATTGTAGGAAAATTAAGAATCATTTTGTCTTGTCTGCTTATTATAACATGCATCAAACTACAAAAAATCACTATAGTAGTGTAAAGGATACATGAGATCAAAGGACTTTTGATCATCAAAAAAAATTTTAAAAAGTACGTCTTGGTGTGTGTATTTTTTAAATGCTAATATTTTTGCACAGTATATTGAAGCATCTAGAAATGCTCCAAATTGCACAAAAAAGATATTCGAAAAGGATATAAATGTAATTTCCTATCAAAGCCGATAGCAATTAGATCTGAAATCTACGATTTCAATGAACTTTAGTACAGATATTATTTTTTGGAGAAACTCCTCAAATCATAAACCTTTTTACATATAACCCTTTCAGATGCCAAAATATGACGTTTTGAAACTAAAATAGAATTATAATATATACACATGTAAACTTGCTTAATTGCTCATGACTGTAATATACATAGTAAAATTTTTGCGATTGTAATGACACGTTGAAGATTTTTTTATTTCAAAAGCTCAAAAATCAAAGTTGGGGGTATAAGAATCAGCGTATTATACCTCAAAAAACATTTTTTTTTAAATTCTTAAAATAACATTTAAAGAAATTTCAAGTGAAAACTCATAGAAGTTAAGAGTTATGAAGCAAAATATGATCTAAAGTCGAATAATTTAAGCCTAATTTTATTTATTTAAATATGAGTTCAAAAAAATACAACGAACTTGAAATTTGATTTAAATATTGAAAAGCATTTCGCAATCAACATGTTCTTTTAAAAATCTTTAAAAAAAATTGGTTTATGAAATATGAGGATTTAAATTTTTAATTTTATTTAATACCTATAGTCCTCCATCAGATTACAAATTGGGGGTCGAATTTCGACATATAGCTCCGTTTTGAAGTCTTTAACGTATTGTTAAAAGTCACCGATAAACACGTTTACACTATGCGGACCATATGTTCAACTAAATAGTATAACATAAATAGTATAACGATAACACAGAAAAATTATGATTTGAGTCGAAAATTCTACAACATTTATACACTCCGTTGCAAAACTATAAATACACCCTATTTTTGCGGATTACAGGAGATATAAAAATCGTAGACTAATGAGAATTGGCAATATGAAAAAGCAATCGAAATATAAAATATTTCTGTAAAAAATGTTTTTCTACTTTGAATTTTACTATCTTTACTATGTTTTACTATGTTTTATTTAAAAAAAATAAGGTAGTTTCAATCAATTACTTGTTCACAAAAATAAGGATTTTTTAAGTTTTATTTTCGTAAACATTTTTAATGAATATTGCCAGATTTTATGAAATGAGTTTTAATTTCAAGGGATTTTTTTTGTTAAAATTTTTTAATTATATTATATGATAATAAAATTCATATTCAAATTGTTGCAAATATACCATATTTTTTTATTAAAATGAATTTCGTTCCAATAAGCTTGTATTTTAGGAATATATAAAAATTTATGTTTAAAAACAATGAAGAAAATAAAGTAGTACGAATATTGTCCTTTCCAAGACAAATAATAAAAAAATATCTTAACATGATTTTTTTCTGAGAGATTTGAACCTTATATTTATATATTTGAATCTTATACAGAAATAAGAAGAAAGATGAAACAGAAACAAAAGCAAATCTGCACTGTCGTAAATATCACGTACGTTTTCGGGGATATTTTCTATATAATCCATAGAGCCACGATTAGAAATAATTTCTATATACATTTCATTACCCTACATGTCGAGTCAGATAAGTCTTTCAGCAAACGGTAATGGACAACAGCGATCATAGATATTTGAAGGGTCAGGTCCAAGATTCATCACTATCCGAAATGTGTGCGGTAGTGGCAGTGGATATGGCAGCTAATAGCAAAGAGTTTCGCACGCTATTTAACTTAATTTAATAGGACTTAAGAAATGGTTTTAAATATATGTTGCTTCAACAAAAAGGCCTGTTTACTCTCAAAATCTAGGACATTTATACCAATGATACGATTGCGTAGATTAGATTTCTTGGTTTCTGGCAAGGATAACAGTTGATGTCAATGACTTTCCAAGATTATTGGTAATAACTTTGATAAATTTTTTTCAATTTCCTAAAATCAATTGCTTTCTCATCGGTAACATACATAAATATTTAGTAAAGTAGTGGCCAACTTACAAACATTATACTCACAAATAGCTGGACTCGTTGATGCATATATTTTTCTGATTCATTTTGCGATTACAGTCATTATTGGTTTCAATAATGGCAAATCGTACATCCCTGGCTTTGATGGTGAGATTTCATTTGTATTCCTTTTTGTATGAATGAATGAAGAATGAAATTACCTTCTTCTTTATATCATGATGTTTCATAACTATAAAAACACTTAATTAAAAACTTCAAAATATAAAAAGAATATCATTAATACAGTTATATTTTTAAATATTGAAAAAATCCAATATTTAAAATATAACTACATATGCTCATTATTAACTTATATTTTATTTATATTTTGTTCTTTCCGTTCCAAAAACTTTGAAGTTTGTAGTTAAGTGTCTTTATAGTTATGAAACACCTTCAAATACATAGTAAAATTCAAAGTAAAGAAACATTTTTACAAAATTATTTTTCATTTCGATTGCTTTTACATATTGCCAACTCTCATTAGGCTACGACTTTTATATCGCCTATAATTTGCAAAAATAGGATATATTTATAGTTCTGCAACGGAGCGTATGAGGGCTAGGTCTAAACGTGGCCCGATTTCAATAAAAATGTGTAGAACTAGTTCCCCTACTTGTACGAATATGTTGTAACTTTAGCATTTAACGACATTAAAAATTTTGAACTTGCGGATAAGCACTTACTTGACAATATACATAATAAAATTTGAGTACATATATATAGCTAATGGATGGTATAGTTATTAAAGCAAACATAAGATATGTTATAACTTAAAATCTAATTATGGTACATAAAAATAAACTGCAGCAAAATTATTGGAAATTTTATACTCTATATATGTTTAAATGGCATCAAAACATGTGCCTTGCATAACAAGCTAGATATATGGAAGAAAAACTGATTTTTGTGACCGCGAATAATACACGTAGCGTACACGTGATTATCGGTGACTTTTAGCAGTATGTATTATATACAAAACAATTAAAAATTATTTTTGAATAAGAAATAAGTATACTTAATATGAACATAACACAAACGTCAATTCTTATAAAAAGTAAAAATAAATTAAAATAAACATAAAATATTACAAAAAGGAATATTTTAATTAAACTTAGTTTAAACTTACGTAGCAGAGGTTTTGTTTGTGCGTAATTACATACATATATGATGAAGGGACGGACTATTACGCTGTTAAATAAACCAAATAAACGACCATCTGAAATGTTTAAGAATAATAGATATTAAAAAATAATAATAATTAGTTATTTAATAGTTAGTAATTCAGATATTTCAGATATTTTTTTCCATTTGTTTCATATTTTGATTTAAAAGTTTGGAAGGAGAAGGATACAGCATTCCTTGATATGATCATCAAATACGGAAATGATTAAAAAAAATACATTGGGTACAAGTGTTCATAGTTGATATCGGTGTGAAAAAATGAAAAATATAAATTTGTTAAAAATTTCATTTAACTAAATAGACTATTCGGTATTCGGGAAATGCATGAATATGTTTTAAAAATAAAAATAAATATTTTAAAATTATTATTTTATAAATTGTATATTGTACTTAAAAGAATAATCGATTATTTATTATTAGTTTTAATAATAAATGTAAACATTTACTGCCTTATTTATTACAAAATTTATATCAAAGCTTTATATACTCGCACATAAAACATTTACAAATTTAAAATTTTTTTTATCAATAAGGACTCTAATGGTTTAGTTATCAGGTAATTCTATTTCGACAGTAAAAACTTATTCATAATCAATGAGATGGATTTTTTCGAAACATACTAAGATGAACCAAAATTTTACTACAAACATATTTTTTCAGTATTCTATGCATAAAAAGGTAATAAATATGATTTTTGTACTTTTTGCAAAAAAAAATATCACAATGTTAATCCTACAATGTAAACAAATCCTCTATTCTTCGAAAATTTTTATTAATTATTTTTTATAATGATAACAAAATTAGCAAAATTATTTAGCTATGGTTTGATTAATATTGAAGACAAATATTTTTTGAATATTTTTTTAAGAATGACCTTAGAATGTTAAAATTTCTCATAATAGATGTTTCCATTTTTTTTACTTTTAATTTAATTTACTCGTAATGTAAAGAAAAAGTGAAATAGAATATTCAACGTAATATGCAAATATTAAAAAGTGCTTAATGCAATCTTTTTTAAAAAAACATTTTTTTTGTCTTTTTTTTTTTTTTTTGTTTTTTTTAAAGGAACAAAAAATTCGTTTCAGCAATTTATGTGGAAAACAACAAATAAATTTTAAATTTATTTATTTATTTGAATTTCAAATTTATTTGTCGTTTTATAATAATGATATTGTTATTTATGTATTTTTAGGTACGAAAATTCTTCTATCAAATGTTTAACTTTTCAAAATAGGGTTATTTACATTGACCATTTTCATATTAATAAATCTAATATCTCGGTGGTATAAAGCCTCAACATCAACCTTAACTGGATGTAAAATAATGCAATAATTTAACAATAAGTCGCTATATTATGATCTTTAAATGATTTCATTATAGAATTATTGATTTTTAAAATTAATCTGCCAATGTTTTAACAATAAAATTTTTATTTGCTAGTTTTCAATTCACGGGATTCCCGACAAAATATCCCGGGACCCGAGAAGTAAAAAATTGGTAAAATTCCCGGGAATTTTTGGGATAAAAACCCTAAGAGTATATTTAGTATATAAAATAATATTTACCTATATTCGAAAATCATTTATGGTCAGTCGTAGATTTGTTGATTTATGTTTTATGGCCTTTTTTGTAGAGCACCGTTTTTTAGTTTCCTAAGGACATTAACAATTTCGTCGTACAGTTTTTCATAATACAAAACTACTTCTTGAGATGACGATCATCATCTAGCAGTTGAAATAAATATAAATACCTACATACATATATTAATTATTGTAAAGGGCTCCCAAATTCCCACACGTTTTATAATTGCTTAATTCTCTGCAGTTTGTGCCTTTCAAGAGTTTGCACACAAATTAACATCTAAATTAGTTTTTAAATATGTACATCTGATATAATACAAATTCACGCTTATTTTTCACTAGAATTTATTTATTCGAATATGCAATTTAATTTTTTAAATAAAAAATAAGTATATAGACCTAAAAACACCTATACATACTTAGTTAATAGTCGTTCAACTGTTTTCTATATTGAAGAAATTTCTTCAATTCTGCATATAATTCATCAATTTACTTATTCAAATTGAAGAATTTTATTCAATTCGATTAAAATAAATTTACCGACATTTCTTCAATTCTAAACGCTTTTACTTAATTTGATGATATTTAGTCAAATTGAAGAATTGTATTCAATTTAACTAAAATAAACTTATTAATTTTAACAAAATTTCTTCAATTCTATATGCCTTAGTAAACTGAAGAATTTTATTCAATTTAACTAAAATAAAATTATCTTATTTCAATTTTACTTACTTTAGTCAAATTATCAATTTTCACTTACTTACCTTTAGTCAAATTATGAAATTATGCATATTGAAACTTTTTTTATTAAATTAAACTACTCTATTTTATTTAATTCTAATAAATTTTATTGAAAGTAAATTAGTTAAGGTAAACTGCAATTGTATTTGTTTAATAATCTTAACATAAATTAAATCTTAAAAAAATATGTGCATACTGATTATAAAAAATTTTACGTTCCTTTAGTAAATTTGAGGATATTTATTCACATTGAAGAATTTCATTCAATTTGAATAATATAAATTAGTTAATTTCTTCAAATTTATATGTCTTAAGTAATTTTAGTCAAATTGAAGAATTTTATTCAAATTGACTAAAATATATTAAAAAAAAGGAATAAATTTTAAAATTAACAAAAAAAATTAGTTAAGTTAACAGATAATTTATCCAAATTAACTTCTTTTGAGGGTGTTAAATTTAACAGAGTTACTGCCAATTTAGCTAAGTTTTCGTTGATTTAATAGTTTTTTTGTAACTTTATTTCAACGAAATTTTGTTCAAACCAACATATTTTACAAAAAAAAATATTTTTGACAGAAATTTTTTAGTTGATTTGAAGAAAATTCCTTCATTTGAAGAAAAAGTATATTGATTTGAAAAAAAAAATTGTTAATTTAAATATTTTTTTTCATTAAAATTCTAGAACATTTTTTCGCAATATTATCTACGAGATTTGGTTCAGTGTAAGTTACGTATCAAGTAAACATGTGTGCAATTTAAGTCAAATACATACGATACGAATTTACTTACTATATCGTTATTATTTTGTGATTTTACAACAGCCAGTTCAAATTTTTTAGACCAATCATTTTTTTTAAATAAATAATATTTACTTAAAAACGAAAGTGTTGCTTTTACATCCACGAATAAAACTGGCTATGAAATTTAAATTTTTTTATTTACAAACTTGTTAGAGAAATTTAAATTTTGCATAGAAGTTATGAATGAAATAAACACAAACTTTTTTTATAAAGAAAATATTTTATTGTTTTATCAAAAAAATTTAGCATATTTCTTTATTTAAACTCTTATCCCTACTTATCTCATGACTTTAAATATTTACATAAATCAATAAAAAATTAGCTTTTGAAAACAAACTCATCCCAACTGCCGGCAACCTATCAAGGATATGAGTATTAAATATGAAAAAGTTCCACATAATCTATTCAGACTACTGTAAGCTGATTTGTTAAACAAATAACTTTGAGAAGTAAAAAGTTAGCAGAAAAAATCTATATAATATTATTACTGTTGAAGAGGAATGTAGATTTTTTTATGAATAGGAAGTGGTCTTCATAACATTAATTTGCATATGGTAACGTGATTAAGATAATGGCTTTGCAATTCTGGTCCCATTTATTTTTTCATATTTTATTAGAACTTTATGAGGATGACACCAAAATATAACATAAAAATATTAAAGTAACTAAAATTAAATGAAGTTGTTTTAATTTCGAAAATTTACGAAAAAGAGAAAAATTATAATAATTCTTTAAATTAGCATGTTGTTTGAGTTAATAATTATTCCTATTTTAGCACTTACGTGATTATATGACATTATTTAATTTTAATATATATTAAGTTGTATGCAATATTGGGAATATGTTGTGCTAAGTATTTAACTTTTTTTATAAGAATTTTGTTAATATTTAAACATAACGTTGCTACAACATGAAAATATATGAAAAATAAAAAAAATATATAAAATTTTTATATTCATTCAGAAAAATTAAACTTTTCTAAACTAAACATTAGGCACCATAATATTTTGAAAGTAGGTCAGAGATTTTCTAATATCAGTAAATAAACCTATAATATAAAAGAAATTTTCCTTCGTTCTCTTTCTAAACTGAAAAGTATGTCATATTTAGGTCCAAAACTCTTATACATATTGAAATCACGTAACTTTATTGAAAACGAGAAAGAAAGATATAGTCGGTCAAGCCCGACCATATGATACCCCACACCATTGTGTATGTCGATCATAAATCGTGGATGGGTCTTATATTAGACATGTGGTCAATTGTAGACCAATACGTTTACTAAGTGTAAAATAAAATATACGAATACGGAATATTACGTTAATACTAACATTTTGATAAATTTGTGCACTTTAGGGTGACTCCCGAAAGTAGGATTATATGGGAGCTATGGTAAATTATAGAGCGATCCTCACAAAATTTGTCACTATGATTTCTACTTATATAAAACTTATTTGTATCGAATATAAACCTGATACTAACAGTGATTTTCGGAAGAGGGTTTTATATGGGAGCTATGGTCAATTATGGACCGATTTTCATGAAATTTGGCACAAAGATTGATACTTATATAAAACTTCCTTCCTTTCTCCGAATTTCATTACAATATACCTATATTTATGGCATTTATGATCGTTAAACACCTATTCCGGACCGATCATAACCAATTTCAATAGGCTTCGTCCTTGTGTCATGAAAGTCCTACCTGCCAAATTATCTTCTAAATTTCGACCTGTACTTTGTACAAAATGTTTATAAGGACGTTATAAGCCGTTCAGCTAGCCAGATGGACGGACGGATATCGTTAGATCGACCCAAAAAGTGATTCTGAGTCGATCGGTATACTTTAAGGTGGGTGTTGGATGATTTTTTCTGTGCGTTACAAACATTAGCACAAACGCCTATGGTGCTGTGGGGTATAAAAACTTCCATTCATAAAAATTCAAAATACTTATATTAACCATAATTTCATCAATTAAGGTCAAATTTCATCTTGTACTAAGTATCGAATCTATCTGTACTCACCCTTATTTTAAATCCAACTTCCTTGCCAATAGCATTCAATGTAACATTTGTAATGCTTTGTTATGTTTCGTACTTTTTTAATGTTTGTAATAATTTATATTACGTGACTGTGTGCAATTTAACGGAGAGGAGTCCACAACATATTTTATATACAAAATTTACGAAAAATAAACTAAAAACAGCATTTATGCATGACAAAAAAAAAAAAGAAATATTTTAAACATATTTCCATTAGAACAAAACACATTATTAATCGTCATACATTTTTATAACCACAATATTCCAGATATAATTTTATGAATGTTTCAAAAATGCTAGATAAACTATTAACACTGAACCGAAAAGGTACATAAGTACAACGAAAATGTTTCTTGTTTCAACGAATTTCTTCCATAATTTTGACCCAACCTACGGTTACGCTAAAACAACGTATTGCCATACCATACTTTTTCGTATCTTGTTTCAATGAACACGTTCGTTGATTAAAATAAATAATTTCAATATTGAGTACGCTGAATTAAAGAACCAGTAACTTGATTTCAATGAAAATATACGTTGAATACGTAACTTTATTTCAATGAACTTGTATATTGACTTCATAAACCTGTACATTGAAAATGTACCACAATGATAGGTATTCATTTTATTTAACAAATTAAATTATTAAGTTATAGAAATTATATTACTTATATTCAGTTAATACAATTTATATTGCATTTTACTAAATAATCTAAATAAACAAAAAAAATCTATTGATTTCACGATACTAATAGTCGAAATGAAGGGTCATAAACAGTCTGGTTTCGATGATAACATAGATATGTGATCGTACTTCCTGTGCACTGTTTCTAACAAATATAAATGGGTATTACTCAATGATGATATTAAATATCCATGTAAACACTACATTGTTTTAAAGAAAACAAAAAATATTTCAAATTATTAATTAACAAATAAAACTAGTTGCTAAGAGATTCGTTTAGATTATTTACTTTTACATTATTTTCTGCCTGTAGGAACTTCCCTATTTTCAGGAAATATGCCGGTGAGTTATGAGGAACATCTTGTCGATCCGCGGATATAGCGTTCAAATCTTGTCCAATCTGTAATATGTTTATGTTGAATCGGTATTAAATTAAATATTTAATATGTGAACACTTCTGAATAGAAAACCTCTTGATTTTTGCATTCATGTTTTTTTTTTTAAACCTCATACTTGTGATCAGTAACTGCTTCGTAAATAATATATGTAAATATTTACAATAGTTTACATTTTTATACATTCTTATGACATAATACATTATTTTACTGTCATAATACACAAATATTCTTCTTTGTATATTAAACTTGTAGAACAGTGCAAATTAAAAATCCTTAATAGCAAATATTTTGAATTTTAATTGCTATAGTTCAAATGCAAAAGTTTTTTGAATATTTTCCAAAGTTGGCTACCGTTACCGCTAAAAAAATGTTAATATTTAATGAAATATGTTATATGTGTAGATAAACATAAACATTGTAATGAATTTTAAAATAGAGCTTGTTACGCATCAATGATAAATAACAAAAATTGTTATAAATTTGTAAATAGTTTTCTTTATATATAGTTTAAAATTCATTACAATATTTACATTCTACGTATTTCAATAAAAATACTATATACTACGTATTTCAATAAAAATTAACACATTTTTTTAACGGAAAATATTCAACAAACTTTTACATTTGAACTTTAACAACTAAAATTTCTATTAAGGATTTTTAATTTGCACTTTTCTACAAATTTAATATACACAGAAGAATACTTGTGTATTATAACAGTAGAATGATATATTATGTCATAAGAATGTATAAAAATGTAAACTATTGTAAATATTTACATATTTTGTTTAAAGAAAATCATGCATTTAAGAAATTTTTTTTTTTTGCATTAATTTACAAAAACAAAATCGAGATTATTCATATTTTACAGAAAATATACATATCTTAACTCATTATATGGACTTACGTAATTAATTATTTATCATTAACCATAAAAACTAAAATAATATAAAAATAAATATAATTTATAAAGATATTATAAAAGCGAAAATCACCAACAAATTTGAAAATTATTGATCAAAAGTGAATTATAATTAAAAAATGATGCATTTCTTCAAAACATTGCGACATTTTTCATATGAAATATAATCCAAACTTGTATGGATATTTTGCAATTTTTCATTGGGTCATTTTGCTAACAGCGGTTCTATGTTCTATTTATAAATTTATTATATGTTTAAAAAAATATCAAAAAGAAATGGGAAAAAATAAAATATATAAGTTTTTAAATAAAAATATTAGTTCTTTTCTGGCTTTTTTTGGCATTACGCCTTTTCTGATCATTTAAAGTCCAATTTAGCCTCTTTTTTCTCACCTCCTGGCAACACTGCTCACGATATTTATAATGTTTGATGTTCCACTATTGCCGTTTCATTGATGGACCCAGCAATTTGTAATAAATGGTGATATTGTTGTGTATCTCAAACAATGTATTTTTTCTTTTTTTAATGATGTTTAGCTACAATATGTTATTTTAGATGATTTTACTCTCAGAAAATAATGTTAATAAGAAATGTACACAGAAAAAATTAAATTTCGTATTCTATTAATAAATTTAAAATTTCAAATATTTTTTTTACTGAAATCGGACCTATCACGAAATTAGTAAAACTAAACATTTAAATTCGTAAATGAGTTATTGAAAAAAAAAAATAACATTTTTCTTATTAAAATATTATACTATTTATTAAACATGTTGTTTGAAAATAATAAAAAATTCAACAATTTTTTTTATTGAAAACAGTAAACAAAATTTTTGAGCTTGAATAAATATTCAAATAAAATTATTTTAAAATCAATAAAGTCAATATTAAAAAACATATTTTAAAATATATGTTTTTTTTATTTATTTATTTATTTTTTTTTTTTACAAATACAGGTTTATGTATGTATATTTGTAATGTATTTGTATATCTTTGTACTTTATATAATCTAACTTGATCTTAATTTCAAAAGCCCCATTTTATATTAAACCAGAATCGATGTTATCTCACAGATGATCAATGTAATAAACGATAAATTAACGATAAATCCTGATTCTGTTATTACCCGAGATGTAGAGCGTTGGCCTGATTTTATATCAAAGTAATTTGCTGAAAAGATATGAAATATATATATTTTTTAAATTTATATCTAAATTAAAATATCAAAATCTTTTACCTATGTATATATTGTGCTTATATCCTAAAGAACGTCAAACCTGTATTTGCTAAACCAATATTAAAAGTTTATTGACCTGATCAATGTGCAGCTACTGTGGAAGTTACACTTCCACCATTATCTTATTTTAATGAAAAAATATCGGAAGGCCAAAATTGTTACCAAGCCAGTTTTGAAGTTATGTATGCATATTGATCCGATCTAACTAGTATTTAGATATCAAAATGAAAATTTTTGCAAAACTGTTACTGCATCTTCTAAATTTAATCTTACTTACCTCCAGGAGTCTTCAAATTATGTGGACATCTTCTTTTTGATTTTTTTTTATACCAAAAAAAGTTTTAATGAAAATCATAATTATTGAAGCTGTAATTTTTTCTCTTTTTGCTTTTCTTTTATTTATTTATTTATTTTGGTTTTTATGTCGATTTCAAAATTATTCTACCTTATAAAACAAAGCATTCATATCAAATATTTTTTTTAATAAAATTTTTTCCAAGTTTTTCTTTATATGTAAATAATAATAATTAATAATAATAATAATAATAATAATAATAATAATAATACAATAATTAATTAATTAAATTTTATAAAATAGTAATTTTAGAAAATGGAGTAATGGAATCAATAATCTAGGATTTTAATTTTTTGCATTAAATTTTACTTATTAATAAACATAAGCAAAAGCATTTTTTTTTTTAATAGAGTATCTTTCTTTTCATTCTGAATTCAACAACTAAAATTTTCATTAATATAAGAATACTTTAAATACTTTCGTTATGCAATATTCGCTTTAATAATTTTTACATAATTATTTTTATATTTGCTTTAGTTAATATATGTCTATATATAAATAATGTAATTATAATTTTCTAGTAAGTTAATTTTATTTGTTGAATTTTTTAAATTTCACATTTTGTTGAAAATTTTAGATTATTCAAATTATATAAGAAAGTTTAGGGTATAATATAACAAATCTAGAAATGAGCTCCTATTTTTTATAAATTGTAGTTATTTTAAGAATAGATTATAAAATAATTTAACAGTTTTAGATATATTTTGATAATATTTTGTTAGTTTTATGATCAGTTTTTTTTTTATTCATTTAAAATACGTTAGTTTAGGTATAGATATGGATTTTAAAAAAAACATTTTTTTTTCTGAGAATAATATAATTTTATGTATAATAGAAGAAATTTAGAATTACTTCTTGTAAATAATAAATTTTTTTTTTGTTAGGTATTGGCTTGGTGACTTATATTCTTGACCACGTTGCTGTATTTTGGTGGTTTGTTTAGTGGGATAAAATTCTGTTCTAATAGAATATATATTGAAACACGTGTGAATATACAAAATTCGCAGTCATCCTATTTGAAAAAGCAAGGCTGCCAGATTATGCCAAATATGAGGAATTTTTGTGGCAGAAAAGAATGAAAATTATGGTTTGGGGATTTGGGAATTTGTTGGGTTTATCTAAAATATTTTGGGGATTTTTCCGAGGAAAAAAGTAAAACATGTTATTGGCCAATTTATTAAGATTTCTTTTTCACAACGTTCGTTTCAAATTTGTTGTTTTTTTTTTTTTTTTTGGAAAATGTCATAATACTGCTCCCAATTAAATATACTACCCAAAAAGAGCCACTAATATATATTTTCAAGAATTTTTCATTTGTATACATTAAGTATAAATAATGGCTAGATCCAACCGGTTTATTCGACCGGTTTTAGTTTTTAATTTTTTTCTAATTTTTGGTCGGTTTTTAAAATTCTAACTTTTCGAATATAGAAAAAACGGTTTTTTCGTAGAATCCTTGGATTTTATTATCTTCAGAAATGTCTAATAAATGTAATATATTTTCGAAAATTTCTTTAAGTATATAGTTGCCACGTAATAGATTAGAAAGAAATTTGTCAGAATTTATAATAAAACATCGGCAGAATTACTAATATATTTTCACATTTATTCCACAAAATCCTAAATTTCATATGTTAGAAGTGGAAAATGTTATAAGAAAAATAGTTAGGAAGCCACATGATTTAAAAATTAAAGGCTATATGAGAAAACAAATTGTTAAATTAGCTATATCAATGAGCAAACAGAAATATATTTTAATAAAATCAGTGATCCTTAAATTTAAAAAAAAACATGAAAATAAATACGTCCTTGCACCAAAATATTTATTTGTATCAAATTTCATTAAGACCTTCAAGATTGAAACATGCACTTTGTTCGGACATCGTTGAATCTACTAAGGAAATTATTCTGAGTAGAACGAAATACTTTAAAGTGGCGGTCCGAAGATTTTTTCGTGCATTTATGGTGGTGTATGATATAAAAACTTATTTTGGACGTTAACATTTGTTTCTAACAATTAGACATAAAGTTACAGTTACCTGATAAAAGTAATTTGGACTATCCACATTAGATGGATAATCCAAATTACCCGAAGTTTCAATATTAACTTTTTTTAATTTGGAAATTTGTAACCGGTTTTTTCAAATGCCAAGTATCCGAAATATTCTAAAGCCAGTTTTCGCAAAACGCTGAATAACAGATCTCCCTAATAAACGCTAGTAAAACAAAGATTTTACACAAATATCTCCCCTGGATATTACCTTGGCCAGTATATATTAATATTAATAAAATCTATTGAAAAGAATTTGATCCGACGTGTTCAATAATTTTAATTCTAAAGTTATATATAGTAATTAACTCTTCTGATTTACAAGATGGTGAATCTGAAGTTTAATATCTATAATAAATAATTATTTTTGAAACACATACACATGTAGTTATGTAAAAATATTCATCCAAAAATTATCTCTATAAAGAGAAAGCAGAAATATTTGCTAAAAGCAAAAAAAGAAAAAAAATTAATTATTTTGAATGATAAAACATCCTTTTTTTGCTGAGCGGTGATTTTTGGGGAAGTTTTCTAAAAAAATTTTGGGGTTTTCGCCCAAGTGTGAATTGTAAATCAATTTATTTGCCTAAACAAAGGATACCACATTTATTAATAATCAATTCTCACCTTTAAATAATAGTGCTGGAAATCGCAATGGAATTTATTTAAATTCTGAAGAATGAAGTGGAGAATTATGTAATTCACTACATATCTTTTTTTTATTACAATAACACGTGTATTAATTTTCTTTATCTACGACTGAACGCAACCACTTTAACTTAAACAATGATTTCAAGATCATGAAAAAGCAGTAATTAGTTTAAAGTTACTGCGTAGTTACCAATATATGCCTAATAATATAAGTGATTAACTTATGACAAATTACACATATCCATTAGTTTAAAGGGAACTAAAATATTTAACTATAAAAGAGTGAACTATGAGTGTACATATTGCACAAAATGTCATATATACAAAAAGGTGTGAGAGAATATAAAGACAGGCTCTTTTTCATTTAACATTGAAACAAACTAGTAATAAATCGTAACAAGCTGTGTTTTAAATTGAAAAGGGGAGTCGCAGAAGGAGAACAACAAAACTTAAAGCAGATAAAGTGTTCGCTAAAATACTTTGAACTCACACCCTTCGATTCCTAAATAATACATAATACCATTACCGTTACTTTTTTTGAATCGGTTGCAAACCTTTCTGTTTTCCGCTAAATAGTTCATTATTTCAAAAACAGATGTCACTTCGCTTGGTTTTTCATGAATAGTTACAAGTTTTAAAACTATACAACAGTGTTACCATTAACATGTATGTAAATGAAATCTTTAAAGGTGGTTGAATTCAATGCACATAAAGCTCTTTGAAGAAATACAAGAAAAACTGGTAAAAGCTTTTTTTCCGACAGGGTGTTGTGAAACAATTATATGTTTACCTACTGAAGTTTGCAAACATTGACGCTTTAAAACAGTGGTAGGTAGGATTTCTCACAAGCTTTTGCTTTTGACCCACTTGAGACGTTACAAATTCAAGACGAGCCACCGCAATTTCGGAGTAACAAATTAGCTGTACACATATTTCTAAAAATATATTCAATATAGTCGAAGTTGAGGTTCAAGTTTGAAGTCACAATTTGATATTCAAATATTATTCTTAAATAAGGCTAAAGGTGTTAAACGTAGAATTAGTTTTGTTAAAAATTTATTGAATCTACATATCAGCTTTAAATTTTATTGTGCTTTACAGAATAATTGAATAATAAATGTATTTCATTTAAAAAAAAAAAGAAAACTGGTGAATATCATAATAAACTGTTTCGAATATTGGGTAAAACTTAATTTTTTTTATTTCCTTTAAAAATTTATCCAAATCGGAATAAGTGTGGTTCCAAATTTGATGTACAATATTTGTTTCGAAAATTTGTCATTAACTTTAAATCAAATAGATTTATATGTTAGTTAAACTGTTGAGAAATTTCGTAGAAACCTGAGCGAAAGAGTATTCGGTGAATGATTATTACAACTCAGTAATGTATTTGACATAAAAATTTTTTACAAAAATTTAATATATACAAAATGTCGATCTCGATCTCGTGTTTTTAAATTATGAATATCTTTTAATTCCCTGCAATTTTTACTCATGTAAATAAATTTAAGAAATTTTTTTAAGTACATACGAAGAAATAAATAAATGTATGTAGAAGCAAAAAGTCTCCGTGACACCTATAATGTTTGTACGGATCCCCTGTGGGTCGCGGACCCCCATTTGAGAACCACTGCTTTAAAAGTTTTGTGGACTGATTTTTTTTTTATTTCATTCATTTTATTCCTAGTTTTGTAAGTACGTTAACAAATATTTGTGGATAATGACATTCATTGAATCAACAGTTCTCAAACGGTGGTCCGTGATCAACAAGGTTGTTCACAAAGACCGCTATTTGCTTAAAAAAATTCCCATAAAATATTAAAAATCGAAAGAAAACAAAATCTGAAAAATAATGTTTCAGATATTAATTCAAAAATGAATAAATCTTTAAACTTTGGTGGAAACGTTCCATTTTTGTTAAGTTACTTTAAAAATGCGATATATTCTTAGTTCCAAATGGAAAACAGGACAGCCCAATCGACAGTGCTTAGTAATATATTTTATGTATTTTTTTATACGAATTGAAAAGATATAAAAAGAAAAAGGGAAATTTATTTACAAATTTAGAAATGTATTCATTATTAAAATTGTTTCAAACATAATTCTTACATATATCAAATGTTGCACTCAAACTTAAAAATAAATTTAACCAATATTTTTATTGGTTAAATTTACAAGTTTTAGTCAGAAAACACATAAAATGCAAAGTAATTTTTTTTATTATTTTATTTTTTTATTTTTACAATCTATTTATAAAGAAACTTAAAGCTAATATAACAATTTCATAGTGTTAGGATCTAACTGTTTTATATGTTTACAATGCTTAAAATAAAAATTATTTACATTAACTTTTACAAACTGAAAGTTATATTTGGATGGGAGATCTAGTATGTATAACCTTTTTAAACGTCTAACTTCATAACTATCATCTAACAATGAGATCGCAAGTAAATTTTGGTGATTGCTCAGTCTTTGTTGGTATGTTCTACTGTAATTTTTTGATTTCCTCTCTAATGAAGCGTACATCAAGATCACGGTGAATAGTTTTGTTTCTCATAAACCAAGGTGCGTTCGCTAAAAGTCTGATTGTTTTAGACTGATATTTTTAAATTAAATCAATATTCGAGTAGGATCCAGTTCCCTATAACTGTATTCTATAAGTCCATACTGGCTTTAGAACCGTTTTATAAAGCAAAACCTTGTTGTTAAGACTTAATTCGGACCTAGGACCAAGAAGCCAATACATCTTCTTTGTTTTGATTTCAAGTTGTTTAATTTTCAGTTTTATATGGTCTTTCCAAATCAATCGCCTATCTATTATAAGTCCTAAATATTTTACATGACGGACTTCGGTATAATAGTTCCGTCAAGGTAAACGGAGGGACAGTTCCCTTTTTTCAGTGTGAATGTGACGTGATTAGATTTTTCTTCATTCACTTTTATATTCCAATTTTTCAACCAATGGCTTGTTACATGAAGCTTTGTTTGAACCATATCTGTTGCTAAAGCGGTAAATTTGCTGGTAGCTAATATCGCAGTGTCATACAAAGCAATTTTGAGAACACTTTCTGACTAAAAAAAAAAAAATAAATAAATCTGACTAATACTAATACTTAGTTCTAAGTGTACATTTGTTATGAGTGTAAGTCTTCAATTAGTTTAAAAGTGTATATTTTTCTAAATTTTTTTTTAAATTTAGATTTAAGATGATTTTTTAAATATTCACTCTTGAAGATGAATTTATTTGTAGATCTAAGAATGTTTTGAAAATAACTTTTGCTATCAAATAGAGAAAACTTCATTTTTCGAATATTCTCCTTTGCATAAAATTGTATATATTTATAGATTTCAGAATGATTTAAGATTAACATTTGATATCAAAATAAGAAATTGTCATTTATTTAACGCTTTTTATAAAATGAGCCTCAATTAGAAATTAAACTTAAATTCAAAAACTTTGGTATAATTTGCAACATTGTTTGCAAAATATATTTGATATGAAACATTACTTTACGTCTACACGAAGAGATTTTTATTTCCTAACATAAGAAATAACGCCGGCATAATAAGGGGAACAAATGTTTATTTCCAATTTTATGAAAATGGTTGGAGAATACGTACATAAGAAATTTAAATTTTAAATTGCATTTTTTCGAAAAAAAAATTTCCGTTTTTATTTTATATTTGTCTTTTTAAAACAATATTAATTCATTTGGAACTTTTTTTTGTTAAAAAGAGCAAAATATTACAAAAGAGCAATAAAATTGACAACTTATTTTAAACATTATTGCTCAACTTGGTGTTTCAACATTTATTGCGAAATAAGTTGCGCAATAGATTTCTTATTGGTTCACGCGTAACATTTTAAAGAGAGAGATAGAATTTGACAATTTACAACTAAAAAATGTCTACGTGTACACAAAAATTGTAATGGGTCGTTCTCGAACGGGCCGTTTTTTTCAAATTAATGTTCATCTTTACACCCACGCGAAAAATAATTACTCGTATAATAAAAATAATAAAAAGTGGTAAATTTTCAAGTAAGTTTTGCACAAGTTAGGAAAAAAAACTACTTTAAATTCTCTTTCAACAAACTTTTATAGGGTACTTTCTGTTGTTTCAAAATATCGAGATCGAAATTTCGATTGCCTTTGGTTTGATTTTTCCTTTTAAAACTTTATTGGGAAGTAGAAGGATCTGGCTTTTCAACTGTATAAAATTTTTTATGTTTTGATAAAATATTAAAAATAATATTAATTTTTCGAGTTTAATACTATGTTTACATATAAGTGTTATTTTTAAATTTGCTTTTTTCTATTAAACACAATTGTTTAGGTTTCAACGAAGCCAAAATGGATAACACACCACGAATGCTGACGAAGTGTGTAGCGACGCAGAAAATACATATTAAATTCTACTGGTCTAATTATAGTCCACAAACTCTGCTTAGGTACTGCCAAATAGAGTAAACAAGGCAATTTACGATGCAAACTTTTTTAACAATTGTTTTTTCATATATTTGAATTCATAACAAAAACTTCTCATTACTTAACACCTAAAAAACATTATAATTTTTCATACAGGGAAGAAATTTTTAGTTTCTTTCGTACATTGGAATATGCTGAACATACCCTAATTCAAAAACATAACACAGTTTACAATAACTAAATACAAATTTTGAAACAAAATGTTTGTTTTTCCTAATTTGCACATTTTTTAATAGTTAATTTTGTCAAATAAAAAGTTTATATATGTATAATTTGTATTTAAATTTAAGATTCGTGGAAAAAATATGACAACTGAAAAACATGTGAATTGAAAAGGACTCATTAATATAATATGTGAACATTGGTGTTTAAACGCATTGAGTTTTTTAAAAAACACCTATACGTAAACATAGTATAATTTGGATTTATTAAAATTTTCTATAAAAAAGCCTATACATGATACAATTATTTTTAAAAGCATTTTTGTTATAAACATAACGATATTTAATATTTTAAAATAAGACAAAAACTGTAGAACTTATTTTATCTAGAATAACTTATTAAAATTTTCCATACATTTCTTAAGAAGTAAGCACCAAATAAAAAAAAAGCAAAAAATTTTATTCTAAACAAAGTAGCATTTAAAATTTTGTATATAAAAACCTATGTTTACTCTTAAAGAAAAAAAATCCAAAAAATTGATATAAAAATCAAAATTTTGAAAATGATAAAAGGAAAATAAATTTAAAAATTTTGAATAAATACTTACTTACTTATTTCGAGTGCTCATAAAAGATTTTATTACAGTTAGAAAGCTATGTTCCTATATTGAAATTTTATATTGAATTCAAATTCAAGGAGCTACTAGACCTTTGGTGCAGGAACTAATTAACATCACACGTTTTCGCAATATCTCGAAATTTATGGGGTGTTTCGAAATTTTTGAAAGTTGTTATCTGATGTCCTCAAGAAGATCGACAGCTAACATTAGATTCTTTTTCGAGTGAAAATAAAAATTTCCATTTTGTAGCAGCGTGTAACTTTTAAAATGTATTTATCAACTGATATAATTTTGAAGAACACATTTGCATATTATTGCAGTGAATAATATTATATTGTTAATAATATATACTCGTAAATGCGATTTATGCACTTTAAAGTAATTTTCGGAATAGGTCCTTAAATTGTAACTACTATCATTTATGGAACGATCTTCATAAAAATTAGCGTGAATATTTATGCTTATATAAAACTTATATATGAAGATTTTTTTAAATACTGTCATATTTAAGGTATTGATGCTTATACATAACGTTCCAATCATAATCATAACCAATTTCAAAAAACTTCGTCATTGTACCAAATTTTATTAAATGTTTGTACCAAATTTTATTATTTTTATTAATTTTATTATTTGATCTGAAAAATCAAACTGTATTTTGTTAACAAGGTTTACATGGACAATCAACCGACCATACGAATGATCAAACTGAATTTTGTTAACAAACTGTATTTTGTTAACAAGGTTTACATGAACAATCAACCGACCATATGAATGGTTCCACTCAGAATCACTTTCTGTGATTCTGACAGTGTACTTAATAGTGCGGGTTCGAAAAATTTTTGGTATGCTACAAACATCAGCATAAACACTTAATACCCTAACCGACTTTATTGGTGAAGGTAATAATAAAATCAAATTATATTATCGTTTTGAAAATTTTAATAAATAACAAAAGAATTATATTTAAGTACTTTGCAATTATATTGGTATGCAGATTCTTATATAGATGGTAAAATAAGAGACCGTTATAACATTAACAGATAATCAACAATTATGTCATGGTAGTTTTGTCCTTAAAGAATGAACACTACTCACAATTGTGTTGCCGTCAGGCTGATGTAAAATAATAACAATTTCAATCCTTATAATATAATGTTAATATTTTCATAAAAGCTATTAATGTCAAGTTGATTTAAGGATACTATTAACACCACCGACAAAATCTCCATGATTTTATATGCCATATGGCAACTCTTAGTTTTAGTTCTAAATTGTTCATATTTTTTTGATTGTCAATTATTACAAAATTTAACGAAACAGTTTAAATATTAAATTATGAATCTGGGAAACCGCCATTTTAATGAGTTACATGTTGTAATACTTGCAAGTTAGCTATGTTCAGATCATAATCTAAAATTTCATAAAGTTCCCAGCAGTTTCCATACCAAAAAGTATGTAATATAATTTATGTATATTATTTTATTACTTTTCAATTCCTAATTATTTTATTTATGTATTAGGAATTTTAATATATTAAATACATTTGTTAAATAAATCAAGTTGTTTTATAAAACATGTGTACTTTGTTATTCAAAAACCCGTGGAAGTCACTAGAATTTTCCTCATACTGGAGTGTCTCTAACAGATACAGCAATAAAAGTAATACTCTCATACACATTCACTGAAGCACAAAAACATAATTGTAAACAGCTTGAAAGTGAATCCTTTAATTGTATTTTAAAATTATTGCTAAACAAGACAAGAATTAACTTCAAATGTTAAAACAAGACTTTATAAACAACATACTTTACTCCCACTAACACTGCCGCACAAATACATTCAAACGTACACAGGTAGAAGTATACTTATAAGAGAAAATGGAAATACACGTATTTGTATAAAGCTGTGTAGGTTTAGTACACTGCACAATGGTTTCAATGGCATGAAAAATTACACTTAATTCAGAAAATGATAAAAATAACTTATTTTATATTTTATTTTATTAATTTGGGTACAAACAAGCAAAAAGAGTAACTTTTGCAATTTTAGGATTCTTTTGGTCATTAACAGCGTCCGTCCGTCTGTACGTTATTAATTGATAACATTTTTGGTTAGAGAACAAATGGCAGATTTTAAGATAACTTAACAAAATTTTGTATATGTATTTATATTTATTTATTCGAATTTGATTCAAATCGTTTCATTATTTTATATAGCTCCCATATAAAAATCCTCCCGAAATATGGCCTTAAGTTCTTTTCCACATAGATAGATGTGGATATTGACAAAAAATAAAGTTTTTTAAATCTTTTATGTGCACAACATTCTTATTGCAAAATATAAAAAGGATTGATTCACTATTGGTCCTAGCACCAATATAAAACATACACCTAAGGAGAACTTTTTAGCATATATATTTCTCAAATATATGAATATAAATTAAAGTGATTTTTTTTAAGTGAGAGTAAAGATGTTTTTTTGAATAACTATAAATGAAATTTAAATAAAAATATTATTTTATTTAAATATTACGAACGACATTGTTTGTACATTTCTCAAACAAGTGGTCTGAAACTAGAGACAAATTCGAATTGTGATCTAACTTGACATTCCTTAAAAAAAAAACTTAAAAAAATGATACTTATATGGAAGTACGTATATAAATATGCCGGTACAGTAGGGATATAGTTTTTAATTTTTTTGCGAAAATAAGAGTTTAATTAGCAAATAAATATAAATATAAATATAAATATAAATATAAATATAAATATAAATATAAATATAAATATAAATATAAATATAAATATAAATATAAATATAAATATAAATATATATATATATATAAAGTGGCACAGCTTCTTTATATTGACACAATACAAATATTTCAATATCCATCAATTTTGCTTTTGAACATTGCTCACGGCAGTAAAAAACTGGCTACATCGTATAAACGAATTATTTTGGAAATTATCGATTAAGTCTCGAAAAAAAGTGGTCTATGTATAACATATGCTAATCAGTTTGTTGTGAAAAATATTTGTTTAAATTTAAAACAGTCCTCTTTTGTATATACATAAATGATTTTACAATTATTAAAAATTCAGTCATTATGCTGTGTAGTTCGGTACATGATTCATTTTCATTGTGTAGTGAAACAGAAGGCAATGTATTCTGTAAAATATGAAAATATCCTTCGGAATTTTTACTATAAAAAACAAATTCTTCATCAATACTACAGATTTCACTCATTTTTTTATATAACTACAAATTGTTTTCAGCTTGACAGATTATACTTGAACTTGTAACTTGACAACTTCTGAAATATCTTGACAATCAAGTTCCTTCTGACAACCCTATCTGAGACGCATTATTGGTCGGAGGAATTTGTAATAACTACCATTTTTAACCGATTTTTTATATTTTTTCCGTTTTATGATAGATAATTATGTGGCGATTTTGCTATAATAAAATGCAAAAGCTAGTATTTAATACATAGATTTTTGAATGAACTGTAAAAGATGCAAACTTTGCCTATATAAATGTATTTCCAAATTTCAGATCCGATTCAGAATGGTTTCACGATACCCGATCACTCTGGTAGTTTGCAAAATATATTCTTGATGCCCAAGGAATAATTCTATAGGGCATTAAAATCAAAATATCATATTTTATTGCCTTTCAAAACAGTCAGTTATATGTGTAATATTTTTGCTAAATAATTGTCAACAGAAGACTTGAATTTTTACATATAAGATGAAATATGTGAAAAATATCAAGCATTTTTAACTAAAAAAATGTATTCAAAAATATTTACATACAATATTCATAAATAAGAACCCACTTTTGGGATAACAAAATACCTAAGGTTGACGGTTCTATCATAAATGAAAATGAAGGCGGTCGATTTTAACAAAATTTAAATTTTTTTCCTCTTTACAAGAAAACACCAATAAACTAAATAAAACAGATGATTCATTTTAGTAATACATTTTATCTATTTTCACCAGACACCAAACAATATTATAAGAACTTAATTTTCAATTAATCACCACTTTTTAACCATTTGAAACCATAGTGAATTGACGGAAATTATCTTAAGAGATGACATTTCTATAAAATTTTAGTCCAACAATTCTCTATACCTTTTGCAAAATGTTGTGTACTGCATGTATGTATGTATGTATGTGGATTTGTAGATAGATATTCACTATGGCAAATTAAAAGTAATGCAAAGGGCTGAATTTATGTTTTTATGTATAACGAATTCGCCCTTTAAATGTTACAAACGCACGCAAATGCGTTTGTTACAAAATAACTACAAGTTGTTAAGAATAGAAATATATTTGAAGTCTTATTTCTTACCTCCTTGTAACTTAAGACTATAAGAGGTGTTTAATGAATTAATAATTATTATTAAAATCTTTCGACTTTAGCATCTTGTAATTGTCGAAAGATTTTAATAAATAAAATAAATTAATACGCAAAGAGAATCTTAATATTTAAATTATTTAGTTTTCTCAAATTTTCGTTTACTTCTAAATGTGTATAAATTCTTTTAATGTTACATCCCGTAATCTATTACGTATATAATTACAATAACATGATGAGGAATTGTTTTCTTCTCAGTTACAATTACATGTGTAACTGAAGTTTTACTTTTTGTTTTCTTTTTTTTACAATTTAATTACTAGTAATTGCAATTGCGATTTTTCTATTCCAATTACATATAATCATGTTGATTAGAATATAGGAGATTATTAGAAATAATAAGCTCCAATGTTTTCGTTATTGCAAACTTATGCAACATATAAATCAAGCAATTTGGACCACTTCCCTCCTAAAGCAATGAAATTTAATTATTTACCAACATATTAACTAATTTGGGCTC
Organism: Protocalliphora azurea; assembly: GCA_932274085.1. NCBI lineage: Eukaryota > Metazoa > Arthropoda > Insecta > Diptera > Calliphoridae > Protocalliphora > Protocalliphora azurea. Next base: position 89,982,305 of record OW026520.1, read on the forward strand.
ATCAGTGCTATTGAACTTATTTACGATTGTTTACTGGTATATTTTTATAGTTTAAAGAAGTTCATTGATCAAATCATCTTATGTATGTGATCGATGTGATTTTCGAGATTTACGAAATGCATCTTGTAAGAAAGTAGGAGAGAAGGGGAGCATTCGCCATATTTTTGTTTAAAGTGAGAGCACTCATAACCCTAAATGATACCTCCTCTGCGGAGGTATCATATACTTTGCGTGACTTCTACGTCTTCTCATGAGAACATTGGTTGGAATTTTTCGCGGAAGGAGTTGTGGTCTCTTTCGAAAAGATTGGTTTGTATGAGTATCGTTTGTGGTCACTGATGATTTCATGGTAATGACAAACTGTGCTTGATGCTAGGAATATTTTCTTCTTAGGTGTATCAGGCTTAGTAACATGACCAGATCAGAAAGCTTTTTCCGGTGATGTCCTTTTTTCTTGAGCCTGTAGGCCGATTTTTGACCAACTAATAAGGTTAATTCAACAATGTTGCCTTTGATGAACCGATTTAAAACCTTCCAGAACTCTACAGGTAGGTCATGATTTTGTCCTTCAATAAGTGACAGAATTCTATTAGTTGGATACAATCTTAAGGACGGCATTCTATCAAGGTGTAATTGTGAGAACGTGGTCCTTGATTCATTGAGCCCTTGCAGTTGAATACAATCAAACCTGGTTTAAACGAAGAGCCTGCAAATTGAGGCTTTACTGAGCTTTAGCTTTCTGACTTGGATCATGATCTTATAATCAGATGCTCACTTTCGAGAATCAGGTTATAGGCTTGACCAATCGGAACGTCCTCTTTTTTGGATAACTTGAGTTCTTTTAGCTTACTGCGGACTTATTTCATTGGTTTCGGGCCTCTTCAATACTTAATCCTTATTTCAGATAAAATTTTACCTGAACCATGAACTAATATTTTCTTTTAAATGATGATCTGGCAATATTTCTTATTTATCTCCAAGGAGATAATTTAGCGTTATATTCTATATTTCATCTAGATGATTATCTGGCAATATTGCCAACTTTTCTTCTAAGCGTATTGCTTTCTTATTGCTTGGAAATATTGCCTGTGGTGCACAATCTTCTACAAGGGGGGAAACATTTGCAATATGAATATTGCCGCAATAAATTTTTTCTTCTAAGCAATACGATTTTGAATCATTTTTTATTTTACAGATGCACAAAAGTATTATTATAAATTTATTTTTTATAAATTAATTTATTATAAATTAATTTTTATTCAGCAAAAACCATGACCATTTTGACAATAAAACGGTGTTGAAAACTAAAATAAATATTAAATAAATTTCTTAATCAGTATGATATTTTTTCATCAAATATTTAAACTTAACAAGTTAGCAAACAAATTTAAAATATATTAGTCAATATGACAAAAATATCTATGAGCCGGAAATTGAAACATTTTTTGTTTGGATCCTTGAATTTTGTAATCAAATACGGATTTTGTTTTTTTTTTTTATTTAATTTTATTCTTTTTTTTTTTTTTTTTGTAGCACAAGGAACATAAATTGCGTACAATTATTTGCAATAAAATGTTCTTCTACCATTTTGTTGACTTGTACCGAAAGAAAAAACTACATAACTTAAGTTATGTTGTTTTCCATTTTATTAACTTTTAGAAATGTTGCATTTTTTACAAAAATCTGTTCATTACCTTAGGAAGATAGTGGTCTGTGTAACAACATAATTCATTTGATTTTGCTTTTTTTCGAAGTGTAAAAATTGTATAAATTAACATGCTTTTCTCCATATTTCTTATATTAAAATTCATAACTAAATTTCATATACTTATTTGAAATGTGTATTTTTTTAAGACATAAATTTTATTTTCATAAAAACATAAAACATTATTAAACATATTCAAGATACATTTTAAAATTCCACTTTGGAAAAAGTCTAAAATTTGCGATCTTATTTAAACAAAATATTAATTTTATAAAGGGAAAACAACACCATTACTTTTTTGCTTTATTTTTCGATAGTTAATGTACATATCGGTTGGAAAAATATACCAAATAATTTCTTTAATTTCAATTTAAAACCTAAAAAACGGTTTCTTGAAAAGTAACAAAAATCAATTATGTAGTTTTTCCTTATTGCTTTGGTTTAAAATATTTTATATTCAATTCTGAATGTTCTTTAAAGCTTTCATAATTAAAAATAAAAAATTTTAAATAGCATTTAAATGAAAATAAAAAAAAAACATTGTGTTCCTTTTTAAATTCTTGAATATACGAGTGAGTATATACTTTTTTATAAGTGAATAGTGAAAACTGTTCAAAATAATGTAGACATATACATTAAGGTTACTCACTCAAAAAAGTGTTTTTGTTACCTCCCTGAAAATTAACCTTGATATTTTTTTGAATGTTCCCCAAAATATTACGGTTATACCGATGTTCGGATTGATTTTTTCAAAAATTTCTCAACAAAACCAATAAATAGTGTTTATCTATTCGATTTCTGTTTATGAAATCCAATAATCCAAGATTTTAATATTTTCATCCTCAGTTTATAAAGAGAATTTCAAAACAACACTTAAAATCGTTAATTATTTATTTAAAAACATAAAAATTTAATTTAGGGCGGAAATACCGACCCTTTAATATTTTTTTTAATTACGTTTTCATAAACTCATTTCAAGTTCAAATTGGATTGGTATTTCTATTTTAATTCAATTCCGTTGAGGATTTCATAAAATGGCTGAGTGCCAATGAAAGTATTTCAGTTTTATTTTTGTAAAATGTTGTTAAAAATAAATAAGTTTTAAATATGTCTTCGTTAAAACTTTCAAATACTCCAAATTTTGACTTTTGAACTACGTGTTTTAAAGATTGCCTTTGCTCAATTTTGCTAAACACTTTATCTTATGTAATAATTTTTGTTTATCCCGAATATCAGTTTAAATAAAATTACTTTATAAGTAAAAAAATGCTTCTTTGCCGAAATCCGTAAAATTTATGTCGCTGGTATATATGGCTTAGTAATACGAGTTATTGATTTAGTTCTTTTTTTAATTTTATTTTCCGTTTTATTTTATTTTTGTTTAACAAAAGTTTTAAATTGGAGTTTTGCAACGGCCTTAAAAGGGGCTCGAATTATCCTAGAGAAATAAAAACTTATTTTTCAGTAATTGTAGCTAAAATTTAATTAAAAACTACTTTTTATTTAAACATTTTTCAAAAAAACAACATTTTTTGTACACTCTAAAACATATAAATGGCTTGGGAATTCATAATAACTTTAAAATCTTTTAACCGATTTGTTCTTTTTATATCTTGTTTGATGGATAATTACGTGTAGATTACGATTCTTTTACATTCAGTTATAAAGTGAAGTATTTAATAGCAAAATATTTCTAAAATCTATAAAAAGGCCATACTTTTCGCATAATTACGCACCCTACAAACTTCAGGTTCGATAAACGATAATCCGATTTCACCAATATTTAACACCATATCTTTTAGCAATACAATTAACGATTCAAAAGTCGGTAAATTTTGGTGCAGTCTAATGTAAATATGTTTTTTTTTTTTTTTTTTTTTTTTTTTTGAAAACATCAGTATTTGATATTTTTGTTACTTAAGTCGGGAAATACTCAACAAAATATACTCCTTCTATATACACACACTTCAGATTATGAAAAAAAAAAATAACATAAACTGAAATATATCCTTACATATACATATATGTATGTGCACAAGTTTTAAGTGTAAGATTTTGCAACATATTCACATTTTTCTCAATTTTATTTCATTTCTGTTTTGGTTGTTGCAGCAAATATAATGCTACAAAATACAAGTCACCAACTTGATTTATTGATATCGATGTTGTCAACTATGAAAGCAATCAATTGAAATTCAATTTTCGTTGGTGTTATAGTTAAAATTGTATTTTTTGTTGTTGGCAGTGTTGGTAGTAGAACTCGTATTAGTGTTGTTTTTTTTATATTCTATAAGCCAAGAAGAAGTTAAAAAAATGATACTTTAAAAGATAAAGGAAAAATTAAATATTATACATATTGTATTCGTTTAAAATGAATTCTTAGTTGACAATTTTTTTGCAGACATTTTTTATGAAATATACATGGACTTTTAGAGTATTTAATGAAAAACGTTAGTGGTTACATTGTTATGTGTAAGTAGCTGTCACAAAATCTTCTCAAAATATTACTATAGTTATTATTAAAAAAATTAAATAAGAATAAAGTGACTTTTCCTTAAATCTAGATTTAAGAAATAAATACATACATACATTGGGGTGTATTGTGTTTATCATTCCATGTGTAACACTTCGAAATATTCTTCTAAGACGCAATAAAGCATATTTATTCTAGATTCTCGTAAGATGGGGATAGGGATTAGGGCAGACCACTCTAGGGGATATAATTTAGCTCAAATACACCTAATTCTGTTTTTACACGATAGAATGGTTCCCGAGAAATTCGTGTAAAAAAAAATCGTGTAAAAAAAGATACTGGCCAAGTACAAAAATAATAGATTGGTTCTAGACCTCAAAAAATAAGTTAAAATTAGACTAAATAATATAAAAAAAATATTGTTGTAGTTATTTTAAGAATTTATTTTCGTTTTAATTTATTAAATAAACTAAATTATAATAAAATAAATTAAAATTTAGATTTCATAAAAAAAATAATACCAGAAATTCATTGCCAAAAAACTTAAATAACATAAAGTACAACCATAAGAAAAATTTAAACATTAAACAATTTTATTTATTGTCACTGTCTGATAATAAACGTAAACGTTTGCGAAAGACTACAATATCACTGCCATCACTGGAATGATTTTGTTGATCATTATCATTTCTAGCCGACTGTGTTGGGACATCAGTAGATTTTTGAACGAAATCAGTTATCTTAGATTGAGTTTTATTTCGCGTTAACCCATTATAAACTTCCCTGTAAGATGCCATTAATGATTTCAGTTCACGTTGAAATTTGGCAGCTCGTTCCTCGTCTTGATCATGTTGTTCAAAATGACTACCTAATTTTGTAGCGAGATCAAGACCTTCTTTAATTAGAGATGCTTTCAAAATTGGACGATCTCTTTCGTCACTGTCACTATGTTCTTTATCATAACGAGTCTCAAGGGTGAATTCGATAATTTCATTTTCGCTCAAGCTTTCATCTACCAACAATTCTTCTACATCTGCTAACGATAGGTCATCGAATCCATCCCCACCGATTGCATTGGCCATTGTTATTATATCAGCAAGTTCAGCGTTATTATCGATAACAGGATCTTTGCATTTTACGCATTCTGGCCAAATATTTTTCCAACACGAGTTCAAAGTTGATGGCTTTAATAAATCTAACGCGATCTTGACTTGATTAATGCAGTCCATTATAGAAAATTTTTTCCATTCATCTATGACTGATGATTCCTCATAATTATCAAGTTTTTCTACAACATAATGAAATGAACTTCTTATGTAATACGTTTTAAACGTAGCAATTATCCCCTGGTCTAGTGGCTGTATAAGGGAAGTGGTATTAGGCGGCAAAAAACAAAATTGTACGTTTGGGTGCTCCAAAACTGGATGGCCTGGTGCATTGTCTAGAATCAAAAGAACTTTAAATTCGAGACATTTTTCTTTCATGTAACGCCTAACTTCTGGGATGAAGTGCTTCTGAAACCACTCTGTGAAAATTGCACTGGTTACCCAAGCCTTTTTGTTCGCCATCCAGTGTACAGGCAATTTATTGAAATCTACACTTTTCATGGAACGTGGTCTTAAGGCACGATGTACTAGGAGTGGCTTAAGAATACGTTCTCCTGAAGCATTGGAACAAAACAACAACGTAATACGGTCCTTTGCTACTTTAAAACCACCGGCTGTTTTCTGCGATTTTGCTACATAAGTTCTTCTAGGCATTCTCTTCCAAAAAAGGCCGCTTTCATCTAAATTCCAAACTTGGTCTGGAGTATATTCTCCATCTTCAATAATTTTTTTTAGTTTTTCGGGAAATTCTTTAGCAGCCAATTCATCAGCGGATGCAGTTTCTCCCTTAATTTTTATATTGTGGAGAGCGTGTCTTTTTAAAAAACCAGTCATCCAACCAGTACTTGCGGAAAATGCATGTTGTTTTGACTGAGATGATGTATCTGGATCAATTTCCTGGATACGTTTATAGATTCTTAATGCTGTCTGCTTGATAGCAAGTCCGTCTACTGGTATTCTCTTTTGGGATTTGTCTTCTATCCAGATTACCAAAGCTTTTTCCATTTTCTCTTTAACAACATCCCTTACATACGATGATGACTTTGCACTTAATTTTGTTCCAGAACATACTGATGCTCTAATTGCCGTTTCATTTTTTTTAATTGTTCTTACAGTAGCTTCATGGATTCCGAAATTATTTCCCACAACCGTTGCGCCTTGTCCCGTTGCAAGTTGATCTAAAATTTTGATTTTGGTATCTAAGCTGATCGCTTTCCTCATTTTTAATGCAGGAGAATTATGTAACATGGGTATGGCTACCAAAATATATTTTATTAATCAAAAATGCAAAAATCTAAAATTAAGTATTTGAAACTAACCTGTTATTGGTCTACCAAAATTATATGAGCTTCTACTTTATTTTACTTAGCACTTGTTAAAAATCAGCAAAAACTAACGATCTTTCAATTATAATTGTCAAATAGGAACTAAATTGTGTGTACAATACATTATGTACGTTTTTACTTTTTCAATAATTCGGGGAATCCCGCATTTCCAGAAATTAAACAGAAATTACGCATACATAGACATAACTCAGAATACACACCAGAATTATTTTAAGTAGAAAAAAATTCATTGAAAAAAAACGTGTTAAATCCAATAATTCATGTAAAAAAAGTAATTTTGTTTTTTTTGTATTCGTGTTATTTCAAATTATGTCGTGTAAAAATAGAAATATTTTTTCGTATTTACTCGTGTTATTTCAAATTCGTGTAAAAATAATTCGTGTAAAAACAGAATTAGGTGTAATTCTCTTATATAAGGATTGTTTGGTATTGAAGATGGACAAAAATTAATTAATAAATAAAACAGGCTACTAAAAAGAACTTAGTGTCCGTCGTAACTACAGTTTATATTTTTTTCGTCGATATCTCTTAAAAAACACGTATGACATCGAAAATTTCTACAAATAGTTCAAGAAAGATGAAAGATGATGGAATATAAAAAGAAACAAAGCATAAATTATTCGAAAAAAAAATGTACACCAGCGGAACTACTGAAACACACTTTTTAATTCGGCGATCTGGCAAGAAAAAAAAGGGAAAGCTGTTTTGATGCTTTTGCTAGGAGGGCTAATGTTAATGATTACATATTAGAGAATCCAGTTTTATTTAACAAAGTTTGAGACCTGTAATTTCTTAAATAAGTTTATTTTTTGCACAATATCGATTATACTACTAATAACAAAAATAACAAAAACCAAAGAGCATGGTCTTAACCTTATCAGTTGTTCTAGTTCTTTAATCAAAGGAAAAGGAATTGAAAAGAACTAAATAATTTTGTTTTTTTTTTATGTGTGGAAAGACAGGTCAATAAAAAAAATTAAGATCAAAAAATTATAATTCTCAACGATTTCTAAATTTATTTTAACTTTCTTTATTTTAGCAAAAACTGTCTCAAGTTCAAATTTGTTATGATTAGTCGAAAACATAATAAATAATATGTTTATTCTAAAATATTTCGTCCTAGCTCATATTTGGACTCTCTCCAATTTCGATGAAATTGAGAACATAGAATTTATTCTTTTACATCATTGTATATTTGCGTCAAAGTTCGACAGCGGACATAACATGGTACCTATACTCGAATGTGGACCGATTCTCCTGTCGATGTCTGTCCATTCCTCGCTGCATGCGATGAAAAAATATGGTTGTTGGCAACCATAATGGAACATGGTTGGAATTTATGGTTGATGGTAAATTATATTTTATATAGTTTCAAGTTTATAACGTCTGCTTATTTTAATTTAATTTGAGAGAGTTCTGTCCGCTATTATGACAAAGAAAGTTTTTTGTTACTTTGCTTATGTATTAGTGACAAAATTGTATTATCCCAGCTGATCACAAACTTCGATAACGATATTGCCTTCGAATATTTCGTGAATATTTCTTCCACTTCTTGAGCTTACCCGTCGTACATTAGCTCATTTTGACTTTTTTCGTTGCAAAAATCATAACTTTTGAATCAATGCAGATATTTTTAAAATTTAAAAGGTATTTCAAAGAAGACACTTCAGGCTTTACAATGAGTATTCACAACTAGTTGTAGACCCACAGGGGCTCTAAACTTTTATTCCAAAGTTAAATAATTTTAAGTATACATTTTACAAGTTTGATTTATATTAAATTGTATATTTATATATCAAACTTACATTTTCGAAATACCTTTTACGCTAGCATGTAAAATGTATATATTCTTACTTTATTAAGTAATGTTATATGTAAAATAAAGTACAAACTACAGTTTATTTTGAAAATATTTTAACGAAATTTGGTAGTAATTATTCTGACATATTCACGAAGGCTGTTGAAATTTGTTATGATTGATATATTATTTCACCTGGTCCCATACAAATGTTCTCCCAAAATATTGTCCTAAGCTTACAAATTTTTTAAATATGAACAAATTTTAGAGAAATTTGGTACATATTTTATATGAGCGTTGATTTTATATGAGCATTAAATTTCAGAAATTAGTTTTATAATAGTAGAAAAGTTTTATATAAACAGAAAATATACTACCAAATTTTATGAACATTTGTCCATTATTGTCCATAGCTATAATAGGGCTCACCTCCGAAAATCACTCAGACGTGGGTCAACACATAAAATTGTTAGTATTAAGATAATATTTTATACAAATAAGTTTTTTTTTTATAAGTAGAAAACACGATGCCGACTTTTATGACGATCGGAGCATAATTAATCATAGCCTCTTATACCAGCATCAAGATTGCCTTTTCTTGCTCATGTCAATCAATCAGTTTTAATTAATATTGATATAGTGTGGAACAATAAATAGTTTCTAGGTAAAACGTGATACATCAGCTGATTTTCAAGCTGGTAAGGAACAAATTTATTAACAAAATATGATTATATTACTGACAATATTACGTATAATATTAAATTTTGCGGGAAAAACTCTAAGTGTCCTATGGTCCTATCCGAAAGTATTTGGTCTCATTTTAAAGCTTAAAGATCTTCTTCTTTCATTAGTTTAAATTTATTATCTTCTTAGCGAAAAATGTCATGAAGTGCTCTTTAAAACATATTGCCGATTTTATTATGAGGTTGTCAAAGGTTTTTGGTTTTACACGCAGGGTGGCAGCTAGAAGCTGGCAAATTTTTTTGAATTAGATAGAAATATAGTTAAAATCCCTCAGGTAATATTTCCCATAAGAAGTGTAAATTTTTTATCTTTGTTCCATTGAATTTGAAAAAATTACCTAAATATAGCATCTTTTAAACGTTGTGAACGCTAAAAAATAAAACGCCAAATGTAAATTTTTCTATTTGCTTATTTGAAATTTATCTAATTTTTACATGATACTAAAAAAATATGGATTCCTCCAAAATTTTAACCTTTTTTTGCAGATTAAGAAAAAAAAAATAGTAAAATTGAGCGGCTGTAACGGCAGCAATATTAAACCGATTCAATTTTTTTCAGACTCGTACTCTGTGACAAGTCCTCTATGAAATTTATAAAAATTTTATAAAATTATGCTTTTTTTCTGACACGGTATTCAGCAAAATCTTTCGATCTTGAAGTTTCGTTCATCGTATTAATAGTGAACCTTTAGCGATATTAAAACGTAAAAATATTTGCTCGTGTTTTATTTTCGATTTTGGTGCTGCTAACGGCAAAAGTTCGAAGACGGTAGTTTTATATTTTGTTTCATTTCTATCTTGTTCCAATTTTAAAATTAAAAGCTGATTTAATATTTAAAGTTATGTTTTATTTCAAACTTAACACAATATAAAAATAAAATAATAAAAAATATATACACAAAAACATATATAGGTCATATTTTCTTAAAACGTGGTACAAAAATAACTAAGCAAAAGGATAGAATGGCAGTTACAGAGTTTTTCATTTAATACAACTATACTTTTAGGTGATTTCTATGTTCAAAAAACACTTAAAAATATAAAACTACTTATACATTATGAACAATTACCTATGATAATAAAGTACGTATAAATATAAAATTATATAAATTTTGATAAACTAAATCGTTTCATTTACAGACTTGTTAATAAATTCTACATTTTTCTTATATATATTATGAAAATTAATTCGTTTACTAGAACCAATTGCATTTATTTTTAATGTTTTATTAATAAATAAAATTAAAGTAGATAAAGACACACATCAAGCTGAGATTTTTAATACATTTTAAATATAAATATACACTAAAATCTTGATAATGGATATACATCTGAGGATAAAAAATCTTTATTTTATTTAATGACCCTCTGTCGTATTTTATAAGAACCATTTCAATATTCAATATGGCAATTATATATTTAAATTAAAAAAAGAGAAGAATATAAATAACGTTTTATGAAAAACAGTCTGTTAGGAAAATCTTACTTGAAAACTTCTTTTTGCAGGGGACTATGGCATGAATTCAAGAGATGAATTCAAGAAAGTCAATAATAGATGCACAACGTTTATACTTACTAAAACTTTCAGACTTTAGCTTCAGAATGATGCAATTCAACGCAATGGTTTATTATCAGGAACTAAAAAAAAACAATGTCTAGATTTCAATACAATTTGTGTAAATACTTTTTATTAAATTTAATTTTAACACTTACCTTTTTGACAAAAAAAATGTTTTCTACCGACATTAAAATAAAGAAAAATGTAAACTATTTTATTTTCGAAAAAGATATCTAATTAATTACATTATGTTGATAATGCAATTAGCAATTAATGGAACTAACTTGGGTTTAAGGTAAAATATTTTGAATAAATAACCAAGTGACTTAGATAATAAATCTTAGTATTTTATTTTCATACAAAAAGAAATTACCTAAGCCGACATAGAAAATTTTAACAATTTTTTTTTGTGTAAATAATAAGAATATAACAATAATAACACTGTGTTAGTCGCAAGTTTTAACAAGTTCAGTACCCCACTGGTAAAGCTAATTCTGGTTCGATGAATTCAATGGTGGTAACTGTTTTTCGAAGTTAGCGCCCGTATTCGCGATATTTGTGTTTAAAATTCATTATGGAAGTAGCAAAAATAATAAATATATTACGATTTTTTTGTATTTTAGCTTTTAAAATATATATGGCAATAAAAGTTCATGTTCCTATTGTTCAAAAAAATCTTAGTTGTTTATTTGTATTAAATTTAAGCAAAATAAATAAATAAATAAAAAAGTCCTAGTCCCTCTTTGAAGCCATCGACTTAGTTTTACCCAATGGGTGCCCATCTTTTTAAAAAAAATATATGTTTCATTTTCAAGCACAGTGTAATTACTAATCAAATACAAATTTAAAGAATGACTGCGAACAAAGTAAAATAAAACATATGAATACAGCAACAGGAAAAACGTAGAAACTGGATCGAAACAAACGTAAGAACAGCACGAAGAACTAATATTAAGCAGAAACAACAGATTGATAGAAAAATTAATATAAGGAAGAAATGATAAACAGCGAAACAGCAATTGAATTAAAAATAATTGGAAACTGCAACAAATTCAGGAATAATAGGTAATAGCTATGAAATTGGTAACGTCAGAAAACAGTAACAATGTAATCATGAAGTAAGTAGTAAATTGTTTCCTTTTAATGATTGTTTTACATTTTGAAAAACATTTTTATATAAATTGTGCTAGAAAAGTGCGAATTTCTTAAATAAAAAGGACATGTTTACTCTGTAACTGATTGAAAATAATGATATCTTATAGGATTTTTTAGAATACGTATACCCCTTACTTAAGATTTAACGTAATATGAAGAAAATGGTTACTCTCTTTTGCCGGAGTTATCTTATATATTATATCAGCTTTAACTCTGTAATTAAGAGTTATGTATACACGCAGAGAAAAAAATTAGTTGTAGTGACCATAATCTAAGAGCAACATATTATGATTGATATGATCACAGCCAAAAATAGAAATGATTATAAGTAACAACTAATATGATTCTACTTTGTAATATTGTAACCGATTTTATGGTTTGTTTTTTCATGTTATGATTATAGTTTTACATATAATTGAATAATATTATACCACATTTTCATATTATGATTCCATTTTATCATATTATTACCTCATTTATCATACAGTTATCCAATCTTATCATATTATTATTTCATTTTGTTATATTATTATTCCATCTTATCATGTATTAATAAATAAATAATAATAAAAATTATTGTTATTTTTATAAAATTATTGAGAAATTTTATATATATATATATATATATATATATATATATATAACATAATATTATTATAAGTATTATATTTATTTGTAACATTTTGTTGTTATAGGAATAATAATATTAATATGGTTTAAAAACAGAATATGGGTTTAAGAACAAGGCAAAAGACTGTAAATATTTAATGATTGTAGAATTTTGTTTCCGGTAAAAATATTTAAAAACATATAATTTTTTCAGTCAATAACATTAAAATTCTTATTGAGTGCAAACACTAGATGACAAAATTGAATCAAAATCATTGTTATAAAGATCATTGAATTATTAAAGTTCAATAAAATTAACAATGAAAACATAATATTGTTTTAGTGACAATGTTGTAACCATGTTTTTTCTCTGCGTGTATATAACAATATTTACATATATACATATCTATAAACTAAATGTTTATTACTATATATACCCACTTTTTATCACTACTGTTGTTTATTTAAATTACTAGAATTCTTTAAATTCTTAACATTCTTTAAATTCTTACGTATCGACCGTTATATTTTATTTTGTAAACAAATATATATGCAAGTTCAACCATGTCCACAATTAAATGTTTGTTTACAACAAAAGACATGAACAATCATGTTCAGTAACTAAAATTGTAAACAAACAAGGTATAATGAAAGAGAGCATGCTCGATCATGTTCATGATAAAGAGTCGGTAATAATTGAACATTGAAGAAATACTTATAATTAATATAAATATTGTTCAGTACTAAAATTATTTATAGTTAATATAAATATTTATTAATAAAAATTGTATATACCTTTAAGATGTTTATTTAAAATAAAACTTTAAGGACCCTTTTTTATTTTATCAAAAGAAAAAAAAGTTGAAACGTAATTGACGCAGTCGGTAGGATACTCGGGTATCCTTTAAAGTTAAAAGAAAATGATATCGGATATCTTAATATCCTTAATGAGTACAAAAGGATCGAAAAAGTAGTAAATAAAAACTGTTCTAAAATTTTAAGCATCATATGAAGCCAGCGAATGTCATTGGAGAATAAATACCACAACAAGAATCTTTAGCAATTAGAATATATGTACGTTATTGTATGTATATATAAAAAAAGTATAATTTTTATTTTATCCTTTTTTCCTTCTTATTGTTAAGTACCATTGGTATAGCAAATAATTGAATATATTCGAAAAGTAGATAGTTCTTTTTTTGAGATATTAATTTTATTTGTTCTTGCCCCATTGAAGGTAGTACAAAGACTCTACGATTCTCACGAGACCGTCTAAAAGCCGTGGTGTAAATATATTATTCCAGTTTTATTTGTATCATTTAATATCAACCTTAATACAATTATAACAAAATATATTATAGTGTTACGTATAGATTTATATATACTTGTGAATTATTTAATTTTAACATTTGGTACAGTTTTCTGAATATTTGCACACATTCATGAGTAAAATAAAAGGATATGGATCAGCAAAAAATAAATCCTTTATAATATCTAAAAGTACTTCCTGATTTCGCAGGAGATGAGAGACATTTTATTACCCTAGTGGATAGAATGCAGCCTGTCCTCGAGAGATATGATGAAATGTCACAGCTATTATTTGCAGATTTATAAAAAATAGACTTAAAGGAAAAGCTAGGGAAACCATAGAAATAAATTTCCGCTCTCAGTCTTGGACTGAAATGAAAAATATTTTAATAAATAACTTCAGTGAAAGGCACAGTATAGAGGAATTATATGCTATCTTAAGATCCGGTGATTTCAAGACAAACGCTTTATACTTTTATGATGAAATAAAAGATAAATTGAGAAATTTAATAACAAAACTGCAATGGTTTTGGATGTTAACGTAGAGTTGGAGCAAATTGCAGCAAATAATATGAGCACGGCATTGAGCATTTTTAAGGAGAAGGTCCAGAACTACTTAAAACTATATTAGCCTGCAGAAACCCAAACAGTTTAGAAGAAGCTATTGAAGTTTTGTTGAAATCAGGGTACTATGTTTGCAAAAATAATAATTATACAATCAAATTTAATGGTAATAGGAATTTATTCGCGAATAAAGCTCAAAAGAAAAACATGAACAACAATATAAATTATGGAGGATTAAATTATAATAGGAATCACTTTTATGACAATCTTTAAAGATAAAATGTAAATAGAAATGTTTTTGGAAAATTCAGTAATAGCAATAGCCAAGTTAATCGAAACTCTTCACATCAACTTTCTCGACCTGGTTTCAACATTCATAAGTTTCAAAATCCCAGATATTCTCATAATAGTTTCGGGAATTGATTTTTTCCAAAAAATAACCAAACACCCCCAGAACCAATGGACGTAAATATAGTTCATCAAGACCCAATTCAATTTCCTCAGTCCAATTATAATTCAGACTATATACCTAACAACAACTAATTGCTTCAACATAATTGAAAACAGCATTTGGTTTACAGGCAATCAATGGATGTAAATGTGGTCCATGATTCAGAATCATTACAGCCACAGTTTTTAGGGAAACGCAGTTTCGTAAATGTTTATTGAAAGAAATTAAAGGAAATTTAAAATTTATAGTAGATAGTGTACAGTAGATACACACACTCCATTGTAAATCCCGAATTATGTAATCCAAAGTAGAGAATTAATTCCACTCCTATGACCTTTAAAACTCTACAAAACACTATTAAGACGAACATAGTTTATAGTGTACCTTGTTTTATTGAACTTGGTAATCAAGAAGATTCTATAAACCTAATTGAATGTAAGTTTCATGATTTTTACGACGGAATTATTGGTAACGACATTTTACATAAATAAATAGACAACAATCGAAATTTGCTAATAATTAACGGTAAACAAATCCCATTAATTTTCTCAGATTATCATAAGGTAAAGTTTATTACAAACGTAGAATGTGAATTAGTTCATTTTAAGGAATATTGTTCACTGATTGGGGAACAGATTCTCGAGGAAGGTATTTATGATGTTCAAAATTTTAAGTTAGAAATAGAAACCAAACATAAATGCCCAGACGTTATACAGCTTGGACAATAGGAAACTTGGTCAGTAACACCTGAAAATTATCATCTAATCGATGATACAATTACGAAAGCTTACCCGAATCAATTTACATTTCTTGCAAAGATAAGAATGAATCATCTTAATGCAGAAAAAAAAAGTTTTCTATTCTGTTTCGTAAATAATCTTCATTATTTTATGATACAAACTCTAACCTATCATTTACAAACGCAATTAAAAGTCGTATTAATACAATTCATAATATTCCTATACATACTAAGTCTTATTGCTACCCGTTTATACACAAACAAGAGGTAGACCGACAAATAAAAGAAATGCTGGACAATAAAATAATTAGATCTTCTAATTCTCCTTATTCCGCACCAGTTTTGATTGTCCCTAAAAAGGATGATGCAAGTGGAAAGAAGAAATGGCGCCTCGTGGTAGACTATCGGAAACTTAATGATATTACGAGTACAATAGACGATAGATATTCAATACTAAATATAAATGAAATATTGGGAAAATTAGGCAGAAGTGTGTATTTCACAACCCTCGACTTAGCAAAATGCTTTCATCAGGTAGATATAGATGAAAGAGACATTCACAAAACCGCCTTTTCCGTTGAAAATGGTCATTATGAGTTGCTCAGAATAACATTTGGATTTAAAAGTGCATCTGCAATTTTTCAGCGCATTATGAATTACATTCTTGGCGATCTTTTCAATAAAATATGTCTGACATATTTGGACGATATTGTATTTTTTTTTCAACTTCCTTGGACGAACATCTTAATTCCATTAAATTAGTTCTAAACCTCTTACAAGAGACCAATCTAAAGGTGCAGATAGATAAATGCTTATTTTTAAACGATAAACTGAATTTCTTGGATACATTATAATACAAATTGGTATTAAGTCAAACCCAAAAAAGATCGAGTGCATTGTTAACTATCCTCTCCCAAAGACATCACAACAAATTAAACAATTTTTAGGACTTAGTGGGTACTATAGAAAATGCATAAAGGATTCAAAGATATCGAAGCCAATAACTAAATATCTAAAAAACAATTCAAAATTAAATGTTAATGACCCTGAATATATTAATAAACAGTTACTCGTAAATGATCCATTGTTAATATATCTCAACTTTTCTAAATTATTTGTGCTGAATACGGATGCAAGCAATTTTGCTCTTGGGGCTATTTTATCTCAAGACGATCATCCCATATGTTATGCTAGCAGAACCCTCAATGATCATGAGATAAATTATAGCACAATAGAAAAATAACTATTTGGTACAGTTTGGGAGGTAAACTATTTCAGACCATATTTATTTGGTAGGAAGTTCCACATCCACACAGATCACCAACCACGACAATGGTTATTTTCAATAAAAGAACCTAATAATAGACAAGTTAGATGGAGATTAAAGCTTGAGGAATATGACTACGTCATCAAATATAAATGTGGGAAGAATAACGGAAATGCTGATTCATTATCGCGTATTGAAATCAACTTATTAGAACATCCGATGACTAATCGTATTTCGATTAGCGAATCCCCTTTAAATTTCTATAAGAATCAAATTATAATAAATAAGATAGATTCAGGACCCAAAGTACAGAAATATTTAACAAAAAGAGAACAACAATTACCACTCCTGTTCTAGATGAGAATGTTGTAATCAAATTGATAGAGGACCATATCGATCTTAATAAATTGAATGTCGTTATTATCAATGATGATAATATGTACGGAATATTCACACGAATTTTTGACAAGTATTTCGGTGAGAATTTTAAGTTTAAAGTTGTTAGCTGTAAGATTATTTTTACAGTACATAACAGATGAAAATGAATTGGCCGAATACATACAGAACGAGCCTCGTGAGAATAACCATAGAGGGATAAACGAAAACTTTTCCCAATTGAAGTGTATGATTTATCATCCAAAGCTGAAAGTTCGAATAACGCAGTTCATAAATAATTGTGAAATTTGTAATAAGCAGAAGTATGATAGGAATCCAGTTAGGTAAGAATTTAAGATTAGAGAAACTTCTGACAAATTGTACACATAAATGTCTTCTATAGTCTAGAAAAAACGTTATTTTTAACCGTTCTCGAAATTTTCACAAGCTATTAAAATTGAAAATTGCACATGGATTGAATTCAAAAAAGCTTTTATACAATATTTAAAAATCGATTTTTTTGCAATATTTGAAAAAATTTTAAAGAAAAAGAATATAAATACATTTTCAAATGGAATTTGCTTCCTATAATATATTGGGATTTTCGAGTTATCTTAAAATATAACCAATAACAGTTTTTGACCTCTACTGAAAATTTTAAAAGTTTGAGTTAGTACCCTCTTGCTGATCAACTGCGAATTGAAATATAATAATATTTATGTATTAAAAGTAATAATTATAACAAATAATAAATATAATTTATTCTACAGCATGATCCTACATAAAATCCAAAAGGAACAGTCGATACTTATAAAATATAGTTTTTATCGTTTTCATTTTCCATAAAATGTTTTTATTTTTTCTTATTTAAATGACAAATTTTTTATTTTTTGTAATTTCTACACAGAAAAACTATTTTATAAAATATTTCATTTAAATTATTAAACAGAATTTTAAAATGATTTTAAATATTTTTATAATCAAACAATTTACTGAGAATATAAGGATTCTTACAAATTGAAATAAACTTTTACATAGAAAAAAATTAAATCCAAATTCAATTACGAAGAATACATATTCAATTATTTCATTAATTTAAATTCTACATATGAAAAAAAAATATATATTAAATTATTCAAATTATCTTTCATTTTTATTTACATTTCATTAATTTATTAATTGATACAATAAGAATAATAACTGAAAGCTGAAAAATTGTTTAATTTTTAGTAATTAGTAAAATTTTTGATAATTTGCTCAATAGACTATAGTTTTTGTGCATAAATGAGCTCTGAAAAAGTAATTATATTCTTAAAAAATTTTATCAATATCAAATATAATATGAATTAAAAAATGTCTTAATCTAATTTTTCCAATAATTTTTCCGTGAATCATGACCAGTGTTGCCAGGAGGTATGGAAAAAGAGGCTAAATTGAATTTTAAAAAAGGTCAGAAAAGTCTAAATCCTCCAAAAAATAAGGCCGAAAAAAAGTTAACATTTTTTAATACAAATTTTTTTTCTCGTTCTTTTCAGTTTTCCATGTTTTTTTACAATATATTATATTGTAACAAATTTATAAATAAACCATAAAACGGCTGCAAACAAAATAACCCAATAAAAAATCACCCAAAAAAATTCCATACAAATTTGGGTTATATTTCTTCATATCAAGGGCTTATATTCAAAAAGAGCTATCTACAAAATCTGAATTGTTCAGGAGGGCATTATAACTGTTTCTTTCACCAACTTTTAAAAATTTTGCAATCCGATCTTCCACGATTTATTAACAAATAATCTTCACACCTAGAAATAAAAATTTTAAGTTCATTATTCGCGAAGTTATGGTAGATAGCCCTTTTAGTTTAGCCCTTTCAGATAGCCCCTTTCGTTTAAAGGTGTAAAAGATATTTTTTTTTAATTAGACAATCTACTAAATTGATAATCTCTTACAAATCAAGAGATCAAAAGCGATGTTTGGTTACAACTGTAACATACAAAATGTGTGTACTAAAAAAAATGAAAAAAAGCAAAAAACAAAAAAAAAAAAAAATAATAATAATTGCAAAAAAAAAAACTGATTAAAATTTTATTAAATTACTTATCAACAGGGAAACCACAGATATGCTCTAAAAAATATGGTTTTGTGCGCATTAAATATGAAGTAAAATCCAAAAATATGCTCTAAAAACGCGAAAATATTCTCTTATGTTTTTCATTAATATTTTAATGTTTAATGTTATAAAATAAGACAAAACTAAAATTTATCAACTGTGTCAAGATTTGATTCCCTTTTTCCCTTCTTCCATTTGCTTACCAATTTAATTTTAGATATTATTATTAGTTCAGAAATTATCATATTATCAAAAAATAAAAAAAAAATAAAAAAATAATAGTTTTCACAACATTATCTGATGCTATGTGATTAACTCTGCCAACAGTGTTGTTAAATTTAAACCTCAAACCAAAGTATTCAGTTCTGATAGTGAAACAAATGAAATTATTCACCTCTAAGTTTTTAACATATGTTTGACCATTTTCCTGAGTTTATAACATTCCCAAATATAATAAAAATGCTTAAAATTTTCTTTATAATACTTTTTCTATATTTCTACACGATCTAAAAAAATCCAACATGAAGAACATAATTAAAATTAATCTTCTTGCGGCATCAACATCAAAAAGTCGTTATGACAGAGCATTTATCCAATACGCAAGAACTCGAAAACTAGAACCAATATTGAAAAACGAATTTCTTATTTGAATTCAGCGACCCAAATTATGTTAAAATTAGTTCTCATCTGTTCCGTTCCAAAAAATGACCCGAATTTGTAAACTTGTGATATTTTTGAAATTCTTATTTTTTATAAAATCAAATTTGAAAAATGAGGTATAAAAAAATTATTTTCAAAATATCAAAATATGCTCTAAAAATAACAAAATATGCTATAAATATGCACTAAAAAATCGATGCCAAAAATGCACTGTTAGTTCTGAAACATATAAATATTTTATCGATGGCTTCATTCAACTTCCTGGACGTTGAATGAAAATGCAATTGCATATTTGTGATTTACCGCTTATCAACAATTCAGTTGTGACTAAAATATTTAAAAATGCTGTTTCTAGAGTTTTAACATTACAATTCTTTGAAAATCAAACAAAAACACCTAGATAGCCCTTTTGTTCTTAATAAAAATTATATGTTTTGTAGGTAGCTCACAAATATAAATGCACAAGAAATATGTTGCAAATAATTTTTCTTTTCAAAATTGATGCCAGTATTAAAGGACACAAAAACAATGTGTTCGACTTTAAAAAATATATATTTTTTGAAATCTACACATAGCCCTTTTTGAATATAAATCCTCGATATGAAAAAAATTAATAAATTTTGGATTACGCACTTTTGTGTGATACTTGATCTTGTTTTGGGCCAATAATGTAACACAATAAAATTGGTTTAAATAACATCATTATTTTACTCAGCCCCCGTATTAAAATTTTCCCAAAAATAGGTCGAATGCTCACAAATATCTTAAATATATCCGTATTTGTGTAAAACTCATCACAGATGAGTCTTGAAAAAACAAAAATCATATCACGAAAATCATGAGGATCGGTCCATAATTGAACATACGTCTCATAAATGAACCCCTCTCGGAATTACTTTTTCGTTCATAATTCCTATTTACATGATCGCACTTTTATTTTTACTTTTATACTTGATTTAAGTATTTTCCGAAAGTTCTATATAGTTCTCTTCTTATAACTTATTTACATCTGTCTAATTTAACTAATTAAGTTCGAAAAAAAACTACTCCAAAAAACCGTACCGATTACATTGCCACTTAACTGCTTTTTTGACATTTTATAAAACAAACTGAAAAGTAATCACAATATTTTACACAATATTTTACCCATATTATTATTTTTTTTTTCAATTTATTTATTAATTTTTTGTTCATTAATTTTTTTGTAAAAAAAACTTTAAATATTAATATTTTCTCCTATTTTAGATTATAAATTTTATTTTTTGGCATTTTCTTTTTCCTCAATTTTCGTGCATAGAGTTGCCACCTATTTATTATTATTATTATTATTATTATTATTATTATTATTATTATTTATTTTGAAATGAAAACAATATATATATATATTTTTATTAAAACTTTAAAAAAATAATATATATATGTAAATATATTTCTAAATACCTATACTTAATAACTCTATTGCAAAAATACTATTTTTATATAAAATACAAAAGTATAAACTTGAAAAATTTTGATTTTCAGGTTTTACCAATGCACAGAGGGGTCTCTAGAATAGTTTTTATACCCTAAAGGGGTATAAAAATATACTAATATACTACATAAAAATAGTATATAGTATAAAGATTATTATAGAAGTTTATTTCATAATTTCTACCCTAAAAAGGATATATTTTCTGGATCCTTATTGAAGCGGAAGTCGATATAACGATGTCCGTCTGTCTGTTATATATGTTTCATACACCAAATTATAAGGAATATTCCTTAGAATGACTCCAACAAAAATTTGTTAATTACAAAGATCTCGAAAAAATATTTGTTTTCGACTTTTCTAAGCTTACGTCTTCGTTTTTGCACCGAAAATTTGGAAAAAATTTATGGAAATAAATCGTTTGTAATTAATAGGGATGCCAGTCCCGAAAATTCCCGGGATTTTTGGAATTGGCATTGGAAAAAATATAGATTATTTTTTTAAGTATTAATGTGAAAATATGAAAGCATACTTTAAGACATAAGTTTTATTATTTGTCGGTAAGATGGTGATGGGCATAAAAGATTCGGTACAGCCGAATATTGCACTCTAACTTGTTAATTTTTATTTCGGTTTTTCAAATGTGATATATAACTTTTTTAACATTTTTAAGATGTTGAAATCTTTTTCTATTCAAAATTCCAATATCTTGTTATAAGGGCGAAACGCCCTTGTTTGTCCCAATGTGCAACGTAATTAAAAATTATAAGAAATTTGTGATTTTACGGTGTACAACACGGAGAGTGAACAAAAAATTGAAAGATTTTTTTTAACTGATAATGATATTTAATTTTATTTATTTTTACTTAGAATTAATTACTTTTTCATAATATTAATTTTCAATTAATTGCCATTTTTCTCAATTTCAACCCTCTGTGTGATGCTACGAACATTTACATCTATATTTTCGAGAATGACTATCATTGGAAATCCGAATATGAGTTCCTTGCATTTTTATTAAAGCAACAAAAGCTCGATAAACTAAGAGAAATAAATAATTTCTCGAAACATTTACATTCGATATTTTATCGAAAATTAATGTTGCGGTAGTCGATATTTTAAGAATTCTCGAAAATTATTAGAATCTTTACTATCGTGAAATTAATAAGTCAAGCCCGATGCTACGAACATTCACATTTTATTTAATTTTCGATAATTTCTCGAATATATTTGTTTCGAAAATTCCTCGTTTTTACAAACATTAACTCATTTCTTATCTCAGGTCAAGCGGAAAGTTACTACTTGTGTGTTAGTAAGTAACTAAGTTTTGTATAATTAAGTATATCGTCACCTAAGATGCAAAAGTTCGTAACCACTGAAAAAAATTTTTTATACTGAATTATAATATACTATAACTACATCTACGCAAAAAAAAAGTCGTATTCCTATTTTCAAAATTGACATCAATATTAACAAAAGTCAAAAGACTGTAACACTAACTTCATTAATGACATAGTCATAAAATTTGTTCCATTTAAGAAAAATTTGGTTTGAAGAGTACTTTATGCTTTATATATTTTTGCTTTAAGTGAAAGATTAAAAAGTTTTACTGAATTACTGAATTTTAAAGTTGTGGTTGCGGCCTTTTGCATTTTCATAATGTTTTTTGTTTCTACTGTAAAAAATTGAAAAATGTGGTTATGGCCTTTTGCTTTTTAGGTGACGATATGGTTTTAGATATTATAAGAGGATTTTAGAGTGTAATTATTTTCTAAGTCACTAGCACATGTAGTCAGTCGTACAGAATCAGTCACAGTCGTTAAGTCGATAAGTTCCAGTTCAGTAGTAAATTTAGCTTTGAGTGGTAAAGTTGCCATAGTATTGTAAGTTTACGGTTATTGAAATTCAGTTGTGTAATGTAGCATTCATTTTGCATCAAAATTTAATCAATATATTCCAGCAAAAAAAAAATAGTAGAAGTAAAATTCAAGTAAGATTTGTTTGTCATTTACATTTTTAATTTTTTCAATCATTCATTCTTACTTGATTGATTTAATAAAATTTTTAATTGGAAATATTTTTCTGTTTTTCGTTTTTTAAAGTTATTAGTAAATCATATAATCATATTGGTGAG
Organism: Protocalliphora azurea; assembly: GCA_932274085.1. Classification (NCBI taxonomy): domain Eukaryota; kingdom Metazoa; phylum Arthropoda; class Insecta; order Diptera; family Calliphoridae; genus Protocalliphora; species Protocalliphora azurea. The sequence goes on from OW026520.1 coordinate 90,005,877, forward strand.
AGGTGCAAATTTAAACAATTTTAAATTGAACGAATTATTTTGGTTATCGATGACTTTTTTTTGTATATTTTCAATACAGATTTTCAGTATACTATACTAATTCAGTATTACGTATTATCAAGTTTAATATATTGAAGCAAAGATAACAATGTTATCAAAAATTAATAAAAAATAAAACTAAGTACTATAGGACTTCATATTCACTTGACTTTTATGTTGAATGAACAATTCCACATAAAAATGTATTTACTCTAAATTGCAGTAAGATGAACAATATTTACTTTTCATCAAATAAATACTTAAAGAATTTTTTACTTTTATTTTTATTCATCTAATGCAATAAAATATCAGTAGCTTTTACAAACCACTTGATAGTATGTATTACGAGTATTTTATTTCTATAAGTATGTTGTGTAAAGCAAAAGTTTTTTAATAAAAAATGTGTAACTTTAAATGCACTTTTACAAGGTATGACGAATTTTGTATACTCTAAGGTTCTTCTTAAAAATAGAATTATTTGAACTAGAAATAGCGATTAAAGCTGGTATTAATCATTGATTTCTATTGCATTAGATGTTAGTATATCATCAACATATGGTATTTAAAATGCCTGCTTTCTAGGTCCTTAACTGATGGCACGAAGTGTTTGAAAATCGAAAAAAATAATAAAAAGTGTGCCTCATAAGTCATCGCAGAAAAAATTATTGCCTAAAATTTTTCAATTAACACTATTTTCTGGTTATATATATTAAAATTTGATTAAAATATTAATTGATTCAAGCAAATTTATAATTGGTTATAAATGCTTTCGAAAAACAAACAAAAATATTGTCGTTTGTTTAGTTTTATAAATCATGCTAGGAACACAATTGCGTCGTATAAACGTAAAATCGTACTATAAATGAATGTTATTAAATTAGAATTTATAGAAGTTTATTGAAAGCACATAACAACCGACGTATACGTTGAACCGTATATACGTCGTACGTTCAAATGGATTTCTATTTTTTATAAAAAGTGCTACCATGACGGCCGGTTAAAAAAAAAAAAAATAGAAAAACAATTAAAATATTTTTGAAAGTAATTTTTGTATTATTTGAAAAGAAAATTCAAACAAAATAAATAAATTAAATTACACAATTCCTTTATTGTTTTCAATGTTTATTTCAAACAAAGTATCGTAAAGTTTTGTGTCGGCTGTAATTTTTTAATTTAAGAGAAAGTATAAAATTGATTCGTTTTTCTATAAGGTATCGTTGCATTTCAATTTATTGCAGAAAATAATATTTTTTATGTGGCAATCAAAAATAAAATATTAAAAAAGCAAATAAAAATATAAAAATTCAATTGAAAGTTTTTAAAAAAGAACTAAAACAGGTGTATAAAATAAAAGGGACAAAATTAACACGTGCGGTCATTAGTGGTGAGAGGATTAATGCATACGTATTTACTTTTTGAATAACTCGTATATGTTTACAGTGTACTTAAAGGCGGTGATATGACGTTTTTTTCTTTTTTTTTTTACAATAATATTGATTTACAGAATCTACCAAAAGGGGCAAGACACTTAAAAATTGTTCTTCTCATCGAGTCAGAAACTGTAATTAAGCAAATTCTAAAAAAAGATAAAGTGCAGAAAAGGCAAATAAAATAATATAAATTTTATAGTTTGTAATTCTGTTAATTATTAATTATTTTTAGCTTTATTTCAAAAATTGTGTAACCAAATAACTTTCTTATGCGACTATTTTAAACTATATTAATCATATAAATTGTCAACGATGACAGGTAAAATATATTGTTCTTAATGTCGCCAAATTGACATTGTTAAATACGGTTGTCATTTATATAATCGTCAACGATAATTTACACGACATTGACGCTTACAATTTCGTGAACGATTTAACGGATACTTGTTTGAAAAAATTGTCGCGATTTGTATGGCCTGTCGTCAACATGTCGTCAAGATTTTACTATGGGTGATATGAGTGATATTGTAGGTAATGGTAAAAAAAACCTTAAAATAAACTTGATGCCTGACAGAAGCTATTTTTGGTACAAAAAATGAATACAGAGTAGAATGAAAGGTCTTAAAACCTTATGAAGTAGTAAGTGCACAATTTTAAATCACCATATTTGGTATCAATTTTTATAATTTTTTTAAGAACACCACAGAAGAGAAAATCCGGATTTTGAAACACCCTTTTAACTTCGCACTTTTGTAAATAAAATTCTAATAACGTGAAGATCAGCATCAATTGTGAACTCTTCACATCTACACATCTCTCAACAATTATTTTCTAATTTTAGCAAAAAGTTTTCATGTGTCTGTATTACACGAATGGAATCCACAAAAGCAATACAAGTATGACAATTCTATATTTAAATACCAAAAGTCATTAGCGGAGCTAAATTCTATGAAAAATCATGGTACAATTAATAACAAAGTACAATTATTAGAGAGAACGTTCTCAAATTTATTTTCCTGGAAAGTTAGTCAAAAGAAAATGTGAAAAAATTAAAGAAAAAAACTAAACATTTTTATATTTTTCTATTTGTATTTTTATTTTTATTATTACCTTTTTCTTTTTTGTTTTATCTTTTCAATGTTTCAAATATTTGACTTTACAAGATCTTAAAATAACAACTCTCCCTAATAATTCTACCTGATTTAGCTACATCATGATGTATAATAATCATAAAAAAATTAAAATAATGACGTGTGTATTTCAAGGAATAAAAAAAAAATGTGCTGTGATAAAAAATATATTCAGTCATCTACTTCATTGATTCATTTAAAATATTAATTTTCTTTTCAATTAACCTGATGATTATTTAAATTAATAGATTGTTTAAAATTTGTATTTGTTTATTAAATTATTTTTTTAATTAAATTTTTTAAAGTATTTAATTGGAAAAAAGCCTTATTCTGCAGTTTTTAAAATTTTTAGTAATTAATATAATCATTTCGGTGCGAGGTGCAAATTTAAAAAAAAAATTTAATTGAATAATGCCAATAACTTCTACCAATAGATATCTGTAGTGTAAAACATCTACTAGGTATCATTACCTAGTCGATAAAATTACATTTGCTTCTAATCTATACCTTTTCGCTAAAATTACCAAATATTTTTACACCATAAATAACTGTGCACTAATAGATATCTATTTGTTAAAATTATGGGCATAAATCATTTTGGTACTTAAAATCATTTTTTACTTCTTTCTGTGATTTCATTGTAATTACTTTAAATAAATAAGTTAGTGCATTAAATTAAGCCTTTGATAAAACATCTCAACCAAATCAATATTAGTGCACGTTAAAGTGTTCGGATTTTTTATAAAAAATATTATAAATATCAGAAAAGAATTTCAAATAATATATAATGTTACAAACGAAAAGACAATTTTATATGTACATGCCACTAATAATGGTTGCAAATAAAAAAAGAAAAAGGCAAAGGGAATTTAAGTGAAAAAGTGAACAACATGCATTTTGCAGATACTTTCCTTCATATACAATATTTAATTTCTTAGCTAAAAATAAAAAATACCATTGAAAAGATACTTTACTTAGGTGCAAGATACCTAAATATACACACACGTTAACTACCTCAAAACATGTAACATTCGTATAAATGCACTTCAGGTAGAATCCTGTATCACAGCGAAACAAGAAATAACAATAACATCAACAATGTGACAACAATAATATGTTGTTAGTATTAAGCAACATATTCAGGTTTCCTTCATATGTCGCTACGTGTATGTGAAAGTATTTTGGAGTGTGTTTGTGTTATTCCTATCTGTGTTTATCCAATGCCGTGTTGTACATCTATGAATTCTATCCATTCTATGGTTGTTTATATTGTTTCGTTGATATTGTTGTTGTCGTAGTCGTTTTTGTTGTTGGCATTAAGACTACAATACGGAATTGTTGCTGGCATATTCTTTGGCTTCCCTCTACCATTAGTGATTTTCTTTTATTGTTAAGTGATATTCGTGAGTTGAGTGCCGCAAACACCTTCTAGCTTTTCAGTTAAGATTTTGTTGCTAGAGTAAACATTTTTTTCATACGACTATTTCACTCTTGCTCCAATTGAAATGACAAAGTTTCCTAAATGTGAAGTCAAAGTCAAACGTTTGTAGTTGTACAATTTGCTGAAACCAGCAATTTTATGTTTTGGGGAAATTGAAATTGGTTGAATTGACATATGAAATTTATGTTGAAAAGTACCAAACACTAGCAGGAAATTCTCTAAATTTTCAACTTAAATTTGAAAATAAATGTAAAACAATTTTATCATATACGTATGAATATTTAAAACAAAGTAAATAAAACTAAAATAGTTATATTCCCATTTTTGAATTAGTATACTGCATTAAATATAAATAATATTAATCCTCTAATTCAAAACATAAAAAATTATGCTTGCTAATGAGCAAAAAAATTTTGAAACACCCCTTTAATTTCGCGATATTGCGAAAAAAACGTTTTTAAGATTTTTAAATTTTTATATACACTGCAATTTATTTTTAAATACATTTTTAAATTTATTTTCCTTAACTTTTTCGAAATTTCAACTTTGAAGTAAATTTTTTGGAATTGTTTCTTTAAGACTAAATATATTTATATAAAAAATTTATATGATATTTTGTTTAGAATGAAATGAGATATCCCCATATAAAATTGCTAAAAAACTCAAATAGTTGTTAATTATTTAGTAAACATTGAAAATACAATTTTCAATTTAATTTTCGTTTTATTGCAAAATCGAATTCTATATTTTATTTCCCATTTTGTTCCATAAAAATTACAATAAATTAGATTGTGATGAAAAAACGAAAATACCAGGTTTTTGTCGTTTTTAAATCGAATCACTTTTGGTGCCCGTTTTGAAACAGAATTTGTTTAAAGTGTATTTTTAAGTATTTCTGGCAATAAAATTTGAATAAAATAATAAAGAGAAAGCTCTTGCACTCGATCAAATACGTATTCGTTTATCAAATATGTAATGAGTGCACTCGCATAACGCTTTGCAATGCATAAAATGCACGATGCCGGTGTAAGAAATACCATTTAAAATAGACCGAAGCCCATTTATACAGAAAATTTTAATAAACTACTTGAGTCCAGTATTTAATATACTGTTGAGCAGAAAATATTTTCCGGCTAAGGATCATTTATGCATTTTAAAATTTTCTAATAGATGCTGATGTTTGGAATTCTTAAAAGATTGCATTCAGATAAATTATTGTTTGTTTTGGTGATACCTTTAGTTAAGACAAATCACCATTTTGTACCTCAATTTAACCTGCACAATTTTTTTCAACACAGTATTTGCAAATCAGCCCTCTCTTGTTGTACCAAAATTATTTATAACAAAAGAAACTTAGAATTAATAAATAAATTTTATTTATTAAAATAAATTTCAAAATAAATTTGTTGTCAATTGGTAACAAACAATAGAACTGAAACAAAAAACAGAATATGAAATCTATCATCACACTCAAGAACAATTCCTTCGTTTTGAACATATGATTTCATTTCAAAATGAATCGATTTTTATCACATACCTGTATTTTTTTGAAAAAAAAATGGAAAGAGTATGGAAAGTTTTATTAAGTCATTTTATACAAGATCGAATAAGTTCTAGAGTTTTGGTCTGCCCAAAAAAACCTTTAAAAATTATTGTATTACTCTCTAGAAAAAAATTAGTAAATCGCGGTAAAGCTCGAAAAATTGTGGAAATAATTTTATTTTTCTAGATGTTGTTTAAAAATTTGCTTTTAATATCTGACCAAAACATAAAAAATATATACGCTTAAAATGCCAGATTCTTTTACTTTCAAAAAAAAAATTAAAAATAAACAATATTATAGATGCATTTTCTTAGGGGGATTTATGAAGTCCTCAAGAAGGTCTATTACACTGTAGTATCGTGTAATTATACATGGAAATTGTTTTAACATACTTCATTAACCATAGAAACTATTTACGAATATATATATATATTTACGATATATATATTTACGAATATATATATATATATATATATATATATATATATATATAATAATGGCGAAAATTCACCCAAAATCAAAAAAAAAAAACAAAAGTAAATAAGGACGAACAAAAATAAATTCTAAATTTGAAAAACTATGCAGACTTTTTTCAGGCCTTATTTTTACCTTTTTTAAAGTTCAATTTAGCCTCTTTTTCCTCATCTCCTGTCAACACTGCTAGCGATGGCTTTTTCTTTTTGAAAACGGCTGTAAATAGCTTTTGAATATTAAACGTTACTGTAACTTCTTCGTATGGACGTAGAAATGTACTACGTCACACAGAGGGCTGAAATTGAGAAAAATGGTGATTAATTGAAAATTAATATTTTGGAAAAAATAATTGAGTCCAGCTAAAAATATATAAAGTGATGCATCATTATGCTAAAAAATTTCCATAATTGTTTTCACTCTCCGTGTTGTGCGCTGTCAGTCATAGATTTTCTGCAATTTTTAATTATAGTGGTATAACAGTTTCTATGGAATCTAAAAATTTAGTTTTTTCAAGTTTATATTTTTACATTTCATTTAAAACAGTCAGTTTTTTTTTTACTATGGAGTTGCTAAGCATAGATATTTGGAAACATATTTACAGTGGCCAAAATAAATATTTCATTTCTTATAATTTCATTATAATTTATATACTTATTGAATTATTTGGATAAAATGACAAATATTTATTTGAAATAAGTATTTCGTTTTGGTTTTAGTAATATTTTGCTCCCAAATGCAGAGAACTTTAATGAGCGCTGCCATTTTTTCAACAGTATACGCATTCAAACGCAAAAAAAGTATTCGACATGTTGTTTATTCGTCCATCTCAGATAACTATATTTTCTTATGCTTTTTTGTTGATGGTTTTACAACTAGAACAACCAGGAACATGTGTTTTAAATAATTTTACATCATTTTATTGTGATTTTGTGTAAATAAAGAATGCAAAAAAAAAAGAAACTTCAGTTGAAGCCATAAACTTCATAAGGAGTAAATTTTTGGAAGGGAAATTGAAAAATTAGTTGATAGAAAAGGCACAAAAGCTAAGAAGAACGTCCCACCTCAGCAAAAAAAAAAAAAACTGCAAAAGAGTTGAAAAAGTCAAGAATTTAACATTGTATTGTCAATGGTAATGGTTGTAATTGGTAGGTTGTTCTTCTTTTATGCTTTGTGTTCATTGATTTTTCAGTATTTCTCTTAAAACTATATTCATAATATTTTTTTTTTAATAAAAATATGGTTGTAGCTTTGTTAATCCATCATCCATAATTATTCTAATAAGTAATTAATTTTAACAAATGTTGACATGTTGCTTTTTAATGCTAATTTTAGCATTAAACAAAAACACAACAAGAAAGTATAAAAATGCAAAACAGACATTTTTGTCCGCTCTGGTCATTAAAAACGTTTATGATATACCCGCACAAAAGTAAATTTATATTAATATTTACTTATCTCCTGGCTACATCCGTGGATATTTCCACATATAATGTTAAAATTTTTATACACAGTGAATCAAACTTTCTTCATAATTGTAATAAGGTCTTATATCCATATATTTTTAAAGAACAATAGTAGTAATGGATGTTTATAAATAAATGCTTTATATTGTTAATGATTTCATTACATTTCGGACCAAGTGAGATATATAAAAATAGAAATCAGTACACCTAATTTTACAAAGATCTGTAAAAAACTGATCGAGGCTCCGTTATAAGCCCCTCTTCCGAAAATTATTTTGAAGCTCATAAGTTCCGTATTAATGCTAACATAACAATAATATCTGACGCCAGCAAGTTTTATAAAAGTAGTAAACTCTTTTGGTCTATAATTGGCCATAGCTCCCACATAAGGCCCAATTTCCGGAATCAAGCTCATAATAAATGTCATACGAATGAAAATAACACGATAATATGAAAGTGTGCGTTCGAATAAAATATAACACACAAATATTGATATATGAGTTGACTGGAATAAGTTACAATTATGAATGAAGCAATACATTTAAGGTTTTTTTTTTACAGATTTATTTCGTGTAACAATGAAGGATAATTTAATGTCTTGATCTGATTCTTTTATTTTCTTTGAAACACTCTCCATTAGTAACTGTTACAAGGGGTTACTGCATACTATGGGGAGCGCCAAATCAAGAGACAACTAAAGAGATGCTGAAGCTAAATAGGCAAACACTTACGAGATTAGTAGATGTAATAACGGTCTACATAGAGTTGATAGCTCACTTATCGTGCATGGACTAATCGGAAGATATAATATGTAGAGCATGCGAGGAAGATTATGAAACACTGGAACATTTCCGGTGTCATTTTGTGCAGCGAACTTTGCAAAGGTAAAATATACCCAATTAGGAATACCATAAGGATATAAACTGGAAATTCCTGAAGGACTGCATAGAAAGAACCAAGCTCTTGACGTAGTGGAGAAAATTTCTTTGTCATATGCACAACCTTTAGAGCGCTAAGCAATTTTCCAGTGCTAAGCAATTTTCCGGTTAGTATTTTTTTATTTGGTATCGAATAAGCCATAAATTAGTGATCACACATTACTAAGTAACACATGGGGTAACTAGTTGCTATCGCTAAAAATCATAGAAAAATATTTGCGGAAATATTTGAATAATGAACATTTTCAAAATGCACATTACCTAACGGATATTGGTGGAATGGAAAACACGATTGGAAAAAACTGTCTCCTAAACCGTAAAATCAGTCTTCCATTCAAACGACATCATTTAATTGTTTTTAGAAAGCGATTTTGAATAATTTTATACTTTAAAAATACTTATGGTGATGTAAGGGAAAAGGAAAATTAAGAAAAATTTTTATATACCGCGTACAGTGGGCCAGAATCGATTTTTTTTTTTTTGTAAATAAATCTATAACTTCTAATCGGCTGGTTGCCTTTACATAAAATTTCACTTTTATTGCCTATACATAGCACAATAGTGTACGATTTAAAGTTTGGAAGGATGGTCCCTAAGTACCCTCACGAGCGGAGCTAAGCGGGCTCAAAGCGACATGTAAAATTTTTAACCGTTTGCCAAATTTCTATTTTTTACCCGATTTAAAAAAAGCCGCTGGCAAATTTTTTGCAACATATTTCCATTTTGTAGAGTAAATTCAAAATTTCGACACCAAATAGGTAAAAATTAAAGGGAAACTGTTCTGCGAAGATACCTTTTAGAAAAGTATAAAATGTTTTTATGTTCTTAAGAAAAAAGGTTGTAGAGACTTTTTCGACCAAAAAAAATCTTAATTTTTGCAAGTTTCAAATTCAAAATTGTTTGGAAATGTTAAGCTAAATAACTCAAAAAATTAACTTATCAAGACCTTCAAGAAGATGTAAAAATCTTTGAAATCGGGTAAGGAAAGTTTAGCAAGCGGTTAAAAATTTTATATGTCAAAGGTAACCTACTTTGAGACCCCTAAGCTTCGCTCCTAAGGGTACTGTGTGAAAAAATATTTTAATTTTCATTTCAAAAAATATTTTCATTTCATTTTTGAATTTTGAGCTATTTTAATTTAAATTACAAAAATTAAAATCGATTGAGTATATATTTGGTCAGTTTTGTTTAATTCCAATAATTTTTTTTAATAAGAAGATACATATGTTTAAATAAAAATAATTAATATGTCTTTGCGTTCAATTTTAAACACGGGAAAAAAAATAGTAAAGCTCTCAGATATTCCTTTCGATTTTCAGAAATTTTTGAAACTACTTCTACAAAATACTTTTCCTTTTTTTGTTTTTTTTTTTATTTATGAATTTATAGGTTCGTTCTTGTACTTTTTCAGTAAAATCTAGTAAACTGAGTATTTAAATTTAAGTTTTTACTGCCAAAAATACTTGTAAACTGAAAAGTACGCGAACGGAAAATTTATAAAATTCAGTAAAATAACCAAATGCACTTTTAATAAAATTTGAATACCAAAATACAATTTTTTAATTTTTCGAATATTTTCCTTTCATTGTATATATTTACTTTTTATTTTGTTTACTTTATGCAACCCTATAATTGTGTATAATTTGTGAATGCTCAGTTTATAAGCTGTCATTTTACCCTCCCAATTTTTTCTCTCTTTACTGGACTTTGGGTACGCGAACGCAAATCCAGTAAAAGTTTTACTGGACAGTACAAATTGTTGGTTAAACGAACGCACTTTATGTATATTAATGTGTATGAATCTGAAAACAACAAAATATGTTGTATTGAAAAAGTAACGTTGTATTAAAAGTAATATAATTTGATTGTAGAAAAATGCAACGATTTTATAATAAAGAATATAATTGTAAAAAAAAAGAATATAATTGTAAAAACATAATATTGCTAACATCAATTAACAAGTGAGAATGTTATATTATATATATATATATATATATATATATATATATATAAGTATATATAACTGTAATATTTAAGTTATCATATTTTATAGTCAGTCTTTTTCTGGTCGTGATCTTGTGCAAACGTACAAAGTTTTTGAGTTCTCTAAAGTGTAAACTCAAAATAAAATTGAAAAAAAAAACATTGTTTCGTTACAATCTAAAGATAATAAACAAAAATTCTTACAAATAAAAACAATTCACATTGATATCATAACGAATGATAGCAAGGATAGTGAAGAGGATGATATGTGCTAGCAGGTCGTCACCTCGCCTAAAGCAGTAAAACGTAAACAAGTTGATTTCCCAAAAATATTTTTGAAAAAAAAGACAAAATATTAATAACATTAGTAACAATAATAATGCTCTAGCATCAACATCTTAAAACAACAATGCTGGTACCAAAAGAACTATCCAAAAAAAGGAGTACCCAAAATAATGCCAACAACAATGCTATGAGTTCCAAAAATAGTAAAAACAACAACAATAACGCAAGTACATCTAGTAAAGCAGTAGACACAAGCATAAATGAAAGTAAAAATAGATTTTCTAGTTTATGCAATGATAAAAAGATGATTACGAATCTGATGATAAAGAAATGGCTAATGATAACGCTCCAAAACCTCCACCATTATTATACCTAATGTAGTAGATATTAGCGCTATGATAAAAAGTTTTTCAAAATTAATACCATCTAATATGTTTCACTATAAAATTCTAAGAGATGGACAAATAAGAATTTCTGTTGAAGATATTAGAACATATAGAATGCTGGTTGCGTTCGTAAACGACGAAAAATTAAGTTTCATACATATCAATTGAATCAGGAAAGAAACTATAGAGTGATCGTGAAAAATTTACATCCTTAAACATCAAACGCTGAAATAAAAATGGAATTGAATCTTTAGGACATAATATAAGAAATATAAATAAAATAAAAAAAAAAATCACGAAAGAAATATTGTACCGCCTAAGAAAACAAAAGATCTTATTCAATGTCACCGTTGTTAAGAATTTGGCCACACAAAAACCTACTGCCAGAAATCGGTTAACTGTGTTAAATGTGGATTGGGTCATTTAACAGCTGATTGCACTAAAGCAAATAATACTCCACCTAAATGTATAAATTATTTACAAAACCATCCAGCAAGCTATAAAGGTTGTGTTGTATGTAAGCAATTGTTAAAAAAAAAACTTAATCAATATATAGTAAATAAGCGTACTTACACAAGTTATAATTATAATGTTTGAACAATAATGCAATTATTCCAAATATTAGTCAAAACAACTATGCATATTCGGAAGCCGTAAAGCATAATCAACCAAATTCACTTGAAAGATTAGAAAATTTAATTCAAATCAATTAGAATTAAGCAACAAGCTTTTAAACATGATGACCGTTTTAATTGCTAAACTATGCACCTAAATAATAATAGGCTTTCTAACCATAGACAAGAAATTGAATTGTTTTTAAACCTTCACTTTATAGATATTATGTTAGTGTCGGATACACACTTTACTAGTAGATCCTTTTTTAAGATAAGGGAATATGATTTGATCACAGCCAACCATCCAAATGATAGAGCACATGCTGTTGCTGCAATATTAATAAAATCTAAAATTAAATACGAACTGTTATACGAAATTAGAGAAACATATCTTCAAGCAGCCTCTGTTAAAATCAAATGTGATCTAAATACTATTTCATTCTAAAATAAAACTACCACGGTTTTATGTTAAATTTCAACAATTTCAAACCTTCTTTCAAAGTTTAGGACCACGGTTTTTTCGTAGCTGGCGATTTCAATGCTAAACATCAATGGTGGGATCCAGAATGGTGAACCTCAAAGGAAGCCAGCTTTACAAATGCATAGTAAATAATTACTATTCTGTATTGTCTACGGGAAATGCAACTTATTGATCATAGAAAAACACCAGATCTCTTGGACTTTGCAGTCTAGTGTGGTATCAATAGTTAGTTATTACACATTACAGATGTTGATAAACTAAGCTCTGATCACATACCTTTATTTGTTTGTTATAATACTATTATGCAACATACAACAAAACAAAATATTTTAAATAAAAAAAAACTGACTTGCAGTCATTTGCCATTTGTACTGAGAAAAATGCAAACCTTAATTTATCTTTAAAATCTCCACAAGAAATTGATTATGCAGTGGAAAATTTCAATAATATTATTCATGAAGCAAGTTATTTATCAAATCCTAAATATCCGATTCAAACACACTGCAATTACATTTTAATAACATCTGAAATCAGAGAACTTTTAAGAAACAAAAGAAGACCAAGGAAGATATGGCAGAATAGCAGAAATTCTTATGGGAAGCAAATCTATAATAGAGCTACTAAAGACCTTTAAATAGCAGTCTTTGAAATGAAGAATAATCAAATTGGTAACTTTCTCAGGAATATCAAAACTAACAATATTAAAAATAATGAGTTTTACTTTGGAATATATGAAATGAGCAGAAAACAGAAATGTACCAATAAAAGATGCTAACAACTCATGGTGCAAAACTGATAAATCTGAGGCTGAAGCATTTTCCTGTCACCTACAATACACTATTTAAATCCCACTAAAATACAAGTTCCTGTTTGGATGAAATAGTCAAATTTCTAGATAGTCCTTGTCCTATGGAATGGCCGATCAAACAAGTAACTCTACACGAAGTCAGAAACGAAATAAGAAAGTTTAACTGTAAAAAATCTCCCGGATATGATGGCGTAAATAGAAAAGAGGTTCAAGCGGTTTTACCTAAAAAAGCAATACTATTTTAAATATATATTCATAATAAAATATTAAGATTAAGTTACTTTCCAATGCAACTTAAGTGTGCAGAGATTGTAATGGTAAACAAATGTTATATCTTACAGACCAATAAGCCTATTGATTTTATTCGCCAAAATATTTGAAAAAATATTTTTGAAAAGATTATATATAACAGACAGAAGCTATTATGTTAAAGTGAACGACTATTCTGAAATATATGATATTGAGGTCGGTGTTCCTCAGGATAGTGTTTTAGTACCAATTCTCTACACTAAATTTACATCAGACATGCCAATTGCTGAAAATACTTTAGTTTAAACTTACGCTGACGATACTGCAATTTTGACATCTGATACGTGTCGAAACAACACATCAATTTTAATGCAAAGACAACTTAATATAATTGAAGAGTGGCTCAATAAATAGAACATTAAAGTCAATACCGAAAAGTCTATGAATATTACGTTACGTCATGGTAACTGTTCCGAGGTATTTCTTAACAACAATGCAATTCCTCAAGGTGACTGCGTTAAATATTTAGATATACACATTGATAGAAGGTTAACTTGGAAATCACATATCAAAGCAAAAAAACAACAACTAAATATTAAAACAAAACGTCTCTATTGGCTATTAGGACCAAGGTCACAATAAAACTTGAGAAATAAAATAACAATTTATAAAACACTTCTAAAACCATAAGTCTGCACTTATGGTATTCAACTATGGGAAATTTCCAGCAACTTGAATATTGAAATATTTCAAATATACAAATGAAACACTATAAGATTAATTGTCAACGCTGGTTTATATCCAAATACTCAATTCACAATGATTTTGTTATCCCGAAAATTGCAGGAGAAAGATTTGGAAAATTTAGTGGAAACTATTTAGAGAAGCTAAGTAACCAAATCAACCTATTAGCTACAGCTCTACTTGATGAGACTGAACTAATTAGACGTCTAAAAAGACCTCATATCCTTAACTCGGCTGTCAGAAATTGATAAATTTACTTTATTATTATTTTTTTTTATTTTCACATGTGTAATTCTATTTTCTTAATTTTATTTTAATATGTATGTCAAAATCTTTTTTATAATCTTATTGTTGTTCTCAATGGAGTTCAACATTAAATGACATTTTTATTATTATATCATATTTACTTATTGTCCTTAAATGGATAGATTGTAAATAAAGAAATTAATATAAAAATATATATATTTTATAGAGAAGGTCTCATGCATTCATTTTATGCAAATAGTATGTTTCTAAACAATTGAATAAAAAAGGAAAATTATTTACTAAATGGATATTTTTAAATACTCAATAACTGCTATAACACTAAGTATATCAGCAAAAGTGCAGATATGCATTTTTTCAAGTCCCAACAATACCATGTATGAGATAAAAGTGGTTATTTGCAATATATAAATTCCACATAATAAAAAATATTCCTAAACTAGTTTCCCCTTTTTATTTTCGTGGCAACGCTTATAACTATCTCCTTATATTGTATCATGATGTTTGTATCATCCCAATAAATTGAAGTTCGAGTACTTGAAATTTAACTTGAATTCAATTTGAATTACAGTCGTTCTTTCCAGTATTTCAAGTAAAATATATATTTCTTTTTTTTTGAAATTTGTTTCAAACTTTATTTTGTTGTCAAATAAATATCAAATTATTGTAAAATAATTTTAATATATTCAAAATAAATAAATCCACATCAATAGACGGATTTCGATACATATTAAATTTGCACGGGTTAATGGAAATTAAATTGTAAAATCTGCAAGAAAAAAAGGTGAATAAAAAGTAATTTTTCAGATTCCTTTTTTTCCAGACATTTAAGTAAAGAAAAATTTAAATCAAATAATTACAATATTTGAAGTATTAAACTTTAAGCTTGAATTTAAGCAAAAATGCTTATTGGGATTCGCTGATTCTAAATTATGTCAGATTTGTTAAAATAAAAATCAATAAAAATTATTTAAAAAATTATTAAATTTTGGAAAATTGAAAACTGTGCAATATTTGAAGCAAATACTATCTAATGTTAAACAAAATAATGTTAATTAAATTATTTTACACATAATGAATACAAAATTAAATAATTTAAAATCACGGATGGTACTTTTAACAAACGGATTACCTACAGATTTGAATCATCAGCAGGGACTAAGGTGAGTATATCGTAAAATCAAAAGAAGATTATGTAGAATTACAACACGAAATGAAATGAACAGATCTTTGATTAACGTTGCACGTTATTAATGAGTACTAATTCATATGCATAAACAATAACAATTTAAATAAACTTGATTAAAATCGTAATCATGTTGTTTTTGCAAAGTTAAGGGTTTCAAATACTATTTGATATAATTTGTCAAAATTTGCTTTAATTCCTTTTATTTTTTAGGAATATTTTGTTATCTACTTCAAAACCCACTAGATATATAGTTACCTTGAGACCACGGACTAATTTAAAAAATCAAAAGAATTCAGGATCAGAAACTCAAAAATTGTTTATAAATTCAGACGATATTCTAAAGGGAAAATCCATGTTTGGTAAGTAACTAAATATTCCATAATCTAAAACAGGTTTATGTATTTATTGGTAAATCTGTGTTAAGACTGAGGAAATATTTGAAGAAAAAAAAAAAAAAAAAAACGTAACCACTATTAATGCCAAAATTTATTTCATCTTATAAGACTTTTGCGAGGGAATATAAAGTTATAATAAAATTCGGAATAATGGGATGTTATATAGTGGTCACACATATTCAGTGGGACCGCAGTTATAAATGTTATTTAATTTAAGCTGTTAAATTATGTTTTTTAATTACTTTTTTTTATCCTATTCCTAAACATACTTAATCTTAGATCATTTTCTTAAAAACTACACTGGTAATTACAATTGAAGCAAGAAAATAATATAGAGGAAGACATAATTCCTAATAGAATTAGAAAAGCTATTTACAAATTACTTATAGGTTTATAAAAGTGCGCAAATTACTTTTCTCCTTGCGGTTGTAACTTTAAAGCAGCATTTAATTTTTTCTTTTCTCTTTGTCGAAACATTTTATTCTCATCCGCACATTTAGTAGTGATGGCATTTCTTACTTCTTTTGCCGTCAGTTGAGTGTGTTCCATTACCATATGTATAATATCGGCTACTTTTAAGGGATCGAGTTGATTTTTCATAGGCTTATCACAATCTATAAAGGCTGGTGAAGGTTTACCCGTTAAGGTGTGAAAAGCTAAAGTTTCACGGCCAAAAACTTCCATTAAAATTTTACGAGTTAGAGCAGCTCCCGAAAGAGACCAGTTAATAGCTTGTAAAGCTGTTTTAGAAACCATGGTACCATTGGGTCCAATCACCACCATCCCATCTTCATTAGCTTCAAAATTCTCAGAAATTTCGGTTGCAAAAAGTTTTCTTCTAATGGGCGTGGATGTAGCAGATATTTTGACTCGTTTCGCTTGTTGTTCCTGATGCTTGGGAGTTTGAGGTTGCAATTCGGTAAGTGAATCCATTGGTTCTATAGCAGGCTGTTGGGCCATTCGAGTTTGGTAGAATACTTCAAATTCATCTTCATTTACTTCAATGTTTTGTAACATAATAGATTCTTCCAATTGTACGATTTGTTCTTCTAGCTCTTGTAATTCTTCTACATCTTTGACCAATTTTTCTATCCCTTTGCGTTTACTTATTTCCCAAGTCTCCAATACCTTCAATTTCATATCCATTATTTTCAACTGATCCTTGTCGGTTGAGACTAGCTTTTTTTTTAATTCTTGTGGTGTTGGTTTGACTGCTTTAAGTGTTGATAAATCCAAGCTCAATGTAGGTGATTTCAAAGGTTCTTCTTTAAAAGCTTCCATAATGCGCTTTTTGCGTATATTCTATGAAGAATAAAGGAAAAATTATTAACTATAAAACTCAAAAATAGAAAACAATTTAGTAAACCTACCACAGGATGTTGCATTACTTCTTTCATTTTATTGTTATTTTTATTTTATTCCGCCAACCAAATGTGTTTTACTTCATCGCTGGTAGAACAGTGAATGTGTCATATCTCTGATTTAGTTGATTGTTTTATACACTTAAACTTGCATTAGTTTCTCGTTTACGTTCCCTAACAGGTGCTAATCATTATTTACAGGTAACACCAAGATTCGTGCTGAATATTTCATAGAGCGTAATTGAGTTTTGGTTTCTTACGATCGCAACTACCTGCACTAACTACTTAATCTAAGTGTAGTTCATAAAATTGGCATCTAACCATAATTGTGGGAAAATCCTGTTATTAGATTTACTAAACATATTACATCCTTCTAGGATTAAGTTTACATACAATTCAACTAGTGCAATCAATACATGTGTTTCGTGTATGTGTATCTCTCTGTGCTGGTTCCTATTGCTCTACATTTCTTATCCTTTACTTGTGTTTATCTAAGGGGCTTTTCTGATACGTACCACTCATTTAAGTTGTAATATTTCAATGGGACTCTTAAGAAACATTGAACAAGATACTTAATACTTGTATTACAAACAAAAATCTCTTAAAGTGCTTTTACTTTTATTGGATTGTTGGTAAATCAGTGGATTTAATTTCGTGTTGCAAAACGCAGATTATAGAGAAATGTGTAGCAGAAAAATAATAAAAGAAATACTAGAAATATAATTCAGGTTTTAGTTATTAACCTTGCAGATATAACCAATAAAATCTATAACGATGGAGGTATTGTGATTTAGAGAGATTTTGTTTAAAAATTAAGATAGGGAAACCCTGTGTAAAAGTATTTTTAAACTTAGAAAAGAGTTCCTGAAATATAGAAATTTGCACTAATCGTATTCACGTATAAATGTAAAATTTGTATACTAAACATTCTTGCCATAATTATAATCTTTCTGAGGCTAAAGTTTATAAATTATTTCTTTGAAATAAATTATAATCGATATTTTTTGGCGTTCGCGAATGGCAAAATACACTGAAAAATCTACATGTAGGATTTTTTTACAAGAAACTTTTAATTTATTTTTTGCATTTTTGTTTTGCTTTTTAAAAGGAAAAATAATGCTACAACATGCGATAATAGAAAAAATTTAAAAAGCTCGACGTATGTATGTACATTAAAGTGCATTAATTTGTATGAAGGCAAAAAATATATTATATACCGTTCTCGAGAGCTGGACCATTTTTAAAAACACAAAAACATTATAACATGAAATAAACACATGTCGCTTAATGTGTAAAAATATGCAAAATTTTTTTAAATTACTTTTCATTCTCGTGGATTGAAGATTTTAATAAAATTTTTTATGACTTTTTTAAATACTATTTTAATAAATTTTTAATATTTCGGACATTTTCCTTCGTAATTTAGATTTCAGAGCATCATTATAGTGGTGTATTCACTTACCTTTTAGAAACAAACTAAAATTTATAATAATATATAATGATAGGTTAAGTTAACTTTTATGCGACTAAACTTAAAAGACTTTCTTCTATTCGCTTATTACCAAGATGTTATTATATTTTTCATAAATTAATTGATATTTAAGTATAATAATTACTTCCATACCACTTATTTGTAAAAATTGCTGATTTAACCTTCTTGAAACCAAAGATATAAAATTTCCCTATTACTTTTAAGAGATTAGTTATGTATAATTTTCAATAGTATCAGTATAGACCTTTTCAATGGTACCTTAAATCCCAATATATATTCAAAAATGATACAATTACATGTTTAAATAATGAAAATAAGGAATAAAAATAATGAAATTTTGATAATGCTGTTGAAAATAATCCAAATTTTTAAAGGCGTTGGTCCAGGTCACATAAATGAAAACATTCAGACATAATATTTTGGAAATCATGTAAGAACAAACTAATCTTCATTTTACGAGGCACTTTAATATACATATGAGTATGAACTTATAATAAAAAAATAAATCATAATACCAAATTATTTAAGTTTTGGATCATAATTTACGTCAGCTCTTATATATATACGGTGAAGGGTATAAAAAGGTCGGGTGTGTCCAAATATAACTTTCTTATTTTTGTTTTCTTGTAAATGTTTTAAAGTTCTATCTTATTTTAAGTTAATTTTAATTTTTTACTTGAATTTATATCAATGAATCCCGAAATTCAAATCCTGGGATTTTTTCATACCGGGTTTATGGATTTTGTAATCCGAAAATTTTCGGAATTTTCTGTATGGTATCCCTCGATGTATGACTTCAAATCACTTTCGCTGTATTTTTTATCGAAATATAAACTGAAGCGGAATAGTACTTCGTTTTCTCTGATTTTTCTTCATAGGCCAAAACAGTTCCCTTACAAAATCTATACACATTTTAATCATCCCTATATTTAATTAGATTAAGATATGATTATAAACACAGTCAAATATGAAGATCATTCTTTTGAAGTCACTTGGCACCACCTGATATCATGTTGTAAGTTTACAGCCTGGTATCAGGTGAAACAACCCAGTAAAAGATATTAAAGAAGCACTAACGCAAAAACGTATACTTTTATGCAAAGTGAAAATAATTTCTTGGAGACATCCGAATTCTTTGAATTTGTTCGGTTTCATGTATATCTTAATATTCGGCCAGAATCGACCATATGAATCGTAAGTGTTTAAAAAAAATCAATTGGATTGGTATAACTTCATAACATACACATGTATATTAGGCTAGTGCAATAAAAAATATATGGGGAGTTCTCTTTTTAAGTTTACCTTTCTGAAACCAACCTTAAAAATTAAGTATATTTTTTAAATCTGATTTTTTAAAATAACATTTGATGCAATTGTGTTATCAGCACTTGGTGGAGTAAAGCAACAAAAACTCATGACCTGAAATGATTCCAAGTGGTACCGGTAGGCACTCATATTTAAAAAATCCAAAAAAAATGTTTGAAAATAGTAAGTATTTTTTTCTTTCTTTCGATTGTTGTAATGTAAAAATAGGCCAACTTGTGTTCAATCAGTCTGTCGTTGAACAGTGTTGAATTATATTGTGGACAACTGCGGAAACCAAAATTTTGAAAATTTTAATTTATTTTAGTTTTTTGATTATACAATTTGCGCCGTTTCCCCAAAAAATTACATACTTTATATCAGTATTTTACTCATTTTATGTAAAATTATATTTATAATAAGTAGATCTATTCTGAAAAATAGGTTTAAAAAAATTGCTTAAAAAGTATTAATGACCTGATATCGCCGTGTCTTTAAGACGCCAAGACGCCAATTGTAGTTATAGCTTATATCGGAATCAAGTGACACTCAAAAATAGTTATGCATTTGAATTTAATGCAACTTTCAACATCTTTGGGGGTATATTTTGGTTATCGAAAAGTTTATTTTATAGTTATATAATTAATATATTCAACTTTTTATTTATTAACATCATTTAGATATTTTTTTTTTTTTGTGGTTAGATATGAAAAATACATCACCGAATTAAATGCACATAAAAATATCAAAAATCTATGTACACTTTGTTTTTACTCGATATTTTAAAGTTAGGTTAAATCAGAATTATGATTCCGATTATGTTCACTATTATAAAAATATTTAGGTAATATTTATATGTATGTGCATTTATTTTTAATATCGGATTTTAAATGGAATTTTTTCATTTTTTATTTTTAACTACCATAACATAAACGGTCATTTCTTGTCCAATAATAAGAAGAAAAAAAGAAAAAAAAGCACATCAGTCATATAGAAAGCAGATACCGATTTTTAGTACCAAAAAAAAAAAAATAACTTTTTATTTTTATTTCAATTTTTGGTGTTCAAAAAAAAAAAAAATAAAAAAAAATAATAAATAAAAAAATAAAGAAAGATCGTTTGTGATTTTTTTATTAAAAATTCTAAACAACAATTCTTTAGATTAAAAAAAATTTTATAATGTATTCATACACACACATACAAAATCCAAACATTAAATTCCCAGCAAAAAACTGTCATATATTATAATGTATAAAAATATATTGATATATTGATTTGTTGCAACAACGTCATAACTCAAAAAATATATTTTTTCAAGAAACGCATTTTTAATTTTTAAGTTGATATTTATTTTTGAAAAATTTTTTATGAAAATGATTCAAATTAAATCACCTTTCTAAGAAATTTTAAAATGTTGATTGCAAGGAATACACAATAGGTTGTGAAAAAAATGCTTTTATCACGATCCTGCAAGAAATATAAAAAAATCCCACACAAAAATTTTTCAGTTAATAAAACACATTATGTACTATGCATTAGTGATGTTAACTCGAAATTTACGTTTTTTGATTTACGACGTTGTTGCAGCAAATGAGCGATATATGGATTCATATACTAAAAAGTTTGGATTCGTATATGGAAATTTTGGCAATATATACATTCATATATAAAGTCATATATGAGAAATAGTAACATACATGGAACTATATATAAGTAATTAAAGTCATATATGATTTCGTATATGAAAATATGCTCTATATATGAACGCATACGTGCACTATCGCCTACTAATGTTCTTAGACAGGAAACTTCATAATGTATTTTTTCTTTTTTATATTTTTATTCAAACCTTTAATGCCCTTTTGAAAATTATATCATGTTCGCCTGGGCAATATTGATGACAATAGGACCTTTATAATACATTTTGTAGTGGAAATTTGGTGTTTTAAATACATAACTTTTTTTAAGTACATCCAGAATCTGGAAGACCGTAATTGATTTAAATTAAATATCGTAATAGGATTTATAAGAAATTTTGTACAACTATTCTTATTTGACCAATATTCAGTTAATATAATAGGATTGAATGCTGAATAAATTGGTGGCCCTGATAAAATAGTAGTGTTTTGAATTGATTATAAGCAGAAAATTGACATTAAAAAATCAAACAACAAATTTTAATTTAATTTTTTATTTGTTACTATTAAAAGTGCAAAATTAAAAAAAAAAATAAATAAATAAAATAAAAAAAATGGAAAATATTTCAAACATCTAGTCTAGTAAATTACTTGGTCAGAAGAAGGTATGTGCAATATTATTTTTTTATAGGATAAAATCAGGGTAATGAAAGTTTGCAGCCCAAAAATAAAAAAACAATTAAAATGTACACAAGATTGCAAAAGACCTTCCACATTAAAGTAAGAAACATTTAACTTATTTTAAACAAATGTTTGGTATCTTAAGCTATTAAACGCATAATAATTATTTGCGGGTTTATCCTAAAGATAATATTCTTTCTCCTCATCAACGGTGTTGAATTTAAAATCTCCAGCTTATATCTCTCTAGTTTATATATGTATATTTAAGCTCTACACCAAATAATTACTGAAAATATTTGACACCATCCTCAGAGTCAATTTTTGATTCAAAGTCGTCTGTTCGCTCATTCGAATGACTATTTTTGTCCAAGTTAATATTAGGAAAAAGAATAAATGGCTTTCTGAAACCTAATCACAATTACCTAAAGACGTAAAACACTGATATGTTTTATAGAAAATAAAGAACATTTCTTGTTGCAATTATAAGCTCGAAGGATAGATAGGAATAGGGAATACATTATTATTACCTCTCTGCTCTACGAACTCAGAATTGCAGCAAGAAACATTTCTGTGTGTGAACAACGACAAAGAATAGTAGCCATTTAAGAGCTCTTCTGTAAAACTCGAAAACTTTTGACGTACATACACATGGTGTAAGGCATAGATTAATAAGTAAATATTTTTGTGAGAAAAAAAAACTGATTCAATTGTCAAAAACCTAATTCATGCAACAACAAAATATATGTAGTCACATATACTTTGTAATTGTGTTTTGAAAAAAATGAATATTTTTTTTGAAAACTTAGTTCGAAGTGCCTCTCACATAAATTTCTAATTGTATTCTATGGAGTAAGGTATCACATGGTCGGTTTTGTATAACTTTTCCTTTGTTATTTGTTGTATTTTATGTATAGTTATTTTTTATTCAACATATGTTTTTTTTTATTAATTTTCAATAAAAGATATGTACTGAAGAGTCTAAAATGTTTAAAATCTTTATTTCTGGCTTTCTGTGCTTCATCGGTTAGCTCTCCCAATGGCAAAATACTGTTTTCTATTATTACTTTACCATGAACCAGTACAAAAATTTTGAATTTGCCCACATTGATTTGCCCTTTTCTATTAATGGCTGCCAATATAATCATAAAACACTTCAAAATATTTATATCAATGCCTGTGATTGAAGATTTGAGTTCTGGTTTTTCAAAGAAACTTCTTGCTGTACGTTCATAACTATGAAGAGGTTTATCTATTATTAATGCAAAATGTTTTTTGAATTCTTTTCTGCTTATCTTTTCGTAATTAGTAAAGTTACAAATTGTCTTTAAATGTAGCATCTTCCTGGTCGGGAATATTTCTATACTTCTTATCAAAAGCTAAATGCAAACAGAACTCGAAAAATCTAAAAAAAATCTTGCGTAGAGTGATGATATTCCAAATTTTAAATCATTTTAATTAACAAGTACTTCAGAATTCTCATGAAACTGTGAAGTTAATTTTCCACTTACATATATTGCATTTCCAGGTAGATGTTTTATCTACTGCCGAAATGTAGTTCAATAGTTCTTTCTGATGTTAGAAATTAAATCTTTGCCCCCAATATATATTAAAATATTGGGGCAATGCTTTAATTTCTTCTTCCAATTGGTTAAAAGTGTGTTTATTGTAATAGTGGTTATGTTTGTGTATTCAAAAAGGTTCGGACAGCACAAAATTTTCAAATCTGGAGGTTAATTTCTCCATATATCTTCAAATAGTTTGCAATTTCTTGTCGATGAGGGTTGCTTATTTAAACGCATTTAAAGTAGTCCAGAGACGCTATAAACATCGAGAATCGTTTTCTCGTAGGATTTATAAAAATTTTGAAGCCTTAAATTCTCTTCGGGGGTAAGAATTAAACTAAAAGATACTACTGTCTCAACAAGTTTTCTTATTTTTTCTGGACGATTGTTAATTTCAAACAGATTATCTCAGATTTCTTTACAGATTGAAATGTGTTTCAATATAATCTCCATGATGGCTAATACACTAATAAATCTGCATATTCATAGGGATACTACATTTAGAAAAAGGATATTCTTATCAGGTAAAGGTTCGACAGGCAAAAATGAATTAAAACATTTTAATTTTTGTTTAAAATTTCCCAATTTCGTTCAGTATCATTTTATGACCTGTAGTTATAAACGGATACGTTAAAAAATGTATCTGTTTTTGTTGGAATATATTCATTAAGTAGCTAGGTAAATTATTTTAGAATGTTGAAAACTGCAATAAATAAAATAAAAAATGAATGAAAATTTATTTATTTATGTACATATATACCTACCTAATAAATAAATTATATTAGGTAATTTTGAAAACCTTTTCAGTAGAAAACAAATTATGGGCCCTTTATATTATAAATATTTCGACATTAAAAATAAATTTAATCTATTCTTACGAATATTATCTCGTTACACAAACAGCATGCTTCACCCATATGGAAATACAGAACAAAATAGTGAGTTTTACAACTTTTGACACGAGTTGGTAGTTTCGAGGCCATTAAATTACACAGAAAAAACGGATTCGTTGTGGCAACCGAATTTTTAGCCGATCGGATTTTGTACGTTGCATGTACTATCTTATATTCGGTTAGAAGTACTATTATACTGCTGAATTTATGACACTCACAACTTTTTCAAAAAAACTATTCTATTGGGGAGTATAGAAAGTACAACAATTATTCTCTTGCTTTATTATATATATATATATATATATATATATATATATATATATATATATATATATATATATATATATATATATATTTGCTTTTCTTGTTTGAAATATAAATATAAATATGCAAAATATGAATATGTTGTACCAGTTTACTGGAACATTTCATTTAAAAACTGCTAAGTTAGCCGCACATAAGAAAACTATTCTTTAACTTCTTACTTTGAACTATGAAACAGGATAAAAATAGACGCCATAGAGCATTAATCAGGATTACTGGCGGCATAATCTAACTTTAAAGAACAAATGATGATTCGAGAATTGTGTGTATAGTTTACCGTTTTATGTCCATTAAAGTTTCATCCTGAATTTTCAGATTTATGGAATAGTTCGAGTTGCAAAATTGCATGTATCAAGGATTATGAAGAATTTGTCAAAATTAATATTTTTGTAACACATGATATATATTGACTTTGGAAAAGACACACCGCATAAAATAATAGACATACGTTCATTTCATTAGGTTGTGGTGTTAACATTTCTCTTAAATAACTTTTTAATTTATTTATTTTTACGAATGTCATTTTTTTTTTTTTTTTTTTTTTTTTTTGAAAACATCTAAGAGGACTTAATTCAGTTTTGTAGTTAAGGCACAAACCTATTAAATCGACGATTTTTTCAGTGACAAGAACTTAAAATCATTTTCAATAGTGTATATATGATAATAAACGAAGAAAAACTATTTTATTTATATTTTTTTAAAATTAAATTAAAATTTCACTTCATGTGAAAGTGGTAAAAACAAGCTTTTCAAGGGTGCAATAATTTTTAAGGGCATTTTTGTTGCGAACATAACTAAGTTTAACATTCTTAAGTTGGATTAAAACTGTAGAAATTATTCAATTTTATCTGCAATAACTTACAAAAACTTTCCATATATTTTTAATTTTATTATCAAAAAGTAGAAACCAAGTAAAAAGTATAAAATAATATTTTGACTCAAAATATAAGAAGAATGTTTAGAAAAGGTTTAATAAATTTATGATATTTTAAGCGGTTTTATATAGGGATATATAATTTTATTCTAAACAAAATAACATTTCAAACTCTCTAAGCGGATATGTGGCTTTTTAAAAAAATCTGAAAAATTTATATCAAAGTCAAAATTTCGAAAAGGAAAATGAAATAAATTTAAAAATGTTGAATAATTCATTACTTAATTTGAGTGTATATAATAGATGATAATCCAGTTAAAAATATAGGTCCTTCCCATCCCCACATACTTACAATACATTCGTTATTTTTTAATTAAAAACCAAAATATTCACTAGAAATATATCGCATAACAACGTTTGCCGGGTTAGCCAGTATTTAAATAAAACTTTGTCGAGAAGTTTAAAATTGGCTTCAATTTCTAATTTGTAGTTTCTTTATCTCGTATCCTTTATTAACCATATAAGGCCTCATTGGTCTCAGTTATGCAAAAAAATAAAAAAAAATTAAAAAAAAAATAATACAACTATTTGTGTATCAGGAAATAGTAAAATTTACAATCCAATAAAAATTACCTTTTCGTCATTTCAACAGTACTCTTTGATTTCAATATAGAACTAACTTTGAAAAAATAAATAAAGAAATAATTTCTAAGTGAAGAGAAAGTAAAAAAAATATATGTAAATTTTCAGTTTTTTAATAAAAATCAACAACAATGTTAACAATTAACTTTAATAAAACATTTTTTAAAACATCAAAAATATGTCCACATTAATTTGGATCGCTTAACTTATAAGAAAGGGTCTTTTAAAACTAATATGTAACTAAGATTTGAGTCTACTTTTCTCTTGTATCTTTATAAATCCATTCTATATAATAACAAAATTGTTTTATTGTTAAATAAATATGCCTAAGAATATCACTTAAACTTGTTAAAGTTCAGATATCATTGTCCGTAAAACGATTAAATTAAAATCTAATAAAAATTTATTTCGAAATTCAGAAAAAAAACTGAGTTATTTTAGATAAGGAGTTTCAGCGATTCTTAACATAAAGTATAAGTATGCTACTTCTCTCTTCCTCTTATATCACAAATTTCATCCAAGCGATCATATCTTCTAAATGTGGCTGGTATATCAACTCAATACTTACACATAGGTTGCACTGTCATACGTATGTGGAACCAAGAATTTGTTTTTCCAAATCAAGTTCAACATTTTCCAATTTCTTTCTTACGGAAAAATTAACATAAATTCATGTATCTTTTTTGTGTGTTTGTTTTTACTTCCTCGGACTACGTATATAAAAAAGTATTCCATATGTATTTTTTAATTAATTGTAACTTTTTATGTAAGTTCTACCAAAAACATAAAAACTGAAACAAACCAACCAAACCTAGAAAGTGTAAAAAATCTACCAATTTTGGTCCTGTCGGTCAAAACCAGCAACACTGATTGTAGGAGAAAAAATTGTGTGTATGTGTATAAGTAAAAGTGAAAACATTTCATTATCAAAAAATATCCAAAAAAGGGGATTAAAAAAAATAATAATAAAATAAAGTCGCCAAAAAAGGGGATTTTTTGAAAAAAGGGGGCTTCAATACCTAAAAAACTCCTCAGAATTTGTTTATTAGATAAAAACAAATGTATTGTATTTTAAGAAAAGCTACTGAATTCGATTTCATTAAGTACAAAATAATTTATTAATAATATTTATTATTGCAACAATAATGATTTATTCATAAAAATAGTTAACATAAAATTCTCTTTTCATTTATTAAACTTCTGTAAGTTTGTACGATGTTTTCACTCAGACTCTAGTCTTACAAATTTCCGTCTAACAAATTTAAGACTGAAAGCATGGATTCACAAGTATTCACCTTAAGTCTGTTGTACAATTTATTTTTTATTAGTGCTAATTTAGAAAAAAGACATATATAAGTATTCATAAAATCTACTTTTTTAATTTTCCCAATCCGAACCTAAAAGATTTTCATTTGATATTTTAAATAGTTGTTTAAAAACTTTATTATTAACTCTAGATTTTAACAGTTTCAGTTCATTTACAAATTTTTCAGATTCCTTTTTTATATACTATTTATTTTATTTATTTATTTTATAATTACAATACAATTACAAATTATATTCTAATTCTAACCGAGCGGAGTAACGAAGACCATATAGCTCGTTGTAGTAAAACAGACCAGAATCTCTGGTGGGAATCGAACCCACAACCCCCAGACTGACAGACTAGCTCACTACCAACTAGGCCATTGGGGCACTCTTTTATATATTATATTATTGGAATTAATATATAATGGATCAAAATATTTCAAACAACTTAGTTTCTCCTTATTTAGCACATGGTCTTAAAAAGGGCCAAAAAAATGGCTAGGTGCTTGAAAAAGGGGCAATTGTCGACTAAGGTCGCGAAACGCTAACGCTGTATATATGAAGCTAATCTATATGTTTTCTATAATTAAAATATTCGCTTCTTTTTAGTATTGAAAAGAGCGCTTCTTATATCAAAAAAATTTATTGATTTTAACCGGCTACTCGCCATACACAATTCATGCCATTTGTAAGGGAAAATAGAAACGTTATTTTAATTTTCTCCTTTATAAACAAGATTAGTTACGGGAAAAATCTAAAAATGACAGAAATTAAAGTTGTTTTAATTTTGCGTAAATTTATACAGACAATTTTTAAATGCCTGATAGTAAAGAAAAAACAAGTAAGAAAGATATAGTCGTTCAAGCCCGACCATATAATACCCCACACCATTGTGCAGGGGCCTTATATTTAGTAAGATCCCTCTTATATTAGACAATGTGGAAAAGGTATGAATACAGAATATTACGTTAATACTATTATTTATATGAATTTATGGACTTTAGGGTGTAGGGTAAATTATGGAGCGGTCCTCATAAAATTTGTCACTTTAATTTCTACTTATATAAAACTTATTTGTGTCGAATATAAATATGATACTAACATTTGTATGTGATTTATGCATGTTAAAGTGATTTTCGGAAGGGGATCTATGGTCAATTATGGATCGATCTTCATGAAATTTGGCATAAAGATTGAAAATTATACAAAACTTCCTTAAACCAAATTTCCTTAAAATATTGCTATATTTAATGCATTTATGATCGTTAAACCCCTATTCCGGGAGAACATTTGGGGCTAGGCGAAATCATAGACTGATCATCACCAATTTCAATAGGCTTCGTCATGAAAGTCCTATGTGCCAAATTTCATTGAATTATCTTGAAAATTGCGACATAGACAGCCAGCCAGCCAACCAGCCAGCCAGACGGACGGACTGACATCATTAGATCGATTCATAAAGTGAGTCGATTGGTATACTTTAAGGTGGGTATCAGATGATTTCTTCTGTGTGTTACAAACATCAACACAAACGCATAATACCCCAACCATCTATGCTGGTGTCGGGTATAATTAAAACTGGTGAGAATTAACCAAAAAACCACGACATTTCGACACAGCAAGTATTGTTGGTAGCAACAACAATTGCACAGTTTAACTTAAGAGAGACCAATAAGTGATCAGCGTAAGTTTGCTTTAATACTACACCATCTTGGACCACACTGACTATTTATTTTTAATTCATTTGATCTGGATAAGCACACTGTAAAATAATACAATTCAAAAGTTAGATGCTTATTTTATTCAAAAAGCAAATATACCTATGCAACGTCACATTTTCTTTGCACGGCAGCAAGCTCAAAATTAATCCCTAATCCCTTAATCCCATTTAAAAAGATTTCAGCTTAAAATGCGATTTTGGAGAATTACGAAAAGGTTCACTCTAAGACATTTTCAGTAAGGAACGTTTGTTGAGCGAAGTGCAAATAACTTTAGAAAAAGCTATAAATTTAGTTAAAAGCATCAGTTCCGCAAAAGAAAATGCATTTATACGCATACAAGGAGACAATAATTTAAATAAAGCAATTAGCAATGTTAACAAATATTAAGTACCACTATCGTATTAATTTATGTCACCATCTAACGAAATTTGCCATAAGCCACAATATTATTTATTCACAATAAGAATTTAGACGTTAGGGTTGTCACTTATTCGACATTGAAGTCAATCGAATAAAATTTCATAATTTTTTTAAATATTCTTACGATCGAATAAAATTTGAATTTTCTTTGATTAATCGAATGAATAAAAAATAAAATTCGAATAATTAATTACAAATTAAAAAAATGCGAATACTATTACTTTTTAAATAAATGTTCGGTTTTATTAATATAAAACAAACTTAAAAATAACAATTCATTAAAGTAGAACAAAAAATATTCAAATTGTAAAACAATTATAATGAAATTAAATTTCTTTTAAAATTTTGGCTTTAAAACGGTTATAGTTTTTTTATTACAATAATTTCATTTACTATTGATAGTTGAAATACAGGAATAATAGCACTAAAAGCAAAACTAGTTTTTCTGTTCTTTCAGATTTTTCTGTATAAAGCCAATGATCATCAATATTTATAAAATCTATTTATTTATTTTTTATTTTATTTATTGACTGATTGTGTTCAGTTAACAAACAATCGTTGTACATTTCAGAATCTTCGATTATTTAAACATCACTTGAATCATTAAAATAATTTTTTAGATAAATAATAAATGAAAAATTCTCCAAAAATTACATATGCTTCTGTTTCACTTGTTAAATAATTAAAAAATAATATGCTCTGAAAAATTTCCAGAATTTAATAATAACATACGTCTCCCGTTTATTCTAAGTATTTTGAATAAATCTTTAGAAAAGAAATTTAATTTTTTTTAAATTATACTGAGACTTTAGTGATAGGCTGTAACCCAAAATCTATTAAAACTTGGTTTACACATTTATATAGCCTAACGAAATTTTCAATAATTTTCAGCAGGATTTTTACACTTTTAATTTAAAAAAGGCATAATAATTTAACAAAGATTCGTTTTGGAAAATTATTAAATTATTCGAATAATCGTTAATAATTGATCGAATAAATTTTTATTCTAAATTTAAAAATTTTGTTCGTTCGAAAAGAATAAAAAAATTGTTCCTCGAATAATCGAATAATCTCTGTTCGAATGACAACCGTAGTAGCCGCTGAGGTTAAGTGCACAGGAAAATGTGTTCAGCTTAATTGCCAACTTTTGCTATAGAAAAGGTCACTTTAAAACACAACAGCCACAAAAACAACAGCTAATGAAATACGTAAAGCATATACAAATTAAATGTGTAATTAAACTAAAAATGCTCCCATAATTAAGAAATACTCTAGTTTCAACTAAGTTATTGGAAAATGTATTAATTTAAGAAATAAAAAAGTTATACAAGTAAAAAATACATAATCATTGTAATGCTCAGAATGCATTACTTATTTTATCCTAGCAATTTATTTCATTAATGAGCATATCTGCTATTGCTACATTTTTTACTAAAATTTCTCGTGTGCATAAAAGATGCACCACGTAGTCGTGGATGAAGTGATTGTCATTTTGCTGACCCTTTGGTAGTCGTGAAAGTGATTATATGTGTAAAAACGTGCTATCTTGTTTAATGGAGATGGCGATTGACTTCTTCCCTGAGCATGCCCGTGTTAAATTATCTAGCTGATAAAGTAGATATATTGGAGCACCACTAGGCTCCAATATATTCTGTAAAGTAACTATTTCTGACAACCAGCAGAAACTCATGGGATATAATGAAGAAATGCAACGGATGTAATTTATGCACGCGATGCTAGTTATCCGAAAAATCTCATTAGTGTATCACATTAGGGAACCACTAGTCACTTGTGAGTACTCATTAAAACACACACTAAAACACACAATCACTTGCTTCAAAATTAAGGAAATCTATATATAGCGTCATGATAGAAATTTACACTATTCATTACACTATTCCTTATAAAAATTATCCGTATTTTATATAATATTATGGTTTCATTTCTTCAAATAGTTTTTCTATTTGAATAATTTTTTTCAAATGTTTTAAATTTTTTACAAGCAAAAACAAAATGTATTTGAAAAATTCTGCACCAGTACTTTTCAAATTTACAATTTTTAATCAGATTTAGTTAGGAATTGTCAGAAAAACAATAAATACACAAACACACATTCTTAGTACAGGAACGCTTTCCTGTAAAAACTTGCAACTTCGAAAAGTACTGGAACAGAGCTTAAGTTAGTTAATCAATTAATTGAACTTTAAAATAAAAATAATTAATAAATTACTTGATAAACGAACTTACAACATCAACAAGCTGAAAGCCAAAGACGTTAATAGAAGATTAGTTTCTTGTATTTTTGAAAAATATCAAAGTATTACACCAATCTCTCAACTAAGCTCTGATTTAGATGGCAAATGGATGAAGATTAAGGCCATTATTAGTGAATCCGCTAACGAAATTGAAAGAAAGGAAAATAAAGAATATCTGCCCATTGACTTTTGGAACGTATTGGAAGAACGGCGTAAAACCAGAGAATCGATACTATGAGAAAAAGATTCCTCTCGTAACAAAGAGCTGCAGGCCAAACTATCAAACCTTAACAAGAAAGTTAAGAGAATAAACTAGAAACTCGGAGATCTAAAATACGCTGATGATATCATACAACAACATTTACTCTAAACAACAACCCAATTCAAAATAAAAATAATTTCTGCTGTCTTGGAAGCAATGTCACACCCGACAACGGCACCCAGCGGCGCAATTGACGACGTAGATATGTGAATACATAAGGCAAGGGAGCGTTTTACAACCTGAGAAAAGTCTGGATATCTACTTGATACTTCACTATGATTCCGAAACATGGTTGGTAAACCAAATCATTAAACGTAAACTGCAAAGTTTCACAAACAGATGCCTGTGCAATATTTTAAAAATATGGTGTCCAAGAATAATATCAAATGAATAACTACTAAAAACCTCCGAGCAGGAAGACATCAACACGTAAATCAGAAGAAGCAAATGCAACTAGCTAGGCCACACTCTCCGTAAAACATACGACGAAATATGCCAGCACCACTACAATGGAACCCACAAGGTGCACGCTTGCGTGGAAGACTACCTGGAGACGCACCATTTTCCTTGAGACGGGGAGTTCTATCGACGAACTTAGATAAATTGCAACAGACAGAAACGAATGGAGATTCCACGTAAATAGCTTATGTCCCTGATGGAATACGGTAATAAATAATAATAAATTTTATTGAATGTTTTTTCTGTGTAATTCGAAATTGCAGCAATTGTAGGTCCTCCAATAAAAATGATAAAATTAAATATAATCACATCGGTTTAAAAGACAATAGAATGGGTAAGACAGAATCTATTTAGACCCAAGGAATCTAAATAAAGTAATTTTGTGTCTGTATTACTCTTTTCCAAATATTGACAACTGCAAGACCAAGTTAGCTGGCTCCAAATATATTAGTTCTGTGAATGTCAATAGCGGCTTTTGGATAATTGTATTAAATGATTATTCGTGCACTTTTAATACACCTTTTGGCAGGTACAGGCTATTGCGCCTCACGATTTTTCAACGTGAAATAGTAAAACTTTTTCATAATATTGATTGATAAACATAATAATATATTAGAAAAGGTACTTACAATGGCGTAAAATTTGTTTTTTAAGTTTAACAAAAATAGATGAAATTTTACGCAAAATGAAATAAAATTCATTGAAGGAATCAAAGCAGATAGGATAAATACAATTATGAATATGCCTAAATACCTAAAAATGTAACAGTATCGCAAAGTATGATAAATTATTTTAGAAGATTTATTTAAATTTTATCGTCTAAAAATAGATATCTGATTATTTGGCAGTGGAAAAAAGTCTACCAAGACGAGTTTAGAAACTTAGAGCTTGAAGTTACAAAAACATATGGTTACGTTTTTACATTTTAAAAACTGTGGTATATTTAATTTTGAATAAACCGGATACTTTGATTGCAAATAAAAGTAGTTTAGTAGTTTAAAAATTGTAACGACTGTTTATTTTATTTAAAATATAATATTTTACATGGCAAACTGCCAATACATCAGCGTCACTTCCAAATGGTCAAGCAATTATGTTCAAATAGAAAAATTCTCTTTGGTTGTACTAAATTTCACCAATGTATATGAGGAATTTCAAAAATTTCGAAAAATTTTGAGTAAAAATATTTTTATAATTTTTTTCTTCTGTCACGAACGTTTGAGTTGTTGTTTTATTAAGCAAGGTCTGTTCGCGTTAATAATTTGTATCACTTAGCGCAAAAGTTGTGGAGGTTTAAAGTTGAAACTTTCAAAAAATTTTAAAGATTCAGGTTTCGCTTTATCAAAACCAAAATAACGCGATTTTATAGAACCTCTAAGCATTTTTCAATATTTATCGAAAAGCACTGAAAACAAAAAATATTAATTTTATTTTTTGCACAATTTCGTAAAAAGCAAAAAATGTTTATTGTTTAAAAATCTCTAAAAATAGTGGATAGTTTGAGATATTTTGCTCAAAAAATCAAATGAATATTAGTGCTGGATTGAAAATATAGTCGTTTAAACTTTACTAATGATAATATTTCTTACAAAAAGCGCGATTTTAGTTTTTTTTAAAAAGTTAATTTACACAAAATTTTAAACACGCATCTTATTTAATGAAAAGTTTTACATCGAAAATAGTTTTTATTATTTTAAAACTCGAACTACAATACCAAATTTATGGGACTAATTTTTGAGGTTAAGAACATTTTTTTAATCCATGAAATTATAAGTTCTTTAAATATTTTGACGCCACCTAAATCTTAGTATTAAGCAAATAAAATGCTTTCATTTGTCATCAATATTAACGTCATTTAAACTTTGCGATAGTTATCAGCAAGCAAAATGTGTTTGGATATGAATTCCGCTGTAGCCAGTATAAATTATTAAAAAAATATATTCTTTCATACTACCAATTTTAACCACTAAGATGATTCTTTGTAGATAACTTTCGGTGATCTAAAGTCATATCTTATATTAAAAAAATACAGAACCAAATTTGGAAAATTGGTGAAAATTTAAAAAATTGCATAAAATTTTTCCTTTGAGATTTTTTTTACTAAGTGTCATTTATTAAAAAATTCAGTTTACGCAAAATTTAGACAATTTTAATAAAATTTGTAGCCGTCGGCCGCGAAAAACATACATTTTCTAGTATCTACGCTCGTTATTTGGATGTTTGCGAAGATGATATTCCATGTCTGGTTTCCTAACATCAATTAGGCATATACCTCAAATTGCAACAAATCACTTCATCTTTTAAATTATGTTCTCTAAATTTAATTTCACTTATGCGCGCAAATTTTCTATCAAAAAAAGTACGAAATTTAAAAAATAGTACATTTTTAATTAAATTAAATTTTAATTAATTTTTCGTTACCGCATAACTTTTCATCAGATAGTAATATAGTAAGTAGACATAAAACATTTGAATTCACTAATTCTTGTCTTCCGATTGGTTAGTGATTTGAGTCTAAAAATGTAATTTGAGAGTGCATAAACAAAATGAATTAAAAAATCATCGAAAGTTTCAATTCAGTTCTTTATATGTTTTATATGCCTGTAATATCACGGAACTACGCGAACAACCTAAAATTTTGGATTTCTTCTTAGGTATACCAAAATCCATCAACACTTTTCTTATTTTTAAAACAAATTTTCGAAATATAAGACTCATAAAGTAGGTTTCAAAGAGTTATTCTGGTATTTATAATTACAACCAACAAAAATTAAGTAAAGGTATTTCATTTATATACGTAATTATATTTCCATAAGCTAAATAATTATTTTTTCCAAAACAAAAATTCTATTTATTATCAGAAATAACTATTCACAACACCGATAATGTAAATGAGAGAGAAACCGAGAAGGGTTGCCTATATAAACAGGAAACAGTTTATTAGTTAATGTAGATCGTAAATAGTTTTTTAAATATTAATAAAGACTTTAAGTGCTAAATTGTGTATTAGCAAGTTTGTGATTTATATATAAATTATTATTATTATTGTTATTTAATACGGCTTTAATTTTTTACGATATTTTTCGACTAAAAACGTATGTGCCATATACATATGAGGAATTTAAGAAAATCTATTTTGGGTGCATCAACATCACTATTTCATATTTGGTTTTGTTTACATTATCTTTGTTGAAATTTTGTTAAAATTTAACGATTTTAATAATTTTTTCTGTTAAAATACGTAATTTTTAACCCGGAATTGATACATTATATTAATAACCCCTTAATTTAAGACTTGTACATATTAATGGACTATTTGGAATTATGTAGAAACAATAAACAACGAAAAAGTCGAACATATGTGATTATGACGAACATTTGTTTGACATGCGGAGAGTCAGAATGTTGATATCTTAATCCAAATGCACCCAAAATAGATTTTTTCATGTTTATGTTTATGATTTTATTACAAAGTAACTTAAATGGAACATATGTACAGAAAATATTGTCCTAACCTGGAATGGAATGACCTTTTTGTCAAAAATTCACGCTTGAATATAATTTTTTTCTTGAAATATGTATGTAACGGAAAAAATCTTAAACTAGGGTTAAACCTACTTTAAATTCACAAAGATTTACTAAATGTACATTAATCGAATCGTATCGTTTTTGAATACAACTTTAAAGAGTTTCGCTTAACATTGGTTAGTAAAGCTATATTGCTTTTTTCTTTAATACGGCTGTTAGTCTTCATTATGTAAAATTATATAAAATTACATTATATAAAATTACATCAAAACTTCAGCGTTTTATGCTATGTCTACAAAGATATGTTCTTTTAGTAATGTATAAACCTGAAAAGTATTTACATATAGCCAGGAGTGGATACGCGATGGGAAAGGAAATCCCAAAAAAAAAAATTATTTTTCAACAAAGAAAAATTAAAAAGATAGAACAAATTTACAAATGAAATATAAATTATTTTGCAAAAAAGAAATTAAAATAGTAAATAATAATAATAATAATAATAATAATAATAATAATAATAATAATAATAATAATAGTTTATCGAAAATAGAAAAAGGTTGGTTTTCGAAAAACTAGATTTATAATCTAAAAACTAAAGAATTTAAACTAAAGAAATTTTATGTAGTTTTTCAATCAAAAACCGATTAAATCATATTAGGAAAAATATCATATTTTTTCCTTTAAAATTTTTTAGCAAAATTAAAAGTTTTAAACATTTTCATTCACTTAATAAAATATGTAAGAAATGCAATTGATTTTTGAAAATTTTAAATAGCAACAATATTTTTATGCGTTTTTATATTTTTGAATTTCTTTTTCCTAATTTAAAAAAGTTAATTCCAAGTTATTGCATAATATTTCTTTAAGTGATAGTTTTTTTCACTTAAACAAATATATTTAAATTATACAAACAAATTTTATTATTACTTAAATACTTTAGCTTCATGAAAAGATTTTTTTTTTATAAAATAAAAAAAAATTGAATATACTTTTTATTTTATTTTAATAATTTTACTGCCTGATTTTCTATGTCGAAAGAAAAATTTGTTTCGAATTTTTTTTTATAACATGTTAAATTTATTTGTTGTTTTTCATACATTTTGTCGAAACGAATTTTTCTTTCGACATAGAGAAACAGGCAGTTATTTTTCTGGTAATGAGAAATTGTTGGAATATAAATTAGTAAGTTTCCTAATTCGATGGATATTAGTAAAATAAAAAGATAAAGGTTAAAAATCCTTAAGGATAACTACAATAAAAGTAAACTAAAGCTAATTTTTTCTCTGGCAGGATCTCATCAAAAATGTATTTAACTGAAAAACTCTGGTAACTGGACACAATATGCCATCGATAAATATAGTTTTTCCACCAATTTTTATGTGAAATGCATATTTTGCAAGTAAATTTACAAAATGTGGTCGGCTTGACCGATTTAAATAAAAATTCACACATGCTTGCTAATATTCTTTTTCTCATCCAATTTCAAAGATTAGTGTATTTTGTATAATTAATAGGTCGAACTGAAGTTGTGTTACCAGTTGTCGAAGTTATATTACAGATGGCAACTGGCAACTGAAAGCTCTCAACTTCAGTTGCCACACAGCAACTACAAACTTTTGGTTGCTGAGCATTTTTTTAAACAAAAAATTAAAATCTAAATACTTTTTTTGTAAAAGTGTTAATAATTTGAGGAATTAGTAGATCAAGTATCAATTCCATATTTTTAAAAGCACTTAGATTCTTCATTCAAAAGCTAGAAAATTGGATACAATACGAACATTAATATAAGAGGCATCTAAAAGCGATTTTCCGTGCAGCTTCAATATCACAAGTGATGTTGTTTTTATAAGAAAATCTTTTTATGATAATCTCCTCCATCCAAGAAAATCCATACCAAACCGGTGTATTTGGTAAGCTGCTTAAAATCGGTGAAATTAACACGGAGAGAGTGTCGAACGAATAGCACAAAAAATCACTTTTATGTTTCGTTATCTTTTTTAAATTATTTATTTATTTACGTTTATTCCGGTTGCTGAACTTCCAAAATAGTATTTTCGATAACTTTTTGACAACTGAAATGGAGTTTCTATTCATAATATAAATTTAATTTTAGGTTACGTTGCCTGTAGGTAATAAAACTATAGTTTTGTTGCCTTACATAATTAACCTATAAGGCTTGTAAATGTTACTTAAATTTTACAGTTATCGAGTTATTCGTATCTGAAGATTCAAATTTCGAATTTTAATAAAACCTGGATCCAATTCTATTCCTCCAAATTATGTAGAAAAAAAGAAAACCTCACATCATTAACTATTCCGATTGCAAAAATTAACAAAACAATAATTTTTTAATATTTTGAGCCAATAAAATGCGAAAATTATTTGCTACGATTGTATAAATTTGTATGTAAATTATAGATTTTAGAATGTGTTCACTTGACTTGCTCATAAAATAACTTGGGCTTGGGTGAGTGCAGTTGTATTTCAAAAAAATTACACCACATATTTGCATCATTTAAAAATCATTGTTCTGTCACTATTATGTGGCTAATAAGCATTACAAAACTAAAATATTCCCAAGAACTTTTCAAACATTGCTTCGGTACTTGAAAAGTAATTTTCCGAATTATTTTCCTATTGGCCATTAATTTTCATTTTAATCTATTTTCAAAAAGTTCCGAAGTAATCGAAAGGATTAATTCTTATTATATAATTTTGTATGACTTTCATATAAAACATAAAATGTGTTTTCTCATGTTGAAATACATACACTACTTTTCGTCTGCGCAGCGAAATATTTAAATAATTTTATTTATTTATTATTTTATTTATTACTTAATTTGGAAAAAATATATATGAAATATGTTTTTCGGAAATTATGTTTGTGTGCTTAACTTAAATCAATGAAAATAACTTACTTTATTTAAAAACTTTCTGTGAATTTTAAAAATTTCAGACTCCAAATTAGAGTTTTTAAAAAATTTTAAAAAGTTGTATTTTTCAAAGTTTTCAATGCATTCTTAGTACAGATTCCCTTTATCTAACTAGTCTAAAATTCTAAATCACTAATTTTGTATGTTAAGTATATCATAAATTTTTAAAAACAAATTTTATTTGAAATTCTTAAGAGGACAACAGTATAATAACAACACATTTTAAACCATTAAGATTTCTTCAATATTCCCAGAAATATTTCTTTTATTTTTTATTTTTTTTTTTTTTGTATTTCAAAAAATAGAAAATTGATGTAAAATATTGAGTTTTTTGGGAGACAGATATATACAAATTTTATAGTTCAACAATTCGATTAAAAATCTATTCTTTAGAAGTTTTATATTGGCTAAATCTACATAAAGTTTTAGTAATTAAAATCGCAAAAAATCAGTTAACCGGTTTTGTGCAGAAATTAAGAAAATAGAAGACAACATGTTGTGGGGGACTTTTATTGAAATGTGTAACCAAAGAAAATACTTCAAACTAACTAAAAAGCAAAGCGCAATAACAATCTGTGGTTGAGTGGTTAGCGTGAAAGATTATAAAACATGAGAGAGGTAAGGAGGACATGAGATCTATTTGTTAACGAAAAAATAAAAGAAGATTAACTTTTCTTAAAGCGAAAAATTTCCGAATTTTTTCAAAATTTCTATTTCATTAATTAACACTAAGCACGTCCTTTTGAGTTAGTTCTATAACCTGTCACAAAGTAGTTAAAACAAGTTTCAATATATTGAAATTTTGGGTAATATGAACTATCTAATGTAAATCATTGACTTTTTATCAGGTAAATACAATTTAATAGTCAGTTGGTAGACACAAATGCTAACGTCCAAAATAAGTTTCTATATCATATCTATATCGTAGATGATTCAGGTATTATGTATTTGTGCAGATATTTGTTATGCACGAAAAAAAAACTTGGGACCCCCACCTAAAAGTATTCCGTTCCACACATAATCACTTCCTTAGTCCATTTAACAAAGTACAGGTCTCAATTTTAAAGACCATAATAAAATTTAGCTCAAATAAACATTTTTGTACAAAAATGATTTTAAATTTGTTTTCGTGTTATTTTTTTATTTTTATTTTAGAATCACTGTTACCTTGGTATACATAAAAATACTGTAATTATTTTTAGATTTATTAAAATATATTTCTGTGTCCTCATTGATTTAGTTAATTTTCTTATTTGTTTTCCAATTATTTTATATTGCACTAGTCAGCAAAACTTGATTTTAGGTATACATGGGTATTTTTACTTAACTGTGAATATTTTTATTTATTTATTTATAATTACAATACAATTACAAATTATATTCTAATTCTAACCGAGCGGAGTAACGAAGACCTTAGCTCGTTGTAGTGAAACAGACCAGAGTCTCTGGTGGGAATCGAACCCACAACCCCGAGACTGACAGACTAGCTCACTACCAACTAGGCCATCGGGGCACCCAAAACTGTGAATAAAATCAAGAGTTGTTCATCAATTTTTTTAAAAGAATTTTTAAGAAAAAAATCTTCAGCTTTACAAGAAAGAAATTTTTTTCGGACACTAATTTCTACATAACTTCGAAAGTATTGAGCATATAAAAAAACATATTTCATTGAAATATTTTTTATTTCAATTGCTTTTATATATTGTCAATTTTTATTATTCTACGACTTTTATGTCTCCGGAAATCCGCAAAAGTATGGTGTATTTACAGCTAGCTCTACAACGGAGTATATAAGCATAAACATAAGTACGAACTAAATGATTGCATACACAAAAAACAACAACACCATTAAAAAATAATCATTCTAATACCGATGCACAGTGGTTCCAAAACGTTTTTTTTTTTTTTAATAATTGATTTAGAAAACAAAAATTCCTAGCGGGTCAGGATGGTAGTGATGGCCCTCCAAAGTTGGCCATCATTTCATTTCTGATATGACAGAAAAGAAATTTTACATGTAGATAGTCCTTGTAAATCTCTACAAAAAATATGCGTACAAGTATAGGTTATAGCTTTCAAAAATTCAGATATTTTTATCTCATTTTTAACCCATTTGTTTAGTTTTTATTTTTTTTAATTTGCCGGGCTTAATGTTGCCCCTAATTTTTTTTTCAGATAATTCACCATATTTCTTAAAAAATTCCAAATACTACTGCTGTAAGAATCATATAAATATATGGATCCGATAAAAAGTTATATTGATCTGAATTTGGAACTTTAAAAAACTTCATATTTTTTTGTTTTTACCAAAATTTATTTATTTATTAATTACTTATAAAATTTGTTTTTCGTTCTGGGATATATTATTTTCTTAATGGCTTCAAAAGAAATCTTAAGATTCTTTTTTTTTATAAATTTTGATTTTTTCCTTTAAATTACCTAGAATTTTTGATTTTTTTATAAATTACATATAATATGAGTAAAAGCTAAAGTTTAAATATATTTTTTTGTATTTTTTTGATTTTTTTTTAAAATTTCGAAAAACATTTTTCTTAATCAATACTTAACGATATTAAATAATGTATACCCGTCAATTGCAAATTATGCAAAATGTAATGAATTTTTTTTTAGAATTTTTGATTTTTTTTTTTTTTTTTCTTTAAATTACATATAATATGAAAAAAGCTACAGTTTGAATATATTTTTACGTAATTTTTTTGATTTTTTAATATTTCGAAAAAAAATTTTCGTCTATCAATATTTAACGATATTAAAAAATATATATATGCTTGGGGCAAAGGTCTCCCCATAAGCCCTTTTCAAACTTTGTAGCTGCAAAAAAAAAATTAAAAAATTTTTTTGTTAAACTTTAAAATTCCAAAGTTGGGATCATCATAAAATTATTTGAATTATATATCTCCATATTTAAGGAGCACCTAAAAAGTATTTTTTGAGAGAACCCCCTTATAACCATTTAAACGAAAAAAAAAAAAAAAATAATTTTATTAACAGCTTTTATACGGATTGGAATTTTTGTCATTAAGATGGGAGTTTGGTAAAGAAGTGGGAGTTTTTTTAATTATCTGATTTTAAGACAAATTTGTAAATATTATATTGACATTTCAATAAAATGTCACTATTCGTTAAAAGTTATTTAAAAAATACTAAACAGCTAAATTTTACGGAAATGCTGGGTCAAATTACATTTCACCAATTTATTTTTATAAATTATCAATCTCCATATTCTAACATTTTCCTATATACAAAACACATGTGCAAAAAGTTTATACTTTTGCTTAAAATCTAATAGAAACTTGGCCTCCTCTAGCCAAATTTGTGTGGCAAATGTAAGCTGATTAAGACAATTTATACATGTAAATAGCATGTTTAAATACGCTAGTTAATTATTTGTGTCTAGTTTTCTGAATTATTTAGTTTTATATGACTTAAAGAAATATTATTATTACTAATAATATTAAAAAATATATTTAAAAAGCAAGGTTTTATTTATTTTGTATATTTATTTCTTTTTATTTCAATAACGTATTCATTTACATGTATATATCAAGAACTTTTTTAATATCTTCCTTTTCATATATGACAGCATTATTACTAGTCCATTTTTTTCTTATTGCTGATAATGCAGAATGAGAAGACCACAAAAGGTTATTTAAAAGTCCTGGTTTTGAAATGTTCTCGAAGATTTTCTGGTATTAAATAGTTTAATATGTTTAAAGTTTGAGTTTCTATCTTCTTGTGTATGTTCTGTTAGTTAAACTAGTGGGAGAATATTTGATTCTATAATCTGATCGCCATATTGAAGTATTTTGTGAACTGTGGGTGCTAATTCTCTCCATCCATATATCTGTGGTGTAAAATTCAAATTTTTTAGCATTTATATGATGTTTACTATTTATTGCCCGCAATATGACATGACATCTTCGAAGAAGTTCCACATTAATTCCAATAATTGTTGACGTCATTTCATAATTAAAAAAAAAAATATCCGATGAGAAGTTTTTTTTTATCCCATTAAATTCATTTTGAAGTTTGCTTTTTTCATTGGCTCTCATTTTCATGAGTTCCTCGTTATTTTTTTTTGTTGATTACCAGCTGTGCTTATAATTATATTTGATATGAAATATGAAGAATATATTCCAAAAATCGTAGTCAAGCGTAAAGGGAAAATATATATAATTGTAGGACAATTTTTTTAACAGGTATATTAGAAGCGCTATATACGGGTGTTTCAGAAAATTCGAATTTTAGGATTGAAGAAGTTTAAGCAGGATTCGTATCCTTTATGGCGTTGCATATCTTTCCATCTATCATTGTTAACTGAAGTTCAAAATGTATGTTAATACAATATCCATAGGTTTTTCAAATTAAATTTTCAACTGATAGCTTGATTGAAAAATTTTAGTTATTTGTGCATAATTTGCTTTATTTTAAATATTCAGACCTTATTGGTCTGGAAAAGACCTTTGATCCTGGAATTGGGTTTTTCAATACATATTTGGTAGCATTTTTCGACGTCAAAGTGATGCCATAAATACACTTTTGTAGTAAGTAGTAATTTCCCTCGATGATGTTTGTTTGTATTCTTAAAATGATAATAATCCATCAGATTTGTGAAATTCCATCGCCTCGTTCTTTGATAATGTGAAAAGAAACCTTGAAGATGTATTCTCAAGTAATTGTGACAAATTAAGAAATGGTCTTTTATTGCTTATTTCACAAGGTTATGGTATAATATCTTGTTTTTTCCAATAAATTTTTGTAGCTTGGTAGAATTGAATGGGTATACTTTTTACTATTCTCTTTACGCGATTTGGTGATGCATCAGGAATAATATCCGCTGTTTTTGTTGCTTTCATTGGATTTTTATTTCTTTTTAATACTTCCTTAATAGAATTTTTGACTTTGATCTTGGAATACATTGACAGAATTTCCAACAATACATTTTTTTAGACTTCTCTTCCAGATCAGTACACCGTTTAAGTGGGAGTCCTGCATTAGTGATTTTAACTTATATACATATTTTTACAGTTTTCATCCTTATTTTAAATATCTTGACAAAATTGTTAACTTTATCCAGCTCGCTAGTAACAATTTTTGATTTCGCTTGCGCCTCTATAAATTAAATTAGTGTTTTAACAGATTCAAGTGTAGTGTTCGCAGGAGTTTCTCAAAGGACGCAATATAGAACTTTATATTGTAGTGTTATCGTCATGGTGGTAAAAACGCTAATGTTCCAAATAATGCAAATGAGTAATTTATATATCGGAAAAGTTTTCGTACCCTAAACTATATTCCTAAAACTATATCCATTTTTTATGATATTGCACAGATATGGAAGAACTTTTATGCATA
Source organism: Protocalliphora azurea (assembly GCA_932274085.1). Taxonomy (NCBI): domain Eukaryota; kingdom Metazoa; phylum Arthropoda; class Insecta; order Diptera; family Calliphoridae; genus Protocalliphora; species Protocalliphora azurea. The sequence continues at coordinate 90,050,760 of OW026520.1, forward strand.
AAAAAATAAACATGTTCCCCTATTCAATGAAATCGCAATCAATGAGATAGAAACTTACTCAAATATAACTGAATATATAAGATATTCTATACAAAAACTATACTAAACAGAATGACCTGTAATATACCAAATAGAATTTAAATACCTATAACTTTTATTTATTAAAAAGTTGTTTTTTTCATGAACTAAGTAAAAAATAAAAAAATATTTTATTAAGGAAATCATAAAATTTCCCAACTACATCCTTTATACATCAAATCTATACAAAAGTGCTATAGTAGTTATACCCCTTATACATGTGTATAAATAAATTGTCTTAAACAGTATACATTTTCCATACAAATGTATGAGAAATAGCTTAATTTGGCTAGAGGAGGCTAAGTTTTTGTTAGATTTTAAGGAAAAGTATAAAATTTTTTTTACAAGTATTTAGCATCTAAGAAAATGTTAGAATATTTCTCGAAGTACTTACGGTCTTATAATAAATTCTTATTGTAGGCTTAATGTATAAAATATATATTAAACAGTTTTATCCTTATTAAACTCTTATAGAAAAACATTATTCATAATATATTAAAAGCAGTTCAATAGCCATTAAGCAGTTTTTGATTTATATTGGCGATGCTATGTTTATTTTCTCTCATTTTCTATTAGTGAGTGACAAATAAAATATTTAAAAATTTATAAGATAATTGAAAAAAATATTTTAGTTTTCCTTTTACTTCATGTTTTTTTACAAAAAATATAAATTTTTATTAGTTAATATTTCTAATGCATTATGGAGCTTATGGAGATAAAAATTGTTCGTTTGCATGATATTTCCACCAGTTTTACTATTTTTGCAAGCATTTTACTCGAAAAGCGTTTCTGTGCACATAAAAATATTAAAAGTTGTAAACAGTATTTTCCACTTTTGCTTTATTTACTTAAATATTTTATACAAACTAAACTAATGAAAAATACTTTCAAATTTATATTGAATTTTATTCAAATAAAATAAATAATTATAACATATGTTAAATTTTTCATTTTTTTTTTTTTTTTGAAACTGTGGTCAACAGTTGCACAAAAACAACAATATGGCGTATTCCTTATTGTTTTTTATATATGCAATTTGACAACTGTAACAGATAAAATAATAATCAGCTGTTTAACTAAGGTTACCTTGTATATATTTGCACTGATTTTGACGTTTGTTTTGATAAAAAATTGCCTAATGTAGACACTAGGTTATATGCACAAAATTGTATGGTGGTACCAATTTATGGACTTTTAAGTGATTTTCGTAAAATATCTTTTTGTCAGAGTCGTGTTCAGTTATGGATCCTTTGAAATTTGCTACATTTTTATTTAAATAAGATGTGGCAAATCGTCTACATTTCTACATATTGACATTTTTGCCTGACTAATGCACGCTTAAGTTTGGAAAAGGTACTTGTATGAGGCTTATGGTCAATTATAGATCAATATTAAGAAATGAATGTGGTGACTTAAGATTACGGAGGATTTTATTTGTGTTAAATTCTGTCACATTTAAGAGATTTATAGGAAGCAAAACCTATTCTGGGAAAACATCGAACAGTGCAATAATGCATTCGATTCAAGTAAAGCATCCAGTTGTGGGGATTTTAGAAAAATAATACTTCTATTATTTTATTACAGCAGATCAAGCATAACAAGAAACTGAAGTATTGATGGTATTCATCAAGGCTAAAAACCATATTTATTCTTTCATATTTATTCTTTCACTAATTATAATCATACGTATCCTTAGATAAAAAACATATGGCCGTATTTTTTGAGATATTTCCTAGTTTATATTTAATATAAATAAAAAATTAAATACAAATTTTATATTTATATTGGCACTAAATTTATTTTACTATATTCCAATTTCTTACTTTTTCAAGTAAAAGTAAATTTTTGAGTATTTTTTTAATTTCTCTTATTTTTCCAGTTTTTCTAGAATTTCAAACGAACATACCTAGTGATATTAATTAAAAAATATCAAAATTTTATTAAAATATGTAAACTTAATGGATTTTCTGCATTGACGGCTGTATAAACTTAGTTATGTTAAAATTATGATGTCTAAAATTAAAACATTGTAATTAAAACGAATTCGAAAAAGACAACTGAATTTAGTTTAAATATTTAAATATTAGTAATAGTAATAAGAAATTCGATTGCATTTGAATATCTAAAACTTTGACCATCTTTTCAGTTATTGTGCTATCTAATTTAGTAAAATTTTTTATGTTTGACATTTATTAAAAAAAAAAAAACTTAAATAAAATTTTCAATAAAAAAATGTGAAATAAAAAATATAGATAATTTGAAAATTCGTCTTTACGCTGAAGAATATATCTTGAGTTGACCACCTGTATCATAAAAATGTAATTATTTTATTATTTGTTCAGGGGAATGTATGTGTGCTTTCTTAAGCCTTCGATTATAATTAGGATATTTATCAGGAAATTGGACTAATTCCAGCAAATCAATTTCAAAAATCGGTTTGCTGTTAAGGCTTAACAATTATTGTTCATGAGGTGTAAGGAAAGCGGTGTGTTTATACATTTTTTTAATGTAGACAGATAGTGTTCCTTCCTTAAATTTATTATATTATATCTTATATCTTCCACCACTTATGTAGGTAGGGAAGATATGATAAATTCCTACTAATATATGAAACGTACAAAAATTTTATCTGCATAATGCATATCACCATCATCATGTCATGTGGTCTACGTATACTGTGCAACGTATTTGGTTGCAACCTATGATCGTAAAGTTTTTTTTTTAGTATTCAGCAGTTGGTAAGTTTTGCGTTCATAAATATGCATTTAAGTTAAATATTTTTTCAATTTCAAAATATTAAAGCATAATGTTTATGGCTGCGTATGTTACTTTTCTTACTTATTATACATATGAAAATATATGTATATATTTATATATACATATTCATCAAAAAAGGTATAATAAAAAAAAAAAAAAACAAATAAAAATAATTTATTTTACTAAACAGGCTATTATATGTGGGTATATTTTACAAACAAATTAATATAATTTGTAACCGACAAAATTCGACTGGCAAACAATTTAGTTGTAGCAACAAATCTGTTTTCTTTGTGTAGATATGTTACAAGAATATTTTAAATAATCGAATAATGGAGTGTTATGCTTTTATGTACATCACCAAATTTCTATATTGTTTTTAATTAGTATTTATATATATATATATATATATATATATATTTCATATTTCATGAATTATTTAAAAAGATCCTTCTTAGCATATGGACGACACTGCAGAATGTAAGTATAATGAAAGAAAAAAATATGAACAAAATCTCGAAGTCCAAAATTTAACTAATAAGGAGCTCTGTATTATAGAAAATGGTATTTTATACCTGTATAAACAAAGTGCGCAAATTTAAACAAATAAATCGCGTTCTTCCTCTTCATATATTTCAATAATAATTTCAATTAAGGATATTTTGCTAAAGAAACACTCATACATTCGACTTTGTAGAAGGAATCATAAAACTTTTTCTATAGTGGCAAATAGACACATTAAAAGTCAAATGGTTACTTTACTAATGAATATAGGGGTCCATATGCATTCTCACTTTTATGGAAATGGCAAACTTGAATGATTTTATTCCAAGTTATCTAAAAGAACTTCACTGTTTTTCCGCTAATACCCTTAAATATAAAATTTTTAGTCATTTTTCTAATGAAATGTTTGCAAATTTGAGATGTCTATATATATATTTTACATATTTATAATTTGTCACACATAATTCTTAATATGTATAATAAATGATAGCTTAATTTTCAGGTTTATTATTCATAAAAATAGACTTTTAAAAACGCATCCTTTATTTGTCAAATAATTAAAAAATAAAAATATACAATAAGAAACTTGAACGAAAATTAATAAAAAATCATTATTATTATTATTATTATTATTATTATTATTATTATTAGGAAAGTTTCATTAAATAAAATTAAAAATATTCAAATATGCTGAAAAATAAAATTACATTGACATAAGATTTTTTAAAACAGTTTGAAGCATAGATTAATAAGTAACCAATAAGCATTAAAAAATTAAAATTCAAGTACTTGAAATTTTGCTTGAATTCAACTTAAATTCAAATTATATTTTTAGGTATTTTTAAGTGATTATTAAAATTTTGTTCAAAACATTTAGTATGTTTTTTTGCGAAACAAATTTAAAAATATAAAATATATTACATGACATTTGTGGAAAAAAATTAAAAAAGTAACAAATAAATTAGTACAACAAACATATTACATAATAAGATACAAGAACATTATTTATAAACAAAATATTGAAATTAACATTTTAGCAATCGAAGAACAAAATTAATTAAATTTAAAAAAAGTAAGTACAATGGTTAGGAAATCAAATCGAATGAGCAAAAAATTGTTGCATTTATTGCTCAAAACGCAAAATGAAGCACCCATTCAACTCCCATCAGCCAACCCTCAACAATTACAAGCAATCAACAATCAAATGATGATTATGATAATGGCGTAAAGTCTAAAAGATAAATTTCAATTTCTTTAACTATTTCTAATATTTTCGTTAATGGCTTACTTAGCATATTGAAAGATTAAGTTGATGGGTTACCATTAAAATCTCGAACTTTAAAACACACACCAAAAAGTTCAGTTATTGAAAAAATGGGTAGTGGGGAACTAATGTTTTATGGAATAAAAGATACATTAATAATTTTTTTAATAAAATTTTGCTTCTTAATTTAAACTGTAATATTGATGGGTTGCCTTTGGCCAAAAGTTATAACCAATTTGCGAATCACAATGAGACTGAGTTTGAAAAATTTGTAACATTGTATTTTAATTGTTCGTGTTATTTTTGTTGTAATTTTATTATTTTTTTTATTATTTTCGCATCTAAATATTTTTTGTATAATACACCAATTTAATATGTATGTATGTATCTTTTAAATTAATTTTTATAAAATAAACAAATATTTTATTAAACAATTAAATTATATTTAAAATTTACTTTTAGTTTATTTACATTTTTAACAGCTTGAATTTTATTATGTCGAATACTTGAATAAAACTGTTACTGAAAGATTGAATTATATTATATTTTTAAAGTTGATTTAAATTATTTTTTCGATTTGAATTGTATTTTAATTCAAGGGATGAAATTATCCGCCTTAACAGTGCTATTATCAACTTGAATTCAAGTTTCCTTTTCACTGAATTATGTTATTGAAACAAAGTGTGATACAAATTTTCTTACGCTTGAATTCCAGGGAAAATGCTTATTGGGTAGATATTTATGTGAGAGAAAAAATCTGATTCTATTATCAAAAACCTAATTCATGCAACAACAAAATACATGTAGTCACATATATTTTGTTTTTGTGTTTTGAAGAAAGTTATTATTTTTTTAATTTTATTTCGAAGGATCTCACACATAAACTTCTAGTTGTATTCTATGGTTTGATGTTTTATTTCTGGGTAAACAATTTGGATTTTTGTGTTCCCGCACTTATATAAGTGGAAGAAAAATTAGATTTTTTCTTTCTACCGCACTTTACCCAAAAAGTACGGAAACAAACAAGGTCAAAAAGGCTAAATCTACCAAAAAATATGGCCAGAAAAAAGTTAACATTTTTTCTTTAATTTAAAGCTTATTTTTTCTCGTTCTCGTGAGTTTTTTTTTATATTTTTTAAAAATATTGTAACGAATTTATAAATAAAATAGTAAAATGACCCAAATGAAAATTCGCGCAAAAAATTCCTATGAAAATTTGGGTTATATTTCATATGAAAAATTACCTACTTTTGAAGTGATTTATCGACATTTTTAAACTGTAATTGCATTTCGTAAGATAATTTAATAAAAACTTGATTTATGTAATTATTATGAATGTTCATATTGAGGAAAGATTATTTTGCTATTTATAAAAATATAACGTTTTTACCTATAACTCTATCTATCTTACAAAACCGATGCACAAACATACGTATGTATGTACCTTCCACAAACAATACGTTTAAAGGGAAAGCTGTTGATTTATGATTTTTTAAAACGATTTAAAAAATATTTAATGTGTTCCTTTTTAAAACTAAGAAATGTGCAACTTAAATTGATAGCGACAATGTGGGAAATACCCGAAATTAACTTAGCCAAATAATATTTTACAAAAATTTTCAATATTAAATGAAGTTCTAAGCAGATGTTAGATTAAACCAATTGACTTTTTGCTAAGAAAAAACCAATTGTCAACGTATTATATTTAATTTATGTTCCACGAATTTACTTTTATGACTCTCATAAAATTTGAAAAATTTGAGTTTTCCAGCAGGTAGATTAATCCCTTCGAGCTAGGGGAAAAACCAAATCTCATCGAATATATAAGTTAGCGAAATTTGTTTCTAAGCTAAACAGTTTTAAATTGACAGCAAAAGTGATCAAATCGCGAGTGTTAAAATAATGATGTCCTTTAAGACGCAAACAAAATCTCTAGAAATCTGCCGTATGTCATGGTTTCTCATCGAAATGGACGAGGGTCAATCGAAGGGTGGAAAAATTAATGGCCGAATTGTTTATGGTATCATACATTCCATGGATTTAATTGATAGTGATTCCACTTATATGTATGTTAATCGTAAAGTGCGTTTTAACTGGAATCATGCTATTATAGAGGGCAAGGTGAAAATGGCTTCTGATGATCGTTACTTTATTGAACAACAATTTAAAGCTCTAACCAAAAGTAAAGAAGAAGCCGCGTTGAATCAGAATCCCTCAAAACGTTTTCTGGTTCAATATAAAAAAGGTGCCAATACAATTGTGCATGCCATTGTTCATCAAAAGGAAATTGTTTGGCCAAAAGATGATTTTGAAAATTCAACTATAAGAGAAGTTTTAATACAAGATGGTAAAATACAAAGAATGGCCACTGTGTTACATGTCAATGATTCCGATGATTTAATGCAAAAAGAATTGGATGTTTTGAAAACAAGATGTTTTGAGGGGGTAAATCTTTATTTTTTTAATTCTTTCGAAACTATTTCTCTACTATAAAGAAATTTATTAATAGGCCTTTAAGGATCCTCATGATAACAAAGACACTGAACAAGCTTCTTGGCTTTTGGTGCAATACAGTAATGATCCATCCAATGTCTGCTATTCCATAGTCAACCTGAGTAATACTGTCTGGAAATCTGAAAATCTCTTTCGCAATGTTGTGACATATTTAACGGAAAATGATACAATCTTCCAGGCCATCATCATACGTAAATCAAAGGATCGCAATGAATTGGATAATGAATTGCGCTTGATTAAAGACTCTTGTTTAATGACAGAGTTTCCCATCGCAACATGCGTAAGTACTGAAATGAATGAGCAGATTTTACAACAGTAGAAAAGTTCACAAATGTTTTAACTTTTTAATGATTTACGTAATAAATTTAATGATTTCCTTACAGTTTAAAACGAAGACTGGTTTGCCACCATTAGATCATCAGGGTTTATGTGCAAAACCCGTATCGATATTAGCTCTACAATGTGACGAAATACAGATAATCAGAAACTAGTTAAAAATGACGAAGGAAATTTATTTTTATAAGAAATTGTAAGACAATTGTATATGTAAATCATCATAAATTATACTCTAAGATTTAGATTGGAAATATAAATCTTTTAAAGATTCATTAAAGATTTAGTTCTTATTTTGGTAAAATATAAAAGTGATTAAATAAAAAAAATCTCAGGTTTTCGTGAAATTGCATTTTTGATCTCATCGTATTTCCAATAGTAACCCTCATCTATGATATAAATTTCAAACGCAAGTATCTAGCTTTTCAAATTCTATCAAAATTTTTTTATTTCTCTATCATGCAAAATAAATACTTTTTTTTTTTTTTTTTTGTATTTAAGTGCAAAACCCTCGATCACTCTGAGTAGTTATTTAATTTTTTTGATAATATGAACATAACATATATTATTTGTGATCAATTTATACATGTTAAATATTGTTGTGGCCAAAAAATTTAAATCGGTAGATAGTTCTTTTGTTATAAAATAATAAATATTCACTTTATATTCATCTCAATTGTGGAACTTGACAAGAAAATTATTCCCACAGAATTTCGAAACCTTCACTGTTATAGTTTCTTAGATATGCTATAATTAAAATATACCTTGTATGAGGCTAACACTTTCCCTAGATCTGCCCGCTCTATTTTCATCTCAGTTATGGATCTTGATAAGGAAATTATTCCCACACAATTTTAAAACAATTTAAGCGATTAAATAATTTTTACTTTGAATTTTCATCTTAGTTGTGGAAGTTGATGAGAAAGACAACAAAATTGCAAAAGAAAATTTATATCGAGAATAATTCTGAAAAATTCTTATTCCTTAGGCTTAATATAGTGTAGAAAGTTAAATGAAACTTTTCCATAATATCAAAATTTTAACCCATTGATGGCAAAATAAAATATTCTTCCGTGAGAAGTCTTAGGTTATATAATTTTCTAGATAATAGGTAGAGTAAACTAATAATTCATATTTTATAGACAAGAAATGGTGCTATAAAAATATAGTATAAGTCAAGTCTCCAGCTTGACACATATATCCCCTGAAAATTTTTGAAGTTATGAAAAACAAGAATTTCTCAATTAACCCTTATAAAACCATGAAAAAAGAGACATGTTCTAGACTATTGTTTCAACATTCCTTTTCTATAAAATACGGATAATTTGCTCTATCTATTAACAAGAAAATTTCTTGAAGGTACATATTTCCTTTGGTCACCAATGGGTTAAAAGTCTCGTGACGTGATTGATAATATATTTTATTTAAATTTTTTCACTATTTTAGTCTATGAAGTAAGAATTATTTTTTATTATTATTATTATTTTTTGTTGACTTTGTTATTTATGTATCTGGATTTTCATTTTTTTTAAACTTTTGATGTTAATTTTAAAAATTTTACAATTTTTGAGATATATAGGTATATCAAATATAAATTTCCTCTCTACATCCACTTCCTACACCTCATTTTTTATGGTTTATGGAGGATTAATTGAGAAATTTTTGATTTCAACAATTTTAAAGACTTTTAAGGCTATGAATGGCAACTTGAAGAACTGACTTGTACTACATTTTTGTAGCACCAATACTTGTCTATAAAACGTGTATAACTAATTTGCTCTAACCTACATTACCTACAAAATTATATAACGTAAAAACTCCTCAGAGAAGAATATATTCTTTGGTCGTCAAAATGTGACTTTATGGAGAAAATCCGAAATGTCCCCGGTGATTTGAATGACTATTACGATATTAAAAAATATTTTTGCGATGCTTTTTAGTGTTGACTTGTGTAATCAAATGTATTTTTTACAATGAAAAACTCTCCATATAGCTATTTTATTTATCATCTCTCTTTAAAATTGCAAATATTAATGTGTATGATGTAGTCGTGGTTTTAAATAAATATTTTAAAAGAAAACTTTTTAAATATTTGAAAGATTGTGTTTGTCAATATAAAGGGTTTTGAATATATGCCCTTGAAAGAGTTTATATTCATTAAGAGTGTTGAATTAAAAATGTATGTACTTGAATATTGTAGATACCCAGCAAAATACTACGCACAATATGTTGCTAATGTCCTGAATTTATTATTCCAAGTCTGTTCTTTTAAGCAAGTTCTAAACTTCTTAAAACAGTAACTATTTATAATAAATGCAAAGAGGGTGCCCCGATGGCCTAGTTGGTAGTGAGCTAGACTGTCAGTCTGGGGGTTTTGGGTTCGATTCCCACCAGAGGCTCTGGTTTGTTTCACTACAATGAGCACATGGATCTCCGTCACCCCCGCTCGTAGAATTTTTAATTGTATTGTAATTGGTAAATAAATAAATAAACACAAAGTAATTTGAATGTAATTTTTATCCTGCACCATCATAGATGGTTGGGGTATTCTGCTTTATTATATGTTCCTAACGCATAGAAAAAGTTATCCTACACCCACCTTAAAGTATACTATCGACTCAAAATCACTTTCTAAATCGATCTAACGATGTCCGTCTGACTGTACGGCTGGCTAGCTTCACGGCTGGCTGTCTGTCCATGTAAACCTTGCGCACAAAGTACGGGTCGTAATTTTTAAGATAATTGACTTTTATAATACAAAGACGAAGCCTATTGAAATTGGTTGTGATCGGTCTATTATTTCAACTAGCCCCATACAAATATTCCCCGGAATAGAGTTTACAATACTCAAAAATACCTTAAAGATAAGAATATTTTAATGAAATTCGGTGCAAAGAAGTTTTGTATAGGTACCAATCTTTGTACCAAATTTTATGAAGATTGGTGCACAATTAAACATAGCTCCCATACAAACCCCTCTTCTGAAAATTACTTTAGCATAAATCCTATACGAATATTAGTAACAAGTTAATATTCGACATAAATACGTTCTATGTAAGTAGAAACAACACTGTCAAAATTTGTGAGAATCGGTCCATAATTTACCATATAACCCAATTCCCATATAAACCCAATTCCGGAATCGCCCTAAAGGGCATAATATCAGCTAGATGTTAATATTAATGCTTTATTCTGTACTTGTATATTTTATTTTACATTTAATAAAATTGACCACAGGTGTAACATAAGTCCTCTTCCAGAATTTTTATGCTCATACACAATGATGTAGGGTATCATATAGTCGGTCTTGATCGCCTATATCTTTCTTTCTCGTTAAAAGCATTGAAAAGGAAATTAAATGTGTTCATAATTCAAATTATAATATATATTGCAAACAAAATTTGCATGCGAAAAAAAATTTTGGTGAAAAAAATTAAAATATCTAAAATTGTATTAAAATACTTATCATCCTTATCAAATCAAATACTTTTTGATTTGATCAAATATTTTGAATAAAATTTAGCAGTCCAAGATTTTATGTGTTAAAATCTACTAAAAAATAAAGCGGAATTCTTTTGTCAAAAGTGGGATATACATTTTAAGTGGGATTGGCAGAATAGCTTGTCTACATATGAGTTTTTTTTATTCTAATTTAATACTGCAATTGAAAAAAACAAACAAAAATTTATATTTTTAATTGAATTTTATGTACAATAAATAAAAATTCAATTCATAACGCAGACCTAAAACCAGTTCATTGCGAAAATCTCAAATGATTCAATTCTAAAAATACTAGAGAGTCTATATATACAGTGAAAGTTCTTTAGCTTTCAGGAGGATGAGTTCGGTCCGGCCTACCAGTATACATAGCTCCACAGACATAGGTTTTTTGGCCAAAATTCAAATTGCGCAAAGTTGTTTACTGCAGTGTACTATGGTTTCTTTGACCACTTTTCTTGGCCAATATTATCAAATTGAAAAAAATTTTTTCTCGAATAAAATATTTTTTGGATGAAGATCAATTTTGTATCGTAACTCTTTAATTAATTTTTGCACTTTTTATGCTTTAGAAATAGAGTTTTTTTTTTTTTTTTTTGGATAAAAAGTCATTTCAAAGGAAGTTTACTCACATTTTTTTATAACCACATAAAGACGTGCATTTACTTTTGGCAGCAATAATTTTTATACAGAAATATTTTTATTCTTGTGTTAGACATTTGTAAATGATAAGAATTGCCAATGCTAACTTATTCAGTAGAAAATTAATTTTCTCGAAAAACGTAAAAAATTGTAAAACCTTACAATATAGAAAATATAGCCCAGATATCAGTCTATTTGTTTCTGTTGAGATTTTGTTTACCAATTTTCACCGAAAACTTGGAGGGCTATTAAAAATTAAAATTTTTTTACAAACTTAGTTTTTTCTGAATTGAGTAAAACACACACACTTTTTCCTTGATGCCAACAAGTATTTACTATTTTCGTATTTAATTATAAAAGTACTTATCCTCAGATCTATTCTCATTATAAATTTTTATAAAAATTATTGTATTCAATAACTAGACGTATTTTTTATACATATTTTAGGTTTGCTCAATAAACTCAACTTTGAAATGTGTTAATTTTGGCAACAAATGAGCAAAAAAAATAAATTTATTTTCTGTCATTTTAAAGTTTTTACTATTAAATTACGGTAACAAAAACAGAAAAATAAAATGTAATAGAAATTTTGTTTTGGTCAAGCAAAATGATCGGTGAAACCACAGGTGTAGTTTAATAGTAAACACTTCAATTAAGCAAAAATTTTATTTTTCTTTAAATTTCTCTTTAGCCAGTGATGAAGCAAACGCCAACAAATTTTGTTACTTAATAAACAAAAAAAAAAGTTAACGTGTTAATTTTTGTATATACTTGTCCTTTTTGTAATTAGGAACACAATACCATAAAACATTTATTATGGAAATCAAAAATGATGGTGCATATTCCATTTATAATAATGAAATGTAAGAAAACCTGTACTGAAAAAATCGATGTATTTTTTATGCTTTGAGAATTCTATGGCATTATCCAGCATTATGCCAGCTGGAAACAATAAACCAAAATTAGAATGATTTGTTAGACGTTAGATTCATCAATAATATTTTGTTAATTCGAAAAAAAATATCTATGGCCATCTTTGTTTCAAAATGATGTATTTTTTAAAATTTGGCTAAAAGGCTACTCGAAAAAGTAAACAAATTAAATTTTTAGTCAATATATTTTGAAGGAAGTCGAAAAACAAAATGAGATTAATTATAAAATTAAAAAATAATAGTGGTTCTCATTTATATTTTTTGTTCACAAAAGGGTTAAGAAAAATCTAAAATTGACATAAAACTATTAGAAATTGATGAAAATAAAATTTCCTATGGAAAAAGATATATATATAGTTTTGGCCAAAAAAAATTGGCCTGCCGGACTTGCGCATATGCAGCAGTCTGACTAATGCTCACCAGGAGGAATTTTATGCATCAATGATAATTTTATTCTCACTTTAAATGAATATGCTAAAACATCTGTTTTCAATTAGTGTTCATTATTATAATTTTACGACACTGAACAAAATTTTTATTAAATCCCAAAAGCTAAGACAAGTTGTCATAGGAAATATCGAAAAACAATTAATCACGTCGATCAAATGTACACTGAATATATTAAAGTTTGACGGATGAAAGATCTGTAATAAAGGAAAAGAAAACTATTAACTGCCACAAAAATTATTGCTTCGTTTTCAAGATAATTGGCAATAGCAGATGTGTCCCTATGGCGAATGCTATGTCTAGTCAGGTCATTAAATACCTTTTTTTTTACCAAAATACTAATTGGTTTCTCATCATAATATTCTTTTAAGTCAATACACGTTGTCCAAGCTTTCTTGAAACTTCCCTATTCCTTTTAAATAATCGGATTTGCAATTTTTGTCCAATAATCTTATAGTTGGGGTTATATCTCTTTCCTTCAAGTATTTTACTTATGTTTCGAGATATGAGACAATCACTAGATGCTAAATCTATAAAAGTTGGCAGCTATGTTAGCAGTTCGAAGCGCTATAAGTTGACATAATAATAATGATTTTTCAACGTGAATCAGCGAAAACTTTAACCGTGACATTGTCAGCATTGCCAATGTCAACGCCGATTAGCCCTGCTTTAATTGATTATTTATACATCATCTTGAACTCTTATGTATTGGCGTCCTTAAAATCAACATAAGTCAGGCCCCAAGATTTTTGAGGTTATTATGTGTTTGTACTGATGTTTATAATGCATAGACAACATTTTCGGACATTCACCTCAAAGTAAACCGTTCCACAGTGGAGCAGCATTAAAATATTTTGGATATAAATCTGTAATTTCTAATCGGTCGATTTACATAAAAGTTGACATAGTAGTAGCAGAAAAGCACACAAGTTTAAATTTGGAAGAGGGATCCCACAGGTCCCTAAGGGTAAAGCCTCTCTGACATAGGAAATTTTAAAATGCTATTTATTGAGACATTCGCATCTGAAGTTTGATATTTTCATAAACGCTTAAACAGTTTTCTCAATTTATAAAACGCATGTTTCATACCAGAGTTTTACAAATAAGTTCCTGAGTGTCTGTAAACTCAAATACTCCCTTGCTTCGATTCTGTTAACTTATATATAATTTGGACCAGCTGATTAGATTTATAAGATTTATTTAAAATTTTTTTAATTTAATTATATTAATAATTATTTAATTTAACTTTTTAATTGATTACAATTTTAAATTTACATTAATTGTCAGCTCTTCAAAAAATTCAAAGGAAAAATAAAACTGTTTTGAAAAAAATATAACATATTTTATATATCAACAATAAATTAAAAATGTATGTCATATATCGTCGATCTTTATGACTCTTTTGTGACATTCAATTTATAACGCAAAATGGTATTAAATAAGCGAATTTTTGTGTTTTAGTGTTATCGTAAATGATTCGGCCATTGTGTGCAGGAAGTTATCGGTAAACTATCAAAGCTATATAGTGTGCCCGGCTATTCTTTGGAAAAATTAAAGGTGAAAAAATGTTTGCTATTTTTGAGGATTTGTTATTTTCACTTTTTTATTGTTATGCAGATACTAATGGTTATTGGGCGTTTTCTTGATTATCGTTTCCATTTAAGGATGACTAACAAAATTTACTTTCTTGGCTATTTTTTAGTTTTGTATTTAAATTATGTATTTACATAATTTTGCAATACATTCATTAATATTTACAATACAGTAATAAACGTTTTAGTTCCAAGATAATAATTTTTATTATATTTTGCCCAAAATATTTTAATTCTGCACCACTGTGCACTCGATTCAGAATAACTTAATGAGTCGATTTAACGATATCCGTCAGTTTGGCTAGCGCAAAGAATACGTCCCAATTTTGAAGATAATTCAATTATTTTTGACTCTTATTACTGTTTTGATACAAGGAGAAGTATATTAAAATTTTGTATGATCTTTCATACAAATGTTCTCCTGAAATATTATTTTGATGCTTTTAAATGCGTTAGATATATCAATGTTTTAATAAAATTCGGCAAAAACAATTTATGAAATTTGTATGCTAACTTTCATGCATCGGTCCATAATTGACCATGCTTCATTTTGTGAATGTCGAGTATAATAATTTTATTTCAACATTTTATTTCAATAAATACACGGAGAAAATATTCATAAATATTATGAATCGTACATAACTTTTTTCCCAAACTTTTTCATAAAAAATAAAATTCTGTTCATAGATATTACTAAGTTGTACTTAATGAAAATCTTAAGAATTTTGAAAAAATGTTGCTAAATTTTAATTTTATTTTATTAGATTTGATTCAAATGCTAAACAAAAATAGCTATGCATGAACATATTAACAATAAATTCCTTTAAATTGCAATTTACCAATAAGAAGCTGTTAAAAAGCAATGCTTAGAAATTTACATAAATTTGCTGCCATTTTATAGCACATGCATCATTTTAATAAAAAAAACTCTTCTGTTATATTCTTCTATTCCCAACATGCGGCTAAAAATCTTTAAAAACTAAAAATTCTCCAAAGGAAATTTCAAACATGTATTTACAAATTGAAAATATAAATGAAAATTTGAACAAATTAAATCTTCTTGATTTTTGATGCATTTCAAAAAATGTAAAAAAAGTATTATTTTTAAGACAATATTCTTAAATATTATGAAATAAGATCAATGAAATTGAATTTTTATATTTATGCACAAACTTTTTTCTGAGAATATGTATTAAATACTGATATTTTTATTTGAATGGAAATTTAGGAAAAATTGTTAACTGATTAAAGTTCGTAAAGAGTATTTTCTGTTACGTTTTATAAATATAGTTCAAGGTTATACTGAAATGAATTCTATAAATTTAAAGAAATGTTAAATTAATAATTATGTTGAAATAAATACGAATATCAACGGAATTAGTTTTTTCTCTTGTAACATCTGTCGCATTCTTACGAAATATTTAAATATTAATTGCTTCATTTTTTAAAGCTGTATTTGAAAATTGCCGCAAGATTTTTTTCACATTAAACCATAGTTTGTCTACATATTCAATAATGGTATAATTCCAAAATAAAGCGATTTTGCAGAAAACATATTTAAAGTTTTCAAATGCCATTTATCTAAATGGACATATTCTCTTCACCATCAGTGATTCCAGTTTATTCTTCTTAAGGCTAAATCTATCCTTTTTGTTTAGAATTTAGCCCCACGATTTTCGTTTTAGCTTCTGTCTTTTTTCAAGCCTTTTTTAATATTAAATTTGCCTTAAATAGGCTAACATGTTAGTATTTCAAGATTGAAGAAAATAATTTCTTATTTGATATTACCAAGGTTGGCAACAGATACAAAGGGGTTAAAAGGTAACGGCAATGTTATTTTGGTTTATTCTGGGAAGTATATTTTAGCGGTAGCGGTATTTTTGATTATTTCGTTTATTTCGGTAACAGAATTTTGCATTTGCGGTATTTCAATCTATTTTAGTAACTGTATTTTAGCGTTAAGGTTATTCGTAGTTATTTCGATAATGGTATTTTAAGGGTAACGATTGTTTCAGCAATTTCGCTGGTATCGGTTCACAACTATGAAATATAAAGCAGAGTCAAGTACTAAAAGATCGGGCTGAGATAGCCATAGCATTTTTACAAGTCTTATTTTAATTTTATACAAAATAATATTTTTTTTCAAACTACGTAATAACGATAATGAACTTTTAGTAGTAACGATATTTTGAATTATTTCGGTAAAGACTCATCCATTAAAGTGTTTTCATGTATTTATTCGCACAAAAATCGAGATTTTATGAACAAAATTCTAAAACTTTACAAAGAAAACAGCTTCGATGTGGTAACCAAATTTTTAGCCATTTGAACTCACTCGGTAGTTACCACAACTAGTTACTTAACATATATGGAACACTCAACTGTTTTAAAAAACAATTCGGTGAAAAGTATTTTTAACATCTGCGATTATAGTGAATTAAAAATAATTTGATTTTTCGTCTTTAAATTTGTTTTATTTAAACATTTTTTTGCATCAAATATATATATATATATATATATATATGTATATATATATATATGTCGTGTACATATTTGCATCGTTATCTCAAATTAATGCAGATTGACATAAAAATATACATAACTTTAATTTCTAGCTCCCAAATATTTGTTAACATTTATCGTTCTTCTTGGTATATAAGTTAAATTAATAACTTGCAATACCAGCTGGGATCTGAATGGATAGAATCTTCTGAGTGTCAGAGAAGATAATGTGTCTGGAAAGAATATAATCATTTAAGATAAAATTGTAAATTTTTAATACATTAATACAATTCAGGATGACTAAGTGAAGGTGTAATTTGTTCTTTCTTTTCTAAAGATGACATCGGTAGCCATAGTATTACCTTGTGTGCGATAGCGTAATTTTATTTCAGAAAACTTTCCCACGCCCAAAGCTCCCTTTAATGATTACATTTTATATTTAGATCTTCAAAAATTCACAATGATCTTAAATTGGATATTTTATATTTACGTATTTTCTTTTAAACATTTCTCGTAATCTTTAATGCTTAAACTGTTTTCTACTATTTTTTATTTTAATATAATTTTTACCAAAAATGTCAAAAAAGAAAGTTATTGTAATTTTAGTAGAGAACTCCGAATTAGGTTTTCATTTCATGTAATCGAATTTCTTATCATTGAATTTAAAATCCCAACCAATATTTATTTTTGGAACATTGTGAAATAAAAATAAATTCAGTAATCATTATAAATATTTAACAGAACAAATTTGAAAAAGAATCAATTGATCGAGTTAACGAAGTTTACTGTCTTATAAATCATAATTCCATTACAGTCTTGTTTTATGTAGTTATTGGAATTCAAAATATTTTAAAATTCTTATTGAATCTTTATTACTTTTATCGTTTTTTTATCGTTTTTAAATTAATTAATTTAAATTAAAAACATTTTAAATTTTTTTCTGGCATTATTTTTTGGGGGTATTTAGCATTTTTGAACTCTTTTAGCGCGTTTTTTTTCACCTACTGGCAATACCATAAAATACCATTAGAGATATGTAAAAGATATGTTAACAGATTTTTTCGGAATTTCAAAAACTACAAAAGATTTTTTCAAAATTCAACTATTCAAAAATAGGTTTTTCCAAAAAGTCGAATAATGGATCACCCTAATTCTTATTAATTTTTATTAACAGATATAAAGTTTATTGCACCAACAAAAAGATTAGAAACAATTGACGAACAATCGGAGAATAGCGCAACTTCCATAGTATCAGTTAAATATGATTTGAAAATTGCTAAATCAAAGGCAAATATAAATCGTTTACGAGGGGGTTGGGGTAAGGGCCAAAAAAGGCTGAGCAAGAAAAAATCCACTGTCGAAAGTAAATCTAATATCACTGGCAATAATGGGTGAGTTAAGATTAAATTTATAGACAATAATTTTTAAATTTATCAAAAATATTATTTAGACAAGCAGGTCCACCTAAGGAGAATGGTTCGTCTAGAGAAAGTATACAGTCATCACTAAACAAAGACACCTATTCTATACTTGTAAATACGGATGTAATAATTAAAAAAGAAGATAAACAGCAGCAAGAAATATTTACATATACTGATAGAGTGGAAGAAAACGTTAACAAAGAGTTACACATTACAACAAATAACAATGACATAAAAGAAAGTATTGAGTTAGAACCTGCTGATTCAGATAAAAAAATTGAACTTAAGAGATCAAATATAGGTAACAATGACCTACCAACTTCTTCTACGGAAACTGAAAAGTCTGCAAGAGCATTGATAACTTCTTCCTTTATTGAAAATGCACTAGCAGAAATCATACCTTTAACTGAAAAACAAACATTGCCATCATCTTCTATTAAGTGCGAAATTAAAGATCTTATTCCAATTTGTGGAAAATCACTATCATCTCAAACTCAGTGCGATTTATTAGATATAAATCCAAAGGAAGCAGCTTTAGAATCTGAGATATTTTGCATGTTGCAATGTGATGAGGAAACTTGTAAAAGGATTGAGAATTTAGAGAACCAAGTACAGAAATTGAATTCAGAACTTAAAGACCTACAAAAGGACCTAGTACCAATAGATGATTTAGTCAAATTGAATGTTATTTCAAGGCATTTCAATGAAGTTAATGATCTTTTAACGGATTTAAAACAAAACTGTTTAAAATTACAAAATATTGAATTACAAAAAGATGAAGCAAGAGAATCTGATACTTGCACTTGCTTTGATATGTGTAACTGTGGTATATACCAGTGTTTCCCTTCTGAAAATGAAAAAATTGTACATGAATGCAATTATCGCCATGAAGTATCTCCCAGTGAACATACACAGAAATCTAATTTTATAAATTGTTCGCATTGCGTCCCAGTTATGCAACAATCTTCAGTATATGAAACTCCAAAATACATATGTGATTTTAGCACTCCTAAAGCACATATTGGATGTAACTATTGTAACTACTGTCAGTTTTATACAGAAGTCAATGCCAAACAACAATATTCTTCCTCAAAATGCACATCATATCCACCAAAAAAAGAAAGAGCGGAAATTGATAGATATGTTACAACAGATTGGAATAACTCTCCGGAAAATTCTCAACGAAAAGTGTTCAACGGAAATACACCGCAAATATCCAACGAGCAGAATAATAATGTTCAAAAACCATCTTTTAAAGGAAATCCATCAAAATTGAAAGAACACAATACAAGAAATTCAGCAGGCAGAGACAACCTTTTATCGTCTATAAATAAAGAAACTAAAACTAATAGCAACATTACCGTTAAAGATTCGGTCGCAGAATTGCCTATAACAACAAATAACCTCTGCCAAGAAATTTGGAAGATAATTGGTAATATTAGTTCTAAAAATATAGCATTAACTGTATTTTTGGAATCGAACAATTTATACTATATCAATGTTTCTGTTATACAAACAGGCCAATGTCTAGGATGCATTTACACCAATGAAACTGCTTTCAGTAAGGCAAAAAGGAGAAAATTATTTGAAAATTTTCTAACATTTCTTATATTGAATTCAAGTAGTACATTACAGGACAGATATAAGATCTTGGATCATTCATTTAAATTTATGAAAACAAGGAATTGAAGATTAACTTTCTGTACTGATTTTCGCAAGTGTTATAATAAATGAGTTGAAGCCAGATAGACTTTTGCCAAAATTCATTTTAGCACAAAATTAAAAAAGTAAATAAAGTTTATGTCAGGGACTTTTATTAAAAAAAAAAAAAAACAGAAAAAAACCAAAAAAAAAAACAGAAAAAAACCAAAAAAAAAACAGAAAACTTTTTTTTCTCTAGGAAAAAGCATGAACAAATTTGCTATAATTTAAAAAAATAAGGATAAACGGCTGATACTATAGACTATATTTGCTTAATTTTTGCTAGTTTTTTATAACCTTCAGATATAATTTATAATTAATTCTTATTACTGTAACTTTAACATGGATGGTATACAAAGAAATTTTAGGTATTTATTCGAGAATTCATATAATCCTAAATAAGCTGACTGTTCGCCAAAGGAATGTAAAAAACACAGCGATGAAAATTTTCAGTAGAACCGCTGGCAGTAAGCTTTACATCGTGTACAAGAACTCGGAATTTCGCAGACTTAATGTTGATGAATTTCACACCCGCGAAAGATCCAACTTATCCAAGAGCTCAACATTAATGACCATAATAGATAAGAACGTTTTTGGGCTTCAGAACATTTGAAAGGTTATGCTAATTTTGACCGTAAAATAATCTTTAGCAAAGAGGCGCATTGTTGAATGCGTATGTACTATATATGGATCGACGATAACCCACTCAAGATGTACTTTGGTGGTACATCCACAAAAAGTTTGGTGGGGCTTTTGGATTATTGTTATTATTATTATTATTATTATTATTGGACTGAACTGAAAGATATGGATGACATGAGGTTTTAAAAATGCAATGTGCTACACAGAAATACCCCAAAATGGGCATTCTGCATGCACTATTTGAGGATATGGTGTCCTTGCGGAAATAGCGTGAATTAGCCACCAAACTTTTTCTTATGAACCTTAGAGCAGTTGTAAGTTTTGTGTAATACGTAGCCTGCCAACACGCCCAATATTATCTATTGAACGACCTTGATTGAACAATGAACAACAACCATGTTGACAAGCTACATAAAATAGCATATTGTGAAACATAACAAGTATCTAACAGTTCGGCCAGTCGGCTCTATCACTGTTCCCAGTGATAATTCAACTCTTAACATGGAAAATCACACTCACCATGGAATAGCAATAAAACACTCAACACGGGAAATCATATTCATCACGGAGCAACAATCAACATTCTAAAACTTGAAAAATAGCAATATTAAATATTTCATTTAATATAAAAGTATACACACCAAAATATTTTACACTATTAAAAAAATAAAAAAACTCATCTGTTAAATATCCACTAACAAAACCATTTTAGTAATATAAAATTACAATAACAATTATAAATTTTTACCATCACACTCTGATGCAGATATATCATCTCTCTCCTCTTTAGCTTCAACAAATTCATTTAAATCGTATCATGGTTTAATTTTATCTGCAGCATTAACTGATTCCAATTTCCTTTGGCTTACTTGAGATGTTGTCATATCGGCTATTAAATAACCATCATTACTCAAAACTTTTTTAATAACATAGGGGCCTTTAAATCTAGTCAATAACTTTTATAATTGTGCTCTAGATGCATGTTCCGATTTAATCAGTACTAAGTCATCCTCCGAATACTTTTTTTGTAAACAATGTTTTTTATTAGAATTGTTAGCTGCTCTCGTTCCCTCATTGTCAATGTGATTTTTAACAATTTTCTTCCTACGGTATATCATCACCTTCATCTTCAATCTCCTCATGGATATCTATACTTAATTGATTTCCTAAATAATTCCGTAGCGTGAACGTGAAAAGTAAACGTTGTGGACGTGAAAAATAAACGTAGTGGTCTTATCTTCAATACTATTAATACCCCACTAAATAGCTAATACACGATGATTTCAAACTCTACCATCATCATTCTCTTTCAAACTGTTCAACGCAACATTAGAATATATCATTAAATTTTTCCATTTGCCCTGGGTGTTCCAACAGCAGTAAGGATATGTTTAATGCCATTTTCTACACAAAACGATTTAAAAATAATAGATGTGAATGATGTACCACGATCACTTATTATTTTAGACGGAATACCAATAAATTGAGATATATTCAAAAGAGTTTGAATAACAGCCTTCGCGGTGGTATTAAGTACAGGATGCAGAATTATAAATTTTGAATAAGAGTCAATATTTAATATTTCCTAATATATATTGATTTTTTTTTCGATTTTAAATATGACCCTACGTAGATAATATGAACCGTATAAAAAGGAATTGGATCTATATTATTACTTGTTTCACCCTTAGAATTTTTGTCGTATAAACAATGAACACATGAATTTAGATATGATCCTTCTCATCGTTGGAAACCAATACATTTTCTTTTTTCTAGTTAAAGTTCTTTCGAAGCCACCACTCCCCATCTTAGACCATTCGGTACAACGAAACGTATTCGATCTTCAATTTCCTTAAATAACCTGTTATTTCTCAGAACATATCTATTTTCTTTATTATCATTTTGACCATATTCAAGTATCTTTATAATCCATTTTATTGAATTATATTGTTGTCGTAAAGTAGCTATCCAATCAGATTCAGATACATCAGCTTCACAAACCTCCTCATTTAGACTTAAAGCATCTGCATGTAATATCTGTATATCTAGCCTATGAATATATTCAAAATCAAACTCCTGTATTCTAGGCCACCACCTTGCAATTCGTGGAATTATATTCTGTTTACTAGCTATGTCTTTGAGTGAATTACAATCTATTATAACTACAACAAGAGTTTCTAACTCATACCTATGAAAGTTTTGTTCAATGCTACTAATTTTTCTACTAAATTATGCTACAGTCGTTTAAGTCCCAAAGAACACTTCTGTATTAAAACTCCAGCTAAACCAGTTTGACAGGCATCTGTATGTAATTCGTGAACTTGGTTTGGGTTATAAATAACTAAAACAGGCTTTTCTGATATTCTCCGTCTTAAATCCTGGAATGCATTTTCCTCATTTTCATCCCATTCAAACCCAGTCAGGCTCAAAAATTATTTTATTTCTCGAGTATTTTTAGACCTACAGTAATTAATTAATACTAAATATTCCTTTATCTGAAGAATCATATCTTTTATGTTTGAATGTTATATTCAATTTCTGACAGACAATAAAAAATGATTCAAATAAATTAAAAAGTTCATCAAAGCCTTTTCCAAATAAAACAATATCATCCATATAAGTTGTAATATTGTCTATTTGCTGTACTTCTTATTAGTCTCATAAATACCGCAGATGCATTTGTTAAACCAAATGGCACCTCTTATATTAGTAATATCCTCTAGCAGTCACAAAATTAGATTATTGTCTGCAGGATTTATTAATTGGAATTTGGTGATAACCATTCATTATGTCATGCAAAATAAATTGCTTTTAGTCGCTTAATTGTTTAATATTTTCATTGATATTTGCCATCGGACATACTTCACGCACTATTATTTTGTTTAACTCGCGATAATCAACTACCCTACGAAATTCTCCATCTTTTCTTCTTTTTTTTGTGCTAAATGAGCTCTACTTGCACATTTGGAGGTAGAATGTTAAATTATATTCGGATATGTGAAGGAAATCGATTTCGAAAACGAAACGAATTGAAATCGAAAAAATGTGTGATGTATTTATTTTTTCGTTTTCTTTATTGATGAAGATTGCAGTAAACTCACTTTTTATCAGATTTTATGATAAAATTTTAAGTGTTCCACGAGAATTATTTAGTTGGTTTTCAATAGCGCTATATCTTATAAAGAAAAAATAAAGCAATTTTCCAAAAAATATTCTTAAAATCAATTGAAATTTATCACAACTTTTCAAAATGTTCGTTTTGAAAACGATCGATTTCTATCACATACCTGATTATATTTTAAAAGTTCAGATACAACATTTTCTAATTTTTCACGTGATTTGATTTTTGACTTACAATTTTATTAGAAACTTTCGCTATAATATTCATTTTAATTGTATTACTTTTTCCAAATCTGATAAATTCTCCGCGAAACACTTTAATATTTTTCAATTAAACTAATTTTTTTTCTCTTTCCCTTTGATCGAAGTTATTTTCAACTTTTAAAACTAAAAAATTTAACGATGAATTTTAAATGTCAATATTGCTTGAAATATTTTCTTGAATATTATTATTTAGTCTTATTGAATTTTCATTTGAAGATGAAATAGTTAATACTCCATTTTCTCTAATAATTTTAACACCGTTATGATACAAGAAATCTTGGCCAATAATCGTGTTACATTCTTGATCACTGTTATTAACCTCCAATATTTCTATAGAAAGAGTAACACTTTGAATTTTCACCATCTTAATAATGTTTTCAACTGTATATACTTCTTTGCCTCCAAAAGCAATAAGTTTATTGTTACAATTTTCCAAATTTCAATCAAACCTTTTTACTATATCAATAATTACAGTTGAACATTCACTACCAAGGTTACGGAATATCTCGATATTTTGTTCATCAACCAAAGCATTTCGGGTTAAGCCACTACTTCTATTAAAAGATACTCGTAATACTTTAAGTGTTAAATAATATCGAGAAGATTCTTTGAGCCTTTTACGGGTTTTTTTTACAATCTCTTGAAAAATGGCCAACTTCTTGATAAGTATAACAGATTATATTATATTTGAAGTTTTATATTGGATAACGGAAATGAATTTCTATCTATTTTAGTAGATAAATTTCGATCAAATATAGTAGATGTATTATAATTATTATTTAAAAGTAATTCACGGTTTCCTTGCTGCTCCAAAATAAACAAATAAGACTTAATTTGGCACAATAAATCTTGTAAGGTTTTACATTGCGGAATATAACCAGAAACTGCATTTATTAACTGTTTAATATTTAGACCAGATACAATAGAATTTTTTGAACACTCATCCTGCAGTTCTCGCAAGTACTAACACATCATAAAAATGTTACCCAATTTTTAACACGACATATCAATCTTAAATACATATCAGTTTCATCATTTACATATAGAAATGTATCCTCTAACAATTACATGAAATCATCCCAAGAGAAGTTTTCTTCCTTGATAGATGAAAACCACTTCAAATAAGCTTCTTCTAATAGCATAGAAAATTGTAGTCTTGTTATCCCATTTAAAAATGTGCTTCACTTGTTTCACATTTGTAATCAAATCACGAGCAGACATTAGGTTAGGAAGTGCTGGATTGAACCTAGGAATCAATCGTTTACATTTTTCAATACCTTACAATAATAGTCCTGATGAACTTGAAATTAATGGAATATCTTCCACTGTTGTTCATTCAGAAGTGGTGTCAGGCACCATTACTTTTTTCTTATGAAATTTTATTACAATTTTCCTTTTTTTAATTTTTTCCCCACTTCTGATTTTTTGTATTATATATAACTTCCAAAAATTCCCGATGTTATCTATTGAACGAGCTTGACATAACAATCAAAGACAACCATGTTGACAAGCTACGTTAATAGTACAAGCAAAAAAAAAAAATATAGTTGTAGTGACCATAGTCTAGGAGCAACATATTATCACAGCGAAAAATTAAAATTATTATAAGTAATATTTGTTATGATTCTATTTTGTCATATTGTTTCCGATTTTATGGTTAATTTTTCATGTAATGATTATAATCTTACATATGATTGAATAATCTTACTACATCATTATCCCATTCTATCAGATTATGATTTGATGTTATATTATTATTCTATATTATATTATTACACCACATTGTCATATTGTGGTTCTATTTTATAATGTTATTAACCCATGTTATCATATAATTATCCAATCTTATCATATTATTTCATTTTGTCATATTATTATTCTATCTGATCATATATTAAAGCAAAATGTATTAATAAAAGTTATTGTTTTTATAAATTTTTTTTATTAAAAATAATAGAGAAAAGTGTTCATAATCAAAAAAAAAAAAAAAAAAAAAAAAAAACATATTATTTGTTCATTAATTATATTCATTTGTACCACCATATGTGGTTCAAATGCAAGATATATTTTTTAACTAAACCCTTTAATGGTAGTTAGTCAGTATCTTATATTGCTTATTATTTATAAACTAAATGAGAATTACAATGAAGTTGAAAGACAAACATTAAAAATAAAATACATTTACAATTTTCGTGGGATTAATAATATTAATATGGTTTAAAAAAATAATATGGTTTAAGAACAAGGAAAAAAACTGAAAATATTTAATGGTTATAGAAGTAATAATATTTTTTATATTAATAAAATTTTGTTTCTGGTAAAAATATATAATATTTAAAATAATTTTTGCAGTTAACCATATCATCATTTTTATTATCATGAACACAGAGTAATTGAAATTCAAGAAAATTAACATGAGAACATAATATTGTTGTAGTGATAATGCTCTAGCCATATTTTTTCTCTGCGTGTATATTATAAAAATAGCATACTGAGACGAGATTTTTCTCATTCATATTATTAAAGTAGTTTCACAGCAAGTATAGTCTAACAAAAGTCTATGGCAATAAGCCGCAATCGATCGATGCCTTCAAATTCAATTTAACCTGGATCATTGCTGAAATTAAGTCGAATATATGCGGCATACATATACATATGTATGTATCTGTAATCAGTAATACTTTTCCCTTTAATTTTTGTTATATAAATTAATGATGAAATTGTAAATATGCTGAAAAAATTACAATTTAAAAATTTATTAAAAATGTAGGGTTCCAAAACTTGTACCCACACAATTCAAGAAAATAAGTTAAAATAATTCACTAGAACTCCACTGTTCCAGTTTATGTCATTAATTGTTTCCGAACAAATTCGAAATTTCTTTTTCATAAGTAGTTATGTATATTGTCACATACTGTATTTCACAAATCTACAATAAATTTTTAATTTCTAGGTAATAATTTTCAATTGACATCAAAATATTGTTTGAAACCAGAAAACAATTTAACTAAGCAAATCCAGTCCACATATAATAAATCTTGTCTTAAAGGGGACATTAATAAAGATAGACAGAAAAATATGTCGGACCCAAATGAAACCTATACCAGAATCCAAAGTGTAAGGGTAAAAAATTTAGAACAACAAATTAATTTAATGTACGGAGAACTGCAGCGAATTCGTGAGGGGATGTTAACACACAGGGATCTTATGAGATTAGGCAATCTTTTGGAGAGGCTAAGAGAGCTGAATGCCATTTTAGTTGAGCTAAGGAATCATTACATGCAGCAATCTGCATATGGAAATGGAGAAAATACGTTGTATAGATGGGGAACGCAGCAGGGAAGAGATAGCAATGGAAATATTGTAAAATGTAATGAAAATACAAATGAAAGTCAAAAACATTCTACCAACTTTGTTATGTGTGAGAATCCTGGAAAATACATATGGAGTGATAAAGATGAAATATATTACCCAAGAGAAAATGCTGGATATGACCAAAGAGAATCTTCAGATACCACACAACATCTTGAAAATATTGAAGAAAGACTGTTAAAACAAGATTCTGAACTAAAAGTATTAAAAGAAGAAAACAAGGATGTAACAAATGCACCATTTAAAACTTGTAAACAACTTATGGATGAAATTAAACCACCAGGCAGTATTTTGGGAAACTATTTAATAAGATTGCAAGATTTTCGAACTGATCCTGAGTTAAAGCGTCAAAGATGGGAGAGAAAACAACAAGAAAAATTGCAAAAATTACAAAAAAGAAAATACATAATGGGGTCTTTAGAGGATAAAGGAACTTCAACAGAAGTTCTTTTGCAGAACAAAGCAGATAATTTAAATGAAAAACGAAATTCTTCCTCATCAAAAACAGACTCTTCGCTGATTGAAAATGATGGCAAGGAGCTTATAAAGAGAATCACAGATGTCAACTTTATTAAGCCAAAAAGTGAAACGGATTCTGGTTTAGTCCTAGATTTACCTTTGATTAAAAGCAATCTTTCAGAAGTTGTTTATGAAATCACAAATGATATTGATAAAGATGCTATTGCTTTGACTATTGTCTTAGAGAACGATCTTGTTTACCACATTAGTGTCTTTTTAATTTCTAGTGGCCATTCTTTATCATGTTTCCTTGCTACTGATGAAGCTATACAAGAAGCTAAACGACAACATTTATTTCAAGATATACTTACATTTTTTGTAGTTAATGCTGAATATTCAGAAGAACAAAAAGACCGAATTTTGGGACATTCGTTTGAGTTTATGAAAATGGATCTTAAATAAATAGAATTATTGTTTTACCCAAATGAACAATAAATTTTTGCGCAAATAAATAATTAAGCATTTTTATGTATCTACATAGTTTTATTTTCTACTTAAGAGTATGTATAATTATTAATTTTCACATTTTATGCAGAAACATGAGTGTAGAGGAATATATAGCATACTAATTCAAAACAATATCTTATTTAAAATATATTAATTACGCCACTTTCAAAAGTTCTTTTTTGAACCTTACATTACTACAGCTGCTTGGAGTTTTATGCATTTATGCTGATGTTTGTATCGCTTAAAAAAAATATTCCTACACCCCACCTTGGTATACTTTACCAATCATATCAGAATCATTTTCTGAGTTGATTTAACGATGTCCGCTCGTCCGACAGGCTGGCTGTCTGGTTGTTTGTCCATGTAAACCTTATGCCTAAAATATAGGTCGTAAATTTATATTTAATATATAAATTGATACAAGAAGCAAGCCTATTGAAGTTGCATATAAATGGTCCATTATTATACCTAGCCCTCATATAAATAAAATCCCGCAATATGGTTTTAGTATTCAAAACGCCTTAAGTTTTATATAAGTAGATCCCATATAACACTTCCACCGAAAAAAAAGATTATCGATGTTTGCTCTTATTGGAGTTAATATTTTAATGCATTTATTGCTCACTTGGATTTGCGCATAACAACATCGTAGTGTTCTTTAATAGTTAGACTATATATCGCTTTAAATGAGAAAACTTTTCATATTTATATCCCACACCACCATAGGTAGTTGGGGTATTATACGTTTGTGCTGACGTGTGTAACGCACAGAAAAAAATATCCAACACCCATCTTCAAGTATACCAATCGACTCAGAATCACTTTTTGAATCGATCTAACGATGTCCTTCCGTTTGGCTGACTGGACGGCTGGATGGCTGTCCATGTAAAAATTTTGCACAAAGTACTGGTCGCAATTTTGAAGATAATTCAATGAAATTTGGCACGTAGGACTTTCATGACACAAGGACGAAGCCTATTGAAATTGGCTATGATCGGTCCTTTATTTCACCTAGCCCCCATAAAAATGTCTTCCCGGAATAGTAGCTTAACGAACACAAATGCCTTAAATACAGCAATATTTTAGTGAAATTAGTTGCGAAGAAGTTTTGTATAAGTATCAATCTTTGTGCCAATTTTCAGGAAGATCGGTCCATAATTGACCATAGCTCCCATATAAAACTCTTTTCCGAAAATCACTTTAACGTGCATAAACCACGTATACATATTAGTATCAAGTTTATATTCGACACAAATAAGTTTTATATAATTAGAAATCACAGTAACAAATTCTATGAGGTTCGCTCCATAATTTAATATAAGCCCACTTTCCGGAATCACCCTAAAGTGCATAAATTCATATAAATGTTATCATTAACGTAATATTATGTATTCGTATATCTTATTTTCACTTAGTAAAAGTAGCGATCTTCAATTGTCCATATGTCTAATATAAGACCCTTCCAAGAATTTTGATGGACATACACAATGGTGTGTTTTAATTAGTTTACCATCTTCATATTAGTATATTTATCTCTTTTCGAGAGACTTTTGCATGATTAATTGCTTTTCTTTTTCTACATTAAAAGTCAGATTGATCTCATCAGCATTTTGCTTGAATTGTAAGAATTTGTGTTGGAGATTGTCCACAGCGGAATAAAAATATTTGTTGGAAGATTTTATAATGAAGACGGCTACATATTAGAAAATTTTAGTATTAATGTCCTGTAATCCAATTAAAATTTTTAAGTTACAATTGTGAATATATATACATGCGTATGCATATGCATATGCAAATTTTACCTCTTCAAATACATATGGTGAACTGAAAAGAAAAATCAATAAAAAGTGGCACTTACAAAAATTTTACCATAAATAATTACATGGCAGGTTATAAATAAGTAGCTACTAAACTACTTCTATGTAATAAAGAAGGTATGCTGCTGTGATTGAGAAGTAACTACATGCCATTACCAAGTTTTTGCTGGGTTAGTAGAGAAGAATGTGATTAATAGACTTGTGGATTCTCACCCACATTGAACCATGTATTCTTAATTTCTTATTTCTAGGTTAATTATTATAAAAAATATTAGATATTGGTATTATTAGAAAATCGAAAAAGTACAACAAAATCCACTCATGTGCATTCTCACTCACATATGACTACATATTTTTAATTTCATGTCTCTAGGTTACTTATTACAAAAAAATTCAAAAAAGTACCATTAGAAAACAAAAGAGTAGCACTAGGTCTTCTCTTGTGTATTCTTACCCACCCATGTATGTTTGATTTCATGCTTCTGCGTTCAATGTTGCAAAAAATTCAAAAACTATTTTATAGAAAATTCAAAAAGTACTATTAGAAAAAAAGTACCACAAAGTCCCCTTTGTAAATTCTTATCCACATAGTACCATTTATCTTAAATTTCATGCTTCTGGGTTAATTATTACAAAAAAAATCAAAAAGTACTACAAATTCCGGTCTTGTGAATTCTTATCTAGTCCTAAAAACATATATTTAAGTTCATGTTTCTAGGTTTAATATAATATAAAATATACAAAAATTTTATTTTAATGAATGTCTAAATTGTAGTGGGATCCTACATTAAAAGACGCATATATATATATATGTCAATAAATAGAAAAAAATATTTTATGAAAAAAGTACCAAAAATAAAAAAAGTACCAAATTTGCTTTTGTCATTTTTCGATGTTACGAATACTTATGTCGTATTTTATTTGTAAGAAACGTATGATGTCAAAAAAGTACCATAATACAGTTTTTACTCGTTTTTCCCCTAAAATGGTCGATTTTCAAAAAAAAGTATAAGACACTTATCTGCTTATTTTTTAAATAAATAACGATAGGTATTAAATTTTGTTTGTATCTTTATTAGTTTAGGAGATATAAGGTTACCGATTTTATACATTTTTACTCTTTCTTAACCCTCAAACACTCGAATTTTCAAAAATACCGTCTTAGCGGACCAACCTACGGTAAGAATTTCATTTCTCTAGCTTCAGGCGTTTGAGCAGTTTGATGAGGAATCAGTCAATCATTCAGTCAGTCACGTTACTCTTTTATACACATAGATAACTAGAAATATGCGTTTCAAGGAATGAGAGTATCCAATTCACAATATGGCTAGAACGATGGATACCAGTTAGGATGACCTTGCTTAAGTTTACGCAGTCATAAGCTTTGGAAATATCGAATGAAATGAAAACAATCTTTTGTTGTTTTTCATTTATACATGAACATGAACTCGCCGAAAAATTGTTTCCATATGCGAAGAACCTTGACAACGATACTTCAAAAAGATCGTCTAGTATATATGTGGTTGCCTAGGAATCTCTGTGGTTTGATTGCTAGGTCTTTCGCAGAGAAGATGAAAGACTGTCTTTACCTTACAGATATACTTGCTACGACAGTCCGAGTAGGTTTTAATATATTCCTAACATCCAATGACCCGATAATATTGCTAGCTACCTTGATATATCCTTACAACTGAGATTTACGAGTTGTATTTTGTGATTCGTATTATAGGAAGGCCACATCATCTAGGTGACCATGCATGTGTCAAAATTAATAAATTGCAACTGACACCGCATTGGAAATAAAACTAAGGTAATGTTGGAAAGTCGACTTAGCCTTGTCAGCTCTTCCCTACATTGTCGGCTCACCTCGACTTAAAACCAGCCGCCGAAATTTTTAAATTTTCATTGAAATTCATTATTATAAATTGTGAATACAGTGGCTCCATCTGTTATTTTTTTAATAATTGATTTTAATATGCCTGGCTGTCGACAAAAGTTCCAATGTTTCCTCGAATATTTTTGTCATAAAGTAAACACTTTGTAGATGGCGTATATATCATCCTGAACTACATTACATCTGTCAGGGAGACGAGAGAGTAGATGCCGGATCCAACTCCACAGTTTATCTTAGAGCCGACAGCATAAATTATTTCATAATTTTCTATGAAGTTACTCCTGCACTACTCACTCCTTGAGTGAAGTAGAACTTTGAACACTCTATCAAAATCCATGTAGGTAGTAACATAGTCAGAAGATTGGTTTGGGATCGGTGGAAAAAATGCCTAGAATTCTTGCAAAAACATATCGTTTTGATCTCCATATGCTTTGAGTCTAACTGCACCACTAACAGATATTGCCATTAAGTAAAGGTTAATGGGAGCAGTATAGCATTCAGTGCTTCTGAAGGACTAATTCGTAATACCCCTGTAATTCCAATACATGTTATCTTTGGATACTGTATAACTGCTCTACTATATATTTCTTCCTTGTTGCTAAAGATCTCTATGTATGGATTGGACATACTATAGCTGTATACAACCATTTAACTATGTTGGGATGAAGTCCCCATTGTGCGTCGAACATCTTACTACAGGTGTAATAGGCTACCTTCTTTACTCTATGTAGACAGTTCAGTTTCCCCGAAATTTTTGATTCGGGGATAATGCCTAGATATTTCGCACTATTTGAGAGGGGGATTTTGCAGTTCTTTAACCGCGGTAGTCTAAAGATTGGAATCTTGGTTTTTGTTGCAAATAGTACCAGTTCCATTTTGTTTGGATTAACTGCTAGACCTCTTTCTATTGCAAAGTAGTTGAGTAGATCTAAAGCATTAGACATCACTTAGCACATCTGGAAAACCGATGTTAATATCACAACATCATCTGTATAAACAATGACTTATCCCTTTAAGAATCGAGTTAATGGTAATAAGCCAAAGCAATGAAGAGATCACACCATCCTCAGTCAACTTGCTTTGATATAATGCTGTTACCAAGATTCTTGAATTCAACATTAATACCAGACAGTTACTGATGTACTCTTCAACATCTAGATTAGTAAGAGCATGTTGAATTGCAAGAGAAGTTACGTTTCGTTATTAAAACCCCCTCTATATATAAGAAAGTTGCCATTATGTATTGTTTAAATTTCAGAGATCTCTCTATAACGTGTAGAGCTATTTCTGTAGATCGACATTTAAGATATGCGTGCCGACGGCTTGAGAAGTAAATAGTGCCTTTAATTTGCTTCCACATTTGAGATTCAGTGGGTCTTTCAACCGTCTTTAGCTGAAAAGATGAAAGACTTATTGATCGAAAATTTTTAGCATTCTCATAATTTCTTTTGCCGATTTTTTGGATAAAAACGACCTTGACCCTTCTCGAGTTCACTAGAGCATAGTTGAAAGAGAGACAAGCATAAAACATTTATGAAGCCAGGGGATGGCGAGTCTCTTGGTACTTTGCAATATGCGTGGTAAAATGCCGTTAGGACCAGGTGATAATATTGAGTTCTATCAGTTCTCACAGCTTCAGCTGTAAAGTCTTTAGTAATCAAAAGGATGCCAAGTGATTTAGCTGAGGATTTCGACCAGGATCATAATTCCTTTGGATCTGACTGGCCCTGAGCTAGAATTTTACTAAGTTTAGCTGCGTGAATTTCTTTTTGCGACTGCTATGATTTACTTAAATGATTTACTTCTGAAGCTCTCATTGAAAGCTCTACGTATTTCATTTCGCAATTTAAATAGCTCCGAGTTCCACCATAGAGGTAAACTTTTCTTAGTCTTTTTATTGGACAAGAAACTTCGAAAGCTTTGCTAAAGTTTCATTATATTTGCTCGAGATCTATAATTGAATCTTCGCTGTCTGTCATTTTCCTTAATTTGTGTGCTACGTATCTTAAACGTCCCAATTTTTACATAAGCTCAAAGGAGGCATATAAACGTCTACACTGACCAATTTACTAAACATCTTTACAGTTTTTGGTAACGATATGGTATTAAAACGAATTTTTATTATTAACGAAATTTCTAAATTCGTCCTTCGTTGGAATCTATAAACGATCACTACTTCTAAGGAATTGTGGTCTTCAATTTCTGCTATAATTTGAATCTCAGAAAAATATAGGGGCACATTTTTGATGCTGCCAATTTTCTAGGTGAATCTGTCGGAAATAAAGGCATCCAAATCCACAGATTCCAGTTTACGATTTAGGGAATAAGTATTTGCGGTTTCAGAATTTGCAATAGATGCCTTGTAAATATTTGCTTGGAATGATATCCTCGTCAGAGTTTATATTTTTTTAGTTTTTCAAAAATAAATGGGGAAAGAGCCTCTACGTCTTTTTCACTTTTGAACTCTATAAAACAGAGAAAGAATATCACCACGAAAGTTTGTTAGCAAGTAATTTTAAAAGTTTTTCTTTTTATTAAGAACAATGTTATTTGTTACTTTTTTTAACCACAATCCACAAACGAACTTATGTATACTGACATATGCTTCAGTAACTGCTTATCGTGCCACTTTTATCTGTAACATTCTACAAATTTTAAACTAAAATATTTATTGATTTTAAACTCAGCAATATTTTTTATGACTTTTCTATATATACATAGTTATTGTGTTTATAGATTCGGATTTCCAATGAATGCATTTCATGCATATCGCTAGCTAAAATGAAAAAGTATCTAAGATATCGTATTAATAAATATTATGGAAATTCTTCTTTAAATTTGAATTATTTATTCCAATGTCTAGTGGTAGCAAAAGCTTCTACCTATATGTATAAAAATGAAACTTTGTTTATTGGTTTGGAGGATGGAAAATGGTAGCACCTATAAAAAGTAAATATTATTTATCACATACCTCAAGAACTGTAACCGCTAAAGTTTCAAGATTTTATGAGAATAGTTTTCTTACATTTCGCAGTTGAGTTGGAAATTGGGCAAATAATTCCAAAGGAAGTAGTAGCCCCGTACAAAGTAAACATTATTTATCACATCTATAAAATTAGCGAAGCATACCGGGTTAAGCTGGTATAAAATAAATATTAATTATCGCATATCTAAAGAACTGTTGCCATAAAGTTCTTAGTATTTTGTGGGAATAAGGGGGATTGGTAACCTCCATAGGAAGTAAATATTTATTACTGCTTATCTAAATAACTATAAAAATTAAAATCTTAAAATTTTCTGAGAATAATTTGCTTCTAAAATTTTCCGGTTGAGAAGAGAATAGGGCGGGAGTCTAAATGATCCCATTTTGATAATAAAGCGAGTAGATCCGGTGTAGGGGTGGTGAACCACACCGATTTAAGATAGTTGACTATAACTCTTAAAATTAAAAACTGTTGTCCATTTAAGAGCCATAATCACTAAGATTTTTGAATAAAAGAATATTTTGCACTATTTACATGTAAGGCGTTTCTTTTTACAATTTATGTGACGATATTTATAAATATATAAATACACATACCTACTCACACTTAAATAAACATTTCTCTATACATGTATCTACTTTTACTATTTATGTATTTTCTA
The DNA here is from genome assembly GCA_932274085.1 of Protocalliphora azurea. Classification (NCBI taxonomy): domain Eukaryota; kingdom Metazoa; phylum Arthropoda; class Insecta; order Diptera; family Calliphoridae; genus Protocalliphora; species Protocalliphora azurea. The sequence continues at coordinate 90,086,665 of OW026520.1, forward strand.
TTTATGCAACTACGATCTAAAATAAAAAAATATTTCAAAAAAGTCATGTGAACTATTTATGCGTATCTATTATGCATTTTGTTGATGATGCGGATTTTGTGGTGAAATGAAAAGTGTGTAATGTCTATAAATGCAATAAAATAAACATTTCATAGTAAACTAAACATTAGCCAAAAATATGTGGTTTCCGTACACTATCAACACATGTTTTAATTTCTAAAGTAGCAGTGATGCCAAGACAATTGAAATGTATTTAAAAGAGAAAGAATAAAATAAATATATATTAAGGGATTGTATGGATAAACAAGATTCTTAAGAATTTATTTAAATTAAAGTTTATAACTTTAAAGAAAAACTAATTTAAATAATAACACGCTGTTAAAAAAGGCGGAAAACGATCTAATGTGAACATCACAAAAAAATTTAAAAAAAATTCAAACAATAACCCCTCCCCCCACATTTCGAGATATTGTGAAAATAAAAACGTTTTTAGGGTATTTCATGTATTATAGATCTCGTATCTTCATAAATTCTAAGTCAATTTAAGATTTTTCATTTGCTTTTAAAACAGAAGGATGTAACTTTTTAACTGTATTACCATCTTTTATATACACTTAAACTAAATAATGAATTATTAACCATTTTTAAGTTTATTTCCCTTAATTAAAAAACAGCATAATTTATGAGTTGTAATGGCAACTCTATAATATTCAAATTTTTATTTTCGTATAATCTCACGCAAATAAATAACATGTGTGCACGTTACTATATGCGTATTCTTTGCAAAAATAAGTATTTATTTTAGTTAATTTGCAAAAACTGATATGAAAGCATACACAAGGCTGTTTATATTAGTTTATTTAAATTTTTTAATTAGGTTTAAATAATTCAATAGTAAAATCGTGAAGTTTTTGGTTCCACAAGGCATCAATTATATATATATATATATATATATATATATATATAAATAGCATCAATTTGAAAATTTTCGAACTATTTTAGACGTTACTTAAAATTTTCAAAGATTTTTTCTATAACCACTTTTAATATGTATAATAGAGATATTATCATCATATCACATTTCCGTTATCACATAAATACATATGTTCCCGATTATTTTGACAATATGTTACAAATATGAATTATATTTAACATAAATATCTAAAAAAAAGCTTTCTTTAAAAAATAGTCTAATTAAAACGTTTTTGTTTACACTTCATTTATGTGATTAGACTTGTTCCTTAATTTTTTACGAAAATAAATGTTTTGAAGCATGATGGTAGTATTAATGAGGTGTATTAATTCATTTTTGTTTGAAAAGTTGTGTGGGAAATCAAAAGATTATTATATGGTTTGTAAATTAACAAGTCGATTTTGAATGATGATGGTTAAAATTAAAAAAAAAAGAAAACATTTTGCACTGAGCTTTACAAGTTGAATACCAATTTACACCTAAACGTTCTCCAAGGTTCTAACTGGAAACCAGTTGCCACCATCACGCTCACTAAGTATCAATTCCATTCTTGTTAAATGATCACCAATAACAACATAACAATTATAACAAGATATTTATGTTAACACATTAATTAAATAATTTTGATTATAAAGCAGATAAATTAATTATAGAAAGTCAATAAACTATTACAATAAAAATTATTTCGAAATTTATTGCAAAATACATAAAATTAATAAGAACTGAATAAAAATCCTTTGGAAACTTATTAAATTGCAAAATGTGCAAAATTTATAAAAATTATTTATTAATAAACTAAAACAATAGAATAAGCACTTTTATGTTTAGTTAGTAAGTTTCGTTATAAAATTAAAAGAAAAATAAAATCAGTAATAATTTTTTTAAGTAATCATTAAGTCAAGATTATAACTCGCGCTATAACAATCTTTGGCTGGTTGGATAACGTTTAAGACTATAAAATATGAGATAAGTAGGATGAGGGTGCGATTCGGGGTATCGCCATAAAAATGTATGTGAAAATACATAAAAAAATCAAAAGAACTGTATTATTAAAAAATAAATGAAATTTGGGAAAATTTTTCTAAAGACAACTGATTCTGAGACTGTGAATATTTATATTATAGTGACCAGCGTTGAATAGATTTATTTATTAGTTTCAGTCTATGGATACAATATTATCCTTACAGACATCAATGATAATTTAATATACATAATTAAATTAATTATTCAAACAAACTGTTTAACAAATTTTTAAATTCAAGATTTCATATACTTAAGTCTAATTCATTAGAATATTTATTGAATAATCTCATAGCCTTTATTAAAGGTTCATTCAAATCATATGTTGTTCTATGAATATCTATATAAAAGATATAATTATTTTGCCTTAGAGGCCTAGGAGGTACATATAGTTTTATGGTATGAAGCAAATCAGGACAATCAATTAATCCACGAATAATAGCATATAGGAAATATACAGAAGAAATTTTACGTCTTGTTTCCAAAGTCCTCATAGAAATCAAGGCACATTTATCAGGGTTTGTAGGAATCGAAATTTGAAGGTTTACAAATGAAAAGTTTAAAAATGAAAGAGCAAACTTTATAAATTTTACTTGAATCAAAATTATTAGAATTACGGCATAAAAAACTTAACATTGAACAAGCTTTAGGTATAATATAATTTAAGTGTTTGTTAAATGATAATTTTTTATCAAATAATACCCCTAAATCTAAAATTTCATCCACGGATGAAAGTAAATGTTGATGTATTCTATATCGAGATATAACAGTGTTGATGTATTCTATATCTATGATAAGTCATAGAAAAACATTTGTTTAAATTAAAATGTAAACCATTACGCACTGACCAGGAACTCACCCTATATAAATCCTCCTGGAGATTAAAAACGTCATTGGCATTAGAAATTGTTTTAAAAATTTTTAAATCATCAGCATACAATAAATAATGAGACTTTCTGAAACATAGGTCAATGTCATTAATAAATATATTAAATAAAAGTGGACCCAAAACACTACCTTGGGGAATGCCAGAAGTAGGAGTAAATGATGTGGAACAAACACCATCAAGAGAAACCACGGTTTGTCTATCCGACAAGTAAAAGCGAAACCAAGATAACATTCGGGAATGAACGCAAAATTTATATAATTTTAATAATAAAATTTCATGTGGTACTCGGTCAAATGCCTTAGCAAAGTCCGTGTAAATCGCATCAATCTGCAATCGGTCTTCAAAACTATCAACACAATACTTGGTAAAAACAGCCAAATTAGTACAGGTTGATCTTCCAGTCATAAATCCATGTTGAGATAAAGAAATATGCCTTTTTACTTTAAAGAAAAGCTTATGATAAACAATATGTTCAAGAATTTTTGAAATATTGGTTAATTTGAAAATTGGTCTATAATTAATGACATTATTTTTATCACCAGATTTATAAATAGACAAGATTGTAGTAAATTTCCACATTTTAATAAAATAGCCATTGCTTAAAGATTTATTAAAAATAATTTTCAATGGTAGACATAATGAAGAAGAACATTTCTTTATTAAAAAAGCTGGTAAACCATCATTATCACCCTTAAATTAATTACAAAGCCTAACAATACCTTCTGCAACATCTTCTTCAGAGAGTAACAAATTACCGAAATCCATAATGGTGTTTATTTCATTTAAATCAAAATTATCATACTGCAAATTTTCATCATTAAAATTGGATTTAAAATAGAATGCGAACAAGTTCAGTGAATCAATTAGATTATTTGAAGTTAAGTTATTATAGTTCATACATAAAGGGATGTAAGAACAATTTCTTTTAGAATTTATAAAAGTCCAAAATCGTTTTGGATTGTACTTTAAGTCGTTATTGAGATTCATAATATACTGATTGTATACAAATTTATTGAGAAAATTAAATTCTTTTTCGAATCGAAGAAACTTTTGTTTATAAACATTATTATTTGTGGAATTATATTTGTTGTAATATTTATTTCTAAGATTTTTTCACTTTTTGAGTCCTTTGGTATACCATGGAAGCTTATGTACCCTAGGATTTTCTAAAGGAATATTATTTTTAAAAATATTAAGAACATTTGATAAAAAAAAAAAACATCATAACATATACTAACAATTTTACTTTCTAATAAATCAATCTAATTGACATTTTTAATAAACATATTTAATGTATTAATGTCACATTTATAATAATTATAACGTACCAAGCTCTTTTCGCAAATATTATTTATAGCGTATTTAAAGAACTATTACAGCGTACGTCATAAGATTTAAGGAAAATGATTTTCTTATCAAGTTCCATACATGCACGAACATGGGAAGGGTAAAAAAAGGGGTGCCATAGCCCCCATACAAAATAAATATTGAAAATCACATATCCAAGGAAATATTACAGCGAAAATCTGTAAATTTTACGGAAATAATTTTCATATCAAGTTCCTTTATCAAGATGAACATAGGACTGGTAGGAATGTAGCCACAGTCGCATACAAAGTTAATAATAATTACATATCTAATGAACTATTTGGAAGAAAATAGGACGTGTAGGAGTAGAACATTTTAATTAACGCATCTAATGAACTAACAGTGCAAATATTAACATTTTGTGGAAGAATTGAGGCAAATAGGGTGATAGGTCTTTGCAGCACCTATTTAATGTCAAACACATATAAAAGAAAACGCATGAACGTCTGAACCGATTTTCTTGAAATCATAAACAGAAAAAAGCAAAAATTGATGATTATATCAGTTTTCACGACAATCTATGATATTTTTCCTAATTAAAAATTTAAAATTTTAATTAAAAAATAATTTGGTAAAATATAAACTTTAAACAACGTGTTAATTGGATGAATCAATATGTTAAATAAAAAATAATAGTAAATAAATATTTTAAATAAATCAATCATGTAGGTGATTGAACGAAAAAAAAAATGTTAATTGAAAATATTTTTAATTTTTTTATTTCTTTACTGTGTGATTTTTGCGTCCATTCATTCACACCAAGAAAGAGTTTTCGTGGAGCATAGAAGCTAATTGTTAGATGATATGTTTGAACAATTGTAGATGGCGGTTGAGTCTACGTTATGATAAGGTAGTGCTTATTGCAAAAAGTTGATTTAGTATCTTGGATATTTCATAAAATTGTTAATATAATCATTACCAAATAATACTGCTTCCATGTTTCTTGTCCATTTTTTTTTTTTTTTTTTTATACCGTCCATAATGTATTTTTTTCGTTCGATGAGACCGCCTAAAAAATTCACTGAAACAACGAATATTAAATAAAATTATACATATGTACTATACATAATTTGTAAGATGTTAAGATAAAAATATGGAATACTCATTGCCAGTGTTGCCAGGAGGTGAGAAAAAAGAAGCTAAATTAAACTTTAAAAAAGGCCTTAAAATAAATCTAGAAAAAAGCTAAAATTTTTCTATTTTTAAAACTTATTTCTTCACGTTCTCATTAGTTTTTGAAATTTGTTTTTTTTTAACTAATTTATAAATAAAACAGAACGGATGCCAGCCCAATGAAAAATCGATCAACAAATTCACATACAAGTTTGGATTTCGTATGAAAAATTATTAAATTTTTTTAACTGATTTTTCAACTGATACGATTATAGAAATATAATTCCTTTTTAAATTAAGCATTTCCAAATTTTTAGGTGGTTTTTCTCTTTTATGATATGATTTCTGAGTTGAAAATCAACTTGATTTCTTGGGTCATAACTTGGTTACAGTTTTTGAAAGAACTGTTCCCATCAAAACTGTAAGGTAAACTAATCAGAATAAATCATAGTTTGACCTGGAAGTTAAGTCAGTAATTGCTCGCAGAGAGTGGGAAAACGTTTAAAATTTCTGAACTACATACAGAATATAGTAAAGCGTGTAAAATAGTAAACTAAATGATTAAAACTGCCAAGAATGTTTATTATTCTAACCGTTTTTCTTCACCTACTGGTTCGAAAAAAACGTGGAAAATAATACGTGAAATTGGAATAGGAAAAATATCAGAAAAAGCTGGACCATGTGGTAGATAAAATTAATGAATCTTTCACGAATTTTCGCATATATCATTCTGTATCAATTTTTATGTGGACATACAACGTAACACCACTCATAATAATTATTATTTTGATTGTTTAAGCCATGAAGAAGTTATGGATAGTATATTTGCAATTAAATCAAATGCAACGGGATTTGATAATATTCAGCTAAATTTTTCAAAATTATAATTCCGAAAATTCTTCCACATACAACACATATATTTAATACTATTATTACCAAAATTACTTTACCCTTAATACTGGAAATATGCTAAAATTATACCTGTACCGCAATTGAGTAATGAATATGGGCCAATTGCAATTCTCCCGTTTCTATCCAAAGAATTTGAAAAATGAATACACAAGCAAATCAGTAAATGCCTTAATGAGAACAACACAAGCCGATAATCAGGATTTCGTTCTGGACACAGCTGCACAACTTCCTTAATTTATGTTTCTGAAGAAATGTGTAAACATATTGATGATTGATGGTGATGTACTCGTATCGTTTCTTATTCATAGAACCACTCAAAAGCATTTGATATTGTTGATCATAAAGTTTTATGCCCCGAAATGACTAAATGGTTTTATTTTTCAAATTCATCAACTAAATTAGTATCATCATATTTGTCAGCTCGTCAGCAGTCTATTTTTGCAAATAATCAAATATCCAATGTATTACTCATCTCAAAGGAATTCTACAAGGTTCTATATATGTTAATGATCTTGTTACAAAAATTTCATATTGTAAAATTAATATTTACGCGGACGATGTTCACACAGAGAAAAATGCATATATTTGATAATTTTTTTTTCATGAATATTATGAACCGAATATGGTTTTTTGTTTCCAAACTTCTTTCATAAAAAATAAAATTTTGTTCATAGATATTATTAAATTGTTCATTAAGAAAATTTTAGGAATTTAGAAATAGGATTTAGGAATAGGAATAGGATTTGATTGCAAATGGTAAATGAAAATAGTTATACATGAAAATATTAACAACAAATGCCTTAAAATGGCAAAATTCCAAGGAAAATCTATTAAAAAATAATGTCTAGAAATTTGCATAATTTTCTTCGCATTCTGCGGCACATCATTTTTATAAAAAGGACTTCTGTTATATTCTTGAAATGTAGCTAAAAATCATTAAAATTCTTTTCCGAAGAAAATTTCAAAATTTTTTTTACAAATTGAAAGTATAAATAAAAAGTTAAACAATTATTTCAGTCTTCTTGACTTCTGATTCAAAGAAGTTTTAATGCTTAAGAAATTATGCTTAAATATTGTGAACTGAAGTCAATGAAAGTAAATTTTTATATTTATGTACAAACTTTTTTCTGTGCATCAAAAACGTCAGAGACATAAATGTATGTATTGAAAATTTAAATTCTGATCTAAAACATGTACATGAGAGGGCCTGTATAAATGAATTATGTATTAATCCTAATAAATCTAAATGCATTATCTTATCGAAGAAACACTGTAAATTACCTTGTGAAACAGTAATCATAATTAATAATCAAGTAATCGAAACTGTAATGTGTGCAAAAATCTGGGTGTCATTATTTAATAATATTCTCACTTGAAGTAATCATATAAACTCTGCTGCTGGAAAAACATTCTCAATGCTAAGAAATCTTTGGAATACACAATTATTTATTAGAATTCTGCTCGCTAAGTCCTATCTTATTCCCACTTTATTATATGGCAGTGAATTGTTTGCAAGATGTGATTCTGTAAATACCAGAAAATTAAAGTTGAATTTTAATGCTATAATTAGGAACATTTACAATTTAAGAAAATATGATCATATCTCTGACTATTCAAAAAAGTTATACAGTGTTTCATTATCTGAATTGATAAAGATAAGAGTATTGACGCTATTGCACATAACGATGTATTCACAGAATCCTCCTTACTTGTATGATGCATTAATTTTTGCACGCTGCATAAGGCGAAAAGATATAATACCCTTTCGATTTCGAAGCCTTTTCTCTGAGTGACAAGTTTTCATTCGTACAATTCGTTTTTGGAACTCACTACCTTCAATTTAGAAACACAACAGCTTTCATGGAAAAATATATGAATTATATATGATTAACAAATAAATTGTACTTTATCTATATCTCAGAGATAAACATCTCTGAGATACGAATATTTGAATCATTATACCATAATATATGAACCACTTTTAATTACGAGGGCGGATCAATAAGTCCGTGACTTTTCGAGTTTCCCTAGTAGTTATATGAAATGCAACACTCTATATATACTCTATTGTAACATTAAAAATCTAATTTTGTATAATCTTACTTTATAAAAGTCCGAAATTATGACTATAAGTCTTATTGTATTGGAATTTAATCGAAATAAATAAATAAATATGAAAACCTTTTTAAATTATATTTATAAACAGTTCTATGGTTAATGAAGTAGATTAAAAGATAATTATAATAATCGATTTAGTAAGTCCATAAAATTAGTTAAGCTATTATTAATTTGGAGAATGAAGCGCCGCAGCCAAAAATTTTTGCTAAATATAAATAATATCGGGTTTTATGCGAATAAATATACAAAAATGCTTAAATGTATGATTCTGTAAAAATAAAATTAGTAATAGCAAATATGAAACTATTTTATTGGTTGTTTAAATACTAACATTTACCTTTTTCAAGGCAATTTTAAGAATGAAGAAAGGCTATAAAAAATAGATAGAAGCTAAAACGAAAATTTTAAAAGGCTAGATTTAGCATTAAGAATGCTAAACTGGTAACACTGCTTGCTGCATTCAGTAATCTTTTTGTCCACAAAAATACAATTAAGCAACAAATTTTAGAACATATTTAGTTTACCAATATTTTTTTATTTATTTGAAATTATTTCAATATCAATTTTTAATTTTTCTAACCAATTAAAAATAATTGATTCAATCACTATTATTAAACTTCAATATAAAACAAACAGCAGAGTTTATCAATAAAACTTCGGAAATAACTTTTTCCGTGTATGAATCTGCTACTACATTTTTCAATCAAAGCAATGAGAGTGGTAGTACCCATAGTAATTGTAATAAATATTTAAAATATTATTTTCGTTTAATTTAATAAAAGTCCTAAAATGTATATAGTGATTGATATGAATGTAAAATTTTTATTTTCATAATATTTTACTTAGAATGGGTATATATCCTCAGTAAAAAATATTCGGCAAAGCTGAATATTAACTTACTTGGTATATTTATAACCTCATACAATGGAATTAAATAACTAAGTATTAGGGTGGCCTCTTTTGTATGGAGAAAAAATGAGATATTGATATTCTCAGCTAAAATGAAAATTTACTTCATTCTAAGATAATTTTTCCCAAAATGTTCATCCTGACTTTGGCCTTTTGTGAGCTGGATCAAAATGAAAAAAGGTATTTTTTCAGGTTTTTTTTTTGCCAACGGAAGATTCAGAGAATTTGGTATCGCAAAAAGGCCTTTGGGACCAGGTAAAAACAAGTTCGAATTAAAAGAACTGACAAAATCGTTTTGGTATAACTGCTTTGTTATATGTTTTGGTCTTATTTTTTTAATATTTATGTGTAAAAAAAATTTGGACTTATTTGGAGCTTGTCCTAAATTCTAGTTATGTAATTAAATGAGCTTCCCAAAGACGTTTCTTGCGATACAAAATTTTAATATAGTTTCTTTATCAGAAATAAAAAAAATCCGAAAAAAATCGCAAAAGGAAAACGTCAGGACGAAAATTTTAAGGAACAGTATCTTACATTGAAGAAAATTTTTATTTGAGCTGGAAAAATCAATAATTTTCATTTTGGGGCCACCCTAATAAGTATGTATACCAATAATTATTTTAATAATCAAACATTTTCTACACAATTTATATAAAAACAAAAATAATGATTTTCTTTATATTTATACAAAGTTTTGCTTTATTCAATATTAAATTTTTTGGTTTTTTGTTATAAATTTCAAAGCTTTATTTTATTGTTTTGTTTAATTTTACATTTTAAATATTTTTTTTTTTTTTTTTTTTTTTGCATAACATTTATTTAATATATTTAGGTAATTTTGTAAATTTTTTGACACAGACACATTAAATTCATACAATACAACTGTTAAATGGCATTTTTTATTGTTAACATATTTTTATATATTGTATTTTCTAGTTACATGTAAATTTTAATATTATTTAAAACTTTGATTTTATTTGTGGCATGGTTGGATAGATTTGATTTAAATTTATATAGAGTAAAAACGCTTATGTTATTTTGGATAACCTCAAAAGTTTTTATTAAAAGTTTTTTTTTGACATTTTGTTGTTAGTTGTTTAAAAATACAGTTTTTTAAAAGTTTGCAAATATTTTTATATAAATACATATGTACCACAAGGATAGAATTATTTATAAGTTTGAAAAAATCGTGTTGCTGCTAAATGGATTTTATTAACAAACATTTTATATTTAATGGTAGCTCTAGGCTACTTATCATGGTTAATAAAAACAACAAAATATCTTTATATTTGACTTATGAAAACTTTAATTATACATTTCCTAAGGTGTTTTTTATTCTCTTGTTTTACACAATTAAAATATTTTATTTTAATATAATAAATTTGGCCTTTTAGTTTTAATAAAAATGTTATAAATGTCCTTTTATTTTTTATTTATATTTAATATTTCTTTATATTCAATAAAATTTGTTTTATTTGGAATGTGAGATTAATTTTTATTTAATATACTTTATTTTTAGTTTTACATACATTTAACACTTTATTTACTTTTTCTATAAATATTAATAATATATATTTATATATATATATATATATATATATATATATATATATATATATATATATTTTAATTTATATAATAATTATAAAGCACTTTTATTAAAAATTCATATTTTAATTTATTTCAAAGAAAAAGAAAGTACACTTGGGTTAAGAACTTATAAGCAAATAAATATAATGCAAAAACAAGTTATGAAATTTTATTTATCCATTATATTTAAAAATAATTAATAAAATTGAGAAATTTTAAATTAAATTTTCTGCATCAATTACAAGCAATTATTCTGAAAATAAAATATATTTTAAAGTAATCGAGGAGTTACATTTCTGGTTTAATCCTTTTCAAACCCCAATTACTTAATGTTTCAGTTTACAAATTAAAAACTAAAATGGAAAAGTATTCATATTTGAAATCAACGTATTGGAAAATATTAGATTAAAATTATAACCAGACTGAACATATATTTGACAAAAAACAAACGTCACCAAAATCAAATAAATTTTTGCTACGAATTTTGTTGTTACATTTAGTTCAATAAATACACAAGTTTACAAATTCGGATCAGCTTTTGGACCTTAGCAGATGAGAAATAACTTCAATGTAATTTGAGGTGCTGCATTGAAATATAGTATCAGTTACTCAAGATTGGCTCTAGTTTTTGAGTTCTCGCGTGTTGCAGCAATGCACTACCATAAGGACATTTTGATGCTGACTACGCCAAAAAATAAATTTCAGTCATATAATTAATGATAGATTTTATTTCAGTTTGAGTAGTTTATTATGTTTACGAATTTTATATACTCGGAGAAATGGGCAACTTGATATTAAATGTTTTACTAACTGAACTTAATGACTTGATTCGGAGATTGAACTTACTATCGCAGTTGTCAGAGTTGATCGAATCATAGTTGCTGGGATAAACAATGTTGTACAAACGTCAATGAAAACAGGACCTAAAATGAATCACTGCTCGCGTTTGTCAAGAGAAATATAACATATGCTTAAGTGATAATATCAACAATATTTTTGACTTCATGAATACACCATTTGATATAATTTTTTGGCGGAAGACAAAACGTTTTCTTTTTAACCCTTCTAATCTCATAGAATATTTTCAAACTACATCTTCACATAGAACTTTAACAAAACTTCTTCAAAGCACTTAGCCGCAAAATACAAAAATCAAAGAAGATATATTTATGAAATCTATTGTTCAAAAACTAATGATCGCAGGAATCTTTAAAAGGTGTTAAACGTAATTAGAAAATCTTGTTTGCAGCATTCTCAGCAATCGCAAATTCAAGCAAATTTAAAGCAAATAATGGAAAGTTTTTTTTTTTTTTTGCAAAAATATCACAAGATTGGAACTGGAGCATCTTTAAAACTTAATATTCTTTGTTCGATATTTCGATTTTTCACTTAAAAGTTAGGTGGTAATAATAACGAAAATGAAGAACAAATACAATTAAATTTAGCGAAAATCTCAAAATGATATTATGGATTTTGGGACGTTGGCATTATGGGTTCCTACTCTTGGACTCTAATAAGTGAAACAGATTCTAGGCAATATGAAAGATTAAATTTGACAGACCTTTAATTCCGATTTATTACTTTTTGTTAAATAAATTGGTTATCAGAACTCAAATTTTGAAAAAAAGATTTGTTTCATATCTCGAAAACTAAAAACAGTTTTGAAACAAAATTAGTAAAAATTCCAATTCAGCGCACTAAATAACCTTAGAAATCATTTTTGGTTGCTCAAGTCCAAAACCTTGCATACCTGTGATATTAATATAGTCTGAGTGTAGCTTAAATCAATTAATTAAATTTTAAATTAATGCTAGTATTTTCAGCAACTATAAATTTCATTCCAGTTTTATTTTTATTATATTATGACTTTTATTAACTTAAATAAAATAATTATAGTTGGTTTGGTTATTTGGTTTCCTTCCTAGCCACTTACATTGTATACACTTACAAAATTACTAATTGGCTTCTCAATATAGAAAACAAAATTTGAAAATAAAATAAAATTTGTTACTAAAACAGTAAATATTAAATGGTGTACTGAGAGGTGGAAAGAAAAAATATACATCTAACTTAAAACAAACTATACAAAACAAATTTGTAAAAGAAAGTAGTACTGGATGCTAAAGTATTTTATTAGTTTTTTTTTTTTTTCTTTTCTGTTGCATTTTAAAGGAGGGATACAAAAAATACTCAAAAGTCAACACTTTCATGAACTCACAAATGTTCCGTATTCGAAGTGACGAACAACGGAGGTAAGTTCATAAAAGTGGTGGGTAGAGCGAATGTTAGATCTTGACTTAAAATTAAGGCAACTAAAGTGAAACATAAAATATGAGTAAAGGCAGCCACATTAGAGGAGGCTGATGATTGTGGTATAAATTGTGTTCGGAATTTTTCAACTTTTGTCCAATCGCTTAAACCAGCCACATTACGTGAAGCAGCTCGTACTAAGTAGGTGGTATTTGCCTCCAAATTGTTAAGTAGAAATGTTGCACCTAAAAAACAAAATACACACAATAGAAACAAAAGGAAATACAAAAGCAAATAAATCACAATCAATCAGTCATGTTTGCTCGACATATTTCATTGTTAAGTGTGTACGTGTAGAGCAGCTACTTACCACTTTCATAATTGAAATCTTTACGTTTGGCATTTAACCATTTGCCAGAGTCTTTTTTAAATTCCATTTCAGTCATATACTCAATACGATAACCGTTCACCTCCATCAAGGGTTTGATATTGTTGGGACGTGTAACGGCCAGTTCAATATCAAAAGTATTCGAATTTAGTCCCCTTAACTGTATGGGATGTGGTGCGGGTGGCTTAATGCCACGTTTCAATACAATAGAACGTTCAATGCTGCCCAAATGATTTTTAACTTTACATTTGTAGATACTGAAAACACTCTCATCGCCGGCCTTAATATGCAGTATTGAGATGTAATTATCGTTTTCAATGGTAAAATGTTTATCATTGTGTATTTGTTTTTTATTACGATACCAAGTGAAATTGCCTGGTGGTTCAGCGACAGCTTCACATCTTAATGCAGTCGTACCATTCAAGTAGGCATAATGGTCTTTTTTATCATCCTGATGGGTCCACATGGGTTTGTCTGTACAAAAGAGAATTGATAAAGAGAGTATGTGAAACAAAAGAAAATCCTTTTACTATAAAAGCTGAGTAAATAAAAAATCGTTATGAAAGAACAAATAAGATTATTATGGTATTCTATAGCGCTGCTGTACTATTTTAATTAAACTTTTCATAAATGCAAAAGATCAGAATAGTTGGCATGAATTGCCAAAAAGTAGAAAGCGGTCAAGTTTAATCTGAGAAATTCAATTAGTTCATGCAACAAATGTTGAAAAGTTTTTCAAACCACATTGTAAATTGGTATCTTGTTTGCATAGCAATAACTTAATGGTTGAAAGATATTCAAGTATCTAGTTGACTACTTCAGCAGTCTAAAGTAACAAAAAATTTATAAGTATATAAAAAGTCACCATAAATTATTTATATTTATATAGCCTGTAGGTCCATTTGATTAGTTGATTTCGTAATTTTAAAATTTTTCGATACACCCTCAAAATCTGAAGTTATTGATAAAAAAATTATTACTTTGAATTGAATTACTTTGAACTTTTTTAGCAAATTTAAATGGACGAGAAATCAAGCTTTCTATATATAGATTGAAATCGGTCCATTATTTTACATATCTACCTTACAAATATGCAAATGTTTATATGAAATTCGCTCCTTATCGAAAATTATTGATACGTGTATAAATTGACCATATCTCAAATAAATTGAATACAAATAAATTAGATATTGATTTTGTTTGCAACATTAAAAATCTATATAACTATAAATTGCACTATCAAATTTCAAAAGAATCGGTGCATAATTGAACATAGCTCCTGTATAAGATCCACTCCACAAAATCACTTTAAGTCCCCAAATTTCATATAAATGCTATATTTTGAATTAAGTTTGGCTTTAATAAGTTTAATGTAAGTATATAAACTGCGGTATGAAGTTTAACAAGAACCGGTCCAAATGTATTCATAATTTTTATATAAGGAACTCATCCAAAAACCAGTTTAACGTGTGTACATAATGGTGTAGGGTATTTCATGGTCGCGCTCGATAAATTACTTTAATTACACTTTTTTATGTCAATTATTTAAAAAAATAAATATATTTTATCATAGCCTGCTGACCTTTCGCAGATTAAAACTACAAGTAATAAATTTAAAATTAAATAAATGGAAATATCCAACTTATCGTCTTTTTCAAAGTTTTCAAATATATTTTAAAGTCTTCCAAATAATGTTGACATATTTAAAGCGAGAATTACGTGAGACTTAAATACAATGGCTTCAAAAATGGCACTACTGATTTGCATGCTCAAAGACTCAACAAATTGAAAATTAAATTTATACTTTTAATCTTAGGAATAATTTTCAAATTGTTGTATCTATTAAAGTAATAAAGTTGAAATCATAAAACTTTGGTATTTGAAACTAGATATTATGTTGAGAATTATTTCTTGGAAACTTTCAAGGATATTAAAGGATTAAATATTCGACGGACATTTTTTGCAACTTTTATTTGGATTATTTTAACAAAAATTTATCCAACATAATGCCAAAATTCACCTTTTTTATTTGATATCCATATCGCCCTATAATAGTAATTAGAAAGTAGCATAATTAAAAAATTAACCGCACATCCTTTAAAATTTTAAAGTCCTTTATAAAAGAAAAGTTATAGTTTATTGAGTATATATCTCAAGATGTACATATGTAGAATTTATCAAGTGTTAGAAAATTTTTTGATTTTTGTTGTACGATGTTATCATATACTCAATTATTTCACTAATTGTAGTAATTTATTATGTACTCATGAAACCTATGTTTATTAATTCTGTTAAAAATTATTTTGTTTAAAAAATTTGTTGATTTCTTACAAAAAATTAATTTTTTTATTCAACATTTTTTTTACAAAATTTTTCATCAAAATTCAGATTTTCACTAAAAATTAAATTTTCACCAATAAATCAAATTTTCACAAAAAATTCAAATTTCTACAAAAAAGCAATTAATTATTTACTAGAAATTCAATTTTTCACAAAAATTCCGAAATTAAATTTTTCACTAAAAATCCGATTAATCACCAAAAATTTAAACTCATTATAAACTGATTATTCACTAAAAATTAGATTTTTCAATAAATATCCGATTATTCACAAAAAATTTAATTTTCACTAAAAATCCAAATTTTTACTAAATCTTCAATTATTCACCAAAATCCAAATTTTCACTAAAAGCCGATTGTGCATTTGATCTTTCACTAGAAATTTTATTCTTCCTTTGAAATCTGATGTTTCACTAAAAATCGAATTTTTCACCAAAAATTTAAAAAAATAGATTTATCAATAATAACAAGTAAAAAATTTATGGTCGGTCATACCCGACAATATGGCACCTTCACAATTGTGTTTGATCCTCAAAATGATTTTCGAGATTTTCAGAGATGCCCTTATATGACCAATTATGAATTGATCCTTATGAATTCTTGTTATTATGATTTCTGCTTATATAAAATTTGTATTTAATATTACCTGGATACTGTCATTTATGTGGTACTTATGCGATAATGATTTTCGGATAATATAAGATGGCATAATGGGAGCATAGCTTAATTATGGACCTACAAAATTTGGTATTCTGATTCGGTCTTACTTACTTGTATCAAATTTTATAGAAATAGTGACATAATAAGGCGTTTATGAGTATTAAAACCATATTTCGGGGGAACATTTGCAAGGCGGCTAGGTGAAATAATGGACCGATAATAATCAATTTCAATAGGCTACCAAAATAGTCATATATTCTAAATTTCATCAAATTATCTTTATAATTACAACTTTACTTGCGGCGCCACATTCTTCAAAATAGAAGTAACTTAACTTATTTTATAGACTTTCTAAATCGATTACAATAGTTATCTAACTATGAATATAGTTTCAAAAGATTCTTATAAAACTGAAAAATTATACAAAAATTTGGAGATGCTTACTCCATTTTATTGTAGTTAAAAATTGATGAAAAATTTGTATGGACACTCAAATTTGTATGGACATTTTTTGGGCGAATTTTCTTTGGGTCATTTTTTATTCATAATTTTATTACAATATCTTTAAAAACATATCAAAAACTAATGAGAACGTAACGAAAAAATGTGAACTTTCTCCGGCCTTATTTTTTTATGCATTTAGCCTTTTCCGACACTTTCTAAAGTTTAATTTAGCCTCTTTTTTCTCATTCCCTGGCAACACTGATTGCAATACATAAAAATCAGAATTGTCATTAAAAGACCTAAGTATTTCGAAAAAGCAAACAATAAAATAATAAAACATTGACATTCATAATATTTTAATTCATTTAAAAATTACACATATTCAAAAAGTGTATTACTTTTTCAAAAATTTTATTTTTCTTCACATAGTATTTTAACAGATATAACACAATAACAAAGTTGCTGATTCGGCAAATGTTATAATTTGAGTCATTGAATATATTTTTTTTAATTGGTGGAATTTTAATAAATAATTTATCAGAAACTTCCCACAATACAAAAATTACATTTAAATGGAAAATATTTTCTGTATATTGGGAGAAGGCTTCATAGTTATTTGATGGACATGAATTTAATGCCAGACATTAATATTTCTCTTTTCTTGCTGTTTTTTATGTAATGATATCAAATAATTAAAAATACACCAAAGAAAAAAGTTTAATAAAGAATTTTTACTTTATTTAATAACTAGTTTAGCCTGTCTGCTGCGCTATTCCTATTAATGAAATAACTAATATTTACTTTGTATACTATTTTTTGGATCTACCAGCCCTATTCTT
Source organism: Protocalliphora azurea (assembly GCA_932274085.1). Taxonomy (NCBI): domain Eukaryota; kingdom Metazoa; phylum Arthropoda; class Insecta; order Diptera; family Calliphoridae; genus Protocalliphora; species Protocalliphora azurea. Next base: position 90,104,477 of record OW026520.1, read on the forward strand.
TTATCTCTGTAAAATTTTATAAAAAAAAATGATTACTAAAAATGGTAAAGACTCAGCCCTATGGAAAATAATTTAAAGTTGCTTTACAAGACATTGTTAATGAAAATTTCTTAAAGTTGTGCTTAAAAATCAATATTAGCTTGAAGTACTTTTGTTAAACTTTTATTTTCTTTACATTTTTAAGTTCAAAGTTCGGATACTGTTTATTACAATTAAACCAAAATTAAGTCAAAATATATAAATAAACCAAATATTTATTTATATAAACTAAATGCTGAATTTTTCTTCGAAAGATAATCCATATTTTTAGTCCAAAGTGTATTAGAATATTAAAAATAAAAATAAAATAAACCTGGTACCAAATAAATTATTCTAACTCCTCATAACACTAACAACTTAAATGAGAGAAAGTGGGAAGTATTGACAATATAAACAAAAAATGATATAATTCTTAATAAATACTTACAGCAATATGTAAAAAAAATAAATAAAATCTTAATTTCGCTTTTGAGTACACATTAGTTACCCAACACTTTGACGCTAACAAAGCTTTATTAAAAAAAGCAGTTTTAACATAAGCATAAAATTAATTCTTTTAGTCATTCCATGTGTGTCTTATATAAGGTTTGTTTGGCATCGAAAAATGGAAAAAATCGGTTCATAAACAAAAAAAAAAAAAATGTGCCAAATACTAGAAACACAGTGTGTAACTCTAGTTCATACATTTCCGATGATATCTCGTAAAAAAAAATTTTGTGCAACAACGAAATTTTGTAAAAATAGTTCGAGGATTAATTATTATATTATTATTATTACTTAGAAAAAATATAAAAATAAAAGAAATTATAGAAGTTAAAAACAATAAATGCGATTAATTTTCTGTAACGGATAAAGTAACTATTCGAATAACCATTTTTGCTTATTTGTTTTCATTAAATGTATACCGCTATATATTATATTTTTATTTTACCTCTAAATATTTGTCTAGGATAAAAAATAAAGCATGTAAACGAAAAGTTTTTTTTTACATTTTCAAATGTAATTATTTAAATATCTATAGGAAGAATCTCAAAAATTTTATAATTTTATAAAACTAGGGACTCTAACGAATACAAAAATACTCGTTTTTTCTTTTCAATCACGGAAAGAATGTAAAAATTGTTAAAATTCCGAAAAAAATTAGACATTTTTTTCACACCATTTTTTAAGAACTTTTGTAAATTTCTTATAACATATAATAAATGTTTGGAATTTTCTTACAGTTTACATGCTTTTTGGACACTATGTCCACAATAGATGCCGAATTTTTGAACTAGGTTTGATCCTAATATTTTTTTATGACACACATATTCAGTGTGTATTAAAGTTTCTAATCTGAACCTTTTTCCGATTCACTTTTCGTTGCCAAATCTAGTCGGAATATTATTCCACATTATTTAATTGATAGATTATGACATTGTCTTTTCTTTGACGTATCATTTACCGAAATTATCATTGCTAAACTATCAATTTTTTCGGCTTTAATTTGGTTGGTGCACTGTTCAAAAAATTTGCTCAAATTCAATTTATGAAATAACGGTTTAGATCTAATAAAAAAGTATTGCATATTTTTAATCTTCGGATTTCACAGATATATCATATTGCTTACAGGGACAGAAACAATTGCGTTTTAAAATGTAAAAATTTTTCGTTTGAACTTTTCTATAGAAATTTGTCCAAAATTTTATTTCTAATTTTTAAGATATTTTGATAAAAAATAACAATTTTATAAAATAATCATATCAAAATGAATAAATAATTTTAAAATATTTTAATTTATTATTTATTTTATGATTGTCAAAACGAATTGAAACGTTTGTCAAAAATTTTTTGTATTCATTTATTTTATTTACCTAATAACTGTCAAAATTTTACTTTCCTACATACTTTACTACCGTGTGGCGTACACACAAAATGTGAAATTTTCTTTATTTATTTACTTACTTATTTTGTTTGAATTTTCTTTTCAAATAACAACAAATATTGGAAAAACTAATAAAATGTGATTTTTTTATTTATTTATTTTTTTTTTTTTTTTTGAAAAAAAAATGCTTTAAAAATATTTTAATCGTTTTTCCTTATTTTTTCAAATGACATACCAGATCGCAATTTTCGAGTGTGTTTTTCAATAAACATATATATAAGTTCTATATTGACAACGTGCCTACGTAGTACGCTTCTGCAATTCTGTTCCTAGCATTAATTGTAACATAACTGAAGAACTATAGTTATATAATTATTTATATAGTTAACTATTCTTAGTATTGTTGTAGCTTATATAATGGAGCTTCTTTATATGTTTTTAGCAATTATTTATATGTTTATAAACTTTAAAATAATATTATGATGTTTAAATATGATAAACCATAATTTCACATCAAAATATTATTATACAATTTTTAAACATATAAGTAATTGTGACACACATATGAATAATTGTAACACAACCATATTGTATTTGTCACAATCATATTATGGTTACTTGAACTTATTTTGGATTCATATTTGCAAAATTATCTGCAACCATAGCCAAAAGAGTTTTTTCAGCATGTAAAGACGAATTTATTGGGAAATAAATTTTATTCTTTAGTCTTACTATATGTATGTTCAGTTCATATGCATTAATAATGATGTGCGTTTTTTTATTTATTTATTTTTTGTTTTATCTTAGTCAGTTAAAGTTAGTATTCGAATATTTTGTGGTAAAATCAACATCACAATTTTTCAATTTATTTTATTAATTTATTTTCAATCACGAAATAAAAATAATAAAATAACGCCGCACCCTCATTTTGTCGCCATTATAATCACGAAATAAAAATAATAAAATAGCGCCGCACCTTCATTTTGTCGCCATTATAACCGACTGACGTTTAAGCCAACAATATTTTTTTTCTCTCAAATCATGTTACCGTACAAATTTTACTTCTTTTTATGTTCAGGTAAGCACATTTTTACTTCTTTTTATGTTCAGGTAAGCACATTGAGAAAATGATTAAAAGTGATCAAAATTATATGTATATGTCCGATCTTGATAAATTTTTATTTTTGTGTTCATCTCAATAAAAAAATTGTAAAATAGGGGAACGGGATATCTTTCTCAGGCTACATGCTAAAGTTAAAAAATATTTTTTTATAGACAAAATTTAATCAAAAACATTTAAAATAGTTTTAAAGTGGAGACAAAGCTACTTTATATATTTTGTATTTAAAAGTAGTTTAAATATAAAATGTATTTAAGCTAACAATTAGTATTTATTATTACTTTCTCCCAAGTTTAGCTTAATTTCGAGTTAAAATCCTCTTGTACATGGCTGGAAATATGAAGCCTTTTATTTTGTTTTAAATTTCGTAGCTATTTACATATTTATCTTTATACGACATGTTTAAATTGCCAAAATATAAATTTTAGGAAAGTATTAAATGGGTTTCAGATCATTTGAAAATGAAATTATTTACGAAATTTTATTATTTCTATTTATAAAACTCATGATTTAGGAACATAAATAGTAATATATCTACGGATAAATGATTCACTAATTTTTAAATTTATCTTTATTTACAATTTTAGAACTTATCTTTTAAAATTAAAATAAAAAAACTTTTAATCACATAAACTTATTATTTATTGACAAAAAAATATTTAAACGACTAACAAAATGACAAATTAGATATTTTTATTCAACTCTGACCAATCTGAAAGACATATTTATTTTAAAAATATGTAATTGATCAAAATATAAAAATGAATTGTGTTTGTTTGTACATTATAGACAGCTAAACCGTTAGAGTGATTTTCTTGAAATTTTGACATAATAATTCTGTGAGCCCTGGAAGTAACATAGGCTACTTAATTTTTCGATAAGAACAAGGGGAAGGATACCCCCGTATAAAAAATTTTAATTATCCCATATATATTCAAAGAACTATTAGAGTAAATATCTTACGGCCATATTCAAGAATACATAAAGCAGACTTATAAAGCACTGTTAGGCAAAATTTGATAAAAAAAATGTATTCAAAAACAATTGTTAGCTTAAATACATTTTGTAAACTATTGTTAAATAACAAAAATTTAAAGTAGTTTTTCCCCACCTTTAACCTATTTTATATGTTTTTATCTTAGATTTTGTCCATGAATAAACGAAAGCGGTATCTTATTCTTAATTTTAGGACAAAATTATTTTTTCTTTTTAAGTTTAGAATGTAGCCTAAAAAGGATATCACACTCCCGGCCGATGTCCTTTTCCACATATACTTAATTTTAATTTTTTACAATTTATTTCAGGTATACACGCAAAAATAAAATACGCGTGCCTGGGTATCCTTGGATTGAAAGACCATTCTTTTGTCTGTATGCTAACCTGATGCTCACAACCACGTTTATTGTCTTTCTCTGTACTTTCGTAATGCTAAATCCAAATTAAGTGGGTTTCTATTGTAGAACAAATTAAACTAATTTACTAGTTCCCCTTTAAAAATTTCAGTTGTTTTTTTTTGGCATAAATTCATAAAAATTTGCTAAAATAACTAAAGGACAATAAAAATTAATTAACAAAATAAATCCATTTTCAATCAGCGCTGCCGTCGAGAATTTTTAAAAAGTGTCAAAAAAGGTAATTTCAAAAAATAAAGTCGCCGAAAAAGGGTATTTTTTGGAAAAAAGGGGCTACTGTTTCAATACGTTTATTCGAGAAAAACAGAATGACTATGTGCTAAATGACGAGAAACTAAGTTGCTCAAAATATTTCGACCCATTTTAATATATATATATATATATATATGGAACTAAATGACTATGTGCTAAATGACGAGAAACTAAGTTCCTCAAAATATTTCGACCCATTTTATTTTTGGAACGGATTGTGAAAATTAAATATATATATATATATATATATATATATATATATATATATATATATATATTTGTGAAAATTAAATGTATATACATATATGTATATATATTTATATATAGATATTTAATTTTCACAATCCGGTCCATTTTAAAAAAGGAGCCAAAAGGCCAGGTGGTTGAAAAAGGGGTAATTGATGGCTAAAGTCGCCAAACGGTAGCGCTGTTCCCAATAAATCCGTTCGTATATTCAAAAATCTAACAGTAAAAATAAAATAATTCAATCACTAGGAGTGTGTGCCTAACGGAAGAAAAGTATGTAGAAAGTGGATTTTTGACAAATACTAGCCCATGGACATTGTATAAGAAATTAGTAAGGAAACTTTCTCATTTGCTACCTCACGAAGCTATCAAAAGTACGTAACGCTAAGAATATTTAGTAAAATTTTATTTATGTATATGGATTGGTGTAAAAACACATTCACCATACTTCATATGCACACATAGCTGCAAAAAATTGTATTTAAAAATTATTTAATATTTACTTTCAACAGATATTAAATATTTTAGTCTACTTTGTATTTACGAGTATAATGATTTAATTCCCCACAAACATTTGAAAGGTATCTTCCATTGAAGATATTTATGTAATATCTTCTTTTTATTATTTGGACGAAAATCATCAAAGTAATATTTTGCTAAAATTGTATTTTTATCAGTTAAAAGAAAATTAGGCAATAAACCATAAAAATAGATCGCCCTTTTTTCAAATGATTATCACCCCTGCAATAAATTGATTATAACCCATAGAAATCATCTGGAAATTGATGCAATACTTTAATTATTCAGTCACAACTTTTTCAGTTGTCGAAAAATTATTAAAAAATGAAGAAATTTGCTTGTCTTTTAGCAAAAGATGGATATTTTATGTAAGAGTTTTAGTTTTACATGCTTTAAAATGTTAAAATTTATTTGATTGCATTACAAGATAAAAAAATTTCTTTACTATATTATTTCTAGATTGATTTAGTGGTAATTATTCTAGAAGATTATCTGACGGTCTCTTCTTTTTTCACCTAGATGATTATCTAGAAAAATTGCATATTTTTCTTCCAGGCGTATTGATTTCTTATTGCTTAGATGAATCACCTGTGATGCACAATCCCTCCCGAAGGGAGATACTTCTGCAATACGAATATGATTATTACGGCAATAAATTTTTTCTTCTAAGCAATACGTTTGCTTATACGGCTATTACATTTTTGTTACCAAATTATCAACAAAAATATTAATTATTTAGAATCTATTACATTTCCAATACCAAAAATTTCAACTATTTTCGTTTAGTTTAAAATTCAACAAAATTATTGAGGGAGCTTGAAATGTCAAAAATATTAAAAAAATAATTTTTTAGTTTGTAAAAAATAAATAGGCTTCGGAAATTAAAATGTGATAAAACTGTTTAAAAAAATAACTAAATATTATGTGTGTTTGAAAAAATGTGCTACGCATGTTATTTCGAAGGATAATTTTGGTAATTTTTTGTTTTGCATAAATCTATCACAAGTATGCTGAATTCACACAGCACATGTACATGAAGAGTACGGACTTGTTGTAGTTGTAAAAAAGAGAGTTAATTTCTTTACTAGTTAATTATACTATGCCTATAGGGCTACAAAAAAATTTGCCAATGAATAGAAATTTGACAAATGAATAGAAATTTCTGACAATCAAAAAATAAATAAAAAAATAAATAATAAATTAATATAACAAAACATTTTAAAATTGTTTGTGAATTTTGGTGTATGTTTCTGACTAATATAAGTGTGTAAATGTTTAATAAAAAGTAAAATCTGCTTAAACTTCTTTTATTGTCAAAATTTATCATGATAGAAAAGTTTTCATTTGGCACAGCAACATTGTAAAATTATTTCACCTTAGGAAAAATTGAATTTCCCACAGGATTTTGCTACCGTTTGGCACATGCTCTAATAATAAAAATTAAAGAAAAACTTAAAAGGATTACCTGCATAGACAAAAAACAGTATAAAATACAATTTTTTTTAATAATTATTTGTAAAGCACCTCATAGACACACATACTGCTCCCGCAATAATTATGTATTAGTAAGATTGAGGGAGATTGAGAATGTGTGAGTAGACATTTAACTGCAAATAGATATTTTGAATGAATTTTTGAAGTTTTCTTTACCATTAATGAACATTTCAGTTTGACTTTTTAAACTGAAAGAAATAATAATTAGAATATTTAAAATTGTTTGCTTTTATTCGCATTTTTTACAAAAATAACAAATATAAATGTTATGGTATATTCGGCTTTTTAAAATTTCATCTCATATGAAAGCTGAGTGGTAAAGTAGGCGGTCCACGCCAATTTTTTTGTTTTTGTTTATTAACTAATTTTTAAAATTTTACCTCATATTTAAGGTGGGCTGATCACGCCCATTTTTCCGAGTTTATATTGGCCCTCGAACTTTATATACAAAATTTCGTTTATGTTTCACCTTATATGGGAGGCGAGCGGTAAAGGGGGCGGACCACGCCCAATTTTGATTTTCGACTTTATATCGATCCTCGAACTATCTGAAAAATTTTCGCTGTCGAAAATACTTTTGTTTAAGAGGTATCAAAAGTTACAACTGACACCATGCGTTATTAGTATTTAGCCTATAACTATTTTGTTTATTAATCGATTTTGAGCATTTTCAATACAAAACAAACCTTATATAAGATAAATGTTTGAGTCATTCAGCTTTCAGCAGATGGATGGACATAGCCAGATTGACTCAGAATCTTACCATGACCCACAATGGGGTCTTATACGATCTTTCGACATGTTACACACGAAAGGAGAAACACAATGTATCTTTTTGATGGTGGGTATACAAATTTAATTGATCAATGTGTAGGAAAACGGCAATCACACACGTATAGGGGAGTTCATCGGCTGTATCTCTCTGCAATATATATCCATTCTTTTTTTTAACTATTTTGTATTTCATATCTGAAATATTTTTTTTTTTTTTGTAAACATTGCTTTCTTACCTTCCTTCCTTCATAACTGATATAAAAATAGGACTATTAATTAGGTCCAGACGTAAAAATGCCCCTCCCCATACAAAGAAAATATTGATTATCCCATGTCTATCACAGTAAAAGTTTTCAAAACCTTGTGGGAATAACTTTAACTCATATGTAAGGAACTATTATGGTAAAAGAGTTACAATTTTATGGGTGTAATTTTTTGCAACTGAAATAAAAATAAAACGAGTAGGATCAGGCGGAGTGTTAACCCAAAACAGAAAATTAGGAGAGTAGCGAAGCACACTGGATGAGAGCTATATAGGTTCCAAACTACAAAATACTATTGTACATATCAGATAATATTAGATATTAGATGATCGTTAAAAAAAAATTTTCAGAAGTGAAGCTTATAAAACTGAACTGTGCTATTATTAATATATCCCCAATGAATATCATTAGGCAATTTTTTTCTATTTGATGTTAAGTTTTAAGATATAAGTACCAACAAAAAAAAAAAAAAAAAAGTAAACTCAGCCAAAATAAAAATAAGTAATTTATAGTGGGCAAATCACAAACATATGATACCCTTCATCATTGTGCGTGAGCATTAAAGTGATAACCGAGAGAGAAACTTATGTGGTAATTATGGTCCACTTTAAACTGATATCTTTGAAGAACTTAATGAATCCTATTTATGACAAATTGTAATTTTGACAACAGACTTATGTTTTTGAGCAAAAAGTTCCATGTCTATTCTATGGATTTTTTTAATAAATAAAATTTAAAGATTTAAGAAGAAAATACAAATATTATAGAAAGTAATACCATTATTTAATGAGCAAAATATTAGTAAGTATCTGTTACCTCACGAAACTAATAAACTACTGGAGTCCTACCAAACAAACAGATAGTTTCGAGTAAAGTAGTGTGACTGAATTTATACAATTAAACTGGAGTTTCACAGGGCAATGTTCTTGGACCATTGTTGTATCTAATTTACATGTCTGATTTGTCTATGAGCAACAATTTAACTATTTAAAATCTGCCGATGATACTGCCATGATCCATGGACGCATGTATATCATCTACAATATTAGAAAAAAAAAACTTTAAAAATGTGGAGACGTGGTTGAAAAATTGGAGAATAATAATAAATGAACTAAAAAGTAAATACGAGACATTTGCACTAAGAAAGGATAATTGTCCACTTGTCCCACATAATAATGTAAAATATCCAACAATCTGAGTATGTAAATTACCTTGGCATTCATTTAGACAGACGTCTTACCTGGCATTTGCGCATAGAAGCCAAAACCCTTCGTATGAAAATTAAAGCTTCCAATAAAAAGTGGCTAATCAGAGACAAAAATAAAATTAGGCTTGACTGTAAAGTCATCCTGTATAAGATTATTATAAAACCAATTTGGACGCATGATATCCAATTATGGGGAATGGCAAATAACATCAATATTGATATTATGCAAAGGGCCCAATTAAAAATCTTTAGGACTCTATGTATATAACTCCATGGTACATAAGAAACGGGATCATCAACAGAGACTTAGAAGTACCACTAGTAAAAGAAGAATTTGAGAAAATTCGCGAGAGATATGCTTCTAAACTACAACACCATTCTAATCCACTTTCAAGATTCATTTTAAGAGCTCAAAATTGGAAAAGGCTTTGTAGAAGCGATTTACCATTCCACTGAGGACAATTTGGCTCTCAGTTGAGAACAAATAGTTTTTGTTTTTAGATATGAGGTTTTAAAACATATTATTGGGCATAAGAAGTAAAAGCAGATACAATAATTTAATAAAAAAGTATAAAAAAGCTGCTGAACAATTAAATTTTCAGGATATATATAGAAGACCTTTGACCCTTTTCTGTTTCAGTTGATATTTTTCTAAGTTATTCCATATACAAAATTGCATAAGTTTTTATATTTTATAAGGGAACTTTTATAAGGAAACTTTGATTTTTTTTCTTGCTTTTTTCGCAACCCCAGTAAAAGAAATTCTTTCTATGAATGAGTAGTATCAGTCTGCAGTAGTGTCCCGAGAAATCGCGAAACGAAAATCCCGATAATTTTGCTAAATTTTCACTTCGCGATTCACGAGATTTCTTGTTTGGAAATCCGGGAATTAAAAACTAGAAAAAATTTTCATTTTTAAAATTTTCAAAAGTCAAAAATTCTATAAAAAATCTACAAAAAAATTAATTGATCAGAAGCAAGAAAACGTATGTTATGTAAGTAACTCTAAGGAGTACAACAGCATCAAATTTTATTTTTTAGAAAAAAGTATTTCCGAGCTAAGAAATATTGAAATAACAGAACTACTTAAATATTTGAAAAATCCTAATTTGTTTCACAACATAAAATTCTCTACGTTTGCAGCCACTGGTATTATAACTTGAAATCCTTGCGAATGCATTGTTGTAGCATAAGGCCAAACATTCCCGCAATTGCGGGAATGAAAAAGGTCGCAAAAATAAAAACCCTAGTCATAAGACACTCAAGTGTGATGTAGTTAATACTCTGTACAACCGAATACAGCATGATAAATTGATGTAGTTTAAATAACTTAAACGGACAGAAGAATGTGTGTCATTCAAATGCTTACAAAGCACAACAATGTGGGCAACAATTACAGATGTGGAGACTAAGTTTGAAATGCCAACAAGGCTGCCGGATACTTTTATGCCAATCCCAAAATTTTTTAAATATTTCCCCAAAAAATCTCCATCTAATAAAAAATACGTTTTATCATTCAAAATATTACCTTTAATGTTCTTAATAAGTCCTTCTTTCTTATAGAGATCATTTTTGGATGAATACTTTTACATAACTAATATGTATTGAAAAAAATATATTATGTATTAAACTTCAGATTCACCATCTTGTAAATCAAAGAAATTAGTACTATACATGAATTTAGAATTAAAATTATTCAACATGTCTGATTAAATTCTTGGTAACATTAATAGCCAAGGTAATATCCAACAGAAATTTTTGTGCAAACCTTTTATTTTACTATTGTTTATACTTGACGTATAAAAATTTCAAAATAAATCTTTTAAAAAAATATATAAGGTTCTACATGTTTGAGCATTTCCAGAACTATTTGTTTTACAAAAATAAGTAAGAAAACACTTATACATCTTATATTATAGAAATAGAACATTTTACCAAAAAAAAGCTAAATTCGAAAATAATATTGAGGAACATAAAAAATTAAAATTAAATTTTACATTATATACTTTTGTCCAAAACTCCAATTTTATTAACAAAACAAAATCTGGAATTATTACAAAATTTCCTCAAAAAATCCTAAAATATTTTCAATATCCCCAATAAATTCCAAAAACCAAAAATTTCATCTTTTTCTGCAATAAAAATTCCCCAAATTTAAAGTCAAACCCTCAAAATCTGACAGCCCTGAATGCCAAATCCTGCAATGTACAGGAAGAATCAAAGCAAACAGTTATGAAGAAAAATATTCAATAACTATATATTTTCATTTCAAATAACATGTGTTACTGCCACCATATTTTGTATGATGTTGTGAGAAAATGAAAAACAACTTACACATACACTACCTACAACAAATCTAGCATCAAACTGGAGCAAGTCAACTATAAAAATTGTGTCAAATGGGGGAAAAAAATTAAAAACAGAAACAAGAAATTCTCAGCAAAAGATAGCTGAAAAACAAAATTCAAAGTGTTGTGCAAGTATTTTGCAAAATATACATTAGGGTGGTATGGCATGAATGTGCATTAAAAAGAATTCGATATTTTCAAGTAATATTTCTCAAAAACTTTTTACTGTCGCCCAGAGGGATGAAATTGCGAAAAATAGCGATTAATTGAAACTAAAAATCAATATTTTGAAAAAATAATTGATTCTAGATAAAATTATACATCATTTTCTGCCAAAAAAAATCTGAAATTTTTTCATTTTCCGAGTTCCGTCCAAGTTAAAAATTTTTTGCAATTTTTAATCACAATGGTAAAAATTGAAAATTTATGTTTTTTTTTTTTTTTTTGTAAGCAAAGGTATTTAAAAACATATTAACGTATTTTTGTTAACGTTAATGCTGTAGAATATATTTAATATATATATATATATATATATATATATATATATATATATATATATATACATTCATTGCAAAATTCAATTCAAAAACTTTTAGATCATCTTGGGTGAAAATGAAAACTTTGCATTTTTACGTAATATGTAATTAAAAAAAATTGCAATCTGAAAAAAAAAATATGGAAGCTATGGTCAGTTATGGACCTTATCAAATTTGTTTGTATGATTTACATCTTAATAAAATTTATTTGTACTAAATTTTATGTTTATGCGAAAATTTGTACAGGATTTATACGAATTTCAGGAGGAGGTCTTATATGGGAGCTATCGTCAATTATGGACCGATTCTTATGAAAGATTTTGGTATGATTTTAGATTAGAGAAAACTTTACTGTTATGATTTTTATGTAAATAGAGACATATTTAAAACTTTTATAAGCGTTTGACCTATTTCCGGGAAAATTTATTATGGGGGTTCATTAAAATAGCGCTTTGATTATAACTAATTTTAAAATGCTCTATTACTGGCTCAAGAAAAGATCATATGTAGAGTATCGTTCCCTAGAATCATCGGAAAAAAATTTCCAGTAAAACGCGTGATTTTCCAATTATCGAATCCTGAGAATTTTAGAAGGGAATCCCAGGAATTCTACCATGTTCAGTATTTTTATTTTTTTACAAAAAGTAAATTTGAATTGTTTATTGAAACAGTTTAATTTCAGTCTAAAGACAAAGATTTATTAACTAGCGTCTTGCAAAAATCCAAAATACATCAGGGCTCGAACAGCAATAACTCCAATATATTTGTTGTATGGAAAGAAGAAAAGAAAATACTTCGAGAAATTAACATACTTTTATACATCAAAATAGGTGAAGTTACAAAAAGCACAATATTTTCTCTTTTAATTCTAATTCACATTAGAGATAATTGAGAATTATTTTTCTCGTGTGAAATGTTCTGCTCACCATAAAATACATCGAACCACATCAATTCAATACAACAATTCAAAAGACTTTAAATATAAAAAAGTATGTATTGCTAAAACCTTAATGAAACAATATAGTTTTTCTTTATTTATGCCGCTTTTTAGCAAAATTTATTAAATTACTTCTTAAAAAAAAAATAAAAAATGGACGAAAAAATTTCAACCCATTTCTGAAAAAATGCAAAAAAAGTACAATTTGTTCCGCAGCTCTTTAGTTGTTGTATAATATTTCTGAGCTATCTATTATAATTTCTATGCGAAAAATCATCAATTGGTCTAAAAGTCCCCCTGACTTGTCCCCTGACCTGAGAAATACTAGTACAGAGTAAAACATATCAATCGAAATTTATTGTACATTTCTGAATAATCAAAAAACTTTGAGAAAAATTTGCATCAATTGTTCCAAAAGTACTTGTCTTCAAACATTTTTCATTTAAATTTTATTAAGTTTTGATCAACAGAATTGGTAAATAACTAATTTTCATTGAATATTATATTATACAGGTGCAAATTTTCCCTCCTAGATCAGCATTTTTATATAGTGCAAGAACCGAAAAAAGTGGCTTCACTAAAGAATTAATGATGTAAATAAAAATGTCAAAAAAAAAAAACATTTTGTTGCGAATTCCCGGGAACACAACAAAAAAAAAAAAAAAAATAATAAGTAAAAAACTTATGAAAATTTAGTTATTTGATACAGAAAATATTCTTTTAACTTTTTATACAAGTTATTAAAAAAAAACCACCACAAAAAGAATTTTTTTAGTTACTATTAATATTTTCAGTAATTTTTTTCATTACTAAAACAAAATTCGAATATTTTTTTACTTATTTATTTCAATTTTTTGTGAGAAAAACTCTACAGAGCTTTTAGCATGGAATACATTCTATAGCTTTTATCATAAAATAGAACTAGAAGTTTATGTGAGAGGCACTTCGAACTAAATTTTCAAAAAATTACTAATTTTTTTTTTCAAAACACAAAAACAAAATATATGTATTTTGTTGTTGTATGAATTAGGTTTTTTACAATTGAATCAGGTTTTTTTTCTCTCACACAACATCTAATTATTAATCTATAGCTTTTAGTGTCAAAAACAAGAAGAAAAATATTTAAATAAATTGAAATATTATGTCAATAAAACTAATTGTTACAAATTGGAAAAAATAGATGGAATAAAATATGTTGTTTCACAGCGTTTAATGGATTGCGATGACCCTGAGGAGGAAGAAAATTTTTTGCTGAAAAAATGGTGAGATTTAAATCTAAATATATTGTATCTAACATTTATTTATTTATTAATTATTGTCATTGTTATAATTCTAGATTTTCAAAACAAAAATAATAATAATAATAATAATAATAATAATAATAAATAAAAAAATAAAATAAAAACCAAAGAATGAAACATTTACTAGGCCAAGTATAACCTAACTTATTAAGCTGGCAATCACCATTCCATCTTATAAAAACGTCTTTTTTCAATACATAAGTTAAGAATATGTATAGTATGTAAGTTTTCTAATGTAAGTTATATCCTTTATTTCCTAACGTAATTTTTAGTTGTGGATATATCTAGTATATATATTTCGCAATATAATTTACAGCAATTTAAAAAAACTGCATTTAAGAATTTTAGGTGTTACATATTTTTTTTTTTTGGTCTGCACAAATGATAAGGCAGTGGTTTTTACTACTTTAATAGGTATTTTTGCGAGTTAAATTATACACATTTTAGTAAAAAATAAAAGAAAAATCGGCTATTTTTAAAGAGTTTTCGGTAGAAATATATTAGTTAAAAATAACTGAAAAACAATTCATTTTGAATGATTTGTGCTTTAAAATTTTGTAAGTTGAGACGAAGGAAAAAATTATTAATTATTTCTTAACATGTTAAATGAAAAATTAATAGTCGAAAATAATTGAAAAATCGTCTACATTTCATCTGAAATCCATTTTTTAAATGAAATTATAATTTGTTTATAATGATTTTTCCTATAAATTTACCAACATAATTTTTTGAGTGCAAATATTAGCTGAAATGTTCGCTTTTAATGGACACGGACAGCCGGACCGACAATAGTTCAATCTAAAACAAAAAAAAAAGGTCAATTATAAAAGTATATTTTTTTATTCTATCCCACTGTGTGGCGTTGGTAAGCTAGATTTAAACTTAGTTTTAATAGAAAACATCCAAACCCTAATGTGTATACTTTCATAAATATCTATGTGTATATATATGAATTATACATCGTCCAGCATTAATGTTTGTATGTATGTACATACAAATATTAGTTATAAATCACACTCACGTTCAATTTTCATCAAAACCGTACGCTCTTGCATATCGGATGCAATGGGATTGACTTGATAAGCACGACACGTATATTCGCCAGTATCATTTTGTGTAACTGTGTTGATGAGTAATCCATCACCTAAAACTCGAAATTTTGTTGAATTGACTGGAAATAAAATAAAAGAGCAAAAGAGAAACGGAGGGGGAGACAAAAAATAAATATTAGAAAAAATCATTGTAGAATAAATGAAAAAATCGTCAATACAATAAAGGTAATTTAGTTATATTGTTGTTGCTGTTGTTCTTGTATAAAAATATAAAATTCATAGCCAATGATATATTTATGAATGTATGGGGGTTCGTGATATACATACATACACACATACGTATATACGTACATACATACAAACATACATACATACATACATACACTTACACACACGTTTGTGGCAGTGCTGTTTAATATTTTTTATTAAAGCAAATTTAAATTGAATTAAAAATTCTAAGCGAATGATATTAAATCAATATTTTGATTGAATATCTTCTTTTATGTTTCGCAACATTGATTGAACATTTGTTTAACTTTTAATACAAAACTGTTTGAATTAGATAAAGAAATAAATTTGAAACTATTTTTATTTTTATTTTTTTGTTGATTTTTATAATAGAAAAGTTTATTTTACAATAAACTTTTTATTTCAAATTTTAAAGAATTTTTTATGGAACTGTAAGTAATTTTTTCACTGGCATCAGTCAGTAACAATTGTCATATAATAAACTTTAAAATTAATACTTACTATCTACCGAAATTGGCAGACCATTAAAGTGCCATGTTATATTTGGTTGTGGTTCGCCTTTAACTTCACACAATATTGTTGCATTTTGGCCTTCTTTTACTGTTAGTATTGTGGTGTTCTCAGTAAATGTAATTTTTTCTGCAAAGAAAAAGAATCAAGAAAACAATAGAAAATATAAATTTACTTTTTTATCTCGTTGCAGTTATTTAATCGCTTCGTTACACGATCAATTAGTTTACTATTGTTGTGGATACAATACTTACGAAAGACTATTAAATCAAAGATTTTTTTAGCTTTGCCACCTGTGGTATCCTCACACACCCAATTGCCCTTGTCGGCCAATGAAATGTGCATAAAAACCAATTTTAATTCCTCTGCAATGAAAAGAAATTGAAAAAATTATGTGAGAATAGCAGATAAAAAAGAAAGGCAATAATAAAAAGGATTTCAAAGAGGAATTATTGGTACACTTCCTAAATTGATATGATAAAGTGCTATGGAGAACATTTTAATTGAACTTAACACATACAAATTTTAAAATCGAATAGTTTTTCTAGTATTTTTAATGCCAATTTTTTGGATTTCAAAACGTTTTGTTTTGCAAAATGAGAGCTAAGAGAATCGAACCACGTTCATCAGTTTGTGGAATACAAAGAATAGGTATAACCGTTTTGACTGTAAATAGAGAATAATGGGCTTTATGGGATACGAGTAAACTTATTTATTTACTTTTTTTTTTCTTTAGCTGAGATTTTAACCCTAAAATTTCAATTCCTATTCTATAGAATTATTGGTATGTGTTTGCTATTCGTATCAGCAAAATAGTAAATGCTGCAATAAATACTTTGACCCCTCTACGAAAAAAAAAAACAACAATAAATAAATGAACAAAAGAATAAACCATTATTTGGTGGAAGAAAAAAAGCCATGTTTTACAATGTGTTAACAATGCCATTAAATACGCATTAAAAATACCCGCCTCTGGCATTTTATTTCACTCTGAATACACAAATACTAACACTATATATTATCACAATCATTCCCTTCAACACACACACAAATACATTTATTAAAGTCAAACATATATTCACATATGTAAGTACTTTCATCAAGAGTGAGAAGGAAAAAAATGAAAGTTCAATGTACCTGGTTGTGAACTGGGTTCAATATGTATACGTCCCTTATGCTCTTCGATTATTTCACCTTTTGGCGACTTCCAGTGTAGTTTAACTTCCGGTGTTGGACTGCGACACAATACAATCAAAGATTCGTTAGTATATCGTACCATTGTTCGTTCAGAGGGTATCAGTGTTAGGCCATCGACGTCGCCCTCAGTTTCGGTATCAGTTTTATGGTGATTGCCATAGACAAAACCTGTAAACCAGCAGCAGCGTGAAGAAGGATGAAAAGAAAGAGAAAATGAAATGAAAGTAATTAGTTTAATATGATGGCAGGAGTACTAAACAAAAGATATAAATTAAGTTTATAGTGTTACTTAAAGTAAACTGTAAATGATACCTAGTTATGTATGTATTAGTGTTGCCATCTTATTTTTGAAGTTTTTTGAGACTTGGATTTATTTAAAGAAAATAAGATTTTTGAAAAATTGTTAATTTGAAATCTTTGCTTGATTAATAATAGCTTTCTTGACAAAAATGCAACTCAATCTTTTCTTTTACCTATTATACTAAAAATGTTTCTTTATAAATATATTTCTGCTCTGTAGGTCCACAATGAGAGCCTCAGAAAAGAGCATAAAAAATATTTTCAAACTAATATGATTGATCCAAGAAAGAGTTATATACCAAATTGATAGAGAAGATCATAGTTATCAGTAACGTGTTTTTTGATCCATCAGAAAACTAAACTAGAATATAAAGATTATATATAGATATTAAATAAATAAAATAAAGTAATTCGGAACATATAAAAAAGTGAATAAATTATTCTGGAACGTTTACTGAAAATTAATAAAAATATTACATTTTTTTATGTAAAGTGGCTCATGAATTCTATCAATGCAAAAAATTCTATAATAGGGCATTCAGACCGACGCGAAATTACGTACTTTCGTGATTTCGGCTGAAATCAAGTTGAAATTACGTAATTTCCCATACATTTTAACATTTGCGAAATTACATAATTTTGTGTAATTTCGGCGAAATTACATTGAAATTATGATTCCCATTTCCGTGCAACTCTGTACATGGTTGGATAAAATACTTTTTTTCAAGTATGTACTGCATGTTTCAACCGTGAGAAGAAAAAAAACAATTGACAGCTGATCTTAAATTTAACACAAATCTTAAAATTAATTACTAACTGATTTTGCAAAATGAAACCTATCCTTTTTACATTTTTAATTGTTGTAAATTAATAATTTGCAATTTAGTAAGTAATTGTTTCTTATTTGTTTCCATTTCAAAATACTTTATTTACCCCTATAACACTTTAAAATGTAAACAAAGTATCAGCTGTTCACGAAATTACATCAAATGTCATCTAGCCAGTATAAACACTCTAGATTTCATTCGAAATTTCGGCGTGAAATATCGTAATTTCGTGCCGGTCTGAACAAGGCTTAAGATTGTTTCGAGTTAATTTTGCCGTTTTTATGTATTAAAATGTAGCTTTTGAAATTATATTTTTAATGCATAAATTGATAAAAATTGTGTACCTTTCAAGAGAAAATATTTTTCTTCCAAAAATAAGATTTTTTAAATAATATTGTAAGATTTTTAAAAATAATGTATGGCAACACTATTATGTATTCGTACATTATATAACATGTACATATGTATATAGGTAGCATTATAAACGTTGTTTACCCTGAAATATGATATTGGCAATTATCAAGAGGAGGAAATGGTTTATTACTTTAACTTTAGATAAATAAAGCAATAATAAATAACCCCAATATGTCATCAGAACGAATAACTGAAAATAATATTTTCTAAAATATTTATCCTAATTTAAATTTTGTATCTGTACTATTTTTACTTTATTTTTGAACATACGGTATAATCAATCAAAAACGGAGTCCAAGCTTTCTATAATCGACTTAAAAAAGTAATTTTGATTTCATTTAATTAAGTACCATAATGGGTGTTGCCCAACCAGTGGTGCCACTTTAGCGTTTTTAAGACTAAATCTAGCCATTTTATTTTGCTTTTAGTTTTAAAATTTTCTTTTTGCTAATAGATTTCTCATATCCTTTTATGATTTTTAATAGCCTTACCAAAAGCTAAAATGTAAGTACTTCAAGAAAGAAAATAATTTCTTATATGATATTACTAATTTCATTTTTACAGAAAAATGAGAAAAATCTAAATTATTTATATGCATTTTATAAAAATTTTGGCCTGCGGCGCTTCATTTAGAAAATCATAAGTAGGTAACTTAACTAATTTTATGAACTTACTAAATCAGTTACAGTAGAATTTCACAAATTAGAACCATTTTGTTCTTAGGATGGTTCTAACTACTTAAATATTATAAATTCTGGACGTTTCAAATATTTTGTATTAAAGTAAACTAATTTTTATTTATTAACATTCCATATTTTGTTTTAACAAATAATTTATAAAAAAACAAAATCAAAAAGTTGATGGACATTTTCAAAAATTTTCTTAGCTTTTGTTTTAAGTAGAGGTCTAGTCTAATCAAAGTGTTTTTCTTATCACATTGATTTAAAAACCACTCATAAAGACGCTTTTCCATGCCCGGATATTCGACGTTATGCAAATATATTTTGTTTGTCGCTTGATTTTACATACATATGTAGCTGATGACAGCTATAGACAAATTTAAACCTTGGGTTGATCGATTTTCATTTACGCCTCCGTTTAGCTTTTTTAATATTTACGAATTAGTATCTAAAGATAATGTATGTATTCCTTTAAGTTACTTTGCAGTTTCAACCGTTTATGTTAAAAAGTTTAACTTTCGACCTTTTGTTTTCAACTGAGATATGTGTTACACATGCATATGTAAATGTTACGCAGCCACGTTTAATTCGGTAATTCCCCTTATTACTTGTATTTTACATACTAAACTAGGAATTTACTTTAAAAAATGCTCAACACATTAAAATTGTACATACCACGATTAATTGGGCAGTTCCTTTTTTGTTTTTATTTCTGTGCACTAATATTTTAAATTTATGTAAAAATAAAAAAGTTCGGAAATTAGAACCAGAGGTTCTAATTTTATAGTATTAATGCTTTGAAATAGCTGGTTCTAATTTCTGGACAATTCGAATTTGTGAGTGTCATAGGTTGTGAGATTGCACGGTGCTAAAAAATAAAAACTTGAATACATTTGGAATGTAACATAGTGCAGTTTGTAGGTATGGGTGAGTAGATTATTTCACTATTTTTAGAATTTTCAATGTACCCCCAAAATCTTGAGTTACATCCAGAAACCAATTTTTCGGACTTCGCGACTTTATTCTTATTTCGAGTACCTTTATCCAATTCAAGTTTTTAAACGGCATTAGAAAAAGGCTTGCCCTTTTTAAAAAGTTCATAGCAAAACTGTGTAAGACATTCTCAATTTTTTTTCTTATTTTTTGGAAATTTTCAGCCATTTTTGATTCAAACTTTATTAGAAAACATAACTCTTTATAATTTTTTCCTAATACAATATTTTATTAGGAGTAAAATGGGCCATAACTTGATAAAATCAGATTAGAATTGTAGAATATATAATTGTTTCAGTTATAAAATTTATAAAATCTGTTATCTTATATGTATTTGGTTGTTGCCATATTCATGATGCAAAATAACAGGATTTTATGAGTTTTACAACTTTGAGAAAATCATATGTTTTACAATTCTTATCTGATTTATCAAGAAACAGCTCATTTTATTCCTAAAAAAAATATATTATTGGAAAAAATATAAAAAAATATGTTTCTAATAAAGCGGGTCAAAAATGGCTGTAAAATCCAAAAATTACGAATAAAAAATTAAAATTTTATTTGTGTCCTTAATACAGTAATTGTCTTAGAATACAACTAGAAATTTATATGAGGGGAATTTCGAACTAAATTAAAAAAAAAATACTTTTTTTTCAAAACACAAAAACAAAATATATGTGACTACACGTTGTTGCATGAATTAGGTTTTTTAAAAATTGAATCAGGTTTTTTCTCTCATAAATATCTACTTATTAATGTATGGTCATAGTCATATACATATATTTACACTTTTTTAAATTTTTTGAAAATTTGAAAAGGAATACAAATGTTGTTATAAAATATTTTGAAGAAATTTTTTTGTTGTAATGCCAGAAATGTGTAGAGTAGATTGTGGTAATTTCTGATAAAGTAGCGGTATTTATTTCCGATATTAAAGATATTATGAATTTTACATTTCAAAAATATTTACACATTTTTTTTTATATTTCTAAATTATTTACACAGCATCAAGATAATATGAAATCTTGTGATACAAACTTAAATTTAATAAGTCGCAAAATATTAGAAACAAATTATAAAAAATCCTTTTAGAGGCAAGATAAGATTTAAATGAGGATTTCAAATGATACATCGTTATTATGGCTTGTAAAAGAGAATGAGAATAGTAAAGATATATCATTATATGAAAATAAAACAATTGAATCTATTTCAACTTTAACATCGCTTAGAATATTTACGAAAATATATGATCTTTTGAAACGTTTTTCTGTAATATAATATGTGATTTATAAATATTATTATTATTATTATTACTATTACTATTATTATTATTATTATTATTATTATTATTAATTTTACTTTTGTTTTAAATGTTCGGCGAAAATATATGATCTTTTGAAACGTTTTTCTGTAATATAATATGTGATTTATAAATATTATTATTATTATTATTATTATTATTACTATTATTATTATTATTATTATTATTATTATTATTATTATTATTATTATTATTATTAATTTTACTTTTGTTTTAAATTTTCTATATAATTAAAATCAAATTTTTGTAGTTAAATTGTTTTCTAAAATCGCGAGTTTTGCTACAGAAAAACACTTATAGAACCAGACACTTTTTATAATTCGAACATCATAACCTTTCTGAAAATATTTTAAAGGATATTAAATTTTTTTGACAGGTTTTCTCTAATTGGTCCTTTGAATGTTTCAATTATCATATACGGGATTCTATTTATTAAAGATTACATGATTTTTTAACCATATTCATACATTATTACAAATTTTAATGGTGAAGTACCATTCTAAATCTTCAATTAGATCTTCTTTTGTCTCTAATCAGCATTTATGTCAATATTTTTAAACTTTTGCGACTTATTGAAGTTGAGTTTGTATCACAAGATTTTATACTATCTTAAAAACAAGATTTTGAACCATCTTTGATAATGTTAAGTGCAAATAATTTTTAAAGTAGTGTAAATAATTTTGAAATATATAAAAAAAATTATGTAAATACTTTTATTTTTTAAATGAAAAATGAAACTTTTCTTTAATATGAGAAATAAATACCGTTACCTTTTTAGAAATTACCACAATCTAGTCTACACATTTTAGGCATTACAACAACAGAACTATTTTTTAAAAATATTTAATAATAACAATTTTAAAATTAAAAAAAAAAAAAAAATTAAAAAAGTGTAAATATATATGACTGTGACTGTATCTTACATAGTGATGCTATGCTATGAATATTAATATTAGTTATATTTTTTAAAAGGGACAAGATCTTTTCTTTCTAATATCGTTTAAGATGCTTAATAACAAGATTTAAATCCGCGGTATACGATAAATCGTTTTTTTTTTTATAACTCCCGATTTTGGGGGAATATCGAAAATTCTAAAAATGGTGTAATACTCTATTTACCCATATCTACAAACTAAATTATGTTACATTCCAAATGTTTTTCACAGTAGCGCCGTGTTATTTATACCTTACACCACCATAGGTGGTTGGGGTATTATGCGTTTGTTCTGATGTTTGTAACGCATAGAAAAAGTTATCCAACATCCACTTTAAAGTATACCAATCGACTCAGAATCACTTTTAAAATTGATATAACGATGACCGTTCGTTCGTCTGTCTGGCTAGACGGCTGTCCATGTAAACCCTTTACACAAAGTACGGGTCGCAATTTTAATAATTCACTGAAATTTGGCACTTGGGGACTTTTATGATACATGGACGAAGCTTATTGAAATTTGTTGTGATCGATCAATTCTTTCACCTAACTCCCATACAAATATCCCCCGAAATAGAGTTTAAACACTCAAAAATGCCTTAAAAATAAGAATATTTTAATGAAATTCGGGTCAAAGTACAAGTATCAAACTTTGTACCAAATTTTATGGCGATCGGTCCATAATTGACCATAGCTTCCATATAAACTCTTCTTCCGAAAATCACTTTAACGTGCATAAATCCCATACGAATGTTAGTATTAAGGTAATATTCGACACAAATAAGTTTTGTGAGCAGAAACAACACTGCTTAATTTTGTGAGAATCGGTTCATAATTTACCATAGCTCTCATATAAACACATTTCCTGGAATCGCCCTAAAGTGCATAAAATCATCCAGATGTTAGTATCAAAGCATTATTCTGTATTTGTATATTTTATTTTACATTTAGTAAAATTGACCACAGGTGTAATATAAGTCCCCTTCTCGAATGTTTTTGCTCGTACATAATGGTGTAGGGTATCATATAATCGGGCTTGACCGACTATATCTTTCTTTCTCGTTTTTAATATACTTCATTAACAATAGAAGGTATTTATGAATACAATTTTTGGAAAATTCTTATAAAATATATTAAAAAAAAAAATTTATTTTTCATTCGAAATATAACTCAAATATGTATGGGAATTTTTGGGCGAATATTCATAGCGTCATATTGCTGGTAGCCGTCCTATATTTTATTTATAAATTTATTACAATATTTTTAAAAATATCAAAAACTAATGCGAATGAGTAGAAATTATTTTTTAATTAAAAAAAAAACTAACTTTCTCTGTCCTCACTTTTTTGGGCATTTAACCTTTTTGACCTTTTTTTCAAGTTTAGTTTTGCCTTTTTTTCTTTTCCTGCCGACACTGCACCCATCCCACCGTGTGATGGTTACAAAATGTTGTGATACTTTTTAGCTTTCACATTGACTATCAAGTTAATATTATGGCAGAGATAACAAATATTAAGTCCAAGGAAGTCAGTATCTCTCACAAAGTGATTGTAGTTCTTCGGGAATATCATAAAATACTATTTCTTTCCCACCCCTATCATAAGAATTACAACGTGTATGTAATTCAGATTGAGTGGTTAAATCGACGGTATTAAAGGCAAATGAAACTTAATTTTAATTTTACTTCTGGCCACAATAATTTTGGAAAGTATATTGAGTGATTCCTGGCAATATAACATTCAAAAAAAAAAAGAAAACTATTTTTTTTGCTATCGTGAAAAATTATTCAAAAATACATTGTATTGTATAATAATATGTATTATATACACCTTTCATTCTTTACTTTTTTGGTTTATAATTTACTCAAAACTATTTACATATTTTAAGAACTTTTTAACTTTTCTTATCAGGTTTTTTGTTTTTTTTTTTTTGTTTTTGCCAGTACAGAGTTACAGAGTACAGAATAACACAAAAATACTTCCTCCTATACACAAAAGGTTGTATTAGTTTTTAGGTAAAACACTCAGGTAAAACAGTTGTTATCAGCAAATTTTTTAAATTTTTTATAAAAATTTTTCATTGCATTTTCTCAAGTGCATTCTACAAGAAAGCTCGAGTAAGTAAATCTACTTATAGTATGCTATCATTTTTTTTATCCCATTGACCATGTTCTAAAAGAATTTTGTTGTTTTTCTCCCTTCGATTTTATGACTTTAAAAGGGATTGGAAAGTTAAGCTGTTGGCTAAGAGATTTCCATTCATTTCCTATTTTTTTTTGCTTTATATAATGGAAGATTTTAGACATTTTTCTGTTTCTAAAATACTCTAAACTGTTAAAGATACTAATAGGTTTAGCAACTTTAAAAATGCATTCAAATAAGATTATAGCATTTTATTTTTTAACTGGCAGTTGAATAACAAAAACTTAAATTGAAAAAATAGTCACTTATTTTGAAATGGCCACTAGAGCGTAAGAAAAATTCGCTATAGATTTTTGTGCTTAAACTTTGCTAATATAATTGAATTTTAGTATAATTTATTTATATGCTATTGCTTTAAGGTAAATTTGTGAGACTCAAATGACATTAAAGATGAATATAACTACCTCCAGTATACTGGGTATCGCAATTCAAATAATAAATTAATTATAGTCTAACTAACATAGCTCTCTTATTTGTTTTAAACTTAAATCAACAATATTTAAATAAAAATTATATCGAATATGTTCAGTGCCACTAACTTGAATACGACATAAATTGTATTCAGATTTTCCGATTTCTTTCTCAAAATTCATGTGTTTTTGAAGTTTTTATAGTTGCAACATTATTGTCCTTCACTTAGAGTAAAAAAATAATTTTTAAAGCATGCCTCTATAAATTTAATAAAGTTAATTTTAATTTCATAAAAAAATAATGATTTTTTTTATCACATCAGAGTACGAAATTTATCTATTTATTTCATTTTGTAACAAAGTAGCAACTTAAAAGTATGTTTTTATTAATTTAAATAAAAATTAAAAACTAGTTTGTTTTGAATTCCTACAAAATGGGAAGAAAAAAGGCGTTGTAAAACGAGGAAATTGACAAAATTAAAGCCTATAAGGAATGTGATCTAAATATTAGCCAAATAGCAAACAAAATTGGTCGAATTCGTTGTGTGGTCAGTAATTATCTTTGTAATCCAACCAATTATAAAAAAAATATGAAAGGAGGTACTTTCGGCTGCAAATAGAAGAAAAGACTCTGTTGCAAAAATCATAGAAAAAGCTGGCGCTAATGCAAGCATAGCAACAGTAAAGAGCATAATACAGAAAGCTGCTAATCCTAAACGATTAAAAATTAAAAAGAAGTCACCCCTTAACCAATCTCGAAAAGAACTAGAATAGACTGCTTTTTATCCGGGATCATATGACATAGGAAAAACGATGGCACAGAGTAATCTTTTCCTATGAAAAAAAGTTCAATTTAGAACTAGCAGCTAGCTATAGTTATTATATCCACGATTTACAAAAACAAGAAATTTATTTGGAGCGTCATCTGCTAGAGGTGGGGTTCAGATTTTAATATGGAACAAACGATTTGCAATATTTTACCTCAAAAATGAACGCGAATTGGTATATTACTGCTCTGGAAAAAGCATTTCCCCATTTTTTTCAATAATTTTAGCTCTATATCATCGACATATCAACATGATAATGCACCTACTCATACTGCAAATGTTGTTAAAAACTGGATTAGAAAACAAAATGTGACCCTACTTGATTGGCCGCCATAATTATCGGACTTAAATATGATGGAAAATGTATGGAGATTATTAGCTTATAAAGTGTATGAATCTATGAAATAATATGAAACAAAATTCGACACAACTGAAACCATTATCAAAGCGTGGAGTACAATTTCGTTAGATTACATAAAAAGCCTTTATGACTCAATTCGAAACTGCATTTTTGAGGTTATCGCCAATAAAGGAGGAAGTATACATTACTAAAATAATCAAGAAACGTAAATAGTTAAAGTTTTTATAGAAAAAGTTCGAAAATAAAAGCTTTTATTAAATTTAAAACTGTATGTCGTAATGTGATGTGCCAACACTTTTAGTCATTACTTTAATATTTTTGTCTTAAACACGTATTCCTTAATTATTATGAATTATAATATTACGTGTAAATAAAGTTTAATTTAACTTTAAACAAGTAAGAATGTTATATTCGGCTGGGCCCACTTTACCGCCCACCTTATATGGGATGTGGGCGGTAAAGTGGGCGTACCATGCCCTTTTTTTTATTTCCGAACTACTGTACAAAATTTCTTTGATGTTTCACCTTATATGTGATGTCGGTAAAGTGGGCGGAGCATGCGCATTTTTGGTTTTCAAGTTTACATTGGTCTTGAACTATTTGTACAAAATTTCGTTGATGTGCATGCTTTTTTGTAAAAGATATCGGCCGAAAAGTGTAAACTAGAGTTACAAGGGACACCCTGCTTTTTTAACGTTTGATCTATTACTTTTTTTTGCTAATTTTCAATAGCAATCAAACCTTGTATAAGATAAATATTAGAGTCAAATTACATCCCACTAGGATCTCCGCCCTGAGCTCTATCCTGCTTTCAACAGACAGGCAGATAGACGGACATCGTTAGATCGCCTAAGATTTTCACGAGGACCCAGAATTTATATACTTTATGGGTCTTAGATGATTATTTCGACATGTTACACACGGAATGGCAAACCCAATTTGATGGTAGAAATAAAAAGCAAGTTTTAGTTATTATTCATTAGCGGAGATACTAAATGCTAAAAATAATTTTTGTATTTGTCGTATTCAAGTGAGCGGCAGTGTATGTATATCCGTACAAATTTAAATATGTAGCTGAATTATTTTCTTTTGTTTTATACACTTATTTTCACTCAGATTGTATTCAGTGCGAAACTTTTCTTTAGAAAAACAAAAGTTTTCTTCAAATTAATCACCAGAGACACTTATCAACCATGTGTTTGTGGCCTTAAGGGTTTTCTAAGGCAATTTCAAAAACTTGTCGAATAGTGATTTATTTCTCCAGCTAGTTTAAATATTGAAGTAAAAAATAAAACAAAACACAAGTAAATAAACTAAAACATGAAACATAAATTTTATTGGCCTAAACACTTTTTGAACATAAAAAAATGGGGAAAATTGCTTAGTTTTCAAAAGATAAAAATAAATGAAACTATTTTTATGGTCACATTCGCAAAAAAAAAAAAAAAAATTATTGATACTTTTTTTATAAGAAATATTTTTATTATATGTATTTTGCAATTGTTAGCAGCTGGAAGCTTGTTTGTATGTACATTAAGGCAATACGTTTTTGCAATTTTTGCGAATATCAAATTTACAGAGCATAAAGTCCATTGTTGCCAGTTTAGTCTTTTTAAGGCTAAATCTAGCTCTTTTGTTTTGCTTTTAATCTCAAAATTTTTGTTTTATATTCTACCTTTTTTTTAGCCTCATCCGATTCTTAAAATTTTCTTAAAGAGGCTAAGATTTTAGTACTTCAACAAAGAAGAAAATAATTTCTTAATTGCTTTTACTATTCTATTTATGTAGAAATAAAATAGAAAAAAGAATTTTTCGTATTAACTCGCACAAAAAAAATCAAGATCATTTATATTTAAATAAAATTTTCGCCTGCGGCTCTTCAATCTCTAAGTTAAATTATTGTAAATAATAATTTTAATAAACTTCATTAACCACAGAAATTCTTATAAAAGAGAAACATCACCCAAATGTTTAGTAATGATAAATCAAAAAGAAATTACAATTAAAAAATGACGGAAAATCATGTCAAAACATTGAATCATGTACAAAGCAAATTTGTATTTTTTACTGGATCATTTTAAAGCCTTTTTAATCTTAAAAAATATCAAACCCGAATGAAAACAAAAAAAAAAAAAAAAATAAATTTTTAAATTAAAAAAATATTAATTATTTTTATAGTCTTAATTTTTTAAGCATTTAGCCTTTTCCATCATTTTTGAAAGTTCAATTAGCCTCTTTTTTCCCACATCTGGCAACACTGGTGAAGGCCATGGAAAAATATTAAGAAATGCGATATTACATTTTCGAGCTCATTACAAAGTTTCCCCACCAAACCCGCCGAAATTTTAAAATTTAGAATTTTTGTATTTTTGGAATATTGGTCTATTTTGTATAATAAATAGGTTATTTGGTGCAGCTAGTTTATATCGTTTTCTTATAAAAAGGAATATTAATGCAATTTGCTTTTGCCTTTTTTTGCAAAAGTCATAAATGTTTATTTTAATGAAATTTTAAGAATGATCAGAGATTTTAAATAGTTTCCATTCTATTTCGCGATTAAAATGAATTATTTAGATTATAACTACAGTATTGTACCCTGTAATTTTTTTTTTGTCGAAAAAAAGTTAAACCCTTAATGTACATACATATGTACTTCTGTTGCGATCATTAAGTGCACCTGCTGCTGATGTTACGCTGACTGTGTTCATTGTTGTGTTTCACAATTGTACTTATAAAATAAAATTTTATTATTTAACCATAAATGCTTAAATAAATTTTCAACTATTCTATGCCATACTACTGACATTTTTCTTTAAATTGTCTATTCATGAGGGTATGGATGTATATCAGTTCATCATTGTATTTGAAACAGTCATTACTTTTAAAAACAATTGTTATTACACACACACAGAAAAAAGATTAGTTGCAATTCTGTATTTTTTGTTAAATTTTAATAATATGAACCCCGAAATTGTATTACAATTATTAAAAAACTAAAACTGTAGAAGGGTTTCTTTGTTTAGCATTGAGAAAATATTATTGGGATAGAATTAAGATTATTAAAATTGATAAAATGTTTGCTTCAGTAGGTTTGTGTCGCTGCTAAACTTTACAGAGAAAAAAGTTTGTGCATAAATATGAATATTTACTTTCATTGGTTTTAGTTCATAATATTTAAGAATAATGTCTTAAATATTAACTCTTTTTAAAATTTTTTTAAATGAAGACTTAAAATAAATTGTTTAAATTTTCATTTGTATTTTCAATTTGTAAAGAAATGCTTGAAATTTTCTTCGGAAAATTTTAGCTACATTATAGGAACAGAAGAGAAGCGCTTTTTAACAAAATGATGTGCTGCGGAATGCGAGCAAAATTATGCAAATTTCTAAACATTATTTTTTTTACAGATTTTCCTTGAAATTTGGACATTTTAAGGCATTTCTTGTTATTACTTTCATGTATAACTATTTTCATTTACCATTTACAATCAAATCTAATAAAACTAAACCAAAGATTTAACAACATTTTTGCAAATTTACTAAAATTTTCATTATGAACAATTTAATAATATCTATGAACAAAATTTTAGTTTTTATGAAAATAGTTTGAGAAAAAAAGTCATGTTCGATTCATAATATTTATGAAAGAAATTTTCAAATATATGAATTTCTTTCTATGTATATAATTTATTTGAAAATTATAATCGCAACTTATGTTTTATTTCCAAATATTGGTTATAGCAACCGAAAAATTCAATTTGATATAAAAAATAAATTCTAATAAAAATATTCAAACTAATTTGACAATAGAAAAATAGTGATACAAACAAAACTAATTTAAATCTTTGTGCAAATATCAAAAATAAATTTTAAATATTTATATTTTCCCAAAATATGAAGACATACGTGTTTTAAGATAATTTTAATATGTTTTTGGTTATTTTGTTTTTCTTAACGAAATCTTCACACAAATATGTCTTTGCACTAATTTGAAGATGACCTTTGTGGGAAACCTAACTACTTATGTAATGTGCAAAATAGTATAATTTAGCAATAGAAATGTGTGTACCTATTATGTAAAATAAAGTTTCATCTCAACAGGACCAGTGCTTGCCTTCCAGAACAAAGCATTGACATAATAAATATACATTGTCCCCATATTTATTTCAATCAATTAAAAAAAAAATGGATAACCGTATATTTGAAGCACGATGAAGTCAGATTTGATGGTTTTACGACAAATTATTGCTAAACTCAAAATGTCGTTTTAATTTGTGTGTGTGTGTGTTTTTTTTTGTGGTTGTATTTTTCAATTTTTAATAGTATAAATAAATTCGAAAAGAAAAAACAAATGTTTTTCTAATATAAAATGATAATAAAAAAAAAAAAAATTAAAATCGTTCCAACTAATATTTTCTGTACCGTAATTTCAGTATTTGTAATCGAATTCGTGTTAGTACATGGAACCGACAAAATTCGATTAGCCAAAAATTCGGTTTCCACAAAGAATCTATTTTCTTTTTGTGCATATTCACGAAAAACATATGTATATTCATATCGAGCCTTAAATGCAAAGATATCTTAAACGAAAAAATTTTCCAAATTCTTATTTTTGAAAATCTATAATTAAGAAACCTTTACCTTTACAAGTACCATTTTAGATTTATAGAAAAAGCTTTTTTATCTTATAATTTAAAGTGAATTAAAAATTTTTTACAATAACTGAAATACTTATCTTGTAATGTTGTAATTTAGATATTTTTGCTGTTAGGACTCGATTATTTTTCATATATAAGTTCATCGAATTTTTAACATATCTGTGTGCTATTTTGTATATATAATCAAAAATAGTCAAAAATACTTAAAAAGTATATCTGTCATTTATGGATGGATTTTGATGATATACAATAACAAAATTCTTATGAATCTTCATATTGAATGTATGGGATAAGTTATAAATAACTACATATTCTGATTCCATATTATTGGTATAGGTGTTAAATTATCCCATGGCCCTAATAGCTGATGCGTATCAGTTATTGGGAACATTGGAAAGTTGATTTGAACAGATAAGGTTAAGATATGTTAATACTCTTAGAAATGTTAATCAAGTTCAAAAGATAGATTCGTTATTTTTTTATTTCATTGTTTTGAGACCTTGGTACCCTATTAAACCCAATTTCTGTTGCTGCTTTCAAACTAAAGGTTAGTTTCGAAGTATCAAAAGGCTGTAAATTTTTAATATACATATGTATATAAAAAAATATAAAATTGCATTTTTATGTGACAATAAAAAATTAAAGATTAAAAAAAAGAAATAAACAAAGAATGAAAGGAGGCTCTTTTTCGTACAACAACAACATTCAACACATTTGTGAGAGAGAGAGAGAGAGAGAGAGAGAGAGAGAGAGAGAGAATCAACACAATATTTTTATTACTTCTTCACGTACATTTATACGTTGCATTTTAACTCCCGTGGCACGAATATTTTCCACAAACCAAAAAAATAAAAAATATTTTTTATAGTTTTGACATTACTTTTTTCGTATATTAATATTTAAATTCAACATTCAAAGTTGCTACTTTTGGTACTGAAAATAAAACAGAATTTAACATAATTTTAAATTATTTTTATACTCATCAACAAAAATTAAAAAATTTAATTGTATTTATATTTGTGGGTATAATTTTCATTAGAAGATGAAAATTTATTAAAATTTACGAATATATTTGTGATGAATTATATTTAATTATTTTTTAATACTCTTTTGTGCAACTATAAGTACCTATGATATGTGGTGAAAGTGGTTTTAACACTTATACCTGTAAATAAGATTTTACTAACACAATCGTAGTTTTTTTTTTTTTTTTTTTTTTTTTTTTTGACAACAGTCAGTTTTATTGATCTTCTATTCTTTTTATTCTTTGAAAATAAATAAAAATTTATTTGAAAAATTAAAAAATACAACTAAAAGGGGAATATATCGAATATTTCGCTTTCAACTATTATAGTATTAATACACATCAAAAATAATTTAATTATAACTTTAGAAATTTTTACCCTTTATTCGTTTCTACAAACCAATTGAAATTACTAATAAAATTACACAAAAATTTTCAAATTTGTTTATCTTTACGTTATTTTCAACAGAAAGAAGATGTCATTCATATCAAGATTGTTAACTCTTTTCCCAGAGAGCTATTACTTAGAACTTCCTTTCTCCTTTTAAATTGTTCCATGACCAGGTTTTTATTTACAGTCCAAATATCCATACATCTTACCATGTATATAACTTGAAAGTCAAATGAATACCATATGCATATGTTGTCTTATATCCTATTCATTACAGGTAGTAGTCATTACAGAAAATTTTAAAATAAAAGAACAAGAAGGCAAAATTAAAAAAGTATTTTGTCCATTAATATTACATACAAACTTACCGTTTCCTTAATGATAAATGTGTATTTATTAGCACTGTGCAAGTATTGGGTACTAAGTATCGTGTATCGAGTATTTGCCTCTTTTTTGGGTACTCAATACTGTAAAGTAGTTACCCAATACTTCCAGAGTTTATTTTTTAATGATATTATAGTGTAATAAGAAAGCGACCTCGTAAGCTCAGCTAATTTACAATTTTTTTCATGTAAACTGACAAATAGTTTTTGTATTCGTATGTAATATTTCTTGTACCATTTATTTACTCTTCTTTTCCTTCATTTTCTCACTTTTTGTTCATAGCATTTTGACGTTATGTGCAGTGGTTTTACACTAACAAAATACAAGCAATTGTTATTTTTGTAGATGTGCCGTCACTTTATAATTACATTATGAATGATATCGTATTAAAAATATAACGACTATAATATAACTCTGTGCAAATTAATTTTTAAATATATGAAAATAATTTTATTGAATTTAAAGTTAACGGTTTTATTTACTTTTACTTTTTTATATAAATTTATATACATAATTTCACGCCAGTGGGACAAATATTTTTTTAATTTTTAAAAATTATATTTCAAGTCCTTCATATTAATTTTTCTAAAATTCAAGTCCTTCATATTAAGTAATCTAAAAATACACACACACATACATAAAATCATAAAATAATTTTTATTTTATTTTATTGGGAAAAATTAAAACTCTTGTATTTATCTACATTATTTTAATTGATAAATATACAACGTTTATGTGTTATTTATAGGATGTGTGTGCTAATTAATCTGTGCAGGTTACTTATTTGTTAACGATAAATAAAAGGTCTAAACTTTGATCCATTTGAATGTGTTCTCATATAAAATTGTATTGATTTTTTACTGCCACAAGTAACATAAATTGGTAGCAAAATTTCAATCAGAAAGAGATTTTGAAATAATATCTGAAGATTCATTGGAACTAAGTAAAATAAGTCTAATATTATAGTTTAAAAGCCAATATACATAAAAGGGAAGATATCAGGGACAGGCAATTAATGTAAAAAAATATTTTGTAGTTACAACAATTAGAATTTTTAACTCAGAATTAAATCTTTTGCTTCGAATTAACTTCCATATGAAATATTCATTAGATTTATCAATATACATTGCATGCCAGTCAAATCAAGATATCACAGAAATCGTGTAATGGTCGAAGTTGATTTCCTATACATTTTAATATAAATTTATATACATGATATTTATATTGTTTAAGAACAAAAATAGTAATCTTAAAATATTTTTCATTTTATTTGAAAACATAAAACTCATTGTTTGATTTTTATTTTTCATTTATAAACGGAAAAAAATCATATATTTGAAAATCTTTTCATAAATATTATGAATCGAACATGACTTTTTTCCCAAACTTTTTCATTAAAAATAAAATTTTGATCATAGATATTATTAAATTGTTCATAATGAAAATTTTAGTAATTTTGCAAAAATGTTGTGAAATCTTCGGTATAATTTTATCAATTTTGATTGAAAATAGTAAATGAAAATAGATATACATGAAAATAATAACAAAAAACGTTTTAAAATGACAAAATTCCAAGGAAAATCTGTAAAAAAATAATGTTTAGAAATTTGCATAAATTCGCTCGCATTCTACAGCACATCATTTTGATAAAAAGCGCTTCTCTTCTGTTCCTATAATGTAGCTGAAATTCATTAAAAACTTATAATTTTTCGAAGAAAATTTCAAAAATTTTGTTACAAAATGAAAATATAAATGAAAATTTAAATAATTTATTTACGTCTTATTGACTTTTGATTCACTTCAAAAAATGTAAAAATGTGTTAATATTTAAGACATTATTCTTAAATATTATGAACTAAAATCAATTAGAGTAAATTCTTATATTTATGCACAAAATTTTTTCTGTGTAATTTTTATTTTTGTGTGATAAAATAAAAGTAAAAACAATTCCTTATTTTTCAAGCAATAAAATAAAAATAAAAAATAACTTCAAAATTTTATTTATTTTTTATACTTATAACACTTATGGTCTCTGACAAAGAGTAACAAGAGACGAAACAAATTGTGAAAAACCTAAGTCGATTGTCAAAAACCCAACTCATGTCACAACAAAATATATGCAATCAAATGTGTTTTGTAGTTACTAAAAAAAATAAAACAAATTTTTTCTAAAAAAAACATTTTGTTTCAATTGTCAACATAATCTTTCGTCTCTATGTGTATACTCTATGTTCTATAACTTAAATATATAAAGTAAATTTCGCAGCAATATTTTTAAAACTTTCCTTTTTCATATATACATTAAAGAGCCTTACGAAAAAAATTGCAAATGTATCCATCCCTCTAGCAATGAAGATTGGTCTGTTCTTACACGGTTCCCAAAATATTACAACTGACTGTTTAAATTTACGAGAGCTGGAACATTTTCAAAACACCTCTAAAAATACGTATGTCTCTCAATGTCACTATCAAAATTTTCGTTAAAAGAAAAGTAACTTTAAATTGTAATATGGCTATACTAAGGTCTGGAATATTCACTTAAATAATTGTTATGTCTCTTTATATAAATTTTATATATTTCGGACATTTTTCAACATAAATTGGGTTTTAATGTACCATTGAATGGTTTATTCTAATATTATTGAAAATTTTACGTAATTAACTCTTTAACAGCAAGAGGGTCAATTTTATTCATTTTTGCAAATAAGTCATGTAGAAGTATTTATTATTCTTAAATATAAATTAATTTATGAAAAATATATTAAGTTCCTTTAAAACCGCGATAATAATCGAATTAAAGAGATTTTTGAAATTTAGTCACTATTTTATACGAATTTGTAGTTTTTATGATAAGTAATGCTTTTGGTGACATTTATTTTCTTAACTGACCATTTATTTGACATAAAAATTAACTTGACCAATTATGGACCGAAAATTCCAAAATATTACTTGTGCAACTAAAGGACTAAAGGAAAACATAATTCAATAGTATAGAATGAAACCTTTCCAATGACACGCTAAAATGTAAATTATTATGTAAGATTTTTAGTACTATATTATGAATATTTTAATTCATAATATAGTATTAAAAATAATGTCGTAAAAAATTTTAATAAAATTTTAAATTCGCGAGAATAAAAACTAATTTATTTATTTTACTCTTTATGTATTAAACGACATTTTTCTATTATATGTTGTTTTTTTTTTTTTTTTTTGTTTTGACAAAAAGTTAAAAACTGTTGTTCGAAAATTATATTTTTGGAGGTAATTTGAAAATGGTTCAGCTCACGAAAACGAGATAATTAAACCGAAATCTTTAATTTTAGGGGGTATATTTGCAAAATTTTTTTATCCATACAAATCAATGTACGTTAATATACATACCAAAAATTGTGGTATGTACTGTTTTAAGTTATCCTATTATCAATTATACATTTTTGAAATTATGCTAAAATGATGATTCCCTAAGAAATCGTAAAGAAGTATTTTTGATACTTTGGCATCATCCAAATTACAAAATGTAAGAAAATTCTTTTTAATTATACAGTGTTCCAGTATATACATATGTATATACATTACTTAGCTTTATTTTATTTTTATCAGTGTACTTCTTTTTCACTATTTTTAAAATAAATAAACATGTAAAACAAAAGTATATTATATTTGTTATTGTTATCGATAAAATTTTTCTTCTGTGAAATATTCGATAAAAAAAATATATATTTAAAAACTTTATTTTCATGTTCTTCAAAAACTTAATACCAACTCAATACTTATAGACAAGTTTCTTTTTTAACACAAAAACCTCTTTAAAAAGTTTCAAGTGCCAGAAGCAATATTGATATTTTTTCTATTTGTTCTTGAAAATATTTATGTATGTATAAAATAGAAATCGTACCTTTTTTATCTTGCTATATTTTTAAGGTAGGTAAACTTTAATCGATAAAATAAATTTAAAACAAAATTAGATTAGGGTGGTTGACAAAATAGCTGATAATGAATATAAAATTTTGAAATTATTTCAGTGTTTTGAGTATACAAGTTAAATTTTATTAAGGAAAATGAGCTTTTACAAAAATATAAATTGTTATTTTTTCTACAGTGAATTTAAGTTGGTTGGGAAAACGTCCCAAAGTGCTTTGCTCCTAGATAACGATGGGATAAAATGAATGGGGTTACCATAAGAAATTAAAACTTGGTACGCATACTATTTTAAAATTAATACGTATAAAATTTTGAAAAAATCGGTGCAAGGACACGTCTACTTACCATATATTCTGAAATAAAAAAAGACTAAAATTTTTCTAAAATACTGGTCAGAATTTTACCATATTTTGTGGTAGTTATTAGAAATATATTATTTATGGCTCTTCTTACTTATTGTTTAATCGGAGTAAGGACACGCCTACCTTGCATATATCCCGAAATTAAAAAAAGCAGTAAATCCGCAAAAATACCTCTCAGATTTTTTCCAAAATTTGTGATTTCAGTTGAATATAGATTATTTATGAGTTTGTCAATTATTATTTGAATCGGAACAAAAACAACACTACCCCCCATATATCCTGAAATTGTAAAAAAGTATTTTCAGCTAAAATACTAGTCTGACTTTTAGTGACTTTTCGAACTTCCTCGTAGTTATATGAAATGCAACACTATTCCCATAAAGTATCACCTGTTAATAGAGTACTGTCAAATTTTGAGCAAGTGTCGTCAAAAATTTAAAAAAGTGAATTTCGAGTGCTCATTAAACATTATTTTTTGCGAAAAAAAAACCGTCAATCAAACCAAGGAAAAGCTCGATAAATACTATGGGGACTCTGCACCATCGATTTCAATGGTAAAAAAGTGGTTTACTGACTTTCGTTGTGGTCGCACAAATACAAATGACGCTGAACGTTCTGGACCACCTATAAAGATTAGTACACCCGAAAATGTCGAAAAAATCCACGATATGGTGTTGGCCGACCGAAGAGTAGAAGTGCATGAGATTGTTGCTGCCATAGGCATTTCATATGGCAGTGTGGTTTCGATTTTAAATGATCAGCTGGGCTTAAGGAAGTTGTGTGCAATTTGGGTGCCGCGTTTGCTCTCAATTGATCATAAACGCAAACGTGTGACAACTTCCAAGGATTGTTTGGAGTTGTTTAACCGCAATTCGAATGAGTTTTTGCGGCGTTTTGTAAGTGTGGATGAAACATGGATCCATTACTGTACTCTGGAGACCAAGCTGTAGTCTAAACAATGGGTTTCTTTGCGTGAACCTGCTCCAAAGAAGGCCAAGGTAAGTTTGTCGGCCAATAAGGTGATGGCAACAGTTTTTTGGGATGCACGCGGGATAATCCACATCGATTATCTTCAAAAGGGAAAAACAATAAACGGCGAATATTATGCCAACTTATTAGACCGATTTAATGAGGATTTAAAAAGAAAACGGCTCCATATGGCCAAGAAAAAAGTTATTTTTCATCAAGACAATGCACGGGTGCACACGTGTGTAGTCTCAATTGCAAAACTCTATGAATTGGGCTACGAATTGGTACCTCATCCGCCATATTCTCCGGATTTAGCCCTTAGTGACTACTTCCTATTTCCAAACCTAAAGAAATGGCTCGATGGAAAGAGATTCAGCTGCAACGATGAAATTATTGACTAAACAAATGCCTATTTTGAGGACCTCGAAAAATCCTATTTTTTACGCAAAGTAAATGACGATAATTGCTCAATATTTGACAGTAGTCTATTAACAGGTGGTACTTAATTGGAATAATGTTGCATTTCATATAACAACGAGGTAAGTTCGAAAAGTCACAGACTTGTTGATCTGCTCTCGTAAATATAGAAAATTGAAAATTGGTTCACACATTACTTTGGACACAAAGTGAATGTATATATAAAGTTTTGAAAAAGATTGGGGTAAGCACACCCTAATTCCCTTATATCTTAAAATGAGAACAACGCATTTTCTTCTAAAGTACTGGTAAAAGCAGTATCAAGATTTTTGATAGCCACTGGAAATATGTTTTTTATGGGCCATACAATATTTAACTTAATAGGAGCAAGATCATAACTACTTCCCCCTTCTTCTAATTTTAGTTTAACTTCTACACCTACATTTTCTCCTGAGTAACTAATTAATTTGCCTAAATTTGCCCACTGTCGGGTCCAAATTTAGTATATTTATTAGTTGTCAATATTATATTCTACCTTTAAGTAATATCGATTTAACAACATGAAATATTTTAACATAAAGAAAGTCAAGATGTCTTTTGTGTAAGCTTTGGCAAAAATAGGAAATAATTATTCTTTTATATATTTTAAAAATAATATGTTATAGAATTAAGCAAGAAAATTTTTATAATTTGTTTAATAGTCAATCGAACTTATGCAATTTTTGTATTAAAAATGTTTAAATTTTCCTTAATTAGTGCCATCTTTTGGATTTTTTAGCAAACTATTCTGAGTACAAAAATTATATTAGTCCTCTCTTAATTGTATTTTAAATTTTGAAGTAATTTTAATTAATTTTTCATTTCAATTTAACAGAATAAATTACGTTCACATTACGAAGTCTTTGGAATAAAAAGAAATAATACGAAATCAGGTACTCTTTCAATTAAATTTTTTTTTTTGTAAGTTGTGGCAAAAATCGGCACCAACTATTTTTTGGTCTGCAAAATAACTATAGAAGATTACATAAGAGTAAACATAAAATTGTGTAGCTTTTTATAATTTGTTTATATCCTTTATCAAATTTAAGCAATTTTTTGGTTTTGAATAAAAAGTATGTATAAATTTGAGGAAAATAGTATATATGTATATTCGAAACACTATATTTAAAAAATAATAATAGTTTTAATTGCAAATATACTGAGTTATTGGAAAAAAATCTCGACCCATTTTATCAAAAAATTAATTCCCTGAAATAGTTTGAAACCATCCTTGTGTTCATTTTTGGTTTTACTTATGAACTTTTTTTCATTTGCTTGCAATTTTGCATTCAAATGAAACTTCCCTTAAAGTTGAATTTTACATCCGATTGGTTTTATTCATTTGACAATCAAAAAACATTTCGTCAATGAATGCCATCCTATTGATCTTGTAAGTATTAATTTCAAGAAGAAAGGGTATGAAAATTTTTAAAATAGTATTAAAAACTTTTCGTATTGTTTTATTATTTCAACTACTTAAAGAAAAGAATATATTTCACCAAACATAAGAATCATCAAAAACACAATATTTTTGTTTGGAAAGTATTTGGGAGTTATAAAATTAAAGAAGTTTTCAATAACCTTTTCTTTTTTATGTAGAAATTTTAAATATAGATATGGGATTAAACGATTAAATAATCTGATTATTATTTAATTTTATACTTTAAATAACATTTGATAGAACTCAAGTAAAATAAAAAAAAAACCCAATAATTTAACAAATTTATTTTCCTGAACATATTTAATAACATTTAAATAATGGCACTTTTGTAACATATTTCTCTCATTTCCAAATCATTTCAACCGTTTCTAAAATATTCAAAACTTAATGCCCCTATCATGGCATGTTTAAATGAAAATATCACAAATTGCAAATATGAATAATTAAACTTAATTTATTATTAAATGTTGCGCTGAAATTGTGCAACTAAATACTTTATTTGCAGACACCAGGCAACACCATCAAAATAAATAATGTTAAATTCATTAAATTAGATTTTAATAATTTTGAAATGTGGCTGACTGACAGTGTGTGTGTTTCTCGTTATTATTTAAAATGAAACCATTTTAAATTAGTAAAGTACACTCACTCATATTTATGACCTATTTAAACATTACTGACAACAGCAAGAACAATAATAATAAAAGCGAAAAAACACCAACAACAATCATAACAATAACAACAATATGCATAGTTGTAAACTTATCCAGTCATTCATTGGACTCCTTTATGCACTCTTTCTCAGTGTATATATTTACAAATGCAAATTCCTTTATTCATAAAATGCATTATAAATTTGTGAATACAGCTTGGAATTATGTATAAACTAGAAATGCCATATGTTAAAATAAGAATTTTTTTGGAAAAGCCCAATTCAGGTAGAGGGAAATAATTTATACAAATTTGTATTCTACAAACTTTATATATTTTGCCCACAAATTTTTATATAAATTCCGATTAATGTTTCTTAATAGTAAAAAGTCAAAATCTAAATATCATATATTTCGTGATTTTTTTTTATTTAAAATAGTGTCTCAGCAAAAATTGCTGCATACTTAGAAGAAGGTTTGTAAGGGAGAGATAAACTATCTTTCCGTTACCAAACTGCTTCAAGAAAGCATTATATTTGCTTTTTTGAGCTTAAATAATAAATCTGTAAAAAGTATTTTTTATTTTAAATTTATTTGATTTATTTTATAAGTAATTTATATATATATATATATATATATATATATATATTATATATATATATATATATATATATATATATATTATATATATATATATTTATATATATATATATATATATATATATATATATATATTTCATTCAAATGGAAAAAGTGTTTTATAGATGTGTCCAGGAAGGTAAAAGGGTAAAAAAGGCGAACCCCACCTTTCTTCCGGTAGTAAAATTTGTTTAATGCCTTTTGATCCCCAGAAGTTCTATTTCAATAAAATTAAAAATTTGACTAAAATATAGTACCTGAGAAAAAACTTTATAAACTAAAAAACTTTACTTGGTTTAAAAAAGGACCACAATATTAAATAGATTTTGTTTGTAATAAACTCTAATAAAATATATTTTCGTAGAATATATAGAGAAACAACTT
The DNA here is from genome assembly GCA_932274085.1 of Protocalliphora azurea. Taxonomy (NCBI): domain Eukaryota; kingdom Metazoa; phylum Arthropoda; class Insecta; order Diptera; family Calliphoridae; genus Protocalliphora; species Protocalliphora azurea. The sequence continues at coordinate 90,146,346 of OW026520.1, forward strand.
ATATTCGAATCCCATTTTTCACAAAATTTTTAAAAATTGCGATATTTAGTATAAAGAAACCTTAAAATATGCTACACTAATACCATCAAACATTTTATTTGAATAACTCAGTAGGTTTTGACATTGCACGCAATTTTTATATATTATACACAAACTTCTAGTTTGTAAAAATTTGTATATGCAATTTAAAATATCTATAATTTTCGCGCCCTTTGCACGAACTAATCCTACATACTTTTTTTTCCAAAGTAATGAATTTTAAAAGCCTAGTGACAGGCAGTACCAAGGAATATTTTCATAATAATAACGCCAGTCTTTTCTACCAAACTTTTGCTACCGTTTGCCAACGCTCGAAAATCTGTAACTAAAAATGCACTTCAAACCTCATTTATTTATGTTGTAAATAAATTGTGTATTTTTTTTTTTTATAAAAATAAGAAATTAAAAAAAATATTATTATGTTAATTTTTGATGATTTAGGATCTAAAAAAGGAAAAAAAAAAAACAAAATGGTGAATCGAATAATGCGACAAGAACTTGATATATTTTTAAATTAATATGCAGTCAGTTTATAAAATGTCGATTACAATATGGCTTTAATCTGAAAATAAGTTGTTTTGTTATATAAATTATATATAAACTATTTACAAGTCTGAATTTAAGTATAATAAATAAAAATCCACTTAATTACAAAAGATTATATACTTTTAATTTACCTTAAATTCTTTTTTTTCTTTTGGGTCACTGTCAGTAACTGTTCTATGTTTTATTTATTAAATCATCTTAAAAAAATATGAAAAACGAATCAGAACAAGATAAAATAAATTTTTAAATTAAAGAAAAAATTTTAACTTTTTTCTGACCTTATATTTTGGGACATTTAGCCTTTTTTTGACCTTTTTTTAAAGTTTTTTTTCGGCTCCTAACAACACTGATCACAATTTATGCTGGAAGGGGACTGGACCGTTCACGTCTTTTTAAGTGCTCTCTTCTCATAATCGGAAATAATATTCCTAAATTCGTATTCGTCCTGACTATCTCTCATTTTTGTTTTTTTTTTTCAATAAATTCTTGAAGTCATAAATAACGGCGATACTATCCTACCCATGGGGTTTTACATTGAATTTTTTGAGACCCATTTCCAGAAAAAAATCTAAAGGTTTTGAGACCCATGATATTTTAATAAATTTTTAAATTCTTTTTAGTATTTTTCCTGTATTCTGGTCCTCAGTGCGCATCGTTTGAGTGGTCTTACTACATCAAAATCTCAAAAAGGCAGTTGCTCGAAAGTACCTTATAACTGATTAATACGTGCCTGCAGGATAGTTTGGTTGGGCCCAGCATCAATGCTAATCTTTTTATTATTAAATCAGCTGTTGTCAATTTCATTAATATCAAATTTACCTTGAACAATCATTTTTAAAAAATAATTTTCCGTTTTCCCATTAAAAAAGTTTTCAATATATTTTCAGAAAAATGCAATGACAGATCTATCTCTATGTTGAAAAGTAAAACTGCATACATCATCTTGTATATATATATATATATATATATATATATATATATATATATATACAAGTACAATATTATTAAATTCTTAAATATACATTGCTACAATACCTGAAATATTAAGTTCTTAAAATCCTGCAAATTAATTGCATTTGGCATCCCTTGATAAGTCAGTTTCAATATATACTATCTGTGTATATGTATTTCTTAGAGTGCATTCAGTAAAACAATGAAATATGGTGTTGCATTGTAGTAAAGACTTCCTATTTTATTTCATAAATGAAAAATAAGTTACTTTCGAAAAAAAAAAACAAAATAAAAAGATGAAAACAAAACACTGAAATATTTTGTTTGCCCTACAACAGTATAAGAAAATTTAAATATTTTCTCAAAGATTGAACAAATCATAACAGAAATTGCTTAGTATGTACAACAAATTATTGATGCAAAAATCTAAAATATCAATATGATTTTTCATATATTATACTTTTAACTTATAAAATTTTTAGCCAAAGTTAAAGCATAACCTAAGGCAAAATAACATTTCTTTCGTTACAAAGTAATCACTCTGTCTACAGTTAAGATTCAACTGTAGTTAAAAAATTAATAAGTTAAAAGCCCTTAATTCAATTTTCATAATTAAGGCTTTTATTTTATGCAAATATTAATAATCAAATTAATTTTGGCTGAGCTGAACCAATATTCAAGAAATTAGGTACAAAGATTTTTGTTAATATAAAACATATTTGAGCCAAATGTCATTATAATATTTACATATTTATGTGCTTTATGATCCTTAAATCCCAATTCCGGGAGGATATTAGTATGGGCCCCAGGTGAAATAATCGACCGATCATAACCATTTTCAATAGGGTTTGTCCTCGATTCAATACAAGATCATATACTGAATTTCATTGGATTATCTTTGAAAAACTGTAAATTTCAAATATTTAAGTCTTCGAGTTATTTGCACTTGAAATTTTAGCCAACTCAATTTTACACGTTCTTGGTCTAGATTTCTTCTTATATATCCCAGTATTGCCTTCCGTTTAGTTTTTTCTTTAATTAATTAAAAAACAATATTATTTATTAAATAAAGTAAATTTGAATTCTTTCTTTACAAAGTTCAAAAATAAACGATTTTGAATTTGAAAATTGGCAAAAAATTGCTTTTTTGAGTTTTTCTTTTAGCAGAAAAAGTGACTAAACTTTTATTTCTCTAAAATGTAATTTTCTTTAACAACATGTAATAATAACCCAAGACGTCTAAGTACACACCGTCCCGAATTTGACTTTTATATAAAACTTTTGACTTGAGTCTATATGTTCTAAAACCCCAAAGCATGAATCTGCAACCAGAATACAGTTTCGAAATCAATAATATATTTTTAAAAGTTTTCAATCGTAATCCCTGGAACATCGAGAAAATGTGTACTTCTTTTGAGAATTGCGGGATTTCTTTTACAAAAATCTTAAAGTTTTTTTTACACTGCTATTTTAAAAGATAAAGTCCACGATCACCAAAAATTTCGTTAAGATATCTTAACAAAGATTTTATTACAGTTTCTCCAAAAACCAATTTTTTACAAAAATTTTACTTCAATTACAAAAATCAGAAAAAGTATGAATTCAAATTTTTTTACAGCTAAATTACGATGCTTAGCTGACATAATTGTTCACTATATAGAGATAGATTGAACTTAATATATTCTACGGAACCGAAATTACGCTACGAAATTATGCCGAGAAGTTACAGATTTATTTCCAAAAATTTTCGATTTTGTCCCACTGTCCATTGACAGACAGACGGTCAGAAAGACGGACATCGTTAAATTGACTCAGAAAGTTATTCGAACGGTATACTTTTATATACTAACTACCTATGGTGGTATGTGGCATAAACATTTTATTACAATAAGGCAATTAGTATTTAAAACCAATTTCAAATTTACACAAACTATATATCTTAAGATTCTGAGAGCAAAATATGTAAAACGACTTTAGATTTTAATTATAACTATTATAGCTTATAACAGATTCTATGTAGCTGAATATTAAATCCTATATGTATAACCTTAAATAATTTAAAAATTTTTGTTTTATTTCACTCTACAGAATATATTCTAAGGTTCTCATGTTTTACTGGCCGTCCTGTCGTCTTCACTAAGTAAATGTAAGAGTATGAAAGAGTGTATACAAACTTTTTCCGCTTACTAATTTTAATTGTTTATACAGTTTTCATAGAAAGATTTTTTTATACTTTTTTAGTGCAAACAACTTAAAAATAATTTTTTGAATGAAATGGAAAATTCAGTAAGTAAAAGGGGCTTTTTTACTCTAACAAATATGTGCATATAACTATAAATAATAAAAATTAAGTTTTTCCGTTTAATATTTAATACAAATTAAAAAGGGAATTTTAAAACCATATCAAAATATTTTAAACTAATTTTAACGGTGCTTTCTTTAATTTTTTAAAGTATCTTTTGTTAATGATTATAGTTTTTAATATTTCTTTTTTGCACATATATTTTTCTTTTATTAATATGAGTAATAAATTAAACGAAATCCTTTAATTTTAACTCATTATTCAGTGCGGTAAACATTTTTATTTTTATCGGATTTCTTTGTTTAATATATTACATATTTATCTTTCCAAAGAATTCCTTTGCGAATATAAATCATGTTTATTATTTATTGAAATTACATTAAAAAATGTATATATATTATAAAATTTTAATATTGCTTATTTGTTCCAATAAACATGCTCGTAATAAGATACACAATAAACACTGATTAGATAAACTTTATGCTGTCGTACAATATGTTAATAAATCATTATTATTAAGTAATTAATAATATTTCTTTTCATATACACTCATACATACTCAATATTAAAGAAACCATTTATAAATAACTCAACCTCTGGCAACGAAAAGGATAAGAAATGATTATATATCAAACAAAAAGTTTTTTAATATTTTTAAAGATTTTATTAAGCAATATACCCTGCAGTTTTAGGGCTATAAAACTTTTTTTGATTTGATTAATGTTAAACTACTGGCTGGTTAAACTAAAATGTAGAGAAGGACTTAGGCTTTAAAAAAAAAATTAACTTATTATCATCCTGCTATAATACATTATGATATACAGGGTATCCTAGTTGACTATTTCGAAGATGATAAAGTTTTAAGAGTCGTAACTTCTGTAAACTAAGGTCGATTTCAATCATTTTTGAAGACAGATGGAGAAAAGCTTACTTACAACTTACATACCTATTTCTTACGTTTAAAGATATTTATGCTTGAATTCTGAATTTTTGATATTTTAAATTAACTATTTTTGCGTAATTAATTTCCGTGGTATAGGAGTGACAAACCGTTTAAAAATATTCTATAATTTTCAATAAATTCTGAAATAATATGTTAAAATTTTATTTATTGTCTCAAGTCGTCTACAATTTATCAATGTCAACACTTTCAAATGAGTATCTTTTATTTCTCCTCAAAATTTTTTTATATATTTTAAAAGATAAATCTTCGGAAATGGTTAAACAATTTTTGATGTGATTGAAAGTTGTCTATATATAGCATTGTTGGAAAATGTTCATCCGACTAGAAAAGAATTCACGTAGACCGATACATATCCTGATTTTGTACTAAACTGGTTCTCGCCCGGCCAAAATTGTATACAATATAGCATATTTTATGAAAATAGTAAAATTTACATTTTAAAATTTAACTCCATTAAAAAAATTATAAATGCTAACATTTATACATGTTTTTAGATAAAATCTTTCTATTCTAAAAACATCGTCTTTGCTCCGGCGAGTTTAGTTATGTGTTTTTATCAAGTTTTTAGGGGAGACAAAAAACCGTTTTACTTTACAATTTTAGATATTTTTTTAATCACAAGTGACACTTCCGACACGATTGGGAATTTAGCAGATATAATTGAAAATTGTAAAAAAATAACATAACTATAATAACATAACCATTTCCAATAAAATATATATAGGTTTTTTTGATATACATATTTTACACATAATTGTTTTGGTATAAATTAACTTCATAGTTTTAAAATTTAGTGAAATTCATATCAAATGAAACCAATGAACACAAAATAATGTAAACGTGTGGTTTTTTAAAGTATAATATTTGCTATATATGTCTCCTATAACTCAATTGTAAGTCTGCAGATAGACTTTTCAATTATTCCATTTACATTAAGAATATTACTCACAACTTGTTAATGCAGTTCCGTGTTTTTTCTTCCCTTTGTTAAAACTGACTAAAATTGCATCGATATATGTATAAATAATTGTTTAAAGATACTAAAGTCTCAGTATTAAAAGCGGAATTTCGGAAGTCTAAATAAATATCAGTTTCGCTAAAAGCTGTATCTAAAACAATTTTCATTTGTTCTTCCTGAATTCCACTAAATTTGGTAAATACCCAATGGAATTTTAGAGAATCCAATAAATTAGGAAGTGTTATTTTGAGATAAAATATTGTTCGGCACCAAATTTGCTACCGATCAGAATCATACAAAATGGTAGGTTACTTGAAATATAACACTGGTCAAAAAAAAAAAAAAAAAAAAAAAAAAAACAAAATAAAAAACTTTTTTACCCATTTAAACAAAAATAGCTGAACTAGATGGAATTTAACGTCCTAAATACGAATCTGTTTTCAGATTTGTCCTACCAGGTCTTTATTTTTTTATAGGCGTATTTAATCTTTCCCCCATTTTCGGGCGGTCACATTAGAATCGAGGACGGTTTGTCCAATAGATGATGAATAAAATTATTGAAGAGTTAACTTAACATTTAATTTTTATTCGCTCAATAGTTTCGGAGTTATTCGGAAATTAGTGTCGAAAAAATTACTTTTTTATCCAGACTTGAAAAAATTGTATTAATAAATATTAAAAAAAAGGCAGTTTTAGTCTCTTTTCATAAAGATAAATAAATATGTTATGGTGAAAATAAACCATGTATCATGAAGATTTGATGAACAAGTAGTAATTTTATTCACAATTAACTGAATACGCCATAAAATGTATATACCAGAGTAGGAAAAACTACCATTTTTTTAATTCGTTCGGAACATATTTTTTTTTTAAAGCGAATTTAGCTTTAACATTTAAAACGAATTTTATTATTCTGTTTGCAATTTCAACTTTTAAAAATATGAGAAGAACATACAATTTTAAAAATATTATCCAGAAATTAAATCGAAACTAATTAATCGTATTGAAGTCATGTACTACGGCATAAAAAATGTTTTTACTTAGATTGAATGAAAGATATGTAAATGTTTATGACATTTCTATGGATATATTTACATACATTTGTGTGTTTATGAGTACTGTATGAGGTTTGTATGAGGTTGTTAAAAATGAAACAACAGAAATTTTATGGCAGTAAGAAATGTACATATTTGGGCGTTTCTTAAGCCAAATTATGTTTGTAATTAATAAAGTAGAGACATGGGAAAAATATAATTTTTTACATATGATTTTGTAATACTTTTATTATGACTTAAGCATAAATATCCAAATTACGAGTAAAATAAATAGAATATATACACTATTTATCAGGCTTTAGGGGTAATGATTAAATTAAACTACTTCACATGAAATTGTAATTGACTATTTTCAATTACAAATATATGCAATTGTACGTAATAATATTAATTACATTTTAAATCATTGAAAGATAAGTCGTACCGAAATATTGTAAAGAAAATTCAATCTACGATTTTTATTTGGAGAAATTTTGCATATTTTTAACGTCATGAATGCGTTATTTTTTAAAACAACTTATTTGTTACGAATTTAATATATAGTTATAATTTTCAATTATATTTACATGTAAATGTAATTGGAATTTTTCGATTACAAATCACAGTTTAATTGAATTTGTGTATGTAATAGATTACTGGTTGTAATCATTAACGCCCAAGACTACTATTTACACATTTTATGTTTATTAATTAAAAGGCGTAAAATTTTTAATTTTACTTCATTATTTTATTTCATTAATTGAACCTTTTTTTCATACTTTTATTTAGTATGTGTTTCAATAACAATAATTTTATAATTACCAAAGCTGACACTTTCATGCAAAAACATGTTTTTAGTGAGCATTTGAAAAATAATGCATCAACATTACAATGCTGATTAATTATTTTTGTGAATCAAAGGATTTTCAACAAAATGGCATCGATTTGTTATTGTATGTTTTTGAATATTTTTCTGTAAAACACATAAATTTTGAATATTTCTTTTTTTTTTTTTTTGATTTTTTTTTCATTCATTGACTATAAACTAATTTAAAATATAGTGATTTGTGCCGAATTAAAAAAAAATATTTACTACCAAGTAACTTATTTTCTTTACAACAATGTATATATAAAAAAATAAATATAAAAAAGGTTTGAATAATTTTGCTCCGAACTATCGTCACATTTTTAAATTCACACTGTAAAAAACCACACACACACATACGCGTACACATAAATGAATGAATGAATCAAAAGTAAAAAATTTTTGAGCTTTTGGTTTGGGGCTAGGTGAAATAACGGAACGATCATATTTAATTTCAATAAGAAAATTTATCTTGGTACCATCTTGTACACGCAGAGAAAAAATATGGTTGTAGTGAACATAATTTAAGAGCAAGATTTTATGATTGGAACATATGGCCACAGCTAAAAATAGATGTGATTACAAATAATAATTTTTGCGATTCCACTTTTCATATTGTGCCCGATTTTGTGGTTCATTTTTCATTTTATGGTCGAGTTTTGCATATTAATTTACTATTTTACTACTATTAACACATTATATCAGATTATGATTTCATTTTGTTTTATTATTATTATTATTATTATTATTATTCCATTTTATCATACATATGTTCTGCAAGATAGTGATAGTACAAGATATTTTTTATTAACTAAACCTTTTAATAGTAATTGATCAATATTTTATATTGCTTGAATCACGCCAAATGTGACAAAACCTTGTCTACTTACATTAATACATGTATAAACTAAATAAAAATTATAATGAAGGTGAAAAACAAACGTTAAAAACAAAATATGTTAAAAAAGAAACATGCATTTTTCAACCACATTTTTCAAAATCATATTTATTTGTAACATGGTATGGTTTAATAACAATTAAAAATATTGCCAATATTTGATGGTTGCATAAGTAATGATATTTCTTAGATTAATAAAATTTTCTTTCTGTTAAAAATATTAAAAAACATAAAATTTTTATACTCAACTATATTAAAATGTTCATTGAATGATAAAGCTGAAAAAGAAACATTATTATAATGAACACTAGACTACCCATGAATACAAAAATTTGAATTTTGCTTGCTCCACCGACACAAGTTTCAGGTAGACGACGCAAAAAAATAATATGTGTGCGTAAATTGTGTCGATCGGTCTTAAACTGGCCAGTCAACTTTCACTTTTGTCCTATAAAAGGTTTTAGAAATAATTAAAATCTTTATTGAGCTATATATCTTTAATTTAACGTTTTGCTCAAAAAAACTATATAAACTTTTTTATTTAGACTAAAAAGCAGAACTTTTTGACATATAATTTTTTAGCCTACTATGACTTATTGTGATATTATAAGCAATCAAAGTAAAAATGTATACATTGACTTCTTTAAAAAAGTCAGTCATCATTTTAATATGAACCTAGTCTGTTAGGAACGGTTTTTATAATTTTGTAGAACAAGATTTTTGGTTTCTATAAATCAATACATTTTGCCGAATATGCTTACAATTTTAAAGTAGGTGGACCAAGATCTTAATTTGATTTTTTATTTATTATACAAATATTGGCATTAAATTTTGGATCATTATAGTGAGTATTTTTATATTTTTATTTAGAAATTTTTAAAAAATAACACAAACGAATAAATTCCGAATAAGAACCATAAAAAGATAAAATTTATCATAGCGAATTATATTAAATAAACCATTAAAAAAACAAGTTCCTTTAGACATATATGGATGAAACCACAAATGTCGAAGGTCGATCTATTTTAGATGTAATTGTAGGAGTCTTAGACAGAGATAAGGAATTGTTTAAAAAAAATGTGTTTTACATGGTAAAATTATAAAAAATAATATATATATATATATATATATATATATATATATATATTATTTTTTATAATTTTACTTGTTTAATAATTTTATTGTTTTTTTAATGGCTTATATATATATATATATATATATATATATATATATATATATATATATATATATATATATATCATAAAAGATATTGAAAATCATTTCGAAACCACAAATGTCGAAGGTCGATCTATTTTAGATGTAATTGTAGGAGTCTTAGACAGAGATAAGGAATTGTTTAAAAAAAAATGTGTTTTACATGGTAAAATTATAAAAAATAATATATATATATATATATATATATATATATATATATATATTATTTTTTATAATTTTACTTGTTTATTACTTGTTTAATAATTTTATTGTTTTTTTAATGGCTTATATATATATATATATATATATATATATATATCATAAAAGATATTGAAAATCATTTCGAAACGAATATTTATAAACATTTTTTAATATCGGTTCAAGTCCGCCATCGAAAAATTTAATTTTAAGTTTCCCGTGCTACTCTGCCAGTTTGTAATTGCTTATATGCTCACATATTGCTACAATTTTTGTTTGGATTACATATTTCTTAGAACTTTATGTTATAATTTTTCTCTCTTGTTTCTATTTTACATAATCATTTATTCCCCTTGGATAAGTTTTTAAATTTTACTTTCACATTTAAAATAGAGTTCGCATAGGAATTGTGAAATAAAATGCTATATTTTATTATACAAATCCTATGCACTTGTTATCCTATATACTAATAAGTATTATATTTGTATAAATATCTAATCCCAAAAATTTTAAATTTGTTAAAACTTTCTTTTAATTTATCAAGGGATTTCTAATTATATATAAAATAAAAAACTTTACTTTTCAAATGAAATTTTATTTTTCTAAAAGCATTAATAACAAATACTTAGACAAGTTAGGGAAATTGAATTAATTTTATTTTTGTAAATATAAATATACAACAACCAAAAAATACTTTATGTATTTTATTAATAATAAAATATTGAATTTGTATGATTTTGAAGTTTTAGCAACATAAAGATAAACGGAACAAATGATTTTATTATTGCAATGTATGTATGTATAAATGTATGTATGTAGGTAAGCATGTATGAGAATAAATGTGTAAGAATAAATAAATCTGTATAGAGTATCCTGTGAACATTTATTCTTGCGACAGTGTCTTAAGTCACATAGAAGTGTTTCCTAGCTATGTGATGAAAAGGATTGACAATAATATCGCCGTAATGTGAAATGGATTATCTTCCGCCAAATACATAATGTAAAAAAGAAGAGATGAATGCGTTGTAAAGTTGTTATACATAGTTTTAATTTCATCTATTAAATACCAGATTTTATTTTCACAAAATCATCTAAATATAATTTGGATATAAAATAAATATAAACTACTATCTTTCGGATGTAACTTAAATGTTTAAATTTGGAAGATGAAAATAGAAGAATAATTGCTGTCTTCCAAATATTTTAGGTGTGTATACATACATATTTATAAATCCAAATATATGTACATATAGAATTTGTTATTTGTATTTATACACAGAAAAAAATATTTTCGAAAACATTTCAATTAAATTATTAATTAGAATTTTAAAATAATTTCAAATATTTCTGTAATTAAATAAGTTACTCAAAATCAAAGTACTCTAACAAATTAAATCCAAATTTTACATAGAAAAACCTAAAATCAAATTTCAATTACGAATAATACATATTTAACTATTTTACCATTAAAAAAATGTATATTCAATTATGCAAATTATTACTTGTTTTTATTTATATTTGATTAATTTATATAATATAATATAATTTATATAATAAGAAAAATAATTGGGAGCTGATTGTTTGATTTTTAGTAAAGAATATTAGAAAATTTTAATTTTAATCACTTGAATAACTGGTACAATTAAAAAGTGATTGGGATAGTTTTTATATTTGATAAGTCGTTTATATAGACCATATTTTTTCTGTGTATATTGTTATTTTATTTTAAATTTTATTTCTAATGCCACAAATATTTTATAATATAAAGAACAAAAAAAAAAAAAAAAAAAAAAAAATGTATTTTCTAAAAAGCCAGCTAAAATGCAACGTTTCAATATACATACAGTAGCGGACAAAACTGAAGCATGAATTAGCACTTATTAAAATGTAGATGAATAAAAATGGCGAACCTGTTTTGATGTCAATTCTATTTGTTAATTTATTACCACTAGACCAAAATTTCTGTAAAACAAAACATAAAGGATTAAATTTCTTTATTTAAACTAAAAAATTTCATTGAATTGTGAAATATACATATTTCAGGCGGAACGAACTAAAGCACATTTTTCATTTTTTTAAATGTAACTGGTATCTTCATTAATATTTAATAGTAGTTAGGTCCAGATTAGAGCTTGAGTGTAGAAAGGAATTGAGAAGGCTAATGGATGCCTATAGGATAAGACTCTGGACAGGCCCTTTGTGGAGGTATCGGCTAGGATTCCAATTGGGTAATATTTCATGGCCATAAGGGAATGGACTTCAGGACGAACGAATCATGTTTGGAAGACCAAAACGGACTGCAAGGTATCTATGGCCTAGTCTTAAACTAGCAGATTCGAAACATCTTCTGGGCATGAATGGTGGGAATCTAAGGTCATTGCGGATATGATTATTAGTCACTTCGCAATAGGAAATATGAATAGTAAGTGGAACATTGGCACGTAATCTTATAGGGTTCGTAATGGGGGTAAAGTGACTTAGGTATAGACGTTTTTAAGTGATGGGTCTTAGGTTCCACATTTTTCACTTTTTTTCTTTTATTATTCTATTGCCTTATCTTAATAAGGACTCTATTTTTTTCTTGGCCTTTCTTGGAATTTATAAAGGAATCACAATGGATCACAACGGAGGGATCACAAACGCCTCCCTCTCTGGGTAGAGACGTTAAGACGCCGCCTTTTTTAACCTAACCTAACCTAACCTAACCTACTATTTAGTACCAAAGATCTATTTTTTAGTATTTACGCATGTACTTGGCATCATCGCATGTCTTACAAAAATTTTAAAAATCTTAGAAATTTCATTCCTTGCTATTTCTACAGGGTGAGAAATTTCGTCCTTAGGTTTCCCATTACACGTATATTATTTTGTGATCTACAATTTCTCATATGATTCCAAATATAATTTCTGTGATATTTAAACAAAACCATTGTTCCAACCACTCCAAAACTGCGATTTTTTTGGTAATAAACTAATTTTTAGTTTTTAGCGGTCGGTGCTATGTTGATAACTACACTTAACGTACATTTCCTCTTCCGTATGTGGAAGCATGGTACCTTTTAGGGCATGGTTCGACATATGACGTTTCATTATTTTACTTACTTTATGAATTAGTTCGATATAATAACTCACAAAACAATCAGAGACGAAAAAATATATACCCTTGTTTCTCAATTGCTTTCGGTATATCGTACATTACGGTCTTTTTTTTCGTTTAGTCAATAGAACTTTTCAAATTAAAGTTCACTGAAGAAAAATACGGTTTTTCATTGAACCACAGTGAAGTTAAAGTTACTGGAATATTGTTAGCTTGTTCACCTGATGTAAAATGATTTAATGCTTGTTGCAGTAATGGTACTGAAAAAGGAGGTTCGTTATGGTTTGGGTTTTTTGTCGGTCATTATAACAGACCAATTTATGAAATAAATGGAATACCGAAACGACCGAAAGCGACCGTTAGAACGTCTGAAAAAATGAATTATGACCAAAAAATCACAGCTTTGAAGAGGTCGAAACAATTATGTGGTTTATATATTACAGAAAATATATTTGGAATCATGTGGGGAAAATTAAATCGCGAAGAAATACGTGCATTATTACAAAACTAAGGACGAAATTTTCCATCTATTAGAAATGGCATGGAATGAAATATGTGTAAATGTTTTAAAAGAACTAGGTCTTTGGTACTAAATATGGATGAAGTTACCATTTGCATTTAATAAAGGAAAACAGTGCTTTAGTTTTGTCCCGCGTGAAAAATGTATATTTCATATTTCATTAACTTTTTTTAGTTTAAATAAATAAATTCAATTCTTTCTGTTTTGATTTAGAGAACTTGGGATCTAGTGTTAATAAATTAACAAAAAAATAAAAAAATAAAAAAATAAAATAAATAAAAAATAATAATAATAAAATAAATCAATTCTCCTATGTATATTGTAATAAGTGCTAAACCATGCTTTAGGCTCTGTATATGCACAGTGGTGGGAAAAATAATATTATCAAAATTATTCCTTTAATATAAGTTTGATTTTATTCCAGGTAAAGAGATAGAAAAAAAATAATAATAGACACGATTTTAATTTACTAATAGTTTCTATTTATAAAAATTATATTTGAAAATTTACCTTATATAAATTAACTTTGTATTAACTTGAAAATTATCCTATTTAATGTTTAGTATAATCTACCTCATTTGCTATCACTCCAATACTTCTAGGACCCATAAATTCATATGTTTATAGCAACTTTCTGGGATATGGCAATTCACTCTTCCTAGGTCATTTCCCACCGTTACTGCCAATTTTTTTTTTTTTTTTTTTTTGTTTAGAAAATATAGGCCATAGACACTTTATAAGATTTAAATCAAGTGACTGCGCTGACCACTCCACTATTTTAACTTTATTCATTTTTCTAAAAAAAAATCCTGCGTTATTTTCTATCGCAAATGGAAGCATTTGGAAGTCAAAGCTTAGGAAAATATTTTGATCATAGGTATGAAATATAGAATAATCCGAAATCTGTTAAAGGAAACTAAAAAGATGTTTTATGGTTCGACGAAATCGAAATAAAATTGTTTGGTTAAACATAGTGGTGGATCTAGCATATTATGAATATGCTTTTCTTGAAACGACGGGGGACCAGTTTGACGAATTGATCGGAAAAATATATGCAATAAAATACTAAGGATGAATATGCTTCTATTTGTATTTTTGAGTTATTATAATTTTAAATGTAGAATACTTTTTTTTATTTACTTGTTTTAAAAACACTTTATGTAAAAAACATCTTCACTGTGCTTGCACATTATAACAGTAAATAAAAGTAACGATAAAATAAAGATTTTATTTGTGTAAAGTATTGACAAATTATGATTTGATATTTACCAAATATTGGAGATGCTTCACAAACACGACAGAATTATGTAGACATTCGTTTTTTGCATAATGGATAAATTTACAATACATTTATTTTCTTTTTCTAGGAAATCTTTTTCGTAAATATGTGGTCGTTAGCTCAAAATTTCGTTTAAATTTTTCATTAGATTTAGTTGAAAATCTAATTTTTGAATTCATTTCATTAAATGAAAGAATGAAATTATACTACTATTAATACTAATGCTACGACTGCCATATCGCAACATATTTGTTTAATAAGTATCTGAAAAAAAGGATACGTAACATTTAAGTATATTAGTATTCTAGGGTTAATTGTACATGATAAATTTCCAAATATAGGGAACTATAACTATAATGAAATTTATTTCTATTATTTATTAAGCTCTATATATTAAGCTGGAAAAAAACCGGAAATCAAAAATACTTCTTTACAATTAATTTAAAATATAAATGAACCAGATCATATGCTTTTTTTTACTTAGATATAGGAAGTTATGAGGAAGAAGTCATTTTATTTCTATAACATTTTCCACTACTGTATCTGTATTTCAATGAATTTTAGTAAATTCATGTAAAAAATGTTTCCTTTTAGCAAACGTATGAAAACAATTTAAAATTTTTTTATTTTTTACATTTCCAAAAAAAAAAAAAAAAAATATTTATAATATATTTATTTACATAAAATAAGAACAGAATTTAATTTTGGAAAAAAGTATTACTTAGTAAGTAAAGTATAAAGTTTCATTTTCAATTTAGTTTGTGTAAAACAATTGCATTTTTAGTTGTACGAGAATAAAGTAGAGTAGTAAATACATGCTTTGGGGTTTAATTGTAATGTCAGTAACAATATGGAAAAGTTGTATGTAGTCTTCTGTACTTTGTACTTTATTTTATACCAAAAGACTTTTAAACAAATACAAACAATTATTTGGTCATGTGTGTGAGCGTGCTAAAGCCAAACTCAGTTTTTGTTTACATATTTTAATATTAAACTAGCTTTTTCCGGTGCGCTCCGCTATCCCTTTTAATGCGATAACTAATATTTACTTTCTATTTCACCACCTGGTCCCTAAATTATGGAAGTTGTTGAGAAAGATATTCATACAAAATTAAAAAAAAAAATCCTATTAAAGTTCTTAAGATTTACTACATTTAATATTTTCGTTGTATGGGGGATACCATTTCTCCTGGACATATTCGTCCCATTTTCATTCTTAGTTTGGTGGTTGTTGAGAAAGGTATTTCCGTAAATTGTTAAGACTTTTGCTGTAACAGTATTTAAGTTATAGTATAATTAGTATTTTCTTTGCATAGGGGATATTTTTCAGTTATAAAGGATGATCAGGAAGTAATTTCCTTATGCGATAATTAATATTTTCCTTGGGCTACCACTCCCCCTGCTCCTATAGAAAAATAAAATAGTTAAAATAGGATGATACTGTGGAAATTTCAAGAAAATCGGTTCAACGGTTTAGCTGTTTATATGGTACAAACAAACACAATTCATTTTTATATATATAGACCTACTTGCTAGCTGATACTTGCTGCTGATAAATGTTATATGTTAAGTTTTTTTACCGTTTAAATTAAATCTTACAGAACTGAATGCTATCAATTTGAACCACATTTAAATTTATGCATTTATGCATTAACATATTGTATATATATATATATATATATATATATATAATATTATTATTATTATTGAAATCAGATATCGTAAATTTTGTACACTGAAAAAATTTTTATCTTATATTTCTCAATTAACACAGTTGTTTCATTTTACAATAACATTTAGGTTTTATACTGTTCCCTTAGTGTATATTTAAGTGAAAACTTAGTTAAAAAATATTTAAGTTGAAGCTCACACTTAAGTATATATATATATATATATATATATATATATATATATATATATATATATATATATATATATATATATATATATATATATTTATTTATTTATTTTATTGAATATCTTTTTTTGGATTACTATTTTTTTGCAAAAATTTTTTGATGCCACCCTAATGTAGCACTAATAATAAATAAAAAACCAACAATTTTAAACGATTTGAAGTAACTTAAAAGATTTAAAGAAATCTGAGGCTTATGGGCTCTAAAATTAAAAAGGTGTTGGTGCAAGATATATAACCCCAAAGAATATTTTGAAATATTTTTAAAATTTAAAATAATTTTATTACATTTAGTATTTTTATTAATTTCAGTGAACATTTTTAAGGCTTCAAACAATTTTTATACTTCGTAAAAACTTAAGGGAAGTAAAAAGAATATTTAAATTTTCAAACATAAAATAATTATAAGAATTTAAATAAGATTGTGCTACTAAGTGAGTAGTATAATGCCTTAAAAATACATTCAAGGAAAAACAAATAATAAAATATAAAATTCAGGTACGGTTTTTCAATTAAAATTTTTAATAAATTTTTTTACAGTTATTAGTCATTGATAAAATCATTTTGGTGAGAGGTGCAAATTTAAATAATTTTTAATTAAATTAATTATTTTTCTTTTTTCTGTGTAGCCAGCATTTTTACGGTGAACATTTTACTTTTTTATAGTTGCTATAAAATACCTTTTTCAATTGTACGTTAAAAACTTGTAATCTGCACATAATTATCTATCAAACGAGATATAAAAAGTAAAAATCGATAAAAAAAATATTAAAGTTATTACGAATTCTTCCGACCTTTAAAGAATTTTGGACTACTTATGTAAGAAATTTTATAATTATTGATTAAATTTTAAACATAGCCCTACAGAACATAGAGTATTAATATTTTGTTGATGACTTTGTATTCGAAAGTACTTCTTAACTTACACACACTGTTACTTTACATAGGGTATAACCAGTTTCGAATACCACACAAGTCGATATATATGATTTGCGACAATGTCTACACACAATCCAATATTTTCAATATTCCAATATTTCTCTGACAAAACATTCGAGGACGATTATTGTTGGCCATACGAATATGCTTTGCTTGAGCTCACCAGTCACTCATTTTGCGGCAGCAAATCTTTTGATCTTGTAGGTTCATCTATCATATTAATAGTGGACTTTTAACTATATTAATAAAGAAACGTAAAAATATTCGTTAGGGATTCATTTACGATATCATAAAATGTTGAAATTTTTCCATATTGATATTACTATCTACTTATGATTATTGTCATTTGCAATTGTTTGAAAACGATGGGCTTATATTTTGCTCCACTTCCATTTTTTCTCAATTTAAAAATAAAAAATGCTTTAGTTTTTCAAAGTTATATTTTATTTTAAACTTAACACAATATATGTATGTATGAAATATTATAAAAAATATAGATATAAAATAAATTACATTTCAAAATTAATAGTCCACATAATGAACAACAAAATTGATGAAGACATTTATATAAAGTGGTAATATTTAAAACATTTTGACAAATTTCAACCTCGTCATTAAGGTTTTTTTCTCTTAATATTATTAATTTTTTTGTTCTTCAAATCCAAATCTTTAGTGCAAAATTTCTCTGAATCTGAATTATTCTGCAAGAAAATATGTTAGATATTTAGATAAATATGTTATTTTGCAAATCTATTTAAACAAGTAGCGACATTACTTACTATTTTTTCTAAAATAAAAATTAAAAATTGCCGAAAATTTAACTAAAATTTTAAAGCGCAATATTTTACAAACCATCGCTATGAACTATGACTTAAGAATGACATTTCATTCTTTTTGTTTTAGTCTTTTGCATACACAATCAAGAAAATATTTTGCTTTTTATTTACATAAGAATTCCTCGAGAAATTTAGAAGATTAAAAAATTTCTCGAAACATTTAATTTCGTCGTGAAATTTTCTCGAACATATTTGTTTCGAAAATTCCTTGTTCGCTAATAACGGATCTCAGGTCAGCCGGGTGACTTGCGTACTCAAGGTAGATTAATCAAGCAACGACAATTAAACAGCTGAGAATTTTGTTTCTTTTAGGCTGCTGTGTTACAAATTCTGAAGTATCAAATTGTTGTTTATGTTTAAAATCTTATTACATTTTTTTATTATACGAGATATCAAATGTGTTTTTGTTTTTTGTAAACAAACATGTGAAATGTCAAAATTAAAGTTGACATAAGAAATTTCAAAGCAAAAACAAAATACATGGAGTTCTTTTGTATTGTAGTTGTTGTAGAGTTGTCGTTATCTTACTTCTTGTACTATGTTATGTACTGTAAAATATTTATTTCTACTTCCTTATCGATATATGAGCCGTTTATTTTGAAAGTACTCTGAGTCCATCCACAAAAGGTTAGTGAAAATATTTAAATCCTTTTGTAATTATTTGATTATATTTAAGTTTTTTCTTTTACACAGAACTTACGAATAATGAAAAAATACAAATTAGAATTATTACCTAAAATTTTAAAAAATTGTATGAAAATTTTTATATTTGATAAAGAGACTTAACAAACTTTCAAAATAAACGGCTTACATAGTAATTTAAAAAAAAGTTAACATTTATGAAATTCTTTGTTTGTGTAATATGAAACTGATAAAACTATTTAGATTTAGGCGACATCTTTTTTATTGAAACTTTTACAAAACTATTCCCTATTGGGAAAACTAGACAAAGTTTTATGAAAATGTTATGATATTAAGAAAAAAAGTGGGATAACTTTGGATATTCTTGTATAGATATTTTTTTTTTTTTTTATTATAACTTTAAGAAATTTTATCCGATTACAATATAACTGATTCTGTAATACCCCTGTGGGAAATTAATGGAAATTCAGTAATAGTACCTATCCCTCAGTAGCAATTGACACCTACTCGCCCACAAAAAATTCCAGTTGAGAACCAACTGCCACAACCACGCTCACTAAGTATCACTTGAGAGTAAATTCCCAGCTTGCTTTTGGCAGTGTTGCCAGTATCTGAGAAAAAAAAGAGGCTAAAATGAACTTTAAAAAAGTGAAAAAGGTAAATGCTACAAAAATAAGGCCAGAAAAATCTCTTTTTTTTGTTTCTATATTAAAAGAAAGAACTTTTTCCGTTCTCATTAGTTTTTATCATTAGTTTCTATATATATATATATATATATATATATATATTAAAGATATTGTAACAAATTTATAAATAAACCACCAAAATAACCCAATAAAATTTCATCCAAAAATTTTCTATATTTGGGTTATATTTCATATAAAAAATTATTCAATATTTTAAACTATTTTTTCGTAATTTTTTTACTAAGTTTTCATTTTGATTAATCATTTCCAAATTTGTGTGTGATTTTTCACATTTATAAGAATTTTTTAAAACTATATTCGCAAACCGTTTCTATGGTTAATGAAGTATATTAGAAAATATTTTTAATAATCGATATAGTAAGTCCATAAAATTAGTTAAGTGATTTTTGATTTGATGAACGAAAAGCCGCAGGTGAAATTTTTTGTCAAATGTAAATAATCCATACTTTTTGTATGAATAAATACACAAAAATACTTAAATAGATGAATCAAAATCAAATTATAAATTATTTCCTTCGTTGCTGAAATACTAACATTTTAGCCTTTTTAATGCAATTTTAAAAATCAGAAAATTCTAGAAAAATGCTAGAAGATAAAATGAAAATTTTGAGGCTAAAAGCAAAATGAAAAGGCTAGAATTAACTTTAAAAAGCCTAAACTGGCAACATTGCTTGTGGGTTCGATTCGTGGAGCCGTCATAAAAATTTATGTAAAAGAATTGTACTTTTAAATAATAATAAATGAATTTTGAGAAAATTGTTGACCGCAAAATATACTATATATACTATAATATACTATAATATATTACCGTGACCAGTATCGGACAGGTACATTAAGACTGGTACCGTAACCGGTCCAACAGTACCCAAGCAATATTAGTTAGCAACCCCGAACGACAACCCCATGTAAGAGTTACAGATTCCTCTCATATAAAGTTCCGGAACCAGAACCAGTCGTAATTCTGAAGAACCTATCACTTGATAATTTTTAGACCGTTTCTCTTTCTTCTAGGGACGTTTTAGATATTAGGATCACACAACACATCTATTTTCTGAGAAATTTTAACAAATTAAGAAAAAACGAAAAAGGTGTATTTAACAAAAAAAAAAAAAAAAAAAAAAAAAAAATGGCGGATTATGTGTTATACTTTTTTGGTTTAAATGCATGTTAATTAAAAAATATATACGAAATATAAATTTTTTTGCATATAATATTCACTAGGGTTGTCATTCGAACAGAAATTATTCGATCATTCGAGGAACAAATGTTTTATTCTTTTTTAACGAAAAAACTTTTAAATTTAGAATAAAAAAATATTTCATTAATTATTAACGATGAGTTGAATAATCGAATAATTTTTCAAAACAAGTTTTTGGTAAATTATTATGCCTTTTTGAAATTGTAAGTGTAAAAATTTTGTTTATTTGGAAATTTGGAACTATTATTTGTTTATTTGGATAACTCGTTAGAATATATAAATGTGTAAAGACTTTCACGGGCACTGAATTCTCAGTAAAAAAAAAGAATAGCTTTTCTAAAGATTTAATCAAACGTTTTAAAGTTAGAATAAAAGGGAGACATATAAGTTGTTATTAAATTCTTGAAATTTTCCAGCTCATATGAATTTGCTAAATTATTTAATAAAAAGTGAAACAAAAGTATATGCAAATGCTTTATTTTTGAGAATTTTTCATTTATTATGAATTTATTTCAAAAGTTATTTTAATGATTCAAGTAATGTAGAAATAAATACCCACAGATTCTGAAATGTATATCGATGTTGTGTTAACTGAACGTAATCAGTCAATAAATAATATCAAAAATTTAAAAAAAATTGATTTTGGCAAATTTGATGATTATTAACTTTAATTAGAAAAATCTAAAAAGAACAGAAAAACTAGAATTGCTATGTATTTCCACACATTAAACATATTTTTTTTTATCAAAAATCTAAACAATAATCGTTTTGAATCCAAAATGCTTAATTATGTACTAGTAATAATTAAACAAAATTATGAATTGACAATTCTACTATTCATTAATAAAATACTCACCATTTACTTTAAAATTAACTTAATAAATTTAAAAACCATCTTTTAAGAAGCAAGTGTCATTTTTTAATTCTAAAAAATTTTCAAAGGAAAAATGGATAAAATTTCTTTTTCTAAACAAAGTCTAGCAGAAGGCAACATTGCAGAGAAATTCATTCTGTTTTTTTTTTTTGATTTTGGATAAACTAATTTTTTCCAAAATAATTTATATTGTATTTCTTCTTTTCTATTGCAATTTTGTCTTTATTTTTAATTCTTCTAAATTGAAGAACTTATTTTGGGAGATCCGCGTCTGAATTATTCAAATATAACATGTTCCTCAACTTTATGTTCGGAAATGCTCTAATATGAGACCTGTGGTCAATTGTGGACCAATTTATGTAATAAGTGTGTTTTATATTTATAAAACATTCACAATATTATCTTTTTACCAAAACTTATATACGATTTAGGCACTTTAAGGTAATTTCCAAAAGTTTGTCTTATATGGGAGCTATGATCAGCAAACATCTTTTTACTAACCTATATATGTGATTTGTGCACATAAAAGTGATTTCGTAAAAGGGATTTATAATATTTATATAAATATTTATAATTTAATAATATATATAAAATTTATTTAAGCCAAATATTTATATAAAATTTATTTAAGCCAAATAATATTGGTATATTTAACACTCTATTCCGGGAAGACATTTTTATGGTGGCAATGTGAAATAATAAAACGCTTCTAACCGGTTTCAGTAAGGTTGGTCCTTGACCCAGTGTATGCTAAATTTCATTGATTTATCTTTGAAAATGGAGTTTGATTCCAAGGATTAATTCGACTCAGAAAGTTATTTTGAGTTAAGGATGTTAAGGACTAAAAACGTAGTTGTGTTAGTGAGAGTGAAAAAATGGTTTAGTAAATGAAAAACGTTAGTTATTCATTGTGCTTTATTATATAAATTATATTTTTTAATGCATTTATAATTAATTATAATTAAATATATTAATATTGCCATAAAAAATATATTTTCCTTTAAATTCCTCCAGAGTACAACTCTTTGCACTCTCACTAACGACTAAATAAAAGCTAAATTCAGATTACGAAAATATTTTACATGAAATATTTCATTGTGTTTTCCCGCAATTTTTGCTGCTAAATACAGAGTTGATTTTTTGTTTACATTACGCTCATTTATTTAACGTTTTTTATTTGAGAAAACAGCTATTCAATATTGTAAATACGAGAAGGGAAAAATAATTCTTTATTTTTTTGGTTCTAAATAATTTAGAACAATTTTCTGAGAGAATTTCGGAATATCTGGTAATGTAAATTGAAAATGCTATTTATTTTAAAAACAAATATTTAAAAATTTTACAAAATAAAATATATAGATAGTAAAGGAAATACGAACTATTATCAACCTAATAATTGCAAGATTTAGTACGCACATTAATAAAAATTATTTAAAAAAAATATGTGTTTAAATTTTTTATAAGTAATTTACGTTTATATGCAAGAACAACCCTGTTTGCTTTTGTCATCATTTAGTAAACAGCTCTGTCTTCATAAAACAACACTGTTTTCTTTGCATGCCTCTTTCTGTTTTATAAAAAAAAAAAAAACAACAAGTATTACTATGGCTGAATAATTAAAAATATTAAAATATTGAAAAATTTTTTTTTAAACTACATTTCAGTAGATAAAATATAAATTGATCACTTCTTTTTTGTCAATTTAATTAAGTGATCTGAATTAATGTGGGCATACTTTTGATGTTTTTAACTATCATTTTTTTTTTTTTTTTTAATAAAACAATAAGAAATGCATGTTTTATTTTTAATAAACATTGAAAAGACGAGTAAAATTTTAAGGTATTATTTATTGGCATAAATTGAATAATTTAAAAACTGCATTTTCGAGTTATTTGATTAATCGAATAATGAAAAAGTCAAGCAAAATGAATACCTTGTGGAATGAGTTGCTCTTAATCTAATGTACCGCTTTAAAAATTGAAAGTTTTATTCATGTGTTTACACAGAAATTCATAAAATTTTATAAAAAAAGTAATAAAAATGAACTAATAAATTAATTTTTAAAATAGCGATGTTGATTTTATCACAATGTATTCGCGATTCTAATACCTCAAATTTTAACTAACAAAAACTAAAAAAAAGCGCTCATTATTTGTACATCTGAACCTACCATACATATATTTAATCTAAAGACTGAAATTGTAAAATAAATCCTTAACAAAAAGCTTAACAATAAAAATTTAATTAAAAAGATAACGAATAGTGTATTGCAACAATTCAAACATTAAATTAAAAGTAAAGTAAATCTGAAGATGATTGTCTACATAAAATAAAAAAACAATATATTAGTTAAAATGTTGTTAGTAATTGTTTTTAATTATATATTTTTTTTAATAATGATTTAAAATGCTAGAATATCTGTTAAATACTTTGTATTTTTTTCCGAATACGGACGTTAAATTTTTAGTTTACATTCACATATTTAAGAAATCTCTAAGCTGATAAGTGTTCCTAAGGTATGTGTTTGCCTTACGTGAATGCTGGACCAATAGTAGACCAATTCTTTTTATATTTTACAATAAGAATATTTGAAAGAAAATGCAAAAATATATTTCTTATCAATGTCTACTTCTAAGACTATATTTCGGGAAGATTTTTGTATGAGAACTGTACAAAATAATGAACCGATTTGAATCAAATTCTTATCTTATCTTATCTTACTTATCTTAAAAACTGCCATATAACTTTAATTAAAAATGTTGTTAACTAACGGCGGACAGATGGACGGACGCTGATTTAAGAACAAAAAGAAATCCTAAAATTGCAAAACTAGCTTTTTTTTATTTGCTTGTGGCAAAATTAATGAAACAAAGTATAAATTAAGTTATTTTTTGCCATTGCCTGATTTAACCACTATTTTTCATTCCATTAAAACCATTGCATTAGCTAAATAAAGTTTAATTATTTATAAAATAAAGCAAAAAATTAAATTTCGGAGAATATTCAAATATTGCATGCTTATGTAATATAATGTTTTTTAATTAATATATCATAATGCAATTTTCAATGAATATCCTCTGGATTTCTCGCGGTAATAATAAAATTAAAAAGGACGCAAAATATAAATAATTAAATATTTCAGAATTTTACAACATTTATTGCACGTCTGGTAAAATGCTTTGATAATAGGTTTAGATATTCGGAATTACATTCCCTTGACTTTGAGATTTTAGAACAAATTACATTTTTGGTTAAATGTGCCCTTAAAGCTACATTTAATTTCAAAAAGAAAAAGTGACAAAAAATTGTACCAAGGCTTCGTGAAGTTTGGATTGTTGTAAGTAAATAACTTGCTAGCTTTTACAGGTCTTAATGAGAACTTTAAGAAAATGTCTTTCAAATCAGATGAGGACATCTCAGTGGATCTGTAGAATAGTGCGTTACCGTTGAGAAAAGTTTCCAAAAGGGGGATTTTAAAAAAAGGGACCAACTTGTTTATTTGATAAAAACAAAAACAAAAAAATATTTGATTTTAAGAAACTATTAAACACAATTTGATTAATAAGAAAATAATTTATTTATAATAATTTTTATTATTATTGCAAAAATAAAGATTTATTCATAAGAATAGTTAATATATTAAAATATGTAAAATAATTTTAATCAAAATAATGTAAATTTAGTTTTAATAGGGGAAAATGATTGAAAATTCTCATATTTTTAAAACAATATAGGATACGTCATATATGCTTCCACATAATAATGTTCCAAATATAAGATTTTATATATTGAGGTTTCTAACAAAAATAACTTTAATTAAACTTTATAAGAATGCATTTTTATAAACAATTTTATTTGTAAGTAGGATATATTTTTGCGTTATTAAATAATTTTGATTGTAAACATACTCTTATATAATAGATCAATTGGAACATAATAAAATTTTACAATACTTTATAGAATTATTTTTAAATATTTCATAATTAATATAATTAAGAAAAAAAGTTGTAAGTAGTAGTAGTATTAAGACAAAAGGAATTTTATTTTGGTTGAATTAAATTCATGAATAGTTATTCAAAAATTATGTTACAGAAATTAAAATTTTGTAATTTTGTACAAGGTCTTCACTAAGTCTCAAGCGTTCCAAATCTCCGTCTTACAAATTTAGAGCTAAAAGCATGGATTCACAAGTGTTGACCTTAAACCTGTGAGACAATTGGTGTTAATCCAGAAAAAGGACGTTTTGCCAAGGCACTGCTATGCGACAAATTAAAAATATAAATAAAAAATAATAAATTGAATTAAATTAGGATATAAATATTCATCGAATACGTTTTTAAATTTTCCCAATCCACTCCAAAAAGATTCGGCATTTGATGTTTTAAATAGTTCTTCCTTTAATTTGCTATTAGCTTTACTGCTTGTTTTTATAAAACGAGCGCAAAAACGACTCGTCTAACTTACATTTAAAACAAAAACAAATTTTGAAATTTTGTAAGTTAGACGAGTCGTGTTATAAAAACAGGCAGTTAGTTTCTAACAGTTTCGATTTATTTATAAATTCTATGGTTTTTTTATTATACCACTATATTGTGAAACAATCTCAAAATATTTTTTTTTTTGTTGGAAATAATATATATATAATTCGTCGATATATTTCAAACAACATAGCTACTCGTCATTTAGCACATAGCATTTTAAAAAAGGGGGCCAAAAATGTGGCCGGGTGGTTGAAAAGATGGCAATTGGACCAACGGTAGCGCTGTGTGCAGCAACCTTTGAAGTAAAATTAAAAGAAAAGAAATTTATATTTATGACTTCAATGTTAAAACCTTTTTTATAAGAAGTCCTTTATAAACTTTTACATCTAAATATTTTTTTAACAAAATGCAAAAAAGCTTTTGAAATTTGATATTCTGGAAATAAGCTTAACTTTTCTTATTTATTTGCGTTTAAAATTTATAACTATTAAATTCCAATACTATGAAAAATACACTACTAACGATTTAAAATATTTAGTTTGAAAACATTTTGTTACTTTCATCTCAGCTTTAAGTAAAATATATACTTGTTCAACTATACTCCAGAGTAATCCTTGCTCAACAAATTTCTATGACATATTTCAATTTTCTCCAATATATTTAAATCCTTTTAACATCTAATGCAGATTTCGTATCTGCGACAAAAAACTAAAATAACGAAACTATAAAACAACATCCTCTTAAAATTGCATCTATACATGAATATTTGGTTCGATTTTTTTTTATACTATTAAGGTTATTTCTCACATTTGTTCACAGAATTCGTTTGCATTTATATTTGGTGCATAAGCTCTATTGTAGGGAAACGTTACTTGTAGTATTTTTACAGCATGGTGTTCATTACAATATACATGTAAATAGGGTGTTTGAATAGAAGATGTTATTTAAAAATTGTTTAATTTAGAAAAACCTAAATTATATATATATATATATATATATATATATATATATATATATATTAATTTTAACAATTTAATTTTAAATTTTAATTTTAGAATCATTCAACATTTAACACATAAGAATTTGAAAACCATTATTTATATACATACTCAAATCACACATATTGTTTGTAAGTATGAATGTATTTGTATTCTAACATCCCTCAGAAAAACCCAATGCTTGTTTTTCCTTTGCCGCAGCAAAAAATAAATGCGTTCCACTCCGATCAG
Source organism: Protocalliphora azurea (assembly GCA_932274085.1). Classification (NCBI taxonomy): domain Eukaryota; kingdom Metazoa; phylum Arthropoda; class Insecta; order Diptera; family Calliphoridae; genus Protocalliphora; species Protocalliphora azurea. The sequence continues at coordinate 90,174,033 of OW026520.1, forward strand.
CACCGCTAGTTGCATGTTTTTCCTTGATTTTATTCGTTGTTTAGAAATTAAGGGGGAAAATTGCGTATAGTTTAAAAAATCCTTTGAAAAATTGTTGTTACGGCAAAAGTGGTTGCAAGTCGCAACTGGTTAGTTGAGCACGCCACACAGTAGCTCATAATCATTTTTCATCGGCCAAAACTCTGCAACTTTTTAATCGATAGAGATATTTTAAATATTTTAGATTTTTTATTATTTTTTTTATGGAGAGATATTTTCTTAAATTTTTCTCCGGTTTTAATTTCACTAAAATCGATTCGGCAGTTGATGCGAAATGTAAGGCGAAAGATTAACTTTTAACTTTTTTATAGCATTTAGTATGAAAATGCGGATTTTTTGTTTTTTGAATCAGCTTTGTTTACAAAAAAAAGTTATAAGCAGACAAAAAAAAAATTCAATAATATCCAGGATAATTTTGTGAACAGTTTATCAATTCTAGAACAAGTTCCACTAGAATCGGTTCCTAAAGAACTGGTTACACTACGGCTGTTTTTTGAACAAAAAAATACGATATTTTTTAATGTGTATTTTTTTTTAATTAAAATAACATTAAGAACAAAAATGTCTATTTTTTTATAATAAATAAAAATTTTTTACTATTTATTTTTTTACTTAAATAACAATAAACGAAATTATAATTATTATTAATTATGTTGGAAAATAGCCTGAAAATATTCCGTATTTAGTTCTATATTATTTTGTCCTTAGGCAGCCCTTTTGCTTCTTCGTCTAACGACGTTTAACATTCCATTGACTTCGAATGCTAGAGATGAGCGGATCTGCCGTTGCCAGTAATATATTAAATATATCTTTGTTTGTAGAATTTCGTGATGTCTTTTTGTTGTTATGCTTTCTAATAAAATCTGTAATCCTTATTCTTTTTTTCCTGGGCTTCCCCTAAGAGATCTTCAATTGGTACTAAATGATGCTTAATGACATCTTCTCCATGATAAAGGATTTTGTGAACTGTTGCAGACATATTTTTCCATGGATATTTGGTTGTGTATATTCGTGCAGTTCCCTTCGCATAATCACCAAATTTTCTGGCATCAATTTGTTCATTGCACAGAAGTACATCGATAATTGTTTTAAATCTTGCAATAAGATTTATATCAACCCTTGTTGTTTCCTATGCTCTTTCGGGATCTCAAGAAAACCTTCTTGCTGTGTTCCCGTCATTCGTATTGCTTGATCTTTGTTTTGGTTGATCTATAATCAGCTCATATTTGAGAAATTCGTCCTGAACATGTTTCTTTTTTTAAAATTCTAAACTTAATATTGTCGTTGTTTGTTATTGATCCTGTAGGTTTCAAAATTCAAATCATAACTAATTTTTAGTATGTGTTTTACGAAACCATTTTGGGAGTAATTTAATTAAAATGGGAAAATTGTTCTGCAGAAGGATCCAGACAGATACAAAAGTATATATAGGGGATTAAAGAGAATACTTTCGCCTTTCTTCTGGTAGTACAATTTGTTTAACCCATTTTGACCCTCAAAAGTTCTATTCAACTAAAATTTAAATTTGATTAAATATATTACATGAGAAAGAACAACATGTATATACGGTACAGTGACACGTCATACGATTTCTTAAAATCTATTATCCTAACAACATAAAAAATGCAGCAAAGTGTTGATAATAATTTGCGAATAATGATAATTTACTTCTGATCAAATTTACAATTATCATATTTTTTATAAAATAACATAAAATATTTGTTATTTTGATTTAATTTTTTGACCACCTTAGTTTCAACCTGTTTACTACTAATGACATTAAAATTTTGGAAATCGTTGTTAACAAAAAATTGTACTTTTGGCCAATGAAATTAATTTCTGAACCACCGTGCGCCATACATTTTTGGTCGGCAAACAAACATTTTGCCGTTCTATATGTTGTTGTTTTACTGTCGGTAAAAGTGTATATACGAGAGTGTGCAAGTAAGTGCTGCAGTTTGTGCAACAGCTCAAGTTACTATTGTGGTTTTATGCGTAAACGATGTTCCACAAGTACAAACAACCAAGGCATACTTTGTTTTGTGGTAGTGTCTAAAAATCGGAAATGTTCAACATGAATTGTTTTTCTCTTCGCTTGTTACTTTTTTTCCAAAGATACTTGAATGAGTTCTAATACAAACTTCATTTTTGTGAGAAGAATTGAGTCGGAAAGAATTTAAAAGTAAATTAATGGATGAATTTTTGACTTTTTATTCATAAAAATTTAAATCTATATAAAGAACAAGTAAAAAAGTTGCAGTCGATGAAGTTCGACCAAATGATATCCTAAAACAATGTGTAGTGCGTCAAAGTATTTCTTTAGGTTTTCGGAAATCAACCGATATAAATCAAATTTGAATAAAGTTTACGTACACAAAATATTATCCTAACACTAAATTTTAAAATGGTTTTCGGAATGTAGTTCTTGTATGGCCGATACTGAACTATCTTCATAAAATTTAGTATTGTGTTTTCTGCTTATATAAATTCAATTTTTTTCAAATATCATATTGATACCAAGATTTTTATAGGCTTATATGAGTCTTATATGAGAAGTATGGTAAATGATATGGTAAGAAAAAATACACAATAAATCGCGAAATTGTTAATATTCTGATTTTATAAAATTTGAACAATTTTAAACGAAAGTAATGCAGGATAATTTTTTGAAATATAAATTTTTTCTGTTTGAAAAAGGTTTGTCCTAATCTAGGAAAAAAAAACGAAAAAATGACTCAATCTCGAAAGTTGAAGGTCCGATTTTAATAAACATTTGTAGGGATAGTACTCCTACCTCCAATGTTATTTGCTCGAAGTTCAATTCATTATGCGACTGTAGTTTTTATCTGTAGCCTCATTGAATAATTTACACTTATGGAAATTCAAACATAGACCACAAAAAGATGAAAACCCATACCTTGAATAATGAGCGAGATACATACGAAAAAAAGATGATTTTTAACAGCGAGTAACTAGCGTAGTGTACATGTGATTATAGGTGACTTTAGCAGCATATATAAAACCCAAGACAAAGCTATATGTCAAAGTTTGCTCCCTCCAGATATTCCGAGATTAAAATAAATGAATAGATACGAAAAAAAAGAAAATGTTAATCCAGTCAATAATTTATTTAAACAGCTACAAACAAACATTTCTACTTTTGATGAAGTCAACTTTGGCGTTTTAAAATCGCAAATAATTTTCATTATTTACTCATACTAAGTTTTTGGGTTATTAACCGTTTGTTCTGACGTTTGTAACACCTATGAAAAATCTTCCGACCATTGAATGATTGCAATAGTAATCGGATTTGACATCTCCGATGTCTATGAAATTCATTACGTTCATTGGCTATTGTGTTTTCCAAACTATAAAACTTTGGACTAAGGGCTCTTTCCGGTTTAAAAAACAAAAAAAAAAAAAAAAGCTAAAGACTTTACAAAGGTATACTCGTTTAACTGCTAATAACTTCTAAACTATACATGGTAGATCCCAGGTTTAAGTTTCATATTAAAGACAAAGATACTACCTTTATAAGAGTATGTATAACGTTTTTTTACATCAAAAGTTCAAAGGTCAAAGTTGGATATATAAAAATCAAACTAATATATCTCAAAAAACAGTATTTTTAAAATTCTTAAAGATTATATAATGATGATATAATTCTTCTCCCTACACATGTAAAATCTCAAGGTGGACACTTATTACATTTAGAATTTATGGACATTACTAATAACTTCTGAGCTATACGCAATAAAATTTTAATTTTAGTGTCACTTTAAAGATGAAGATATTGCCTTCAAAATGGTATGTAATAACATCATTTTGAAGGCAATATCTTCGTCTTTGAATTGACATTAAAATTTTATTGTGTATAATTCAGAGATTATTAGTTAATTTAGTTGAGAGTTAAAAGGTCAAAATTAGACTTATAAAAACTCAACCATTATATCTCTAAAAATGACATTTTTAAAATGATTAAAAAAAATATTTAATGTTGTACACTTCTTTAGTTTAGAAGTTATTTAACAAAATATAAACTTAAATATGATCATGTTCTATTATATATTTTGAAATTATTTTTTACAAATATTTAAAATTTTATATACAAACAATTTGATTTTTATCAGATTTTGCTTCATAACTCCTAAACTAAAGTTATGAGCAATAAGGTAAATACACTTTTGGAAAAAATTCGACAGTTTTTTCATTTTTAAACGTCATACTTTTGAACTGGAAAGGATTATCGGACTGAAAGTTTACGATTTGAGCAACACCTACAGTAGGTAATATCTTCAGCAAATTTCATTGAAATCAGAGCTATCAATTGTAATTTTTTGTCTGTTTTGATATAGCATCACTCCATTGACTTAATGTATGCTGTTCGGCTAAGAATTCGATTCTGAGTCAATTTAGCTATGTTCGTCTCTTTGTCCATGATAACTTAATCAAACTACTGATCGCAATTTTGAAGATAATTTGATGACATTTGACACAAATATTTTTTTTTATGATGCATGGAAAAATCATACAGAAATTTGTTATGATCGGTGCATTATTTCACTTAGTCTTTTTTAAGCTAAATCTAGACTTTTTATTTTTTTTAGCCTCGAAATTTTCGTTATAGCTTCTAGCCTTTTTTATAGCATTTTTTTGATTTTTAAAATTGTCTTAAAAAGGCTAAAATGTTAGTACTTAAAAAACGAACAACAAAATTTCTTATTTGCTGTTTCTAATTTATTTTTAAAGAATCATCCACCTCATCATTTTTTTGAGTTTATTCGCACAAAAATGAAGATTATTTATATTTAAGAAATTTGTATGCGAATTTTTTGTACGAATTTTCATTGGTTCATTTTGCTGGCAACTGTCTTATGTTTTATTTATAAATTTATTGTAATATCTTTTAAAAACATCAAAAACTAATAAGAAGGAGCAAATATATATATTCTTAAATTATAAAATAGAGTTAACTTTCCTTTGGTCTTAGTTTTTGGGTCATTTAGCCTTTTCTGACCCTTTTTTAAAGTTCCATTTAGCTTGTTTTTTCTCATCACCTAGCAACACTACACCTAGCCCCATACAAATGTCTTCCCGAAATATCTTATGTCTTAAATATAGTAATGTTTTATTAAAATTTAATACAGATATGAGCATAAATTTGAGTACTAAATTTCACGTAGTTCGGTTCACAATTGACCATAGATCTTATATAAGCTCCTCTTCCGAAAATCTATATAAAGTGCATAAATCCCATATAAGTATTATTATCACGATAATACTATTCATACGCTAGTTTTATTAAAAACATATATCACATTACCAATTCTTACTAGAATCGGCCTACAATTTGTCACAGATCCCATAAAAAAACGTCCCCGAATATTATTTCAACGTTTAAATATAATGGTGTAGACCGGCTACAACTTTATTACTTTATCTTTTATCTTTATATTTATTTCTTCAAACTCGTTTACTTTTGGGGATTAAATAAATTTGAACATCTTTTTAATGGCACATCAAAACTATTTAGTATGAATATTAGTTGGCTTTAATGAAATACAAATCTATTCGCGTGAATGACTTTTAGCGAACAGCGTTAGTGTTATGGAGGTTTGAGATAAAAAATTATACAAAATTGGCAAAATTCTAATTTCAACACCATTTAAAAAAATGTGTATAATCCATATTAATATGTTTAAAATACAAATTAAAAGTGATATGATATTGTTGATAAAATAGCGATTATAGCGATTTTTTACATTTCATTAAATAAATTTTAATCAACAAAGTATGTATAGATTTTCTATACTATTATGTAATACTATTTATGCAATTTTTTCTTGTTTTTTAATTTGATACAATTTTTTGACCGTTTCTGTTATGGTAGTTACAAATCAAAAATTAAAAAAAACTATAAAAATTCAGTTTTAAAAATTTATGAAAAATAAATACACATATATATAATAGTGAACATAATCGGAACCATAATTCTGATTAGAATATCGGGTAAAAACAAAGTAGATTTCTTATATTTTTTTAATTGCATTTAATTCGTTGATGCATTTTTCACATCTAACCATAAAACAAATCTTTAAATGATATTAATAAATAAAAAGTTACAAATATTAATTATATAACTATAAAATATATTTTCAATGACAAAAATACATACCCAAAAATGTTATAAGTTGCATTAAATTCAAACGCGTAATTATTTTTGAGTGCCACTTGATTATTATACCCAGAGAAAAACTAGCAAGTGCCTCCAAAAAAAAACTTTTTCACCACTTCAAAAGTAAAACTAAGTGCATATTTTTCACTTCTTTGGAAGCTACGAAAAATTAGTTCCAAAAAAGTGAAAATAAATTTATTTTTAGCAGGAAAAAAGGTGCATAATTTTTAGGAAAATAAAAATTTCACAAATTTAAAAGTATTTTTATTATGTATTAATAAAGCTAAAATCATATTTTTATTAAAAATTTATATATACATAGTTTTAATACTTCAAAAGTAATGAATAAGTAGCATAAAATAGGAATATACTACTAATGCGGCTCCTTTTCGGCACTCAGTATTTCCTTCCAATGTAGGAATACAATCCTAAAATCATGACTTTTTCAAGTATTTTTCAGTTCTTTTTTTGCTGGGTATAAGCTATAATAATAGCTGCATATTAGTATACATTTTCACCCATTTCAATAGCGTCTCAGCTTATCAATACTATTTATGCAATTTTTTTTGTTAAAACCTTTTTTTAGCTTAACTAAGACAGAAAGGATGTTGTTATTATAAATATAATTTCACATAAAATCTGAGAGGCATTTAAACGGCTGAACCGATTGTTAAATGCCTATCAGATAGTAACAGTGTCAGAGAAGGTTACACGATATGATAAACCTTGATTCAATGCCACACCACACATTTTACGCCCACTTTTTGAAAACTTATAAACGGCTTAGCCAATTTTTTTGAAGTTTCTAGAGCATCATACTATGATTTCCGAAATTCAAATATAATATTTTATTTTCTATTTTAGCGCGGGGAGAGGGTACCATATACAAAACAAATATTAATTATCGCATATTTAAAGATTCCTCAAACCCTGTGGGAACAACTTTTTTTATTAAATTAAATTTTTAAATTTAAAAAGGGATGATAGGTCAAGAGAGAGTAGTAGCCCCCCTAAAAAGCAGATATTAAATTTTGCATATTTAAAGGAGTATCAAATTAAGAATCCAGGGGGAATAGTAGTCCGATATAAAGTAAATATTAGTTATCGCATAAATAGGATAGCGAAGCGCACAATGATAAGCTAGTATTCAATAAAGGAAAATAGATTTACCAAAATTCATAACTTCTGATGTTTTATCTAGGTATTTTTATAATTTGATTGATGATAATTTTCATAATGAAGCCAACAAACCAGAAAAAACGTAATCAGCATGCAAACTCTCACGCATAAAGGCATTATCCATTAATTTTTACTGACTTTTAAACTTTTAAGCTTAGAATACAACTAGAGGTTTATGTGACAAATGAAAACCTAGTTCAATTGTCAGAAACTTCAACCATGCAAGAGCAAAATACATGTAGTAACATATATTCTTTTTGTGTTTTGACAAAAATTGGTAATTTCTTTGAAAATTTAGTTGAAATTACCTCTCACATAAACTTCTGCATTAACTCTATGCTTTTGAGTTCAAAACACAAACAAACTACATTTCTTTTTGAATTAATCCAAATTTGTATTTAATTTTTAAACAACTTTATCGACTTTCTTTTCTTTATAATTTAAATCAATTCCTATAAGAAATACTAAATTTTGTACGAAACTACTTTTATAATTTCGGCAGAAACCACACGCAAATTCTCTTCAAGAAAAACAAAGGAACCTGACCACAGCAACCGAAGGAAAATTTTCTAATATGAAATTGTAATATTTTGGAAAAATTTTCAGAGGAGCTGCAACGCGAATAGTTTATTTTAACGAAGGTTGTTTGCGGAAGAAAGACAAGATACGGTATGGAATATAAATTGTTAGAATATAGTATCCTGATAGACGGTCCTTTCATTTTCATTATTTTTTATACAATGTTAACAATCGTTTTGCCGTTATAGTATTAAAATTTCAAAATGTGATCAGAAGTTACAACAATATACCATGTTACATAATTTTTGTTGTAATAAATAGGTTGTACTCTTCCCCTTTTTGTGTACACTTATAAAGTTTAATATTTTGAGGTATTAATATCAGCTGCATAGGTTTTATACATATTGGTGGATGCGAGGGTTGAAGATATGTTCAAAGAAAAAAAGTTTATATTCTTACAATTTTTATGCCATACCGCATCTTGTCTTTTTTCCGCAAACAACCTACGTTAAAATAAAGAATCCACATTGCAGCTCCTCTGAAAATCTTTCGAAAATATTACAATTTCTTATTAGAAAATTTTCCTTCGGTTGCTGTGGTCAGGTTCTTTAATTTAACTTCAGGAGATTGTGCGTGTTGTTTCTGTCAAAGTTAGAAAAGTAATTTCGTACAAAACTTAGTTTTTCTTATAGGAACTGATTTAAATTATAAAGAAAAGAAAGTCGATAAAATTGTTTAAAAACTAAATTCATATTTTGGATAATTGAAACTTAAACTCGAAAGCATAGAGTAAAACCAGAACTAAAGCCTAATTCAGCTGTCAAAAACCTAATTCATGCAACAACAAAATACAAGTAGTCCCATATATTTTGTTCTTGTGTTTTGAAAAAAAATGAATAAGTTTTTTAAAAATTTAGTTTTAACCGTCTCTCACGTAAACTTATAGTTGTATTCTATGGTTTTGATAATGCATGAACAAAATACATGTAGTCACATATATTTTGTTTTTGTTTTTTGATAAAAATGAATAGTTTCTTTGAAAAATTAGTTTGAATTGTCTCTCACATAAACTTCTGGTTTTACTCTATGCTTTCGAGTTTAAATTTCAATTATCCAAAATATGAATTTAGTTTTCAAACAATTTTATCGACTTTCTTTTCTTTATAATTTAAATCAGCTCCTTTAAGAGAAACTAAATTTTGTACGAAACTACTTTTCTAATTTCGGCAGAAACAACAAGCAAGAGATTGAAAATAAATAAAAGAAACTGACCACAGGTAACGGAAGGAAAATTTTCCAATAAGAAATTATAATATTTTCAAAGGATTTTCAGAGGAGCTGCGATGTGGATTCTTTATTTTAACGAAGGTTGTTTGCGGAAAAAAGACAAGATGCGGTATGGCATTGTTCATTGTTCAGCCGTAAAAATTATATTGTGCGCAAGTGGTGAAACCAAAATTTTAATTAGTACACACATATATATATATATATACATGTGTGTATGTAACATGTGTGTATGTAACACTAATAAAATAATTACAAAATTTTGACACAATTTTGGTTTTTATTCGTGACTAGTACTTAGCCTTTATTTTTGCTTACAGAAAGGCAAAGAAACATAAATAGAATGTAATAAAATGACCCTAAAAGAAAGCAGCGCAATTATCTTAAGGACTTTATGTTATATGGAAATAAATGTTTCATTCCTTTCGAAAAATTCTTTGTTTCAATCTTTACTGCTTAATCAAAATGTTTCCTTGTGTTTAGCGGCTGCAATGATCACAAAATCGTGAACATCATCATCTTCTAAAAACAATTCAGTTTTTATTTATTTGGTAGTAGATGAAAGGGAATGAAAGAAAAACCATAGTTTTAGAAATAAGGATACATATAACTAATTAAAGGAACAAAAATTATTATTGCAATGTACATATTTGTCTGCCAAGCTAAATGTTTTGTTTCATTTTTAGTTTTATTTTAGATATATATTTTATTATGTTATCATTAAATAATAGTTACATTTTTATTTAACTAAAAGCATGATTCTTTTTAGTATCCTTCTAATTAACTGTTTGGTTACAACTGTAATGGGAATTATACTAGAACAAATAGACAACTTAATGGTTAATTAAATGACATAAAGAGACCAAAATAATGTACTTAAATAAACACTTGCACTAGAATTCATAGAATTCACATTTCAGAGCTATTAAATGCTTTTTTCTCCTGGTTGTATTTTCCTTTGTATGGAGAAGTAAATAAAGTACGTTAATTTTATAAATGAGAAATATTAAGATTTTCTTTACATACATATTTTTGCTAAAATAAAGTATTTCGTAGCTGCATTAAAGAAAATTTCTATGTGCTTTTTGAATAACTTTTCAAGAGAAAAATGTATATTTTTTTAGGTATTTATGCTTACGTTAATTTCGGAAATTATGTAAGAATTTGAAAATACAAGATCAATAAAGCTTTCAGAAGGTCCAGTAAAAAACTTCACCAACGGATTGTTTTTATTATTGCTTTGAACGTTATACTTTTAATTAATAATTTTAAATTTTGAAAAATAAAACAGTTAACTAGTTTCTGTAAAAATAAAAAATTGTTAAAAAATGATAGGTTAAAATTTTTACATAAATAAAAATGTGATCACTTCAAATTATGAAAATTGTATTCGGTCAAGTCCGACCTTTGTGTGTGTAATAATCTATAAAAATGTTATATTAATATTTACTTGCATTACATACTTTTAAATGACTTCTATGATGGCAGTTATTACGACTTTTATGATATTTATGAGAGTTAACATCCATTGCGAGAAGGACATTTGCATGCAGATTAAATGAAATAATGAACCGGTCTATTGATAGGTTTCGTTCTTGTACCAAAACAATTATTCACTCTAAGTTTTAAAAATTTCCTACAAACGTTGAAGACTCTACTACAAAGTAGATCAGAGATGACTAGGTAAAAAATGTCGGAATCTCTTTCTTGAGTTGTTGTACTTTGCTTAAAATCTCTATAAAAAAATATTTCTATCTCTTTCTTTAACTTGTACCTATACATCTGAATCTATGGTTTTAACGTATTAATAATGCATACCCAGTTTTTCATTTTAAAACCTTTTCTAGAGTTTAAAGGACTTTATATTTTCAAGGATAAACAATTCTTCAAAAATTAATTTAATCATTTTTACACCATATTTTTTTTAGCAATATGGCTATCAAATGAAAAGGAATAATTCGTAGAAGCTACAACATGTTTTTCCTTTCATTCACAAGGACGAAGGTTTGAAAAAACAACATCCTTTAAAAATTTGATTATTCTTTATCCCTGATAAATTTTAAAAATTTATATAAAAGAAACATATGTTGAAGATTGTTATTTATCCTATATTTGTGAAACGATAAAAAATTGTACTTTTTAGTAAATCTTTCATTGATATGAGGTGAATAAAATAACTCATAAGGCTAGTAGAATTTTTGACAAATGTATATAAATTTTAGACGTTTAGAAAATATTTCAATAACATAAAATATGTAGAATATTTATATTTAGTTATACGATATCAAACACAGTACATTATTTAATAAGCTTTATATTGATTATTAATTGTCCACTAGAACACAGAGTTTTCCTTTCATAGAGGATTTCAAATTATTTTATGTTTTTTTAACCTCATATTTAATTTTTAATTTTTCACCAAAGAATACATAGTCTTGTTAAAAAAACCTAACTGTTATCATAAAAAAAACTTACTTTAAGAATGTGTTAGTCATATCTGTTAGTGCTGAAAACACTTTTACTACACACTATAAGCACACATTGTTAAAAAATTGTTAAATATCATCACAATTATATTCGCAGATTTTAATAAATTTTCTTTCATACCCAAATATAAATATAATTACATTTTGTTTTTTTTTTCTGATGAGTATGAAAATATTTTAAAATTATTTTAAATTCTGTTTTATTTTTAGTAGCAAAAGTAGCAACTTTGTTCGTTCAATTTAGATTTTAACATAGAAAAAAGGAATGTCAAAAGTATAAAAATATATATTTTACTGTTGTGGAAAATATTCGTATTGTGGGAGTTAAAATGTGATAAATGTGCGTGAAAAAATATTGTATGCTACTGAAAAATGTGTCACAAGTGTAAGTTAGGTCATGTTGTGAAATCTTGAGGGATCATGTGTTTCTAACTCACATGTCTATACCAACGTTCGAAACGAACCATCCCGACGCATTTATGAAAGAACTGATCCATCTGACATCAATATCAGAGAGATCTCACAACACATGCATAAACGGACTTCTAAAATTTAAAGTGGTCGTTAAAGGGAGCCCTAGACTTCTAGCATGAGCACCAGCAATTCAGTGTTCTGGGACCACCGTTTTTCTCTCTCACAAATGTGTTGAATTAACACATTACTTGTATATGAGGATAGATCAATATTGTTGTAGGAAATTTAGCCAGTTTCTTTTTTTTATTCTTTGGTTTACACAATTATTTGATATTTTTATAAAATAAAAACTAAATTTGCCAATATTTTACAGTTTTTATTTTACACAGTAGATTAAAAATATTTTTTTTACAGAGAAAAAGTATTTTTTACCACAGCACTTTTCTACCGTTTCACACGCGCCCTTAGAAACATTTTATTTATAGTTAAAGAATCGATATTATTAGAAATATATACACTGTCGGACAAAATAAAGTTCGTTTTCCTACTCCTGCTATTTACTTTATAATAATTATCTTCTAGGTACAACATGGGATACTTTTTTGGTGTCCAAGTATTTGTCATTTTATATTGTTTAATACAATAAATAAAAAAAGTTTTTGAATTATTTGCATTTCGGCTAAAAGTGTTGTGTTCGTCGTAGATTTTGTGAGATAAAATAAAGTGATGCTTTACTAAATTTTTAATTTGGCTGTAAAATTTCTAATTTATTGTTACAAAGTGAAAGGTAGATACTTAGAAAATTCTCAATTTTAATTTTCTTTTAAGATATTTGCCTTTAAAATGCAAAATATCTGAATATGAGGCTAAGGAACCATTTAGTTATGCAAAATAACAAGTTTTAATGAAAATTAGAAGAAATTGAGGGGGCAAAAACCTTAAAACTACGAAGTAAAATCGTAACTATATCGCAATTATCGTTAACGAACTCATAAACGTGAGCGGAAAAATAAAATAAGAAGTAATTTTAATTATTATTACCATAAATGTCCAAACAAGGTTCAAACAAATTGGTTTCAAAAGTAACAATGCTAAAGAAATGTTACTTTTATCCTTTAATGTTAATTTTATCCTTTTCAATGGCTATTTTCGGTTTATAGAATTTTTTAATAAAATTTTGATTTATTCATCCAAATAACTTTATTTTGGAATAATTCTGGGACTTTAGCGTCTATTTTTCCATTACGAGTCGTTTTATTATATTAGCAACATGTAAAGTGAATTTTGCTTAGAATATGTACTTCTAAGACTCATATGCCTGGGCTTTCTTTTGACAGTAAAAGTAAAAATATGTATAATTACTTATTTCTTTGTCTGTTTGGATGACGAAGCTAACTCTCTTTTGACGAGAACCGCGATATACTAATCATTTTACTTGGTGTTAATACGGTTTCCTGCACTCAATTTCATCCAGTTTTCATTTAAAATTGTTATTTTCTAAAACTAAATGGTTCTTTTAGCTCAGATATTTTGCATTTTAAAAACAAATGCATTGATTTCACTACATTATTCTAATCTAGAATCAAGAAATCTTCCTAGATTGTGGTCGAAGGCTTCACAATAACATGGGCGAACAATTATTATGAAGCAAATAGCAAGATTAGGAAACCGCACTTATTTTGTCCGACAGTGCAAATATATTTACGTATGTATTATACAGACTAAAAATATATATTCTTTGAACCTATTTCTTTTTAAAGGGACTTTTAATTTTCAAGACAATAATCTTTTCTAAAATTACTTACTAAGTAAACAAACTTCAACAAAAATTACGTACGGAAAATATAAAGCTGTATGCAATTTTAGTTCTTTTGGGCGATTTTCGAAATTGAGATTTATATTGAAGATATGGACAATATTAACCGATTCGCATATAAATTGGTACTTTACTTTTTGCATATGAGGAATTTCAAAATTATTCGAAACTCTTTGAGACCGAATTTTTGTGTCTTGCATATCTAACGTTTGTTTTAAAAAACAGGAAAACTGATGATGCATTTTGATAGGCGTAACAAAATAACTAAGAAACCCAAAATTTTTTTCACCTAAATATAAAAAATGAGTTGAATCTAATTTGCATCTTTTAGATTCAAACTATTAAACAGTCGAGAGACAACACTTGGGAAATTTATATGTTGTATATGTATATGTTGTATAAGAAATGAAACAGTTTGTGCGATTTCGTGAAATTAAATTTAGAGGACAGAATTTTAAAGACGTGATCACTACAATTTAAGGTATATCTCCTTGATTTCAGGAAGCCAGGCGTGGGATACCTTAATCGCAAACTTCCATATTATTAGCGTAAATGTACGTAAAATGTATGTTTTTCGCTACTGACAAGTACCGATTTTACAGAACATTTTTTAATAAACGACTCTTCTGAGTCAAAGGAGCGTTAATAAATTCAAAAATGCAAAAATTTTATGCACTTTTATAATTTCACTAAATTTTTAAATTTATTTTCGCCTTTTTGTGAGACCAGATATGACTTTGGATCATCATAAAGTATTTCTAAAGAATCTTCTTAATTCATAAAATTGATAATGTGAAAAAAAATTAAGAAATATCATTTGTACCGGCTACAGCGTCATTCTTTTAATTCATTTGATTTTTTCAGCAAAATATCCCAAAATATATCTACTATTAATCACTGTTTTAAAAAATTTTAACCAATAAAAATTTTTTGCTATTTACGAAGTTGTGAAAATAATAAAATTAAAAATGTATCTTTTTAGTGGTCTTCGATAAATATTAAAGATGTAATAATAGTTTTGACATGTTCCATGCAGTTTTATAAAATTTCGTTATTTTGGTTGTGAAGAAACGATACTTCTATTCTTAAGATTATTTTAAAGTTTCAACTTTTAATCTCCACAACTTTGCATTCATAATAATGATTAGCTCTAACAGACTTTGCATGCGTAAATATCGCCTAATAAAACCACAAAACGACGTTCGTGTCAGAAATATTTTTAGTGAAAATATTTTTACTAAAATTTTTTTTTATTTTTTTTAAATCCTCATATTTGTAAGTTATTTATGTTATGCATCAGTTTAAGAATTTTTTGAATTTATACATGTAAAGTTATTTTCGAAAGTAGGTTTATTTATGATAAATTATGGGATATTCGTAAAATTTTGCGTTCTTATTTGTACTTATATATATATAATGCTTAAGAAAAAATATGCTTATTCACCTAAGTTATCTCTGACATTTAGAGAGATATTTAAGATTAAATTTTTGATTTTTTCCACTACTTTATTTCGATTTTTAGAAATAAGTCCATACCTGTGTGAGCGAAATATTTTATATAAATACTGTGACTTTTAATACATACATTCCGACATAATATGCTGAAAAAATTTTTATATTATAATAAGAATAAAATTACAAAAATTAAGAAAACAAAAAAATATAACCCAATATTTGAAGCCCATTGCAGGTAAGTTATCATTATTTTCTTACTGATTTAATGATTGAAGTTTATTTACCTTTCAGATAATTCTGAAATACTTAAAAATGTCGAAATTTATTTTAAGTGATATAATAAATTTTGTCTACGTACCTAATAACGTACTTTATATTTTTATTATTATATTGTCCGTCGAAAGGTAGAACATTTTTCTACACGCTTATTATATAGTCAAGCCTGTTACAGCTAGGTTATTCTGAATGAAACGAAATAAATAATAGTTAAAAAGAGTAAATATCTGGGTTATACTGCGGATGGTATAAGGCTTCTCATCTATTATTTTTCAACTAGTAAATAGCAACATGATTGTAATAATAGAAAATTGTGGTATCTTGTCCGATAGCATATTGTGACCAATTTTCGTTCAATGATAGTTTCAAATGGATCGATTATGTTCGATACAGATTTCCCATGCTTGTTATACTCAGTTTTAGACTCTGCTCACACCAATTGCATTTTTTATGCTTTGGATTATCGTAATAGATTCACTTTTTATCGTCCGTAACAGTACCGTGCAAAAAAGAAACCGTTTTAAGATATTGAAACAAATATTTTAGGGGTTTCAAAATAGGACACTGCTTTCATATCCTATAAACAACTTAAAAACCATGTAATAGAATTATTGAAATTGCAATTTTGGATTAGAAATTACGGATTTATGATAGTTATTAAGCATTTTAAATTTTAATCTAAAAAATCATTGACCTTACTATATATTTATTAATTTTATGTTTTTGATAGATTTATTTATCCATCCGAACCGACATAAGCTGGGTAGTTTCAGAGTCCTTAACTAAAGGAATCATGGAGTCAAATTTAATTTCATTTTTAAATATTCCTAACCTGTAAAAGGTAAGTAGTGTTCAATTAATTTTTTTTTATTTATTTTTTTTAATAATGTCTGCTTAGGTCGATTTGTTTATTTATTTAACGTTAAAGAAGTAAAAAATGCATCAGCAATATTTTGTTATTTTTTATTATATAGATACCCAGCAAAAACTTTTTGGTTATCGGTAATGGCAACTACTTATTAAAGTAGTTTCTTGGTAATGAGGCGTCATTATTACATTAATAAGTACTCAATAGTATAATAGCACAGTAATACTGCAATCACGTGGATGAGTTGGCTAGAGCGCCGGATTAACAACCAGAAGGTTGTTGGTTCAACCCCATTCTGAAGCTGTTAGTTTTTTGTTAACAAAATGTCTAAAAATATATTTTAAACTAAATAAAGCTTTTGTCGCTTAGGATGCTATGTGCGAGATGGTGTACTGAGTAAGACGTTAATCAGTAAAAACGAATGGTTAGTGTGTGTCCAAGTTCGAGTGTCACTGACGGCAAACATTTTTTGTTTTTTTTTTTTGTTTTTGTTTTCGTTTAGGTATATATTTTTGAGTACCCCTAGAGTCAAAAAATAACTACATGAATTTGTGGACAAGTCGAACAAAAATAATTAGTTATTCAGGCAAAAAATAAGTAGTTTATTTTTGTTTCCAATTATACCTGCTAGCTTACCAGGAAAGCAAAGTTTTTGCTGGTTATCTATATTTCAACACAGTATTATTAAAGAATCATTTTGAAAAAGTGTACGAAACAACAATATACTTCAACTATATACACTACGTATTACCCCATAATTATTCTTATTTTACACCAACATCTCCTTTCTATTCATGAATTTTACATCAAATTTACACAAATATGTTACAACATAACATTAGTCTTCAATTTGAAATATTGAACCATATTTCGTTAAAGATGAAATATTAAAAGAAATTTTATAAAATTTTATAATATTAGTCAAAATAATTTTTATTAAACGTTTTATTAATTCAACAATAAATATTGTTTGAATATATACTAGAGGCTAAATATAATTTTAATTATTTTACTTAAAAAAATATTGAATCTTACGAAGATTTTCAAATATTTAAAATTATGAATAGTAAAAATATTTTAATAAAAAAAAATCAATTTTTTTCAATAAAGCATTTACGAATTTGATTTTACTAATTCAGTGGTAGGTTCGATTTCAGTAAAAAATATAATTGAGTTTAAGAATTTAGTAATAGAATAAGGAATTTAATTTTTTCTGTACACTCTGAAATTTGTATGAAAAATGACTATAGAACAACCCTTTAACTTTTTTCTCAAAGTTTTGTTAATAAAACAATTTTTTTTAAATACCTCAAACTACAAGGCTTGAAAAGTGATTAACAAACACTTATCAATTAACAATTTAAAAAAATGGTGAATTTAAAAAAAAAAATTAATATTTATCGATCTATAAAAAGCGTTATGCAAATTTTTTAAATTTAAAGTTATCCAGCACACCCTATGGCTGGCTGGACGGGTGGTTATTCATGTAAACTTTGTGCACTAAGTACGGGTCGCAATTTTAAAGATAATTTAATGAAATTTGGCACGTGGGACTTTCATGATTAAAAAGCGAAGCCTATCTATTATTTCACCTAGCCCCCATACAAATGTCCCCCCGGAATAAAGTATAAACACTCAAAAATGCCTTAAAAATAAGAATATTATCTTTATCAATCTCTGTACCAAATTATATGAAGATTGAACATGGCTCCCATAAAAACCCCTTTTCCGAAAATCACTTTAACGTGCATAAATCCCATATGAATGTTAATGCTAAGTTAATACTCGACAAAAATAAGTTCTATGCAAATAGAAACACATTGCTAAATTTTATGAGAATCGGTCCATAATTTACCATAGCTCCCATATAAACTCATTTCCTGAAATCGCCCTAATGAGCATAAGAACATCTAGATGTTAGTATCAACGCATTGTTGTGTATTTGTATATTTTATTTTACATTTAATAAAATTTGCCACAGCTTTAATATAAGTCCCCTTCCCGAATTCTTATGTTCGTACACAACTATACGACTATATAGATCTTGACCAACTATATCTTTCTTTATCGTTACTATTCTTTCTTATATATTTTATAAATTAAATATCAAAAATCATTTAAGTTGCCTCAACAACCAATTTTTAACAATTTTTCAAAGTACTTTACAGAAATATAAAAATTTTTAGAATCGGACTTTGTACAAGTTATGATTTTTTGAAACCTTTTCATACTGAACTCATACTTTGACATCGTTATTATTAGGAGATACAGATTTATTAGCAAACTGTTCATTGATTGTAAAATATTAAACAATGTGATAAATTGCAGTTTTATTCCCGCCAGCTCTTTGAAGAGCTCCATGATTCTTATGAAGTTTATCAAATACCAGGTAAAAGTTAATTTAAAAAGCTAAAAAACCATTTTTTAGAAACAGTGCAGCTCACGAACGGTTATCAGTAAACCCGAAATATTTTGGTAGATATCATAAAACATATCAAGAATAATTTTCAGTGGTTTAACAGAAACACTTTTTGAGTGAGTTGCCTTAATGTATATAATACATATAAGAAAAACTATGTTATTTATTTTTTTTTTTCATATTTATGATCACGTAATCACGTCTTAAACATGGAACCAATGTACATGAACTTTAGAATATTCTACCGTAATTTTATTCATACATACCTATGTATAATTTACACCAAGTCATAACGTAAATAACTTCACTGCATTAGACAAAAATTTTAACTTTTATGTGAATTGTGCTATTTTCCTGCTTTCACGTAACATTTTTTTCTTCCTTCTTGACCTTTTTCTAACCAAATTAACATATTTTGTAACTTTTTCCTTCCCAAAGGAAAAAAAATAATTAGTTGTTTATTTTATTATTTATTTTGATTTCTACCAAATCAAAAATATGTTTTCAAAGCTATTCCCTTGACATTTTAAATCCATACACACAATATTCACAAAAAAAAAAAAAAAAAATAAAAAATAATAGTAATAACAAAATTCACACAAATATATTAATATAATTTAAAAATTATTTTTATTAAAAATATGGATTTTTGAGACTCAATTTACATGCTTAACATATAAAATATAAATGAATTCTATTTACATAAAACTGCATAAAATTTACTAATTTTGTACGGAGCAAAAGAAAAGAAATTTAAATTTATATTATTTTATTTTTATTTTCCATTTTTTATTTTTTTTATTTACAAAGTAAATTGAAGTCTATATTAAATAATAAAATAATTGTGACGATGTAAAGTACATTTATATGTAAGTATTTTTGTGCCACGAGATAAAAAAAGATGTGACTCAAAAACGAATTGCTATATTTCAAATTTTGATTGCTATTCAATAAAAAAAATTTAAAATGAATATATTACTCTACATAAATATCTGTAGATTGTAAATACAAACATCACACAGTGCTTTATTCCCATATAACGATGAGCCAAAAATAGAAAGTGTTGTCTTAGAAAATTTAAACTTGGGGCGCATATTACTTTAACTTAATATTAATATATACGAAATCCCATATATCCTGAAATAGAAAAGCTTAATTTCTTTTAAAATCTGGTTAGAACTTTACCAAAATTTGTAGTAATATATAAAATATAGAAAATTATACCTACAATAGTAGAAAATTTAAACTTGGTACACATATTACTTTGCACCCAAAGTGAATACATATATATATAGTTTTGAAAAGTTCGGAGCGAGAAAATGCCTACATCCCATATATTCTGAGATGAGAAAACGTATTTTCTTCTAAAATGCTGTTCAAATAGTATCAAAATCTATGATAGCCATTAGTAATAGGTTTTTTGTGGGTCGAGCAATATTTGCTTTAACAGGAGCAAGGGCAGATTTACCTCTACCAAACCCTGTTTTTCTGTTCAGTAATTAAGCTTCAAAAAATCGTAACTTGTACAAGTTAATTTGCCTAAAATTTTCCAATCAAATCGTTCATAAAAAAGGGATAAATTGGTCAAGAAAGGCTAAGTGTCTTTAAAATAAAGCCAGAAAAAAGCTAACAGTATTTTAATTTAAAAACATATTTTTTTCTCTTCCTCATTAGACTTTCATAAATTTAATCTTTGACGTAGGAAAATCGCACAAAAAATTCCTATACAAATTTGGGTCATATGAAAAGATACACGATGTTTTAACATAATTTTTCGCCTTTTTTGGGCTGTAGTTAGTTTTTGATCAAGCATTTCCAACTTTATGGGTGATTTTTCGCTTTAATATTTTGAATTATATTCATAAATATGTTCCATGGTTAGTAATGTATATTAAACAATAATTACACTCGGTTTAGTAAGTTTATAAAATTAGTTTAGTAAGTTTATAAAATTAATTTAGTTTAGGCGAAAATATATTATAAATATAAAAAGTAGCACGAATAATGCTTATAAGAATGATTCTGTAAAAATAAAATTAGTATATAAACTTTGTAGAAATAATAAAAGATAGATCTAGTCTCAAAAAGGCTAACTGATTTTCAATATTTTATTCCATTTTTAAATTATATCAATTTAACAACACGAAATATTTTAACATGAAAAATTCTTAGACTTTACTGTAAGAAAAATAAATTTAAAAATTTTTTAATTATTTTATTTAGTTGTAGCCAAAAATAGGAAGTAATTCTTATTTTATATATTTGAAAGTAATACTAGGTTAGAGAATCAGACAAAAAAGTTTTTATAATATTTTTTTAGATTTTTTTTTTAATACTTCATCGAACTTATGATATTTATATATTAAAATTTTAAAATGTTCTATACATAACGCCATATTGTAGATTTTGAGCGAACTATTTTCATCATATTTTTTAATTCATTTTTATTAATTTTTTATTTAAATTTAACAAAATAACTAACACTAGGAACTCTTTCCAATTGAAGAAAAAGCAGTAAACAAGTTTGCAATCGCAAATTGATCTATCGTTTCTATTTCTATTTAATTATATACGTATTATCCGTGCCGCTACACACTTCATCAGCATTCGTGATATCTTCTCTATTTAACTTTCGCTGAAATTTAAACAAGCGGGAAAGTAGAAACTTTTTAAATGTAACTTTTTTTTAAGTTGTTGCAAAAAATAGTCATCAATTATTTTTTTATCTGTTCAATAACTATAAAATCATTTAAATAAAAAAACATATAAAATTAAGCAAATATATATATATATATATATATATATACTATTATTTTTAATTGAAAAATTCGATGCATTTTATCAAAAAGTACATTTTCCCTAAAACCTTTTGAAATGACATTTTTTCTTGATTAATATTATTTTTAAATTCTCTGACTTTAACAACAAAAAAGTTCTCTTAAAATGATATGAGTTATATAGTTACCTTTCTAAAAATATGTATTTGAACACAATTCGAAGAATGGTTTTATTTTCATTTTTGTCTATATGACAAAGCACTGTGCGTAGTGCTGAAAGAGGGTAAATGTAATAAAAGAAATCTTGTAGTTTATATTTATGGCTCTTTAAGGTAAATGATTGCTATAAAAGCTGAAAGAAAAGAATTCTAAGAATCTTGTTCTTTTTTTCCCTGTTAGTATACTTGAAGAAAAACTGAAGAACAAGTGAAGCACTTAAGAAGAGTATAAGGCACATTTTTGATACCCTGTGTAATCGCTAAAAGGAACATTAATCTATGGATCATGTAGATGGTGGTAGAAAGATCTATTCAATAAAAAAATTTAAAACATGATCTCAGATTATGTCAATGATCTTTCCTTAATAAAATATTTTTTGTTTTAATGTTAAATTACAATGACAAGCATTTTTAACTTGTCCATGAATTATAGTTTTAGGTATTAAATTTAACTGCATATCAATTGGTCAGCGAAATATACCTTCACTTTTTACGGTAGCAGCACAATAACATAAAGAACGATGAATGTAAAAAAATAGGAAAACAAAAAAAGTTTACAGGTCATGCATATAAAATGAACTACATTGAATGTAAATTTATATTAGATATTGCATCTTGATTTTTAAGAAGCCAAAGAAGTAACGAAAGTAAGAATAATAAAAAAATTAAGTATCTATCAAGAACAATTTCGAGTTCGTATTTAAATAGTTTAAAATCTCATTGAATATTTATTGGTTTGTCAAATGCAGTCCAGAAAAAAAAGATATTAGATGATCTGGAGTATTTAAATATATATATATATATATATATATATATATATATATATTTTTTTTTTTTTTTTTTTTAATGGATAACAATTAATTTTCAGTAAATTCATAGGTGAAAATTCTTTTTAATATTTGTTTTTTATAAAACATTACGGGAATGTTTAAATAATGTTTTAATTTTTAGATAAAACATATGAGTCATTTTGTTTAAAATCAACTTGTAAAATACAAATTTGAATCTTACCTCTCCGAATTAAATGATATTCGGTACAATCAATATACTCTTGAAAAATAAGACTGACACACTTAAGATAACTTCATCAAGTGATTCGCAAAATATAGCGATTTAAATATGCAAAGTTCCATGCTAAAAGTTATTTCGGGATTTATAGTTTTCGGGTAAGTATCTAATAAAATAAGTTTTTTAAAAATTTAAAAAAGAATTAATATATGTTTCTCTTTTGATTCTAAAACTGTATTAAAAAGGCTAAAATGTTATTATTTAAACAAATTTTGTAGAGCTACTAAAGCTAAGTTTACACTTCGCTAATATTTGACGATTTTTGCAAATATTTGCATTGCGTAATATGAACATCAAATATTTTTACGATTCAGTCAAGATAAAAGCTGATTTGGGACAAAAAGAACCATTTGCCCTAGTGTGAAACTTATGCCATTATTTTGAGTGATTTTTTTTTTGATCTTGCAAAATAAATGTAAGATCAAACAGCTGTTGTTTTTATGTACACAAACTTTAAATTGCCAAAAAAACAGTGATCAGTTCATATTTTATCTATCGAAATATAGTTTTTAAATAAAAATTTAAATATATTAATATTTTTTATTATTTAACCATAATAATACTTGTTATTTTTATACAGCTGAAAGTGGCCTGCAAAGAAAACGGTGTGGTTTTGTGAAGAAAGGGCTTTTATGTGAATGACGAGAAAAGGTAACAGGGTTGTTCTTTTCCGTATTAAATCTTTCAATTAATCGTATTTTTCAAATCTATCTAAATATTTTACTTTGTAAATTTTATAAATATTTTTATTTAAAATAAATAGCGTTTTCAGTTTACTTCATGCATTGTAAAGTGAAACGGTACAAAGATCACCTTGATGTCCACATATTCCGAAATCTTCTCAGAAAATTGTTCTAAATTGATTAAAGGAAAATAAAAAAGAAGATTTTCCTATAAATTCATTTAATAATTGATATCAAATAAATTTATGGTAGTTATGTATTTAATCAAAAAATTTTGTGTAAATAATTTGTATCTAATCCGAACTGGCCTAAAATATTTTTCCCCTTCTCGTATTTTACGATATTTCATAGCGCGTAATGTGAACAAAAACTCAATTAAATAACTCAATTAAATATTTCTTATCAAATATTTGCTTAATATACACTTAAGATTAATATAATTATTTTTTAATATACTTCATCAATAATAGAAACTATTCACTATTTTAAAAAGATATTGATAACGAGAAAAATCACTCAAAATTTTGAAAATGCCTAATCAAAAAGAATTATAGTACAAAAATGACGAAAAACCACTTCAAAACATTGTGTAATTTCCGTATGAAATATATCTGTATGGAAAGCTTTTGAGCAATTTATAAAAAAAAAATAATAATAATAAATCATATTTCAATTTAATCAAAATTTAATAAAGATTATTTACACATATTAATATTTCTATAGCCTATTATTTTATCCTTCTTTATACGATGTTTGTGTTACTTAGTATTCAATATTTTAGTGATACATCGCTCTATATTCCCAAATTTAAATAATAACAAAAAATTAAACACTGCTACTGCAACATGTTAAATACTTTTGTTTAAGGTAACACAAAGAGTAAAATCCCACTTTAAATAACCTCTCTAAGATATACAAATTTGCTGTAATTTAATAGGTTAGCGAAAGTAACATATATGACACATTTTTCTTAACAAATTACACCATTTTGATAATAATTTTCTAAATATAATTTACTCTTGTTATAATGTGGTAACATTATTTATGTTTATTTATAGAATATATATTTCAAAAGACATTTCTCCGGGAGAGAACAATTTTACATTGTTTCTATATATCATATTGTTATCTATAAATTTATTACAATTTCTTTAGAAAAATATCGAAAACTAATGACAACGAGAAAAAATAAGTTACTAAATATTTAAAAAAAAAATAATAACTTTTTCCCAGCTTTATAGTTTTGGGATTTAGCCTTTTTTTGGACCTTTTTTAAAATTCAATTTAGCTTCTTTTTTTGTCACCTACTGGCAATACTGGTTATAAATTAAAATAAATGCACCTTTTACAATTTCAATATATAGCATTTCTCGATTGATTTTTCACAGTAGCAGTGTTTTATTATATAAAAATAACTTACAATTTATTCAATTCTGTATAGTTTTTACCTGTAACGATAAAAAATAAGTATATTAAGATATATTATTTAATTAGTTAGTATTTATTTCGTTTAAATGTATAAACACAACAAGTCCGGATTACTTTACTTATCCCGCATTGTTAAATTAAGAAAAAAACTTAGGCAGCAAGGAAAAATAAACAACAATTTGACTTATTATGTTTTTTACTTAATTTTTTTCAATTTTATTTACGAAATTCATATAAATTTTTTAAAAAATATGGTAATATTTTTTGTGAGAAAATAAAAGCAATAAAAAATCCGGAGTAAATTTAAAATAAAATTTATTTTTTAACCGAGCCGCATTGCGCATTTTTCATACAATCTTTTATAGAAATTTCCGGATCGATCATGTTGCGTTTATATATTAACTAATAAAATATAAATGTACATTTAAGCAAAAAATAAAAAATAGAGCATTTTATCAAATCACTCCTTAAATCATAAAACTATCGGCATTTCTGGCTCAAAAATATGACGTCCAAAATATAAGAATAATCTAGAAATTTCTCGAAATTGTGTACTATATTATAATGAGGTATTTATTCGAATAATGTTCATTCGAAATATTTGAACAATTTATTATGTACAATTGTTCGAATAACTTAAAAATGGTCTTTATCGATGAACGAATAATTCGAATATTAGACTTAAAAGTAATTTTACTTTTTAAAATTTTTATAAAAAAAAATTAAATGTTTATTATAAATTTAAATAAAAACACCATTTTAAAATTTCGATAACGTAACGACTAGCAAAATAGCTCTTTCCAAGTCAAATTTTATAGAAACAAAAGAACCAACCATGAATCCATTCATTTAAATTTCATTATTTTTGTCATTGTCTTATAAGGAATGCTTTTAAGACGTATCATTACCACTAAATGGATTTCTACTTTTTTTTTAAATTTTAGATTGTCGCCATAATATAGAATGAAAACCAAAAAATCTTGTATCCATAAATTTGTAAATGTGTTGCCAAAATATATTTCTATTTAAACACTTTTTATTTTAAAAATAAATATTTTTTATTAAAAGTATGTATTTAATAATTTAAATAGAAATTATGCCTCCTTTCCTATAATGTTTGAATAAAACTAAAAAACTTATATTTATATAATATTAAACGCTTCATTCGTAATAAATAAAAAAGTATAACTAATCAAATTTGTATGGAAACTTTGTAGAAAAGAGAATTTCAAGTTACACCAACAAATAAGTTATTTCAGTTTTAAAAATATATAAATGCATTTAAATATCCAACAATTGTAACTGATGCACAGAATGGACTTGATGCAGTGGATTGGAGTCTGTAGTTAGTTATACGGATTATCGAGTTTATACTCTATAACTATATTGTCTTTAAAATGATTTATACATGCCATATTTAAAAATATTGAACGTCATTGTTGGTGTCCTAAAAAATTACTTAATAGTTTTGGATATATATTTGGAGATATCCTGACCAGTGTTACCATTATAGCCTATTTAAGGTTAGATCTGGCTTTTTTATTTTGCTTCTAACTTTTTTCAGCCCTTTTTTGGTTATTGAAATTTTCTTAAAAAGGCTAAAATATTAGTATTTTAATAACGAAGAAAATAATCTATTATTTGTCATTGCTAATTTAGTTTTTTTGTGTATTTATTTTGGTGCTCCGCCCATATATCACTCTTCTTTTAATATATAAGAGTCATAATGTTATGCTGATACTATCATATATGTACTTTAGAGTGATTTCGGATACATGGAAGATATAGTTAATTATGGACCAATACTCATAAAATTTCTCTCTTTTCTTTCTACTTACATTAAAGTTGTTTCTGTCAAATATAATAATAATACTAATGTTTATATGGGATATACACATGTTAAAGTGATTTTCGGCTGAAGGATTTATATGGTAACCATTAATAATTGTGGACCGTTCTTCATTAAATTTGGCACACATACTTATAATTGTATATAATTTCATTGAAATATTTGTATATTAAAGGCATTAGTGATCCTATTATATCAAATTTCAACAGGCTTCATCCTTGTATCAAAATAATTATTCGTAGCAAATTTCATTAAAATATCCCTAAAATCGACCTATACTTTGCTCACACAGGGTACGTTTGGAAACATTCACTCAGTATAAAGAAGTGCATAAACAAATAAACGGACAGATCATTTTGGACATTTCACAACAACAATAAACTAAGTTAATAAACGAAACAAGAATTTGATCGAATCCCAAAAGTTGCAGTCCACGAAACTATAGACTCTTTAAATATGCTATCACAAATGTTAATTTCTATAAT
Source organism: Protocalliphora azurea (assembly GCA_932274085.1). Taxonomy (NCBI): domain Eukaryota; kingdom Metazoa; phylum Arthropoda; class Insecta; order Diptera; family Calliphoridae; genus Protocalliphora; species Protocalliphora azurea. The sequence continues at coordinate 90,201,471 of OW026520.1, forward strand.
ACATTTTTAATACACTAAATAAACATGTGTCACAAGCATTCATTCTCTAATTAATACATACCTTACATAAAAATAAAAGATTATAATTTTTAAAATTGATAATCACTTCGTTCAGAATTTACCAAAAAGTGTCAACGTACTTAGTAAAGTATTGGTAACTTGTACACCATAAAATGTTTATCGATTGGAAGCTTTAAAAATTTGAATTAAATGCCGCTGGATCAGTGACTTCGACCACTGTGCAATAATTTAAATTAGGTTTAGTAGTTTTTATCAAATGTCACAAGCTGTTGCTCTCCTTTTCGTTTGTTTCTCGAAACATATGTGTATAAATTCATTCATCTACTAACACTTAAACTTAGATAAAAAAAAAAAAATAAAAAAACCAGCATAGAACAAAAAATTAAACTTTGTTTTCCTTATTTACCAAAAAACAAAAAAAAAAAGAAGCATTACAGCACTCCTATTAAGTTTGTCATCAACTCTTATGCTCTCCACTGGTTTTTATATCTCGCTTTCTGTCTGGGTTGGTGTTCTTTACAGTTTTTTTTTCCAACATCCAACTTTGTCTTGAACATAGAGACGACTAAGGAGTATTTTAGATAAAATTACAAAACATCCGCTTTGGTAATACCACAATTTAGGCAAAGCACAGACTTTCCAAATCACACACACTGAAATGCTTTAATATTCACACTATTTTCTTTACCCTTCAAACATTTAGAAGATAATATTGTCGTATATCTTCCGGATGTCACCTTATAGTATCTTCAAGAAGATTGTTGGACGATTGTTCAAAATTTTACAAAAGCAAAATATATTGTTGTCACACATTCATCATCTAGAAGTATACTTCGTAGTCAATTTGGAAAATAGTTTGACAATAATTCGAATTTCACAACAAATTCGAATACATTACTATTGCTCATTAATCTTCTTGGCATATTTTAGAAAGATTATTAATTTATTTTTGTGCAAGGAAACAATGGGCAATAAAAATCATCTACAAGTTAAATATAGTTAAATACAGTTCGGCTGTAGTAAATTTAAATATGGCCAGACAATTCTTCCCGATAATTAAGGATTTTACTTATTATTTATTAAAATTTTATTTCATAAATGATCGTAAAGCTTTTTAAAATGTAAGTAAATTTTATTTTTTCCATTTTAATTATATAAACTTGTATCGAAAAATTCACATTTTAAATATTTTAGCGAAAAATTCATCAAAGAAACAATAAATTGCTGAAGAAAAATCTTTCTTTGTAAATGAAGGGATAAGTCTTATAGCTAATTTGAACTCAAATTATTATTTTATTTTCCATATTATAGGTATCCGGAATTTACGTAAAGTTTTCCAAAAGATTTGTCTAGAGTTTTTTAGCTACTAAATTAATTGCTATGTTAATAGTGTTTTATGCAATTTATTTGTGAAATAAAATTGATATCTAAATTTTCTGCATTTTATTTATTAGTAAAATAGTACAAAAATAAAAATAGTAGGTGTGCAAAATCATCTTCCAGAAGGAAGTAAGAGGACTCTTTTACGACGCTTCTAGAAATACCTTCTTCTAGTCGTCTGGAAGACACTTTCACTAGAATTAGTTCTTCCCGACGAAAGATGATTTTTGTGATACTTTGGCAATAGTTTTGGCGATGAATTTCAATTTCTGGAAGACTATAGTTAGTGTCTTTCACAAAGAAAATGTTCGCAGGGTGTGCTCGTGTATTTACTTATGTAAGTATGTATGTACGTATATTGTACAATGTATATACTTAAAATATATTTCTGTATGTGTAGGAATTTTTGTTTAAACAAAGTGTAAGGAAGAGTCACATTAGACTCATTTAGAATTTATCCGCTTGGTAACTTTGTTTTGTGTATCGGTGTGCGCTAAGGAGACTCTGCACATACATACATACATACATAAATATTGCGGTAATCGTTTTTGTTTATAACTTTTCAAATGCGCTAATACTACTAAGTATGGGTGTGAATGTATGACGAGTGATCCAATGCACAGTGATCCCAAAACGATTTTTTTGAAAATAATACTGTAACTTGTGAATCGTTAGATATATCTAAATGGAATTTCACATGATCAAACCTGAGGTCACGGGCGTAGAGCCCATGTAAATCGCCAAAAGTTGAATGTAAAAAAGTTTGACATATAGCTAGTCCTTATAAGACTCTACAAAAGCATGTCTACATTAGTAGGTCAAAGCAAATTTTACCCTCATTTTCGGCCTCGTTTCTTTAAAGTTTTTTAGCTTGGGGAATTAATTTGGCCCCTAAAATTTTTTTGAAAATATCCTCTGGATTTCTTAAAAAATTCAAATTAATACTGCTGCTAGAACTATATAAATATATCCCATTAAAAGTTATATTAATCTGAAGTTGAATCTTTAAAAAAATTTAATATTTTTGGGGTTATTTTCCAAAAAGGTGGTAATATTCTTTCACTTTTAAAATATTTTTTTTTTTTGTTCTGGACTATAGAATTTTTGTAAATGCGTCTTGAGTAAAATCGGAGTCGCTTTGGGTAACGGTTTACCCCCAAAGCCCTTTCCAAACTTTGTCAATTTTGAAAAAAGTTAATTTTTTATTTATTTTTTTTCTATTTTTTTATTATTATTATAATTTTTTTCTCTTTTTGTAAAATTTTTAAATCTCAAAGCCGAGATCAACAAAAATATATTTTATACATAGTTAAAAACAAAAAAAAAAAAAAAAAAATTGTTTTATTTTAATGAAAAAATCAAGTTTTGAAACAAATTTTCCCCGAACTGGGATTTTCGGTATTTGGGTTTGAAATGTGGGAGCTTCTGATTTTAAAGCATTTTATCTATATTGTGCGAAAAATTCATTGGAATGCCTCAACACGTTTAAATTTTATTTAGGTCCAAATGTTAACATCATTTATTAAGAATAAAATTAATACAAAATTTTAAGTTTTTCTTGTCATGGTCTGGAGAAATTTAAAAAAAGAAAGATCGTTTCGGGACCACTGTGCAATGTGGAAGAGTAATAAAAACAAGTAGTAACAGATGAAGAATTACAGGAAATGGAAATAAAATTAAATAAATGTATAAACAACATATTTTTATTATCGCAGTGTCATCAAAAACAAAAAAGTTAAGATGCTTGATTTAAATTTAATTTATTAAGAAATTTAGGGCAATTTGGAAAAAGTTTTTATTGGCCAATGGTATGGGCTTTAAATATAAATATGCACGTATATACACATGCTCACAACTTATGTTCATATCGCGGCATAATATACTGAAATATACAGAAGCTCAAGTTAACGTTTTCATCAATTTGCTTTTGCTTTTAACATTTTTTTTAACGCGTAGAAAGAAATTCATTATTTTTCTTAAAAAATAGTAACAAAAATCGACCCAAATAATAAATAATAACAATTTGTGCTTTTTTTTTATTTACATATATATTACTTTGTGTGCTTGTTTTATAAAGAAAATAAGTGCACAAGTGTATGAAAAAAAATAATAATAATAATAATAAGATTACTCTCTTATGAGTCTCTTTAGTGCAAGCTCAATTGAGCGAAGGCTTAGGATAAATGGCAGAAATGCTTATATTACTGTGAGTGTTGAAGATAATACTATTGCCAAAACAAATAAAAGAATTGATGACAGCTTGCATTTGAACTGCAAACCAAGCATTTGCGCTCGTTCTTGCTCCCCCGCTCTATTGTCAATTGATGATTGTTTAACAAAAGAAAACAAAACAGCTGATAATAAACAACTGTCAGAGAATAAACAAGTTTTAATTCCGCCTGAAGGTATGCTATGTAATTCACCTTCAAAAATAACAACATTCACAGTAAGTACAGATTTAATTAACCCTACAACTGGAGCTATGCCCAAGTCTGGCCAATCGATCAATATTAAACAGAAACCCCAAATCCAGGTTGGAATGGACCGCTATATTACTGTTTTAAAACGAGGAAGAAGCCCTAAATCCTCCAAATTCGCACCTGCGGCAAAATTATCTAGAGAAGACGATAGACCAATTTCTGAAAATCGCTTCGCTATTTTACAGAATGAATCGGTTGAGCCCCCAATTGTATCCAAATCGTTTAAACCTTGGGGGAGGTTATTTAAGAGAACAAAACAAAAACGAATTGATTCAACATCTGATCTCGTTGATCGGTGAGAATCATTTTTTCATAAAGCGTGGTAATATAAATGAGACAAAAATACAAGTAAATCAAAAGAACTATTACCGTAAAGTTGTATCAGACTTTGAATCCCGTAAAAAGAATTTTTATATGTATCAATTAAAGTATAGCAAGGGTCTCCAAATTGTTATTAAGGAAATTGACTCTAACGTGGATCCAATAGAAATAAAACAAAGCTTAGAAGACAAGGGGTACAAAATAAAAAATGTAATGAACATTCGAAATCGTAATAAAATTCATGAACCACTCTTTCGAGTGAAATTGGAACCCGGTGATATAAAACTGAAAAAAAGATGAAACCCACCCCAAATATAATCTCAGATACTTATTGCATCGTAAAATCACTATAGAAGAGCCACATAAACTATCGGGACCCGTCCAATGTTTAAGCTGTCAAGAGTATGGACATACTCATGACTACTGTAGGTTACCACCAGTTTGTGTTGTTTGTGGTAAGCTGCACAACTCGTCCAAATGCGACAAATCCAAAGCTGATTCTATGATTAAGAAATGTAGTAATTGTGGTGGAAACCATACCGCCAATTACAGAGGTTGCCCAGTATATTCATTTGTCAAACGATCTTTATGCCAGAAATCTAAAATTCCCCCCATTCAACCACCAAATACTTTGAATGCAAATTACCCTCAGTTAATAGAGCCTTCTGCCAACAAAGAGTCATACGCAAACGTTCTCAGAACAAATTGAACTCAAAATTCTCTACCTAAATTTAACTTCAACTCAAACCCACAGGCAATGGAACAAATCCCGCTTTCAATTTTATCAGGCTAGAAGCTACAATAGAGACGCTCGTACAATCGGTAAATAATTTTACAAACTCTATGAGCAATATGATGCAGGAAATGCTTAAGATGCAATCAATTGTTGCAGGCAATTCTAAATAATCCATGAACTGTTTGAAAATATGTTTTTGGAATGCAAACGGTATACGCCAACATAAGAATGAACTAGAATAGTTTCTAAAAGACAACAAGTAGACATAATGGTAGTTTCCGAAACTCATTCGACATCCAGAAGCATATTTCAAATAAATGGATATGTGTTTTATGATACAAAGGACCCCAGAGGAAGAGCATGTAGAGGTTCAGCTATTCTCATAAAAACCCGCATTAAACACTACTTAATGTGTGATCTTTGTGAAGATTATCTTCAAGCTACAACAATCTGTATTGATGATTCTTATAGAAACTTAGTGATTTCATCGATATACTCACCCCCAAGATTTTCAATTACAGAAAATCAATACAACAATTTTTATAAATCACTAGGCCCCCGCTTCCTGGCAGCTGGCGACTATAACGCTAAGCATACATTCTGGGGATCACGACTGATTACCCCGAAAGGTCGTGTTTTATTTGATATAATTTCTAAAATGGGTTTAAATGCGATTTCTAGCGGAAACCCCACATACTGGCCCACTGATCCACACATAATACCGGACGTCATCGATTTTGGTGTTATAAAAAATATTCCAATGGACCTAATTAAATCTGAATTATCTCTAGAATTATCATCAGATCACACACCCACTATTGTTATGCTATTGAGCCCCAAGAAATTGTATCCCCGACTCGTAACTTAGCGATATCAGGCAAAAGGATAAACTGGCTAAAATATAAGAAATACCTTAGTACTCACTGCACAGAGAACATATCGCTGGGTTCACCAGAAGAAATCGATCTCTCTCTCAATAATTTTGAAAGATATCTAAAACTTGCTGCTGAACACGCAATTTTAGCGGGGACTAAAAAACATTAAATTACACTTTAAACGCGATATTACTTCAAACTGAAAAGTTGAATTGAATTGTAGTAAATTTGTGATCTATAAATGCAGTAATAGAATTAAAACGCGATCGAAATATACAAAAAATAAAAAAAACAAACTGATTTTTGTGACCTTTAACCGCGAATATAACGCGCATTAGGACGCTAAGACGTCCTAATGAATTAGGATAAACAAAGGACAAATATATTTAAAAGTATAAGAGGTAAGTTAGTATCTAAAACTAAAGAAAGTCATCGATGACTGCCTTTATGAGTTCCTAAATAACCCTGTAGCTAATCCCATACAACGGTGAGATAAGAAGATAACTCTCAGAGGTTCATGAAAATAAATCTCATAACCGTAAACGATATATGCAAACTGCAATTTGTTATAAAGACTGAAATATGTCGGCTTTAATTTAAGCTCTTTTGTTCCTGATTATATCTCTGTTACGTTATTTTTTTTATTTTATAATGGTGAAACTACTCTAACCAGTATCACTGCTGTGTGACTCTAGTAGCCATTAGTTCCTTTTTCAAGCACCTGGCATATTTTTTAAAATGTAACTAAATGTACCACTCTTTAAGACTATGTGCTAAAAGAATAAAATATCTCGACGCATTATATATTAATTCCAACGAAGTAATTAATTATATTGAGATTGTTTTACAATATACCGATATGAGTAATTCCATTTTAAATTTTAAAAAAAAATTTAACACTCTGAAATTTTCTCTGCAGTAAGTATACCAATAAGACATCCTACCAAAAAAATATAAAAAAATAAAGATGGAGTTTTTTAATTATGCATCTCTAAAGATAATTTTAAGAAAAAGGTATGTTCAAAAATTTTTATCTTTTATTTGTATATATTTATAAACAAGCTTTGACAAATCCAACGCAAAAAAAAATTATTTCGATATTTTTTATACACCAAATATTATAGCTATTTAAAAAATATATTCATCACTACACTACACAGTTGCTACAGTTTTCAAAATAAAAACGAATAAAATTCATTTTACATGCTTGTGTATCCTCCTCTACACATGCACCAAATTTCATCCAAATCGGTAACTATGAGTTAAAATTTTTTAAATTTAAAATGGAATTACTCATGTACAAAAAGAGCACGAAGAATTTATATCTGAACTGAAATTAGTAAAAATTAAAACTAATGATAAAGTTTATGAATAACAATTCAAAATATCAAATGTCAATTTTGGACAGGACTGGGAAAATTAAAAAACAAATATCAAATTTATTTAAATTTTTTGTATATATTTTTACTTTGCCTCATAGCAGTGCCATGGCGGTATTTCTTTTTTCTAAATTATCACTAATGAAAAATAAATTGTCCAACGGACTTAATGTCAACCCTTTATTACTGTTTCAGCCTTAAATTTGTTAAAAAAATGAATATTTTATAAAAGAGTAATTCCATTTTAAATTTAAAAAAATTTTGACCGAAATTTTCTCTGCAGTAAGTAAGCCAATAAGGCATCCTACCAAAGAAATATAAAACAATTAAAGACGGAGTTTTTTTTTTATACAACGTATTTAAACAAAATTTTGGAAAAAAATACATGTTCAATTTGGATATGAAATTTATTAAATTTTATCCAAATCGGTAACCATTTTTTATAAATTTAAAATGGAATTATTCAATATTATTTTTATTTTTTTATTTTTGTTTTTTTTAACATAACATGAATTGTTTAATGGCATAACTGAAAAACGTAATACATTTTGTTTTAAAAGAAAGAGTATTTTGGCAACAATAAAGAAAATTATTACAAATAAATTATTTTGTTACTAATAAAACTGAATTTAATTATTATTTTTTTTTTTTTATAAAATAAACAAATTTTATGGATTTTTTAGGTATTGAAGCAGGTGGCCATTTTTCTTCTTGGGCACTGTTAAAAAATTCTCAATGGTAACGTTGACTCTAACCCATGCACAGGAGGGTCAAATTGAGAAAAACGTCGACTAATTGAAAATTGAAAATTTTTATTTTGAAAAAGTAATTACTTATTTCTAGGTGAAAATAGATAATTGAAACATCATTGTATGTTTAAAAATTTCTTTAATTTTTTTTTACTCTCTGTGAAAAAGTTCATAGATTTTTGGCAATTTTTTATCACAGTGGTAAAAACTGAAAATCAAACTTTGTCAAGTTCATATTTTTGCGTTTTACAATACAGGTTTTAAGCATAGGTATTTAGGAAAATATTTGCGTATTTTTGGTTAAAATTAAAGCTGCGGAAATAATTTTAATATTTTTCTTTTATCGGTTTAAAAACGGGCATTTTTTATTCTTATAAAGAAATTAAAAAAGTTTTTGGACAAATTTTGATCAAAACAAAAATTTTATATTTTTACATAATATGTGTAATATAAAAATCAATAAAATATATGTAAAAAAAATCCGCAAATTGTGTTTTTTTTTGCGATTTAGAAATATATATATATATATATATATATATATGTAAATCGAATGAAAATGTGTTTATTTTCTGAACTGAAATAAAATAAACTAAAGTAATGAACGTTTTCTTAATTGTTTGCTTTATTTAAGAAGAGAACTGTATAAAATTTTCGGAAAATACTTAAAAAAAGTAGAAAAGTAACAGTGGAGCAATTTTTGCCACATTAATGCTCATACATAATTGTAAATTTGCTTTGATGCCTTATAAGGAAAATATGGTAATTTATGGACCGATCCCTTTGAAATTAGGCTGTAAGACTAATACTTAAATAAGAGTTATTTGTAGTAAATTTTATATCAATTCGATCATTTATATATGAATTATGAAGCTAAAGTGATTTGGTAGAATAATTTTTGCTTACACAAAGTTCATTTGTGATGAATTTTATTTAAATACGGATATTTTTAAGACATTCATGAGCATTTGACCTATTTTTGGGGAAAAATTTTATATGGGGGCTTTATAAAATTATAATTTGTTTTTAACCAATTTTTATGTGTTGCATTATTGATCTAAAATTGGTTCAAGTATCAAATTTGATTAAATTATCTTTAAACTGCATTGCGAAAATCAATAAATGATTTTTTGTTTAAAAACATCTATCTATAGCTAGTAAATATTTCGTAGCTGATTGCAACGTTCCTGGAGGATAAGTTGTGTCCGGTCTACCAGCAGTTTGGCGAATGCTCCCCAGGGGGAGACATGCGCAAATGATAATTTTTTTCACACTTTAAATAAATTTATTAAAACATCTGTTGTCAATGTCTTGTTCATTGCTATCAAGTTTATAACACGGAGCAAAATCTTTATCAAATCCCAAAATCTTACGAAGTTATCATAAAAATACACACAGGGTATTGAATGAAAATTGATGTATCAAATATCTGCGATAATGGAAAAGAAGAACAATTAGTATCCCAAAAATGATTATTACTTCATTTTCAAGATAATTGGCAATGGCAAAAATTTCCCCTATCTTAACTAATTCCTACTTAACTAAAATAAATAAAATGTTTGATCTATTCACGAAAATGAGCGTTTTGATTTTATTTTTTTTTTTAAATATATAATTTCTGATATTTGACCAATTATATACAGAAAATTAGTATACGTTTTTTGAATTTTTGTTAATTTTATTATTGCTCGTTATTTTTTTAGTGAAAACAGTGAAACAAATATTGTAATGATTTATTCGATTTTTTCGAAAAAACCTAGATTCAAATAATTGAAAATATTTTTAGAAAACAAAGAACTAAATGAGCTATAATTACAAAAATGTACAGCTTGTTTCTCTAAATGCGAAAGAAAGCTTCGTTCGAGTAAATGTATTGATAACAACAAATAATAATTTTCAAATTTAATTGTTGTTTTCAATACATTTTGTCTAACGAAACATTCTTTCGCATTTAGAGAAACAGACAGTTAATAATATCCAAATCTTAGAAGAGAAAAAACTAACTTCTCTAATAATTCGAGTTATAATAGATCATAAATTCTATATAAGTAGTAGTATCAAGATAATATAATAAGCTTAATGTAAAATACCCAGCGGTTTTAATGGTGCCAATTTGACCTTTATCACTATATATATAACTACTTAGACAATTCATTAGTTACTTTTATTGGTGCAAGTGGTCGCTAAGCGATAACCTTCTGCACTACATTTCGCTGGCGAAATAAGTAATAAGCAAGTTTAATGTTTTAATTAGAAAATAGAATATCATACAAGAGGCTGCATACAATTCCATTTAAGAGTTTTAAAAATAACAATTGAGAAATTTGCTTTCGCGTTATATATGAATTTACTACAACATTCCTTTTAGTAAATTCACTATTGAAATACAATGTAATTGATTGCTCTTTGCCTTCAGAAATTTACATTAATATATGCCAATTCATTATGGCTATTAATTTAGTGAATTCACCATTGAAGTGTACTACAATCCAAGAATTATTAAATTTGCCTCTAGAAATAAACTTGATTATATACAAATTCGTTACAACTAATAAATTAGTGAATACACTATTTAAACGTAGTGCAATTGGTGGCCTTTCGTCTTTAGAAATTCACTTTAATATATGCGACTTCGTTACGACTATAAAATTAGTGAATGCACTATTGAAAAGTAGTGCAATAAGTGGCCAATAGACTTCAAGAATTTAAATGAATATATGCGAATTCGTTACAATTGTTAATTAATTTTATTAATCAGAGGTTACAAAATAACCAAAAGACCCCTTAAATTTTGTTTAAAACATTTTTGTTATTCTTGTTGTAATATATTATATATTTTTAAAATAATTTTACTTTAAGGGCCTATGTATATACATACATCGTTTGGTACATATTTTGACAAGATAGCATGATTTTACAAAATTTATAAGAGATATCTTTAGATATCGAACTAAAATAGATAATTAATTATAATACTTATTTATGTTTATAATTTATTAACAACATAATTAATATTAATCAAAAATCATTTTAGTAGTTGGCATAGGTAATTTGACAAATTTATTTAGAACTTTAACAGAACTTTAGATTCAACCTTGACCTTTGTCCTAAAAAAGATATTAAGAGTATCTAATAGGTTTATTGCGGTATAACTTTATAATTTAATATTTTGCAAAAAAAAAAAAATTATGTAATAATTAAAAAATCTATACCACAAATTCAGATTTTGATCCATCTACGCTAAAATTGTAAGCATATACTGCAAAATGTATTGCTGTATAAAATTACAATCTTACTCTACAAAATAATAAAAACCATTGCTAACAGGCCACATCTATATTAAAACGAGGGCATTTTTAAAAAGTCCATATATAAATTTTTAATTTTATTGCTTATAACCAGTGTTGCACAGTGGGGCCAAACGCAAATTTTTTGGTAATAAATCTGAATCTCCTAAACTACTGGTCGGATCAAATTGAAACGTATGGAAGAGTTGTAGAGGAGGACCTAAGCTTTCAGAAAAATCATCTTGTAGTCACCCTGTGATAACACGAGATAAGCTACAGGGTGTCAAAGTTGACTACCTCGAATATGTAAAAGTTAAAAAAAATCGTAACTTGTACAAATGAAGTCCGATTTTAAAGATTTTTATATTTCTGGAAAGTGCTTGGCAAGATAAAGAAAAAATAAGCTTGCTCATCTAAGTTATCTCTTGCAGTTAAAAAGATATTTACGCTTTTCGGGAATAAGTCCGGAGATATATGAGGTAAAAATTTTTTAAAAATATTCTGTAATTTGCTATATATTTCAAAATAATATGCTGAAAGAAGTTTTGGATTATCTCAATTCGTCTAGACGTGAAAAATATTCAAAGTCAGCAATCTGAAATTGGCATGAAAAATGGCTATTTTTTTACAAAAATATAGTACAATTCATTCACTTTTTTCTCAAAGTTCCGTTAATAAAAAAATTTTTTCCTTATTAATTTCAAAAGATAAGGCTTCATAAATGGTTAATAAAGAAATTTTGAATTGATTTAAGTTTGCACCCTACATCCAGCATTGGCCGAAAATTGTCAATTTTAAAAAATAGTTTAATTTTTATCGATTAATAAAAAAAATGTCACGCGAGCTTTTTTAAATTTGGTACCCATATTTTTTATAGGAATATATTTAGAATGATTTAACACTAAACTGGTTCCCGCCCGGCCAAAAACGAATGCAGGAGTGGAGATTTTATGTTAAAAGTCAGTTTTTTTAACGACTATTTTTAAAAGCATATTAAGAGCATATTAGCATAATATTTTTAATATTATTTCTTATGTAATGTATAAAACACAAATCAAGCTTCCATTCCTAATAAAATCAATAAAATAGCTCCAATAACCTATTTCTGGTAATTTTTCAAAAATAATTTTTTTTTTTTTAAATAGCTGAAAATCCAAACTAATTTAATTTTTTTAATACAACTCCACTAATTTTGCAAACACTTTAAAAATGGTAAAAGAATGTAAAAATAGACTTATTTACCAATTCAACGGTATTTAAAGTGTTGATATAGGTCATTTAATAATAGTAATATAATGGCCTCAAAACTACCAAGTCACGTCAAAAGTTGCAAAATTCACTATTTTGTTCCGTATTTCCATATGTGTGTATACGTAACATTTCAGTTTTCTAATGTATTATGTAGGTATATATTTGTTATTATAAAGTTGTAAATTCTTTATTTGAGTAATGGTTATTTAATTTGTTCTACATATTTACATACTTATTATACATATATCCCGTATATTTATTTTATTAAGAATATATTATCGAAGATATTATTAGATATTTTCTTGAAAATAATCAGAAACATCAAACGTTAGCAAATTTTTAACTTCCTTAGCTTCGGAATCCTCTTTTTCTATTTCAAGAGTGATTTTTGGTAGCCATCGTGTTCTTATAGAATATATAACTGGATCTGATGATATTAATAAATATTCCATTAAGTCCATATTTTGCGCTATTTTCGAACATTTTCGGGTATTGAAGAGTCGGAAATGTTTAACATCTTTATTTCGGTTTTCCTGTGCTTCCTCTGTTAGCTCTCCCAATGGCAAAATACTATTTTCTATTATTTCTTTACCATGAGCCAATACTTTGTGAATTTTTGGAGTCATTGATATCCAGGGGTATGTAATGTTAAGTAGTTCTTTAGTTTCGTAAGCAAAAATTTTAAATTTGTCCGGATTAATTTGTTTTTTGCTATTAATGGCTGCCAATATAATCTTAAAACGCTACAAAATATTTAAGTCAATGCCTGTGATTGAAGATGTGAGTTCCGGATTTTCAAAGAAACGTCTTGCTGTATTTCCATCATTTGAGCTTCCATAGCCATGTAGAGGTTTATCAATTATTAATCCGAGTTGTTCTTTGAATTCTAATTGAATTCTTTTCTTCTCCTCTTTTCGTAATTCGTGAAGTTCCAAATTGTTTTTTACTGTAGCATTTTCCTGCCCGGGAATATTTCTGTACTTCATATCATATGCAAGATGTAAGCAGAACTCCAAAAATCTTATCCTTGCGTGGAGTGGTGATATTCCATAGGCTGTAAAATATTACTTTTCGCTTCTCTCACTGATTTGCTACTGGAAAAGATATCATATCCTTTTTCGCTAACAGATTTCCTCAAAATCTCGTATTGGTTTCTTGATAATCCTAAATTTAATATTAGAGCTAAAGCATCTTCAGAGGTAAGGGACGATGTTGATTTCGGTGTCACTATGCTTTGGATTATCCGATGTAATCGATTGGGAGAAGCTGTTGGTAACACATCTATAACTTTTTCTACTTCCTTTGGTTACGTACGTGTTACTAAAGCTTTAAATGTATCTTTTATTTCGGCATTCGTATGTGAATTTAGAATAGATTCCTGCTTGGTCCTCTTTGTTCTTAACTGAACTTCATCGTAACTTTTTTTGGTCGACCCTTTTTCTGCTTTCCGATGAAAATTGGTATTTCTCCCTCCAACCACTCTTCATTTTTCTTCTTGAACTTTGGTATTGACCAATCTGAAGCTTGCATCCTTTTTTCGTATGATTTATAAAAATTTTCGAGCTTTCAACTGTCTTCTGCAGTAAGAGTTAAACCAAAAGATACTACTGTATCAATGAGTTTCCTTATTTTTTCTGGACGATTTATAATATCAGATAGATTATCCCAGATTACTTTGCAAATAGAAAAGCGTTTTAATGTAATCTCCATAATGGCAAATTCACTAATAAATCTGCATATTTATAAGGATACTTATATATAGAAAAATAATATTTATATCAGGTAAATGGTGACAGGCAAAAATGAATTAAAAAATTTAAATTTTTGCTCAAAACCCCCAATTTCATTCAGTTTATTTTTATGACCTGTAGTGTTAAACAGATACGTCAAAAAATGTACCTATGCGATTGTAAAAAAATCATTTTTGTTATAATACATTAATTAAGTAGCTAGGTAAATTATTTAAAAACTTACAAAAATGTAATAAAAACGAAGGAAAATATGCTTATTTATGTACTTAGGTAATTTTAAAAACCTTTTCAGTAGAAAAAAATTTTGAACACTTTAAATAAATTCATTAATAAATATTATTATCTCGTAACAAAAATAAGCAATGCAATTGAGTGTTACGTATACACACATATGTAAATACGGAACAAAATAGTGAATTTTGCAACTTTTGACGTGACTTGGTAGTTTTGAGGCCATTATATTACTATTATTAAATGACCTATATCAACATTTTATATATCGTTGAATTGGTAAATAAGTCTATTTTTATATTCTTTTAACATTTTTAAAGTATTTACAAAATTAGTGGAGTTGTATTAAAATAATTAAATTTTTTTGGATTTTCAGCTATTTAAAAAAAAAAAAAAAAAAATTATTTTTGAAAAATTACCAAAAATAGGTTATTGGAGCTATTTTATTGAGTTTTTTAGGAATGAAAGCTTGATTTGTGTTTTATACATTACATAAGAAATAATATTAAAAATATTATGCTAATATGCTTTTAATATGCTTTTAAAAATAGTCGTTAAAAAAATTAACTTTTAACATAAAATTTCCACTCCTGCATTCGTTTTTGGCTGGGCGGGAAGCAGTTTAGTGTTAAATCATTCTAAATCTATTTCTATAAAAAAATATGGGTACCAAATTTAAAAAAGCTCGCGTGACATTTTTTTTATTAATCGATAGAAATGAAACTATTTTTTAAAATTGACAATTTTCGGCCAATGCTGAATGTAGGGTGCAATCTTAAATCAATTCAAAATTTCTTTATTAACCATTTATGAAGCCTTATCTTTTGAAATTAATAAGGAAAAAATTTTTTTATTAACGGAACTTTGAGAAAAAAGTGAATGAATTGTACTATATTTTTGTAAAAAAATAGCCATTTTTCATGCCAATTTCAGAGCGCTGACTTTGAATATTTTTCACGTCTAGACGAATTGAGATAATCCAAAAATTCTTTCAGCATATTATTTTGAAATATGTAGCAAATTACAGAATATTTTTAAAAAATGTTTGCCTCATATATCTCCGGACTTATTCCCGAAAAACCAAAGAAAGTCGAGTCAAAAAATCAAAAATTCAAAATTCAAGCGTAAATATCTTTTTAACTGTAAGAGATAACTTAGATGAGTAAGCTTATTTTTTCTTTATCTTTCCAAGCACTTTCCAGAAATATAAAAACCTTTAAAATCGGACTTTATTTGTACAAGTTACGATTTTTTTTTAACTTTTACATACTCGAGGTAGTCAACTTTAACACCCTGTAGCTTATCTCCTGTTATCACAGGGTGACCACAAGATGATTTTTCTGAAAGCTTAGGTCCTCCTCTACAACTCTTCCATACATTTCAATTTGATCCGACCAGTAGTTTAGGAGATTCAGATTTATTACCAAAAAATTTGCGTTTGACCCCACTGTGCAGCGTCACCTTCTTTATCCCTTTAGTAAGTAAAATTGTTTATGTTGGTTGAGATGGTTTTATTTTTCTGAAGTTATTATAGATATTCCCGTAATTTATATGACGTATGAAGGTAATTAACGACTAAACTTATTAAAGCTGCGTACTGCAAAAAGTAAGTATTTATTTTGACGATTTTCTTAAACAGTCTGTCACATGTTGTTTAATATCCAATTTGGTGTATCATTCCCTAGATTGTAAGATCTGTATTATTGAAAATCCTTTTGATGGTCAAATAGGGATTTTTCTGACAAAAATCACAATAGGGATTTTTCTGACAAAAATCACTATTTTTAAAACGCATACCTAATGAAATATTACATACATTACATTTTATTATCCATATTATATTTATTTATTGTAAAGTAAATAATACATTCACAGAAAAAAATAAAAATTGAAATTGCTAACGTTAGTTAAATTTGTCTTTGATTTTGCTCCAATTACCAAAATGATACTATTAATTAATTGAAATAATTCCTTTTAATTACAGTTTCAATTAATTTTTTTAATTGTTTAAAACTAACAAGAATATTTATTGATCTGATTCTAAAATTAATTAAATCTATACGATTGCTCATAAATGCTCCTTTTATCAAAATTATTTATTGCTTTATTACAAATATTAAAATAAAAACTGTTTTACAATTACAATGTATGTCAAGCGAAATATGTGAAAATCTACGTAATGTAATGTATTATGTGTAATGAATTTAACATGTGTAATGTATGTAGTATAATGGATATATATTATGTATATGTGGAAGTATGTGTATTTCATACTTGATTTCCGGGTAAAATTATAATAATAATAGGTCAACATCTCGGCGATGTGCTCCAAAAAGGGATTATAATTATCATTGAGGTAGACTTTACAACCTAGGGGATGACATATCAATAAAAACATTAAATAGCATATGGCAGCCTGTCTGAAGTAATGGTAAAAATAATCAATATGAATTTACTCTTTACATATAAATCTTCATCCAAAAATCAGCATGTTGGTGCAAACCTGGTCCTTTTTGGGAACATCTTAATACAATAACACCGGAATTATTAGTAATCTTGCCAAATCTTAAAATCTTGTACATACCTAATATCATATCATCCTTAAGTTAATACACGGCACTAGTTTTTCTTTAAATAGCTCACAAAAAGGTCAAGCGGTTTGAAATTTACGATTTTTTAGAAAATTATATTTATTTTGTTTCAAAATGTTTTTCCTTTTCTTTATTTTTTAAAAAGCTGTCGACTGTTGTCAAATAAAATTAAATCTAATTAGAAAGCTTATTTTATTAATAAATAATTTTTATTAACTTTAAATTTAAAATGAATTAAAAAATAAATTAAACCATTTTATGCAATATTATTTTCTATGTTCTGTGCGTTACAAACGTTGCATGTGAAATAATTTTGTGTATTCTTCAAATATTTATAAAATTCAAATAAAGAATTTTGCGCAAATTTGTGTATTTTAATTTACGGAAGCATTTCTGTGCATTAGTACAGAATCAATTAATTCTCGTATTAAAACAATAAACTATTTAGATTTATGCAAAATTTCAATTATAAATTTAATTAATACAATAAAATAATTATTAAAATTCTTCAAAAACTCAATTACTTTCATCATTTTGACGATTGGAGCCAAATCAAATAAAAATTTAATTCATATAGCAATTACGTAATTAAAATCCATTTTTATTTTTTTCTGTGCATGCATTGCATATAAAGAAAAAATGTCAGTTTTATTCATAACTTTTTTTCTTATTAAAATTTAACTATTCTCTGTTACTTGTTTCGCTAGCGAAATATAGTGCAGCAGATGATTGTTTAGCAACCACTTGCACTATGAAAAGTAACTAGAGAATCGTCTAAGTAGTTATATACTGACACCTTTGGAACCACTGGGGTATGAGCAATTTATTATATTTACCACACGTACATATAGCCTTTATACAAGTATTTATAATATTGAAAAATGTGTAGTATAAACATTAGAGTGCCTCAAGAAACTGCGTTTTGGTAAAAATTCCTAGGGAAAAATTTTTAAAATATAATTTTTTTCTCTAATTTAAAATTACGAATTCTCGGACACCTATTAAGAAACTCGAAACTCTATTGCCGCAAATGTGGAGTCCACATAAATACATGTTTGTTGAAATCGTTAAAAGTAGGAAATACGAAATAATATTTTAATTTATTTCTTAATTTGCATAATATGATTTCGTAATTATCATCAAGAACAATTTTTAATGTTTATTTGAAATTTATGTTTTTTTCTGTAACTTTTTTACGGTTGACACAAAATGAGTCATGAAATATTTAAACAGATTAAATATGTTTATAAGATTGAATAATCTCTATTAATAACGTTTATTAGTCTTTCAAATTTTGTTTTTGTAAACATAAAGTAAGTTTTAAAATTAAGCATTTTTAATAAAGACTCAAACGAATATAAATAAAAAGATGGATTGGGTGGTGTAAAAAAATTTTTCGTAAAAACTTCTCAGCGAAGACACTGACAATTTAAATGTTAATGGAAAGAAAATTTAACACAAATAACCTGTGGAAATATATCTAAAATTTAAAATTGTTATATTTTCAAATTTGGAGTTATCAGTGAAACGTAACAACTTTTGCTTATTCCCTTTTATGTCTTTAAAATTTTAACAAATTATGTATAACAATTTTCGATAAATTTAAAAATTAAATATTTACTCCCCTAACCAAATTCTACTAAAATGCCACTTTTTAATATGTTTCTTAAATTTCTGTTGAATATATTCCATCTTCATCACCACAATCATCGTCATCATTTTAATTTTATTCATCGTCGTTACACCAACATCTTAAGTAAAGAATTATGAAATGTATAAATGTATCTGGGTTAAGAGGACTTTTATTTAACATAATATTATTCATAAGATTTTTTGCTTTCACACAAAATATTTAATATCGCGTAATATCAGGCTGGGTTCCACTTCAAGCATTTAGAAGAGAAAACATGGTAATTTTCTTCACCTTATCCATACTTTTTACGATATAATGTATGTTTTGTAGTACTTACTTACGAATATTTATTTAGTAAAGGAAGATTTCCTTTTTAACTTCCATATGTGCTTCTGTATATTACGATTTTTGTATTTTTTTTTATTTTTTTGATTATTTATGCGAAAGGACAAGGGAATGTTAATTTATGTAAGATTACATACATAGATGAGTATGTGTTTGTACGTAACAAAGTAAATAATTACTGATATAAATCTCTTTTAATAAGGAGAAGGTTCAATGTAATTTCTAAATTTAAACACCTTGGATGTTTTCGGTGGGGGAAAATTAAAAGCGGTTTACTTATGTTTATGACAGAGATTTAAATATTTATGGATTTTAGAAAATTAAAATGTTTTGGATTTTTTAATCATAAATATCTTAGGCACAAGTGTGTCTTATTATTTGTTTTTAGGATTTTTCTTCATTCTTAACAGTTTAGAACCAAGGATTACCCCTCTGTGGTATTTAAATATTGAATTAGCTAAATAAAGTTTTTCTGCATAGCTGACCTTTGGCCGCTCTCAAGGGTTTTCTCTTCTGTGGTTTATAACAACTGTTTCGCTCAGTAAAGTTTTTCCTAAACAAAGACGGCTTTAAAAATTTCTTTCAATTCCTAAATTATTTAGTTATAAAATATATTTTGAAATTGGGAACTATTTCGCTTTGCTTTGGAACTGATTTTATTAGAAGCTACTTCACTAAATTTGGTTATATTTTTTTTATTTATTTTATTTATTTTTATTATAATAAAGCCCCCAAAAATAGGTAGTTATTTAATTTTATTTTTGTTTTTCTTTTGGAGTTATTTCATTTCTTAAATTCGTTTCTTCATTTTTTGTGGGACCTATTTCATTTGGGAGTTTTTTTACGGTAACAACCAGTTTTAGAAACCCGAATGTGTTCCAAAAGTTTAGAAACTTTCTTTTATCTAATCGATCTTGTTGAGACTTTTAAGAAGGGTATAATGGAGCAGATAGAGTTTAATATTTTTTTTTTAAAGAAAACAAATTCAAATCTGTAAATAAATTAATAAATAACATTATGATAAAAATATTGTACACAGAAAAAATTATGGCTAAAATTTTTCTAAATAAATCATTATACGGATTTAAATTAGATTTAATAAAAAATAATAAATAAAAATAAAAAATAATATTTGGTTTTAATATTCTATTTTATTGCACAAAAAAAAAAAATTATGAATAGAATTTTTAAATAAATCATTATTTAACTTTAAATAAAATTTTATAAAAAAAAAATTTCTTTGATTTTAATATATTATTTTATTGCTTGTAAAGGTATTCTAAACTAATACGAAAACCAATAACAATTTCTTGTTTTTTGACAATTAAAAATATAAAAATAAATAAAATTATGAAATTGTTGACACAAAAAAATATAAAATCCATCATTTGCAGGATTCCAGAGGTAATTTTAATTAATTTTCGTATATATTTCATTACCAAATATGTATAGTGATTTATTTTTGTGCATCTTTTAGATGAATCAAAAGCATATGAAATATGCATGTATGTAGCAATATATCGCATAAATGATGGGATTTATTATATATTGCGTGTATAATCCCCAAGTCGATTAAATTATGTCCTTTCAATTGTGTGCCTGAACATGTAGCTTCCTCTTGTAATATAATTATGCGAAAGTAACTGGACTTCTTGAAGATAATTTAATGTGTTTTAGTTTTTGTGTTTCAAATCATTTAAAAGTATTTTGTGGAAATGGTCTTTAGCGGAAGTGGTCCTTAACAAAATGATACATGTTTGCAATCGTAAATTGCCCTGTTGTACGGTTTTGGGCGGTACCAAAGCAGAGTTTGTTTGTCTATTTGTTATATCCTATCTATTTTGTTTTCATTGTAACTTAGATATTTCAATCCGTTAAAAGCTATGTAAGTTGAATTCATTTAGAAAATACTTCAATTGTTTCAAAACTGTTTTAGAGACTTTTAGCTACTAATGAAATTTGGAAATAGTATCGTGTCTTCTTTTATTTTATATAAATCTTTTTATTCATTTATGTATATTTTAAATACTACTATACATGAAAACATAAACTATTAGTTATGGTGCTATTATTTTTCACCAGCATAATTACACATTATCTACATACTATACACTGTGTATTACCGTTAAACTATATTTCATCTAAAAAATTCTTCATTAATTAGTTAGTGTTATATAAGTTTCGCTTCTCTACACCAAATTTTCATAGATGCATTTACATGATAAAATACAATACTAACATTCGATCCGAATTATTGTATATATTATAGAAAATGTAAAACAAAAATATTAAATAAAAAAATAAAAATTTTTTTTAAAATCTGCAAAAAATTTAATATTATTTTTATTGATTTTAATAAACCACATTATTGAATTTCTTAAGAATTTTCAATATATAAATAGTAAAAATATTTTAATAAGAAAAAAATTAAAATTTTTTCATTAGTTTAGTAATAGAATACGAAATTTAATTTTTTCTGTGTATTTACTACAATATTAATTTAATTATATCTTGTTCTTTGTTTGGACTCTAATAAATTTTCTATTATTTGAACACTTTAGAAAACATATAATAATTACAATCAGAGACCTGATGATAACAACAAATTTCTTTTGTTTTATTTATGGCATTAATGAGCTATTCATTTTGTTACAGAGCAACAGCATTAAATTAAAATAAATAAAAAAGTAATTTAACACTCTTGCTAATTTGTAATAGCTGCTATATAAACAGCATTTAATTATTGTACTTGCACTCGTATGTGTTATACTTTTAAGTTAAAACATTGATATTAAGGTTATAACATTGCAATTTTTGTAAAGCATTGAAAAGTATGAAGAAATATTATATTCATTTTTGGTGATCGTTAAAAAAGTTCAAACATCAATCATGGCTAAAACTTTTTAGAGATAATATTGTTTTGGTTTAAAAATGTTTGCTATTTCCGGTAAAGAACTTCAGTTTTTCATAACTTTTTAGTGTCTTCTTTTATACCAAATAACTTTACAATATAAAATATGCATTATATAGAACTTTCCAGCAAAATAATTATTTTATTTTTTTATATATTTTTCTTGAATTGCTAAATTTTTCGACATTTTATGATGAAAATTTAAATGTGCTAAATTAATTCCTAGTCGGATTTTTATATTTTATTCTATCGTCAATAAGTCCTAAATAATTTTCTTCTAAATACTTTACCGCATCACAATATTTTTCTTATATAGTTGAAAGAGGATTTTGATATAAACGTAATACATAATATGTACAAAGGCATTTTAGATATTGCATTCGGTGCGTGAAATTTTTTGTCTAAATCGATTAAAAAGTTCGCTTTATATTATCAGGATAATATGGCTATAAGTTGGTGATATGTTATTTTGAGGTGTAACAGAAGTTATAACCCTAATGCACACTGCTTAATATTTATTTTTGTTTGAAATGTAAAACTTTACTAAACCTTTAATAGCTTTAGCTGTTTTAGTTTTAAACATTCTTTTTTATGTTTAACCGCACAGCATTAAACTTTTATGTTGACTTTCACAAAATAACAAAATACGCATTTTATAGAAATTGACATTTTACAAAGTTTTGATACAGTTGAAACAACTATTGCAATTTAAAACCACACAAGCATAAATGCATTGTTGCAGAAAACTTAGACAATTCAATTTGTATTATTTTACTCATAACTAAAAGCATGAGTATGATATAAATTAATTTTGTCAGTTAGTATTCTAGCAAATGCATGATTATTTCTTATAAAATGTATTTATTAAATTTTGAATTTCGTTTTTATTATTCTTTAAGGACTATCAAGTAAGAATGTCATATTCGACTTATACCCAGAATATGCAACTATTTGTGCTCTCCTAATTTGAAATGTCACCCTATATGTAAGGTGGGCGATAAATTGAACCATTTTTGGTTTCCGAGCTCATGTCTATCCTTGAACTATTTGTGTAAAATTTCGACAGCTGACATGGTTTTTTTTAAAGAGATATCGTCGGAAAAGTATGAACTAGAATTACGACAAACACTAAGTTTTTCTAGTATTTGGCCCGTAACTTTTTTATGAGCGGATTTAGCCCACTTTCTGCCACTATACTGCTTTTAACAGACAGACGGACATCGTTAGATCGTCTTAAAATTTCAAGGGAATTGAGAATATACAAACTTTATGGAGTCTTAGATGAATATTTCAATATGCTTTAAACGGAATGTAAACGCAATACATCCCCATCGTTTTGGATGATAATAATCGGGCAAACCTTGATGGAAAATATTTTAATTATTACATATCACAGCTCCGTAGAAATCGATTAGATATACATTTCTTTAATTTTCGAGTTAAAAATAATTAGTTTTTTATTCAGACCAATAACGGTATCTATGTAACGTTTGACTTCAAAAATGTTATGTTTTCAAGATGAAATTCGGCATATTAAATTCGTTCAAAATTCAATCGCTTACCATTTACTGTTTATTTCCTTATCTTTTTTGTGCATCTATATAAGCAGGTTTTTTGAAGTATGGTAGAAAGGGCTTATATATCTGCAATGCTTTCACAGAAGGTAAAACTTTTTACTGGAACAATAACTCTTTACCGGTAAATAAAAATTCATTAAGTTTTGCAATGGCTTAATTTGCTAGAGCGTCCGCGTAGCAAAAAAAAAAAAAAAAGTTTTCTTAATATTCTCTGAAAAAATTAAATATTTTGTTCAGAAAGTTACAGTGCAATCACCCTATATATAAATGCGCCCGATTAAAGCCGTAAAAATTAATGTGACGACCATAAATTTTCTACCAAAGCGATCTCAAAATTTGAATTATGTACATTTGAAATTGGCTACTCATTATAGCATGAGTAGCCTTTATAAATTACTTTTTTTTTGGGATTTGGGTTTCTCATTCCATGTGTAACATATCAAAAAAATAAAAAAAAATAAATAAATAAAAACAAAAATAATAATTTAAGACACCGTAAAGAATAAATATTTTGGGTCCCGCTAAGAAGCTGAGTCGATCTAGCTATGTCCGTCTGTCCGTCCTTCGGTCAGTCTGTCTGTGGAAAGCAAGCTATAGGTTGGGGTGAACCATCTAGGGCGATGAAATTTGGCTCAAATATTTGTCTTATATAAGGATTGTCTGGCATCCAGGTTGAATTTCCACTTCATGTTTTTCCGCTGATATCTCATAAATAAAAGATGAGCAACAACGAAATTTTGTACAGATAGTTCGAGGATTGGTGTAAATTCGGAAAACGAAAAATGAGTGTAATCCGCTCACTATACATTGCTTGTTTTTAATAATACTGTCTACACATTTTCTTAAGTATATTTTCTTATGGTTTTGTAATTTTCGTGATCTGCGATCATACATCATAATATCGACATCATCATACAGGTCGTAAAGTATATAGCTATGGTTTCTGGATTAACACTTGCGTCACTGAATATCCGGCGGATATTAGTTGTTTGACATATGAGAATTTTGTATAAATGTATACCTGTCGCCTAGCTGTACTACTTTACAGATTTTTGAGGTGTTTACAATCGATTTTAACTTTACTTTTACATTGGATTATTGGTGGAGTACCATATAAAATTCAAAGGATTGATATTGGTGGAGGCCATTAAATTCTTGGAGCTAAATTCGGAAATTATAGCTTTCTATACGGAGGTAGAGTTAGAGTGGATGATTTGCGTAGGAAGCATCTTTTGGAATGAATACCATGGCAATATGATAGCAGATAACCATGCTATTTAAACTTTTAAAATAAATGTCCTTTTTTTACAAAACGTTAATTTTGTCAACATCCTCTCATTGTCTCACTTCATGTGGAATTGCTGCTAAAGCTTTTGCGCGCCCTTAGTAGAAAAATTATAAAATTTTATTGAGTTTATTTGAATTAAAACTAATTCTGAAGGTACACCGAGCCCTAACCGCCAAATGTGGTAGCCGACAATATTTTCATTTAATTTTTTCATGAAAATATATTACTCAGAATCATCTACATCAACTGTAAACATTTTATTCAAGTGCCGTTTAGGAATTATAGCGAAGGCAATTTTATCTTAGGTAACGCTTTCCATATACAGAGCAATATGTAAACAAGCACAAAAATGCTTCTCCTGAAAAGTTTTGTGTTCTGCACATTCGATATTTTCGCGGTTAGGACTCGATACAGTTTTGAAATTCATGTGTTTATAAAATCAGAAAGAGGTAAATTTTGAACCGCAACAAAAATTAATCTTCCACGAATTTTAATGTTTTAATGTAACATAAAATATAAAAATATGTAATTTATAGTTTCTTTAAATGAATTTTAATTAAAAATAAATAAAAGTTGAAACTTTTTAATATTTTTGCTATTTTTCGTATAAAACCGGTGTACACCGCTATTTTTGTTTCTGTACCGGTATACCCATAACGATTTAATTTAAAATACCGTTATCGATACCGCTACGGAAATAAAAATAAATTGAATACCAATACCGTTACCGATACCGATAAGTTTTGGTTTCTAACCTTTTTGAAATCTATCAGTTATATACATAAATTTACATGGCGTAGTAAGTGCATAATGCAGAATTCTTTCGAATACTTGCATAATTGAGAAAATTAAAATCTCAGTTTTTACTCATTATTTGACTCCTAGCAAGTGAATTATTAATCAGCAAGTTACATGCTAGGAGATGTGTATATTACGACTCATGAATTCTTGAATATCTCCATTCAAAGATAATAAGTTTTTCATCCGAGTTATAAATATATATCTTCCAGTTAGTAAAGCTGATGGCTTACCAGGTAAGCAAAGTTTGGTAGGTAATTATTTGTTTTGCATTTTTAGCTTGACAACTAGAAAATCAACATGTTTTTAACTATGACATCATGATAAAATAATAAAATTACACTTATTTTAAAGTTTAATATGGAAAATAAGATTTTTTTTTTATTCTACAAGTAAAAATATTTTTCTGTAATTTAAAATGTTCCTAAACATAAAATTTAAGCTATTTGCCACCCACCGTTCTTTTCTATCAGAATTTGTTTTTTTTTTTCAAGTAAAATTTATTACTTTTGCATAATTTTGTATAAGATTCCTTTTTCTTTAGAATGAGTACAATAAATAGTTTGTTTTTGCCTTGTGAAAATATTGTAATATTTCATATTGTTTTATTACGAAATAAAACAATTTGTCTTTTACATTCAACCATATGGCAGTCATTTGTATTCATATGCATATATACGAGTAACTGACAGAGTCATGCATACCCAACAAGCATACAAATTTAATTTCGTATTAAAAAACTGTTTCTCAAATATTTATATTTCAGTACAATTTAAGAATAATAATATTTTAAAGTTGACTTTTTTCGAATTTTTATAAATTTAAGAAATGTTTGCTGGGGTTTTCACATGTTTATATATTAATGCATTTTTACATACACGTAAGAAAGATGGTAAGGAAATTTCCATATAATTTTAAACAAATCGTGAACATTATTTTTCA
The DNA here is from genome assembly GCA_932274085.1 of Protocalliphora azurea. NCBI lineage: Eukaryota > Metazoa > Arthropoda > Insecta > Diptera > Calliphoridae > Protocalliphora > Protocalliphora azurea. The sequence continues at coordinate 90,228,014 of OW026520.1, forward strand.
TTTAACAAGACGAGATGTGGAAATATTTTATTACAAATATAATTTTATATTAATTGTATGAAATTTAATTATTTACAGAATACGATCTTTAAGCTTTAGATAATTGTTTAAACTAATGTTTTTAATTTGGGTTATATATAAAATAAAACGAAATGTTTTATGTTTATATTTCATTTGTTAAGTATGAAATTATGGAAATATTATTTTAATATCTCAGCAATTCCTTGAAAAAGAAAAAAAATTTAAGAAATTTCAAATATTTTCTTATTGGTATTAACATATTGTCAATAAGTATCAGCCCAATTGATCATTATCAACCTGTTGAAAGAAACATCGTAATTTATAATTAAAATCTAGTTGCACAAAATTTGTTTGGTTTAGAAGGACGACCATATAGACATCATGATATCGTTAAAAACATTCAAAAAGTCAGACAGTTAAATCGACACAAATGATTTGTGAACTTCAAACTAGGTTTAAGTAAATTTTTTTCTCAGGATCTTAGAAAAATCAGCAACTTTTGATTGTTTTATTACTTTTACAGAAGCTACAAATTACAAAATATAATATTGAATATTTCAACAATCATAACATCTTTAAAAGTATACATACGTGTACTATGTCTATGAAATATATTTGTATACATGTTAGAGTAAATAAAATACTAGAATTCTCTAATATTAGCTTAATATATAAAGGAAATATTAAAAAAAAAAAATTGCAACGTTGTAAATATGAGAAAAATGTATTTGGCATTGTAGTAAAATTATGTGACATATTTAGTAAGAAAATACTCGTAATGGGAAAACACGTCAGAAAAATTGTTGTTTAACAAAATGCTTTTTTTGTTATTTTGGAACTCTTGTCACGCATTTGTATGACATTTATGTCAAGAGAAGTTTTTTTTTATTTTTTATTTTTTATTTCTGTGTTCTTGAGTTGTTGATCTTTTTTTAACAATCGCTTTTAAAGATTATTCTGAATACGTATGAGGAAAACAAAAGCATTAACACTATGTTTTTATGAAATACTTCTTGTTTGCTTGAAAAACAATAGCAAAATAAAGTCCTTGAAAAAGAATTGAAACAGTAAACAAACTGGAAGACAAAGTTAATTTCTGTTTTTAATTTTAAATTAAAATAAATATTTTCAAATCTCTTTCGCCGAATGCAAAATAAATCAACAGTGACTTACAAACAGAAGAATATAAGAATTTAGGATACAAATTGTACATACATATAATTTAAATTTCTCTTGTTAACACGTAGAGAATTAGCGGTGGATATAATGGAATTATTATAATCGTTATATTTGTTGTTATTTCTAACTGTTTAGGAATATTTATGTGAAACGTTATATTTTCACCACTACAAAAGTAGACCTAAGTGTATCTTTTACAAAATTAGTACTAAAAAAGTGAAACAAATCACTTATTAGAAAAAAAAGGTTAAGAGTAAAAATAATAAAGTAAAATTGGTATTTTGATAAAAGTAAATATTAATTAAAAAGAACAACTTCAAAAGCAATGAATTAAAATCATAGAAAACAATAATGTACCAAAATTTAACTGGTCAACAAAAGACTATAAAAAAATTATATCGTGAATACTTCTGCAAAATTTTTATTCCTCATACTAGATATAGAGTAAAAATTTTAAATGAAATATTTCCATCATTGAAACATTTCCCTTAAAAAAAAGAAAAAAGAAACTATCGCGAATAATTCCATGTACTTCTTATTACTTAGACTAGATATAGTGTAAGGAGTTAAATGAGACATTTCTATCATGTCACACTTTTAATCCATTGACGACCAAAGGAAATATGCTTCTCTGAGTAGTATTTAGGTAATAGGCAGAGAAGAATCTTTCAAATTGCAATGAACACGAGTATATATGGAATCCTATTATGCAGACAGATTAATGATGCATCTTCAATAAGATATAGTTGTCATCGGGAGTATATATTAAGGCCAATGGAATCCTATTATGCTGACAGATTAATGATGAATCTTCAATAAGATATAGTTGTCAATGAGAGTATGTATTAAGGCCAATGAAATCCTATTATGCTGACAGATTACTCCTGGATCTTTTTATGAGAAAAAATTAAAAATATTACTTTTTTTAATCGTGAAAAAAAATGAATATTAGCTCTGTTCAAGTACGTAAATATCTTAATATATAGTTGAAAATAAAAAGATGATATCTCTTAAAATTTTTACGTGATGGAAATGTTTAAATTCACAAGGAAGATACATCTATTTTTTACTTTCTTGTTGACTTTCATATTTGGATTTTTATTTCTTTCATACTTTTGATGGCATTGAATTTTAATATATTTTATCATTTTTGCAGTTTAGGCTTTTAAGGCTAAATCTAGCCTTTTAATTTCGTTTTTAGCTTTGAAATTTCCATTTTAGCTTTTAGCTTTTTTTTTAGACTTTTTTGATTCTTGAAATTACCTTAAAAAGGCTAATAAAATGTTAGTCTTTCAACAACGAAGAAACCAGTTTCTTATTTGCTATGCCTATTTTTATTTTTACAGAATCATCCATTTAAGCATTTTTGTATATTTATTCAAACAACAAAATTGATATTATTTATATTTAATAAAAAATTTCGTCTGCGATGCTTCATTCCCCAAATTAAGTCGATTATTATAATTATTTTTCAATATACTTCATCACTAATTATGAAAATAGTTTAGAAAAAAACTTATTAATGCGAAAAATATCCAAACATTTGGAAATGAAAAATAAATTAGAGTGCTATATTCGGCTCTAGCGAATCTTATATACCTTTCACCCATATTGAGATGTGTTATATAAAAATGAAATACGTTATATTAGTTGTAATTACAAATATATTTATCTATACTATACACTGCCTGCCACTTGAATAAGGAATCACATTTTTTTAAATTTAATTAAGTATATCTCCTAAACTAAGGTTCAGAAAAAAATTATTTTTTGCGTAACCAAATTTCAAAGTGTTGGCATTATTTTCCTGAAGAAATAAAAAATATACATATTTTGGTATACTAAAATTATGCATTTATTTAAGGACGTATTTCTGTGGTACTTTTTCGTGTGTAACTTGATACGATTTTCCAGGGAAAAAATAAGATAAAAAAAGGAAAAGGGCAATGGGTGACATTCTGCTTCACTATTGAGCGGATGAAAAAGCCAGAAGCTGTTCCCACGTGTGCTTAGAGCACTTTAGAGTCCTGTCCTTTATAAGTTTTCATAATGCGTCCAAATCGCCACTCATTTGGATATAAATTATCTTGATAGACAACAACTAAATCTTCTGCTTTGAAGTACCGTTCTTATTTCTATTTTATGCGGTGCACGGTGACTCAGAAATTAATTTTATTGGCCAAAAGTCCGATTTACAAAATTTCAATGCCATTTAATAGTAAATATTTTGAAACTAAGGTGACCAAAAAATTAGATTAAAATATTGGTAACTATGGGCGTGGCATGCTGTTAGAGACAAATATTTTGTGTTATTTTATAAAAAAAATGTGCTTTTTGTAAATTTGAGCTGAATTAAATTATCTTTACTCGCAAACTATTATCGATAAATGTTATATTAGTAGGACAATAGCCTGTCAGAAATGGTGTCACTGTACGGTTTATACCTGCTGTGTTATTACATGTTTTCTCAGGTACTTTATTTTAGTCAAATTTTAATTTTAGTGGAATAGAACTTTTAAGGGTCAAAAGGTGTTAAACAAATTTTACTACCAGAAGAAAGCCGAAAGTGTCCTCTTTAATTCCATATATACTTTCTTACTCGATTCTAGTGGAACCTCTTTACAAAATTATCCTGGGTATTATTACATTTTTTTTATGTGTTTATAAGTTTTTTTTATAAGTAAAGCTGATGCAAATAACAAAAAATCCTTATTTTCATACTAAATGCTATAAAAATTAAAAGATCAATTTTAGCCTTAAATTTCTCAACAACTGCTGCACCAATTGAAATGAAATTAAAACAGGAGAAAATATCAATAAAATATCTCTCCACTAAAAAAAAATCTAAAATATCTCTAGCGATTTAAAAGTTACAGAGTTGTGACCAATGAAAAATGATTCTGAGCTACTATGCGGCGATGGAGTTCTTTGAGGTATTCCTCTTTCCATCACTGAGCAAACTGATGATGAAACACCTTAAGTTTTCGCCACCTATTGGCAATGCTCAATGATAGATCGTAATGAACAGGGGTTAAAGAAACTAAATAATTGGGAAATTCGCTTATAGTAGTTATGGGTCTTGAATTTAGGCATGCTTATATGAGTTAACATTGATGAAAATTCCGCAAATATAAATTTATGAACTCCAGAAATTTTTTTCGTGAATGAGTTTGACACTCTTTACGCCGATTTCCTATAATCAGCTCATATGAGGAGCACCGGAGGTTATGAAATGCCATGCGATGTGTTGAAAGCTTTTTTGTACTAAGACTTTCCTTCCTAGATCGGGTAAAAAACTGTTACGGTTTGCGCACCTACAAAATCAGTAGCATTATGTTAGTACAAAAGTGAAGGACTGTAAGGAATGTTTCCGTTAATATGTCACCAGTTGACACTAAATGAATTGCCTTTGTAGCGACGCAAACAAACACAAGGACATAACCCTTAGTGTTTCGGCAACCGCTACTAATGCAGGTATTAATATTGAACGGACCTGCGAAATCTAAGCCGGTTTAGGTAAACGGTCTCGAAAAAGATGCTCACTGAGAGAGTCATTATCTGCTGACCGGACTTTTTTGGTAAATTGTGCATTCCTTGCAATTCTGAATTACAGTACCAAATAAGTTCAATACTCACTTCTTATTAATCGGATCACTAAAGAATATCGGCCATAGAATAAGCATTTGTGGACATGTAGCACATATAAACGGGTAAAACGTGCCGAATAAGGCAGATTTTTTGAGTCGATAAAGGATTTCAGTGTTAGGAAATTAGTTTTGTTGATATACGAGCACAAATCGATCACGGGTAAACTTCATTTCATTTTGTATAAATATTTTTAGGTTTTCAAATAATTTAAACTCCTGAACTAATTCGAAATAACTCGCATTGCTCAGACTAAATCTAAAAAGCGCTCAAGTATGGCACAAGGTATGCTTGTCAGAACAGAAAACGATTGAACTTCTAAGTCTTGATGGTCGAGGTTCACAATCATTCACTAATCGTATCAGAGGTCGAACAATTCACACCCAATTATAACTGTATTTAGCTCATAGTCCTTTACGTCAACTTCGGAGTGTTCATGGAACATTATCCGCTGAAATTGGGTTTGATCGGGATAACGATACACTTTTCAATGTCTGCATTAAAGACATATTCGACAAGTCTCCATTTTAGTATTAAGACTGTAAGGCCTATTGTAAAACAGGTCTGGGGAGGGTTTTGAAATAAATACGGCGTAATAGGGTAAATAATAAGTGGTCGCATTTACATTAGGGGGTTCACCAACTCTGATATGTCCCATTTCAAAATAATAATTAATCACACTATAGAAATGTGCTTTTAATACGGAGCTCTTTAGAAGACGGGGTTCATTTCCTTTTTATATCGAAATTCTCCTAGTGTTAATTGATTGAGAAATTCTCGACGAAAAGAGAGTGAAACTACATAGCAACCATCGTGGTTCGATTTGTGGTAGATAGATAAAGTTTTTCGCAATATTCTTTGGCTTGAAAAACCGAGAGAGAATTTTGTGTAAAAACCTGCAACAGATTGTATGGGTTCTGACTAAAGAACTTCACCAATTACAATCCAAACAAGAACTGTTTTTTAGATAATCAGGTTGCTATTTTAATGTATCTTAACATCCGTAGTTGAAATTTTTGGATAAACATTTGCTCCGAAAAGAATATCCATGACAGTTTTCACAACAACATGTGCGCAAATTTTTAGTTTAAAATTGGAGTCGATCGGAGATCCGATAGTTACAACACACCTGGTTGAAGATTTTCCAACATAACAATCCATCATGCCTATAACTTCAGTTGTGCCACAGAAAATGTTGGCACTTCAAGTTTCCTTTGTGACCTCTTTGAAATAAAGGTTCCTTGCAAACATCTGATGTCGTTAATATGGACAATAAAAATAGTCGAGCATAAGAGAACCGCAGAATAGGGGTTTGGGTTCAGAATTGATTAAATTAGACGGGGTTTGTATTTCATTGTTTACTTAACTGGGGTTTGTAACATGAGTGGGCTGCTGAGTTATAGCAAAACTGGTAGCTATAGGCAGCTGGGGTGAAGCTGAGAACATATCCCTGTGGCTTTACATCTCTATGTAAAATAGGGTGATGTGTCTCTTTACATAGAGAACAAACATGGATACTTTTACAATTATTATATTCATGAGAGGTCGCAAATTGGGGTAGAAACGCCAAAAATGGCGCTTAATTCAGGAAGGGGTATAGCACATTATTTATAATTTTGTTGTAATAATTAGGTTATTAGTACGTCAAAGAAACACTTTCTGTGCTTATAATTTTTTTTTTTAACATAAACTACTATTCGTCCGGCTCTATGTGCACCAATAACCAATATTTGTGAAAATCTTTAGTTCGCCTTTTTAAAGATAACCTAGTGAAATTTAGTACATGAGCTTTTCTTGGGTCAATATTATAACATGTTAAAGTTGGTTATAATCGAACCATTGTTTCATTGAACCCCCATATACAAATTTTCCTGGAAATGGGTCGAACGCTTATGAATGTTTAAATATGTCATAAATTTCTTAACAAGTGAGTTTAATCTAGGCAAAAATCATACAAATAAATTTCTTAAGTATTGATATAAAATTGTTCATAGCTCTTATATAAGATTCTATTCCGAAAATCACTTTCCCCAGCATAATTCCTTTATAAATCTTCGTACACAGATACAATTAAGTATATTTTCAATCTTTTTAAGTATTAGTATCATGTTGAAGTTTAACAAGGATCGTACCATAATTGATCATAACTCCTATAGCTCTGTCACGCCAATGCCAATTGAAAATTATTTCTGTACTCTAAAGTCATTTAATAAGGCAAAATTTTCTCGACTGAGTTTAAAAATTGCAAAAAATCTGCGACTTTGACAGCGCTCTATACAGAGAGTTAAAAAATTAAAGAATTTTTTAACAGATAAAATATTTTATTTTATTTATTTTTACCTAAAATTAATCACTTTTCCAAAATATTAATTTTAAATTTTCAATTAATCGCCATTTTTTTTTTAAAATTTCATAAACTTTCAACAAAAAATGTGTAAATTAAAAATAGAGTAAAATATAATATAATATAATAACTATATTGTAAATTTAAATATATGGAAATAAATTTCTAAAATATTGGGTAAAATTTTAAATTTATGGCAAACAACTTCAAAAAATATGGTAAAATAGTAAAAGATATTAAGTAGCGAAAGCGATTTTATATTTGTACACTAATTTGGAACAAATATTAAAAAAAAACTTCGGGGTTAGATTTCGTAAAAATTTAAGTTTAGAAATATTTTTAAACAAATACTTTAATTATAAAATCACTTTCTCAGTTAAAAAAGGTATGATAAATGATAAATACACCAGTACAGACAACAAATAAATACGGTTACTTACTTTCGGGTAAACGAATAAATTAATTTTCTTCAAAAAATATATAAATTATAATCACGATCAAATTAATAAAGTGTTCAAATTATTTCACAAAATGAATTAAAATTTCAAAAAACAATGGAAAACACAATATAAAAATATTAGTAACCGGATTATTCATTCGATTAAAATTATACAGCACTAGTGTGTGTAACAAGAAATGTTGCCATGTGATGAGATAAAAAGAGACTAAATTGAACTTTAAAAAATATCAAAAAAAGACTAAATACCCCAAAAAATAAGCCAGAAAAAAGTCAATTCTTTTTTTCAGTTTAAAAACTTATTTCTTTCTGTTCTCAATAGTTTTTGAAATTTTTGGATATTGTGAAAAATTTATAAATAAATAATTGAACGGCACAAATCGCTCAAAAAATTCCAATACAAATTGGTTTATATTAAATTTGTTTAAATGTTTGAAATGTTTTTTTTTTCTTTTTGTAATTTTTCCATTTTGGCTAAGCATTTCCAATTTTTTTAGGCGCAGATGCAGGAGTGCAGATTTTATGAAAAAAAAAAAAAATTTTTTTAAAGTAATTTTTTTAACTTTTTTTAAACTGCACAAAAGGTCATATCAGCATAATTTCTGCACTAATATTTCTTATATAATGTATAAAAAATATCTATCTTTTATTCCTGCAAAAATCATTTTAAATTCAAACTAATTTTTTGCCGTCTTTCAAAAATAAACAATAGTTAATAAATTTAATCGATTACGATTAAATGTTAAATTTAAATTAATTTCAATTTAGAAATAAATATTTTCTAAAAAATATTTCATGATCATCGGGGTTTTAATTATCCGAAGAAGGACCAAAAAATGTTTGGCTTGATATATTTGTTCGAAAATATAAAAAAAAAATATAACAAGAAAATCGGAGAAAGGCAAATAATACCGCCAAAGGGTAAAACATATATATGTGTTATTTATTCTGCAGCTTCTTTTTAGCTTTAGGAACTTTCGTTCAATGAAAGCTCTATATTATATTTATTACGTTTTTTTGTGGCTATCATTATTTCCGTAATTTTGCCATTTTTATTTTTAATAATAACTTCGTTATATATATTATTTGTTATTATTTTTGATATAGAAAATTGACTATTAATTTCCTTTCTTTCACGTATAAAATTACAAAATTCAACAAAATGCGTAACTTTTCATTTTCTTTCCTTTTTCCGTTAACAATAGCCAAAAAAAATATCTTAGTGCGTGTAGAAAAAATATTGCGGAAATTTATGGTTCCCTTAAAAACTTTCTGTGATTGCAATGAATGTAATCCAGGTTTTTTTTTTACATTATTTAATGTTGAAATGCATGATGATTTCTTTGTTAACTGTTTAATACTTGATTTCATGAACATTCCCCTTGATTAATTTTGGCTTAGATGAGAAAGAAATCTTTCAGAAAGTTATAGCCGGGACTATCATTCATGGGTAGCTTAACCATGATTTTGTCAGATTTATTTTTTCTGCAAAAATAATTACAAAATTTTTATTAAGTTTTATTAGCAATTGCTAAAAATTATTTTCTTTTCGTACTTAAAATTTTTGCATATATTTTTTCTCTTAAGTGTAAAATATGTGTCATTTAAATTGATAAGGTATCCTCTAAGCTAAAGATTTTCTGCGAAGATATGACAAAATGTGCTGCTCAGCTCAAAATATTCAGAAACATGCTGTTATTGAAAAATATGCTGCAACAAATCGATGAAAAAATTCTTCAAATTGCCTGAAATGAATAAATAATAAACACTTTGGTTCATTTGAAGCCAGGAAAAAATATGATTTTGCATATTTTTCGTTGTCCTGGTAATGTCAATTCTTACATATTATTTAAAAAATTGTATATTGTTATTACAAATAATGTATATATATTTTTTAATTATAAACTGTTGAAATAAATTGCGCCTATTTAAAAAAAAAAAAAAAAAATTCTCTTTTTCTTGTGTTCAACGGTAATGCTGGTCACATGATTTAAACAAAAAATGTTAAGCAAAAAAGAAAAAACATTAAACAAAAAGTAACAATAAAGTTAAAAATTAGTCAACAAGCAACGCTAAAAATTATGGTTTAAAAATAACATTTTTTCAAAAAAAAAAAAAAAAAAAAAAAAAAAAAAAAATGAAGTATTCAAGCTTTATGTTGCCCCATTTAATACCATCTAATTTTCGAAGAACGAGTGTATGATTAATATGTTATTTTGAAATATATATTACGTATACATTCAAGTTTTACCTACATGTAGAGAAAAAATATAGTGGTAGTGACCATAATCTAGGAGCAACATATTATGTTTGTTCACAAATTCATGAATTCACGAATTCATAAATTAAAAAATTCATTAATTAAAAAGTTCATATATTTATAAATTCATAATTTCATATATTCATAAAATTGTAGGTTCATAAAAAAATAAAATACGAAAATAACTTATTTTTGAATGACAAAATAAAAATTTCAAAATAATTTATTTCTGCTGAAAAAAATATGTAAAACTCACAAAATAACTGTTATCCTCTAACTTTTATGATGAAAGTCATAGCTATTAAGGTCCTTGATTTAAATACCTTGGAATGTTTTTAAAGTTTCTTAAAACTATGTTGAAAATTCTTTATATTAAAGAACTACGTATTGCTAAATTAAGAAATAAGTGGTTTCGCATAAGTATAATAGAGTTTTATATTACTAAATCTGATTTTAACCATTCTTTCCTTTTAATATACTCATGTTTGTTCCACTTATCAATTATAATTTTTTTATGGAATTGGTCATTGCGGTGATTATTTGTATATTATTTTCATATAGTAAACATGTATATTGTGGATTCCTGTAGGAAGAGGAGTTAAAATATCTATTCTTTTGTATGTTAAAATTAACGTTTACTTTAAGCAAATATTTAGTTTGAGGAGTACATGGGGAATACATTTTTCACATTTCAGCTTTCTTAATTCAATTATTTGCAATAGATGAACACTTGTTTAGTTTATCAAAAAGAGAAACAGCCACTTTTATTATCGGTTTAAAATGATTTTAGCAATCACTGCTTTTCGTTTTGTTTTTATTCAGAAAAAAAAAACTAATACTATCACAACTTACTTCAATGGACAGTGTAAATGCCAAAATAAAACAACAAACTCTATACAACTACTAAAAAATTGAAAAGATAATAGAGTGAGAGTTAGAAAACAACTATCCAAGAGCTTGTATGGAGAACAAGAAATAATAACCCAACAAAATACTGTGAAAATAGGAAAAGTTTTTCTATCATGAAATCCTTCGAGTATAAATGCAATGAAAGCTGGCATCCGTTTCCTACGGCAACATTATTTTGTTGTATTTTTTGTTCCTGATTTGTTTAATGCTGCTCAAGCTTCACGAATATTGTTGATGTTGTTGGTTATTTATGCAGCAAGAATTGCTGACTGACTGCAAGAACAAAAAGTTAGTAAGCTATTTTTGCAAGAATAAAATGGAAATTTTAAAACGAAGCATAGATGATGAACTTGATTGCAGCTATTTTTGTAAAAAGTGTCTACCAAATATAGGAGTTATTTAAGTGAGTTTGGGGCTTCAGAAAGCGTGTTTTAATTGTGAGTTCCCTTAATTTGAAACTAATAACTATTACGCCAAATTTAGCTTCAAGCATTTCGTTCCTATGTATTAATACGAGCAAGATTGCTATAGCATGATTAAGTAAATTTAAAAATTACCGAAGCTAATTTCAGTAATTTCATTGATCACAATCGGAATTTGTACTTCATCGACTACGATTCCATAATAAGCTTTAGTTGCTGAAGGCGCATAATAAAAAATTGGTTTGGCGACTTTAGTAGCCAATTGCCCTTTTTTCAACTACCTGGCCACTTTTTTGGCCTCTTTTTTTAAAACGAAACTAAATGGCGAGAAACTTAATTGTTTAAAATATATCTATTCATTATATATTAACGAAGAAGAAGAAATTAATTACTAATTAATTAATTAATTTATTTTAAGTACTGAATCTCTTTCTAACGGATTGGAAAAATTAAAAAAAATTAAAAAAAATAGATTTGGTGAATACTTTTAACCTAACTTATATTTTTACTTTGATTTATAGCAGTGTCTCTGCGATTGTTGGACAATGTATTTTTAAATAAAAATACATTGTCCAACAGACTTAGGATCAAATATTGTGAGTTCATGTTTTCGCCCCTAAATTTGTTAGACGGAAATTTTTAAGACTAGAGTCCAAGTGAAGACTTCGTACAAAAGTACAAAAGTTTAACTAATAAATAATCTTTATTTGTGCAATAAAAAAAGTTATTATAAATAAGTTATTTTGTTGTTAATAAATTTTTTTTTTTCTTAAAATATAATATTTTTTGTTTTTTTTTTGATATCAAATAAATAAATTTAAAAAAAAAAAAATTTGAGGTAGTGAAGCTGTTGGCCCTTTTTTTAAAAAATCTCCTTTTTTGACGACATTTTTTTCAAAATCCCGTTTTAAGGACACTTTTGAAAAATTCTCAACGGTAACGCTGACTGTGACAACCATTTGTGACTTTCCGTTGTTTATGCGTGTGAATCTTGTGAGAAAAGCATAAGCTTATTTATTTATTAGTAATTAAATCATATATCTCATTAGAAGGAAATATCCAATAGTTTAGGGTATTCTGAGCTCGGGGACAAGCGTTTTAAACTTTTTTATTTATTTCGTTATTGGTTTCATGAATACTGCATCCCAACAGCGAAACAAGCGTAGCTAATTCTCCAGTGAACCATAGCTTAAACAAACCGGAAATGTCTTTCATGAAGTTTCGGTGTATATTTTTTTTCCTTTTTAATGGCAATCATATTTACTATATTTTAAACGTAAGGAATTTTGAAGCAAAAGTATTGAAATGGGGTCAATTGTTAGTATGTACATTCACTAGTTCATTCACTATTTGTTGGTTTTATTTTTGTTGCGGTTTTTGGAATTAAAACAGAAAACAATAATTTTGCAAAATCAACACGGCCATTTATGAAGAGCTGATGTTGATGCTATGATTTATAAACACTCTGACACCGTACATTTGCTTTCACAAAAAACTATTAAATTTATGAATAACGAATGAAAATTATTAACAGCAAAAACGAGAAAATAAGGGAAAATTCATTGGAATAATAAAGAATGAAAGAAATAAAAATAAAAGAGTTAATAAAATTGTACAGTCTGATGTTATTGCTAATTGTATATCGGAGAATTTTACGTTGATGAATGAATTTTTTCAGGTTCCAATATAAATAATACTTTAAAACATATGTTGCTCTACGTCGCTGTACAAATACATATACATTTTTTTACATGTGTTTATGAAAGTATGTGCTTTTGTGAATGAATCTTTGTTTCCATTGTTTTTTTGTTTTTTGTTTTTTTTTTGATGTTTACCAATATTTACTAGTATCCTGTCCATTAACATGCTTGTTTATCCGTTTGTTATTTTCACACACGTTGTGGCATTTCTGTTCTGAGCAGTGTTGCCAGTTTAGACTTTTTAAGGCTAAGTCTGTCGTTTTATTTTGCCTTATCCTAAAAATTTTCGTCTTAGCTTCTAGCTTTTTATCTAGCATTTTTTGATTTTTAAAATTGCCTTAAAAGTGCTAAATTTTTAGTACTTCAAAAACGAAAAAAAATCTTATTTGCTATAACCAATTTTATTTATACAGAATTACCATTTAAGCATTCTTAATTAATATATAGAAAAAATTTTCATCCGCGGGGCTTAATTATAAAAATCAAAACTAACTAGACTTATTATATTACAATGTAATAATTTTTTAAGTATTTGATTCATTAATCGTGGAAACTATACATGAATATAATTTAAAAAATTCATATAAAAGCGAAAAATCACCTAAAAGATTTGGAAATGCTTAATCAGAAAACACAAAAAAACGAAAAAAATCATTTTAAAGCATTGAATCATTTTTTATATGAAAAAAATTCTTAAACTTGGTATAATCCAATTTGTATGGAAATTTTTTTAGACGAATATATATATATATATATATATATATATATATATATATATCAGAAACTAATCAGAACGAAAAGAAAAAATAACTTTTTCTGACCTTATTTTTTGGAGCATTTATCCTTTTTTTTGATCTTTTTTAAAGTTCAATTTGGTATCTTTTTTCTCACCTCTTGATAATACTGGTTTTGAGTCTTTTTTTCATATGTCTGTGAGGGAGGTTTGTACGTTTTCTTTTTTTTTTTTTGGTAATTAAGTGAACATGTTTTGTATTGGTTCATTTTTAACAACCAAATTTTATGGTAGAAATAAATTAAAAATTATATCGACCAATAATAAAAAAAATGTCTACATATGCATATCGACAATTCCATAAAAGAACGCCCAAAAATTTATCGAGTGTCTTTCGGCTTTCATAAAATTTTGCATGCTTTCAGTTTTACGTATTTCAGAAAACTCGCAATTTTATTTCGCCTTTCACTTTCTAAAAAGCTCAAAAGTATATAACTTTGTACAATTCAGTGATATAAACAGCATTGCGAATATTTTATAAATAAAAAAGATTTTTAAAAAATGCATTTTAATGTAATTGCATTTTTCGTTGAATATTTTATTTTAAATTTTTGATTTTTTTCATATTGAAAAAGTAGGGAATCTTTATAAAAAAATAAGAATCCATATATTTTGGGACCCACTTAATATGCTTTTTATAAAATCTATTCGTATTATTAAAATGTGAATAGGTTTACATATTTTATTTACATAATGTATTGGGTTACATTTTAAAAATCTATTAATAAATAAGAAGACAGCAGCCTTTTATATGTTTTTTAAATTACGCAAATCCAGCAAAAACTTCAAGAGATATGAATATTTAAGTAAAGTTGCATATTTTCTATATTTGTTAACTTTTATAGCGCATTCAAAATGGCGCGTAATTATGTAATTTCATGCCGAAATTATAAAAAAGAATCCCAACTCGTCATACTGGCTAAATGACATTTGATGTAATTTCGTAAATAGCCAATACTTTTTGTTTACATCAATTTGTTGAGTACATTGATTAATTTATCATACATATGTTCTGCAATATAGTGATAGTACAAGATATTTTTTATTAACTAAACCTTTTAATAGTAATTAATCAATATTTTATATTGCTAGAATCACGCCAAATGTGACCAAACCTTGTCTACTTATATTAATACATGTATAAACTAAATAAAAATTATAGTGAAGGTGAAAAACAAACGTTAAAAACAAAATATGTTAAAAAAGAAACATGTTATGCATTTTTCAACCATATTTTTAAAAAGCATATTTATTTGTAACATGTTATGAGAATAATAATATTAATACGGTTTGAAAACAAAATATGGTTTAAGAACAATTAAAAATATTGCTAATATTTGATGGTTGCATGAGTAATGATATTTCTTAAATTAATAAAATTTTCTTTCTGTTAAAAATATTCAAAAACATAAAATTTTTATACTCAACTATATTAAAATGTTGATTGAATGATAAAGCTGAAACAGAAACATTATTATAATGAACACTAGACTAACCATATTGTTGTTGTTGTTTTTTCAATAAAATATTATTTTTTGTTTATAAAGTCACTTTATTTATGTTTATTTCCGGTTCGTTTGTTATAATTTCTCATAAAAATTTAACAACAATTTTTGTATATGTGAAAAAAGCTGTCAACTGTTTTTGTATACAACTCGCTGTTGAGTTATATAGAGTTGAAAACTGTAATGTAAAAAATGTATTTTTACCAACCATTTTCAGAGTTGCATGGAAAAGGCATCGTATTTTCAATGTAATTTCATTGAAGAAAAAATATTATTCTTATATGAAAAATTTGGAATATGTTTTTTTTTTAATTGTATTATATATTTTAATTAGAGTTTTTTCACGGAAAATAAAGTATAAAAAATTCTTTTATAAGCCCATGCAATTTAAAGGGTCTACTTGTCCAGAACTGAACACAATATAAATTAATTTTTAAGCTCAGCTATGGATTAATATTGTAGCATAAAAATATAAAGAATTTAATTACATTTTTGCACGAGAAAAACCATTATTTATAGAAATTATTGAGGGAAGTTTTATTCGGCTTTCGGATGAGTTGTTATATAATAAAACGTGTTCATTTAATTTTAAAAATATCAATATTATAAAAAGAACTGAATTAGTTTAACGTTTTATGATAAACTAGTTTATTTTAAAATTTTTTATCCTTCATTTAACTGAATTATCTTATAAATATATTAAAATTTTTAGTTATTTATTTTTGGAAACAATTCCCGGTACCCGGGAAATTTAAAAACCAATCTCGATTTCCCAGAAGCAGAAAAAGACAGGGAAAATTTCCATACTTTCTAAATGTGTTAAAAAATCTGAAATTTTAAATAGCATTTTTAAGAGATCTTTTGTATTTTTGATATGTTCGTATTAAAGTCGACATAAGAAAAATTCAAACGCCGTCTAAATAAAATGCGAGTTTTAGCAAATTTCGCGAATGACTTCAGGTAAGAAATGCCCTTTTTCGGGCGTTCTTTCATGGAATTGGAGATATATGTTATTCTTGTTTGCCACAAATGTTTATTTTTATTTATTTATTATTTTCATTTAATCAAAATCAAACAGTATTTAGTACAAGTTACATAGATTTCGTAGCAAAACTGAAATGCATACATATATACCTACGTAACTGTATTTTTAATTTCATTTGTTGTCCTAAATGTTATGATTGAAAAGGCATTCAAAAATAAGGCAGGAATAATTAAATAAACCCTACACAGTGGAGATAATCGAAAAATAAATATTAATAAGTCTGAATCTTTTAAACTTCTGAACTAATCTACATAAATCTTTGAACATCGATAGAACAGCCTTTTATGTGCCTACTTAGTATGTGTTGATGGAGAGTTTGGTCTTTAATAAAGTTTTATTTTTGGAACATTTAATATATGTATTTATATATTAAGCCCCATAACATTTGTAAATTATTACATACAAATTTTATCTTATATGGGAAGTGGACAAGAAGTGGGGGATGCCATTATTTCCATGTTTCTATTAATGGTTTTTGGTACTCTAAAAATGCTTAGGTCCAAAATGAACGCACCCATTTTTACCGATTTTCTTTCCGTTGACTCGATTTAGTTAAATTTTGGCAGACTATATTTTCAATTTATACTAAATTGTTGTGCCAAAATTCACTTATATCGACTTATGTGTTTAAGAGAAAGAATTAACGGGAGTTACAACGGGCTCCGTTTTTTTTCTGGTATTTGTCCACAAATGTTGTATTCATAAACGGAACATATACATTTTCAATACCAAACAAAGCTTATCGAAGGAAAATATTTCAGCCGAAATTCGATCGTTTTAGAATTCCATCAGGACCCAGAATATATAATTTACGGACATTTTACAAACGGCGTTACAAATTTTATATACTCCCCATCTTTTTGAATGGTTTCAAGCAAAAAACATACAAAATTAAAATTTCATATCGAAGGTCTATATTAAAAACACTCTACTTGAAGTATTTAAACAATTTTCTATTACAATAGGCTTATTCGTTTAAAATTTTAGCAAAACTAGCAAGAAAAAGAGAAATTAAAAAAAATCTTATATATACTTTTATTTGAAAAAATAATAAAACGGAAAATAGTAAAATAAATTTTAGAAGTAATAAAAAACCTAAATATTTATTTAATTAATGTATTTATATCAAATGGCAACATCTCGAAAATACGGGCATATATTCCTTTGCAGATAATTTTTTAAATATTTCCTTAAAGAATTTCTTTTATCTAAGGATATGTATGATTAGAAGTAGCGAAAAAATAAATATTAACGGTTTTTAGCCTTTTTGAATATCATAAATAGTTTATTTTCGTGATCTGTTTTTGTAAATCATCCTGTTGTGAAGATTTTAAAGAAATCATAGAAGTGTTATTTCTTTAAAATCTTCATAACTGGATGTTTCACTTGAATCGAATCCATTATTGCACTCTTCGTTTTTATACCCTACTGATTGTGAAAAAAGCTACCTTAAAATATAGCAATCGGCTAGCATCAACACCTGAATCGATTTAACAGTGTCCGTCCATGTAAACTATAATTTGATTTGGAAGATAATTTAATGCAATTTGGTACTTGAATAATCCAGGATCGAAGCCTTTTGTTCAAAACTTGCCCATTATTTTACCTGGGTTACATACAATTGTCTTTCCTGAATAGAGCTTGACTCACATAAATTTCTTAAATGTGGAATAATTCAACACAAATAAAATATTTTCTAAACTTAAATCACCACATCAATTTTTTTAGCATTGGTCTATAATTTATATAAACGTCATAAAAAGGACCTTCTCTAAATTATTTAAACGTACATAAATCAGGCAATAATAGTAATATGTAGGCAAATGTAGATTTCAGAATGATCAGTTCATTAGTTACCACGGCTCCCAAAAAAAATCTCTACGAAAATCACTAAAAGTATTAGTATTACAATATAATTTTGTACACGTAAGTTTTTTAAAAGTATAAATCATTCAAAATTGATTACAAGTTTCAACAAGGAACGCTGAAAAAATAAAAATATTTTCTAAATATTCTTTTTCAAAATATAATTCAGTAGGGATTTTAAAATACAATTTTTTTACTAGTGTTGTTTGTACAAAGTATTCAAGTAAAATATAACAAAAAACAAAAATATTTTCTTTTGAAATGTTTACACTTTTACTATTTTTATGTGCACATTTCGAGTAAAATAATCGCAAAAATAGTAAAACAAGTAAAATTATAATGTAAGCGAATAGATATAATATTTGTTTAAAATCATAACAAAATATTACATATGTGTAATTTGTTTTTAATATTTTGTAATATTAGAAACTATAAAGAGAAGGTTTTGCCCTTTTAAAATATTCAATGTTGGTTTTGCATTGTAAAAAATACATTCACTGCCTGTTTTACATGACGAACGAATTTTCTTTTCCGAAAAATGTATTCGTATAGGTAAAGTGACGAATGTCAGTTTACCTATACGAATACATAGTGATTCGCTTGAAAATTTGGTTTTTACAAAAAGAATTGAAATGAATAAAAAGTCAAAATCAAGCGAACAAAAAATTTCATTTGTTAAAAAAAATTAAATAATTAATGCATATGCAAAATATATAAATTATAACACATTTGGTCAGTCGCTTATGTTTTCACGATTTTAAGTATATTTTCCACAACATACAAATTACTTCTAAACATTGGTTCAACATTGATAATAACATCCATTTAAGGCCCACTTTAGAAAATAACTTTAACTCGAACAAAGGTATACACATAGCTGTAAGTTGGGAAAAATTGTGGAAACAAAAACGATTATATAAATTAAAGAGTCAGGAGTTCAGGTTTAATCACATCAGTGTGTATGTGTGTCAAAGTGATTTTTGATACTTTCATATATGATCTTTTATGATATAGTGGTAAATTTTCAATTCAAACCAAATTTAGAAAAGACATTTATGCTTCTATAAGACATACATATATGGTTATGTTATATTCATATTTATATACTAAAGTGATTTTTAGAAGTGAATATCATATGAAAGCAGAGATCAATTATGACTGATTCATATTTATTGGTTTGTTCATTTGGTTATTAAAAAATTGTGAAAAATAGTGTATTTCTACCAATATCTACACAGGATTTATGTACGCTAAAATTGATTTATAGAAATGTGTATGGGAGCTATAGTCAGTTATGAACCCATTTTCGTGAAATTAAACATTCTGATTTCTTTAATCTTCTTGTGAATAATAAGGAATAGCCGCTTTCAATGTACCTGATCCAATGACACAAAATCGTGAAAAATTCCACTAATATATCTTCAAAATTGCTAGATTGGCTTTGTTTACTAGGAAAAATAGACAACCAAATGAATGAATATCGTAAATTGCTTTACATTATCTTTGTCAGCGAGTTACAGATATTATGGTGGTGGAAAATTGTGGAAGAATATTATTTCAATGCAGAATTTTATAAAGATTGGTCAATAATTTGCCATAATTCTCGAAAAATGTCTGTACAAATTATTTGTTTAGAAAAGTTAAATATTTTTAAAACAAAAAAATTTTAATTCTTTAACGAAAAAACGTAATAAAACATGAACGAATTCGTGTAACTTATAAAACAAATTTGTTACGTATTCGCCTGTAAACGAATCGTTCGCAGACAGATTCGTTCTTTTTATAAAAACAGACTGTTAATTATTTAATGTATGATTTTAAAAGCTTTTAAACTAGCAAGTGATTTTAAAAGCAACATAATTCAAATAGGTAACCTTATTATCGAATCGAGGAGGGGAAAATGATACCCCATACCAACAAGATAATAATTATCACATATATAAAGAAATATTACGAAAAAATTCTTTAAAAGGGAGTGGTAGCTCCCCTACAAAGTATAAATTATTTATCGCATAAAGGAACTATTATAGCAAAATTTTTAATATTGTCCTTATCAAGATTTATAATTAATGTGAAAATAGGGCGGGCAGCTCTAAGGGAAATGTTAGCCCCATACAAGGGTGTGGACAATTGAGATGAAAATAGATAGCGCAAGTTTAAGGGGGTCAAGCAAAGTGAATATTTATTATGGTAAACTAAATACTATTTATTATGGTAAAATAAATTAAACGGATTAAAATTTAGTGGCCATGTTGTTATTCAGCATGTATAAATTAGTTAGAAATGATATATGGACATTTCTTCAAATTCGTTTACCTTTAGGACTTAAAAAATTCGACATTTTATTATTATTTGATATTATTTTTTTTTAATGGCACATCAACGCTATTTTGTACCAATATTAACTGGCTTTAATGAAACACAAATCTTTTCGCCTGAATGACTTTTTGGCGTTTTAAGACAAAAAGCTAAAATAATTGCCAAAATTATATTTTCAAAAATATATAAAAAATACTATTAGTATATAACATACATATCTAATATATCTAAAACAAAAATAAAAAATGATACGATGTGGCTGATTTAACCGAAGATAATTGCGATATAGTGATTTTTTAACATTTCATTAAAAAAAATTATCAGCAAAATATGCATATATTTTTCAGTTTTTATTTTTTTTTATTTTATAAAATTCGTTGACATATTTATAATATCTGACAGCCAAAAATTAGTTAAAAATAAAATAATTAAAAAAAATTTTAGAAATTAAATTTTAAGTCCGTTGTCATATGTAATCTACATAAAGGTATTCAACAATCAATTACAGAACTATAAAATACATTTTTCAACGACAAAACTACATACCCAAAAGTGTTAAAAGTTGCATTAAATTCAAACGTGTGATTATTTTTGAGTATTACTTGATTCACCGATTTAAATTAGCGTCTTGGGTGTGTCTTGGCTTATAAAATATTAAATACACCGCTATCTTAGGTTATGAATACTTTTTATGCAATTTTTTTTTTTTTTTTTGTTGAAACCTATTTTTCGCTCAACTAAAATAGAATAGATGTATTTATTATAAATATGATTTCACATGAAAAAAAAATATGCTAACATAAATTACATAAAATTTTATATCAAGTTTAAAGAGTTATAACATTTTTGCAAATTAATATTTTATCGCGCCACAATGATTTTAAAATACAATATAGAAAGCTTTTTTGATCACGCGATACTTTAGCTTCATTGAAATTACGCTGTAGTGTGCCTTTCGAAAAATGCACCCCTTAGAGGCATACACGTTTTTTCTCCCCAAGTTTGGGCACCTCTTATAGCGCTGCTATTGTGGGCACACTGAGCGAACCATGATTTTCATGATCGGCAACGATGGCGTTTACATTGCCATCTATTTTTTTTTTTTTTTTGCTATCTAAATTTCGAAAACTTTCGTTTTTAACTTGTTAACATACACTGCCTGTCACTTGAATAAGGAATCACATTTTTTTTAAATTTAATTAAGTACATCTCCTAAACTAAATTTCAGAAAAAAATAATTTTTTGCGCAACCAAATTTCAAAGTGTTGGCTTTAGTTTCCTGAAGAAATAAGAAATATGCATGTTTTGTTATACTAAAATTATGCATTTATTTAATGACATTTATTTCTGCGGTATTTTTTCGTGTGTCACCTGAATAAGGAATATTTTAAAACTAAGCAAATTGTAATTTATTTTTAAATTTTATGTTATAAAAATGAAAGTTATTATCTTCTAGCATTCAATTAGTAATTAGCATCCTTTAAGGATTCTATCATCTCAAATTGTTTTTCTCCTTCATAAACTTTTCTTGCAAGCCAACCCTAGACATTTTCCATTGGATTCAAGTCTGGTGAATATTGGGGGCCAATCCAAAAGTTGAACAATTTGTTGACTAATCCATTGTTTTACTGCTCTGGCGGTATGAATCGGAGCGTTGTCGTGTTGGTACGTCCAAGGTATGGGTCGAAAGAAATTCATTAAATTTTGGAAATGTTTCCTCCAGAATGTTTTTGTAAGTCGTTGCAGTTATTTGGATACAAAAACCTATTCTATGGTACCATAATACGAAATGGCACCCCATACCATTATTCCGCCCTCTCGGCTGTGTCTGAGGCTCAAAAATAATTCCTCCTTATTTAGGTCATGGAAGTAATAGTTATACCCGTCGGGATCATCAGTATTAAACTTTTTTTCATCAGAAAATACAACTTTAAACAATTTGTCGGAACATGTCATTGTATTTTTATCAAACTGTAGTCGTTGTGACTCGCATTTTTCATTAAGTGGTGTTTTTTTGCAGTTTTCGTCGGACTATGTATGGACACGACTTTAAAATGCGGTGCACTGTTCTTAGACTGGCACTGACTCCACTTTTTTCATGTATTTTTGATACCGACATTGCAGAATTTGATGCAATTCTAAGAATTTTTCGTCTTTCTTTTGGAGGTGTTGCCATTTTCTTCCGCCCTTTCATGTTTTTTCCATATCTTTCCACTTTATTTAAATAATTGTACACAACTGTCTTTCCTTTATTAATGTTTTTGGCTATTTGGGCCGGATTCTGACCCCGAGATTTCAAAATCAGAATTTTTCCTTTTCGGAGTTATTAAAAACCATACCACGTCCCATTTTGAATAAAAACAATTTAAAAACTATCAAATTAAAAATTCTCTAGCCGCTTACATTGAAAGAAATTCAAATCATAGCCTTCCTGATTAATATTTAAAGAATTCCTTATTCAAGTGACACACGAAAAAGTACCACAGAAATACATGTCTTTAAATAAATGCATAATTTTAATATAACAAAATATGTATATTTTTTATTTCTTTTTTATTTGGTTGCGCAAAAAATTACTTTTTTCTGAACTTTGGTTTAGGAGATATACTTAATTAAAGTTAAAAAACTGTGATTCCTTATTCAAGTAGCAGGTAGTGTATGTATGTGAAATGACTAGATGTTTTCGTAATATCTGCAGACGTTTTGCGTCACAAAATTCAAGTCATTAAAATTTCACACACAAGGATATTTGCGCTGCTTGCAAGTGCATGAGATGTCTTTCGCATAGCTTTTGATGTACTAATAATACGCTTTTAGTAATTTGTAATATAATGTTTAGCTTCCTGATATTAACTGTAAAATCAAAGATTTCTGTTTTATAAATTCAAAATTTAAATGCTTCTGATTTCGTAAAGATTTTTTACCATTTACTTTTTACACAATGTTGTGATTTGCTGTTAACTAAATAAAAGATATTTAAAAAAATCTTTGAAAATTTTAACCCCGTATAGCGAAAAAAACCTTTTAAAATTCAAAGCTCAATATCTCGTAAACTGAAAAAGATATCCTATATATTCTGAGCCTCTTTTTGTAGCTCTCTGCTGGATGATTTTACTGAAATATTAATTTTTAAAATCGATTCAGATATAAAAAAAATCGGATTCGTTATTTTTAAACTCGAAGTTTCCAAATTTGGAACCTACTAAGTCTATACCTCTACTATCATAATGTAAAATTACGTTCAAATCGAACTATTCCTTTTGTAATTGCATATTTATTGCCATTACAATATTCGAATCATACACTAGCAACTCAAAAAAGTCACCGACGTCATTTATACGCTGGAGGTTTTGATCTAATTTAATAATATTTGTATTTTTTTTATAATAATACTTATAATAAATACGACAAAAAATAATTTGTTTCAAATAAAGGTGAGTGACGGTGTGAATTCGATACCGATTCGTTTCTAAGTCTATACCGATGCGGTATCAAGTTCAATCACTGTCGTGTTCATTTTGATACAAATTTAGTTTCGATTTGATACAATTGCATTAACAAAATTGAACAATCCGTTTTTAAATTTAACACATACGTGTCTGATCGTTTTGAAAATGGTCGTGCCCATTATTTCTCTGGGAGATATGTCTCAAACGATTCATAATTACAAGAGCAATAAACCCCCATTCTTTATTTTGCATTACTCGAAACGGCTAATCGAAAAAGTGCAAAAAATTAAAATTTTTTCCACAATATAACAATTCAACACTGGTCAACGACAGACTGATTGAAAACAAGTGTTTGTAGTTTACATTAGAGGAATTGGAATAGTTAATTTAAAAAATCGGAACTCAGAAAATATTTGAGGTCGGTTTCATAAAGGTGAATTTAAAAAGAGAATTCCCCATATATGTGAATAGGTAAATTTTTCGTATTCTCAAAACCGGTAAAAAAATAAATCGGTGTAAAAATTACTTTGTTAAGTTAGCCCAAAGAAGTAGACCTATAAGCTGTACCATGTCATTTTTAAACTTTGCCAAATTTATTTTTAATTTTCAAACACAGGGTTATTGATAAAAATGAATATCTTGGACTGTGATTAAAAATATACAAATTCCATAACGCTGAAAAAAATTTAGTAGAATCATAAAATTTAAAACAAAACGTTTTTTTTTCATTGGGTCTATTCCGGTAGAATATTGGTTAGTGAGCTAGTCCTACAGTCTGGGAATTTCGGATTTGATTCTCGCTGTAGACTCTGGTCTGTTTTACTACAATGGGCTTATAGTCTTCGTTACTCTACTCGGTTAATTAATTTAGAATATAATTTTTAATTGTATTTTAATATAAATAAAATAAGTATTTTTTTTTTTCATTAGCCATGTTCGCGTACTCTGTAATATAAACAAAATAACAACTTTTTTTTCTTCTTTTTTTTTTCATTCATCTCCACGTAATCTAAACCAAGCACCCGAAAACTTTTTAATTTTATTTTTCAATCATTAAAAATATCTTTACTGATAACAATGATTTTTCATTTGTTCAAAAAAATATATGAAGGATTTTATTTTCAAATATAAATATCCAATATGATGAAAAAAATAAATATCTTTTAAAACAAATATGAAGTAGGAAACTTTTTCAAATTATTGCTTTTTTATTCATACATTTACTTTTGTTTCAAAAAATATTTTCTACTTCCCAGCTAAAAATAATATGTATGGATCATATACTTATACATATATGTAGTTCAATATATATTTGGATATATATATATATATATATATATATATATGTGGAGTTTCATATATGTTTTTGATCAGATAATTGAGGGTATATGGACATGTATGGTATATATATTTGATAACATATACATATATAATAATATATTTTCCCATTTATTTTTATATATATATTTCCTTCCATTTATTTTCATAAATAAAAAACATTATTGTTTTTTATAAAAAAGTTTTATTTTAAAATACATATAATGTATTTGTAAAAAGAATTAAAAAAGAAACAAATTGAATACAAAACAGAAAAGCAAAAAGAAAAGAAATATAAACAAAATAATAAAAAATCTACTTCAGGTATCCTTGTAATTATCGATCACATTAATAAATTATTTGTAATCAATTATAATTTAATAAATACTTCATTTACGATTACGTTTTATCTCATGAATGTTTTGAAACATGCTGCAGTTTAACTCATGCTTAATCTGAAAACTCTGCTTTAATCTGAAAATATTGAAAAATAATTATTGTCGTATATGAAATACAGTAATATACTTCTATTACCTATTATGGCTCTTCGAGCTTGAATATTTAGGCCATCGTAATGTCTCTTACACTTTTCCTCCCCTTGGGAGCTTGGCCAGAAAGGGCGCACTGTAGGATCGCAGTGAGTATTCTTGCCAAGTGTGTTGCTCTAGATGCTGTGCCAATTGCACCGTCATATATCCTTTTGACGCAATATATATTCTATTTAAAATATATCATCTGAAATAACAATTCGGAAGATTTTAAAGATTTTGTTTAGAAATAGCTTACATCATTTAATGTTTTGAAAAATTTCAAAAATAAATGACTGATAACATTAGATAATTGTTATTATAAGTTTAACCTTAATAAAAAACTATAAAAAAGAAAATACATAAAACTCGCGGAAACTAAAAAGAATACAAAAACATTTGTGGGTTTCAAAAATATCATTTTTTTCATATACTCACTTCTTCTGTATAAGTTTCACCATATTGTTGATATATTTCAGATTCCACCGCATCATCCATATTTTCCCCTCCTATTTTAGGATGCTATATGAGAGCTTGTTGATCGATATTAAATACAGAATCATTTTAAGTTATCTGCTGCTGTTTTGATGTCATTTCATCCAATTTTTGTTGTAGACTTTCAATCTGGCGGCGTAACAATTCGTTCTCGATCTGCTAAAAAATAAAAACATAATATGAGATATTTTTTATACAACTAGAGTCGTTTAAAATGTCGTTGCAATATAATAAAATTAAAAATACACATACCTTATTGGTTTCTAGTAAATTTGTTTCTAATTTGCATTCGGCAAGCACTCTTCTTGTTTCTGTCTGCAAAACGTTTTGTTTAGGTTTAGATCTGTGTAAAACTATACAAATTTGCTAGAAATTTGTTAGATAATATTTTATTGATAATATCTTAGCTGATTTTCGTTTTTTTTTTTATAAATTTGATTCATATTTAAAAGCTTTCTTGTTCAATATTGTTTTTATATACGAAGGCGGATCAATAAGTCCGTGACTTTTTGAATGAAACACAGTTTTTTTGAAAAACAAAAATTTATTTTTCAACATAATCTCCTTTTAACTCAATACACTTAGTTCAACGTTTCTCTAGTTTTTGTCTCCCTTAAAAAAATAGGATTTTTCGAAGTCCTTAAAATAGACATTTGTTTGGTTAATAATTTCATCGTTGGAGCTGAATCACTAGTTGCTAAATGCGAAGAATATGGCGGATGAAGTACCAATTCGTAGCCCAATTCATAGAATTTTGCCATTGTGACTGCACACGTGTCCACCCGTGCATTATCTTGATGAAAAAGAATTTTTTCTTGGCCATATGGGGTTGTTTTCTTTTTAAATCCTCATTAAATCGGTTCAATAAGTTGGCATAATATTCGCCGTTTATTGTTTTTCCCTTTTGAAGGTAATCGATGTGGATTATCCCGCGTGCATCCCAAAAAACTGTTGTCGTCACCCTATTGCCCGACAAACTTACCTTGGCCTTCTTCGCAGCAGGTTCACCCGGAAAAACCCATTGTTTAGACTGCTGCAAACTATTTTAAAACAGGTAGTCGGTAATAAGTATTTACATGTAAAGCGACTTTTATTTCATATATGTGTAAATATATGATAATAAGTTTCATATATGACACATAAATAAAATATATAATCTCATATATTGTAAAATTGTTTAATATAAACACCTATATATTGGAAATATTTACATGTATGACTATACACATTTCCATATATATGTTCATACATATCTATATACATTCATACATGGACCATATATATTTATATATGACCGATTTTTCCTGGGAAATTAAACTATAGATGAAAATAAAAAAATATGATAGATTTTTATTATTTTTTGAATACCAAATATTTTTTTCGATTTAATAAAAGTTTTTTAGTATTAAAACCCGGTCTCTGATCCAAACTATAAATTGAAAACAAATATATTACAGCAATAAATATATATAGCTATAACTTTATACCCTTTCATTGTTTTAATTTTCATTTGATAATTTACATTTTCAAACAAATTCTTTGTGAAACAATAATAAAATTCAGTAGTAAATTGTCCTTAACCAACAATTTGTTTTAGGTTGAAAATTTAACAATATATACACAATTTTGTATTTATTATATTATTATTTTCATTCATATTTTATTTATATATTTTTTATTTTATCTTAACTTTTGTTTATTTTCTATTTAATTTGTTGTAATTCGAAAGAAAAAGCAAAAATTCAACTCGCAACATAAATTGATTGCAGCCCACACAAAGTTTTACTTTGAAAAAATTACTGTATTTTAGAAATTATTACTTTTGTTATTTTGATTTGAAAACTATTTTCATTTAGTTATATTTTTAATTTGTCCCCAAGTAAAATTGAATTGCATGTGACATGATAACAGTTGTTTGTTCAAATCAAGTGAAAGAGAAAACTCGGAATAAAACAAAAATTATTGGAAATCAGAGAATTTTTAAGCACTGAAAAAAATCTACTAGTTTTTTGTAGATAGAGATTTTTTAAATATTTTTATTTGACAATCCCAAATACATATTTGTAAGTTTATTGTAGGCTTGAAAATTTTTTCCACCGGTATATATATGATTAAGTGTCAAAAAAAATATTATTTTACCTCTTTTCCAGTTTTGTTCAATTTAACACGTTTTTAGCTAGTTATTAAAACTTTAAAGCTTTTTTCTCCAAGTGTACTATACTGCATTCATCTAAATGTACATTTGACTCCCACTCGAACAAAAAGACACACAATCAAATATACACTCACTAGAAATGGAGAAAAATACAGGGACAAATAAATAATGAAACAAAACGAAATGGAAGATTGAGTTAAAGTTTGTTAAATTAACGTAATTGAAAAGTTTTGTGCATTTCTCTCAATTTGTCTTGTAGACTGTTATTCACTTGTACAACCCTGGTATTTCATTGTCCTTCTTTCTGTCGTCTTTGATCCTGCCCCCTTTAAATCATGGTGCAGATGTAGTACAAAACATGCAGGTTAGTTATTGAACACATTTGTGTTTCTTTATTATTATTTTTTTCTTTCTTTAGTTTCGTACGTAATTTTCTTCTTGCAACATTTGTTAAACAATTGCTCACATAATTTGAAGAAACTTACTCTGGCCATGACTCAAAACAATTCAAAGTAAAAGACAAACAAAAACAAAATTAAGAAAAAAAAAGTGTATGTTTCACTAATGAAAAATGTTATACGTGATCTTTAAAATGACCATTATGTATCAACGAATAACTTGGAAACATGGACATGTACTGAGCGACAATATAAACGAACAATAACTTGCAATAAACCGTAAACATGATGGAAATATTTTAAGGATTTAAACAATTGTTACTATACTTGATAGTAGTAGGGAAGAGTACAATGCGTAATACTAGCCATTATTTTATAATGAAATGTACATTTTGTCATAAAACCTACATTTACATTTACATTCACATTTAAATCTGATTAAAATAACTAAAAAAGCTTGAAACACACCCAAAGCCACTCACTCGTAATATAGTAAGAAGTAATGGCCACATACGCTTAAAAGAAGAAATACATCATACCTGAGCAGTATATAAAATCCATGAGAAAAATGTTTATCGTCTGACACTGATTGGACCAGATAAATTATAATTTTTATTTTAATATATATATATATATATACGGACTTGGTTCTCATATAGACCGATCACAAACATTCTTTTAGAATTTCGGTTTTGTAAATCAAATCGGTTCATAAATTTTCCAGCATGGTGCGCCTATTTGATAACTAATATTTACTTTATATGGGAACTACTACTCCCCTTGGACCTATTCACCCTATTCGAAATTTGATATGAAAATTACTTTTAAATTTTTTAAGACTTTCACTGTAATATTCCTTTAGATGAGAAAATTTATATTTTCTTTGCGTCCTCCCCCTGGACCCATCCTTTCCATTTTCAGTTTATCAATGCGATATGATAGATTAAAGGTTCTTATGAAATTTGAGGGCTCTTACTGTAATAATTCCTTAGATACTACATAATGAATATATACTTTATATGGATGGTACTACAGTCCTTGCTCCAATTTTGAGTTAATTAATTCATCCGTTTGAGGGTTTTACAAATGTGGACGTAAAATATGGGCATGGCATATAATCAGAATGCAACATAACCTATAACATTCTATTGAGCAAGTACGAGACCTGACAAAGCCTATAACCACCTCTGGCACTGGTAATTTATGTGTGTCAAATTTCTTGAAAATCGGTTCAGCCGTTCAGATGTGACTGATACACAAACAAACAAACTTACACTTCATTTTTATAATATATGTATATAAGGTCATAAGGATCTATAAAATCTTGATTCTATTTCAACTTTATATAAAAATGAAAATTATTTAAAGTTTTTAGTGTTTACGTAGAAACAATATAGGTAAATATATTTGTAATTACATCCAATATAAGATATTTCACTTTCGTATAACGAATTTGAACACGGGCGAAGGGAATATAACATTCGGTACGGTCGAATATATCATTCTAACTTGTTGGATTTAAGTTTCCAGTACTTATTTTTAGTTCTATTTTTAAGAAGATAAAGTAAATAAATAAATAAAAATATTAGAAAAAAATAAATATCAACTAAAACTTTATTTAATTAAATTGTAATATATTGACGTTAAATAAAAATTATGTTATTGTGATTTTCCTTCCACATACCTTAGTTAAATATCTAATCCCCATGTGTATGATTTCGTGGGAACAGAAAATTGCTTTATTATAAAAATTTTAAAATTGCTTTATTAAAAATTAGAACAATAACAATAATTTATGCAAATCGAATTTTCATATCTTTTGTCATAAAATCATTATTAAGCATATTAAATATATATAACTCAATATTATTCAGGTCTCCTAAAACACAAGCATGTATGAGGAATTCCATTTTTTCATTTACCTTTAAGAAGCCGATATGAAACCTCAATTTTTTTTTATTCTGATTTTTTAAATAAAGTGTTGATGCACTTATGTTAATGACACTTCAGGGAGCAAAAATAACAAAAATAAAAAACCTAAAATAGTTCCGTGCGAAACCGGCAAGTTAAAGTTAGAAAATCTAAAAAAATTATTTGAAAATAGCAATTATTTTTATTTCTTTTGATTCCTGTAAACGCAACTTTTCGTCCATGTGGCCAATTATTTAATTATATGCAAGAAATACTTGTGGATATAGACCAACAAACGTTTAATTACTGCGTTAAATTACATTGTGTGCAAGTGGTGAAGACAAAATTTCCAGAGATCTAAAATTTTTTTTTTTTTTTTATTTGGTAATTGACACCGTTTCGAGCATTGCACAAATTAAAGTGTCCTCAACAGAAATGTTGAGAGATAAAAGCGTAAAAGCTGTTGTTACCGCTTATATCGGAATCAAGCGGCGCTCAAAAATAATTCCACGTTTGAACTTATTGCAACTTTAAACATTTTTGAGTGCGTATTTTTGTTATTGCAATATTTATTTTATAGTAATATAATTAATATTTGCAAGTTTTTATTTATTAATATCATTTGAACTTTTTTTTTAAATACCACACTTTTCTTTTTACTCGATATTCTAAAAAGTGGCTAAAACAGAATTATGGTCACGATTATGTTCACTAACATAAAATGTATCGAAAATCCTTTAATTTGTATTTTGTATACCTTTGTGTAGGTTACAATGTGCATTAATTTCTGATATCGAACTTAAAATGGAATTTTTAACATTTTTTAAAAATTTTCCTTTTTAACGTCCATAGCCTAAACTGTCATTTCTTGTGCATTAATATCATTTTAAGAAACTGTTGATTGTAACATATTAAATATATATCAGCAACTATTATAAAATTAAAAATGGAGAAAATCTATGTGTACTTTGTTTATTAAAAAAATTTTAATGAAATGCTAAAAAATCACTTTCATCGCGATTATCTTCGGTGACATATCGTATCACTTTAATTTGTATCGATGTAGTTTTTTTTTAATATCATGGTATTTTTTTTTTTTTTTTTTTAATATTGTTGGAAATTGAATTTCGGAAATTTTTTAATCCTCTTTGACTTAAACCTCCATAACACTGACATCGTTCTCGTTCATTAATAATTCAGTTAATATTGATAAAGATAGCGTTGATGTGCCATTCTCATATCGAGTGTTTATTTGCAATAAGTACTGTTTGCAGATTTCCAAAAATATGTTTTGGCGTCAAACAATTGGTTTTTGTCTCCTTTATCAGTGGTTTCAATTTTGAAAAGAAAAAATAACTTTAACACACTTTTTTGCATTTTTATTTTTGGGCTATCTAGAAAACAATTTTTTTTCGCAAACATTATTATTTTTTTATAATTTAATATTTATTTATAATTTGAATTATAAACACATTTCTTTCTTTTTGAGTACCCACACTTGTTATTTTACAATTGTAATGTTTGAAAATGGTCCTGCTAACCATCAAACTTCACTTAATTTTCTCACTCGATTTGTAGGATATCATAAAATCAATATATATTTTACAAAAATTTTATTTTTTTTCACCTCCAATTTTCGATGAAAAAAGAGGCTATCTGAACATTTTATAATAAATATTCATAATATATTAACATAACTTCACGAATAATGGGTTTAAAAGATTTATTTTTATGTGTGAGGTTGAGTAGACATATTATTAATAAATCGTAGAAGACCGGATTGGAAAATATTGAAAAATGAGTGAAAGAAACAGTTTTTAAGCTTTCCTGAAAAATTGTGGTTTTGCAGATAGCCCTTTTTGAATATAAGCCCTTGATATACTCATTCACAATAATAACAAAATGTACATAAATAAAAACAAAAATAAGAACATCATTGTTTGACAGTGATTAATGTTTAATGTGAATTCGTTTGGCGAACAGCATATAACCAAACACCAACCATAGCTACATATCAATAAAAAGGCATCATATACTGAACACAATTTTAAATGAATTTTCTTCATTTCATTTAATTTTTAGCTAAAATTTATAATTGTTTACAACTTTAAAATGACGAATATATTAACAGGTAAAAATTCAAGCAGCATACAGCTTATACAAGTATAATTTCATAAAGGCTACAAAAAAATAAAAATGACTTTTAATTACGAAATCGTTTAAATTAAAATTTTAATTGATGTTGCTACAAACATCAAAAGAGTAATATTAATTAAGTGAAAATAATTGATTTTTATAAAAATTTCAGTTAGTTTTTTATTCAATATAATTATTTTGAGGATTGAGATTTTTCTTAAAATCAATTCAACAATTTATTGACACAATTCAAATATTAACGGGTCATTCCAACAAAAGATCTTACACATTTTCGAGGGTATATTTCACAACCTATGATAATATTCATTGGGAATATTTAATGATTAGTGATAGATAAGTATGAAACAGATAATAGTAACTTTATCTAAACAGAACTATTGTTCCAAATAGTTTCCTCTGGTAGCAAACAAAAACTTTGATGTTGTTATTCCAACAATGAGGATTATAAATTTTAGAGAATATATTTCACATCTAATTTATTAAAATTGGTAAAATGGTCCAAATAATATTAGTTCTTACTTAAATGGTATTATTTCAAAAAGTTTCCTTTGGCAGCAGCAATAAAATTCTTGAAAAAAAAAAAAATGTATGACGCATAAAATTGTATTTTTATTTGTATTTTTTACTAAACGCTTTAATTTTTTATTAAAAATTTCAAATGCCAAATGTTCTTGCTCCTTGCTTAACAAAAATTTTTCTTGTTCGTTTCTTAAGAAATAATTGCAACAATTACTAAAGATATTAAACTTAAAATAAAAAATAAATTAACATTTTTATTAAGAAATTCTATCTCATAATTATTTCTTTGTAGGCTGGCTTGATGGGAGAAAAAAGGACTGGGATGTTTCAAACTGGGATTAAAAATTAAGAAATGTTCCAAAGGGACAAAATGTTGGTTTCTTATAAACAAGGTTTAGGAGGCGCAAGGCATAACAGAAAATTTTCGAGAATATCCATGGATATATCTACTTTTATAATTATATATAATTATATATAAATTTTAAAAGTAACTTCGGTAATTTGGCAGTAAACACGCCACAAATTTATTGCAATATTGTTGTCGAAAAGTGAATGTAATGAGGACATGACAATAAAAGAACGTGCATGTTTTAGCATATAGTTTACCCTGCATTAAACGTTTTAGGCGTGATTGATAATCATCTCATTCTTATTACAAATGTATGAATTATTAGTATTAAAATTTTTAAAATCTTCAACTCCTAAATATCATATACTTTTTATCGTTAAATTCTGGAAGGGTCAATAACATTATTTGCATGTGATTCAATATAAATTTAAGAATGACATGAAATTTTACTTAATGATTCTGTTGCATAATTAGCTTTTTCGTAAAAAGATATTTTATATAAAAGTAATTATATAAAGATTAATTGAAAATTTTCTGAAGCAAAAATACTTATTTTTTTATTTTAAGTTTATACTCAATGTCTACGAAAGTCATTAAACAATGTACAAATATATTTTTTTGCCATTAAATTGAAAACGAAAAAGTAAAATTCATTGCGAAACTTATGCGTATAAGAATAGTCAGTATAAAAAAAGTTTGTTTATATATGTGTAAGTAATGATATTAAAGAGTTAGTTCCCCTTCAAACATTTGGAAGCTAATATTGTTTTGTATTTCATAGATGCCACTCCATAGCGTCTTCTGGATGATTATTCAAAATTTACAAAACCAAAATAAGTTGTTCGTATATGTATTAGAATTCAAATTTAACAACAAAATTCATAACCATTGTTCATTAATCTTCTTGGTGTATGTTACAAAGATTATCGGTTGCTCTTAAAAAAAAGTGCAAGTTGACTTCAGTATTAATTATCTTACCCAGCAGAAAACTCTTAATATTTGGAAGCAATAACAACTGAAAGCAAGAGATTGCTTACTTAATTGCATATAGCTTCCAAGAGTGTAGTTGTTAACTGAGTGCAGAAGACACTTTTCCTTATCACAGTGCTTTGGAGAAGCACTAAAATCCATTTATATTTCTATCCAAATCTATTGGTATCGAAAAATTCTAATATTTTTTAAGTATTTTAGTGGAAAAGTTTATCTACATATATATATATATATATATATATATATATATATATATATATATATATATACATATAATTAATTTTATTTTCCCTTTACCCGGTACCGGGAATTCAAGTAAAGTTTCCTTAAGGGTTTTGGAAATTCTTTAACTATTAATTTCTATGCGAATATTGTTGTGATATTTTTATGTGAAATATAATTGATATCTAAATTTTAGAAGTTCTTGCGTCTTATTCGAGTCATCTGGTAGACTCTTCCACGAAGAACAGTTCTTCCCGAGGAACGATCATTTTTATGATACTTTTGAAATAGTTTTGCCGATTAATTTTAACTCTTAAAGAAGTTGAAATTAATTCTAATATGGTTCTATTGTCTTCCACAATAGAAAATGTTTGCCGGGATGTGTTGCATAATAATATAATTTACAATCTTAAATCTGAAAAAGTATGTGTTAGTGTCAATGTTTGTATATGCAGTTTTCATATTAACCACTTATGACTTGGAATTCTTATGCACACTCTTAACTCAATCCTTAACTCTTTCCCAAAACCATGTATTCTTACACAACATCTTTGTGATTTTGTATGTATAGTTATGTGAGTGTGGCTTCTTATAGCAACCAAAAATAAGGTGTTAAATGAAAATTAAATTTATGCTTCAGTTAGTTTTTTACAAAAAAAGAAGAAAAAAACTTATTGCTTTCGCTCCTGTATGTTCTTAAGTTTAATATTCATGCGAAATAATAAGCATAGTTACCAATGCTTTTCCTCCCACTCTCTCACTATTATTGTAAAAGTCCTGACATAGTACTAGTGTAAGTGTTTTATTGTAAACATAAATATTTATGTAGAGTTACATTTTACTTTTACATGAGACTATCTTTTCATTTTCACTCCTTTTCGCTTTTTCTTTAAGTAAAACTTTATTTTTTTGCTATTTTTTCCTCCAACGATTGCTTTACTACTTCAGAGTTTTCACTTTAATATAAATTAAAAAAAAAAGTTAATGAAAATTATAACAAAAGCTTGTTGCTAAGTTATTTATTATAGTGTGTTCAACTTGCACTTATAGTCAGTAAATAATTCATATACAGTGTGAGGCATAAATAGAGAAAAAACAATATAATTCTATAATTTTGTTGTAAGGATTATTATATTTAATGATGTTGGATTCATGTAAGAATTATACACAGTGACGAAAGTTTATAAAAGAACTGTTCGATTGACTACAGATTAGATTGTCTCAATGAAATATTTTTTAATTACATGTACACTTACATTTACTCACAATTAAAAATATTGCAATATGTGATATGTAAACTGTTAGTTAATATTTTATTTGCAAGTTAGTAACTAATCGTGCTTAGTGAAACTCTTTGCAAATAATACAAACGGCGTTGCTGCTTCTTTTACGTTCATAGAATTTTCTATGACAATAGTTGTGTTCCCCCATCTGGAACAACACAAAGGAAAATATATTTTTTATGCAATTTGCATATAAACAGTGAGTTATTTATTTCTAAATAATTTTTATTGGCAATAATTGTATATATAAACGTAATAACAGTCGCCGATAAAAGCAAATAATATATTTTTTTATTATTTTTAAAGCTGAGCGAGTTGTTATTGCTGAAAGAAATTCAAAATTGAGGAACGTGGCATTTTATCATTCAGTCTTTTTAAGAATTTTCAAACAAAAATTTTATTTTAACAATTTTCGAAACTCGTTGCAGCTAAACTGAAGGCTTTACTTATAAGAAACAAACCGACGCAATATACATAGATATGGGTTTTGGTTTGTCGCTTATACGATGGATTGATTCCTACTTGCATGACCGTAAGCAGCGTGTAATATTTTGTAATCATATATCCAATATTATTAATGTTACATCTGGTGTTCCTTAAGGCAGCCATCTGAGACCTCTTCTGTTTATGCTCTTCATTAACGATCTTCCTTCTCTTCTTCACTACTCGAAGTGTCTAATATATGCAGGTGATGTCAAAATATTACTATTATTTAACAACAAATTCGATCAAAAACTGCTCCGAATGAATATTGACAGCTTTACTAAATGGTGTATGACGAATTTGATGAACCTAAATGTTAAGAAATGCCAATATATGGTATTTACTAGGTTATTGGTAACGATCTTGGTGTGCTACTGGACAGAAAATTAGATTTCCGTTATCAGATATCCAGAACTATTAATAAAGCAACTGCTATGCCGGGATTCATCAAGCGCTGGGCAAATTAGTTTTCCGACCCATATACAACTAAACATCTATACACTTCTCTAGTTAGACCTATTCTTGAATATGGTTCAATTATATGTGATCCTTTATACAGTGTCCACTCCGATAATATCGAATCGATCCAATTTTTTTTTTATTTTGTCTACGTGATCTTGGATGGAACCCTAACCTTCATTTACCATCTTATAAGAGTCGTCTAGCTCTTATAAAGCTTCCAACGCTTCAAAGTCGTTGAAAAATGCTAGCCGTAACATTTCCACTCAACCTTATAAACGACAACTTACAATCTGAATTTCTCTTAGGAAAAATCAATGTAAATATTCCTCATCGCATCTCGCGTTACTATCAATTCCTCATTGTTAAATACTTCCGCTCAAATTACGAAAAGTCTGATCCATTTCTCCGTACTTGTGTTGAATTCAATCACCTATATCACATTATCGACTTTAATAAAAGTTTAGTTGCTATTAATAAAGACATAATTTATTATCTTTACTATTTATTTAATATTATAATTATTTTTGTTATCGCTTATAGGATTCTATTTCCATAGACTGAAAATAAATAAATAAATAAAAAGTTTTTTACCCCTCACTGATGGTGTAAAGGGTATATTAGTATGCAATTCCATTTGAAATGTGTACAATATTCATTCGGGATCACATAAAGGATATATATTCTGGGTCCTGATAACATGTTTAATAAAGTGCCTCACGAAAAAGAGGCAAATTTATCTCTTTAGAAGTGAAAACTTCTATGTTCTTATATAATTCCCAATATATTACATCTGAACGTTTCGGAAGCTGGACCATTATTAAAAGCCTTCTAAAAATATGAATTTCTTTCAAAAGCATTATCAACAGTTTCGTTATAAGAAAATTAATTTCGAAATATAATAGAGACATGCTGACATCCAGAAATTTCATTAAAAAAATTTTTATATCTCTTTTTATTCCCGGAATATCAAGATTTTGTTAAATATTTTTGTCATATTTTCTTTAATAAAATGTGTAATTTCATAAATTTCGGACATTTTTCAACATATATTTTAGTTTTAAAGGCCAACTGGAAATGTCCGGTAATATTGAAGATTACAGATAATTAACCCTTTAACTGCAAAGGGTCAGTTTTCTACATTTGGTTTTCAAAAGTTCAAATAAGGAAATTTTGCAAATAAGTTGTGCGGATATATTTACTGCACTTAAAAATGAACGGATTTATGAAAAATATAATATATTATTTTAAAACCGTGGTTGTAATGAAATTAAGTAGAGTTTATGAAATTTTATCGCTAATTTACCCGATCTAATAATTTTTATGATAAATTTATGCTCCTAGTTACATTTATTTCCTCAACTAACCATTTAGTTGCCATAAAAATTAACTTAACCTCTTATGGACCAGTGATCCAAAATATTACTTTATTAACTAAAGGCTTAAAATTGTACATATCAATAGTATTGAATAAGACCTTTTCAGTAACGCTAAATTACTATGGAAATGTCCGAACTATTCAAACTTTAATAAAATATTATTTAAAAAAAATCTAAAATCTTATATTCACAAGAATAAAAATTAATTTTAAAAAAATTTTATCTCGTGATGTTTTAATCAGTTCAGCTCACAGGAGCGAAATAATTGAACCGAAATATTTTGGGGATTATTATAGGGATATCGAAACATTTTTTCACTAAAACTAAAATACTTTAGTGATTAAACTTTTTTTTACTATAAATAAATTTAATGGTAATAATAAAATTTGCCCTAAAATCAAATAGTGAAAAATTTGAACAGTTACTAACTAAACTTTAAAAAATTAGTAGTCATAAAATTATTGATATTTTATCTTTTAAATATATATTCCTTTTCTATTCCTTGATTTTGTAATTGTTAATCTTATATTAATCTCAAGTCTTATATTTATGAATAAAATATAAGAAACTATTAATTCAATAGATAAATTTGGTAACACATTTTTCAGTTGCACTAACATTAGTGGTGCATTTTTTTGAACTACAATTTTTAGTGGAGAAAAAATGTTGCACTAGCCGAAGGAAAATAATCACTATCATTAAATTAATTTCAATGGAAAATTTTTCAACATCACTACCACTATTACTTAGTTAGTGATGATGAGGCAGATGTTTTGTAATTCACTAAATACTGCTAGTGAAAACTTATATTAGCGGAAACTGCAAATTTGCTGCACTACACACAACTCTGCAAAAAAATATATATTTATATATATATATATATATATATATATATATAAATATATATATATATAGATATATATATAGATATATGTATTTAAACCGTTAAAAAGTTAGGTCAAAATATTTATCAAGTTTCTAACTAATTCACTGTAAAATCACGTGGATATATTTACAATTAAAAACAAGTAAGAACGTTATAGTCGGTCAAGCCCGACATACGCCTGTGGATCAATTGTGAACCGACTATTATAAACTATTATTTTTATTTCTATGTAACATACGTTGATATGTTGATATTAACGGCCAGATCCATAGTGAACGGTGGTAAATTTCGGTCAAAAATCAATAACTACGTCACTTCTCGGTGTAAATAATTTAAATTTGGTAAACGCATAAAATGTATAATGCTCTATTCACAAACCAAATGTTCTTTGGACATCAAACATCCCCTTTTATTCGATTAAATGAGGACAAATAAGATTTATGTTAAATTCATACTTGATAAATGACAAAATAATTTTGCACATAAGATATGGTTATAAGCTTTCCATTTATATAAGTTTCATAAAAATCGGCTGAGTAGTAGAAGAGATATAGATGATTTTGCTTACATATAATGCTTAGATATAACGCATGCAGTCAAATAATTTGTGTTCTTAGGAAATTTTCGATAATATAGTAATACTTAGTAAATTCTTTTATTAACAAACTTTGAAAAAAAGTAAAAGAATTGTACCTTATTTGTGTAAAAAAAATATCAAATTTTCAGACCAATTTCAGAGTGCTGATTTTGAAAATTTTTCACAGCTAGAAGATTTGAGATAATCCAAAAATTTATTCAACAGATAATTTCGGAATATATTAGAAATTACAAAGTATTTTTGAAATATTTTTCACTAGTATACCTAGGGACTTATTCTCGAAAAATTAAATAAAGTCCAACTTTTACACCCTGTAGCTTATCTTGTATTATCACAGTTGATTTTTCTGAAAACTTACAGCTCTCCCATACATTTCTATTCAATCCGACCAGTAGTTTAAGAGTAGTTTAACAGGTTTATAACGAACATTTTTGGGATCGTTCGCACTTTGCCACCATCATACAATTTGACACTTTGCTTTCTATTTATATAATTTTAATAACTGCGTTTACCAAAAATTTGTGCTGTTCAGTAATTTGTAAATCCAGTAAAGGGAGAAAAATTACAGTTTATAAACTGAGTATTTACACATTTACTAGTTTTCAGAAAATCATTTGCATAAAGTAAAAAAATATAAACAATAAAAGGAAAATGCTGGAAAAATTAAAGAAAATAATATTTTTGCATTAAAAGTGTATTAAATAACAATAAATATATTTATAACAAAAGGAAAAAAACTAGTTGTTATTCACCGTTCACGTACATTTTTATTTCTTTTTTTTTTTTTTTTTTGAGAGTAAAATCTTTAATTTTCTAAGTAAATACTCAGTTTACTAGATTTTACTGGGAAGGTAAAAGAACGGACATACTACTGTCATTTATATGGGATTTATGCGCTCTAAAATAACTTTGGGAAGAGGGGTTTGTATGCTCAATTATGGACCGTATTTTATGAAATTTTACATACTGATATAGAAAGATATAGTCGGTCAAGCCCGACCATATGATACCCCACACCATAGTGCTTGTCCATCATAATTCGTGGAGGGGTCTTATATTAGATATGTGGTCAATATGGGAGCTATGGTAAATTATGGACCGATCTTCATGAAATTTTTCAAAAAGATTGATACTAACCCAAAACTTCCTTGCACCGAATTTCATTACAATATTGCTATATTTAAGGCATTTATGATCATTAAACCCCTATTCCGAAAGGACATTTGTATGAGGTTAGGTGAAATAATGAACCGATCATCACCAATTTGAATAGGCTTAATCCTTATGTCATGGAAGTCCTACGTGCCAAATTTCATTAAATTATCTTCAAAATTGCGACCTGTGCAAAAGGTCTACATTTACAGCCAGCCAGACGGACGGACATCTTTAGATCGACTCAAAAAGTGATTCTAAATCGATTGGTATACTTTAAGG
This sequence comes from Protocalliphora azurea, assembly GCA_932274085.1. NCBI lineage: Eukaryota > Metazoa > Arthropoda > Insecta > Diptera > Calliphoridae > Protocalliphora > Protocalliphora azurea. Next base: position 90,269,490 of record OW026520.1, read on the forward strand.
TGGATGCTGGATAATTTTTTCTGTGTGTTACAAACATCAGCACAACGCATAATATGGTGGTGTGGGGTATTATGTAAAAATACAATTAGGGTTGTTAAATTATTCGATTTTAATTTTAATCGAATAAAATTTCAAAATTTTGTCTTCATACGAGTGATCGATTAATTTTCAAAAATTCTTGGACAATGAATGAAAATTATTATACAAATAATTTAATAAAGATCTTTAGAAGAAAAAAATCAGTTGTAAATGAACTGAAACCGTTAAAAACTAAAGCAAATGATAAAGTTTATGAACAACTATTTAAAAAATAAAATGCCGAATTTTTTGGACCGCGTTGGGAAAATTATAAAATTAATTTGATGAATACTTCTGTCCTAACTTATATTTTTACTTTGGCTCTTAGCAGAGCCTCGTCGAAACATTTTGTTTTTTTTATAAAAATAAACATTTGTGAATCTATGATTTCAATCTTAAATTTGTTAAACGAGGATTTGTAAGACTGGAGTCCCAATGATGATCACGTAAAAAAGTACAAAAGTTTAATTTATAAAAACAGAAGTTTAATTTAAATATTTTTATGAACAAATCTTTATTTTAACAACAGTAAAAACTATTATAAATAAATTATTTTATTATTAATAAAAATGAATTTAGTAGTTTTTTTTTTTTAAATATAATATTTTTTTTCAAATAAACAAATTTTAAGGAGTTTTTTGGGTATTGAAGCTGTTGGCTCCTTTTTTCAAAAAATCGCCTTTTTTGGATACTTTTTTTCTTAAAATGCCCTTTTTTAAACACCTTTTTAAAATTCTCAACGGTAATAGTGCTGCTGTTGTCAACTAAACTGCTTGCTTATACAAAAAAACAACAACACTTATAGCCATTATAACTACTGCTGTTGTCAATTAAACTCAGGGTTCCTAGATTTTTTTCGAGCATTATCCCCAAATAGCAAAATCTCCAAATAAATGCTATATTATTATTCCTAAAAATCCCCACTAAAGTAACATTTTTATTTTAGATATTAATATATATAAACTATATTACTATTTCATCGTACTGCAATCCATACCCTTTGTAGAAATGCAGGTTTTGGGGAGTTAAATTACTTAAGTTGTCAATATTGAAAAAATAAGGTTTTCTGTAGGTTTTTGAAAAACAAGGTTACATGGAAATCGTTTGTAACAATAAACTTTTTAGGTAAACAATTTTTGTCATTTTTATAGCTAATGCAAATACGGAAAATTAAATTTTTATTTCTTCAAAGGTATGAAAGCATGATAAATTAAATTCCATTGATCCAATTATTTTTGATGCATTTTATTGAATTTTTAAATAACTAATTATAGTATACTAATTTGAAGCCCCTCTGTTATATAGAATCCTAAAAGTTAATAAAAAAAAAATTGAAGAAAACATAAAATACAGCTTTGTCCTATTAAAACTTCCAATTTCATCGAAGAAAAAAAATAAAATAATAATAATAATAATAATAATAAAAGAGCGAATAATATCCACATTTGGTCATTTTTAGCAACTGGCAGTTTATTTATATCCTATAGTTTCTTTCATCTTAAATTAAATCTACATAAAATTTCATTAAAATTGCTTGACTGTTTAGGCGTGATTGCAACAAACACACATTTGATTTTATAACAATAATAAGGATAATTATTAAAGGCTTCTATATTATTGCTTATTATAATAAAAATAATAAGGTATCAATTGATCAAACTCTATAATCTCAGCCAATCCATAAATAATCATTTTGTTGTCTTCATTGCAATGTTGTTGAATAAATAATAAGCATATCCTACTAAAGACTAATATCGGGCGGAATATAATGTTTTACCCTAAGTTAAAAAAAAATATGCAAATAAAATAGAAATCCCCAAAAAATCTACAAAAATCACCTAAACAAATCCCCAAACTAAACCGTCCATCCCCATTTCTCAAAATAAATCCTCAATTTGGTGAAAAATCCCCTAATCTGACAACACTGACTAAAGTGCTTGTTTAAAACAATAACACTAATAGTTATTGCGATGTTTTACATAAATGTTTGTGTGTGTATATTATTAACAAATTTTTTCATAGCTCGGTTGTTTATGAACCATTGGTTGATTCAAAAAACCGAAATTCTGAAAAATATTTATGACCGATCTATATAAAAACGAAATCCGTAGCATAAACAAGAGCTTCATAAAGTTAAAAATGCGTTTTGCCCTCTATTTTTATTGGACTAATTTAATTCATTTCTTTAGCATAAAAATTCAGAAAATATTTCCAAATCCCTGGCTTATATAGAAGTTTCAAAAGTGATGTATATATATATATATATATATATATATATATATATATATATATATATATATATATATATATATAATAACGTTGGAATAAGATAAGATTTAGCGAGCAGAATTCTAATTTTAAGAGATGTAAGTGATTTTACATTTCAAAGATTTCTTAGCATTGAGAAAGTTTTTCCAACAGCATAGTTTACATGATTACTCCAAGTTAAAGTGTTATTAAATATGATACCCAGATTTTTTGCACACGATACAGATTCGATTACCTGATTATTAATTATGACTAATGGTTCACAAGGTAAATTACAGTATTTCTTCGATAAGATAATGCATTTAGATTTATTCGGTTTAATATATAATCCATTTATACAGGCCCACTTTAGTACATATATTTATGTCTCTCACATTTTTACTGACGTAAAGTTAAACATCGTCCTCGTAAATATAAATTTTACAATATGAAATTTTTGTAACAAGATCATTAACATATAGGCTGAATAGTAGAGGACCGAGTATAGAGACTTGTGGAACTACTTTCGAGATGGGTAATACATTGGATATTTGATTATTTTGTAAAAATAGACTGCTGACGAGCTGACGAACATGATGATGCTAATTTAGTTGATGAAGTTGAAAAATAAAACAATTTACACAATTTGAGGCATAGAACTTTATGATCAATCATACCAAATAGTTTTGAGTGGTCCAATAGAAGAAGAAATAATACATCATCATCATCAATATATTTACGTACTTCTTCAGAAACATCAATAAGAGCAATTATCTGCTTGTCAATAAGTTGTACTTATTAAGCTATTTACTTATTTGCTTGTGTATTTATTTTTCAAATTTATTATTTTTATTATATTTTGATAATAATATTATTAAATATATGTATTATATGTGGGAGAATTTTCGGAATTACAATTTTGAGAAATTTTGGTTTAATGTTATCAAATCCCGAGTGGTGCTACGTTGTATATTCTCATAAAAGTTTATACAGGATGATATATTGGGAAGATTCGTTAAAGATTCATTAATTTTATTATTATCTGTGCATGGTCCAACTTTTTCTGAAACTATTTTTTTTTTTTGAACCAGTAGCTGAAGAAAAACAGAATAGTAAGCAGTTTTGGCAATTTTAATCATTTTGTTTATTATTTTACGTGCATTTCTATATTCTGTATGTAATTCAGATATTGTAAAGGTTTTCCAACGCTTATAAACAAGATCCCCGCGAACAATTACTGACTTAATTTCCAGGTTGAATTTCAACTAAGGGCAGTATTATGTTGAGTCCCAGTCAATATTAGCAAGTTCAGAAATGATATTATTTATATTTATGTTTTTAAAATCGTAGTAACTATTTTTCTTATTTATATGTAATAAATTCATGTCATATATCATGAACACTAAATCATGTTTTGAGAAGCACGGTACCGATAATTGTTCGTAGAGGAATACCTTATATATATTGCTTACAAAAAATAAGTCGAGTAAGGTGTTAGACGAAGACGTAAAATGTGTAGGCACCGATGTATGCATTTGTTGGAACCACTCCAAAGATTTTCATGTTGTCAACTAAATGATATATATATATATATATATATATTTATATTTATATTTATATTTATATTTATATTTATATTTATATTTATATTTATATTTATATTTATATTTATATTTATATTTATATTTATATTTATATTTATATTTATATTTATATTTATATTTATATTTATATTTATATGTATACAAATGCTAGTGGTGGCTTCGTAAATATTTACTTTTTCTTCGATATTTCAAATGGAATAACAAACTTACCCATTAAAAACTTGGTAATGGAATGTAGTTGCAGATTAAGTTACTTTTCAATAACAACAGCATACCGTCTGCATTAGACAGATGTAGTTTAGTAACTACTTATTTGTTTCCCTGTATGTAACTACATATTGATGATACATTTTTTGATTATGATACTTTTTATTGAATTTTTAATTCAGTTCATATATTGAAAGAAGCGATAGATATATATATATATATATATATATATACATATGTACATTCATAATTGCAACTTAAAAACTTTAATTTAATTTGAAATTTTTAATTGAAGTTTATAAAATTTTCTTTTTACAAGAAAAAACTGCCTTTTATATTCTGATATTTAATTAGTTATTTGTAACTTAAAATAGTTTTCATTGTTTTCGCTAATAGTAACTTCTGTGATATTTTAAAATCAATAAGTTACTGAATAGCTTGAAAGTAATTAGTTTTTGTAATGACATCTCAATAATGACCTACCTACCTCTTATAATAGGAGGTAAGTAGTTGCCTCTAATGTCATAACCTTGTTAAAATAATGGGTTATCCAGCTAATGTAAAGAGCTGTTATATTAGCTTCTTAACTCACTACATGGCAACCAGCCTTTACACCTGTGGTATAATAAATTTTGCTTAAAATTATCGTAAAAATGTGTGAAAAATCAAACTCGCTTAAAACAATAATTTTAAATATTCTATTTCAAGACAAAATAATTAGCATTCAAATTGAAAATACTTCAAACTGTTGGATTAAATGCTTCTGAAAACAATAAAATTGTGTCTAGTTTGCAACAGTACTAAGGAGTGAGTTTTGAGTATCTAGGGATATACAAATATTCCGTTGATTTAATTCTTACTAAAATAATTTTAATACTTTCCGAAAAACAACAATAACATTTCAACGAAACTATAATGATTATATATTCATGATTATTTACATTCATTTAAGAAACTTTTCACAATTTTCAATAACCTCTTCAATTTTCAAAAATTTAATGTAAAAAATTTATGCGTTTCACTATAGGCTATAAGAAGACACTTATACCCTTTAAACTCATCGAATGTTTATGCATGCCAACGTCAAATAAGTGGCAATACCACAGAATTCATACAAAAATGTAGTCACATAAAAACACGTTGCCAAGAATTCTCACAAACGAATACAATCCAATTCATATTCACAGGAAAACAAGTTGCACAAGATGATACACATGCACATACTACTTATTACAGCCAATAATCATTTATCTTATATCCATATTTATCCATACGTATCTACCATTCATGCCTTTTATGCCATCTCATATTAATTTTTATAACTCTCTAGGAAAGTATTTAACCCCTTCCAGCATAACGACTAGAGTGTCTTTCTTTTATGCATTGCAGTATCAGTGGTAGCAATACTGTCCCATGAATGGTGTTTAATGGAATTTTAACTATTTATATTACACTCTTTCGTATGTAAATGTCAGATGATTGTTTATTGCAATGAAATAAAAAATAAAAGAAATAAAATCTTTTCGAAAGCGAGTTAAAGGGAAGAACTACAAAACTGCCATTTATAATTGAATATTTTCTATAAATATAAAATATGATAAAAAGTAAAATAACATCTATATTTAAATGTTGTCAGTGTGAGTCATTTAGGGTATTCCGTACCAGATAGTATAAGAATACTTATTACCAAAAAATACTTTGCACAATTAGCTTTATAAAATCTCGATTTAGCTTCACTTAGACAAATATATATATATATATATATATATATATATATATAAACTAACTTTTGATTTTGTTACTTCAGTCAAGCATGTTTGCACTTAATTTTTTAATTATTTTTTTTTTTTTGTTCATTAGTTCATATTCATATGAATCATTCTCATTTGTGAGTTCTCAAAATACATCAATGTAATTGATCATAATGTCAATGTAGTTTCTTCTTTTTAAAATCTCCTTAACTAGCACAAATTTCAAACAGATATTAATATCGAAATAATTGGAAAATTAGTAAAATGTATAATGATAAATCACTTTATCTGAATTAACGTGAATAGATCCAAAATTCGCAGGCTAAAAAGATAAACATTGATGTATTTTTCTTCAATATATAGCAGAGATGGATAAGTATATAGCTAGAAGAGCCAAATTTGGAAATTCTTAGATCTTACATGGAACGCAGCATATTATTTTGGACCCGTTGCAAGCCTAAACATATGATATTTTTATATTTTATATCGCTTTAAAACATACAAATTCTCTGCAGTTACGTTTTTGTGGCGAATCACTTTTTTATTTTTTAAATACATGAAATTAAACATCATATACCTAGTTTCAATTCAAATAAATTCAATAAATAAATTCAAATAATAATTTTTCCCTAATATTTTATATGGCGTAGCTACCTGCTAACATATTGCCAGGTCGTTAATTCCAGAATAAGCCTCCTTCACAAATCATCCACTCGATCCACACTTTCGTATACAGGGCTAGAGTTTCCGAATTCAGCTCTCAAAGTTTTATGTTATCCATAGATATCAATACTTTGAGTTTTATATCGTACTCCAACAGTAATTCAATGTAAAAGTAAGGTTAAAATCGATTGCATGTGACAAATGTAAAAAAAAGTCTCGAAAAACAGTAACGTGGTGCAGTTAGCCGGCAGCTACATACTTAGCCAATGCGAGAATGAGACTCGAAATTCTCGAAAGCCAAACAACAAAAACCCGACTGACTGGTTGTTGGGTTGGGCAGTTCGTGGAGAATTTTTGTAACATTTTTGAGACCTCACGTCCAGGGTAGCGTTGCAGATAATATAAATGCAGCTTTGATCTTATTAAAGATGGTACTGGCTACCTTTCTGAAAAAACGTTTCATCTTCTTGGAGAATACTAATAAAAGAACCAAATATAAATGATTTATGAAAAGAAACTAGAATAACGTAATAGTTTTTAAGCTCAACCAAAAATTCTTATATAAGAACCGAGAATATCCATAGAGACTTAGAGGTTCCATTGGTAAAAGACGAATTTAAAAAGCACAATGAAAAATACATTAAAAAACTAAAGACACCCCAACCCTCTTGCAAGACTTCTTACTGAAGTTCAACCAAATTTAAGGCTTCGTAGACCCGATCTTCCATTCCAATTATTCACCTAGCTATGCTCTCCTTAGAGATCAATTAGTCTTTAATGTACAGTTTTAAGATTTAAATAAGTAGTTAAATTTTATGCGTAAAAATTTATAAAAAAAATCAAAATTAAAGGCAGTTTTCTCATAAAACAGTAACGTCATGGAATTTTTTTTTATACACACGCTATATCCGGCTAACTTTTGGGAAAGTTCGAACAAATGAGAACATTCAAAAATTTAATCTTTCAAATCGTAAAAAGTTCTCAAAAGTTGGGAAACGCAAAAAAAAAAAAAGAAATGTGGGACAAAAATATTTCAGAATGAGATTTTTCTGTTTTGAGAGCGTTTGGGTGAGTTTGGATAACTTCGGCTTAATTCAAATTGAGAATGATATAAAATTAAACTTCTCCTCAAATGTCAAATAAATAGGAAATTCCTCAACAAAATGATAAATATATTCAAATATTGAAAATTTCATTTTTCAAAAATTTATATGTATTTATTTTTAGATCTCAGATTGATTTAAGATTAATTTTTGATATAAAAATAATTAAGTACAATTTATTTAACGCTTATTGTAAAATGAACCTCAACTAATATTCAAACTTAAAATTAAAATTTGAACATTGAAAAAATATATTTGACATTAAATATAATCATCCTAAACATTTTTGACTTACTATGGTATTTACTTATTGCACAGAAATTGTAGTCTCAAGTTGTAATGTCCCAAGGGGGTCGTAAAGGTGTTGCTTGTGAGAAACTCTGGGTTAGATGTTGATTTCTTAATTTTGAACAATGTCTGTCCATGTAAAATTTGTGAACAAAGTACAAGCCGCAATTTTATATATATCTTGATGACATTTCGCACGAATAATTATTTTGATACAAAGTCAAAGGCTATTGAAACTGGTTATGATCGGTCCATTGTTAGGGGTCATAAATGGCTTAAATGTAGCAATATTGTAGTTAAATCCGCTGCAATAAAATTTTGTATAATTATCAATCTTCACAAATTTTGATGGTTTTTTTTTTTTTTTTTTTTTTGGTTTGCAAGACATTAGACTTTATGCATAGCAATAGACATACATAGATAAATTTTTGTATTTAAAGTTTAATTTTTAAATAAAACAATGAATAAACACAACAAGATCGGTCCGGTAATTTCGACACAAATTTGTATTAAAAATGCAGAAAGCGACTAGGTTTAAGAATATTTTTTTTTTTTAAATTCTCTCCGCATATTTTGCTTTCATTTTCCCGCAAAAATTTCGTAAACAAAATTGAAAAATATTTAAAGTAAAAAAAGGAATGAAAAGAAAATAAATAATTTTTTTATTTTCCGTTGACGTCTAATAATGTTACCATGCGGGCCATGTAAAAGAATTTGGACTTGTTGTGTTTATATATCTAGATATAAAAATGTATAAAAAATGGTTTGGTTAAATGACGGGTTGGCGACTTTAGCCGCCAATTGATCTTTTTCAACCACGTGGCCACTTTTTTATTTTTACTTTGCCTCATAGTAGTGTCTCGGCGGAAAGTCATTTCTCTAAGGTCAACAGTTTTGAATCCGTGCTTCCAGCCCACAATTGGTTCAATGGGAACACTAGGATCCGAGTGAAGACCTTTTACAAATATGGACCTTTATTTAATAAAAATATGGACCTTTATTTAATAAAACGAGTACTTTATGTCAACTATTTTAATGAATTAATTTTTATTTTGGCAATAATAAAAATTATTATAATAAATTATTTTGTTATTAATAAAATTAAATTTAGAAGTTTTTCATAAAATACAACAGTTTTTGTTTTTATGCAATAAACAAATTTTATGGAGTTTTTTAGGTATTGAAGCACTTGGCGCTATTAAAAAAATAAGAATAATTTGTTTTGCGACTTCTGCTTTTTTTAATTCTATTTTTGGGCACCTTTTAAAAAATTCTCAACGGTACCACTTCATCAAAAGCAAATTTTAATATGTTTTCCGTTTTTGGAAATTTCGAGCGGAATTGGAACTATAAATCCTAGTTTACTGAGATTGAGAAAATGCTTCGTTATAACTATTTCCTACGTTTAAAAAATCACGCGTGACTTCTTTTCTAGCCTGATGAACTTTAATTTTTGACTTTGCTAATCAATCAAGTCGCAATTTCCTTTTCCTTTGGAAATATAAAGAAAATGTTATTTTACTGACCTTAGAATCATAAATTGTCGTAAATTTTACGAGTTCTTAGCTTCGATGCAATTTTTTAAATATTTCTGTTAGAAGTGCACGTATTCATATTTTACAATATGTTAAATATTAAATATCCGTGTGGAGTCTTTACCTGTTTACTTCCATCGGACGCGTCCCCAGGTGGCGGATAGGGGGGATTGGGCGAGAGACACTGGAGGCACTAATGTACGGTGCTGGAGTCCTCTTCCCTTGCCGACATTAATGCATCCTTTGTATCACACCCAGTCCTGAAAACGGTAGGCTTGCTGGACTGGATGCGATGCATTGATGTATTCTATTTGGTGTTTCCGCCGAAGTGAATACATCTCTGACACTGGGTACGGTCTTGGGTCATGCGTTTTCCGTGGACCAAATAAATGGGTCTTATGCACTTTTAAGATCAAGGTGGTTGGTAGCAGTGCCGAGGATCTGAATGATTAGTTAGTGCTAAAAGAAACTAATAGTGAACAGCTCCCCTCTGATGCTGATGGCAAGGGTCAGTTGTATTACAGCCTAGTCCGCGTACGCCGTCACTGCGCGAGATGGTCTATTTTTTACGAGCATACTCGTGGGACCAAATAGGAAATAAAAATGGAAACAAGTAGGTTAAGTAATGTACAGGACAAAGGGACAACGGACAAAGAAGTCTACATTAGGGAAGTAGAAGGGACGGACGCTGACATAAGAGTTAGGGATAGGGTCAAAGTAGGGGAAAACAATGACGACGTCGGGAAAGGGGGGAAAGATGAGGATGGGGACTTAATGAGACTGCATACGGACATCCTCATTCAACACGGACAACTGATGACCCAACTAACGGAGGAGGACAGCCTGCTGGACTCGGCGGAGGACCCTGTAGGATCTGGAGCGACGGAGGGACTGGAGGACCTGTCTCTTTTATCCGATGAAGAGCATGAGACAACAGTGGTCTCTGCACTTGACCGGGGCAAAGAAATCGGAAATGCAGTCACTGCGTCAACTCCGGGTAGGAAGCAGGTGAGCTCGACGGGGGCATCAGGCATGCCAAGGCCTACGGCCAAACCTATTGTTCGGCAGGTAGCGGTAGCATATCCAATGGATGAGCAAGCCGCAACCGACAGCCGAACGAATCTTGAAAAGGCGAAAAACGGTGTTAGGGCCTCTATAGCTGCACTGAATAAGTTGGCTAAAAAGGACCCATCGCTGTTAGACGGGCGGGATAGGCATGTTCGCAGGAAACACCGAAAGAGCATCTACAGGTTTGAACGGACCTATGGCTCCATCGGTGACATCCTGGGATTGTCTTATCCCGATGGTTTTAAAGTGGAGGTAGAGGAAGGTCCGCAAATTGCTCGCAAGGGTAAAGAGTCCGTGTCTACCAACACTTTGGAACCAAAAGTCGACGCTGTCACACAGTGTGATACTCACAAGCCATCTAGCAGTCCTGTAGCTTCTCTCAAGGGAAGCGACAGGGCAGCAAGGATTGGTAGTGGGAAAAAACTCATTGAGAAGAGAGTAGAGAAGGTAAATCAAGCTCTTGCGAGCCCCGCTAAAGGATCTCAAATGAGGTCAATTAGGGGAGCTCTGCCTGGAGATGAGATACCCTCTACCTCTAAGAAAGCAGGTCATTTTCCGCATGACTCTTTTAAAGGTCCCCCTAAGGGAACCATAAAAAGAGTGAGGTCGGGGGATGACCAGCAGATTCCGTCTGCGAAGAAGGTTGGTAATGCACCAAGTGGCCCGTTTAAAAACTCTCATAAGGGAGTAGTAAAGCGGGTAGTATCTGGTGACGTGCAACCTTCATCGTCCAAAAAGGGGAAGGATTCGTCCAAGTCGGACATTCTTCAAGCAGCAGTCATTGACCGTGCTGATCCAGATGGGAGAATCAGTACGGAAATGTGGCGGCTGATTGAGGATAGACTTATGGACGAAATCTTCCAGGCAAGGCACAGACCGGGTGAAATAGCCTTCATGGGTGCAGACTGGACAAGGGGCGTCAAGACTGTTGGTTGCGGCAACAAAGGAACTTTTGAATTCCTGAAAGCCGCGATCAACAGATGTGGCAACCTTTGTCCAGATGCGCAACTGGAGGTTATACCAGCGTCGGAATTGCCTCTGCGACCAATAGTCACGGTATGGATTCCACCACCCATTAAACCGGTGGAAGTCATACTGGGAATATTGGAAGGACAAAATAGGGGGATCAATACAAGTCAATGGAAACTTGTTTCTTCATTGACTTGTAAAGAGAACCAGGGTAAAGATTTCCGATTCGCAGTGGATCGGGAATCTATTAGGAAACTGGACTCATTGGGGGGGGTTGTTACGTTCGGGCTTGGCTACATCAAATTTCGCTACGCGAAAAATGATAAAGCCAAAGAGGTTGCGGATGGTGCAGATAAATCTGCATCATTGTGAAGCAGCCTCGACCGAATTGATAACCTACCTCAGTGAGACCAATGTGGACGTGGCCCTAATCCAGGAGCCTTGGCTAAATGATAACCAGGTCTGTGGTTTAAGGGTCAAAGGATACAAATTGTTCAAGCCGTCCACTGAGGATAAGGTGAGAACTTGTATTTTGGTGAAGAATGATCTTCAGGTAATTCTTCTTAACTCTTTCAGTTATGGTGATCTAACGGTCGTCCAAGGAGAGGCATTGGGAGGCGGTAAATTTGCCTTGGCCTCGGTGTACATGCCCTATGAGGAGTTGGAACCACCAGATGACAGGGTGTGGGCCTTAGCCGAGTACGCAAGACGGAATGGAGTACGTCTATTGCTCGGTTGCGATGCAAATGCACACCACAGTCAATGGGGTAGCAGGGATACCAATAAGAGAGGTGAGTCAACCTTTGATTTTATTATTGCAAATGATCTTTTAATCTGTAATAGGGGTAATACTCCTACGTTCAGAACGAAGGATAGGAATTCAGTAATAGACATCACACTGACCAACTCAAAGGACCTGGTTGAAGACTGGAGGGTGGCCATGGGATGTACTTTCTCTGACCATGGTAGGATAACCTTTAGTCTGAACTTCCGAGGTTCTGAGGGGAAACCTTTCAGGAATCCTAGGAGGACAGATTGGGACGCCTTCGGGCGGGATCTAGGGTCAAGATTGACTAGAACTCCGATGGAGGTCTTATCGAGAGAGAATCTTGACGAAATAGTGGAGAGGGTAACAGGGTCCATTAACAGAAGCTATGAGCTTAACTGCCCGGTGAGCTATCCGGGTAAAGGGAGACAGCCGGTCTGGTGGTCGGAGGAGTTGAAGGCTCAACGGACCACAGTTGGCAGGCTGTACAACAAGGCCCATAGATCTGGTAGGGACGAGGACTGGGGCACCTATAGAGTGTGTTTCAATAAGTACAAAAAGGACATTAGAAGAGCTAAAAGAGCCTCGTGGATTAGGTTCAGCGAGGCCATTGACTCGGTCAATGAACTTTCCAGATTCAGGAAGATACTGTCAAAGGACCCTAGTGTTCCTGGGAGTATCCAGAGATCAGATGGTTCATGGACGGAGTCTAGTTCTGAGTCACTTAATGTACTTCTGGAAACCCATTTTCCGGGTTGCAGGGATCCATTGGTGGAGGGATCAGGTGAGGGAGAACACTTCTTCACAGAGTCCACCAGTGGGATGATTGGTACAGTGGTAAGTGACCTAATAACGGTGGAGAAGGTCACATGGGCGGTGAATTCATTCGAGCCTTATAAGTCACCAGGCCCGGATGGTATTTTTCCGGCCATGTTGCAGAATGCACCGTTGGTGGTCCGTAAACTACTGGCTGAGATTTTTAAGGGGTGTCTGACACATGGACATATTCCAAGGAGGTGGAGAGAGGTTAGGGTTATATTCATACCGAAAGGTGGAAGGACCTGTCACTCGAAACCCAAGGATTATAGACCTATCAGCCTATCGTTTTTCCTCTTGAAGACTTTAGAGAGACTGATAGATCTGTATTTAAGATCGTCTGGTAGCTCCAGCATCATGAGTAGTGCTCAACATGCTTACCTGAAGGGTAAATCTGTGGAGAGTGCGCTAAGTGATGTGGTGGGTTATATAGAACAAGGGCTTCGGTATAAGGAATACACCATGGCCGCGTTCTTGGATATTGAGGGAGCGTTCAACAATATTGAGATTGACGCTATCAAGCAGGCGCTGGTGAATCTTAAGGTACATGACTTCTTGATCGAATGGATAATCCTCATGCTGAGCAGCAGGATTATCAATTCGAGCTTGGGTGGAGTATGCTTAAGAAAACTAGTGACTAGGGGAACTCCGCAGGGGGGAGTGCTCTCACCCCTGCTGTGGCTAATGGCTGTCGATGTGATTTTGCGTCAATTCGACAGTAGAGGGCGGAAGATCGTGGCTTATGCGGATGATGTGGTCATACTGGTAAAGGGAAAATTTCTTCCCACAATCAGTGAGATCATGCAGTCAGCGCTGGGTGAGCTGTCCTCGTGGGCTGCTGATAAGGGGTTGGGAGTGAACCCGGAGAAGACAGAGTTGGTTCTGTTTACTAGGAGGTACAAGGTAGAGAAATTCAGACTACCGGTACTATGTGGGACTGAACTGAAGCTTTCAGACTCAGCGAAATATCTGGGGGTGTTCCTTGATAGCAAACTGACCTGGAAGAGGAATGTTCAGGAAAGACTCAAGCGTGGCCTCAATGCCTACTACACCTGTAGAAATTCCATAGGTAAGAGTTGGGGACTCAAACCGAAAGTTGTATATTGGATTTACACTTCGGTGGTGAGACCAATCCTTTCATATGGTTGTTCTGTCTGGTGGCAGGCACTGGAACGCAAGAGCAATAGGAGCCTTTTGTCGAAGGCGCAGAGGTGTGCTTCGATTGGCATCACGGGTGCAATGAGAAGCACACCACAAGCGGCTCTGGATGTCATACTTCATCTCCTACCCATTGAGGAGTTTGTGAGGGGTATGGCGGCAAAGAGTCTACTGAGACTTAAGGAATTGGGACTATTAGGCTCATCAAGAGCAGGTCACTCCAAGGTCATTTACGAGATCAGTTATGGTGAGGTTAATCTGAACTCTACGAGGGCATCAGATTACATGGCCGCTGAATCGGACTTTGGAGTAAATCCTGTCGTGGTGATACCTGATAGGGAGATCTGGTCCGGCACTGAGAGACTATATGAAGGTTGCGCAGTGTTCACGGACGGATCAAAGATGGTCGAGAGTACCGGGGCGGGGGTCTACATTATGGGCACGGATTTGAAGGGCTCTTTTAGACTCCTTGATGAGTGCAGTGTTTTTCAGGCTGAGATTCTCGGCATCCTGAAGGCCGCGGAAATGATCAGGCAAAACATTGCGAGAGGTACCGAGGTCACTCTCTATGTGGATAGTCAGGCAGCTCTGAAGGCGTTGGAGACACATTTGGTGAGATCCAGGCTAGTAGCTGCCTGTAGAAAGGCACTGAGAGAGTTGATGGAGGACTACATGGTGAGACTCTGCTGGGTGCCTGGCCATTGCAATATTTCAGGCAATGAATTGGCTGATGAACTGGCAAGGCAAGGTGCGGCAGGGAACGTCTCGGATAGAGAGACATATGTGAAACCACCACTAAGTTTCTTCTATGGGAAGATCAATGATTGGATCTTGGTCAGAACCAATTCGGCTTGGGAAAGTAGGGAGGACTGCAAAGTGTCGAGGGCGATATGGCCGGTATTGGACAAGGCAGGCATTACCACTCTCCTGGGCATGAATAGGAAGAGTTTGAGGGTCATGATAGGGGCCATAACGGGTCACTGTATGATAGGAAAGATGAGGTCTAGAATGGATGCTAACAGTTCTGTTTTTTGCAGACTGTGTGAGGACATCGATGAGACCGAGTCTATTGAACACATTGTGTGCCATTGTCCGCGATTACAGCATCGTAGGATGAAGTGGCTGGGTAGACAGTTCCTCGACGGGCTAGGTGACGTTCGGAATGTGGATCTTGTTGACGTCATAGGCTTCGTCATGGGAATTAGCTGCTTGAGGGAGAATCAGGGGTTTAACCCTAGGGGGATTGGTGGCATTGCTGGTCCCCTTCTGTGATTCGTTACGTTTCTGTTCTCTTTCTTTACCTTTCACTTTAGTTTTTCTGTACTCTATATTTTCAATTCTATACATTCTATACCCTTATTTCACAACTGTTCTGTTGAAGTGACTCACAATGGACCGGGATCGGTCTCTGGGTGGAGATGTGGTACTGTCTGGTATCACATCTACCTTCTCTATCTATCTATCTATCTAAATATTAAATATTTATTAAACAATGTAATATTTTTTTTAATCACAATTTAAGAACAAATAATATAAAGTCAATTACTTGCAAGCATATTATGAATTCACTTTAAGAGGAAATGATAAAATCCAGGCTTGAGTATCCATTAAAACTTCTAAATTTACAGTGCTCATTTAAGGAATTGATAAAGGATGTATTAAACATATCTAAATCAATAATAATAATAATAAGAGTAATAATAATAATAACAACAAGAAAGATGTAGTCAGTCAATTTCGACCATATGACACCCATACCACTGTGTCCATCAAAATCCGTGGAGGGGTCTTATATTGTGTATAATTGTGGACCGACAATTTTACTAAGTGTAAAAAAATATACAGAAATACAGAATATTGCGTTAACACTAACATTTATATGAATTTGTGTACTTAAGGGTGATTCCCGAAAGTGGGCTTATATGGGAGCAATGGTAAATTACGGAGCGATCCTCATAAAATTTGTCAATGTGATTTCCACTTAAATAAAACTTATTTTTATCTAGAATATAATCTCTTGTACTGAACACTGTGAACGTTGCCGCAGATAGTGCGATAACGGTTTTTAATAATTTATAAATTTTTTTATATTCTTTGTTTTCTCTTTACCATTTTATAAATTAATTTGTTTTTACTATTTAGTTACCAAAAATTTCGTAAAATTTATGAATGCATATGAATTAAGTACTTTGAAATATAGTTTATGATTCTAGGAGTAATACAATTTTTAGAAAAAAGTAAATGAACTAGACTACATTTGTTCCAAGAAATAGTAATTTTTTATATTCATTTTAAAGTGACGACTTTAATATTTTTTCACAGCTAGAATTGAGATAATCAAAAAGTAACCTAAACTTACGCAGTTTGTTTAGACAGATTAAGGTACGCGAATATTAAAAACGTGTAAAACAATGTTCAGGATATGTAGGTACGAAGTTATATTTTAGAGATCAAAATTTGTATGTATATATCACTTAAATTAAAACATCTATTAAATTAGATATTTAATTTAGGACCTAAAAATTGCTCTAATTAAAACACATTACTCA
Source organism: Protocalliphora azurea (assembly GCA_932274085.1). Taxonomy (NCBI): domain Eukaryota; kingdom Metazoa; phylum Arthropoda; class Insecta; order Diptera; family Calliphoridae; genus Protocalliphora; species Protocalliphora azurea. Next base: position 90,286,292 of record OW026520.1, read on the forward strand.
TAAATTAGGTCCTTTTTATTTAACATTTCGTGCTGCATAAAAGATGCATAATATGGTTCCAACGATTTTTTTGTATGTAAATTTTTTAACATATAGGAATTTCTTTATCAATTTCCATTCCGAAACAGTCTCGTCGCCATTAAATACTTGATCAAATGTGTATATATCGCCGAAATTAAAACATTTATTAAATGAAAAATTTAATTTAAGACATAGAAATTGCTCTGATACTTTTTTATTTAATATTTCGTACTGCATAAGAGATGCATCATATGGTTCCAACGTTTTTTTATATGTAAATTTTTTCTGACATATAGGACCTTGTTTACCAACTTCCATTCCAAAACAGTCTCGTCACCATTAAATACTTGATGAGAGTGATACACACCATACTTAATTAACTGATTTAAAGATGTACATGATTTAGTGCCATTTAAATCACCATTTAAATGGGGATTCCCCTTGAATTAATAAATTTCGTGCAAATGCCACAGCTAGCCAAAAATTTGCTTTTCACACGCAGAGAAAAAACATAGTTATGGCATTGTTACTGCAATGATATTATATTCTGATGGTTAATTTTCATTAATTTTAATAAAACTGTTTTCATAATAACAATGTTATTGTTTCAGTTTTATCATTCAACGTTTACTTTCAATCAAAAATTCAATATAGTTGGCTACAAAAATTTTATGCTTTTGAATAGTTTTAGTAGAAAAAACTTTTATTAATATAAAAATATCATTATTTCTATAAACAATAAATATTATAAAAAAACATTTTTCTTGTTCTTAAACCATATTTTGTTTTTAAACCATATTAATATTATTATTCCCATAACAATAAAATGTTACAAATAATTATGCTTTTCACAAATATGGTTTAAAAATCATAACTTGTTCGCTTTTGAAGAAATTTTGTTTTTAACGTTTGTTTTCCACCTTCATTATAATTCTCATTTAGTCTACATATGAATTAATATAAGTAGACAAGGTTTTGTTATACTTGGTGTGATTCAAGCAATATAAAATATTGACTTAACTTCTATCAAAGGGATTAGTTAATAAAAACTATCTTGTATAATCTTGCGCAACGTATGATGAGACAAATAAATAAAATTAATTAATGAAAAAATAAAATGTAAATAATTTTTTTATGATTAATAAATACTTATATCTATTATTTTTAAACAAACGTAGTGGACTCAATACACCATTTATAAAAATAAAATTTTGAATTAATGTGTTTTATTTAATATATGGAAAAATAATATAATAAAGTGAAATCATAATATAATAAGTTGGGATAATAATATGTTAAGAGTAGTAATAAAATAAAATGAAATTATAATCTGATAGAATCGAATAATAATGTAGTAAGACGGTATAATAATATGAAAAACTCGAACCATAGCAGGAAAAAAACGAACCATAAAATCGGACACAATATGATAAAGTGGAATCACAATATTATTTATTATTTTATATATAGTTTGTACTGTGCTCTTAGCTTATGATCACTACAATTATATCTTTTCTCTACGTGTAAGTTTCATCTGCAGATAGCTCTAAGCAATCATTATTTTGTAAAGCTTTTTCTCGAATCATATTATATGTATTTATAATATATATGCATTTTAAATTTTATTCTACTAAATTATCTCGAATTTAGTAGTACATATTTTTCATATTTTTTTAATTGCTCTTACATTAGGTTTATTCAGTTTAGGGATCTCGTTAAATTGGTTGCCATACCTTCCTTTTATATTCGATACAAAACTTTTATTTTCCGTAGCAGTTATATAGAATTTCGCTTACCTCATTAGCGGAAAACAAACTGAAGTCACGGTAAAAAATAAAAAAATCGAACGTAAATAACTAAAAAAGTTAAAAACATCAAAATAATAATTTGTAGAGATTGTTACGAGTACTTAAAAATGTTTCATGTTTATAGTGGTAAACTTTTAGTTCACCCCGTATTATAACAGGATGATTTCAATATAATTTTTCTGAAAACTTAGCTTCCTTGATCAGTCTCTCCTACAATAGATACTATTACTGTGTGTAGTAATATTTTTATTTCGAAGTACTACCGTTTAAAATTACTTTAAGTTAAAATAATTTACCGTTCAAAGTATCGAAGACCATAAGCCTATTGCAGTGAAACAGACCAGAATCTTTAGTGGTATCGTACCCCCCCAATAAAGTAGTCTGTCATTCAGAGTTACCTCTTTAGAAATGAAATGTTGATTTGTAGGGGACCTACATAAAATTTCCTAAAAGAACTTATAGTTTACGTTTATTATTTACCGAATAACCTTTATTTACAAAACGTGTATGTACTTTTATGGTTGTGCTATAAGAAAAACACATTTTAAAATATTGCTTGTATGTTCAACCATCACGTCAAACTCAAAATGATGCAACCATATAAAAAAAAAATATTTGTATATACATATGTAAGTATGTATATATGCAAAGTGTTGCAATATTATCGATTTTAATTTTGCAGGATTCATACATACAGAGGTGTAAAAAATAATAGAAAAGAAAATTTTCTTCTTAAATTTCTTAGTAAAGGAGGTTCATTTATGTTTTAAATTAACTGTAAGTAAGCGTTCTTGACTTTCCAACTCGCATTTCTTCCCTTCAGTAACTCAGTCCACTATTATTCCAGCTTAGGATATAAATGTACTTCATTTTCTTTGAAAAAATAATAGAAACAAATCTAATTATACCAATAATTTCCTATTTCATAGGTTTTAATACGCGCTGAGAAAAAGCATGGTTATGGCATTGTCACTACAACAATATTATGTTCTCATTGTTAATTTTTATTAATTTTATTAATACTGTGTTCATGATTACAATGTTTTTGTTTTAGTTTTATCATTCAATGTTTACATTCAATCAAAAGTTTTAATATTGTTACCACAAAAATTGTATGTTTTTGAATATTTTTAGCGGAATCAAAATCATATTAACATAAAAAATATCATTATTTCTACAATTATTATAAATTATAATTTTTTTCCTTGTTCTTAAACCATATTTTGTTTACAAACTATATTAATGCTATTGTTCCCATAACAATAAAATGTTACAAATAAATATGCTTTTTACAAATATGGTTGAAAAGTTCATAACTGGTTTGTTTTGAATATATTTGGTTTTTTTTGTGGTTTGTTTTCCACCCGCATTATAATTTTCATTTAGTTTATACATAATTAATATAAGTTTGATTTATTTAACCATATTGATTAACTACTATTAAAGAATTTAGTTAATAAAAAATATCTTGAATTATCTTGCACAATAAATGATTGTAAAATGTATGACTCAATAAACAATTTATAAAAATTATAGTTTTTAATTAATGTGCTTTGTTATAATAAAAAATAAGATGGAATATGATGAAATGCAACCATAATGTGATAAGAATCGATAATAATATTATAAAATGGAATTCCAGTATGACAGAATGAGATAATAATATAATAAAATGACACAATATGATAATATGGAATCATAGCAATTAATATTTATAATCATATCTACTTTTAGCTGTGATCATATATTCAATCATAATATGTTACTCTTAGATTATTGTCGCTACAACTACTTTTTTTCCCTGCGTGTATAGTAGATCCGCCACTATGATGAGTTCAGGGTACATGAGATGTAAGTTTTGCCGTCAGTACGGTTTCATCGGACCATAAAACATTTTTTCAGTACGAGCGAGTTCCTGGCAGTAATGGTGGGAAATAATCCTGGAAGACCGATATTCAATACTCAAGGAAGTTGCTAAAAATTAATGAATTATACGGGTCCAAGATGTGTTGAAATTATACGAAATGAGGCTTGTACTACCAAATATTATATAAAATTAAAATTTATGAAAATATAAAGTTATGTACTGAGAAAATATCCAAATATAGGTAATTGTTAGTATAAGTACATTTGTTTCTATTATTTTTTCCAAGGAAATTTTATCTCTTAAGCTGGAATATCAGTGGACAGAGTTAGAGATGGGAATAAATGCGAGTTGGAAAATCAAGAGTCTTTATTTACCGTTAATTTAAATGAATCGGACCATTAATTAAGAGAACAACAGAAATATTTCGTTTCTATTAGTTTTTCCACCACTCTACGTACAGAAGGAATTTTTGTACCCACGAAGAATCAATAAGCAGAATATAAAAAAATGTTGAAACATATTGAAGTAATGATTTTAATGCAGGTTGACACATTTTTAATAGCTTCGACTATAGTGGTAAGCAAATATTTGTTTATTAATTGATATGCAAAGTAGAAAGAAAAAAAGACTCATTTATTTATTAAAATGAGAAAAAAACAGCAAAATACGAAATACTTTTTAAATTAATAAATTTTTTACTTCAGACACAGATTTTCGCTTAAATTTTTAATGATGGGTAGTAGTGGTCGTTAATTAGTTTTTAACTATTTTTATTCATATTGCAAACGATGTTTATTTATTAACTAAAAATAAGAAAATATATAAAATTCAATAATTTAATGTTTAGTAAAAATTTAAACCGTTATTTTGTAAAGCACTTCACCTTACTTCGAAAAATTTTTTACATAAATTGTTTTTGTTTGTTTAAAATTTCTATGGAAAATTTTTCACAGTTATGGGAAGTGTTTTACAAAATAAGGCGGTTAGTTTTTTATAACTTTAAATACCAGCCGTATTTTTTTCGAAATTTACATCTATATTTATTAGTACTTCGAATATAATGTATCGCTTAGACACATAATTTTTTGTTACCATTTCAAATAAAATTTATTTCAAAATTTTAGACAAAATTTCTTTTTTAAATTCATATAATTTTGAAAGTAAAAATCTGGTAATTGTATATTAGTTATCAAATTTACAAACCATATATTTCTTAGAGTTGGTAATATTTTGTATCCCTACTTATTTTATAATCAGCTATAACTAAAACAAATTGTGAAATTTATATCTATATAAGTTTGCACTGAAAATTTATACAAGTTTGGAGAAAAATACAATTATGATTTCAAAAAAAAAAAAAAAAAAAAAAGAATTCAGTGTTTAAGAAATTAAGTCCAATCTAAATAACTCTAATATACTATAATTACAATCAATTAGTTAAGCATTTATTTTTCTATTACAATTTGTAGTTTTTCAAATTTATTTGATGTAAAAGAGAACAGATTTTATTATAGATTTCTATGTACAAATATTTCATTTCAAATGAATAGCAAAGTTACTTACTTTTAAGTTGTTAATATTTTAGTACTTTTTAATGAATATCACGCTAAAGTTTGTGGAAATTAAAAAAAATCTTTTACTTTTTCAATTGAAAATTCTACATTATTCAACGTATTTTTCTATTGCAATTTCTTATACTTATTTTTTACCCTCTTTCCCGCAAAATTTTCTTTTGAACAACATTTTGTGAGTACGTATTTTTTATTTTCCAACAATTGAATTAAACAATTTTATTTTTAACAAAGATGAGCTACAGTCGCTTATTTGAGATTCTTTTTTTTTGCAATTTTTATTGTAACATTTTTTTCTTTTTCGTGTTCAAAGAAATGCTTAGTCATGTGTAAGTCTATATAAAATTTTCCAACCAAGTTTAAGTTGCACAAAGAAAAAATTAAAAAAAAAATAGCAGCAAATGCAACTTTTATAAATAAAACAATAAAAAAACAAACTAAAACATTTCAATGAAGAACGGAAAAAAGCATGAAGCTAAATAACATTCCTTTTACTCGATTTTATCATCATCAACAGTAAATGTTACTTACGAATTGAGTTCTAATTTCCTTTTTATATATACTACTAGTAGTATAAAAGTAAAAATAAAACCCAACTCATTCATATATGTTGACAGATACACGCACAAATACTCAACTATACATAACAACTAGTGCAAAACAACAGCAAAAAGTTTATATTGCATTTTCAAATACTGATTTGAAGCATTTGCAACTGCAGTGATCTAGAGTAATGCATATGTATACTAATACTCGTACACACACCAGTTAACATTTAGATATTTACTCAAAAATACACTTTAATACGAGGGCGGATCAATAAGTCCGTGACTTTTCGAACCACCTATTAATAGACTACTGTCAAATTTTGAGCAAGTATCGTCATTTACTTTGCGTTTAACAGTTGTTCAAAACATACGATCCCGTGTATTTTTCTCAAAAAGGAAAAAAGTGAATTTCGAGTGCTCATTAAACCGTCAATCAAACCAAGGAAAAGCTCGATAAATACTATGGGGACTCTGCACCATCGATTTCAATGGTAAAAAAAGTGGTTTACTGACTTTCGTTGTGGTCGTACAAGTACAAATGACGCTGAACGTTCTGGACGGCTAATTGAGGTCAGTACGCCTGAAAATGTCGAAAAAGTCCACGATGTGGTGTTGGTCGACCGAAGAGTAAAAGTGCGTGAGATTGCTGATGCCACAGGCATTTCATATGGCAGTGTGGTTTCGATTTTAAATGATCAGCTGGGTTTAAGAAAGTTGTCTGCAAGATGGGTACCGCGTTTGCTCTCAAACGTAAATGTGTGACAACTTCAAAGGATTGTTTGGAGTTGTTTAATCGCAATCCGAAAGAGTTTTTGCGGCGTTTTGTAAGTGTGGATGAAACATGGATCCATTACTGTACTCCGGAGACCAAGCAGCAGTCTAAACAATGGGTTTCTCCGGGTGTATCTGCTCCGAAGAAGCCTAAGGTAAGTTTGTCGGCTAATAACTTATTAGACTGATTTAATGAATATTTAACACGAACACGACCCCATATGGCCAAGAAAAAAGTTCTTTTTCATCAAAATAATGCACGGGTGCACACGTGTGCAGTCTTAATGGCAAAACTCTATAAATTGGGCTACGAATTGGTACCTCATCCGCCATATTCTCCGGATTTAGCCCCTTGTGACTACTTCCTATTTCCGAACCTAAAGAAATGGCTCGGTTGAAAGAGATTCAGCTCCAACGATGAAATTATTGACCAAACAAATGCCTATTTTAAGGACCTCGAAAAATCCTATTTTTTACGCAAAGTAAATGACGACAGTTGCTCAAAATTTGACAGTAGTCTATTAACAGGTGGTACTTGATGGGAATAGTATTGCGTTTTATATAACTACGAGGGAAGTTCGAAAAGTCACGGACTTATTGATCTGCCCTCGTAGTTAAATTTTTTTCTACGGATAGATGGAATAAAGGAATCAATTATCAAGAAAACTAAAAATCGTACCGAATTGTTTTCATCGAAGATAACAGATATGGTACCAGTAACACTATTACACTATTTTGAAGTCTATTTTTTCAATTATAAATTAGCTTCAGTTCGCAAGTTTTTTCAGAAAGTGTAGGTAAGAATAATATTTTACTTTCCAAACTCTTTTCAAAACGGTCACATTACAATAATTACTGTTGCCTTCATCTCCGTTCTGTGACATCTTCTCTTTTTAGTGATACCGATTATTTGTTAAAAAATTTGTTTTTAGTTAATGACAATTTTTGGTCAGTACTGTTGATGTGCTATTTTGTGTTGGTAGATTTGTTAGGGATTTTGACTAATCATGCATCGAATGTCAACATATTTCTTATCATCTCTTTCGATATAAAATATTTCATATAATACTTCGAATTCTTGATCTTGCTCAATCATATTTACTAAGAAAAAGTCTTACGCTAAATCTCAAGAAACATAATTATGTTATCTGCACGGAGTTTCAGGGAAACGAATTAAATTAAAAAAAAAAAAAAAAATATTAACCACCTTTCTTTCTGTTACATTTCTTTTAACTTCCCAGTAATCACAACAATGAAAGCTTCTTTTCTACGAAAAGCGCGCATAAACAAAGCTCACGAAAGTTGTTACAATTCCTTTTGAATCGTACCGTACTTGCTTGACCCAAATCACAAAAAAATTCTGAAACTCAACTCTATTCTTAGGCTTATCTTCTAATTAGGTACAAAAGTGAGAACTACAATTTTAAATATGCATAAAAAAATAATAATATGAGCTTGACAAAACACGACGAAATAGGATAACATACACAGAAATATGCAAAAAAGGCATGAAAACAAAACAATTTCATATATATTCTTATATAAATATGAATAAATAAACATTTTTCTAACTTTAAAGTTCTAATAGTTCTAAAACACTTTTAAAATACATATGCAAAACTTTCAAGCATAAAGTTTGAAAAACTTGCTCGGGTAATAGCTGACCAAATTCTAATTTTGACATTAGTCAATATATTGATTAGAAATAAGATCAGTTTATGCTTTGGCATATAGCCTTTATCAATCAGTTCCCTTAGAATTGCTCCAAAGCTCCAAAATCCTTGAAATATTTTGGTATTGAAAAGAAACTACAAAAATTATTATCACTTCTGGTCCATATTTGACCCAAATTCAATATGAAGATTTATAGTCTGGTATTCATTTCGTTTCTGTAATAAAATTGAAGCACCTAGTTTGTGAAAAGACCATATCCAGAACAACCAAAAATATGTAAAATCATATTTGTCCTGGGTTTCAAATGAACTAAATTTTTATTCTAGAGCATATTTTTACAATTTAACTGGAATATTTTTGCATATTTTATACGTAAAGGCAATAATTCTGTAAAGGGAATAATTTTGCATATTTTTTACATAACTTGCCATTAGTGATTTTTTTACTGTTACATAAGTTTTTCCAATTCGCTTCTTTAATAATTTTCTATAAATTGATAGAGATTTTGTAATTTTCTGATGCAATGAATGTTTTTAAGTGTAAAAAAATATTGCTTAGCAATTGCTAAAAAATCAAATTATTTTTAATATGAATAGTTAAATAATAATATGATAGTTAAAATTAATATGATAGTTAAAAATTTAGAAAGAATTTTGCAATTTTAAGATAGTTTTTTGTGCGCATTAAACATTTTTTAGTTATAGTTTAAAACTAACGCGCAAGTTACAAAAATTTTACTTAAAAAAAAATTGATTCACAGTTAACATTTCGGAAATTCAATAAATTTTCATAAAGAAAACATTAATGTTTTTATTATATGCTTAAATATTATTAAGTAGGTACTTAAATAAAAGGCTTAACAAATAAAAAATAAATTATGGAAAAATTCGGTTTCAATAAAATGTTATGACTTTTCAAATATAAAAAAACTTTTCCACAATCTTATTTTTTAACGCTTAAAAAATATCTCACTTTGAAGCATCGTTATACAGTTAGTGTATGCAAAATATCAGATGTTTTTTCGTTTTTGTAGTCTAAATACGGTTCTCTAAAACATACAAGCCGTTTTTTCAACAAATTCAATGATCAAAAAATTTATTTTCGGCTGGCTAAATCATTAAAATCTTAGACTGTGCATCGTATTCTCCGTGTTTAATTACATTTTGTATGTTATCTTGGATTCTATTAATCTTTCTAGGTTATTGTCAATTCATAAAGCCTATAATTGTTATCATATGATCATTAGAGTGTCCAGAAAAACTCCTTGTTTTGACATTTTTTTTTTTTTGACATTTTGAATACAGAAAAAATACTAAAGAGATTTAATATTCATCTTACTTCCTTACCAGTGATAGAAAACAACGGGTCTAGTATAATTTCCGAATATTCCTTTGGAATGTATAAGTCTCAAAATATTCGTAATTTTGAGCTTGTTATGGAAAATATATTTTTAATTTTTTTCCTTCGAATTTTATTTTTCGAGAAGATTGTAATTGCATTCTGGTTAACAGATATTTTTAACTTTTTTAATACAAAACAACTTTTCAATATTTTACCGGAAGTTCATGCAAATGCATGTTTATTATCTTTACCCCTACAACAGCGTAAATTAAATACTTTTTCGAATAGGAGAATTTGCTTTAAAATGGCATCAATTTATTAGTGTTATATTTTTTCCCATTTTGTTTAAAATACATGTTTTTACAAATTTTACAATAAATGCATATTTTTATGACATATTTTGTGAAAATTGCAGTTTAATTTTTTGTGTACTAACAAATAAAATCTGTGAACTTTTGATAAAACGACCTAAATCTATTTCTCAAAAGTTTAAAATATTAAAAATACTATAAGGAAATTTGGTAAGCTTTATAGCCAAAACTAACAATCACAGAAGGACGTTAAGTACAGCAAAGAATGCGTCATCAAAGTTATCGAGTTAATAGTAAATAATTACGTTTTCTCTAATTTATTAAATCTTATTGTATAAATTTACTGCAAATTTACCATAGAAGGTCATATACACATGATTGTCAATTAATTAAGACAATATTTTTTGTTTATGAAAATATGAAATGCGTATAGAAAAATAAAAAGTTTTAAAACTGATGCAGAAGTGATGCCGTGTAAAATATTGGTCAAACCTATTAAAAATACTTGGTAGATCAGCACTTGGATATTCTACAACATAGAAATAAATACAGCCATACATTGACATTTGGCCAATCTAGCTTGACAAATTTGGAAAATTAAAAGTTGTCCGATTGAAATTTTTGGTATATGTTCGAAAATATTTCAATTACATTAGAAATAGTCGATATAATAAGAATTTACATTAATTTTTGAAAATATAGCTTACGGAAGTTAGAAATTTTAATAATTTTAAACATGTTGTTTAATATATGTGTCGAAAAGCTTTTTTTAATTCACCATATTTTTCAATATATTAAATATAAATTTTATTGATCTTCCATTTGTTTACCCATCTAATTCTAAACATTAATATTAGATCAGAAATTATCAAAATATATATATCAAAAAATATAAATTTACATATATGGCTTTCATTCAAAGACATTAACATTAACTGTGTGTAAGTTTAAAAGCTAAATAGTCCTCTATATCACATTTCAAAAATTGCTTTAATGAAAATCATTTAATCAGTTTTCAAATCAATTAAAATTAAATTTAAATAAATAAAATAAAAAAAGTAAATATTTCTGGATCTTTAATTTCTTTTTGAATATCACAAATCAAATTTGAATTGTGCAAAAATATGCCGTTAAGGGTGAAATATGCAAAAATATCCACATACAAATCGATGTCAAAATACTTTATTTGTTCTTTTTTTAACTTCTAGAATATTAAAAAAATATTAATTTCTTTATAAAATTTTCAAAAATCAATAATCTTTAAGTTCCGCATAGTTCTCTCTGCGTTATTAGACCGAAACTACGCCTTTATACAGTTAAAGTCATATTATTATGGTGTGTAATCAGAAGATTTTTTTGAATTACATTGTTATTAAGAAAGTATTTTGCTTTTCAATTTTAAAATATATCAAAATGTTTATTGGTCGGCCTCAAATATCTTCTACATTTACGTGGGATATATGCACTTTAAAGAAGTTTTCGGAAGTGGGCTTGTGTGAAACCTATAGTCAATATAGATCGATCTTCATAAAATTTAGCATATTGATAAACGTTAATTTATTTATTCACTTGTTGATTTATTTAAACAAAAATACTTTTGATCTTTTATTCTTGCCTTTGTTGTTTTTCTCTTTTTACTAACTTTTGTTTCTTTGCAATGAAGTTGTCTACAATTGAATTGAAACAACCGGGTATTAATGCAGCAGTGATTTTTACGTGTGAAAGCTTTGAAGTACATATTTTGCAGTTAAGGCTATATTCCTTCATTTTTAATTTTTAGTTTAATTTAGTCAAATTAGTTCCTTTTGATCTTATAAATCGACGGCATTTTTTTAATTTGTTTATAAAATCGATCAGATCATATCTTTTAGTTACACTGATTATTACTTACAATGAAAAATGTTCATATTTCTATGCTTCCGTTAATTCGATAACATAGTATCGTAGATGGTCTTTTGAATCTTTATAATAGTCCGAAATTTGGTGAATTCGGTAAAGACGATGATATTGAATTAAGACTCAATCTCAACAGTTTCATTCAGTCCAGGGTGATTGAACACAGTGTTTACAGATTAGGCGATTTATATCCAAATTGGGGATTTCTTTTGGGAAATGGGGTTGAAAAATTTGGTTTGGGAATTAGAGGCCTTGTTGGGGATGAATTTCAGGTTTTAGGGATTTTTGGAAATTTTTGGGGAATTTTTATTTTATTTCTATAATTTTTCTCTTTAACATAGGAAAAACTAATTTAGTAAGATAAACATATTTATTTATATATTACGCATTTGCCATCATAATACAAAAGGTCTCAACTTTAACCTTTGTTAAGTGAATTTAAAATATGTTTGTATAAAAAACACGTCTTTTCTCAAAATTTTATAATAATTTTTAATTTTTGACTACAACAAAAAGCTTATTATGGTAAATAGATCTAATGATAAATAATTTTATAATTTAATATGAAAAAATAATATCTAATCAAAATCATGTGGAAAAAACGTTTGCTTTATGCAACCCAGGAAAAAATTCGGTTCGTAAGAAATTTAAATTTTTAATAGGCCTGCGAATTTTCGATGAAAGTTGGTAATAAAAAAAAAAAATAAATTCAAACAAATAGACCGTTATCTGAGCCTAATTTTTCAGTTTGTCTCGTTCTACGATTTGTTGCGTTTTTAGAGAAAATCAATTTTTTTTTTTCAAACAAATTAGCATTGGCAATTCTTATCTTTGCAAAAGTCAAACCAAACAATAAATATGTAAATATAGAAATTAAACTAACAAACGTCGATATTTTTCTTTTCTGTATCAAAATAATTGCTGCTGAAGGTGAATGCCGTACTATAAGTTTAGTTATAAGTGAAATATATCCAAACTCCCTTTGGAATGAAAATTATAAAACTCTACTTATGAGACACAAAAATGAATTAAATGTTTGTGAAACAAAATTAATTTGTTTTGACTTTCATCTAAAACATATTTCAAAAAGAAAAAATCACTTTGATAATTTTGGTCAAGAAAAGTGGTCAACGAAATCATAGTGCAGTGCTATGGAGATGATAAAAAATAACTGTTATATTGAATATGATACCATAAAATTAAAAAAAGTAGTTCCAATCTCTGCAACAGGATGATTATTTTACAGATTGAGAGGGTAATATTTGAGCTACTGATACTCTTTTATTATTACTGTAATAGTAATCAAGAATTTATAAACCTTCAGTAATCATACAAATATAGTAGAACACGGTTATAACGAACTCGAAGGGACCGACAAATTTAGTTATAAACGTAGTTCGTTACATCCATAAAATACCAGAAATTGTTACTCTTTAAGAAATACACATATTCCATTATGATACTAATGTTTGTAATTAAAGCGTATTTTTCCTTTAAAAGTGATCCGTATTTATTATTTCTAAATACATATGAACGATTTTAATGTACAGGAAGAATATTTTTGCACTCATCAGCGATTTGAAAGTGAAAATTTGTGATTAATTAATTTTTTCTTTAATGATTCAATTTTTTCATTTATTAGCGATCTTTACTCTTTGAGGAATAGCGATTTTCTAATTTTTAATTTTTAATTCTCTTATAAATTTAAAATTTATAATTTAATTTTAAATTTTAATTTTAATTTTAATTTAAATTTTAAATTAATGAAAATGATTTCTATTTGTCCAATAATTTAATAATTTAAATGAATATGTTATTTCTGTTAGTTGTAAAGTTTTTGAAATACTTTGAAATATGCAATTTCATTTGTATAAAACTAGTATTTGTGGGAGCTCGTAATAAACGTAGTTTTTATACCCTCCACCGCAGGCGTAAATGTATATATAAGTTTGTCATTCCGTTTGCAATTTTCACAATTTTGCAAAAAAAGCTTATATTTTCTCGATCCTTATAAGATATTATGTCGATAGCGCGATGTCCGGCCCTCCGTTTATGAACCCCACCGGTAACTTTCATATATAATATATATCGGAAATCCTTTCGAGGATTCTGATATAAAAATTCAGTAAAATAGGTTCATAAGTGGCGGAGATATTTGCAAAAACCCATTTTAAATGACGTTTTTGAAGCCTACTGTTAATATATATATATATATACACATATCACAAAAAAACTTCTATTGAAACTCAGTTAAAATATAGGAGAGATATTTTAAAACACCAGTTTCAAAACAAAAACGGAAAATTTTTTCTGAATTTTTCCGCTGAAGAAATAAACTTATTCGGTTCATTAGTAACAGAAATATCCGACAAAATGCATTTTTGTCAAATATCCATGCAACAAAAAAGCTACTGACTTGGTTTTTATGTACATCGATTACTAGTATTTTTCTTAAATTCCGGTTCTTTGAATCAACCAAATCGGTTTATAAATAACCAAGTTAATGCCAAATCTGTTTTCTTATTTATTTAATGTCTGATTTCCTTTATATTTCTTGTCTTCACGGGTACTGTGAAACAAGAAGAATAAGAAACTAAGACATATATGGCTTTTTTTCACATATGTAAACTAGAAACTTCGCCCTTTGACAGAAAAATCTGAAAATTTATTTAGAATTTTTATGTTGTAGATCCAGTATTAACAGAGTTATAGGCTAAAATGCTTATTTGATTTTTGAATCAGTGAAATTTGTACTCAAATTTTCCTCCATACACTTTTTAATTTAATATTGCCTTATAAAATATTTTTCTGCACCGAAGTGATTACGTCTTCCTTAAATATGTGCGAATCTTTGCAAAATTCCGAAGTATTAAGTTTGTTATTTACTAGATTTAGATATATTCACTCTACTCGAAATTTGATATGAAAATTACTTTTAATTTTTTTTTAAGAATTTAATTGTTGTAGTTCTTTAGATGGGAACGTTTCCTCCAGGACCTACCCGTCCTAATTTCATTTCATCAATGCGGTATGATAGGATAAACTGCAGTAGTTCCTTAGATAGATAGAATATTTATATGGGGGGAACTACACCGTTCACCATTTGAGAGTTTAAAAAAAGTGGGCGTAAAATATGGGCATGGTATCCGATCAAAATCCAACATATTGCAAGCATTATCTGTGCGTCTTATTTCATGCAAATACCTTCATCAATAACGTGTAAAATTGAAAGAAATAGATTTTATTAAGGTAGGCGTAAAATGTGTGTGTGACTTCCGAGAGAGATCTCGCAAAACTAATAACCTCCTTTGGAATAGATACTTTCTGTGTGTCAAATTTCTTGAAAATCGGTACAGCCGTTTAGACGTGATTGGTACACAAACAAACAAACTTACACCTTATTTTTATAATATATAAGGATATAAGGATTTATAGAATTCTGATTCTATTTCAACTTTATACGAAAACACAAATTATATACATAGATATAGTAGAGTTAAATATATTTGTAATTACATCCTATATGACGAATTTAATTTTCATATAACTCATCTCAATACACGGGTGAAGTGTATATAAAATTTTGAATATAGCCCTCTAATTTGTCTTTTATGAAATATTCATTTAGAACCATAAAAATGTGTTCGTTATAAAAAAATCGCATAACCCTGTAGTTATTTATATCGAAAATCTCGGTAAAATCAATGGGTCCGTAGAAAAGTTTTCGCTATAGCCATAGTTCGTTATAATCGGACTTCGTTATAACCATATTTAACTGTATTATAGTTATAGTCAATAGTAAAGTGTATCATTTTATTTATCATACTTTCATAAAAAACTTAATCTTCGGTAATTGCATTAACTATAAAATTAAGTAAAATTTCCTATAGGAAATTTTCTTTTTTAATATTGACTATTTTTTGTGATAATATAAGCAGTTATTTGGGGAACTTTTTGGATAAATTTTGCTATTTAGGGATACGGCACGAAAAAAAGCTGGGAATCCTGCGTGAACATTTTGTGCGGGCTAAATATCAGTGTATTATTAAAAATCTTGCTTTAATTTCGGAATATACTTTTTTATTATTAAGAAGTGATTTAATATAACATTTCTGAGTTTAAATTATACCATAAAAGTTCGTTCGCACCAGTGTTAAACGTCAGTGTTATGAATGTTAGTATGTTGAAAATGCGTGGCATTTTAAAAGCAATTGATTTAGTTTTTTATATTTGGCTCAGTGAGTTTTTTCATTCTTTATTTGATCCTTTATTTGCATGTCCTGTTTGTATGTATATAAACATACAAACACATGCATATATTTTCACAAATAAACAGAATGTAGAGTAAAGGAATTTAGTTGTATTCCGTTCATTGCATTTCTTGTTTTGTTTAGTCAGTTTAGTATGTGGAAATAATAATAAAAAAAATAAAAAATAAAAAATAAAATAAAATAAAAAAGAAGCAGGAAGAGAAAAAATAGGAAATAAGCTTTGATATGTTTGCATGAGCATCATTTTCTTTTAGAGTATAATTGTTTAACAAAGTGAAGTTATTTTTGTCGTAAATTCTTTTCTCTTTCTGGCTGTACATTTTGTGCCTTATTGCTAAGGATACACTTGCATATCCTGAAGAGAAATTAAATAAATAGCAACGCAAATAGAAATCACTTAAATTTTCAAAAGTAGTTGTTCATAAAACTTAATACAAAAATTGTAATGTTTTATTTACTGTATTTTAATGCATTTCTGCTAAAAGGGGCTAAACATGTGATATTTAACCTGCATTTTCTATTGACAAAACGAGTGGATTTAAAAACAGGTGATAATTTAATGAAGGTTTGATTTTGGATTTACTTTTTACTTACTTATACGTCTCTGTATACCTGACTGACTGACAGTCTAGGGATCATATTTTCATATTTTAAAAAATTACAAAAGCTCATCCAAAAGCTACATTATTATTAAGTTAAGTTTCATCATTCTGAATTATATATCAGTGAATTAAAGCATGGAGTATTATATTCAAATAGCCTCCATGTACTGTAAGCATTTCCTTCATTGACAATAACAAAAAGTCTTTCGCGATCTTAGTGACCAGCTCACATCGACTCAGCGAGAAATAGCTACACTTTAAAACTCATGAGAAGAATTTTCACTGTCTTATTAGTTATATGCAATGTAAGTTCTTGTTGGTATCATATGTTCATAAAAAATTGGTTGCCATCGACGAATAGTATTTGCAATTGACAATTATAATTAAAAAAAATATTTGTATACTCTTCTTTGACTCTCCCAAAAATGTCGAATATTTTTCAGCAATATTCTAATAAAAAGATTAAAGTTAACGGCAAAGGAAGTTGTTAAGAAAATATATTTTATATTTTATTTATGCTCACAACCTTCAACCTGATATTAGATCATTTAAATTGTAAAATCGTTTTAAAACCTTGTAAAGTGAACAAAAAACAAAAATAATTATTTGGTTTGGACATGAAAGGAGGTCATTGCAAACATTTGGTCTATAATAATGTTAAACGCTTTTTCCTGTGGTATTTAAATAAATAGGAAATACATTTGTTTAACGAAACAAGAACAGGAAATGAATGTTGCACTTAAAGAAATGTTTACATTTTACGGTTGCAAAAATGATCAAATAAAGCCATTCAAAGTGTACATTAAGTAAAATGGATTAAGAACGTTCAACATTATATAATAAGTAAGCAAAATTATCAAAAGTCATTATTCAGATGTATATAAAAATTTTACTTTATCTTAATTTTTAGAAGTAACTACTTTATCTTGATACTTGTTTCTATAGTATTATTCGCAGCAATTTTTTCTTCAAAATTAGTTAACTATTAAAAAATATGTACAGAAAAAATATTCTCTAAATTTTTTCAATTTACTTTTTAATAATTTTTATTTTAAAATATAATTAATGTGTTAATTAATATAATTAACTTTTTAATTAATTTAAGATTTGTTGGACAACAGCTTAAAAGTCTTAAAAATTTAAAATTAAAAAATAAATCTATTTCTGTTAAAAATATCGAAAATTTCTGCTTTTCTCGGCTTTATTACACGAGAAATTCCAATTATGATGAATTATTTTGATGGCATAGGTGACGCTGTATACAAACTTCTACACTTCTTCAATAAGTAAAATTATTTGTTTTGTGAGATGGTTTTATTTTTTCGATGTTATTAAAGATATTTCTGTAATTTATATGATGATTAAACTTATAACCAAGTTTTAAAGCTGCATATTGCACAATGGTATAATGGTATTTATTTATTTTGACGATTTGTTTAAACATTCTGTCACATGCTGTTTAATATCCAGTGGTGTATCATCCCCTAGATTACATGATCTGTGTCATTCAAATTTAAAATCCGTTTAATGGTGCGTTCTCCCTAGAACATGTGAAATAGTTTTGTGTATTCTTTAAATATTTATCGAACTCAAATTAATAATTTTGCTCAAATTTGTGTGTTTTAATTTTATTTATTTTATTTACTTATTTCTTTAATAGATAATGAAATTACAATTTCTTACAGGCTAGCATATATATTATCCTTAAAGTTATTTACAGTAAAATGTTTTACATAATCAACCAATAACGAAGTCTTACTACTTAACTAAGTTAAAAATACTGCTCTTAATGCGGATTGGATTTACTGAGAAATCAATATATGGATAATTGATTGCATATACGTCTCATGGGATCAAAGTTGGTATAATTGGCTCGAAAATATTTGAATTTTAAAGGAGAATAATTTCTACTTGGATGATTTGGCATTACGAATTCGATCTTACGAAGCAGGAACTCAGATTTAATTAAACAGTTTTCTAAATTAATTACAAATGAAATATTTATATATTTTCTACTACTTTCAAGAGTAGGGAGATCAATAAGCTGTAATCGACTTTCATATGATCGTAAATTAATATCAGGACTCCATAGAAGATTGCGAAGACAAAATAAGAGAAATAGTTTCCGGATCGATCCAATTTTCTTTATATGAACTTCGTATGGAGGATCCCAGACCACGGAAGCATATTCCAAGATTGGTCTTACGAGAGATGTGAATAATTGCTTGGAAACGTAAGGATCATTAAACTCTCTTCCCCAACGCTTGAGGAAACCTAGAACACCTTTTGCCTTATTAACAATTTGCGAAACGTGGGAATTAAAGGATAGTTTACAATCAAGCAACACATCCAGCATAAGAAATTCTTCATCATACACCAATCATAAAGATTGCCAATATCTGATTGGAGTAAAGAACATTAATAGCCTGTGAACAGCTTTACATCATCAGCATACATTAATATTCAGCATACATTAATATTTCTTAATACAAGTTGGTAAATTATTTATAAATATTAGGAATAAGGGCCGAGATGACTGCCTTGAGGAACACCGGATAAAACATGAATGGTTTTCAATGTACATTCTCTAAATAATACACACTGTTATCTATTTTTAAGATATGTAGAAATCCATTTAAGGAAAGCAGGATTTAGGAGATCGTAATTTACTTTATCGAAAGCTTTACTGAAATCTGTGTATATTCCGTCTGTCTGTAAACCGGAATCAAATTCAGTTATAACTGAGATTGTGGACTTCAAAAGGTTAGTATTAGTGGAACATCCTTTTCTAAATCCAATCTGGAATGATGAAAGATAACAAACAATTTGATGTGAAAGGATTTTAGTAACTATCTTTTTGAAAAGTTTTGGAAGAATAATTAATTTAGCAATACCCCTATTTAAACAAAGTAACCACTAAATATTGATATGTTGAATAATTAGTTTATTGAAAATATAAGAGAATGTAAACATTTTATAAGAACACAGCTTGGAACACCGTCAGGTCCACATTTATCAGTATTAGATTTTGTACAGTTCTCAGTACCATCGATTTATCTAATGTTGGAAAATTTATTAAGGTTGCAGCAGGAATTGGATATCGATAATTGGAAAGTTGATGTAATTCTTTATCATAATAGGCAGATGAGAAGAAAGCAGCAAACATACCATAATTAACTGCATCGTTTGACTATTCATTATCTCCAAATTTCATCGTGTATGGGGTTCCAGAGACTCGCCGCTTAGAGACTACCAACTGATAGAAAAATTTTAGATTATTTTTTAAGTTTATTTTTACCCTAAAAAGATAATTATTGTAACGTTGTGTATTTCCGGATTTGTAAATTGATCTCGATCTTAAGCCATTGAGCTGCTTTGTATTCCAAGGCGGTCTATGTGCAATTTTTTCATTTGTATTGATTTCTTAAAAAATTTAAATAGGCCGTCATAGAATTTAGGTAAGCGTTCCATTACATTAGTACAGATTCAACTAATACCAGTATCGAAACAATAAATTTATTATTTATATTTATACATTATTATATTTATGCAAAATTTCAATCATAAATTTGATTAGTATAATAAAATAATTAATTAAAATTCTTCAAAAAATCAATTACTTTCACTTAACTAATATTATCATTTTGATGATTGGAGCAAAATTAAATAAAAATTTAATTCATATAGGCCATTTCGTAATTGAAATCGATTTTAATTTTTTATTTTTTTTTCTGTTTATCACAATATTATTAAACAGGCGATAGCAATTTGCCGCATCACTTTTATATTATGTTGAATACATTCTCAGAAAAAAAAACAACATCAATATTCCCACCGAACAACAAGTAAATCTAGCTTTTGTGACAGCATAATTACAAATTTTAATGATTAACTTTATAAACATGAGCCAAAACACACACAATAAACAATAAATACTTCGTATATTTGCAAATACCTTGGAGCAGTGAGGAATCATATAAGCTGTACAATGAGTATATCATTAATATATATTATTGTTCACATTTATTTAAACTTCCAATTGATAAATACTCTTATGAAAGCACTAGTGTTGGTTATTTGTGCACCATGGCGTATGAACAATAATAATTATAATTAATTTTATTAAAGTCATCGATAATACTATTTCTCTCCATTCTGTTCATGTTGCCTGGTTATAGTTGTTTTTACTAGTGACTTTTGATTAGCTGGTTGGTTATTTTTACTATTTGTTTAGTGTTGTGTATTTTTGAGAGTATGACAATAATTATTGTTTAATAATTATTCAAAACACATCAAGTTAAAATATGTTTCAATAGCAAAGGCAACATAAAATATAAATGGCAGTTTTAGGTAAATATATTATACTAGGTAGGTTAATATGTATATTTACATACATACATATGTATATTTACATACATATACATACATACATACATACATACATTATGATATACACATGTTATGTTATGTTCCTGTATATTAAGGTGTCTCTGTTTGCATTGAGCAAAAAAAAAAAACCTAGTTGATGTTCTTTAGTTTTTCTATTTTGTTTCGATAATTTAAGTTCTTGACATATTTCTCTTACTTTCACTTTCCACCCATTAGGGACCTGATTTCAGTATTTGTTATTATCTGTTTAATAATTAAGTATTTCAGAGATTTTTCCATTAAACATACTGAATTTTTAACTAATATAACACTTTCTAAGTAAACTATATAAATTAACAATATGACTAATTAGTCACTTTAACCCTATTTCATAACTTACCATTAGTTAAAAAAAAAAAAAAATCATTTACTAATTTAGTAAAATGATATTTTATTGTTGTCAAAATATATGTGTCTATTTAATGAGAAGTATTCATAAAAATTTAATTTGTAAACAATTTTCTTGTTGTACTAAATTAGGCCCTAAAGTTTGTAAATCAAAATATATTTTTATTCTTGTAATAAAACAGAAAATGAATTTTCCAAGCAATATTATGTATAAGTCTTTGGTGATATTTGTCACATCCACAAGTTTATGACAAGAAGTGAGAATTGTCATGAATTAATAGTTTAGACTAACAAGGTTGTTCAAAACAGTAACTTCCTAACTAATTATAACATAGAAAAAAAAAAAAAAAACATCCAAACACCATCCAAAGTAGCATAGCAAATAGTTGTTTGTCGAAACGACTAACGAAGCCCGTCTAGGGTTAATATTCGTACTTAAATGAACAATTTTTTGATAAAGTTTAAACAATTTTTAATAAATTTTTGCTTTTTGAAGCAACTAGTGTAAAAGATTAAAATTTCGTTTTATTTTAAATAAAGTAAAATTTAAAACTTTGTATTCAAATATGTATGTTTAGTTTTAAAGAAACTTTAAAAAAAAATTACATCAAACTTGAAATTTTGAAAAGAAAATGAAAATAAATTCAAAAATGCTGAATAAATCATTACTTATTTCTAGTATATATAAAAAATATTTTTTGCTTTCTAAATCGTTTAGAAAATCTAAAACTGACTTACAATTTTGAAGCTACAAGATCTTTAGTACAGCAAATATATTAAAAAAGGGTTTTTTTCAGAATATCTCAAAACTTAAATTTTTGAAGATTGGTTTGTGATATACTCAAGAAAATCTATTGTCCTCATTATGTCATTTTTGAAGTGAAAATAAAAAGTATCGTTTTGTAGCAGAGCGTAATTAAGCATATTTGATTTTCTATTACCTACAAAATTCTTTTCAGCCAGCTTTCATATTTTTCCTGTCAATGTTTGCTTTTGTTTGCAAAAATTTGTGTATGTGTTAGTGCAATAGAAGTTGATTACAATTAGAACAGTTTGTGACAATTAAACCAGTACGAGAAGTTGCAGTACACAATCATAAATATACATATCTACATTAGGGTGGCAATATGAATGAGAATGAAAAGTATTGATGTTTCCAGCTAAAATGAAAATTTTCTTTCTAAGAAACCATTTTATGGGTAACAAATTAAATTTTACTGAAAATTTTACTGAAAATTTAATTTGTTAGTTAATAGAAATTGTTTGTTAATGGAAGTATGAAGTGCTATATATCATAAAAAGATTACAAAAGTACACGCGTTTTGATAAAGGAAATTTTACAAGAGACGATAGAAACTTCATAAAATCATAAAACTTCATCGCTTTCTTACCTTTTTTCTATTTGGTAAGACTTATTAAACATCCATCTGTACGTCAAGAGTCGCCAAAAAATTCGGATTAGAACATGCAAAATTTTGCAGCTGAAAACAGCTTAAATTGGAATAAGACAATAGTAGTAATGAATGTTTATAAATGCTTTATATTAATCACGACTTCATTGAAATTCAGACCAAGTGAGCTATAAATATGCATATAACAGTGTGCAAAATTTCATGAAGAAGAAAACTGATATGTCACTCTTCCTAAAATCACTTAAAAGTGCATAAATTACATAAATAAATGTCAGCATAACAATAATATTTAACGCGAATAAGTTTTATATGGGTAGAAAACCTAGTGCAAAGTTTTATCATAGTCGCTCCATTATTGACTACCACTCCTATATTAATCCTAATTTAGGGAATCAGGCGCATAAGAAATGTAATTTAAATGGTAATATCACGATATTATTATATATACATATGTTTTACAGAAATATAATTCACACCATCAAATCATATAACAATCGGTCGACAATTGACCATAAGAACCCTCCCCCCCTCCCACAAATATCAAAAACGTAAGGTGTAGGGTATCAAATGATCGTATCTGCAGAACAACATGTTTTTATTTGTTTTTTAGATTGTTTTACTTGTTCTTATTTTGATGCATTAAAACTCATAAGATAATAAATATTTTTGAAATATGAGTGAATTTAAATTTTCATGTTCTGAAGTTTATGTATCAGTCTAATACCGTATTGTACTCTATTTATGCAAAAACACGTAAAACAACAAAGAAAAAAATAGTCTGAAAAAATAAATATTCCATAAAATCATCTCATTAAAGTAAATTTTTCGGTGAAGTTGACATATCTCTAAAATTACTTTTGTATCAATAGATGTAAATTGGCTACTAAAACAATAACGCATTATGAAAAAGTAGGTTTGTACGACATTATACGCGTCCATGCTTTATTTATTGTATAGTGGAAAAACCCGCTCCGATATAAGTGCTAGAGGATTATGTTGTTTATAAATAAGACCAAATGTCTTATTATTATATTCAAATATATAAATTTTTTGAGAAACATTGCAAAATTTCGGACACTTTGTCGTAAAGTTTAGTTATATTATCAAAAGCACATCCCAAAAGCCTAAGATAGCAAATTTTCATATTGTTCCTTAGGCAGAATTTTATAAAAATACACAAAACTCAATTCAGTTAATAAAAAGATAATGCCTGGCGAAAATTTAGAGAAACAATGTCTTAGAATGAAGTAATATCCTCGCCATACAAGTGGGGCCACCCTAATCCACATACATTTATATTCATGAAATTTGATTATTGGAAATATTTCTGGTTGCCAATTCTATAGGTTTCTTTGATAAATTGTTTATTAATTACAGTTTCATGATGCATTTGATTTAGTGGCATAAAACGGAAGTGTAGAATATAAACAAATTATACTCGTATCGAGTATAAATACAATTAATATTCAATGATAATTTATGCTGTTAGCTTTTTAAAATATGACTAAAATTGTGTTGTGTTCGTAAATTTTCTAAGCCCCATTATTGTGAGTACAACGAAAATTTACTATACGATTGGTACACAAAATTATGGTTTGATTATTATATGGAACGGTTAAAATCTATGAAGAAAAGTATTTGAAAAACATAATATGTTGTATTAAAGAGTCTAACGCAAAAAATGTTAAAAATGTGCCCCTTTAGAAATGAAGAGTTGTATATGAGTCCCAAAATATTATATCTGAATGTTTTCATTTCCGTGAATAAAACCATTTTAAAAACATCTCTAAAAATATCGATCTCTTTCAATAGATTTGTCGAAATTTTCGTTATAATAAAATTAACTTCAAAATATAATATAGACATTCTAACACATAAAATCAGCGTTAGCGTTGAAAATTATCAAAAATTGGCAGCAAAAATAAGATTTTTCTGACAAAATTGACACGAAAAGGGGCAACATATCTTAACAGTTTATAATTAATTTTTTTATAATACATATTAATTATTATAAATAAAAAACGTAATTAAGAACGTCAAAAACCGATGTATGTAAAAAAAATATTCACTGTAACTAATGTAATTGTAATCACAGAATTTTAAAAAAAAATCTGTATCTCTTCAACTACTGGGCGCATCGAATTGAAATGTATTGAAAAATTGTAGAGGAGGATCTAAGCTTTCAGAATAATTATCCTCTAGTTACACGAGATAAGCTAAATGGTGGCGACTTCTACAAATCAAGTCTGATTTCATTTCATTTTTACATTTCTGTAGAATACTTGGAGAGATAAAGAAAAAACATGCTTACTGATATTTATACTTGGATTTTGAGTTTTTGATTTTTTTTTTGACTTGACTTTGTTTAGTTTTTCGGGAATTAGTCCCGTGGTATATGGAGAATTTTTTTTTAATATTCTGTAATTTCTAATACATTTGGAAACAATATGCCGGAAAATTGTTTGGATTATTAAAATTCGTCTAGTCGTGAAAAATATTAGTATGAAAAATATCTATTCTTTTACATAAATATAATATAATTCTTTCACTTTTTCTGAAATTTTTGTTAAAAAAAAATATTTTTTTAAAACAGTTGAAAAGACAAGGCTTCATAAATGGTTAATAAAGAAATTTAAATTGATTTAGATTGGCATTGGTAAAAAATGGTAGATTTTGAAAATCATGTTTATAGATTAATAAAAAAAAATATAATAATAAATACAATATTTAGATCGACTTATCACTAAACTGCATCTCGCCCGGTCAAAAACAAATACAGAGTGCAGATTTTATGAAAAAGGTAAACTTTTCAAAAGACGTTTTTTTTTTAAATTTCACAAGAAAATCACATTGTCATTATGTTATTGCTATTATTTTTTATGTACTATGTAAAATAAACATTAATCTTTCAGTCTTCAAAAAAAAAAAAAAAATAATAATAATAATAATTAGGGAATTCACATAGTATCATAAAATCATATGTTCTATACTAACAGTACAAAAGAATACGACTGCCGTGAATAACCTCTCATAATATAGTGTACTATTTTGCATTTAAATCAGCCAAAAATAAGTAAAAAAACCAAAACAATAACCAGTTTATGCGAAAAGTACACTTTAGATATTGATCTCTGCTGTTAAAATACAACAGCACAATAAGCATAGTATACAAAGTTCTATTATTTTAAGACACTTTTTGTTTGAAAAAACAACAACAATATTTTTAAACCATTGTAAAATTTTAAAACGTTATGACAATATGACATAATAGCACACCTTCCGAATATTTTTTAAGCAAAACACTCTCTACTTTTCGAAAATATAATAAATAAATTAAAATGTTAAAATAAAAATAGACTTATTTACAAATTCATTGATGTATAACATTGTCTATATAGGTCGTTTTAAAAAAGATAATAAATATAATGGTTCCAAAACCGACAACTCGTATTCACCAAATTCACTATTTTATATCTTATTGTGTATTTCCATATGCGCGTATACGTAACGCACAAATGTACTGGCGCGTGTTGTTTGTGTAACGAGATAATATTCGTAATAATCGATTAAATTTATTAAATATTGTTTATTTTTTAAAAATTTTAAAATATTGGTTGTTGAAGACATTTGAATGATTTTTGGAGAAATGAAAGGCAGATAATACATAAGAAATAATACTAATATTATAACGCTAATATATATATTTTTTTCAATTTAAAAAAGTCTTTTGAAAAGTTGACTTTTTTCATAAAATCTGCACTCCTGAATTCGTTTCTCGCTGGGCGGGAAGCAGTTTAGTGCAAATCGATCTAAATATATTTTTTTTTATAAAACAGCGTCCATAAATTTAAAAAGAAACTCGCGTGACTTTTTCTTATTAATCGATGAACAGGAAAACTTTTTCTAAAACTTACCATATTCGACCAATGCTGGATGTAAGGTGCAAATCTATATCAATTTATAATTTCCTAATTAACCATTTTTGAAATATGTAAAGAAACACATTTTTTTTTAAAAAACTTTAGGAAAAAAGTGAAAGTATTTTACTATATTTTAGTTAAAAATAGCAAATTTTTATACTGATTTCCGAATGCTGATCTTTAACATTCTTCGCAGCTGGATGATTGAAATAATCCAAAATATTTTTTAGCATATTATTTCGGACTATATTACAAATTACAGAATATTCAAGAAAAAAATTTAATCCATATATCTCAGGACAGATTCCCGAAAAACGAAATAAAGTCGAGGCAAAAAATCAAAAACTCAAAATTCAAGCGTAAATATATTTGTAACTGTAAGAAATAACTTAGGTCAGTAATATAATAATCTTTGAAATCGGACTTGATTTATAGAAGTTAAGATTTTTTGAAACTTTTACATACTCGAGATATTCAACTTTGACTATCTCGCATTATTACAGGGTGACTACAGGATAATTTTTCTGAAAGCTTAGATCCCCCTCTACAACTTTTTTATACATTTCAATTCGATCCGACCAGTATTTTAGTGGGTACAGATTTAATACCAAAAATTTTGCAATTGGCCCCTTGTGTAATATATGGAGTAGGTAACGGTTGGTAAATAATTGGTTTTGTTTTGATTTCATATATTTTGTGCATATTTTAAAATTAGTTGTGTTCTAAGTTCGACTATAAACAGGAAACTTATGATACAATAAGGATGTTATAGAAAACTAAAAGTAATAACAAACAAAAAAGGTTTTAGAATCGAATAAAGTAAACTCAATAAATTTTACAACATAAATCACCGAGATACAGCGAAATAATTCCAATGTTAAGACTTGAAGAAAGATCACTAAAATACTCAGAAGACCAGAAAAGTGATTAAAGAGCAATATGTGAATAAATAATTAATATTTTGTTTACAAAGTTTGACTTTCCTTAAGAATATTAATTTGATCAAAAATAATTCAATAATTCCAAGAAAATTTCTACTCAAGCCAGATAATTAGAATTTACGCTACTGTTCTAGTGTTAGCCTAAGTTAACATTATGTTCGATATTTTATAACACTAGTATAAAAAATTCAATTAACCATTGAACCATCATCGTCAATATGTTCTACTTAAAATTTAATAAAACTTTTTGCAAACATAGAGGGAAAATAAATCGCAGATTCCATTTCATAAAAAGTTGTGAGTGAAACAGATGATGTTTACAGAGAACACGACGGTGGGACACTGAAGAGTGCTGATGGCGGTCGTGACTGACTAGAGTCCAATAAAACTTTTACAATGTATTCATTCTTCTACAATTATTCAATGAATTTAAGCCCGAATACAAAAATTCTAAAAAAATAAATATTCAAACTTTAATAAAATAGTATTTAAAGATATTCATAGAAAATTTTATTAAAATCTATGAACACCATTGATCGAAATCAATATTTTAAAGATACAGAATATACTGTATAATCCGGACCCCGATAATCCGGACTATTTGGTAATACGGTCGGCATTTCCCAATATATTACATGCTTTATAATTCAACGATTGATTGCAATGTTGTAATATGGATTTCATATAAAAAGTAATTTTTTGTAATTATGTAATAAGAAAGAATTGATTGTAGTTGAATTTCTTCGTTTTCAGTTAAGTATTGCTTGAAAATTTTTTCAGTAAAAGAGCAAAAAAAAGTTTTTTTCTTTTTAGATAAAATGAAAACTTTTGAAAAACTTTAAATACACAGAAAAAAGTTTGTACATAAATGTGAACATTTACTTTCATTGATTTCAGTTCATAATTTCTTAAGCATTAAAACTTTTTTTTATATTTTTTTCAAATGAATCAAGTCAAGAAGATTGAACAATTTTTTAACTTTTCATTTATATTTTCAATTTGTAAAAAAAAGTTTGAAAGTTTCTTCGGAAAATTTTAAGTCTTTAATGACAGAACAGACGCCCTTTTTATCAAAATGATGTGCTGCAGAATGCGAGCAAAATTATGCAAATTTCTAAACATGTTTTTTACAGATTTTCCTTGGAATTTTGCCATTTTAAGGCATTTGTTGTTAATATTTTCATGTATAAACATTTTAATTTGTAATCAAATCTAATAAAACTAAATCAATTATCTAACAAACTTTTTGGAAAATTCCTAAAATTTTCATAATGAACAATTTAATAATATTTATGAACAAAATTTTATTTTTTATGAAAAAAGTTTTGGGAAAAAAGTCATGTTCGATTCATAATATTTATGAAAAAAATTTTAAAATATATGCATTTTTTCTCTGTGTAAAGAATGTTTTCAGATAAAGAATTTGAATTTGAAATTTGATAATATATTTTAATAATTTTTTAACAAAAAAAAATTATAAAGAAATTAAGGAATTATTTGCATTCCATGCTAACTTAATTTGTATTATCTTATAATACATACGAACTTATACATCATCTTGATTTCATCCATAAAAATTTGTTTCATCAATTGCGCAATTAACATTTTACAAATTCCTAATTCCTAATTAGCAATTAGTACATATTTTCCAAATGAAATTTGACAATGAAACTACCTTAACCCTACGGTACATATCTCGGTACTTTTTTTTAATTTTGAAATGCTTGCATTTCTTTAATAATGAAGATATAGTCAAGAAACTTCAGATCGTCGTAATTAAAGTGTTTCTAAAGCTTGGAAACTGAAGAAACCCCAATTTTGTAAACAGGGTACTCCGGTACCGCCATATTATGTTTATATGTTTTACACTACAATTAACTTTTCCTTGCAGTAATAATACATGTCAGGCAAAAGTTTCAATATATAAAATCTGGCTCCATTAGAATTTGAAGGAAAACTAGTTCAACAAGTAAGCTAATTTTGAACTTTCTAGGAAACACTTTTATTTAGGAGCTCCAGAGAGAGGAATAAAATATAATATATAACAACTTACAAATATTTTTCATTATCAGTATTTTGCGCTAGTCTTTATGATTATGACAATGATGGCGTATATTTCAGTAATTTTTACATCCTTCAGTTTTTTTTGTATGTCATGTAAAAATGTTCAACATTTGTACTCTAAAATATAATGCAAAGATTCAAGCTGTTGATATTATTTCCGCTATTCGTGCCAGGTCACGTAAACGTTCAATGTTGTAGCTCCAAACTTGACCGGACGATGTGCCATGACTGACAAAATTATTTAGGCTTATACGATTTTCGGAGAGGTTATTATATGGAACCTGTGCTTTATTGTGGATCAAATTTTGCTGCAAAGTTTAGAATTGCAATTTATATTTTTTAGAATCTTACGTTTGCAAAATTCGTTCCTGCATCATATGAAGCCTAAAAATTGCGACTTGCTGCTTCATTAAAAGTTTAACATTGACGGACAGACAGACAGACGGACATAATATTCTCAAACCTGTTTTTTCTACGTATATTTGAAAGTTTGCTTTTAGATTTTTTTTTACTAATTAAATGATCTTAATAAATAATTATATAAAATTATAAATTTTTTGTTCAAAATCAACGAAAAACATAATAAGGTACCCCGGTATTCGGGTAATGACTAACAAAAATTTTTTTGGATAAGTACCGTCGGGTTAAACGCATTCTACATCGTGACAAACCGACATTCACTCATTTTCAAACATCAAATGGTTGAGCACTTGAACGTTGAAGAATGTCATGGCAAATAGACAACAAGTATCAAAGTAAAATGGAAACAGACGGATAAGAGGACAAATTGTTGGGTTTTAAAGTGGTCAAATATTTGTGATAGAATGGCAAATGCAACCGAAAGAATTGTTGTCAAAAACATTTTTAAATGCTACATAATTGTTCGATGATTGGTTGTCTTAAATGTTATGACTTGTTTTCACAAAATGTTGCTCATTATGTTAGTTGTCAATCTAGTTGGTGTGTGGTACATAGATACTAAGGTTAGATAAATTTTTGTCTTTTTAACACAGTTAGTCAAAAGTCAAAAAGACTGGGACTAAGCTGAGGCAAAACTCTACAATATAATAAAAAAAAAAAAAAAAAAAAAAATAGATAAGTGTAAAGATTCAAGGGTAACTCATTTATAATCATATATTGGAGGAAAATTTTCAACTAAGTCATTGTTATTTTTATTATACAATTCCTGCTTGAACAAGTTTCTTAACAGAGTTGCCAGGAGATGAGAAAAAAGAGGCTAAATTGAACTTTAAAAACGGTCAAAAACGCTAAATTTATTTTTTCTCATTCTCATTAGTTTTTGATATTTTTCTAAAGAACTTGTAATAAATTTATAAATAAAACTCAGTAAATTGATAAAAAAAAAGTTGGATTATATTTCATATGAAATACCACCCAATGTCTTGAAGTAATTTTTCATCATTTTTGAACTGCAATACCTTTTTGACTAAGTTTTTCTAAATTTATGCGTGCTTTTTCGCATCAATATTCTTCTTATTTAATTATTTTCATAAATAGTTTCTATTGTTGTTGAAGTATATTAAAATAATTATAATAATCGACTTTGTAACTCTACAAATGAAGCACCGCAGTCGAGTTTTTTTTTTATTAAATATAAATAATCTCGAATTTTTGTACAAATAAATGCACAAAAATGCATAATTGGATGATTCTGTAAAAATAAAATTTTTAATAGAGAATAAGAAATTATTTTCTTCATTGTTGAAATAATAACATTTTAGCCTTTTTACAACAGTTTTGAGAAACAAAAAAGGTTAGAAAAAAGTTAGAACCTAAAACGAAAATTTTGAAGCTAAAAGCAAAATAAAAAAAGCTAGATTTAGCCTTAAAAAGGCTAAACTGACAACACTATTGCTTAAATAAATATTGTATTTTAAATACTTACTATTTTTTAGTCAAGCATCATTTTATTTTATCTTAAATTTAAAAAAAAAAAAAAAAATCAATCTTAAATTATTTTGTAAACTATCGCAATAAATGAGCAATAAAATTACTTTATATCATTTTTCTTTTATTACAAAGTATAAATCACTCAAAATGTCAAAAGTTTAATCATACAATTTGAAGTTAAAAGATACACAGAGAAAACATATTCGTTATGGCAACCGAATTTTTAGCCAATCGAATTTTGTCGGATCCAACAACTATCTGTTACACTAATTGCCATTACTGTTTGTATATGTACAGTATGCATAACCGTTATGAAAAATAATTTGGTGAAATAAATTTAAAATGTTAATGAGGCTAATTTGAATTAATAAAAACTTATTTTATTTCTTTTAGCAAAATGAAATGTATACATATCAAAATAAATTATAATATAGAGTTTTGAAGAATTATGACACAAACATAAATTGTCGAACTCAATAGGTGATTCCAGTTGTTCCAATTCCAATGGATGACTCTGAAGAAGAGTTTGACTGTAAAATTTATTTTTTTTTTAATTTTAAAACCTGAAACTACTTTTGTTAACTTAACTATAGTTTGAATAATGCAAAAAATAAAAATCAATGAATTTTTTCTTAGTGGACATACATACGAACATTCTTTAACTTTAATTAATCACTTCAATACAAAATAAAAATCGAATCCATTATTTCTCATATGGCTGTGTTGAGAACATTTTAAGTATCCATTATATTCATAGAAAAAATATTCGAACTAATTTTACAATTAATCTATTGTTTCGACTTATTTAAAATTTTAATTATATGTATAATTCTATAAATTAACTTTGTAATTGGTTGTAATTTCTGATTTACAAAAACTGACAGCTTTTCAAAAAATTCGAACCAAACAAACAAAAAAAAAAAAAACGAATTTAAATAAAAATTTTTTCATAACAACAAAATGTGTTTATGTACGTCGACAACTTCTTTTGTTCTTTCGTGATTTGTTAAAACTAAACATATGCAACTCAACCGGAAGATGAAAATATCTTAGATTTAAATGTTTTCCTAAGCAATTCGGTGAGTAAACAAGAATTTTTTAATTTTTCGTTTATTAAGAATTTTGATGTATTGCAGATGTGTCAGTCATTGATGCATAATGTTAGCATCAAACCATTAGAGTTATGTGTATAGTATTCAGCTAATCTTTAAGATAAGATTAATATGTTTGGATTATATTTGACAATTGACGTTATGTAATAATTCGGTTATTTTTCTTGTTATTGTCATAAAGATTACACCCTCCCGCACATTGTTGGATTGTTTGAAAACGCAATCTCTTCTGCCAAAAATGAGTTATTCCGCAATACAAAATATTACACAGTTCAGTTTGGGTGGATTCGATATATATTTCATATTTCTCATAAGTATGCAACTTATGTACATTACATATAAAAAGTTAGAAAATTCATTTACATAATTTTGCAATAAATATTTTAATACAAACGTTTAAATTTTAGTTCTATTTTAGTTTTAATAGCTTGATTAGTTATAAAAAAGTTTCAATCATGAATATAATTAATTTAATTAAAAAAAAAATTAATTGAAATTTATTCAAAAAAAATCAATTATTTCAACATAATTAATTCAATTTATCAATTTTAATTGATATGAGTAATTCATAATTGAATTCGATTTTTATTTTTTTCTGCGTTCATTAGATTTTGCAAATTTTTTTGTTCTTAAATATTCTGCTAACAATTTATATCTATTTTAAAAAATAATATCCAGTTTTAAAATTATCAGAAAAATACAACAAATTTTCAGTTGAGAACCTCGAATAACTACCTTTGGAACTTTGTACACCTTTTTGGAATTCTATTGCGTTTTATAATAATGAATTGAATATAAGTAATACTCAATTACGGTTTCGATTACTAGATTTTCTTTTATAAGATTCTCAATTCTATCACAGTTGAATTTGTATATATTTATTTATTTAATAGCCAATGAAATTACAATTTCTTACAGGCTAGCATACATATTATTCCTAAAGCTATTTACAATAATCATTCAATAATAAATTCCTATTATTTAACTAAGTTAAAAATACTCCAGATTAGATATACTGAGAAATAAATATATGGATAATAACTGTTGAACTGATTACATATACGTCTCTTGGGATCAAAGTTGGCATAATTGGTTCGAATATATTTGATTTTTAAATGAGTACAATTTCTAGTTGGATGATTTGGGATTATGAATTCGATCTTACGAGGCAGGATCTCGGAATTAATTGAACCGTTTAATAAATTAATTACAAATAAAATACTCATATGGTTTCTCCTACTTTCAAAAGGAGGGAGATCAATAAGCTATAATCGACTTTCATAGTAAATTAATACTAGTATTTCATGGAAGATTACACAGACAAAATAAGAGGAATCTGTACCAAGAATCATTAAACTTTCTTACCCAGAGGTTGAGGAAACGTAGAACTCCTTTTTCCTTATTAACGATGTGGAAAACGCTAGAATTAAAGGGTAGTTTATAATAAAGTAATACATCCATATCAAGAAATTCTTAGAGAAGATCGAGCTGATATTCATTTAATATATATCTACAGTGTACAGGACTTCTTCTGTAGAACATTATGTGTTTCCACTTTCTTAAATTCAGATCCATTAGATTCATCATACACCTATCGTAAAGATTGCTAAGATCTGATTGGAGTAAAAACATTGATAGGAATAGTTAAAGCTATGGATCAGCTTTACATCTTCAGCACACATTAATATTCTAGAATTCTTAATACGAGCTGGTAAAGCATTTATAAATATAGGAATAGTATGGGGCCGACGTGACTACCTTGCGGAACGCGAATAAAACCGGAATGGTTTTTGATATACACACAATAAATAATACACTATTTTTTCTATTTGCAAGATACGTAGAAATTCATTTAAGGAAACCAGGAGAAAATCCGTGTTTATCCAATTTGAACAATAGGAGATGGTGATTTAGTTTATCGAAAGCTTTACTGAAATCTGTATATATTGTGTTTGTCTGTAAATCGGATTGAAATGCAGTTATAACTGAGATTGTGGACTTCAAAAGGTTAGTATTAGTGGAACATTCTTTTCTAAATCCATGCTGGAATGGGGAAAGATAACAAACAAATTGATGAAAAAGGATTTCAATAACTATCTTTTTGAAAAATTTTGGAATAACACTTAATTGGAAATGTTATATCTGATCTTGATATGGAGTATCTCATATAATCAATAGATAAACTGTACTTTATGTGTTTGCTATTTTCTACTCTATTTTCCAAGGCGGTCCATGTGCAATTCCTTTTTTTTCATTGGTATTGATTTCTTAAAACATTTAAATAAGCTATAATAGAATTTATTAAAAATTATGTCAATATTACGAGGGCATACTTTATTGTAAGGAATAAATACAAACCAATTTTCAGAACAAAGTAGGTGATTTAATTTTGAATACTCAGCTTTGCTAAAATCAAAAACCATTTGATTGATCACTTACATTGGAATTTAATGATAGTTTGGTTTTGACGTTTACGCTTAT
Source organism: Protocalliphora azurea (assembly GCA_932274085.1). Lineage (NCBI taxonomy): Eukaryota > Metazoa > Arthropoda > Insecta > Diptera > Calliphoridae > Protocalliphora > Protocalliphora azurea. Next base: position 90,321,590 of record OW026520.1, read on the forward strand.
TTAAAGTGTGGGGTGATAAGCATCTTCAGTTGCTAATAATGGATTAATGCGAAGAAAATAAATTCTTCAGGTTGATCAACAAATACAAGATCAAGTAATTTGCCAAGCTTGTTTACTATGTTGGTTATTTAGAAGAGTTCTAAATCAGCAATAGCATTCAGTAATTCAATAGATGTTTCCGATCTTACTGATGGGATTAAAAAGCATGAACCAGTAGTTTCGCAAAATTTATTGTTTGAAATATTAAAATCACCAAAAACAATTTAGCAGTCACCAGCTTTGGATTGATTAGCTAAAAATTTTATCGCGTTTTCATATTGTTCGTAAATTTGAATGTTTGACGCAGGAGGAAAATAAGAGCAAATTATAAATATTGTCCTAAATTTGACTTTAATACATACGGCGGTAAATTCGATACTTTGATCATTGTTAAGAATTATTTCTTCCGAAGGCAAAAGAGTTGGGACAGAAATAAATTATGCTCAATATTAAAGTTCTCTAAATAATGAGATTTTAACTTTGTGTTTCTACCTCTAATATTTTGGTATGCGATGGAGATAGCTGAAGAGTTGTAATAATGTTTTGGGCAATTATTAATATTTAGCGGATTATTTAACTCTATTAGTTGTTTGGATTTTGACGAGAAACCCTTGGAAGAATTACGTTATTATCATCACGATAAATAAACTGTCGAACAACTGTATTTTTGGCCAAAATTATGGACTAACAAGACAATCAAAAATACTTTCTGGGATAATTATCTTAAATGAAGCTCTATTGCGCGTATTTATCTTGTAAATTTAGACTTCGCTATAATTTTCAATGCTAAGGTTCGTTTTAATATAAAATTTAATATCATTTATTGTTTTATCTACTGAAAAACTGCTGCTAAATATGGTTTTCCTTGGAGCTATAATTTTTAAAGGCTTTGGAGTTACTGTTGTAAACGGATTTATAAGTGGCTTGTTAACGACGTGTAAATTAGTTGGGATGTTTGAAGATGAAAGAGTTAATAAAATAAGTTTTGGAGGTTTATTGGTAACAGGATTTGGAATCATGGGCAGGTTTGTCGAACTAGATACCGTAGGAATAACTAAAGTACACTCTGACAGAATTACATTATAATTGGAAGCATTTAAAACATTATGAGGTAACGGGATAGAATCATTATTAGTAATAACCTCCGTATTTTAGGGAAGGCAGCAAAACTATCTAAATTCGAAAATTTGGAAAGAAGTCCACCGTATTTAGTTTTTAGTTTTCCTTGTAGAGAAGAAAAGTAATTTTTAATATGATCGAACTCAGCTTTATAACTTTTGAATAAATTATAAAAGTCATTGCCATTACTCTGCAATTTGGTGAAATCTACTACAAGTTTTTGGCATTGTCGGGTAATACATTATTTCCCAAACACTGCCAATAGGAAACCATACGTTCTTCTTCGCAAATACTGTAGTTTTTATTCATACAGTTCGTAACGAATTTTTACAAGAAAATTTTTTAATAATAAAAATTTTCTTTTAAATCTAATTAAAATTTCACTTGTGTTGGGAAAAGAAAACTTTTTTGTCGTTTCGCTATTGATAAATCTCTTATTTGATTGTAAAGTTATAATTATTACAAATTTGTAAGATTGATAAAATATGATTATTTCTAACTGAATCTGTATTACTAAAAGTGTTTTCCAACCAAAGTTTTTTTCTGTGTATAAGAAAACCTCATATATAAATGTTCGTAGCATATGTATGTATAAGAAAATTTATACCAATCACTCCAAACTGACAAGTATTATCCCATTTAAATGAAAAAAAAAAAAACTATAAATGGTTAAAAAAATACTTGAATGGCGTTTATTCAAACTCTTGAATATTTTGTACTTTTCATACTCAATATTTTCATACTAATATGGGATTGAGAACTTATGTACATTGTACACATGCCGGATGATAAATTGCAATATAATATTGATAACACCAATAACAAGGGGAAAGAAACAGTTACCAGAAAAAAATAAAAAAACGCAGATGGATGTTGACATGTTGGAACCACACGAACAGAGTTACCATGTATCTAATCAAAAATTGTTGGACTTACATATATAAATATTATTATTCACTTACGGTTTAAAACGTTTAATAAAGATGGAACATACCTGAAAAGAAAAAATAATTTTAAAGGTTAGAATTTTTAATTATATTGTGCATACTAATACTATATATATGTATATTCCAACAATATTTATTATTGAATCAATAAAGTTTTTAGTAAAAATTTATATATAATGTATAAAAATAATATAATAATATTTGTGTAAATTCGGTAAAGGATTCAGGAAAGAATACGTATATATGAAGCGTAATGTAATACTGTTAATAAAAGTGATGCAGAAATAATATGTGTTTTAATATACATAAATCAAAAAACAATAAGAAAATGGTGATCACACATGTAAAGAACCAAATCGACCTAAAAAAAAGAAATCCTAACGTTATTAAAATTTAATATTAGTTATAATTGAAAACAACTTTCTTGTCTTAGATGTGGTTTTTATATGTAAAAGTGGTGATTTTGATGTGCATGATAAGCAGCGTTCCAGCCATACAAAAATACTTGAAAATAAAAAATTGGAAATTGGCACAAAGTCTCCAACTCTGCAAATAATGCTTGCAGAATTATTGCATGTAAATCAAACAACATTTTTCAGACGTGTAAAAGCACTTGGTTCAACTAAAAGCAAAGAAATTTGGTGCCACGGGAACAGAATCCAAGAGACGACGGCTCAGAAATTAATTTCATTGGCCAAATGTCAAATTTTTTGTTAACACCGATTTCAAAAATTTTAATGCCATTCAGCAGAAACATATTAAAACTAAGTTGGCAAAAAAATCAAATCAAAATATTGGTAATTGTGGGCGTGACATATTGTTAAAGACAAAAACTTTATGCCATTTTATGAAAAAATTTGTTTTTTGTAAATTTGATTAGAAGTAAATTATTATTACTCGTAAACCATTATCAATAATTGGCTTAATTTTTCTGTTATCTTGGTATGATAATAGTCTTTAAGAAATGGTATGATGTGTCACTGTATTACTTATACCTGGTGGGTTATTAAATGTTTTCTCAGGTACTATATTTTAGCTAACTTAGAAATTTAGTGAAATAGAACTTTTGAGCGTCAAAAGGGGATAAACATTTTTTACTATCAGAAGAAAGGCGAAATTATCCTTTTTAACCACTTATTTACTTTCTTATCTGTATGAACCCGTCTGTAGAACACTTTCTCCATTTTAGTGAAAACTTTTTCTATTTTTATTTTACTTATACATATGACGCAAATATAAATACACCAAGCATTGTAAGCTGTGATAGGTATTTTAAGTATATTATATAATTATTAATTTAATCCTATTTTTTAGCGTATTTTTCCTATCTTAATTTTTAGCACTTTTTTATTATACTTATTTATGCTACCTGGGTATAACGTAATGTAAGCAAAGGATAAAAGCCAGTGGTATTCGAATATAAATTCAGTTGCTATAATATATCTAAGCAATAACAATCAAATTATAAAATCTTTATAAAACACGAAGAGCTTCAGCTATAAAGAATGCAAGGAAATTTCACGAATATACTCGTATAAAACCAAATATTCATGGAGAAATATGTCTACAATAATTTACACAATCCTTTATGATGGAGAAGATGTCATTAAGCGTCATTTAGTACCACTTGGAGATCTATCAGAGCGGAAACCCAGGAAAAAGGGAGTAAGGATTACAGATTTTATAGAGAGCAGAATACCAGTTAAATATCAAAAAATTCTGAAGATCTATTAAATATATTACTGGCAACGTCAGATCATCTCTATCATTTGCAGTCAATGGAAAGCAGAACATCAGGACTTAGATGAAGAAGCAAAAATGCTGTTAGAGGACAGAAATAATATAGAACTAAGTATGGAATAATCGTAGGCTATATTCCAACCAAAGGAATATGACTAATTTTCTTTTATTATTATTTAAGTAAAAAATTAAATAAATATTCCTAATGCTATTTAAATAAAAAACAAAAGAAACATTAAAAAAATTGTAATTTTTTGTCCAAAAACAATCGATTCTAGTGGAACCTGTTCTAGAATTGATAAACTGGGAACCTGTTGGCAAAATTATCCTGGGTATTATTAAAATATTTTTTTATTAAAAAAAAAAAAAATCCACATTTTCATACTAAATGCTATAAAAAATTTAAAGTTCAAATCCAGCCTTAAATTTCTCAACAACTGCTGAACCGATTTTAAAGAAATTAAAACTGGAGAAAAATTCAAGAAAATATCTCTCCACTCCAAAGCTCTCCAAAAGCTACAGAGTTTAGGCCTATGAAAAACGATTCTGAACCACTGTGCGACATAAGAGGACTTAGCATGTCAAGAATGCGCTACAAAATTAAATCGTTTTTGCATCGAATTGTTACGGGCGATTGAATAGGATACATTATGATAATTTAAATCGCCAAAAATCGTTTCTGAAGCCCAGACAACCACAAAAATGCAAATGAAATGATCACGGGAGATCGAACACAATCGTTTAGTTTGAAGAGAGCATTGAATGTTCGGATATTCTAAATTAACACACAAGATAATATGAAAAGGGAATAATAAAACAATATTACTTATGTATAATTATTTTGTGAGGTAAAATACATTTGTCATCACTTTCTTTCGTATCAGCTGATAGATACAAAAATTTTAATCTTTATTAGGAAAATCTGTAAGGAAATAGGGATAACTTACCTCCAAATATCTTCAAATCTTGGATTTCATATTTTTTAATTTCCAATTTTTTATAAGTTTTTTCTTCATTTTATTGACATTTTCAATATACATAAAATTGGTTTTGTTTTGTGTATTGGTTTTAAAATAATTTACAGGCAATAAAACATAATGTTAAATCTAATAATATTCTTTTATACAATTTTATTTACAAGCAAATAATGATTTATTAAAAAATATTCTAGCCATAATTTGTTCTGTGCATGTAAAATACAATTACAAATAGTTAACATAAATGCCAAATAGAATTTTGGCAGTTAAGTAAACTATAATTTTTGTATTCCAAAAAATAATTACGATAACAAATATAAATGTTGTAAACATAACTGAATCGATGTCGTAAATTAAAATAAAATCAAAATTTTAATTAATTTTGTGTCTTCATAAAAATTAAATAATTAAAGAACTTATTACCCAACTCACAATCTCGTTATTATTTTATTTGATAAAATACTATATGCAGAATAAATCATTATGAAAAACTAATAAAAAATTTTTTTGAGACTGATTTTAATGAACATTTATTAGAGATTTTTTTCTTTTTTGCGAAATATATTTTTTTGGTTTATTTAGTTCAAATTTTTTTTAATATTATTTGTTACTATTTTTTTAAAATATTATTTAGTTAAAAATGCAAGTTTTAGTATACATCTGATTTGGTTCATTAGGATATATTTATTGGAAATTTTGCGATTTAACAAAGATCTGATTTTTAGTGATAAATAAGATTTTTAATATTTTATTACTTTTCAGTTAGAAAAAAAGTGCAATTTTATAATAGCAATAAAAATATTTGTTTTATAATTTATGCCCAAACAAAATGGTACTAGTCCTGCTTTAAAACTTCAAATCGACACAAAATCACCGTGTGAACCTGGGTATCAAAATTACTGTTGTAATTTAGAGAAAACTTGATGTAGTTTAAGCCCATTATCATTTTTAGACCATGTTTTCTACAACATATTTCATAAACTAAAATACATATGAATATACAAGAGACTGTTACAGGCAAAAAAAAAAAAACTGCAATAGCCGAAAAATAAGTGCTAGAATTGCACTTTAAATGCCGTTATGGTAACATTGATTACGACTTGGAAGAATGTACTCATAAATTAGATTCAATATAATTTTACTACTTTTTAATCTCTTATGAATCAAGTTTTGAATAAAAATAAATAATAAATCTCTTTTTTAACAAATATAAACGATTTTTCTCAGCACTTTTTTTCAGAACATTTTAATTTTATTTTCTGCATTTTCTAGCATTTTTCTCTGTAAATTATAGCACTTTCTCCCACTTTGCTTCGACCGCAAAATTCATAGAATCACGAAAATCCTAAACAACTCTAAAATTTCCTCAGAATGTTTTTTACTTTCAACTGCCACTCCTTCTTTCGAAGAGATGTACAAATAATTCCAAAAAATTTAGACTGACTCATATTGAAAAAATGTGACATATGCGGAGAATTTGTGAAGAGAGAATATTATTTATTCTATCTATATAATATATAAAAGAGTTACGTTACTGAGTGACTGACGGATTTAAAATAGCCCAGTCCTAACAGTAAAAGGTAGAGATATCAGGCCTTTAGGTTTGTATCCCACTGTAGAGATCTATTAAGGACGGAGTTTAAAAAATTCGAATTCTTAGGGTGTAATAACGGTAAAATTCGGTATCCTAATGTAACAAAGTTTAATAGTATAAAATGATATTATTACTCTATTAACACGTACATAATTTACCGTATGTGGTATATATTTTCGTCATATTATTCTACATACATTTTCAATTTATTATTTGTTTACCGTCAGTAACACATTTATATAATATTATCTTACTTTATTTTCCATTTTATTATAGTAAATCATCCTACTATATTAATGAATCCTTCTTAGTTATGAACTATCATATTATTACCACTGTTGCCAGATTTTAAGATTTATCGATTTTGACGAGTTTTTCCAAAATGAGATTTAAAACTATTTCCTTTTTGTATTCTTTTCTTGAAAAGTAAAAAAAAAAATATTTATGAGAATCTATCTATTTTCAATACTTTTACTGAAATGACGAATTAATAGTCTACAAAAGACCAAACTCTTTTTGTAACTTTTATAAACTTTAAAATTCATAATCAAATTAATTTTATAATTAAATCAAGACATTCTAAAGGCTTAAAGAGCAGTTCTAAGAAAGTATCACTTATAGCAAATTAGTCCAGACCTTTTTGATGAATTCATTCAAAAGTAAATTTCTTATATCTATCTATTCGCCTAAAAGTGTTTTTTTTAACAACTTCAAAAGTTGCATATTATTCTTTTTGATACGCATATCTTCAGACTTAATACATACTAAGTGGAAACATGAAGAAAAAATAATATATTTTTTGTTAATTTGTTTTTAGTTTAAAATTAAATTATTAAAACCAAATTTTTGGTGTGAACGATTTATTGACGATTTCAAATAATCGATTTGATGATTTTGACGATTTTTTTGCGCAAAATTTGACAATTTTTCACAAAATTAATATAATTGTATTACTATTATAAAGAAATAATAATTCTTACTTAGTTTATAAAATTTTTCATATAAGTATTCTTAGGTTGGATGATGTAATTGCGATTCGAGTGATTTTTATAATCACCAACATAAAAATTTTTTGAAGTCTCCCAAAAAATCTTGCAATAAAATTTTATTTAAAAATTGCAATATTTCACAATCGGATTTATGTAATTTTTTATGATCTTTCTTTTACTCCATTTAGGAGTCTTCGAACATGATTAATTTGAACTTCTTTAAAATCAATGAAACAAAAATTAAGATGAGAACAAAACCAGTATTATATTCAATAAAGAAAATTATTAGAAGTTTTATGATTTATACTTTAAATCTTGAAAACGTTTTCTAACGACTCAAAATATGTACGAAATATTTTTTAGAAATTTTTTCTAATGATAATAGAACGTTTCATCGGTTCAGAACTAGATATAAAATTAAATTAAGAAAAAAATAATTTTTATGAGTTTTTTTTAGACATAAGTGAGCATTTTGAAAATTCAAATTTAAGGGATCTGTTTTAGGGGGAAAATGGAAGTTGGTAATTTTTTGATTATAATGTTACTTTTTTAATGTTTTCATCAAAAATAAATTTATCGGCCTAAAAACTAGCTTAGAAAGTTTTATTTATGTATATTTTTGAGCTAGAATGCAAAGACTTACTGGTGTTCTGGAATAAAGCGTCTAGAAAAGGTGCTATTTATTTCTTCAAGACTTTGGTACGCAAAAGAAAACTTTAAATAATTTTTTTTTTTTCAACCAAAAAAACTCTGTAAATTGTGTGAAGTTCGATTTTTAATTATGTAATTTATTGAGGAACTCATAAAGAGGGGTATGATAAGAAATGTGATATCCCACTGATTGGATATTCCTTATTTATATATAAATCTGGAGGCATTAAATTATAATCATTACAAGTTGCGATCGAGATATATGTTATTAATTTTCTGAAGGCACTAATATTATAACTATTCCCATGGAAGTTAAGAGTTATAGTCTAGTTTGATTGATTTTGAAAGGATATTTTGTTTTCTCTAAATAAATAAATCTACCAAGTTTATATCTGGTCTATGTAAGAGACCCGCAAGTCCAGTAACGCAGAAGCGAATTAAATGGTAATAACCTTTAATATTTTTATTTGACATTATTGTAATTTATTTTAAAATGTAATTAAAGAATTAATTGATTCAATAATGTTTTAATTTATTATAAATGTTTTTGCAAAATAAATTTGCTAGTACTGTAAGGTTTAAATTTTTATACCTGTAATATCACAGATATGCACGTATCTAAGTGCATAATTTTAGAAAATATTTACTCTGAAGTATTTTGGTTATTTTGTGGGTGTCACCGTCGTTAATGCTCCAATTCATAGAAAAAGTACTAAGACGATAATTGGAAGCTGATACAAGAAAATAACAAGAGATTTAAATAGTTGTAAATATATCTTCCTTTTATTTAGCTATAACAAACTGAATTGAATGAACAACTCATGTTATTAAAAATATTATCAATTATCCCTCTAATATCCAAAGGGATAGAAAAATATCGCGCTACTCTTAAGCTTATTTAGTTTACTTAGATATGCATGTGGATCTTCTATAAAGGTAGTTAAAGAACAAATACCTAAGATGTAAAACAGATACATTTATAGAATTGGAGTCCTTGAATTCGAAAATATGTTGAAAAATAATTACAGTAGCTATTTATAGACTTGTAGCAGGGTCTTGATCTCGAACATAAAACAAATTACTTTGTTTTAATAAGCATTGAGAATCATGATTAAAGTTTATTATACTTTTATCTATATATATAAAAGAAAGTGATGTTAGTTACTATTGTTATAACTCAAGAACGACTAGACCGATTTTGATGATTCTCACCAATTCGGACCGGTCACCGGCCAGAAAAGGATAATACGAAAAAAAATTCGCGAAAAATCCGCGATAAAAAAAAACTCTTTTTTGTCATAATTTCTTTGCCTTAATAATCATTAAAAATATTTTTTTTAATACAAATTATAACAATTACTGTTTCTGTTTCTATCGAAACGCTTACTTTTTTGTGCAATTTGTTTTCTGGTGGTGGTGTAGAATTCTATTTCCAAACGGTAAGTTCCAAGTAAAGCTCATCATTTAGTGAGGTTGTGATATTTAAAACCATTTGTTGTATTTTTGGCATTCGTTATTAAGTGTTATTCACAATGCCGCGACCCCGGAGATCTAATATTTCGCGTCGAACACGTAATGCAAGTACTTATCGTAATATCGTCAATCAATTGAATATATATGAACGAGAAATCGCACGAGAACAACCCCGTATTAGTTTGGCCCGACTTCGTACATCACAAACGCAGGAAGAAAGGCAGGCGAGAAATGAAACGGCTCGGTTAGCAATGAGAAATCGTCGAGCAAATGTAGCAATTCAACAACTTTAAAATTTTTAATCAACGCATAAGAAGAATTGCTTCAAGTTCTGATTTGAATCAAGCAGCGTTCCATTACAACTGCAATTTCGACTACAGCTCTCATCATTCCGTTCAAAAAAAAGACATTGTCTATCCGCTAACCTTAAGATGAAGTAATAAATAAATATAAATTCAAATTTGCCTTAAATACATGCGTATATTTTTTGATTGAGCCCACATCTACATCATATTTAAATTCTTCTGTAAAAAACACTTTATAATAGGTATTCCTTAGATTTTTATTTAAAGGTCGTAAATTTCGTTAAAATATCAATTTAAATCGTTCAGTAATACAACACTAATGTTTGCTTAGGGCCAGCAACGCGGCTCGGGTCAGCTTCTACATCATATTTAAATTCTTCTGTAAAAAACACTTTATAATAGGTATTCCTTAGATTTTTATTTAAAGGTCGTAAATTTCGTTAAAATATCAATTTAAATCGTTCAGTAATACAACACTAATGTTTGCTTAGGGCCAGCAACGCGGCTCGGGTCAGCTAGTTTATTATATAAATGATTATGTTATGAAAGGAATTTATTCCACTAAATTTTGTCCATTGAAAGCGCCTATTTGGAATGAAATTTTTAAGGATATATTCCCTGGAATACGTTATAAAAACAAGCATATTCATTATACACGTTTTTTTTACATAGCCTATGAAAGATCCAAATGTTTGAATATAAATAACTAATTATAACCTATACTACCATAGGTGGTTGGGGTATTATGCGCAGCGTTACTGTTTGGCGCCAAATGTCCCATTTTCAACCACCCTTTATTATATGTAATTAAATGGCAACTTCTTAAGACTACGTGGTAAATAACGAGAAACTAAGCTGTTTGAAATATTTCGACCCATTATATATTAATTTCAATAAATAAATTAACTATTTTGAGATTGTTTAACAATATAGTGTTGTAATAAAAAAACCCCAAAGAATTTATAAGTGAACTGAAACTGTAAGAAGCTATAGCTAATGATAAAGTTTATGAATAACTATTTAAAGCATCAAATGATTCGATTAATACTTATATAATAATTTATTTGAATCTATTTTTTATATTTTTAATTTAACTCATAGCAGTGCATCGGCGGAACGTCTTTTTCTAAATTATCATTAATGAAAAATGAATTGTCCAACAGACTTATGGTCAACACTTGTAGATTCATGTCTTCAGCTCTAAATTTGTTAGACAGGGATTTAGAAAGCTGGACTCCGAATGAAAACCTCATACAAAGTGCAGAAGTACAATTTTTGAAAAATAATGTTTGAATATTCATATGTTTAATCGCCGTTTTTGGACACTTTTTTAAAATTTTCAACGGCAACGATGATTATGCATTTTCGCTGATGTTTGTAATGCGCAGAAAAAATTATCCAACACACACCTTATACCAGTCAACTTAGAATCACTTTTTTAGTCGATCTAACAATGTCCATCCGTCTCGCCATACGGCTGGTCCATGTAAACCTTGTGCACAAACGACCTGTACGCTAATGAAGATAATTCAATGAAATTTGTCACGTAAGACTTTTATAATGTAAGGACAAAGCCTATAGAAATTAGTTATGATTGATTCACTATTTCACCTAGTCCGCATACAAATGTCCTCCCGAAATAGGCATTTAATGATCACAAATACTGCTAAATTTCAAGCAGATCGGTCCATAAAATAGCTCCCATATAAGTCCCACTTCCGGGAAAAACCGTAAATCCATATATCCCATATAAATTTAAGTATAAACATATATACGTATGTTTGGTAAAAATACACAAATGCAATTAGCCATAGGTCCAACATAAGACATTTCCTCTATTTTTTATGCTCATACACAATTTTGTACGGTATCATATTTTCGGGCTTGTTAAATTTTGAATAACTAAAGCTAATGTCAACTTCTCTTGAACACAAACATCGGTTTCCTAATACATTAAGCAAAATAACTGTAACACTGCGAAAAAAATTTTTAAATGGGTCCTCTGTCCAATTGGTTTTAAAACGCATTCGTACAGGATGACTTCGTTCTCAAGGCTTAGTTTTTATTGACTGTTAATGAAACAATGATGGTTTGAACATTTTAACTTCTTAGGAGGTCTCGGTTTCTATACGACGACGCCAATAAAGTTGCCAATCTAAATAAATATTAAGTTTGTGACATGTGATGATGATTTTTATTTTTTTTTTTTTTTTTTTTTTTTTGTAGTAATATTGAGAACAACACAACAGCTTATTTTGTATGATTATTATGTATATCGATTCAATTTATAAATTTTAGAAGTTCATAGTATTTCTTATGGATTAGAATTAAAAAAGAAAACATTTTCTTTATGAAGAAGTCTTTCAACACTCAAACTGAGCGATCGCTTTTTAGCAATATTCTTTTTGAAAGTCTACATTTCATTGTTTTCAAAGCTCCACTAAGTTATAAATTAATATTGGACAACAATTGGACTCGCCGTTTTAAATAATACAAAAGTATCAAAAAAGTAATGTTTGAGATCATATTCTTTGGATTGCAGATTATGATGACACAAATTTTAAAAACTTAATACGTACCCTTGTATGGACGTTAAATAATTTTTCATCGAAAATTTATTGGCCTAGCAGAATTCAGTCGTGTGTCAGAACCAAGTATAGCTACTGTACAGCTGAACAAAACACATTAAATTTGTCTATTGTTACTCCTACCGTTACCGCTAATGTACTATTACCGAAATAACTAAAAATATCGTTGCCACTAAAATACCGATACCAAAAACGCTAAAACACCGGTAATGAAATAAAGCACATTTTCGTTACTGCTAAAATACCATTACCGTTATTACAAAGTTTGAGAGAAAAGTTATTATTTTGAATAAAATTAAAATAAAATTTGTATAAATGTTGTGGTTATACCAGCCCGACTTTTAAATCCACTTTATATATTTACCCTACCGAAATAACTACAAATACCGTTACCGCTAAAATACCATTACCAAAATAACCGAAAATATCGTTACAGCTTAAAAAGTCTTATCGAAAAAATCAAAAATACCGTTACCGCTACCTTCTTATCTTTTTGAATTGGTAGCCAACCTTGGTCAGAACTTACGAATGTATTATTGCTACTATACCGCTATCCTTATTGTACAAATACATAAATATTTGATCTTGTGTTGAACCGTTTAATAAATATTTGAAATACCGGAGGAAAGTTTACAGGCTTTCTATATGAATATGGAGGTTAGTCGAAGGATTTTTTTCGTGTAGTTCTGTCCATAAATTTGAGTCTTTGTTATTAAATTTTAAATAATATAAGTATATTATATATTTTGATATTAGTTGTACGGGTTTCTATAAACATATTCTTACAAATCATAGTGATTCTTTAAAAAACGATAATAATATTTTTAAAATAAAAATCATGTTTTGTAAGAAAAAATTATCAAATCATATTTTGGTTACAAAATCGTCAAAAATATGATAAAATCATCATTCTGGCAACGCTGCTTATACAGCTTATATAATACAAGTTTCTCACTAATCCATAAGCTAGTTAACAAAAAACTTTCTTCATCAGTATAGCGATATATTAAAGAAGAAAATTCCATAAAAAATCGTCTAGTAAAAATGCCCATAAAAGGAAATGTTGAACGAGGTAGGATGTTAATGCTTTTAAGGACGCGTTATATGGAAAATACGCATAATTATAAGAAGGGCTTTAGCGGTCTTTTTTATACAAGATATGTAATATCTATACATTTTTTAAAAATTTATTTTATTTAAGACTCGTTTCCAAAGGACGATAAAAGGACGAAGATAAATTCCTTATTAAAATATGAATACTGTTAACAAAAGCTAATGTTAGTAATTAATTCATCATTAATTAATTCATCAAGTTAAACATATATATGTTTATATATATATATAAACAAAGTTACGCAGAAGAACAATAGTATAATTATTATTACAGAAGCGATCAAGTACTTTTAAAAGGAACATTTCCACAAGTTCAAACGTTGATCTAACTGCGTGTATTGCAAGTTTTTTGCTACTATGACAGTTTTTTAGCCGAACGAAGCAGCGTATTTTCGAGCAAACTTTGGAGTGTGAAGAGTTTTTGGATGGCGATTGAGTAAAATTAAATGGCGGACATTTTTAAGTGATCTCATTGACTTTGCTGATCATGATTTTGTTTAATTAGCGATATCTAAAAATATTAATATAAATTCAGTAACTACCTAAATTTTATAAGATCTATCTTGTGCTCCTTCCAATGATTATAATGGAAGAACAAATATACCAAAATCTTCCTAAGAACATTTTGTATGCAACAAATTGGTTAAAATATAAAAAAGTTACCAGAAGTCACATCCACACACACTCTTATTTTAAGTAAGAGGAAGATATAAACAAATGTGTTAATGACTTTACGTCTGCTGCGTAAAATTCTAGAAAAAAATTCTCAGGAATGTAATACGACTATATCAAATTGTGATATAGGAAAACTTCTTCCTGAAAAAACAAAATACAGAGGTATTTTGAGGTTGTCCATAGCACGCAAAAAACTAAAAAAGGCCCTTAAAATAGAAGAGGATCGCCAAAATAAAAATTACGTTGAAAGCTTAACAAATAATAAACACAATAATTTTTCCCTATGCTCCAGAAGATAAGGCAAATTAATTTAAAAGTTATTTAAGTATTTCAATCAAATCCCCAAACAAATGATTTTTTATTGGGAGAGATACCTGATACGTTAAATTATGATGACATAATTGTTGTTAGTTTAGAGGATACTAATGCAACCATCAAAGAAAATATAAACGCAAAAATTTATTCCATCTCTTAAAAATTCCCCAGTCAGATCATAAATAATAAATGAAGAAATAAAATAAAAAATAAAATATACAAATGGGTTTCAATTACGAAATTGATGATACTATTAAAATTTTAATTGATTTTTCTCCATTTATTAAAAAAATAATATTAATTAGGTGAAACTAATATTTTTTTATATAATTTCAAAAAAGTTTTTATTATATTAATTACTTTTATAATTAAAGTTATTTTTAGTATCAATTAATTTATTTATTAACACAATTGAAATAATTATTAACTAAATCTGTATCATTGGAAAATATTCCTGTCAATACATAAAATAATTTTAGCTTCTTTATTGGTAATTCGTATATAAAATTTATTTAAATTAAAAATTATTTTCTAAATAGTAATCATTTAGAAAATATTAAATTATTTTCTAATTATTAATAATTATTGTTAAAACAGCTCTGCTGTCGTTGGCAGTTCTTCCCGGGGGGAAAACTTCTGGTTGATACAGCTGTTGGAGAGTTGTCAATCTTTGGCCTAGTCGAACTCGGGTCGCGCTGGAGCGTAGATCCAATTATCGTGGGAACAATAACTTGGGAAAGTAAGAGCGTAAAAATATTTGGTGTAATATCGGGAAATCTATTCATCTAACAAAGGCACATATATTAGCGTAACTTGTGAGATGATACCACATTAAAAGATTTATTGATTCAACTCATACTTATTTGGAAGTATTTTTTCAAAAAGCCGTTGAAGTAAGTGCTATCTGAGGAGGTAACAATAACAATTAAACTCTGACCTTGATATACTAACCCCACGATATAACAGTAATGCCTACATTAATAAAAAAATAAATAAAATAATAAAAAAATCAACCATGTTTGTGGTCACATTGGTAATTTGTGATATCCGCTTTTTGACACCGTTCGTTAACAAATTTAATAGAAAAAAATGATAATAGTGCAATTTAATAATTTGATATCGAAATGGTGTCAACTTGATGGCAGTTAGGCATTTAAAATTTAAATATGCAGTATTGAATTTGAACGCATACGGGTCAGATTCACTATTAACACTAATTGGTATTGTTTTCAACACGCATGTGGTCGAGTTTTCTCTGGGTGTAAATATACATAGTACCAAACAGTCAAAACGTGTACTTACCGTATCATAAGCACAAAAGAATCATAATCTCTCAACCAAGAACACGGTACAACAAAACGTCCAAGGATTTAGAAAATTTACCATTTCTCAGGTAAATTATTATTTCATTTTTTATTTATTTCGAAGGCTGTCATACTTTTCTTATTTCTTTTTTGTAATTCATAAGTAATTAAAAAACGTAATTATATGAATTACAATTTTTATTAGATTCCATTATAAAATTATATAATAAATTCATTGTTATATTTTACAATTATTTTATCTATGTAGGGAGTTATAGAGAATAATTATTTGCTAAGTCACTGCTATATAAGCAGTTGTAGACAGTTATTGAGTAGTCGTTAAGTTACACTTCAGTTGTGTGATATAACGTATGTATTTAAAGGCGCAAATAAAGAGCTGTGTATTTGAATTTAAAAGCAAATTATGCTGACGTCTTATTATTGCAAGCAAAATAACCCCGAATTTATTCAAAAGAAATAAACCAAAGTTTTTGGAAGGCAAAAACGTAACAAGGGTTATAATAAGTCTTGGGGGATTTATCTATAAAAAAAATTTATAAAATTATTTTGTCTACAAAGACTTTAATTTTGGGAACTTTATGATATCATAAAGGGATCTCATTCTGGACCCCAGTATACTGTGCTTAAGACGGCAGTTAACATAATTTAATCTAACCTAGATTTAAATTTCGAACTATATCGTTCCGGGAGAAAAATTAAAAAAATCCATAAAAAGTCTATCCTAGTTTTGAAAAAAAGAAGATATAGCAACTTGTAACAAGCCTTGATAAAATTGAATAAATGATAACTATTTATAACTTAGTTAATTGTTTAAAATTAAAAATGGGTTTATTTCAAATACCTCAGTTTAAGCTGATTTAATTAAAATTCCGAAATATGTGATTAAATCTCATAAAAAAGAGCAACCCTTTAACGCACAAAAATGGCAATTTGCAAGTGAACTTGCAAACATTTATAGCAAATACTATAAAATCAAATAATAAAATTAAATAAAAACATTTGGCTTACTTCATATAAATCATTTACAATAAGATGTTGAAATAACATTTTAATTTAAAAATCTAAGCCAAAAGAGTTGGATTACTTAAAATATAAAAATTATAACAAATGATATAAATGAAATAATAATCTCATTAACATATATACAAAAAATAAATAAATAAATACATTTTCATTAAATATTCACTCGATTAAATTTTTAACACATCCTAGTTATTAAAGTAAAGATTTTAGGAGAACGTTTACATACATTGTTCATATTTAGAGAAATCTGAAGTATGCAATTTTGCTTATTGGTACTTATATTATTATTACCAGGGCAACCAAAAATATACAAAATTATATTGTTTCCTGGAATATTTTAGTACTAACCGCATGTTTTTTAACATTTTGGGCTTGATAGCATAATTTGTCATATTTTAATATAAAATCTTTATAAGATATTTTAGCGATTTAAATTGCATATTTTGCATCCTATAACAATTTTTTACATAATTTGCCATTTGTAAAATTTTGCTTTTACAGTTACATATGTATGTTTTTCAAATCTGATTCCCTAATAATTTTCTTTCCATTAATGATAGACATTTTGTAATTTCCTGACACAATGCAATTGTTTTGAAAGTTTTAAGTGTAAAAGAAAATATTTTTAGCAATTAGCAGCCCAAGTTTTTCAAGTACAACAACAATAATTTTATACCCTTCACCACTACATATACCAATCGGTTCAGATTCACTTTCTGAGTCGATTAAATGATGTCCGTCTAGTTGGCTATAAAACTTGTGAGCAAATTACAGGACACAAATTGAAAGAAGTTTGGTATAAGTAATTATTTTGGCACAAGGACGAAGTTAATTTATTTGGTTATGATCGGTCCATTATTTGAGCTAGCCCCCATAGAAATTTTACCCCCAGAATAGGTGTTTAACGATGCCTTAAATATAGCATTATATATATATATATATATATATATATATAGCATTATATATAAGTATAAATCTATATGCCAAATTTCATAAACATCGTTTCATAATAAACCATAGCTCCTATATAAAACCTTTTTGCGAAAATCTCATTAAGGTGAGTAAATCCCGTACAAATGTTGGTATAAAGTTAATATTTGACACAAATAAGTTTTATGTAAGTAGAAACTACTATGCCCGTAATTTACTATATCACCAATACAAACCCCCTTCCGGGAATTATCCTTAAGTACATAAATCTCATATAAATGTTAATATATGTATGTTTTGTCTGTCTACAATTGTACACGGTTCCCATATAAGACACTCTGCGAAGTTTGATGTACAAACACAATGGTGTACGGTATTATGTGGTTGGACTTAATCGACTATAACTTTATATTTTTTTTTATGTATTCATGTATGTATGTATGTATTCATTTATTTATTCATTAGTTTCAGTCTATGGATACAATATTATCCTTATGGAAAACTATTCTTATTTATGGATATTCACATAAGAAAGAACATGAATTCCCCTGCTTTTATATGCATATTCATGCTATTTTTGCATATTTCTGTACATATCCCGTTAAGTGCTTATTCAAGCGCATATTCTCATTTATTTAGTGAGTAAATAAACTTGCCCTGGTAATAAAAAAATAAGTAACTTTTATCATGAATA
Source organism: Protocalliphora azurea (assembly GCA_932274085.1). Classification (NCBI taxonomy): domain Eukaryota; kingdom Metazoa; phylum Arthropoda; class Insecta; order Diptera; family Calliphoridae; genus Protocalliphora; species Protocalliphora azurea. Next base: position 90,340,087 of record OW026520.1, read on the forward strand.
GTAGATAATTTAAAAATTAGCCAGAAAAAAATAAGATTTTAAGAACATTTTTCTTTCTTAGTTTTAAGAGCATATTTTCAGACTTCAAGAACATTTTTAATGCGCATGAAATGTGTTTGTTATTTTTGGTTGCACTGTTTATAATTTCTACATTTTATATGTACGACTTTTTTATCACTATTTTCCTCTCTATTCATTTTGTATTCATTTAAACGGGATCATATATATATTATGGTTATCTATGTATAATCTTTTGTTTCAGTCTGTATGTAAGATTTCTTAAATATTCATATAGAAAATGCATATGTATTTAAATTGCATTTTATTAAGAGCTGAATGGCCACAGTAATAAGAAAAGCAAGAAATGTAAAATAATAAAAGGAACAATACACTTTTTTATTATTCCTTTAAAGATGTTAAGTATGTATTGGTAAGGGGAAAAATGATATTCTGTCATATAAATATTTCAAAATAGTTTTTGGTCATTTGAAATGAAGATTTTTGTATAGATTTCGTTATCCGTTATAAGCTTCAAAAGTAATACAAGTCGATTTATAATTATTGAATAAATTACATGGAATATATTTAGAATAAAAAAATTTAATTTAAACACAACTTTTGTGCACCTTTTACTCCACGCTAAATTTAATATAAGATAACATTTTAATTCACTGTGTACACGATTTTTAATATTTTATGTATGGATGTTGGCAGGGGATAAGACAACTTTGATGTAAATTTGACTCTGTGCCGAACACACGAACGTACATAATTATATAATCATGGAAGTTTATAATGAAAAAGAAAATATATATTTGATTCTAAGAAAACTTTTATATTAAAAAAATATTAAAACATATTTAAATTTTTTATTTGAAAAAAAAAAACGAGAAAGAAATATGTAGTCACACAAGATCGACTACATGAAACCCAATACCATTGTGTACGAGCATAAAAATTCGGGAAGGGGGCTTACATTACACCTATGGCCAATTTTACTAAATATAGAATAAAATATACAAATATATAATAATACGGTAATACTAACATCTAGATGATTTTATGCACTTTAGGGCGATTCTTGGAAGTGGGTAAATTATGGACCGATTCTCATAAAGTTTTGCAATGATGTTTCTGCTTACGTAAAACTTATTTGTGTTGAATGTTAACTTGATACTTACATTCGTATGAGATTTGTGCACGTTAAAGTGATTTTCGGAAGAAGGGTTTATATGACAGCTACATTAAATTGTGGTATCGATCTTCATAAAATTTGGTACAAAGATTGACACTTTTACAGGACTTCTTTACACTAAATTTTATTAAAATATTCTTATTTTTTAAGCATTCTTGAGTGTTTAAACTCTATTCCGGAGGAACATTTGTATGGGGGCTAGGTGAAATAATGGACCGATTATAACCTATTTAAACAGGCTTTGTTTTTGTGTCATGAAAGTCCTACGTGCCAAATTATATTGCATTATCTTTAAGATTGCGAACCGCACTTTGTGCACAATGTTTACAGCCAGCCAGACTTACGGACATCGTTAGATCGATTTAAAAAGTGATTCTGAGTCGAGTGGTATACTTTAAGGTGGGTGTTGTATAACTTTTTCTAAGCATTACAAACATTATCACAAGCGCATAATGATAATGGTGATGTAGGGTATAAAAATGTCAATAATAGGACAGCACAGTTATAAGTAATTTATTATTTTTTATGAGTTACTATAAAACTATACAATGACGTTATTATGTCCGTCCGAATGCCATTTTGCAAAATTCATCTCTGAGTGTTCTATTTAATTAACTTATCTCTACAAGCACACTAATCTAACGTCTATAATTGTCCTGCGTTTCACTTAAATATCATACCGTTTGACTTTTTGACCGTGAATATATCCATATTTATATTATTTTTGGGAAGTTAGGTAAATATTTTGACTAGTTACATCAACATGAGTTTTTATAGGTTACTTAGTCGATCTCAACCTTCTATATTAAAAAGAAAAAAAAAATTGGGACATTTAAATATCAAATATTTGTCTATGTCATATATATGGAAACAAATGATACACATACCTAATACTAGCAATGCAAATATTGGTTTCCAGGAATGTTTGTTTTTGTTTGTATGTGTTTGATAGTTTTCTGTATATGTAACTCTATGTCTTTATGTCAGTCTTTTTTATACAAAATTTATATATTAAATGAAATTTGCATACGCTTGCATTATTATCTAAGGAGCAATCAAAGGTTAAATACATAAAGTACTTCAAACACAGTCGTACACATATTTACTACATATATAGTAAGACTATACTCACACTCACACACATACTTAAACACTAAGGGTAATTTAAAAACGATTTATTTACATATTGATGACATCAGACAAAGTGCATCAAAGATGATGAAAGATGTGCAAAAGTTACTTACGAGAACAAACAATTCAGAAACAAAAAAAAAAAAAAAAAAAAAAAAATAGAAAACCATAAAGAAAAAGTTCATTGTCTTGCCACATGTGCTCTTTGTAATACGATGAAATTATTCATCATCAAAACAAAACTTAGAGAATTCTTCAATTAGTCATAAAGTCATTATTTGATACAAATTTAAAATTATTATAAAAATTTAAATCTTAAATTTAGCAGATTTTTTTTTTATATTTGTATTTCCTCTCGTAAATGTAGGTCATTACACAACCTTTAGTACTTGAGCAAATAATAATAGAAAAAACAACTCTCATTAAATGCTATAAAAGTGTTGCCGTTAATGTACTTGTTTTTTTTTTTGTGTTTCATGTTTTGTTTGTTCATGTAACTTTTTATGAGTTTTTAATGTCAGTTAAATGCTGTTTTTCTGCTGTGAAAGTATGCGAAAATAATGTTACGCTTTTTGTGTAACTTTCCTTTATCATCATGTAGTTTTTTATGCGAACAATTTTAATAGCACTGAAATTTTATTATTTTTAAACATTAAAACTTATACTCTTTTAAGCACGCTCGTTTATATAAAAATAAAATTGGTATGAATAAACATATATTTAACTACAATTAAAAAAAAGTACATAGTCTCACACCTGTGTAAATGTTGTTATTGCTTAGATAAATTTTTATATTCATTTGTTCCTTAAGATGAACCGCTGAAAATTATAGCCAACTGAATCTTGTTTTTTACTAAAGAATGGAGAATTCTTAAAAATACAGTATATTATACCTTACAACATGTATTTTTGCTGACGTTTATACCGTTCAAAGTATAGAATCACTAAGATGATTTATTGATGTGCGTTCACGTAAACCTTGTAATTAATCTACAATTTTGAAGCTTATTCGATAAAATTTGGGAAGAGCCCTATTGAAATTGTTTAAAACCGGTTCATAATTTTTCCTAATCCTAATACAAGCGTCCTCGCTGAATAACGTTACGTGGTCATAAATCTTAAATATGAGCATATTTTTACAGAATTAAGCACATTTTTTGTAACCTTAAAACACATCACTAAAATTCAATGGGTTCGGTCTATAATTGACCATAGCAGACATACAGGCTGTGTGTTTGTATGACAGTTTGTTTAAACCACGAACATTTGTCTGTTATATGTAAAGTTTTTTCTTTTTTAATTAGTTATACTAGCAAAATAGATTTAAAAGGTATCTTATGGATTAAGAGCAAAATGGTATCCGTAGTAACGTTTAGTAAATGACGACATAGTAGAAGTCTTTTCTTAATTTCTGTTCAATTTTTATGTGAAGGCCATACAAAATTACATACAATTATATTTAATAACTTCTTAACTATTACAGGTCAAAAAGCCTTTTAAGCAGTGAATTTTTTCCATTTTTATATCCTTCACATAAGATGGAGTGTGTATGGGCCATTATAAAAATTTTTTAATTTTAGGCCTTAAGTTTAGCATAAAAACATTTTTATAAACTAGAAGTTTATGTAAAATTCTGGTAAAAATTACATGTAATATCAAACCATACTGAGATACTTAAATAAAATTTATGATATTTTAAGTGTTGGCAACAAATGCGAATCTAATATTATTAATTCTCCATATATTATATGAAAATATATTTTAATTAGAGCTTATAGCGAAGAAATGTTATTTAATATTGTGATCGTTTTTTAACCAAAGTGAATATTTTTCCATAAAGTTTTTGTTTTTCGAAATTTTTTAATGAGCCTCTACATTTACGTTAAGCATTACAAACTCCAATAATTTGTGCTAATTATGATCAATTTCGTGCTGTCCACGATGTACCTTATCTAAATCTGTTTTGACAAAAGTGTCTCGTTTTCAACTATCAACGACGTTTGATTTATATTTTAGGTTCCTATAAGTTATATTCATCGCCATTCCTATGTCTATATACGAAAAATTTGTACAAACTGCAATTTGGTATATAAAGATACAAAAACAAATAGTGCAACTTTTGCGTGATTTACAAAAATTCCTTAAATTTTTTTTATTAAATTTAATTTTAATTCTCCTCCAATTTTTTGTGCACATTAACAGTTTCTGATAAAATAGAAACTGACTTTTACAAAAATTTTGCTCTTGTTTTCTAAACTTTGAGACTATCTACTACGTTTACTATTTCGGCCACATTACCAAGATATAGCGCATAATGCGCTCAGTTGCAGCAAGTATCCATCTCTATTTCATAGTTTGAATTTCATTGAGGGGCGCATAGAATTTTAAGATCTTTATGGATGTTGATGTTTTTAACAAATTAAATGTAAGGTTATTTTTTCAAAATTTTTGCAATATCCCAATATTCGAGTGGCATGTGGTACCTCATAGTTGAATGCCATAAGTTCAAATCGGCTTCATTATACTTTTATATAATAAAACTTTCTTCTCTAAACTTAGTTTTGATGACAGTCCTAATAACCAGTACATTTTTTGGTTTTGATGTATAGTTGTTTGTTTTATTTGTATATGTTTTTTCCATGTTAGTTTTCTCAATATGGAGTCCTAAGTATTTCACGTTGTTACTTATTGGAATTGGAGATTCATTTATATATAAAGGTGGGCAATCATATTTTCTTAAAAAAATGTTACTTAAACTTATTTGTGAATAGTGACTTTAATATTTCACTCTAAAATGATTGTTAATTCTTAAATTATATTTAATTCCTCCCGAACCATTTTAGAGGCTTCTGTTGGTGATTCACAAGATGCTAGTATAGGGGTATCATCAGCATAAGTGGCAATAGATAGTTCATCTTTTTTGGGCATATTAGATGTAAAAATCTTATCGTAATTGGTCCTAAAATGCCAGACTTGATTATACCAAAATTTGAGTTTTCGTCATTGATATTTACAAAAAAATGTCTTTGGTGTAGGTACGACTAAAACATCAAGTAGTATGGCGCCGGTATTAGAGTTTTTAATTTGTACAGTGGTCCATCATGCCATTGATGGCATTGATGTATATTCAAAAAAAAAAAAATAAAAAATAAATAAATAAATAAAAGCAGCGTAATAAAATAGTTTTTATTCTAAAACATTAGAAATAACTTTTCGGTGGCATTGCTCTGGTGTGACATGTTTATGCCTAAAACCAATTTGGTGTTCGGGTTTTTCTATAATAGGAAGCAGTCTTTTAAGAAAATATCTTTCAAACATTCAGGTTTATTGGGTTTTATATCTTTATGGTTTTGGCATATTTCCATTGTGATGTAAAATAATTTAATCTGATCACAGAATTATTGCCCAAATTTAATAATATTTTCTATTCTGCATACAATTATATATAAACATTTTTCTATTAAAAGAGAAAATATTCTAGATCACAAAGCTTTAAGCCTGAATTCGTATCGCCGTAACTCCTAGTAAATTTGTGCTTTTTATAAAAAAAAATATTAAAATTTTCATTATTACAAAAAAGTTATTTTGACAATTTCTTGGCATTCTTTCTCATTTGAACGAGATATCGAAATTACAAAATCTATCCTGTTTATATTACTTAATTTTGTTTGCTTAGTTTTAAAATATTCCTTATTCAAGTGACACACGAAAAAGTTCCACAGAAATACATGTCTTTAAATAAATGCATAATTTTAGTATAAAAAAATATGTATGTTTTTTTATTTCTTCAGGAAACTAAAGCCAACACTTTGGAATTTGGTTTCTTAAAAAATTATTTTTTTCTGAACTTTAGTTTAGGAGATATACTTAATTAAAGTTAAAAAAATGTGATTCCTTATTCAAATGGCAGGTACTGTATGCATATATATATATATATATATATATATATATATAGTTTAGTTTCCTGAAGAAATAAAAAACATACATATTTTTTTATATTAAAATTATGCATTTATTTAAAGACATGTATTTCTGTGGAACTTTTTCACTGCAATACTTCTTACTTCTTAATCCATCCTATTTTTATTTCTTCAATATATTTATGACAAGATAAAGATTCCACGTGTTTGACGGCTCTCACTATATTAGTTTCGTGGATATGCCATAATGAATATTTGCTCCGATCGAAAAATAAAATATCATTTTTGGATTTAGGGACATACACGATGATGCAATTCAAGATCCAACGTAGCATATAGTACTAGAGAAAAATAACGAAAATGGATATTTATAAAGGTAGGCGTAAAATGTATGCATGACATCCAGTCGACATCTAGCATAGCCTACACTCAAAATATTATGTAAGTAAATTTAAAACAAAAATCGTTTATAATATTATTTCATTTAAAAAACGGACTGCTTAAATTTCATTTAAAACAAATGATATTTTAAATTATTTTTAAATGTCGATTTTTTAACCAACAATTTGTTGAATAATAACTGAGTTTTTCTATTTTTTAACTGAAATTTCTCTAGCTAATAAATATTAGTATCTACTTCTGTTTTACGGTTATTTCAACTACTTAAAAATTACCTACCAAAATAGTAAAAAGAACTGTTCTTTAATTGTTCAAATTCAAAAAAAGAAAAACGTGTATTTTAAGTTTTCGTTATTTATTTGTATTTTTCTTTTTTAACCACATCGTGAATAATTTTGTGATATTCATAGAAATAATGTTAATGATTTATAGATTATAGCATTTTTTTAGTATTTCTACAGCAAATATATTTAGTTTATATGGCAATTTTACTACTTATTTATATATAGTTTTATTTGGGTTACTAATATTTTGTAAATTGTTCATAAATAAAAATGTATCGAATAAAATTTTAGTATTATTTCGATTTTTTTTTTCGAAATTTATATAAATTTTCAATAAAAATATAAGCAGGTATTGTTTAATGTGGTGTTTGAATGCTAATCTGGATAAATTTAAAATAATGGTAATCGTGTCGGTAGTTAAATTTCGTCAAATTGAAAGTGGGCTTTTGGTAGCGATAATATTGAAATTGTAAATAGCTATAAATATCTCGGAGTTGAGCGCAAGCATGAGACTATGCAAAATATGAAGAGGTTGAAAAACTATTTAGATTTTTTTTATAAAAAAGATGCTATATCTACCAAACACGACACCTTATTACATGCTGTATTTAGAGACAAACCTTGAGTCACTATACTTATCTACCTTAAGGCTTCACCTCTGCTACATCAATAAAATTCTGGATATGAATCGTCACAGATTACCTCAAATTTTAGCATTAAATATTATAGAACAGAACATATACAGGGCTAAGGAATGGGAAAATCTTTGTCATCATGTACAATTTACCCCTAATTACTCAATATTGTCACTAAGCAGACAGTGAAAACCTTCAATAGACCAAATAAAAATTAAAGAACGTAATGTTTATATACAATGTGCTACTAGTTCACAATTTCATGATCTATATCAAAATCTAGATTACAATGTTTCATCGTTACTTCATACTTTTCTCCACGTTCAGTCAGTTTAATAATACGGGATATAGGTGGATTATTAGACTTGAATGCTAGACCCTTTAGAAATAACTCTGTTGGTATTTGTACAATTTCAAATTTATATGCTACGGAAAACACGTTTCATTTCATCGGTGTTTGCCCAATATAAAATGAATTTCGAATAAAATATTTTCGTAAAACCATATTAAGTTTAAATGATATTATATGCTTACTAAATAACATAAACTTTTACTCCCTGTATAAATACATAGAAGTTTTTTTTTAAATATAGAAGATTAATTTTAAATGAATTTGCTTTCTAATTTTCCATGAAAATGTAAACTTAAAAAAATAGCTTGTAGCTTTATTAAAAATTATATAAAATCAAAACTATGCGAATAGAATAGTGCCAATCTGGCTTACAAGAAATATGTTATGCCATATATAGATTTAGATATCAATCATATTGTAAATGAATTAAATATATACATACAAAATCTATTAATAAATAATAATAATAATAATAATAATAATAAGTAGGTATAAAATTAAACAATAGTTATAACAATAGTTGCTTAAATATTAAGTTAATTAATATTTAGGAGCAATATGTTTTATACGAAGTATTAACACTGATATAAGCTTCGGATAGGATAGCTATTTTAGGTCATAAATCCCATAAAGTAATATTTTTAAAAAACACATTACTTATGCCATATTTATATGTACGTACAATTTTTTTCTTTATTTAATTACTATTATTATTAAATTACTAACTAAAAAAATTAATACTTAATAGCTCGACTGTCAGGGCTTCTCTTATTCTATTTTGTATAAATAACTTTTTAAAATTTTTCAGAAAAGTGCTAACAATTACTAGATTTTCTCATGTATTTACCACCTGTTCTAAATATTAAGTTAATATGTACCATGAACTTTTATTTGAAAAACGTTTGCTGATTCATAAGCATTATTTATGAAACATCACTTGTGTTACGTACACTACATATGTGGAATATATTTGTTTTAATATTCTCATATTAACATTGCTCATACGCCTCATGCTAATATAAAATTATATTTACATTTACTTTTACTTATACATGAGAATTATTTATATGAAAAATACTATTAAGTCTACATGAGCATTTATACTTAATATGTAGTTACATATTTGTATCTTGGTACAAGAAATTCAATTTCAGTTATATAGACAAAAAATAAAAAAATAAAGAAATATATATATATATATATTTATATAACTTAATATTTCTATTCACTGCAACATATTTAGCGTAAAACATGTATGAATTTGCAAATAAAAAAATAATATTTTTCATTTTTTGCTTTCAAACAGAATTCACATGTGCTGGATTTTTCTTTTTAGCTGAAAACAGCACATATTGGTAACATCAGTGTGGTGTATGAGAACATGTTTTACTTTTTTATTTTCTTTGGGTTACGAATACAAAAACCTCAGAAAAAAATATTTTTGGGTTTTTGGTATGTAAAAGGCATACTTTGATATGAAGTTTTTGCAATCACAAAACTATTCACGAACACATTTAGCTCTAGGAGCCACCGGCATGACTGTCTATAAGAGTATTACAATAAAACAGCTAAACAATTTTGCAACATTTCTCTGCATTTGATTGTTATGCAAATAGCAGAAAAATATCTTTCTATAATTTTTTTTATTTCTATTTTTACAAAATTGTTTTATTTTTTTTTCATTTCCTTTACATTACCAGCAAACAGAATCATAATATTGCATTTAAGTTATAAGCAGGAAAACCGCAAATATGCAATTGCATATTTTTCCTGGATATTGAATGAAGCCATTGATAAAATATTTATCCATTACAGAAGAACCAAAGCAGTTTGACATCGATCTGTAACTGCATATTTTTGCATATTTTACTCGTAATGGAATATTTTGACAATAAGCGATTTTAAGTGGAAATTCATAGCACACTTTGTTATTTTTAGATCATTTTTAACCCTTTTAGAGCATATTTTAACATTATGGGGACCAATTTTTTATACCTCATGGGATGTTTTCCAAATTTGATTTTATATAATTATAAAAAAATAAGAAATTTTAATATTTAAAATTAACTTTAATGGATAAGATTTTATTGCTGAGGAGCTTGACTTATAGCAATAAGATTGAAGATTTAGAAGCAGATTAATTGATATTATTTAAGCCATTTTTAATTGATCTTCATTAAAGCTATTTTTAAAATGTAAGTAGAGGAGGTATTAGCTTTTAAACTCACTCGAGCATCAGTTAATATTGTAAAAGTAATAATTTTTTTTTTTTTTTTGAATGAGTGCAAATTATAGTTTTAACAATTTTTGAACTAATAATAATATCTAGAATTAGATGGTAAGCAAATAGAATATCTATATGTTTTCAAATGGAAAAATGAAGAGTCAAATTTCGGCATACTTGATAAATTTTAGTTCTGCCTGCTTTTATAATATTAAAATTAAAAACATATACTTTTTTTAAAAACAAATATTTTTGTTTTTTTTTTTTTCAGTGCATATTTAGATTGAGTTTTTAGATCATATGTTTCGTTTTATACTCCACATTTAATGCATATAAAACCCATTTCTTAGAGCATATTTGTGGTTTCCCTGGTTACAAGTATAGAAATTTTTATAGACAAAAATGAAAATTCTTAACAGAGAAAAACAAACATATGATGTTTTAAGAAATAACACATATGTTGTTAGAGGGAAAGATTTATTTTACACCAATTCCAAATTATTATTTCAATTATGATTTTTTTTCTTATTTATATATAAAGAATTTTGAAATTTAATATTTCGAGTAACAAGTGTGTAAATATATTTAAATGTGTATTGTTTTATTTTTTTGTGTTATAAGGGTAATTTTTTAAACCATGTCGAATGAGAGTTTCAAATTAAAATATTTTAAAACCATATAATCTTTTACCAGTAGATTTTTTCGACACCACCAAATAAAGTTTTTTCTTTGTTTTGCTGAGATTTTTTTTAATTGTTAGACATATCTTAATCAAGCCTCATTAAATGCAAAACTTGCATTTAATGAGGCAATGTTTTCAGATGCGTGTTTATTCACGTGCATTTTGTAATGAGAAAATAGTTTCTATACAGAAGTTTAGTTAAATTTTTTATTTTTTTTTTTATTTATTTATTTTTTTAATTTTTCTACGAATGGAATTTTTGAATCGATGTTTGAAATATTAACATGGTAGTAGCCCATTCGACCTATTAAGGTGTCAGAGAATTGACTTCACAATTTACAGAAATTAACTAATAAACACAAATGGTGTAAAATATAAATTTCGTCAAACAAATATATGTAGCTTGTTTTAATTATTCATGTTTATTTATGTTATTCATTTACAGTGAAACTTTGTCATTGTGAAATATGTTTTGATTCCTAATTTTAAACTCTTGTTATCCCTAATTAAAAATCTCTTGTTTTCTTCAATATTTTTGCTATTTCATGTCTATATTTTTTAACATGTATGTATGTATCTAAGTACGTTGGTCATCTTATGTGACAAATGTTTAATTTTTTGAAAAGAATTCGAATATTGTTATTGTTATAAAATATTTGCTAATAATTATTTTGTTGCAAAGAGTGAAATATGCAGAGTATAGTTAATTATTTTAATTACCAAAAAGCTTCTTGTGTTTTTCTTCTCAAAAGTATTTACACACACCTTATATTTTTTTAAATTATTTACACAGCTTTAAAAACCAATTATTTACGTCTAACGTTAACAAAGATGAGTCCGTATCTCATATGTAAGCTATTATAGAATTTCATGATACAAACCCAAATTTAATAAGTCGTAGAAATCCAAAAACAATTGAAAAAATTATTAAAAAAAACCCCTTTAGAAGAGAGATGGGATTTTATTGAAGATTTAAAATGATAACATTGTCATAACATTATACCGCTATTAAAGGATTATGCAATTTTTTATTAAAAGAAACACTTAGAAGATAATTTATTAAAAATTTTTTTTTAAAAATTTAATATCGATTAGAATATTTGCAAAATTCACAGCAACCATCTCTTGATTCTGAAGGAAAGAATAATCTTTTGAAACGCTATAATGTTTGCATTATGAATATTATAATCTATTAGTTTCATAATTGTTTTTCTTAAGTAAAGCCTGCGCTTTTAGAAAGATGAAGAATTAACTACAAAAATTTTATATTCTTAGTTATATAGAAAATGAAATAAATAATAATATTGTCTGGTAATATGTATTTAGTAATTCCATATTATATTCCATTAAAACGATTAAGGAGCTATTGAAATAAAATCCTAATAATGCGAATATAATAACGTTTCGTTGATATGTATACTAAAGTACATCGATTTGTATGGGGGAAAAATATGGCGAATCTATCCCCCAAAATCAAAGATTGATATTTTATAAATAGGGGGCGGATTTTCATGCAAATACATGTTTTTTTGCAGAACATTGAAAAATTACATTATGTACTTATATATCCGAATCAAAAATTGTAATGAAAAATGGCATCAATTTGTTAGAGCACAGTTTTGCATATATAATGGAAAATGCATAATATCTTTAATGTACATATTTTTAAAATTTTTCATATTTTTTTTAGTTTTTTGCAAGAAAAAAGTATGGTATCAACTTTAAACTCTATGTAAGCTGGTGAAATTCCATTAAAAAAAGCAAGGAAATGTTTTAGCAACAGAGGTTGTAATATTAAGCTATATTATTCAATAATTTTATAATAATGATTAGTGCTGCATAGAAAAAATATTACCTCATATTTTCCAATTAATAAAGTTGCTCAATTTTATATAGAAGTTTAATTAATATATTCAAGTAAAAATAAAAGAAATAGTGAGAGTTTTCTCCTTTAAACTCTTAATTCATTTAAATTTCTACCCGACTGATTTAATAAATTTTTTAAAGGAAATATTTTTCTGTTTTTTATATTTTACAGTTATTAATTAGTAATTGATATAATAGTTTTGGTGAAAGGTGCTAATTTAAATAATTTTTAATTGAATAAATTATTTTAGTGATTGGTGACCTTTTATGCGTAATTTCCTATGAAAATGTTTTAAATTAAATTAAAGTTTTTTGAATAAATATTTTTAGAAGAAATGCAGAAAGAAAGAACATCCAAAATAAATATTTGCAAAAATCAGTATATTATGAAATAAATACAAAAAAATACCAATTATTTTTGTCGAAATGCAACCAGAGAGCCTAAAATCATTGCTAACCGTACATGTGCAACCAATAATTTCAACTTGGACTTATATGAAGGCTTTTTATCTTTGAATAAATTTCTATTTCTATTGCCAGAATTATAGCTGCAGAAGGCCCTATTACTGAAAAAGTGAAATTAAAGTCACAAGCTGTGATAAAAAAAAAATAATAATAAAGGATTTGAAAAAATTAAAAATTATTCTACATTTAGATGATATCTCCTATTCAGAAGAATAATCAAATATGCTCCTATTAGATCTGCTGACGTATGAAAGTCATTTTCTATTTTTACATCAAAATAGACAATCATTTACATTTACACTTAATAAAAATATGCTTAGTTTGTAAATAGAAGCATTTTTTACTAAGCTTTTATCAAAAAGAGTGTCACGCATTTAATTAAAAAAAATATATATAAAGCAACCAAAAAAAAAAGATACAAAGAAATAGCATTATTCTTTGAAAAACTAAGTTTTAACCATAGATTAACACAGATATGAACATCTGTTGTCAAAAACCTAAATCAGTTGTCAAAATATTTTGTCAAAAAACAAAAAAAAAAAAATTGAAGTCTGAGAATGTGATAGTAAAAAAATTTCATTGAAAACAAAAACAATTCTAGTGCTTTTTTGAGTCATTTTTTTCAATTGAGTTAATCTATGGTTTTAATGTTTCAAAATACAATATTACGTTGCATAGCATATTATGGGCTGTTTTTTTTATAAATATAAAAAATAAATGCATATTTTTAAAATTTTTGGGGCTTATTTTGTATTCTTAAATGCATTTTTAGGCCCATATTTTCCAAAAATAAATGCACCAAAATTCACCCTCCAGTCTTAAAGGAATCACCAAAATATTTCGGATCAATTATTTTACTCCCACGAGCTGGGACATTTTTGATCTGATCTTGTACTTGTTGATCAACCTGAATAATTTAATATTCTTCGAATTAATCCATTATTAACACCTGAATACGCTTATCACTCCACTATATAAATAAGCATATACGTCGAAACAAAACTATCATTACAATCCAATATAAATGATGAAATGGTTTTTTGATTTTAGCAAATCGTATTATTAGAAACTAAATCACCTACTCTGTTCTGAATATATGCTCTCGTAATATTGATATCATTTTGAATGAATTTTTTGATGGCTTATTTAAATGTATTAAAAAATCAATTCCAATGACGAGAAAAATAATTGCACATGGGCCGTTTGGAGTACAAAACAGCTCAATGGCACGAAAAATTTTAAAAATAAAACATTATAGAAAATACAAAAAATCCAGTCTATCTATTGATTATATAGCATACTCCATATCAAGATCAGTTTACAATTCATAAATATCCAATATTACAAAATAATCCAAAACATTGTTACCAGTGTGTAAATTTTAAGCGTCGAGTCTCTGGATACCCGTCCATGGTGAAATTTGGATATAAAAAAAACCGCTGCTTTTTTCTCATCCCCATATTCTGAAAGAGAATTACAACAAATTTCCGTTCCAATTGTCCAACATTAGATAAATCGTTGGTACTGACAGCTGTACAGAATCTAAAATATTCTGATTAATATGGACCTGACGATGTTCCAAGCTGTGTTCTTATAAAATGTTTACATTCTCTTATATCTCCAATAACCTACTTATTCAGTATATCAATATTTAGTGGTTATTTTCCTGAAGTTTGAACGACTTCTTATATTATACCTTTGTTTAAATCCGGAAGCAGATCCAACGTTTCCAATTATAGAGGAATTGCTAAATTAAGTGTTATTCCAAAACTTTTTGAAAAAATAGTGACTGAAAGACTTTCGCATCAAATTGTTTGTTATCTTTTCTCATTTCAGCATGGATTTAGAAAAGGATGTTCCACTACTACTTAACTTTTGGGATTCACAACCTCAGTTATAACTGCATTTGATTCCGATTTACAGACAGACACAATATATAGGGATTTCAGTATATCTTTCGATAAAGTAAATCACGATCTTTCTTTGTTAAAATTGGTTAAACTCGGATTTTCTCCTGGTTTCCTTAAATAGAGAATATACATCGAAAACCATTCCTGTTACGCAAGGTAGTCATCTCGGCCCCTTATTACTCCTAATATTTATAAATGATTTACCAGGTTATATTAAAAATTCTAGAATATTAATGTATGCTGATGATATAGAGCTTTAACTATTCCTTTCAATGTTCCTGATTGGAGTAATCAGAACTTTGCAATCTTTATGATTGGTGTATGATGAATCTAATGGACCTGAATTAAGAAAGTGTAAACACTTGATATTCTACAGAAGAAGTCCAGTACACTGTAGATATAGATTAAGTGAATATCAGCTTGATCTGGTCTTCTTGATCTGGATGTATTACTTGATCGTAAACTATCCTTTAATTCCCACGTTTCGCAAATCGTTAATACAAAAAAGGATTTCTAGGTTTCCTCAAGCGCTGGGGAAGAAAGTTTGATGACCCTTACGTTTCCAAGCAATTATTCACATCTCTCGGAAATCTAATCCTGGAATATGCTTCCGTGGACTGAGATCGTCAATACGAAGTTCATATAAAGAAAATTGAATCGGTCCAAAACAATTTCTCTTATTTTGTCTTCGTAATCTTCCATGTAATCCTAATATTAATTTATCATCATATGAATGTAGGAAAAAATATATGGGTATTTCATTTGTAATTAATTTATTAGACGGTTCAATTAATTCCGAGTTCGTGCTTCGTAAGATCGAAATCGTAATCTCAAATCGTCCAAATAGAAATTATACTCCTTTAAAAATCAAATATGTTCGAACCAATAATGCCAACTTTGATCACATGAGACGTATATGTAATCAATTCTATAGTTTTTATTTATAATTTATTTCTCAGTCAGCACTAATAGCAGTATTTTTAACTTAGTTAAATAATAAGACTTTATTATTGAATGATTATGAAAAACATTTTATTGTAAATAGCTTTAAGAATAATATGTATGCTAACCTGTAAGAAACTCTAATTTCATTGGGTGTTAAATAAACAAAAAAAAAAAAAAAAAAATATCATGACTTTTTCTTTGTAATTTTTAATAGTTTTAGATTTTTACGATTTTTTGAAAAACAAAACATTTTAAATTTTGCCAGAAATTTAATTTTTTTTATGTTAAGCAGATTAAAAAAATGTACGCGTGACTTACATATTGGATCTTTTGGCCACTATAGTAAACCAAACTTCATTAGTTCTCTATATAACCGTTTATCTCGAAAACTAGATAAAAAAAATAAATAAATAAAAAATAGTCTTATATCTCCATGACCACTAGCATCCAAATTGAATGAGAAATTCAAAACAAAATTTTTAGGTATTACGTAAAAATAAAAATTCATAAATTATATCAAAACCTGAATTTTTATGTTTAAGGAAAGTTCTATTAGAAAAGACATTATAAATGTTGATGAATTTTATTGCGGATCTAAAAGTATTTACGTGTCCCTTCTGTCAGTATCAAATTATAGTCTACAAAATCTACTTTGGTATCGCCAAAAAAAGACAGTAAGAAAATTTTTAAAAATGAAGTAGCATCTTTCCTTCTTACATAATTATTATGCATTGTCATTACAAACTAAAAACTACACCTCTAGCGCACCTAAATATTTTGACGCATGGAACATAACTCAATCACAGCACTATACTAACCGAAACACATAGTGGTGTTTTATTTTATAAAAAGTAGTCTTTTTACAAATGAGTTGTTAAGAATAGGTATTTAGAAACATATTTATATATTTCTTGTTAAAGTCAATATTGTAGAAATATTTTTAATATTTTTTTTATCGATCTAAAAACGGTTATTTTTTTACTTTTGTATAAAAATTCAAAAAGCTTTTAAACAAAGATGGATGAAATTTTGTATTTTTACTTAATAAGTGTGGTACTTAAATCCAAAAAAACATTTTGAGGACTATTTTTGATTTAGAAGAAAAAAAAATATATATTTTTAAAACAATTTCGAGATAAATATATTTAATTTTATAACAAAAACTAAATACAATTAAAGTAATATGACATTTACACCAAACAAAAACTAGTAGTTTTTGAATAAAAAACTACGTAAATTCGTTTGTAAAAATCAAAAACCATTTTGAACTAGTTTTTATTGAAAACCAAATAAAAACCACTAAAATAACTATTTATGATCCTTTTTAGCAAATTTTACGACCGTAACTTTTATATATAAAGAGAAAAATAAAATTTCAAATTTATATAAATTTTTTGTTTTGTTTATGAAATTATTACTATAAATAATTTATTAAAAATTCATAAAATATGTTTTAATATTGAAACTATGTATTCTCTGATCGAAGAAATAGAAAATAGAGCGGAACTAAAAAATATCCAAGAAATGAAAATGTCAACAAAAACTAACTAGTAGTTTTTGAAATTTTGTATTTCAAAAACCAATTATTTTTTGTTTTGGTATAAACGGCATATAATAAAAATTTAAAATAAATATTTTAATAACGTAATTATTTGTATTATATAAGAAGATAACTATATACTTTAATGCGCAAACGTAATTGTGAATTTGCGTTAACGTGACAGGGTCTTATATTGAAGTTATTATAGTCATTTATGGACCAATCATTTGAAATTTGGCTGTAAGGTTAACACTTAAATGCGATTTATTTTTATCAAATTCTATATTTATACGATTATGTATATATGAATTATGAACGAAAAGGTAATTCTGGCAGGGACGCATTATCGATTATGGACCAATCATCTGTGATCTGTGAATTTTATTTAAATACGGATATATTTAAGTTATTTTCGGGAAAAATTTTATGTGAAGGTGAGTGAAAGAATGATTAAATTTTAAACAATTATATTGTGATACATTATTGGCCACAAATAGGTTCAAGCAAAAAATTTCTTAAAGTTACCTTTAAAACTGCGACCTACATATTAACAGAAATAATGGGTTACCGCTAAAAAAAAAATACACATTTAAAAAGTATTTTTTCAATGTAGTAATAAGCTAATTAATGCAACAAAATTATAAACAAAACGCTATACACCTTCTCCGAATTAAGCCCACTATGCCGAAATTTATGAAAGATATAGTTAAAATCTACATGCCTTTAAATCGTTTGCATTCCATTACTAATTTGTTTTTTTGACTTTTAAATACAAAACTTTTAAAAACATTATATTATTATACTAACACAAAGCATGATAGCGCAAAAACAATTTAACCAGCCCTTAATAAAGTCACTAACATTTGTTGCTCAAAGAACATGCAACATTCCATTTAGCTATATATAGTAACACAGCAGGCATTTCAAAAGAGAATTTATGTCAAACGACTGATACGGCTTATATTTTCTACAATCCATAAATGATTTACATCGTCTTATTCATGCACACATAAATGAAACTAAAACGAGTACTTATAGGTTTAATATCCGACAGAGTGGAGTGGCATCTTAAGATTTTCACAATAATGATATTTTCCATTGTGGTTTTAATTTACAATTTCTTCTATCATCTATCTGTCTTTATTGTACTGTTATTCGTCTACATGAGAAAAGAATGTTGTTGCATGGATACCAACCAACATAAGCTGCAAATATCTATTTGAATATTTAGTATAAATGAATGAATGGATATTGCAGAGGAAATGAAATGAATGAATTGTAGCACGAGCATAATATGTATGTTGCATTTTTTCTAAATAAAATGTTTGTGCCGTTTTTTACCTGCAGTGCTCAGCATGAGATTGTCTGGACAAAGCAAAAGATAAAATCCTGAATATAATATAAACGTTTTTACAAAATTTCTTACAAATTTTCTATATTTCTACTTTGTTTTTGCTTTTTTTCTTTAGAAAACTTTGAAAATGACAACACTAGGGTAAAATGAGGAAATGTGATATTTCTTAAGTCAACTGTATGTATTTAATTATGATTTTAAAAAATAATAAATTAAATTTACGTTGAATTTATAATTTTAACGAACGTTATACCTCTAACTGACTTAAATATTGTTTTTAAATAAATTAAAATTTACTTAATTTTGATTTAAAGAGCAGATTTAATCGATACGTAACTAAATTAGTTAATACAACTTTATATTTTTTTTTTCAAAATTTTGAACTTCATTCACAACGTCGAAGATTTTACGTGATCTTCGCACAGGGTGAATACAATGCGTCCACCAACGCCCCCAAGTCTTGAACACCAATTTGAAGTCATGTATTTGGACATGACTTCCTTCCATTCTATGGGTCACGGCATCCGGTTGCAATGCAACTCCAACTCCGGTATTAAGTATCACTGTTAAGTATTTATTAATTCTTTTTATAAATTTGTGGGTAGAATTTTTGGGGAAATTAAGCGAAGTTTGCTTAGATATATCTTGAAAAAAAAGAAACTTGTAATAAATGGGCCATTTCTCCTATATGATTTTCTAACCATAAAACTTTTTTAATTGGAAATATAAATAGACTTTGTCGTATCTTTGAAAAATATTTCTTCTGCAAAAGTTCTAAATTTGGGATCCCAAGTAGTACACAGATTAATTATTTTGTTAAAAATGAAAAATCTTCAACATTAAGCTCATTTTATTGAAGTATTGGCCCCCATATTCTGTCGAGTATTTCTATGTGTATTAACTGTTATAAAACTGGAGACTTGGATACCGGCTACAAAAATACAAAGCCAATTTATGCCCATGACATGAGGTATTTTTTGAGTTACGAGTACATAACTATAAATCTTTCAAACTATCAGCTCGCTATAAAATTGTAAAAATAACCAAAAATTTAGCTTTCCTGTTAATATTATTTGTGTTGATAAAAATCAAATTAAACATTTTCCGCTCTATCAAGTTGTTAATCCAAAAATAATATGGCTATGTAACTAGAGCAATAAAACCAAACACAATTATATTGTGGTTAATTTTGGAGCTGTATCGTCGTCTTCAGATTTATCAATGACTATATATCGGTCAGATATTTCTCAACCATAATAAACGACCCCATAATAAACGACTAGGATGCTTCAAATATGACATTTCCATAAAAAAAACCTTCTAAGGAACTAAATACTTATTATCTCTCACTATAATGGAAAAAGAAAAATCATATATATCATTTAAAGAAGAAAGTAAGCGTATTCTTCCAACATCGACCTGCTAAATCTATTAGATAAAAAATTCTACTAAATATCCCCCCAAACTTTAACTCCAAATTAGGAAAATAAATCAGTGAACATTTAACAGTGATATACTATTACTAACAAAACTAACTTTTTGTATTATTTCTGTAATTTTCTGGAAACAAGGCAATGTTTTTGAACGGACAAAATTCAGTTAATAAATCTAAGAATTATTTTTTTAAATTATTTCATAAAACCGTAATTTTTTTTATAAAGAAATAAATAAAAATAAAATACTTTAGTGAGACACTGTAGGCAAAATTTTAATTTTTGTTCAAAAAGTTAGATTTTAATAGGATCCGCTCAAATTTATCAATGGCTATAAAGAAAAGGAAAAAAAAAACTACTTAATTGATTTTTACTACCTTTTAGGAGAGCATTTTTTACGTTTTAAACTGAAATTCAAATTTGTAGGTACATAATTATAAATAACTCTTCATATAAATATTTCCAGAATTTGTACAAAAATAATGTGGTACATTTCTGAAATTTATCTGTATAACCACTTACGAAAAACATTGAAAAAATGTAATGGTGTTATTTTTCATTTTTCTAAACTAAAATTTTAATATTTTTTTGTTATGGATATCTCCGATTAAACATGTTAATTTTAGTCTTCCATTTTTTTATATTGTCATATTTTGAAATATCATTTTATTCCATTTGTTAAATGCAAAAAAAAAATTAAAAAGGAAAATTCTATAAAAAAAGGCAAAAGTTAATATACGGTATCTTTCCATTTCAGGAAAATAAAAAAGTAAAAGTATGATGCTGCTATTCATACCACTATCTAATGGACACATTTTTCTAAAAAAAAAATTACACAATATGCAATGAAATACAAATTTCTAAAAATTAATCAAATGAAAAACAGCATAACTGAGTTATGTAGTTTTTCCTTTTGACCACAGAAGTACATGTTATACTAAAGACTTAAGAAAGTCAAAAACGCTTTAAAAATTACCTTAACATAGCAAAAAAAAAAGAATGAAAATTTTACATTATATCATAATAAGGTAGTGCACCTGTTATCGTATGATTAATTATAACAAATTAATTATAGCAAATACCCAGCAAAAAAACAAAAGTACAATTCTTTCAGAGAATATACAGAAAGGTTTCACCTTCTAGATTTGTATTTTTCACAAATTTAAAAATAAAATTGTTTGATATACGCGACCGCGAAATTTAATTCGCGAATTACCAACTATTCAAATTCAACATGAGAACATATTTCAGGTATCACTTTAAAGGTATTTTTGTTATCTTTAACAGTGGATCTCAATGAACGCTGAACCATATATATTTTGCAAAATATGCATATTTTTTGTAACAAAAATTTATCTTATTTTAAAAGTATTGTAAATCGCTAACCATCACGGAAATCATACTAAAACTTTTGACATATTTAATTAAATTTGGATGATTTGCAGTAGGAACTGGCGATTTTTCTGTTTGATTATAAACGAAACAATACACAGAGAAAACAGATTCGTTGTGGCAGCCGAATTTTTTGCCAATAGAATATTTTTCGGTTCCAAGTAATAACTCGAATTCGATTGCAAATACTATTCGATTGCTGAATTTATGGTACGCACAACTGATTCATAAAAAACAATTCGATAATAGCAACTGAAAATATTACTTGAAACTATTATAAGTTTTAATCTTTTTATATTAGTAAAAATTTGTATTTTCTTTTCCAAATTAGCTTATACGAGTAGCATTAAAAATACAAAAATTCAACCATGGCTACATATTAGAAAAAAAATGAGTTTTGGAAATTTGGAACAAAACCATCAAATCTTCCCACGTCCTAATTTAGAAATGCTCTTTTACGCAAAAAAGAAAAAGAATATTGTTACGGAAACCGTAAACCATTTTATAAAAAGTAATCAATTTTATATTGTGCAAGTTCTTACAAAGATATTTATTATTAACTAAATAATTTATTACCAAATAAATATCCTATTGTTTGAATAACCCCAAATACAACAAAACTTTGTCCATTTATGTTTATTCGTGTACAAACTAATTGAGAATTATAATGAATTGGAAAAAAGAAACACTTAAAACAAAATATATTTAAAGGCAAACAAATTATGCACTTTTCAATCATATTTGTGAAAAGCATACGTATTATAATTTATATAATATTTTATTGTTATTGTTAAGAACAAGAAGAAAGTTCGCTAATATTTAATAGTTGTAGAAATAATGATACGTTTTTCATAACAATAAAATTTTATTTCAGGTAAAAATATTAATAATTATAAAATTTTTTAGTCAACTATATTAAAAATTCTTATTAATTGCAAACACTAAATAACAAATCTTAAACAGAAACATTTTTATCATAAACACAGCATTATTCAAATTAATGGAAATTAACAATGAGAATGAGTGAAAACGCCATGTTTTTTCTCTATGTGTTTGCATTAATTCTTATTGATATCAATTTGAGGATATACTTTGTATATGTTTTAAGTTCAGGAACATAAGCGCTGGTCCTAAAACATAAGAGAATTTAGTTTATTCGAAGTATTCCATCACGTATTAAAAATTATTAGCATTGTTCGAATAATTTAAAATATAAAATAATAATGTAAAATATTGGTAAGTTCTCAACAATTTTATTGTAAAATGAAAAGAAAAATAATTTAAAAGTTAATAATTTTTTGTAAATATACTTTTTCTGTGTCAAACATAAAAGCAAAATTAAATTAACAATTATTGTAATAACATATAAATAGAGACTTGGCTTGTGTTAATACAAAAAATATATTCATATGCATATTTAAGGAAATTACTTAAAATATTTATTTTTATATTATTATTTTATTATTAATATTTATTTTTTATTATTTATTAATATTAATATTTATTATTATTAATATTTATTTTTACGCATTTAAATGACTTGACTTGAATTGAGTTCGTTCTTTACTTTTTTATATAATTTAACTTTAAAAAATATTTCTTTTACACTTCTAATTGCTGCATTCAGCTCCGACGGCTAGTGCGATTCATTTTTCATAGTTTCTCTTTCGAATAATCTTCCAAATATCTAATTTCCAAATTCTTTGGTTTTATTTTAAATCAAATCACAAAACTTCAATATTATAAGATCTATTGAACATTTTGCAACATACGTAACGTACGTCGTATGCTTAAATAACATCAGCTACGAGTATAAAACAATCTCAGTTTCTATGATGATTCCAGTTCCGAAATTAAAATGATTAATTGATTTGTTTTAAAATTATAACTTCTTTCAAATTGTTCGAATTATTCATAAGAATATTTTTCGAATGAATACCCTAGTAAATAGTCCGTCCGTTTTCAAATTGTCCCTCTAGTAAAACAAATTTCTTTTTTCCTTCATTCATTAAAACTTCTCATTCATCAATGACATTTCCTTTGTATTTATTATCTTATGTGCTATTTTAATACCTTCTTTTTTATAAGTAAACTTTTTTAAAGGATAAAGTAAACAAAAAAGCATTTGCAGAAACATATTATTAGGAAAAGGATTGATAATAAAAAATGTGAAAGTATAATCGTGTCACAATTAGGAACATATAATTAAATAAATTAGGATAGATAATCAGTCAGGAGTTGGATGACCATTCATCATAGGATATGCGACCTAACACCTTGTCGTCATATCGTTTGTTTATATAAAAATTCATAACTATAATTGGCACAATCTAGAGTATTTGTACGCATGTTATAGGTTTATGTGCTGTAAAATTACGGGTTAAGAATCATACATATAAATTATAGAGCTAACTGGGAAATCTTTTCATGTCATTTAATCAATATTTATTTAATACGGGTTTATTGAGAATACTAGTATTAGAAACATACAATCAAGGAAACCATAAATATACTCTAAAACGGTAATTTACGCGATTTAGATATGCTGTAGAAAACAAAATATATGCTCTAAAAATTAAAATATGCTCCTAGAAAACAGAAAAAGTTTCTCATTATTTCTTTTTCATTAAAACAAGGTGTTTTATTAATATTTATATGTTATCAAATAAAGAAAACTAAAATTTATTTATCAACTGTTGAAACCCCCTTAATTTTAATTTTATTTATTCATTTTATCACGTGAAAACTCTACTGACCTTCCATTTGCATACCCATCTAATGCTAAACGTTGGTGTTAGTTCTGAAATTATCAATAAGATTCGTATGTAAATTTACATATGTTCATACAAAAATCAATAGTTTTTACAATATTAACTGATGCTGGTTGGATGGTTTACGTGGTAGCCCGTAACCTTACGGGCAATCAATTAGACTCGTTAGAATCCGTTTTGATGTGACCACGCTATTCGCCAAGTGAGTACAGAGTCTGAAATGAGATAGAAGTGTAGGGAAGAACAACGAGAACATAAATTAATTAGATCCAGCCTGTAGAATTGAGTTATTTAATAATGTCACTGAGTCTAGTGTCAGATATCTCACAGAGGTTGTCTAATTGGTAACCTCGCGGAAATTTATGTCTGATTGTGTTCAAGGTTGGGCATTCACATAGAAGATGATATACTGTCTCCTCCTTCCCGCGATTGCCACAACTACGACAATATTCATTGTAAGGGAGACCAAGCCTGCTTGCATGTTTCCCGATCGTCCAGTGACCTGTAAACAATGCTATTAGTCTCGAGATGTCTTCACGGTTGTAGCCAATGAGTTGAATTGAGCGTTATTCGTTGTAGGTAGGCCACGTCTCTTTCGCGACTCTACAATTGTCCAGATTTCGCCATCTATTTTTCGTCTTTTCTAGAAAGTGTTTTTGGATTCTGCTTTTGACTGTTCCTAACGGGATTGCGACATAAACCGGTAAGGAGGCATTCATAGCAGAGCCTGCCCGGCCTAATTCGTCTGCCCGTTCATTGCCATAATAATGCCTATGCGCAGGAACCCAGTAATGTCATACAGTCGACTTAGTCCTAGCAGTTCCTCTTTACACTGTCTGACTAGAATAGAAGTAGTTTTAGGTGATTTGAGCGATAGTATTGCCGCTTGACTGTCGACAAATAAACCAATATTCCCATGAATATTTCTATCGCGAATTAGTTTACACACTTCCTTGACCGAATTAGTTTACACGCTTCTAATTCGAAGATCGTTAGAGAAGACACCAGAGCCGACATAGCAGTTCATCTTTGAGCCGTCAGTGTATATCCTCGTTCCATATTGTTTAAGAAGATTTTCCCTTCTCCATTCACTCCTGGTGGGGAATAGGACTTTTATTGTATTTCCGAAGTCCATCTGGGGAATCATATAGTAAATTGATTAACTGATGCTAGTTGCTGAAGTTTAAAAACTACTATGCATCTTCTATCATATTTCAAAAATGACTTTAATAAAGATCTGTTTTTAAATCTTCAAAATTTGTAGCTACAAGACAATTTTTAGTTGCGATTTTTAACTAACTTGGTGGTAAACAATTAAATTTGCAAAATATTCCATTAGGTATAAAAATACCTTTAAAGTGTAAAAATATGCTCTGAAAGTGTCAATTATGCTCTAGAAATTACAAACATGCTTTAAATGTGGTCCAAAAATCATTATATGCAAAAATAGGCCGTTAAGGTTTCCCTGCTTATAATTTTTATTACTATTAAATCTAGCCAGCGCATAATATTGGGTTGACAAGCGGATATTCGGGCTGCCAGGAATTTATTTGTATTTTATTGTAAAAGCACCCAGAATAAGCTTTCCTCTACAGTAGAAAATAGCTGAAATAGAACATATGCGTAAAAAATATTATACTATCCTACAACCAATTCAATAATAGCTATAGTAGTACATCTTTTACATCAAAATTTTTTCAGAACGAATCCTAACATCCCGATATTTAACGAGGAAGATATAGTCAGTCAAGACCGACTATATCTTATATTATACCTGTGGCCAATTTTACTAAATGTAAAATAAAATATACAAATACAGAATAATGCGTTGATACTAACTAGATGATATTATGCACTTTAGGGCTATTCCTGGAAGTGGATTTATATGGAAGCTATGGTAAATTATAGATCGATTCTCATAAAATTTGGCAATGTTGTTTCAACTTAAGAGTAGCAAAGGATTGGTAGCAGTTATTAAAGGTATAGAGATCAAGTAGGCCCTGGAAGAATTGGGCTATCAGATAAGTGTTGTAATGACAATTATTAATAGATATAAAAATCCGCACCATATATTTAGGGTTGAGTTAGATTCGGATAAACGGAAATTGAAAAGTAAATGAGACAGCCTATACACTCCCTGCGATACCCATTGAATCGGAAAGTAACTATAGATGAAACTCTTAAAAGAAATAGACCTGTCCAATATGGTAATTGCCAAGAGTTTATACATACTAAAAGTATTTGTAGTTTGCGTACTGTGTGTATTTCATTCGGAGACTTTGTGGCAATGTGAATTAAAGAGAAAGGTCTCAAAAGAAAATGTGGTAACTGCGGAGGCGATCATTCAGCCAATTATCGCGGTTGCCCAGTATATAAAGAAATATTGAAGAAATTGAAAGAGAAAAAAGACAAGGAAGAGGTGGAGTTGTCGAATAAATACTGGGGTTACCATCACTATTGATGGTGCGGCTTTGGTTAAAGCAAATTCTACCAGACTTAGCAATAGCTCCCAGCCAATATTTTAGGAACAGACTTCCAGCAGCCTAATGTCCTCAAAACTTGGGAGGATTGGAAACTTTTATGGAAACAGTTACGTATAATATTATATCTCTCAACCAGAATATGACAAACTTTATGTCATCCATGCAAAGCACAACACAAGAGCTTTTAAGAGCGCAGAACCAAATGATTCGAATCCTCTCAATGGTAAATATGTTATTTGAGTTTATGTTTCTGGAATGCAAATGCCTTAAACCAACACAACAGTTTTAGAGACTCATCTCACCAATAGATACATATAAATAACTATAAATAAAATATAAGTATAAATAAAATATAAATATTGTATATTTCAGGTTATTCAGTCCATTGTAAAAATTAGCCGGACGGTAAGACACATGATGGTACTGGTAATCTAATTAGAAACTGATTACAAAATTACAGCCTAGACGAATTCCCGAAAGACTATATGCAGGCAACATCTATTCACTTTGAATATTTTTGTGCGTAATTAACTGTAACCTAGAAAATTTTGAATAATACACTAGGAGATCGTTTCCTGGCATATGGCGACAACAATGCGATATTGTTGTCATCAATTGGGGTTCAAGATTGATGAATCACAGAGGTAGATAACTAAATAAAGATCTATTTGATCGCAACAATGGCTTGTATTTTGTTTCACCTGGACAACTATCTTATTGGTTGCTCATAGAAAGATTCCTGATCTCATTGATTTTACCATATCTGAAATTATTAATCGAAATTCAATAAGTACGGAAATTTCAAATGATTTATCTTCTGATCATTCTCCAATAATAGTAACTTATTATAGAAGAACTACTATATCAAAATTTCCTATGAATACTTCATGTACTACAAATGGGTTGAAATAGAAAAAATACATCAGTAGTCATATCCACACAGCCCCTTATTTTGAGTATGAGGAAGATATAAATAAATGCGTTAATTACTTTAGTCAATAATTATTTCAGTAATGGAACATTCTAATATTCCAATACTTAAGAAATGAAAAACATTTATTTCAGACACTGATATTGAAAAACTTCTCTTTGAAAAAAGAAAATACAGAAGACAATGGCTGCAAACTGAGGCTGTCCATAGCAAGAAAAAAAATTAAAAGAAGTCCTTCAACTAGAAGAGAATTTCCAAAATAAAAATTATATTGTTATTTAAGCTCAGTCTTTTAAGAAAATCCGCAAACAAATGATTTTGTGTTTTGTACGATTGTATGATTTTGTAGCTCCTAGTACTACACTTAACTATGATGGCATAATTGTTGTTATCCCAGAGGAAATTAATACAGTTATCAAAAAATATAAATGTTACAAAATCTACTGGATATGATTCAATAATATATGTCAATAATCTCGCCGTCTATTATGTTCAATACGATCTTAAAACTAGAAGTCTTTTCAAAAATGTGGAAAACTTATCAGATTAAAATGATGCAAAAGCCAGAAAAGGATTCTACTTTAAAATTTCCTTATTGACCTATTAACATACTATCTTTTTTGAGGTGTTCAAGAAAGTATTCCAAAGTATGCCATTCTTGAACGATAGAAATATTGTCCCAGTTCACCATACGGAAGTAAAGTTTAATTGGAGAGATAAAGAAATCTTTGAATTAATGAAATAATATTGAGCTATATTTTTAGATGTCGCACACACACAAAGTGAAGGAGAGATATCTATCTGATCTGAAATATTTGAGATAAAAGCAGCTGTTCCACAAGGAAGTATTCTTGGACCTATACTCTATTTAATTTATACCTCTAACTTGCTCACATGCGATGTACTGACTATATATACATTTGCTGATGATACAGCAGTAATCAGTTCTCATGAAGACCCACACGTAGCATCTAATCAACTAGATATTTACCTCCGACTTATGGAGACATGGTTAGAAAACTAGCGAATACGGGTGAATGAATTAAAAAATAACCAAGTTAAGTTGAGCATAAGAAGGGAAAACTATCCGCATGTAACACTTAATGGTATAACTACACCGGAATCAGATAATGTCATATACATTGGTCATATAGAAACCAAGAGACTTCATATGAATTTTAAAGCTTCTAGTATTTACTGGTTAATAAAAAAATCAATCAGGACTAAGCCTTGACAATAAATTCATCCTGTACAAAACCGTATTAAAGTTAATTTGGACTTATAGCATCCAATTATGGGGTACAGCCAATAATACCAGCATTAGTCGTATATAGAAGGCTCAATCGAAAATTCTTGTTATCAAGAGGGATACACCATGGTACGTAAGAAATGAGAACATCCATACGAGCTTAGATATAATACTGGTAAAGGAAAAATTTAGATAATTCTATGAAAAATATATCCGAAAACTTCAAGCCATCCAAAGCCACTCGCTAAAATCCTTGCTGAAGTCGAAATTTACTCAAGGCTTCGTAGAGCCGACCTTAACTTAAATATTTACCGTGAGGCCTACTAAAGGCAGATTTAGTAAATAAATGCAAATTAAATAAAAAAAAAAATACCTAGCCCCCACACAAATGCTCCGCAGAAAAATGCTTAAATTATCATATTTATCTTAAATACACTCATATCTATATGAAAATCAGAAAACTTACGTTTTTATATATTAAAATTACTAGTTGTGTGCATAATTTACCATAGTTTCCTCCTGAAAATTATTTACATGCGTATAAATACGATACGATTCGCAGGAATCGGGCTATAATTGACTAACGTCAATGCCTGCATGTCACTTCAACGCGCATAAATTCAAAATAAATATTTTCTTTTGTGATTTAATTTGCAACTATAAATCGCATTACCAAATTCAAGATTATTGGTTCATAATTTAACATAGTTCAAATATAAGTTCCACTCCAGAAAATCACCTTATCGTGAATAAATTTCAATTAAATGTCAGATATAGAACAAAGTGTGGCATAAATACGTTTAAAAAAGTATATAAACTGCAGTATGATATTTAATAAGGATCAGTCCATATATGATCATAAAATCTTTGTAGAAACTCACTTTACTACTCTACACGATGGTGTAGAGTATTATAAGGTAGCACTTGACCTATTACTGATTTTTTCTTGTAAAATATTAGAAAACAATATTGAATATAATATAAAAATCATACCTTAAATAAATAGAAATACCCAACTTGTCGTCTTTTCAAGTTTCAAATATATTTTAAAGTCTTCCAAATAATGATGCCATACTACAGTTAAGGACTCAAAATACTTCTTTATAATTGTGTCCCAAATTTCAGAAAAAGTCTTGGACAAATCTATTTTTATTTTCGCTTAATCAAATATTTAATGCAAGAGGCAAGTAAATTATGAACTCGTTATAAAATCTCGTAGAATATTGTATATGTGTGAAGATAAAGAATGCTGCAACAAATATTAGATTTTAAATGATTTTCTTTAAGAAATCCGCAAAAACGTTGTACGAAAAATTTCAAACAGTAAAATTTAATAAAGAAAACGATTGAAAAAAAAAACAATTACTGTATTTGTTTTAAAGGGAGCATGTCATAATGTCCACATTTTTTGCGTGCCATAGTGATCATGGACATTATATGATAAAATTTCTGGACAAAATCAGCTATCCTTAGGATAAAAATGGTTTTATCTTTAGCCTGATTATAACATTTGCCTGGATTAAAAAGCAAGGGTTTTTAGCTCTGGTGTATTTCTGACACAGGCTTCTCTAAATTAAAGTTTTTCTGAACAGGATGACTAATTGAATACAATGGTGTTTATGTCATTTTGGTCTTGGACATTAAAGAACTTTCAAGAGTATCATTATATCCATGGACAGCATGACACATCATTGTGTGTCATAATGTCCATGGCCAGTATGATATGCATCCCGTTTTAAAACTATGATTATTAAAAATTTAAGAGGGAGAGAATTGAAACTATAAATTTATTAGGCAAAGTTATAATTAACTCTTCTCTTAACTCTTAACTTGTTTCTCTAAAGCGAATGAAAATGGTTCAAAATAATTTAAAAATCTCCACATTGGGAATTCTCTTTTTAAGTTTACCTTTATGAAACCAACCTTAAACCGCAAATATTTTCAAGACCTGAATTGGTACGATCCGAAAAAAAATCCAAAAAAAAGTGTTTGAAAATAACAAGGTTTTTCGTTCCTTTCCTTCGCGGATTTTAGCATTCTTGTCCAATTTCTATAATTTAAACAACAAATATTTGCAGAAAGAGGCCATCTTGTGTTCAATCAGTCTGTTAATATATTAATTTTTACAGTTTTTCGATTAGAAAATTTGCTCCGTTTCGAGTATTGCAAAATTATATAATTATTGCTCATATAATTATGAATCGTTTGAGATATATCTTGTTAATGTGCCCTAAATAGCAGTGCTATAGAGGATGCCCAAGCTGGGGGAGGAAAACCGTGAATGACTCTAAGTGGTGCGAGGCACATACTCACCGTAATTTTAATGCAGCCAAAGTATCGCGTGATCAAAAAAGTTTTTAAAATCGTTGTGGCGCGACCAAATATTAATTTTCAAAAATGTTATAACTCTTTAAAATCGATTTCAATTTTGCGTATTTTATTTTAGAATTTTTCTTACATTTATTTATAATAAGTACATCTATTCTGTTTTACTTAAGCGAGAAATAGGTTTCAACAAAAAAATTCATAAAAAAATATTCATGACCTGAGATCGCGTTGTCTCTATTATTTCATACATCGTCGAGGCACACCCAAGGCAGTAATTCTGCAGCTGTTATTACAGCTTATATCGGAATCAAGTGTTACACAAAAATAATTTCGCGTTTGAATTTAAAATTTTTGGATATGTATTTTTATCATTGAAAAATTTATATACAACATTTCATTTATTAATAAAATTTAAAGGTTTTTTGTGGTTAGATGTAAAAGATATATCATTGAATTAAATGCGGTTAAAAAAAGACATCAAAAAGCTATGTACACTTTTATTTTTAAATGCGGTAAAATTTCATCAGACCTTGACACTAAAAACTTAATTTAAAACTTACTTTGAATTTTATGCATATTTCTGAGAAATAATGTTAATATTTGGACCTAAATAACATTTTAAAAATATTCCTCTATTTTTAAATTACAATGAAATTTTAGAACAGTATAGATAAACTTGTTTTAAAATCAGGGAATTAAAAACACTCCCGCCTTTTCGTACCAAAATTCTTGTCCAAGGAAAACTTGTTTCAAAAATTTACTTTTTTGATCAAAAAGAACACCTCGCCGTAGTAAAAAGCGTGGCTTAGAAAATATTTTATATGCGTTCAACCAAAATATGAGGGTATATAACCAATATATCTTTTTGTTATAGAATTATTTCCAAAAAAAGCGTTTAGGGACCCCTGTGTAGCGTTGATTAGAAAAATTTAAAATTTTTTCGAACCCCAAAAGTAAAAGAAGAAATCCCCATATATTTCATGAAAATTTTGAATTTTTTTTACATTGGTGAGCAAAAAAATCCTCCTTTATGCACAAATAATTGGGCTAAATGGTTTTTTTTTCCAAACCCAGTAGTTTCGGGGTTATTCAGATTATTATTCGCGGAAAAAAGGAAATTCTCATGAAAAATTTTAAAAATTGTCTCCGTAAAATGGCAAATTTTTTAGTTTGGAAGATCCCATAAATATTTATAACAAGTCCTGATTTTGGAAGCAATATTACATGTATAAGTTCAAAAAAAAAGAAAAAAAATTAAATTGATGTATAACACAAAAACGTCCATAGAAGCAAAAATTACAATACCAAATATTATAAGGATTGATCCATAACTGACTATATCTCCCATATAAAGCTCAATTGAGAAAATCACTAAAAAGTCCATAGCAATAATATTCGTATTATCATTTTTATATTTTCCATACGTAATTTTTGTTAAAGTTTGCATACAGTATTTCCCTTGAAAATAGCGATAGGATCAGAAAACAAAAAACTAAACTAAGACAAAAAACTAGATTTTTTTTTTCGCAATTTAATTGTAAAATATGCAATATTTAAGAAAAATATTAATTTTATTGATTCAAAAATAAATATTGTTTGAATATCTATTAAAACTGAAATATTATTTTTATTGTTTTACCTAAAAAATCTATTAAACCATAAAAAATTTTTCAAATATTCCAATTCATAAATAGTAATAAATAACTTAATAAGGAAAAAATTATTTTTTTTTCAATACAACATTTACGAATTTGAACATTTGATTATATAAAATTTAATGATAGGTCCGATTTCATTAAAAATAATAATTGATATTATAAATTTAGTATTAGAATATGAAATTTTATTTTTTCTATGTAAATTTGTAGCACGGTGTAATAGTTCCGAAACTATGTAATAACCAGTTAAACAAATAATGTTTATATGACTTGAAGGATGATTTTTATTCCGTATCTTTTGATATTTCATTTATCTGAATTAGAGTTAGGCAAAATTTACTTTCTGGGTAACCTATTTTTTATTTTTTTTTTTAATGGAGAAAAAAAAAATGTTTCCAACCAATGTAATTGGTGATACAAATTTAGTGAATATCTAAGCTCTGTTGCTAAATTCTCAAGTATAGAAAATAATTCCTTTATATTAATTTATTATGAATGAAGCAAAGAGTTTTTTGGACTTAAAACGGTTTTCATTCAAAGAGCGGATACATTTCGCTCTAAACTATTGTATGTAAATTCCTACATAAATATTATCGAATATATAAATATATACAAACTTAATTCTGTTGAAAATACCTTTAGTATCTTTAACAATTTATATTTTTTATGTTTATTTTATTTTGCTGTTGGTAGTAAATTTTTGAGCAAAATATCTAAGTGTACTTGTCTGCTGGTATGTGTGTATATAATCCTTGTATTTCCTTTTTATTTGTAACGGATACTGCCTTTTAAAACATATTGCTTTACGTGAACATAACAGGAGCTCTATATAACGAGCGTAATAGTATATAACTACTCGTACATATACATAGTTTTAGTTTGGAAATTTCTTGCTTGAAATTTTTTTTCAGCCTTTTTATTTTTCTTGCTCTGTTTGTTGCTCTTTGGGCAAAAATAATGATTTATAATGGAATTGTAGCTATTGGCTCTTCTTTTTTGCACTACAATAAACTCCTTTTTGTAATATTCCAATTTCTTTTTTTTTTCTTAATTTTTATTTTTTGTTCGTTTCTTGTACAAACGATTTATAGCTCTCCAGGAAGTCACATTGCAATACGTGCATAACGTGAGGCAAACTTAAGGTTAATTTTACTGTGCGATTTCGTTATTATTTTTCTCCCCTCTTTCACTCTTTCTAGTTTTATTTCTTTAAACCAATTTTCCATTTTCAAAGTTGAGGATAAAATGTAATCTACTTTATATTGAATTAAAAGTTATGGAGACAAAAACTAAAGTGAAGACGAATATTAATTTAAATCCTTGTGTGTAAGTATAAGTGTATGAGTTCCATGTTGCTTTCAGCTATTTCTTGACTAATGAACTCCCTAAGCTAAATATTTAATTAACATCCTTGTTTGGTTTTTTATGCCTTAATGTCTCCTTCAATAAATGACACTCATTTGTCTATTTAAAGTCACACTTGTATTTGTATGTGTGCCTTTTCTTGCTCACATTTCCATATGAATACGTGACACTGTGTTATCATTACCCTACATCAAATTCATACTAACGTGCAGAGGGAAACTAATGAAAGCTTCTTTAGTCAAAATGTTTAGTGCAGATAAGAAATTGGTGTTTTTAATGAGAAACATTTTTTTAAGTCTTACAATATGAGTAAACATTTTTTTTAATAATTTGTTGCAATGGTTTTCTTTTTTAACTTGCAAAATTATATGAATTTCTTAATGAATAATGATGAGTTTTAAGGAATACATATGTATGATAATATGTTACACAATGTATTTTACTATAACAAGTTGGAACTTAAAAACTACTTATATGTATTTAAATATGAATAAGGGTTTCTATTGCACAAATATAAAAAAAAACCTTAATATGTGATTCAATAACCACTATCAATTTTTGATGACCCCTTAACTATAATAATGTGATTTTAAAATCATACATAGTTGGAATATGCCATCATATGATGTTTGCTCGTGTTGTCAGTTTAGCCTTTTTACATATTCGTTTTAGCTTACAGTTTTTTTTCTAGCCTTTTTTATTTTTAAAATTGCCTTAAAAAGCTAAAATGTTAGTATTTATACATTTATATTTAAACATTTTTGTGTATTTATTAGCAGAAAAAAATTGAGACTATTTATTTTTAATAAAAAATTTCGCCTGCGACGCTTTTTGAATATACTTCATCAACAATAGAAACTATTTATGAAAATAATTAAAAAAAAAACTCTTATTAATAAGAAAAATCGTCCAAGAAATTTGGAAATACTTAATCGAAAATTAATTATAGTTCAAAAATAAGGAAAAATCACTTCAAAAATATAACCCTAATTTGTGTAGGAATATTTTGGAAAATTTTTCATTGAGTAATGTTGCTGGGTATTATTTATAATTTTATTACAATTTCTTTTGAAAAAATTTCAAAATTAAAAAGAAATAACTTTTTTGGCCTTATTTTTG
This sequence comes from Protocalliphora azurea, assembly GCA_932274085.1. Lineage (NCBI taxonomy): Eukaryota > Metazoa > Arthropoda > Insecta > Diptera > Calliphoridae > Protocalliphora > Protocalliphora azurea. The sequence continues at coordinate 90,375,718 of OW026520.1, forward strand.
GGTCATTTAGCCTTTTTTGACCTTTTTTAAAGTTAAATTTTTTGAATTTATTTAAATTTGATTTTATTTAAGAAAATATAAACTTTTGATATATTTTCGGTCTGCGTTTTTTCTCAAAAATGTTATAAATCTTCAAAAAGTCATTTTATTCCTAAAATGTTTGACACATTAGTTTTTTTACTAACTTGAATATTCATGTCACTTATTTTTTAACTTACTTAGTAAGTAAAAATATGACTACTTGCACTAAGAACTAGCAGAAATAATTATACCAGTGTAAAGTATGGTTATAATTTTTGCAAATATCCAAAAAAAAAAAATTGCAAAGGAAAATGATATTAATTTTAAAAATAATTGTTTTGTTATCAAAAAAAAAATTGTATTTTGCGCCAAATTTCTTAAGTTTTCAACACTTTTTGTTTTCTTCATTGATATCAAATAATTTTACAATAATTTTATTGGCAATTTCACGATGTTAATGTAAAACTTATGTACAAAATAATATATCTATTTTTTTATTTTTCTTTTTATACTTTTCTTTAATTATTTAATTTCTTATCATTTTATGATGCAAATTTAAGTGCAAAATCATTTTTTCCAAATTGGTAAAAAATATGACCAAAAATGTGTTGATTTTTTTTCTAGTGATATTTTTACATTTTATTCGATAACCTATAAGTCCTGAGTAATTTTTTTCTGCATTCTTGACCATATCAAAACATTTTTCATATTTAGGTGGAAGAGGAATATAAAACAAAGGTGATTTTAATCCAAACCTAATAAATAAGTTCTACCATTTAAATACATCGGACTTTATATAAAAATTTTTCAAATAAAAATATAAAAAATGTATAGAGGCATTTTAGAAATCGCCTTCGATGCGTGAAGTTTTTTGTCAAAATTAATTAAAAAGTTCAGTTTTTATTAATATGAAAATATTAATAAGGTGGTACTATGGTATTGTGAGGTCCAAAAAAGTTACAACCCTAGTGCACGGTGTTAGAATTGGCCAGTTCAATATTTTAATCACATTTGATAGAAGACATCTTATCTCAGGTCTACAACTGAGATTAAAGCTGATGTAATATGTGAAATAACGCCGGCAGATTAGAGTTTATATTATGTTAAATCTTAAATAAGGGGTACACGTATTCTAATAATTCCTATAAGAAATCATTATTTTTAATCAGTCACAGAGTAAACATACCCTTTTTATTTAAGAAATTCATACTTTTTAGCACAATTTTTATAAAAATGTTTTTTAACATGTGAAACATATACTAAAAGGAAACAATTTTACAAAAAAAAAAAAAAAAAAAAAAAAAACATTGTTATTCAGTAATTTCCAAAAACACATGCACACATGCAAACAAGCTTTCGTATATGTGTATTTTTTTGACAGTTAATCTTATAAGATGGTTGTGTAGAGAAATCTCATCACAACAGTCTCATAATACATCTTATAATACTAATATTTAAATCTACACGTGAAATAATTCTCTCAGAGAGCGAACTTGACACTCTCTGATACAAAAATCTTACATATTATGTTACGTCTAGACGGGCTGTTACTGAGTAGGAAAATAAAAAAAAAAATGCTTAAATTGTTAACAGTAACAATGTAACGGTACTTCAAACTTCTATGTTTTTTGAGGGAACTAAACATAATAAACGAACTGCTTTAAATGAATCATTTCTAAAGGTGTATAACTTTTGATTAGAATAATGTTTTTAAAAAATTTTTTTTTTATTTTAGTGTATGTCTTCCTCACTTTTTATGCTAGATAAACTCGTTTCTAGATATTTGAAAACGTTTTTACTACGATAATTACTTTTTCGAAAAACAAATTTCTCTAACATATAACATTTTGAGTCCATCATAGTCCACCTCCAAATTAGTTTCAAATCGAAACTATCGATTTTGTGAAAAATCTATGATGAATGACATAATAAGATTATTCTTAGCCCAGTAAAATATTTTGTTTCTTAAGTCATGTTTTTATCAAAAACTAATGCTAAACTAAAAAAAAATAACAATAAATTTTAAACTTTTTTTCCGTTTTCATCTAAAAGTCTGATTATTTTGGAAAATTAGTTTAAAAATTTTAATTCCGAATGGGAAGGAAGGCTTTTTTTGAATTAATGAATTAATGGTTATTTTACAATTTTGTAAATTTATTCAAGTGCATTGAATAACTATGGAAGAATACATTGTCTAACAAATTTACAAAATTTACAAAATTCTAAAACTTGTTACTGACTCCTCTGCTAGGCTTCCTAAAAATACAAACAAATAGAAGGGACGAAACAAATAACAACATTGTTTCATTGCTACTTAATAAGAGGCTAAAAATAATAACAATTATACATTGCTTTATTTGCTACCTAAACAACGTAAACAATAATAATTAAGAAAAGGACAATACAAAATAATTGCAAAAAGCTTTATTGTAAACCATTCGTCTAACTTAATAACATATAGTGAAATGATATCACAGATTCTATTTTCCTAAAAGTTATTTTATAAGATTTAGAATTCGCTTAATTTAAAGTTAGTTAAAACAGCAAAAATTGTATTTCTTATTCAAATATTTTCAGAGCTAACTACGACCTTTATGCCACCATATTTTATTATTACAATCATGAGTTAAAATACATATGACAATGTGTATGTATGTACGTATGTATGTAAGTATGTAATTATCTATGTATGTAAGTATGTATGTTAGTACGTATGTATATATGTATGCATGTATGTACGTGAAATAGTGTAAAGGTTTATATACAACTATGTTCATGTAAATGTATGATAATTTTGGGAATTGTGGCTGGAGATTATGGATATTAAATAATAAAAAATGTTTATATACATATAATTTAATTATAATTTTATTTTAACTGCAGTTAATAAAACTCTTCTATAATTCAACCATGGGCATATCCGGCCCCTAGAGCTACTTCGAGTTGATTTAAAGGAGCACAGATTTTTAGCGAATCGGAGGGGGAGTGGGTAAACTTCCAAATCATCTCGGGTATTTATTTTTTTTTTTAAATCACCAAAAATTTACTTATGATTTGACAGAAAAAAATTGCCTATTTTAAATCTGTACAAAAAAATACATGTGTAGGTTATCTCTTTTAATTTGAGAAATATTTAGGTAGAAAAAATTTTCACTCATTTTTAGCCTATTTTTTAGATTTTTTAAAAATCAATATCGGCCCTAAATTTTTTCTAAAATTCGTCAGACTCATTACAAAATTCTAAGAAATGTTGCTTCAAGAGCCTATAAATATCTAGCTTCGGTAAAGAGTTATTTTAATGTGAATTTGGAACTTTAAAAATATTTCGTATTTTTTGTTTTTTTTTTTCAAAAAAGGTGGCAATATTTTTTTTACTTATAAAATTTGTTATTTATTTAGGTACATATAATTTTTTTTTTTTAAAGCCTTCAAAAGGAATTTTTATTTAGATATTTCCAAGAAAAAGCACTTTAGAACTACTGTGTGTTGTATATTATTTTGATTTTTTGCAATTCTGTGGCAAAAAGATAAAATTACATAATTGATTTTTATTAGTTTTCAAGAGATCGTTTAAAGGTCGTAGGAATACCATTTTGAATTATCTACTGTATAAGTGTATCAGAAATTCGTTCGAAAATTATTGGGTATATTTTTCAAACTGATATATATATATATATATATATATATATATATATATTTATATATATATATTGACCATGGAAAAATATAACAACAGGTAATGTTGTTGGTTTTCCTTTTGTAAAATTAATATTTAGTTTAAATAATATTACTTGAGATATTACCTAGACTAATTTTCTCCAAAATGTGATTTTAAAATATATCTTGAATATGTTGAATTATGTACTTTTTCTGAAAATGAAATAATATTAAAATATAAGAATTTAGTTTAATTTACGTAAATTATTATAAAAACTTTCGGGACAATATAGTATATTTTTTGATCTTTTTTGCAGGTTCTTTAATTTTTATGTATTTTTTTTTTTTTTTTTTTTTTTTTGAATTGGACTTGTAAAACCAAGTTACGGATATCTGAAATTATGCACCCATATGTTGTTGTAAGCAGCGGTAGCATCTTGTTTCAAAATTGTGTTAACATAAAAGTGTGTGAAAAATTATCGTAGAAACTCACCTGCATTTAAAAAAAAAAAATTATCGGCTTTTTGATCGATGATTGCCCATTTCTACTTATAAAATGAATTGCAAAGAAACATTATTATCTCCCTTTTAAATATGATGTATTCGCATGCATTATCTTTCAAAAGTACGAAAGTTCCGGGAATTTAAAAAAGCATAATAAATACCGCTGAAACAATGTATTTTTAAGCTCCCTGCCTACAATTGAAAATCATATATTTAGCTAAAAAAAGATTCGATTTTTTTCGAAATAGGTCTCCAAATTTTAATAACCTTGAGCTCGTTAAAAAACCATTATATATTTTTACACCTACCATAAAAAATGTTGGGTATATATTGTGTTTGTTATTTCATGTCTGGTGATCTTGTTAAGTTTCGGCTGTGAAAATTTTTTTGTTGCGATTTTATAAATTTTTTCAATTAAAAACACCATAATTATTCCACATATATATCTTAATTAGAGTATATTGAAGTTAATTGAATCGGATTTGCAATTAAGTCTTAATTAAATTTGTTTTATTTATTGTTTTGAACAACAACAATAATAAAATACATACCTTAAGACTTATTTTTGCATGAATTTGTTTTTGTATGTTCATTGACATACATTTGGTATAGTTCTATTTGTCAAATAAAACAATCTGTCAGATAAAACATCTCCGTTTTATATTTTATATTTTTATATTTTCCATTATTAAGATCAATATTATAATTAGTGTCCTTGCTAATTATCTGCTGTGTTGCCATTTAATTACATATTACCGGTTTTAATCCTAGATAATATTTGTATTGGTGTGTGTCCTTAATAAAGTTTGAGATGGACTGTATGAATAAAAACTGCAGTATTTCCGGAGAAGAACGTATGGTTTCCTGTTGGTTGTTTTTGGGAAATTACCACTTAAAATGTAGTGGCCTCAAAGCTCGTGATGCTGATGCATTATCTGACAATGCCAAAATCTTACAGTGGACTTGTCCAAATTGCAGAGTAATTGGCATTGAATTTTACAATTTTTTCAAAAGCTATAAAGCAGAGTTCGATGGAATTACAAAAGACTTTTCTTCTCTACAAGGAAAACTAACTAAATATGGTGAACTTTTTTCTAAATTCACAAATTTAGATAGTTTTGCTGCTTCCCCGACACCAAAACGTAAAAGAACTGCTAAGTCATCATCAACACCTCCTTGTATTCTTAAAAATACAGGGGTTATTACTACTAATAATGATTCTATCCCGTTACCAACCGCAAATACAAGTAGTTATCCTGCTGCTGTTGTAACTCCTAATACAAATAATTTTATTCCGCCTCATCATACTTCAAATGCTTCCAATTATAATATAATTCCGTCAGAGTCGACTTTAGTTACTCCTACGGTATCTAATTCGTTGAACTTGCCCATGATTCCAAATTTTGCTACCATTAAGCCTCCAGAACTTATTTTATTAACTCCCTCATCGTCAAACATCCCAACTAATTTAAATATGGTCAACAATCCTCTTGTAAATCCGTTTTTCAGTAGATACAACAAAAACTGATGTTGAATTCTATATTAAAACCAACCTTGGCATCGAAGATTATAATAATGTCCAAATTTACAAGATAAATGCGCGCAATAGAGCTTCATTTAAAATAATTGTCCCAGAAAGTATTTTTGATCGTCTGGTTAATCCACAATTTTGGCCAAAAAATACAATTGTTCGACAATTTATTTATCGTGATGATAACAACGTAATTCTTCCCAGGGCTTCTGATCAAATCCAAAAAACTAATTGAATTAAATAATCCGTTAAATATTAATATTTGCCCAAAAAATGATTACAACTTCTCAGCTATCCCCATCGCATACCAAAATGTTAGAGGTATGATCACAAAGTTAAAATCTCTTTATTTAGAGAGTTTTAATAACGTGGCTCCGCAATAAATCTGATAAAGAAATTCATAATTCTGAAATAATGTGCAGTAAATTTCAAATCTATAGACGTGATAGAGTGGGTAAAGAAGGTGGGGGAGTTTTGATTTCTGTCTCAACTCTTTTTCCTTCAGAAGAAATATTTCTTAACAATGATCAAAATATTGAATTTATCGCCGCATGTGTTAAAGCCAAATTTAGAACAATTTTTATAACTTGCTCTTATATTCCTCCTGGGTCAAACACACAAATTTATGAACAACATGCAAACGCGATAAAATTTGTAGCTAATCAATCCAAACCTGGAGACTCCGTAATTGTTCTTGGTGACTTTAATATTCCAAATATTAAATGGTGCGAAACTCATGATTCATGCTTTTTAAGCCCATCAATAAGATCGGAAACATCTATTGAATTGCTGGATGCTATTGCTGATATAGGACTATTCCAAATAAACAACATTGCAAACAAGCTTGGCAAATTAGTTGATCTTGTATTTGTTGATCAACCTGAAGAATTTAATATTCTTCGCATTAATCCATTATTAACACCTGAAGATGCGTACCACCCCACTCTTGAAATAAGCATATACGTCGAAACAAAGATATCATTACAATCCAATGTAAATGATGAGATGGTTTTTGATTTTAGCAAAGCTGATTATTCCAAATTAAATCACCTACTTTGTTCTGAAAACTAGTTTGAATATATTCCTTACAATAAAGTATGCCCTCGTAATATTGACATCATTTTGAATAAATTGTATGACGGCTTATTTAAATGATTTAAGAAATCAATACCAATGACGAGAAAAAAAAATTGCCCATGGACCGCCTTGGACTACAAAGCCGCTCAATGGCTTGAAAAATTTGAAAAACAAACATTATAGAAAATACAAAAAATATGAGGTACTCCATATCAAGATCAGTTTACAATTCGGAAAATATCAAATGTTGCAATAATTATCTTTTTAGGGTGAAAAGAAAATTTAATAATAATCCAAAATATTTTTACCAGTTCGTAAATTCTAAGCGTCGAGTCTCTGGATATCCGTCCATGATGAAATTTGGAGATAAAGAATCCTCAAACGATGCAGATATTTGCGATATGTTTGCTGCTTTCTTCTCATCTGCCTATTCTGATAAAGATTCACATGAACTTTCCAATTATCCATATCCAATTCCAGTTGCAACCCTAACAAATTGCCCAACATTAGATAAATCGATAGTACTGAGAGCTGTACAGAATCTAAAATATTCTGATAAATGTGGACCTGACGGTGTTCCAAGCTGTGTTCTTATAAAATTTTTACATTCTCTTATATCTCCAATACTTATTCAACATATCAATATTTAGTGGTTACTTTCCTGAAGTTTGGAGGAAATCTTATATTATACCTTTGTTTAAATCCGGTAGCAGATCCAAAATTTCCAATTATAGAGGTATTGCTAAATTAAGTGTTATTCCAAAACTTTTCGAAAAGATAGTTACTGAAATCCTTTCGCATCAAGTTGTATGTTATCTTTCGCCATTTCAGCATGGATTTAAAAAAGAATGTTCCATTACTACTAATCTTTTGGAGTTCACAACCTCAGTTATAACCGCATTTGATTCTGGTTTACAGACAGACGCAATATACACAGATTTCAGTAAAGCTTTCGATAAAGTAAATCACGATTTCCTACTGTTCAAATTGGATAAACTCGGATTTTCTCCTGTTTTTCTTAAATGAATTTCCACATATCTTAAAAATAGATGCCAATGTATACTATTCAGAGAATGTACATCAAAAACCATTCCTGTTTTATCTAGTGTTCTACAAGGTAGTCATATCGGCCCCTTATTATTCCTAATATTTATAAATGATTTACCAGCTTGCATTAAGAATTCTAGGATATTAATGTATGCTGATGATGTAAAGCTGTTCCATAGATTTAACTATTCCTATCAATGTTCCTTACTCCAATCAGATCTTGACAATCTTTATGATTGGTGTATGATGAATCTAATGGATCTGAATTTAAGAAAGTGTAAACACATGATGTTCTACAGAAGAAGTCCAGTATTCTGTAGATTCACAATAAATGAATATCAACTTGATCTAGTCGAGGAATTTCTTGATCTGGGTGTGTTGCTTGATTGTAAACTATCCTTTAACTCCCACGTTTCGCAAATCGTTAATAAGGCAAAAGGAGTTCTAGGTTTCCTCAAGCGCTGGGGAAGAGAGTTTAATGATCCTTACGTTTCCAAGCAATTATTCATATCTCTTGTAAGACCAATCCTTGAGTATGCTTCCGTGGTCTAGGATCCTCAATACGAAGTTCATATAAAGAAAATTGAATCGGTCCAGAAACAATTTCTCTTATTTGTCTTCGTAATCTTCCATGAAATCCTAATATTAATTTACCATCATATGAAAGTCGATTAAAGCTTATTGATCTCCCTACTCTGGAAAGTAGGAGAAAATATATAAATATTTCATTTTTAATTAATTTAGTAAACAGTTAAATTAATTCTGAGTTAGTGTTTCGTAAGATCGAATTCGTAATCCCAAATCGTCCAACTAGAAATTATACTCCTTTAAAAATAAAATATTTTCGAACCAATTATGCCAACTTTGAACTTTGATTTCTCATTAAATCTAATCCACATTAAGAGGAGTATTTTTAACTTAGTTAAATAATAAGTTTTTGTATTTGAATGATTATGAAAATATTTTATTATGAATAGCTTTAAGATTAATATATATGCTAGCCTGTAAGAAATTGTAATTTCATTAGCTATTAAATAAATAAATAAATAAAAAAATGTGTAATATGTCGAAGACCTCGTAAAGTATTTATATTCTGGATTCTCGTAGAAATCTAAGACGATTTCTTGATGTCCGTCCATCCGTCTGTCTGTCTGCTGAAAGCAGGACAGGGCTCGGGGCGAACATCCTAGGGGGATGAAATTTGACTAAAATATTTTACTTATTAAGGTTTATTTTCTACTGAAAATGAGCAAAATCGGTTCATAAATAAAAAAAGTTATGGACCAAATGCTAGAAAAACAGGCTGTCCGTTTTAACTACAGTTTATACTTTTGAACCGATATCGTTCACAAAAAAGGAAGGATGAATGTAAATTCGAAAATCGAAAATGGGCGTAAAATTTTGTACAAATTGTTCAAAGACTAATGTAAACTCGAAAACTAAAACTGGACTTAGTCCGTCCACTTAAACTTCCCATAAAATGTGAAATTTTAAAAAGTTTCAGATGTAAAGTAGTTTCTGAGGTTATTTGGTTCGTTTGATTCGAATTTGCATTCGTTCTTTCAAAGTTGGTTTTAGTTTTCGAAATATCAACGAAATTATTTGCTTACTATATATGAGATCTAATAGCCAATTTATTTAATAAAAAGTAATAAAACGTAAATAAAAATCTGTCAAGTTAAATTGTTCGTATTGTTTGAGATCTTTTTCACATTTTATAGTTCATCAGTAGAAAATCATCATGCTTTTGCCCAAAATCCTTAGCATTATTTTTTGGTTTTAATAAAATTTTACTATATTTGCTCTCGTTTCTCGCTACTCGTGTCGCCAAACGTTTAAGTGAAAAATTGAAATATCGAATTAAAAAATTAAGTTTTAAATATATTCGAACTCCAATCCTGTGGAATATTTGCATCAAACTCTTCAAAATTTGCTAAAAATCAAGTTATTGAAATTAGTCTGTTATCTTAGAAGTGGTGGTAATTCATTGATTTCATCTTTTGAGAAATATAAACAGGGCCAATCATTTTTGGTCCCGTTTACATTGAAGTTGTTAGAGTGAAATAAATAAACGAAAGTAATGAAAATGATTACTTCTGAGCATTTGATATAAGTTTTCTCAATTTCCCAAGTATATATAGCATTCGTAAATATAATAAAAATGTTTTAAATCATCTTTTTAATGTTTTTTATATATTTCCACATGATCTTGAATAAAATCGACTATTTAGAATATAATTGAAATCGATCTTTTAAGAAAGTTTTTCATTCCATAATTTTAGAAAAAAATATGTTCAAAATTTTTTTTTAAATTTTTATATGATATTTTAAAAAACAAAATTATTTTTGTATCTTTTATACAACAAAGTTATGGTCATGTAAAAAAAAAATATATTAATTACTTTTAAAGCTAATGAGTTCCCACAGTTTTCAAAATAAAAGTGAATAAATTTCATTTTACACGCTTGTGTATACTCCTCTATACATGCATCAAGGATCAAATTTTTTTAATTTAAAATGGAATTACTCGATAGCACATTGCTCCAGCACGCAAGAATTCGGAAACTAAAATCAATCTGGAGAAACGAATACCATATTAGAATTCAGCGCCCCAAATTACATTAAAATTTCTGTTATATACTCAAGTCTAAAAGGTGATCTGAATTTGTAAACTTGTGTTGTTTTTAAAAAAAATGATTAACAGAATTCACTTTTGAACATATTATGTTTAAACAATAAGAATTGTTTTACAGTAACTTTATTCTCTTCATAGTATGTTAAAACAAAATCAATAGAAGCAAATATAAACCCCTCTTTTTGAACCAAGATTTCTGCTAAAAAAAATGTATAAACATTTTTTTATAACGAGATCAAAATAATAAAACAAGCAACAATTTATTATACCAATGCAACTTTTTTGTGCCACCTTTTAAAATTTCAACTTTTATGGGAGGTGGGCAGATCACACCTCTTTTGGTTTCCGAGTTCACATAGGTCCCTGAACTTTTTACAAGATATTTAGTGCGCGTACATGCTTCTGTTTGGAAGACATCAGCGGAAAACTATAAGTTATGACGGACATTAAAATTTTCTAGTATTTACCTTATAAATTTTTTGTTTATTATCCGGTTTTTGCCCTTTTAAATACCAAACAAATCTTACAAAAGAAAACTATATGAGCAAAATTTCGTCCCCCTAGGTGATCACCTTTCCATATACATAGAAATACATGGACATAGCTAGAACGTCATAGGTTTTTACGAGGATACAGAATATACATATATATTTTATGGGATCTTAGGTGATTATTATAAACCCATCTCTTTTGAAGGTGATATCCACCAACAAAGTAGGCTCAAAACTTTTTTTTTTTTGTCAAATTTACAAAAAATCGTAATTTTCAATTGCTGTTTTTTTAATATTAAATATTTTCTGTTTTCAACTCATTAAAACGCTTGAGAGGTTTCATTACATCACAATAGCAAAAAGTACAGAGGAATTTTATACTTTTATATCTCTAATTAAGCCTCGAATTTTTACAATTTTCTCAAAAAATTGGAGTCAATGGCAACTATTATTAACAGTATATCAAAATCCTCAATTAAAAAAAAAACTTTTCCTCCGATTCCAAAAATTTTCATCAAGATTTTGCTATATTTATAATCCACTATGAAAATTATATAAAGCAAACATCATTCGGGATTAAAAAATCAAAATTCTACAGAACTCATGCATTCAGCAAATAATCACAAGCTCCAATTATAAAACATAATTTTTTATTTTTGTTTAAAGACAAAAAATAATAATAATAAATGTATGTATAAAATTTCTACAAATGGCATTTCGATGGATTAATATAAAAAAGGCGTAACTCGATTTTTTGTTACTTTACAGGGGAAGGAAAAAACTTAATAAAATCCCTAAAATTTTTGATTAAATTTACATTTTTTTATTTTAATGAAGTTATCTAAGATAGCCCGTTTTTTCATTGATATTTTTGAAAAAAAAAATTAAGTTAGGTCTTTTTTAGACTGAGTTGAAAATGAGACATATTATTATAGAAATTTAGGTTTTAATAATAAAAGGAATTAAATCATGAAATTAAGAGGTTTAAATCAGAAGTTAACTGTAACTGCAGGTAAAAACTTTTTCAAATTCTGTAGGTGGTCCCATTTCTTTTTTGTGCCTTTTTTATATTAAGCCATCGATTGCATGCATATTTTTTGAAATGAACATTTTTCAAAAATGATATACTTCTGCTCTCGTTAGATCTGTGAATTTCCATATTTGGCCCTTCAAACAATTTTCGTTCCCACCCATGCAGTAATAATAAAAATAAATGAAAATGGAAAGAAAATGAAAAAAATTGAATTAAATTCACATCATAAACAGTATTAAAATGTTTGCTGATATTTAAGTTCTAGTTGAATGTTTTTGGAATTAATTAAAATATTAAAATATTTTCTATGTATGTAAGCAATAAAAAAAGCAATTAAAGCAATTAAAATTTAATATTTATTAAATATAATATAACTAGTTACTGGAAAATATAGTTGTGTAGTTGTTAATATTTACATAATTTACATTATAATAAAAAAAGCCATGCAGAAAGAATTTTATTAAAATTAATTATGATCGACACATCATTCCACCTAGCTTCCATACAGGTAATTTTATTACATTATGTTCAAAATTTCCAGTATGGAAATGTAGCTAAACGTCCAAATAGATAGACGGACATCATTTCATTTTATTAAGAAAATGGTATTTTTGATTAAATTTGAATACTTAAAAATGGTAACGTCATATTTTTGTGCATAATATATATCAATAATATTGCATAATATCTATGTTAGGAATGAAAGAATACGATAATGATATATTATTGTTTGCTTTTTTAGTCTCCGTCCAATGTATTTAAGGATTTCTTCAACCAAATCCATATAAGTGTATTATCTATTTATTACATATAAAATTCCAAAAATAAAAAAATTAAACTCTTGCTCATAATTAAAATACAAGTATAAATAACCATTCTCTAAATAGTCATTTCGTGTATGTATATGAACCACATACAACCACAAAAATGAGTTAATTTAACGCTTTGATAGCACTTCTCTTAACTATCAAGTGGCAACAAATATGTTGTTCATTTTTGTTTTTTTTTTCATCCTTCAGAGCCACTGAAATTTGTGGCAACATGTAAATTGTCGTTTAAATGTACATACATATGAAAAAGCAAAAATTCACACGTATGTATACGTTTTGCTTGGTACAAATTGCATAAAATTAAGTAGAGCACAACTACATAGGAGGTAGAGTAAGAGAAAGAAGAGACTGAAGAAATATTGTATTAAAGAAAGAAAAAAATCTCGAAGGCAAGTTGACTTTCTGAACCTAATTTTAATTTAATAATTAAAAACTTAAGTGGTGTAATTATAGCAGGCTTTAAATAACATATTGCCTGCAAACAGCATTTCAAACTTAGTAGAGAAGTAACATTTGCTCTAATATTTAGTGGGTGTTTTCTTTTTTTGGTTGCTGTATCGGAAACTTTATTTATATGAAAAATCAATTAATAAAAAAAAAAAAAAAATGAAAAAATATATGAAAATTAAAAACAATAGGAATGGTAATTATTTGGTTAGAATGATTTGGATTGATTAAATGTAAAATGGATTGATTAAATAGATTTGAAATCAATCGTGTTAATAAATAATAATAATAAATTAAAGTTGACTTTTATCAGGGGTAGTTAGTCATTCGATATCGTTTGAAATTTATATATTCAGGTTGACGTTCTTTTATGACTACTATTTAAATCTTTATAAATCGCTTAATAAAACACCCGTTATAAATAAAATATATTATTGTTAGTAGAACATCAGGAACATAGAAAGTTATCATATTTTCTTTCTTCTGCTTTTGCAATGAGGAAGAGTGGAAAAATTGTGCAATTTTATTAAACGCTTCAATACCCAAGATGCTTGCATTAATGGTTCACTTAAAGTTGGTAAAGATTTAAGAAGAAAAGTGCAAAATTGGTTAATAATTCAAGAACTGGTATTAAATCAGCAGAGGCATTTTGAAAGAACGATGCTTGTGGCGCTTGATTTGTTCAAAGCTTTTGAAACTGACGGGCATGCTGCACTCTTCCATCCTGCAGTCCACAACACCCAACAATATTAAAAGATGGCTTGAAAACTATCTGAGTGACCATTAGTTGTACTCTAATCTTCCTGTCGCTCTTAATCAATTGGAGGTGATTATAAATGCGGACAACTTCACCATAATCGTGCCACAACGTTGATGACCTATGCGGTAGTGTGAATGGTTATCCCAATCAGATCCATAATTTCTTTACTGCACGTAATATGTAACTATTATTACCACGACTAAGAAGGTAAAACTCAAGCTTGACATCGAAGAAGTCGATGGAGTACAAATTCCGGCAGTGGAGGTCATGTTTTACAACCAGCACCTGGGTTATGGACAAAGAAACCTTTTTAGCTACATACAAAAATATTGGTCAATAGTCAAATTTGTTGAGTGATATTTAGTGGAGAAATTTTTAAGGCTGCCAAACTGTCTTCAGAACAACCACTGGCTACCAAATCACTTTTATCCTACAGGTCAAGGAACATAACGTTATAAAAAGAAAGCAGTTACTACTATTAACTAACTAGTTCCTCCTGCGGTTTTATCGAAGGAGTCTTTTAAAATTTAACATCATACTGTTAAAGTCCAGGACACGCATAAATGTTGTATTAAGAGGCCACCTACCGCCCATCGACCATTGTAGATAACACGAGATGAACCTGCCACGGAAACAATAGTAGTTTTAACTGAAATGTGTTGGGGATGAAGCAAGAGGCTAAATGCTTAAAGTGGTTAGGGCCTCAGAACCACCAGACTAATAACATTGGTTTGTCCTCCTTCATAATATCTCCCCATTAATAAAGCACGAGTATATTTTACCATAACTTGTCCAATTTAGATAAATGAAACACCAAAAGGTGCAAACCATAACTATCTTTAAATCACCTTAGTATTATTTTTTTATCCTCCCAATAGTTTCCGAGTTATTTAGAAATTAGTGTCAAAAAAATTTTTTTCATGCAACATTAAACAATTTTTTTCCAAAATATTTCTAAGAAATTAAACCGGCAAAAATATGCAGCTCTTATCATTTATCGTAAAGCTGGTAATACTATTAATAAAATATCTTAATAAAATTCATGCACAAATCTTGATTTGATTCACAATTGAGTGAAAGTACCCACGTATACCTACAATTAAGTAGAGACACACTGATGTGCAAAAGAAAAAAAAAAAAAGAAAAAAAAGATTATTTTCTTCTTTAAACAAAAATGAATAAAAATATGCTTTCGCTTTTTTCCTATCACATACTGACTTTTTTTTATGTGCATGACTAATATGGTCACCCTTTTTATGCAGTTACACTTGTATAACTCGAGAACGGTTTGTCCAATTTATATAAACTACAATATATGCCAATTAGCATTATATTTAAGTTATCTTAACATTATTTGGTTATCCGCTTAATATTTTCAGAGTTATTGAGAAATTAGTGGAGAAAATAATATAAATTTTTCATGAAAAATTTTAGGAATTTCGGTCATTATTAATCGGATAAACAAATAATGTTAAGGTAATTTGAATATAATTTTTGAATGCATCTTGATGTTTCAAATGTTTAAATCGGATAACCCGTTCTCGAGTTATAGTAAAATATGCACATGTAATCAGTCACCTTATTAAGAGGGAAATATTATACAGACCACAAAAAAATGCCAGAACTAATAATGCCGATTATTGTAATTGTTAAAAAGTTAAAGATGTTACACCATCATCGAAGAGCATAATAAATAAAAATTTTCCATGAAATATTATAGTCTTCTTATTATCTGTGCCCTAATGAAATATCCGGTTTACCGACCTTTATTAGATTTTAATTTTGTAACAAAATCACATTCATCATTACAAACTTTAATCGCACCACGTTTTTCTTACATATTAGTCTATTTCATTTTTTTGCCGCTTTTTCTTTCCCTTTAACATCGCTACAAATTTCGTTCTTGGTTCTATTTCTGACATTATTGGGGTTGTAAGAAATTGTTCGCTTCTTTTTTTTTTTTGTGCAGCTAATACAGTTAAAGGATTAATTCTAGGTTTTATGAAAAATGCATTTGACTTGAGGGGATTTTACATTAGTAAGTGAAGCTCTTCAAACAGCGATTAAAACGATTTTAAATAGAAAAAATATAAAAGAAAATGTGTATTTAATTTTCCTACGTTTACTTAAACTCTTTATTAAAACATTTACAATTATAAATGTAATAAAGTGCAGGAAATAAGTTTACTCAAAAGGATTCTAAGATAGTAAGTGCGAGCAATTCAATTGTGGACAATTAGTTATTATAATTATATATACATTCATACATACATACATATATACACACATACATACATACATACATGCATATATTTTTTACTGAGATTATCTTAAGGGGAAATTGTTTGAAATCAAAAGTGTAAAATTTCGTCCTTTAATGAGAGTTATAAAAAAGGTTTTAAATTCTAATAAGGGCGAATCGCACCTTTGTTTGTATTTTAGTTTCCTTTTCTGTTTTTTTTTATTACTATTATTTTCATCACTGTTTTAAACTTATCATTTCCATGAGAATTTTACGTGGTCATTTAATAGCATTTTTTAATGATATTAAACGTCAAAGCTCAGCGGGAACTAATATGTACGTATAAGGTATATAAAATATTAACATCAGTTTAGCTGATGTAGATTTGCTATATATAAAATTAAAATATATATATATATATATATATATATATATATATATATATATATTATAATCCATAAAATGCAACTTAATCAGTATCAAATTTGTTCAATTGATTCATCTAATTAAATTTCAATGAGAAATTGCATTCATTAATTTGATATCGCTTGGTGTGGAAAAAACTACAAAATATATTTTAACATACATTGATATACATATAATTCCCAATAAGCAAAAGCCTCTGAAATTGAATATTCATTCATTTGAAAACTATTTCAAATTTCAAGTACAAGCTGTGAAAATAGCATTTTTCCAGCAAAAAGGTTATAACATAGAATACAACTAAAATTTTATGTGAGAGGCACTTTGAACCAAATTTTCAAAAAAAAAAAATACTAATTTTTTCAAAACACAAAAACAAAATATATGTAACTACATGTATTTTGCTGTTCCATGAATTAGGTTTTTGACAAATGAATCAGGATTTTCCCCTCACATAAATACCTACTTATTTATTAATCTATGGGTTCTAATATAACAACTGTATTTTTCAAATGCTTTCATAACTAAAAACTGAGCTAGATGCATAGAAAACTACTAGAAGTCCAACATGCTCTAAGAAAAAACGAATTCTTTGTATGTCAGTAGAATTTTCTTCAGAACTTATTTAACGTGTGAACAGTTCATTTTTTTTTTGCTGAGTGAATTAAAAGGATTGGACTTATATTTTTTTTTCTATGGCTGGATGGATTTATAAAAAATAAAAGTTTCTCAAATATCTTGAAAACATTTTTGAAAAAATGTTTTTTAACTATTTTTTTAAAACTAAAATTTTGAATGCATAATGGTAGATTGATATATTTTTTTTATATGTCCTGAATATTTTCTTACTAACTGTGGAAAGAATGCAAAATAAACTGAATATAAGAAAGTTGATTTTATACTTACTTGAAAACTTTATAAAAACTTTAAAATACTAATTTTATAAGAAATTAAAAAAAAAAAAATATTTCATAACACATATTTTGTAGCTTTAAGTACAATTTGAGAAATATGCTATTTATTAAAGCAAATTTTCCAAAAATTTTCTTAGATTTGAATCGATGTTTATTGGGATTATTACATTACAGTTTGATTCAGAAAAAAATTGATAGTAATATTTCAAAAATTTTGTTTACCTTTAAAAAGGATATGGAAATAATGTTTTAATACCTGTTCATAGTAATGTATAAAAAGCAATATATACACAAAATTGCACAAATAATACCCAGTAAACATATTATATTGTTTCTTTACTTTGTATGTAATTTTACTTAACTAAATGAAAAATCATTCTGAATTTTTCAAATGCTGCAGCTTTTATTTTTTTGCAGTTTGATTTTAATTATTCGTAAATATTCATTAGTTTTTTTTTACCGAAATCTCAATTAAAAATGCGTACAATCTTTCTGTAGGCATTCTTAGCGAACTGGGAAAAATATGTTCATTGGTACACACAAGCATGCTTTAAGCAGCGGACAAATACAAACACATTTATCTATGTCACACCCAATATGTCATCTAGCTTGTTAATATTACTTCGTGTTGGTTGAAAGTTTGTCATTCACCGTGGATTTTTTTTTTTTTTTAACATCAATTTTTTCTACTACTGATATCGTTTATGAAATATGAAAGACTTATTGCCAGCAATATTGGCTTATGTGTATACTTACTTTAGTAAATTCAACTAATAAAATAAAATTGGTTATGGTATTCAATTGTAATGTCGAGGTAGAATTGATAGATTTTTGTAGGCAATTTTATAAATGTTGGAAGTTTAAACTGATTAAAACAATAATAATACAGGAAAATTAGCCGAAAAATGACTAAACCTCGGACTTTGATGGAGGGAAGCCAATTTTTGCATATAGCTTCGTCTTGGTATCTAAAATATGCTGTTAAAGGTCACCGATAATCAGGCGTACGCTACGCGAGCTATTCATGGTTAAATCAGTTTTTTTTCTGCGTACATCTCTCGCTTGCTGCTAATCGTAAGTGTCTTGTTGCCATTATAACATTTAATAATATTTTATAAAATGTTATAATGGCAACTGACTTAATTACTTATATGCCCGAAGTTTTTTCAGTTTGTGATTGTAATTTTATCCTGTAGCCTCATTGAAAAATTTACAACTATGCACACCCTAACATGGACCAGGAAGCGATTTCTCTAGAATATGTGCAACAAAAGATAAGTACATATGCTAGTAAGTTTGGAAGCTGCAATTAACCTTATAATTTCACTTTTTCGTTCTGAAATGTAGAGAATACTAAAAATCCCTAAATCGAACATATAATATGATACAATTTCAAAACTAATGATGGAATATGTGTATGTTACTTCAGAAATTTTAAAATATTGTTATGGATTTTCCGTTGGAGTCTTTGCTACATTTACTCCTATCGGACGCGTCCCCAGGTGGCGGATCGGGGGGATTGGTTGTAAGGCACATGATATACACACTCTACTGAATGGTGCATTCTGGCTCATCGCATGGGGGTATATATCATGTGTATTATCTCCGATCTTAGAGCTTTTACAGCTTCTCGCGGACCAAATAAATGTAGTGCACTTTAAGGTCAAGGTGGTAGGCAGCAGTGCTGAGGACCTGAATGGTTAGTTGGTGCCTAAACAAACTAACAGCTAACAGCTCCCCTCCAACGCCCATGGCACGGGTTGGTTGTAATTCTAGCCTAGTCCGCGCACGCCGTCACTGCGCGAGATGGTCCTTTTCCTTTACTGGCATACTCGTGGGACATAATGGAAAATTCAAATATTCCTAAAAATCGGACACAAGATGACGGACAGTCGCAGGGCGACAGGACTGAAATGGACGGGAGTACGGACGACGATAATGAGATGATAGGGGTCCAACGTGACATTCTTCTTCAGGAAAGTCAACTGTTGGGCCAGCTATCAGAGACGGATGAGATTCTGGGTATCTCGAGGGATTCCTTCACTGGGACCAGCGCCACTGAGAAACTTGAGAATCTTACTCTCGGCTCTGAAGATGAACATGAGATCACTGTAATCTCAGTTCGCGCTCAGAGTCTGGAGAAGAACTCGAGTGTTGAGGCGGGGTCTGAGCGGGGGGATGGCTTGACGAACTCAGAGGGTCATTCGTCTGGCAGTGGTTTAGTTCGGCAAGACGCGGTAATGCTTGATGCGACAACCGGCGATATAAACCGATCTAAAGAGGAGCATGCTCGTAGTGGCGCAAGAGCCTCTCTTGGTTATCTGCACAAGATAGCCAAGAGAGGCCCTTTGCCACTTACAGGTAAGGATAAGTACCTTATCAGGAAGCACAGGAGGAACGTCAAAAGATTCGAACGAATCTACGGCCCTGTCTGTGTCTCTTTGGGAATGTCTTATCCTGAAGGATTGTATGTGGATGCTGGCAACACTCCAGAAGTGTCTCGTGAGAGCACAGGAGAAAAGCCAACCTCTTCATCAATCCCTACCGGAGCGAACTATTCTGGTAGTGGCAACCCGGGCAAACCTGCAGTCCTAGTGAAACAGCAGGCAACGTCTGGTAAGCCAACAACTGCCATTGAAATGGTTGGTCATACACCATCCAGCAAACCTGGCAACCAACAAAAAGTTGTCAGAGATGCTAGGCCTGGAGATGATCAGCCATCAACTAGTAAGAGGACTTTACTTTCGAAGCCTGCCAGCTCCAGTAGTGAGGCTGTACGAGCTTCGATTGGGAAGCCCTCTACATCGAAGAACGCTGGTCAAAACCCATCCGGCTCTCTTAAAGGCCCTCATAGGGGGGTTGTTAAGAGGGCCAGGTCTGGGGATGACCAGCAACCTTCGATGGCCAAGAAGGTTGTTGACACGCCAAACAGCTCTAGTAAGGGCCTCCATAAGGAGGTTATTGAGAGAGCTGTATCAGGAAGTGAACAACCCTCAACATCGAAAAGAGCGAAGGAATCAGTATTGCAGAATTGTATTCAAGCTGCTGTCATTGACAGGGTTGATCCAGATGGGAGGATCAGCGTTGAGCAATGGCGACAAATTGAACACAAGCTCATTGAGGAAATCGCTCTTGTTAAAGGAAGGCCGGATGAGGTATCCTTCAAAGGCGCAGACTGGATGAAGGGTGTCAAGACTATTAACTGCGGGAACGAGAAATCATTTGAATTTCTCAGGAACGCAGTTGCTAGGTGCGACACTCTCTATCCAGGAGCGAAGCTTGAGGTGATACTCGCATCTGAGCTGCCCCTGCGTCCAATAGTGACAGCATGGTTCCCTCCACCCATTTTAGAGGTTGGAACCATTCTGACAGTATTGGAAAATCAGAATAAGGGTCTTCTTACAGGTCAATGGAAGTTGGTTAACACCATGACTTGTAAGGAGAACCAAGGCAGAGACTTCAGATTCGCAGTGGATCAGGAGTCTCTGAAGAAGCTGGAGTCACTGGGGGGAGTTGTCAATTTCGGATTTGGGGTGATCAGGTTTAGGTTCAACAAATCTGATAAACCCAAAGAGGCTGTCAGTGGTGCAAATTAACTTGCATCACTGTGAGGCAGCCTCAACCGAACTGACAAGACTCCTCATTGACTCCAACGTGGACGTGGCCCTCATACAGGAACCCTGGATTAAGAACACCAGGGTATGTGGTCTGAGGGTCACGGGGTACAACCTGTTCATACCATCCACAACGGAAAAGGTACGGACATGTATATTGGCTAGGAATAATCTAAATATTAATTTTCTTCATTCCTTTAGCAGTGGGGACCTTACAGTCGTCCAACAGGAAGCCGCAGGATGTAGCGGGCTTATAATGGCGGCTGTGTACATGCCGTATGAGGCAGCCGATCCACCAGGTATCGCTCTGCAGCAGTTGGCGGAGCACGCTAGGAGGAAAGGCGCGTACATGGTCTTGGGATGTGATGCGAATGCTCACCACTATCAATGGGGAAGCAGGGACATCAACAAAAGAGGTGAGTTGGTATACGATTTTATAACTTGTTATGATCTGCATATCTGTAATAGGGGTACTACTCCTACGTTCAGAGCGAAAGGTAGGGAAACAGTTATAGACGTAACGCTGGCTAACCGTGGGGAAAATTATGTTAGGGATTGGAGAGTAGTTCTGGATTACTCTTTTTCTGACCATAGCATGATATCTTTTGGTCTCGACTTTGAGAAGGCGAGGGAACAGCCCTATAGGAACTCGAGAAGGACAGATTGGAAGTCCTTCAGGAGGTCAGTCTGTAGGGACCTTAGGGATACTGAGGACTGGAGAGATTCAGTTGAGGGTATCGAGTTGGCGGTGAATAATTTCACGAATGTTATTAGGAATAGTTTTGCGCTCAATTGTCCAGTGATTTATCCTGGGAAAAGGAAACAGCCGAAATGGTGGACTAGGGAACTTAGGGACCAGCGGTCTACAGTCAGGAAGCTGTTTAATAGAGCCAACTAACGAGGAGTGATGAGGATTGGAATAGCTATAGGGATAGTTTCTCTAAGTATAAGAAGGACATTAGACGAGCGAAACGGACTTCATGGGTAAATTTCTGTGAATCGGTGGACTCTGTTAACGAGTTGTCTAGGTTTAGGCGAGTATTATCCAAGGACCCAGTGGCACCTGGATACATACAACGTGAGGATAACTCGTGGACAGAGTCTAGCTCAGAGTCCCTCAGTTTACTTATGGAGACTCATTTTCCAGGCTGTAGGGATATAGAATCTGTTGGAGGGACAGGTAGCGTCAGTGATAACCTACAACCCGAATCAGATGCTGGGGATACCGATGTGATAAGGGAGATGATCACTAGAGACAAAGTATTATGGGCGGTAAATTCATTCGAGCCATACAAATCTCCTGGCCCGGATGGAATATTTCCGGCCATGCTACAGAATGTCGATGAAAGAGCCATCTCTCTATTGACGGAGGTTTTTAGGGAATGTCTTAGAATGAAATACATTCCCAGGGGGTGGAGAGAGGTAAGGGTCATTTTCATACCCAAAGCGGGTAAGACGACTCACTCGAAGCCCAGGGATTACAGACCGATCAGCCTATCGTCTTTTCTATTGAAGACAATAGAAAGACTGATCGATCTTTATCTTAGGACTAGTATGGGAACTCAGGTCATTAGCGAGTCTCAACATGCTTATCTCAAGGGTAAGTCCGTTGAGAGTGCTCTGCATGACGTTGTGAGTTACATTGAGCGAGGTCTGCTGCAGAGGGAATATACCATGGCGGCTTTTCTCGATATAGAGGGGGCCTTTAATAATATCACGATAGAGGCTATCGAGGAATCACTTGTTTCGCTGAATATAAGTAAGCTCCTTGTTGAGTGGATAATTCTGATGCTTAGCAGCAGAGTTATCAACTCAAACATGGGAGGCACTTATATGAGGAAACTCGTGACTAGGGGCACACCGCAAGGGGGGGTCCTTTCTCCATTACTGTGGCTCTTGGCCGTGAACGTCATTTTAAGACAGTTTGATGCTAAGGGACGGAAGATTGTGGCCTACGCCGATGACGTTGTTTTACTGGTCTCTGGTAAGTTTTTATCTACGATCAGTGAGGTCATGCAGACAGGTTTACGTGATCTGTCCCTTTGGGCCAACAGTAAGGGATTAGGGATAACCCCGAGAAAACGGAGCTAGTTTTGTTTACTAGGAAATACAAGGTTGAGCATTTTAGCTTGCCAGTATTGAACGGGATTGAGCTTGTATTGTCAAGTGAGGCCAAATACCTGGGTGTGTACTTGGACAGTAAATTGTCTTGGAGGAGAAACACTCAGGAGAGGGTCAAGAGGGGACTCAATGCCTATTACACCTGCAGGAACTCTATAGGCAAGAATTGGGGTCTTAAGCCGCAAGTTGTATACTGGATTTACACTTCGGTTGTTAGACCTATTCTTACTTATGGCTGTACAGTCTGGTGGAAGGTATTGAGTAGGGAAACGTACAGGAAACTTCTCTCTAAAGTTCAGAGGTGTGCGTCAATTGGCATCTCAGGTGCTAGGAGAAGTACACCTCAGGCGGCGCTGGACATAATCCTCCACCTTCTTCCAATTGAGGAATTCGTGAGGGGTATGGCTGTCCGTGGCCTATTTAGATTGAAGGAACTGGGTTTATTAGGTTCCTCTAGAGCGGGGCATGTCAGCATACTAGGTGAAGTCAAATTCAACGGTCGGACACTATCCTTGGCTGAGCCTACGGATTATGTCGGGACCACGATTGACTTCGGGGCTACTCCCGCTTTGGTGTTACCTAGTAGGAATCTTTGGGATGGAGTAGAAAAGCTCTATGAGGGGTGCGCGGTCTTCACGGACGGTTCGAAAATGGAAGTTGGCACTGGTGCGGGTGTATACTTTATGGGAACTGATATCAGACGATCCTACAAATTGTCTGACAGTTGTAGTGTCTTTCAAGCAGAGATTCTTGGCATTTATAAGTCTCTCGGCTTGATTGAAGGGAATGTTGAACGGGGGTCTGAGATTACTATCTATGTTGATAGTCAGGCGGCGTTATTGGCTCTGACTAGTCATTTTGTTAGGTCCAGATTGGTACTTGAGTGCAGAAGGGAATTGAGAAGGTTAATGGGTTCCTATATGATAAGACTATGTTGGGTTCCTGGTCATTGTGACATTCTTGGCAACGAAATAGCCGATGAGCTAGCTCGCAGTGGCTCGGAGCTAGATAGGTCTTTCATAGAGTCATCTGTTAAGATTCCAATTGGGTCCTTTTTTAGGGCCATAGGGGAGTGGACTCTGGACAACACGAATCGAGCCTGGAATGACAGATCGGACTGCAATGTTTCTAGGGCATTATGGCCTAGCTTAAAACTGGCAGATTCCAAGCATCTTCTAGGTATGAGTCGTGGTAGTCTTAGAGTCATAGTAGGTATGGTTACGGGTCATTTCTCAATAGGGAATATGATGAGTAAGTGGGACATTGGCACATCAGACTTCTGTAGAACGTGCGATGATGTTGAGGAGCTAGAGACAGTGGAGCACATACTCTGTCACTGCGTAGGGCTTCAGCGTAATAGGTTGAAGTGGTTTGGAAGCCATACACTACATGAACTAGTTTGTTATGGGGATAAAATGGCTTAGGAACAATCATAACTGATTGATTGGGTATAGGTTCCACTTTTTTCTTTTTCTTTTTCTTCTTTTCGTAAAGGGATCACAATGGGCCGTTTGGCCTCTGGGTGTAGGCGTGAATGCGCCGCCCTTTCCGACCTAACCTAACCTAAGTTATGGATTTAAAATACGTACGATCTATAATAAGTGAGATGAATGCAAAAAAAAACTGATTTTTGACACTTTCAATCTCGAATAATTCATTAGCGTAAACGTGATATATATATATATATATATATATATATATATATTTATTCCGTTTTATAAGATTAGTTCTAGGCTTCTAGATATTATAAAATTAGTTTTAAGTACCCTGAAGCTGAAAAAATAATGATTTTAACACAGTTTTTTGTATTTTTATTTTTTGTGAGTTTATTTTAAATTTAATTTTAGTCATAACATTTCATAATTTGTTATTAGTGGTATAATACCTATTTGTCTCAGAATAGCTGTTAGTGTACTGTGCAATAAACATATTTGTCTTCAACATTAAGCAAAAGTATTTAAAATAAAAAGGGTAGTAATTATCCACAACATACCATTTTTAAGAAAAACATTATTTTTGAATTATGCAATATCATTTACTATATTTACTGTAATAGACTTTATAGTGGTTATTAAATCAATAAAATCCTACGTATAGTTAAAAATTACGAGCTCTTAAAATTATTTATCATTGAATGAGAAAAATCAAAAATAAAAAATAAATGGTAGTTCGAAATACTTCTTGTTAGTTTTGAAACGCTATAAAATTACTATTTTTTGTACTATGGAAAAACTACTAATTATCGATTAAAGGCAATTACCTATAGTTCTAAACAAAATAAAAATTAATGTTGAGTTTTTATCCGCTTTGGAATAATTTGTGATTTTCTCTCATAACCTCACTTTTTAATTTGGACACATAATTATCTATGTGCTACACAGAGGTTTTCAGCTAAACTCGAAATGTTTTTCGAATATTTTTAAGTACCGTAGATCCACTAGACCCTGGTTTATTTGGAGCATAAAATCTCTTCAAATGGTTTATCTAAAGCGAAAACATCAATATCTGTAGTATCAAAACTACTCTAGTTTAAGTTTGGGAGGGTATAATTCATATACTATTATGGCTGATCTTCATACATAGCCAAATAATTTAGGTACTTTACAGTCTTTACCATGATACAATTTCAGTAAGTTATTCCTATATTAATTAGTACAAATTGAAGGAGGTATTTGTAAATAGCATTTAGAAATTATCCGCAACATACCAACAAATAATCAACCGAAATAATACTAATTTTTTAAGTAATTTAAAAAAACTTACGCCTAGATATATCTTGAGACCTGAGTTGCTCCAAATAATACTAAAAGATTGGACTATCATGCTCAGAATAACTTCTATATTTAATTTATTGCCCAATTATGTTTAGTATTTAGAAGGCATTAAGATGATCATTTATTATCATTCAAATGTATGCAGGTTTTAAGATAATTTATCCTTATTTGTATTATAGTGATACCGAATTTATATTTCAGTTCAATTTTGAGCAAAAATATTTCGCAACTCATCATTTCCTAATAATATGAAAAAATATAAGAAATTCTATATAAATTTCATAAATTTGTATAATCAATTAGATAAAATTAATTAATTAACTAGAAATTAACTAAAACAAGCAATTTAGTTTTTCATTTAATAGAAAATGTTGTTGCAAATTTAAAGTATATAATTCATTCTCTAAAACGTATAGGTAAGAATTACAATTGATTACATTTCAAATTAAACCATAATTTTTACCTAAAATATCCAAAATTGTTTTCTCCTTTCTTCCTATTTTTGTAATAATTTAGTAAATATGACTGCAACCAGTATAATATTTTACAAACATATTACCCAGACTTATATTACTTAAGCTGTGAAAGAACTATGAAAACATATTTTTTAGTTTTTGAGTTACTGCCCAGCAAAAACTTTGCTTTCCTGGTAAGCTAGCAGGTATAATTGGAAACAAAAATATAATCTACTTATTTTTTGCCTGAATAACTAGTTATTTTTATTCGAGTTGTCCACAAATTCATGCAGTTATTTTTTGACTCTAGGAGTACTAAAAAATATGTACCCAAAAGAAAACAAAAATAAAAAAAAATTTTTTTGCCGTCAGCGAGACTCGAACTTGGACACAAACTAACCATTTTACTGACTAACGTCTTACTCAATACACCATCTCGCACATAGGAGCCTATGCGACAAAAACTCTATTTAGTTTAAAGTATTTTTTTAGACATTTTGTTATAAAAAACTAACAGCTTCAGAATGGGGTTGAACCAACAACCTCCTGGTTGTTAATCCGGCGCTCTAGCCAACTCACCCACGGGATTGCAGTATTACTATGCTATTATACTATTGAGTACTTATTAATGTAATACAGAGTAGGCAAATAATAATGACGCCTCATTACCAAGAAACTACTTTAATAAGTAGTTGTTATTACCGAAAACCAAAAAGTTTTCGCTGGGTGCCTTATAAAATGACGAAAAGAACTTCGGACCATCCTTTATTATGAAAAAATAAAACTTTTGTATGAGAAAACTTGTAGTAATCTTTCTAAAAAAAAAAATATTAAAAAGAGTAGATCACCGTGTCACAGAACAATAATTTTGGCCGTTTGTAGTAAACTGCCAAAACTGCCACCAAAGAACAATAATTTTTTTTTTTTTAAGAAAATAATAATCGAAGTGGTAGAAATTTTAAATAAATGCTTAGCAAAACTTCAAATGCCTTAGAAGAACATTTTTAATTAAATAGTTTACCTTTGAATTATTACCTTAAAAAAGATCTCAGTTGGCCTTCATTAGAACTTTGAATCATTAAAATCCGTCTACGTCGTAATTATTAACATTTAAAGTTACGAACTTTGTCAGATTTTTTAAGCTTTATACAAATTAAAATCTTGAATAAATTCGCGATTTTCTTTGAAATTGGAAAAAAAAATAATAATAATCAGGAAGACTAAATGGCTTCGTAAGTTATATACGTTCTAAATATGATGCCCCTTTGTAAAAAAAATTGCCATTTTTTACAAATCTCGCGTGGAACGAAGAATATAAATTTTGTTAATCCAAAAAACTAAGTTAAAATCTTTAATTGTTTAAAAGTTATAGGAGTTTTATTAAAAAAAAATACAATTATTATTGTTTTAACTACGAAATGTTGTTTTTTTCTTTTCTGGCATTTCGTCGTGATTTTTTGGACATCCTAAATTTAATTTGAGGAGCTAGCTTTCCAAATAAAAGCCTCCGGTTAGAATTTTTAATCTACACATGCATACATACATATACACATACATACATACATACATACATACATACATATACACATACATACATACATACATACATACATACATACATACATTGTAATTTAATACTTTGCAATTTAATTGTCTATAGTGTTACCAATAAAATCCTGTCAGCCATTTTGCCAAACATAAACCCACGTTGGGAATTATTGCGACATCAACTCGGTTTTTGATTGATTTTAAAATGTTTGTGTGTTTTGCTCATATTCATATATAATTGGATTTTTCTATATCTATAATTGGATCTCTTGATAAACGCTGGCTAATTTACACTCCTTAAGTAAACTAGGCTGCTAAAGTTGTCTCTTTATATTCTATGGACGGTCAGTAGAATTCTTTCTGGCTCTTTAATAAAAACTATGATCATAAATAAATTGTATTATATTCACCACATTCTGCACATTTACCAAAACTGTAGGGTACAGTTGAGTATTGCTGAAGGTAAACATTTTATTAGTAAAATCTATTTGAATGCTGTTATTGATTGCCTGCAATAAATCAAATTTAATATTTGATTCTAGTCCAGCGCGAAAATAAACAACATACATAAAACATAATCAAAATTTTCGCTATATACATATAAATTTAAAACAATTTTTTCTGCCTTATGTATATTGAACGCAAATATTGAAGAATAAAGTCAAACATGGTTGATTCAAAAAGTTATAAAAATAAAAACTTCACAATTGGGATACAAAGGTTTGAACAGTGAATAAATATAAACATTAATAAGCTCAATAAAAATAAAAACTTTTAATACTCTTAGGTAAAAAAAATCAACCATTAAAGATTAAAAAAATTTAAAGTAAAAGATAATTTTAATTAAATACTAGCGTATCCATTCGAATAATGTTCGTACGGAGAATTCGAACAATTTGATAAGAATAACTGTTCGAAGAATTTAAAAGTGCGACTTTTCGAATAACGAATAATTTGAATATTTTTTTGTCGAATATTGAAGCAAAACGAATAATTTTTTTTTATAACTCTTTTTATAAATGCATAAACGTTACAGCAAGAAGTTAAAATTCTAAAAACAAACCATTTAAACATATTAATTTGGGATTTTGATATAATTAAAAATAAAAGAACTGCTTCTAACACTTCTTATTTAGTCAAAGAAAAAATGACTAAATGATTTTCGAATCAACATAGAAACTGAAATTGATTACGTCAGTAAATGTTGCAAAATTTTCAATAAATCTAATGATTAATAGAAAACATTGCAGACTTATGGTTTGCATCAAGAAGGACTAACACATGATGTTAAACATCGATGGACATCTTTATCTAACATGCTATCAAATTTTCTGAAAATTTATAAATGCATTTCCAGATTATAAATTGCCCACGCTCTTGGATAGTGATATACAACTTTTAAGCGACTCATGTAAAACTTTGAGATCACTTAATGTGGTGGTTAAAGAATTGAGTATAGATTCGGAAACATTAAATGAGTTTAGAGGTATAATAATATTCGCAATAAAAAACAATTATTTTTCTAAAGAATTAGTCACACATTTAAAATATCATGTTGATGAAAGACGTTAAAATTTTTTAAATACTCTTATATTATGTTTAAATTCTGGAATATGCCCAACCAACTTCAACTATTTAAGGTATAACCACAAAGGAGAAACTAAAGAGTTTGGAAATGAGAAATTTGGAACATTATTTGGAAGAGAAACTGTAAGAAATGAATCGCATGAACCTAAGTAGATGGAGGAATCATTTGAAGTATCTACCGGTGATTTACTATTGGAGCTGAATGCAAGAATTAAAAGTGTAAAAATTTTAAAAGTTCATATATATGTATATATATGGATATATATTTATATACATACCTATATATATATATATATATATATATATATATATATATATATATATATATATATATATATATATATATATATATTTCAAAATCAAATTTTATAAAAACTAAAGAGTGAAATTGACTTAAATCAAGCCATTTAAATATTATTTTAAGTAATTTTTTTGCATTAACATAAGGCGATCTCTATTTATTATATTAAAAGAATTCTTAATTTAATTTTATTTCCTGTTTTTGTGTTTGGCACGCAAAGTATATTTACAAAGAATTAACTTTTAAGTTGTTTATGTTTTTCTTTTGCAATAAAATTTTTCAAAACTTAACAAAATTTTACAGTTTTATTTTATATTTTTAATTATTCGAACAATTCGAATAATATCTAATGCGAGATGGAATAATTCGAGTAAACCAAAATACGTTATTGGAATTATTCGTTTTATTCGAACAATTAAAAAATCAAACAATTTGGATACCCTGTTATGTACTTAAATTATAAATATTTTAATTGAGCTCTAATTAGTATTTGTGGCTGAAATTGCTGTAAATCATATTTAAATTTTAATAATAATTTAATACAATTAAATATATATTTCTATATTTATTAATAGATTTTTAATTATAACTTAAGGGGATTTCTTCATAGTTACAATTCTTATTTACATTTATTATATTTAAAATTAATTTTTTTATTTAATACCCTCTCTTATGTCTACATGAAGGAGTATATATTTGCAAACTGCTTACATATGTATATTAAATACAAAATAATTAAAATAGAATCAGAGACAAGGAGTTATGGATCTAGTTACAACATGCATCAATATATTTTTTAATACATACTTTGTTATTTGTATTAGTTCCAATATAAATAGCTTATGGTTATAAAATAAATGGCTTTGAGTTACCCCAATATTTGCAACAAGCATTCGTTGAAGCTGCTGTTATGTTCTAGACATACAAAACTCTCCTGTGTCGCTTTTAATATAAATGCTTTATCATTTATTGAAAACAAAGGAGAAATAATTTTGAATATTGCCAAAATTGTTGATAGAAATTTAGAAATATGATATTCATTAACTTTCAAATTCAGTACAATATGGAACATCAGTATGTCATGTTATTTAATTTTTAGGAAGTAGCAATAAAGGAAAAGCATATATTTTCATGAATTCTTGTGAGGACTTAGTAATGTAAACAATTAGGTACATAATAAATATATTAACAGGTATTACATATACGTTTATAACAAGTATGTGCCTATTTAATTGAATTAAACATCAATAGCACAGTGCCAAATGTGCTAAGTTAAAATTTTATGATTTTTTAATTAACATTTTTTGATTTGTTATTGAAATTAGCCTGTTTTATAAAGCATTTTTTTTGTTTTTGATTTATAAAGCATTTTTCAAAAATAACAAGGAAGTAGAAATAGTTACTAAAACAAACAGGTTAAAAGATATATCGCTCATTCGCTGCAATATCGTTATAACTCAAATAAATTATTTTTTCTGGAGAGGCTACCTTAGTTTTGAAGTAGATATATATATATATATATATATATATATATTATTTTAGAATTTTAAATTAAAATGATATTATGATCAAAGTTAATGACATTTCTATATAAAATTACATTGACTACACAATAGCCGAAGACGAAATAAAATAATACGTTGCTGCAGGTAATACTCAATAGATTATGTTATTAGGACACAATGCTTCTAATCCGTTAATAAAACAAATTACTTATAATACATTAGTGATGCTAACTTGAAATTTGCGTTTTTTGACTTATAGCAGCAAAAAAGCGACATATATATACATTTAAATTGATCATTCGTTCCCTACCAGCGTTTGAAAGTTACGAGTCTAGAACATTTTGTCTAAATAAATGTTTTGAGTTTTATATCCTGAGCCTGTTATGAAAAAAGAAAAAAAAACATTGAAAATGTTTTTCGTAAAATTTTAGACCACCTTAGTACTTTAGCATACGAAAAATGCTAGATATTTTTGTTCGTAAAACAGAGAGCAATTGCAATTCATTGCATTTGGTATGGCCTATAAAAATTATTTGCAAAAAGTTTTTTCATTAAAATGTGCTAAAAAAATCCTCTAATGAAAAAAATCTCATTGGGAAAAATTTAAACAAATTAAGCTGAAAATTACAAAATTTCTGGGATCTATTTCATGAAAAAACTCAAAACTTTTTTTTTTGGCTAAAAGGTACCAGTACCGTAATTTCGTAACTTTTTAATGACATAAATTTGTAGTTAAGTATCGAAAATTCGTTAGTTAACAAATTTTGTCGGTAAGAGCTATTCTGTAGAAAAATTTTACAGATTTTTTCGTTAAACATATTAGAGATAAGTTTCGCTAAGCTAAATACAAAAAAATGTTGGCGTAAAATCATAACGATAATAACAATGTTTTTAAGTTTTTCGAAAATGTATTATATAATTTTTTTTTTAAATTTTGATAACACTGTTTTATAGATAACTTAAAAAAAAACATTATGAATAATAAGGTTTTACTGAGTTTTAGCTTACCAAAGTCTTTTCTGAATTTTATCAAAAATTGAGAGAACAAAATAGCGTTTACAACACAATATTTACAATTTTGAAACAAATTTATTATTCAATATAATATTTTAATAAAATTCTTGGTGAATAGTTTTAGGTTTTTTTTAATGAAAATACTGAATTGTGGTGAAAATTTAAATTTTTGATGAAAAACTTAATTTTGTGTAAAAGTTTAGAATTTTGTAAAAATTTGGATATGGTCCAGAACAGCATTTATTTTTCCACTTAAACACTGATTTAAAGCATTTGAAAAATAACAGTTGGCTTGCAATGTTTTATAAGCTGCTTTAGAATTTTTTCCCACTGGCTCCAAATGTATCATAAAATTTAAGGATACTAAGGAAGTGCAGAGCAAACTTTATAAAAACTTTCGAACTGTAAACAGAAATATTGGAGTGTTAAGGGATCAGTGTCACATAAATGTGTTACGAACCTTCATTTGTCCAAAAACATTAATATTCACAGTGAGGGTCAATTTAACTCTGTTCAACTATGTGAGTAGCTTTATAATTACCTCTTCTGGATACATTGGATCTAGGATATATAATTGAAGGAGCTGTACTTTTTGTTTAAAAATGCAAGTAGCAAGTGGAATTTAATTCGGTATTTCTATAATTTTTTAGCGATGGAGTTTCTTTAATTTAAGTCTATGTGTTTTATTCATATGTACATATCGCATATTTATTTTAAGATTTATAATTCAAAAGACTATATTTTTGAATTTATGATGTAGAAATATGAGCCTTACCGTCTGTCAAAATATCATATATATATATATATATATATATATATATATATATATATATATATATATATATATAAATATTATATATATATATAAACAATTCAATAACTTTTTACTTTTTAAAATTTTTAATATCTTTAATTTCTACGTTTCAAATACTTTTTTAATTCTTAGTTAAGGGTAATTTTTCAATTACCCTTTAACATTCATTCAAAAAAGAAAAACCAAGAATAAAGTGTAGACAGCCATATGTATGTGTGTATGCAACGACATTTATAAACAACTCCTTTGCACACATTGCGAAGGTTTTTTGCCACACATATCAACTACATATTACGAAAAAAAAAACAAGAAAGGCATTAAAAATACTAGAGCATCTTAAACACTTTCACAATGTCTTGTATGATTTGCTTTTTTTTTTGCTACACCACTTGCACCACTTCTTTTCGACAAATGTGTTGAACGCCTATATTTTTAGTCGCTCATACACACGAAGCATTTGCTTTTGCTTCGGTCAATGAACAGTACAAACAGTATTTATTTTTTTATTATACATGTTGGCTATGAGCAACACACTTAAGTAGCAAATGGATTTGCTTTTCATAATCATCCTACGATTTACGCATGGCTTTATATGCCGTTTATACCAAAGCAAAAAACTGTTTGTTTTTGAAAAACTTAACTTCAAAAGCCATGTTCTTTACATAGCTTGTTTTCCTTAGATATGGTTTTTCTTAACGTACAAATTTTTCCATTATTTGTTATCCATTATTTGTTGATAAACTTATTTTGTTAAAATGCTTTTTTATAACATTTCAAATTAAATTTGATTAAAAAAATAAAAAGACTAATAATACAAGAAAATCAAGAAATTTATTTTATTCAGTACATACAAAAGCTTATTGTTCTGAAATCAACCAAACAGGATATATTAAAAATAGTTATTTTAGCGGTTATTCTTTAGTGTTTTATTAAAAACTAGATGAAAATGGTTTTTGGTTTTTATAGAAAAACTAAACAAATTTATGTAGTTTTTTAATCAAAAACCAAATGGAGCCAAAAACTATTAGTTTTCGTTTGGTGTAAATGGCATATTAGTACAAATCACCACTGCAGATAAAAGATAAATTAACAAAATTATAATTAAAAGAATCTAAAATAAAGACAGCTTACCTCCAAAAGCCCTGACACATTAATTTGTATATTTTTTCAGCAATTTTGTAATTTAATTTTATTTTATAATTGCCAAAATATGTACTGATTTTTTTATTTTTTGTTTTCTGTATTGATTTGAAATCACTTACAACTAAAAAGGAATATTTTAAAATTAAATATTTTTTTTTAATTAATTTTAATTTTATTTAATAATTCATTTAAAAATAATTTATCAAAAATTTTTTCTGTGTACTAAATTTTTGTAACAAATTTACTACTCTACAAAACGTGAATGTTATGTCCGTTCTATATCTCATCTATTATATAACATAAAAACTCATAGAGAAAGCATTTATACACTTAAAATGCTAAAGGCCGTAACCACATTTTTTAATTTTTTATAGCAGAAGCAAAAAACTTAAAGCAAAAATAATCAAAGCATAAAACACTCTTCAAACCAAATTTTTCTTAAATACAATAAACATTATGGCTGTTTCCTTTATGATGTTGATGTTACGGCCTTTTGACTATTGTTAATATTGATGACATTTTTGAAAATTTGAATATGAACTTTTTTATGTAGGTGTACCTTCGATCTGTATATAATAATCCAATAAATGACCTACATTTAATTTTTTTAATGGTTACAGTCACTGGCAGTTTGGGTAACTCTATTTTCTTTGGTCAATTGGTTAAATTTGAGATGTAATAGAAAGAAACTACATTTTTTCTTGTCATTAGTATGACAATTTCTACAAAATCCATAGGACAATTTCCATTATATTTTTTTAGTGTTGACCTGTGTAATCAAATAAAAATTTTGTAATATTTTATAGTTTATCTTCAAAAATGATATGAATATATCTTAAATTGTAAATTAAAACCAATTTGCAGCAAGTGATATGGCTACATCACTTGTTTAAGACAAAGTCTAATGAATTTTGTTTTTGATTACTCACCATAAAATAAATGTTAAATATAACGAACACAAGGACAAACATAAGTATATATATATTTGATAATCTGTTGAAAGCCCTTATTTAATTTATACTCATTTACATAATCGAACATGCATATGTACGTATATTTGTAATCGCTTACTAGCCTTTAAACTAGAGCAGAAATTTGAAATTACTAGACTTATAATATTACTGTAATAAAAAGGGAAGAATTAATATTTAAGGTATTATGCAAAAGCAAAGTGACATATTATAGAATGAAATTGAAAAAGACAAATATTAAGACATAATTGTAACTTTGATAAACTTCGATAATAATTGGAAATAGAAATTGAAAGAGTAATTATTGACAAAATAAATCAATATTGATACATATTTAGGTATTCATTATTTATACAATGTTTTAAAATTAATGTTAATCAAGATATACATACATTTATCAATAGATTAATTAATAAAAGAATAGAATTTTGAATAAATTCTTTCAACACAAAACAATTTAATTTAACGATTCATTTACGTTTTTGTCAGATTAATAAATATATAAATATTGTTTGTATTTGATATAATCTGTATTAAATTTCATAAATTTGTTAATATTTATTTTAAAATTTGAAATTATTTACATATTAATTAAGCTTTTACTTATTTGAATGAAAACAACTGTATATTTAGGTATTAAATATAAACACAGTTCTAAATTCCTTGTATAATAAAATCATAAATGAGGGTTTCTGATTTAAAATAAGCATTATTTAATTAACTTTTATTATTTCTGTATTCTTGAAAATAACATAAGTTCTAACGAAAATAAATTTAACTAAGCAAAGATCTAATGAATACCAAGATAACACAAAAATTATGTCAATGTATGTGAAGTTAATTAGGAGCAAATATATGTTTTAAATTATTACAAAAGCAGTATAATCCAACCCTTGTTATTGCATCGTATTCAAAGTAACTTTATAACTTCTACCACAAACTAAATGGAAGGATTTCGTACTTTCAAAAGCTAGAACATCCTTCAAGAACTTATATTACCGATTGCTAAATTGTTGTACTCAATACCTATGATCGGATGAAATAACTCTAAATACATTTTAGAGAGTTAAATTTAGATTTAAATAGATGTATATGTAGAGCGGTGTATCTTTGACACTGTCATCAACTTAAATTTAAGATTTGTTACATTTTCACAAACTAAACTAAATCATATTTAATGCAAAAATGTTTCCATTCCAAACGATATACACAAATCTTGAGTAATTTAATATTAAGAGTATTTTCTCATTAAACATCATTTACTGAAAGATGTATTTATTTAAGTTAATTTGAAATCCATTTCCCTTGTTAGAGTGCAATATCTGTGAATTATTTACGTTGTAATAAAATAAAACAAAAACTTAAAATAAAAGAAATTCTCAATTTATTATGGTGTTGCTGACTTAAAGAACAATCAAACAATCCTTCTGTTTTGTTGCTCGTATCCGAATAGAAGCAAAGTTTTTGTATTTCACTTTTCAGTTTTGTTTCAGCTGTTAAGTGCCCTCTTTAGCTAATTTGCATTTACTATATAAATTAAATTATTTTCAAGTATTATTTCTTCTTTTGGCTTCATCTTTTTTTCGTACATTGAAACATTCTTACATTTTCAGACTGTCGTTTGTAAAATTTAACTTTTTCTCCAGATTCTTTCTTCTGAGTGTTTAAGATAAATTTTTTTCTTAGTTTTTCTTGTACTTGAAGAGTTTTGAAATCTTTACTAGTTCTGATTGTTGTTATAAACTTTATTGTTATTGTACATGTAACCTTAAGCTTTTATATTTGTAAGTTCTTTTTTACATTGTTATATAATTTATCAAGATTTTTGTACAGAGTCTTAAATTAAAAGTACCCTACAAACTTTATATTGTAAAATTTTTTAATTTGTGTGAACAACAAACTCTAAATAGAAGAATCAATCTAAGCTAAAAAAAAGACTTTTTCTGAATTAAAAAAGACTTGTTTTTAATTTTCATATAAAATTCGAATTTCTGGACACAAAAATATAACCATATTTCAAAAATTATTCACTTCAAATGAAACCGGACATCAACAGATCTTTCAAAGTCCAATTATATTTCAGTCTACTAAGTATTTGTTATCTATACATACATTTCATCTAAATACACAAAGTACGTTCCATGCTAAAGCTAAAAATTCATTTGTTTTTCATTTTCTTCATTTTGTTTTATTTAGATTTACAAACTAACCACCTGGTCACTTCTGCATGAATAGATGCAGGCTGTAGATGAAACTCTCTACAAGTTTAGAGAGTTTCAGATATCCACAGAAATAAAATCATACAACTATGATGGGATAATGAAAGAAAAATGAAAACGAGGGAAAAAAATTAACTTAACAAAATAAATGAAATGAATACTATTATTTTATGAAAATAGAATCAGGTGTAATAGTCATACCTACAATTTGTAAACATTATGTCACATTAAAGTTGTTGCTTTTTTTATTTTATTATCTGTTGTCTTTTCTTTCGTTCTGTTTGTCATTTGAAGCAACAAAATATTGTTGTAGAGATTAACTTTTCATACACAACTCAGTGTTTCTTGTTTCCTACTCAAATTTTATGCAAATAAAATGACAGAATATTTAGTAAGAAAAAGGAATTTAAATATAAATTTAATTCAAATGATAAAAATAATATTTTGTCTATTAAATGTTGTATGATAAATAGAAATATAATACCAATTTAAAAGAATTTTAATAGGAAAATTCAAAATTCATTAAGTTACTCAACCATGACACAGTTAGGCCAATCGCAAAATTTTTGGTAATAAATCTGTATTTCCTAAGCTACTAATCAGCTCGAATTGAAATGTATTATAAAGCTGTAGGGGAGGGCTTTCAGAAAACTTATGTTTAGTCACCCTGTAATAAGACGAGATAAGCTACAAGGTGTCGAAGTTGACCACCTCGAGTTGTAAAAAATCGTAAGTTCCAAAAATTAAGTTCGATTGCAAAAATTGTTATATTCTTGCAAAGTCTTTGATGAGATAAAGAAAAAACATGCTTACTCATTTAAGGTATCTCTTACAGTTAAAAATATATTTATGGTTGAATTTTTAATTTTTGATTTTTTGTCTCGACTTTATTTTGTTTTTCGGGAATAAGTCTTGCATATAAGAGAATAATTTTGATATTCTATAATTTCTAATATATTTCAAAACAATATGCAAAAACATATTTTTACTTCTCTCAATTCGTCTGTCCGTGAAAAATATTCAAAATCAGCACTCTGAAATTAGTATGAATAATGAAATTTTTTTTACCAAAAATACTGTAAAATTCATTAACTTTTTTCAGTTTTTTTATAATTTTTTTGCCTATTTCAAAAGACAAAGTTTCATAAATAGTTAATAAAGAAATTTTAAGTCGATTTAGATTTGTACCCTACAATCAGCATTGGTTGAAGTGGGGAATTTTGGGGAAACATATACGTTTGTCGATTAGTAAATAAATATCACTCGAGTTTTTTTTAATTTATTGATGCTGTTTATTAAAAAAATATATTTAAATCAATTTAGTATTAAACAGCTTTCCGCTTTTCCAATAATGAAAGCAGAGTGTAGATTTTGTCAACTTATCAAAAGACTTTTTTAAATTGCACAAAAGAACATATTAGTTAAATTTAAAATTTGAATGATTGTTAAATTATCAGTTGCACTTTGTTAAAGACTTAAACTAATAGATGGAAAATACCACTCAAATTGTAGCTAATTATCATTCAAAACTATCATGTTGCTCAGTCAATCCTGGTCAAGGATGTAATAACCAAAAAAAAAAACCAACCAAATTTGTCTTTTAAGACTACTTCTTTATATTGCTGTAGCTTGTTTTTAAAACCACATCAAAATCTCATTTTCTGTTCAATTGAAGTAATAACAAAAACTGCAATGTTCAATAAATATTTGTGGTTTTTATTTTTCATATGGAAATTTTGTGTTTAACAAATTTGTTTTGTTTTCATACATATATGTTTTAAATTTTTCAAAACATAATAACAACTACTTGGATTTGTCATCAAAATGTGCTTGGGCTACTCAGTAAATGGAGTACAAGTTGTGAACTTAGCGTGATTCCAGGAATGACGAAACTAGTTCTCTTTTTAAGGATATATAAAATTTCATCTTTTCCAAAACACTAACTAAATGGAGTGGAATTAAAAGTATCGGACAGTGTGAAATACCTGGGTATAATACTGGACTTCAAACTATTCTGGCTCCAGAATACCCAAGCTAGAGCGTTAAAGGCAAAAATTTCCCTTTATATGTATAGGAAGGCTATTAAGAAATCTTGCGAATTAAATCCTAAGAATTTTCGAAAAGTTTCTGCATAGCTCAGCACTACTAATCACAGGTGCGTTTCGTACAACACCATCCAAGGCATTATTCGTTCTGATGAACTAGATGCCAATGGATCTAATGGTCAAACAAATCACCATGAAGTCGGTGACTAGGCTCAGTACCATAATTGCATGAAACGGTTGGAGCTATGGCCATGTGACCATTTCGGGAATTTCGGATGACGTTCCTTACAATATAGAATATTATATACCGATGCCCTCTCCAGTTTCAATTTCAGCCGATCTCACTATAAAAGTCGTAACGATTACGGTTTATAATGATGGATCCAAATCTTCTGAAGAGGTTGGGGGACGTATCTTTAATCCTACATATCATGTCATATCGCAGATCAATGATACTGCAGTCAAGAATAGATGAACAAAGATAGATAAATGACGCAGATATGGACCCAGTACAATTAAAAATGGTCGAGTTTCATTCTGGAATTGCCAAGGCGTCAGCTACGAATTCTTACAGCCATTATTAGAGGGCATTGGATTACTGGTGTATACGCTAATAGACTAGTCCTTTTAACGACTATTGTAGAAGAGGGGGAGGAAGAAGCAGTATTATTTTTCTTTGTCGATGTCCTGTTCTTGCGAATATACGGACTACAGAATTTGAAAGTTTACATATTCATGGATTATCTGATCTCTCTGCAATTGATGTCAGACGGATCAGATCTTTTATTCGTGCGTCAGGTTGGTTCGATTCATTCCTATTATCCGACATGTGAAAACAGTTTCACATGATCGATCAGGGTAACACAACGGGACCAAGAGCACCCATGTGAGCTGTCTAATTTACATTTACAGTTACCAATCTCGGGGAGGCAGCAATACTAGCTAAATTTGTGAATTTAGAAATAAGTTCACCGAATCTATTTAGTTTTCCTTGTAGGGAAGAAAAGTCTTTTTTTAATTCCATCGAACTCAGCTTTATAACTTTTAATGAAATTGTAAAATTCAATGCCAATTACTATTCAATTTGGACAAGTCCACTGCAAGTTTTTGGCATATCGTATAATGAAATAAAAAAAATATTTAAACAAAATTGTGAATACTATAATTTATACCTTTTTAGCTGAAGAATTTTGCATAGATTTTACTTTTGGTGACAAATAAAAAAAAAAAAAAAAACGGTGGTAAAAATTTTTTTACAGATTACATTTTAATATTTTGAGTAAAATATTGATACGAAACAAAAGATTGATGTCTTATGTATTGAATTATTAAAATTTTATTTGCGGATATCTGTGGATAACCAGAGGATGACTAAACATTTTCTCTGCACTGGGCGTACGGACGGACTACTAACAAAATAGTTTAAAATAACATTTGAAGCATAAATGTAATTCACTATTGAAACCGTAACAGCTCTGTAAATTTTTATCAAGATTACTCGCTTAATTTCTGAGTTATTGATAAAAATCACTTAGTATCTAAGCATATTTTGTATCAAATATTTTGTTTTTTCTATTAAAATGGAATTACTTCAAAAAAAAAAAACGTATTTACGTTAAAATGCATTACTCAGCACAATATTTTTTCTTATGATCTCAGAATCCACTTAATCCATTGCAAAGAAAATGTTTATGAAAATATATAAATTATAAAATTATATGGAAAGAGTTTTTGAAGATTATTGGTGCAAAATTTTGTTCATTTATTATTAAGGATTAAAACGTTGCAGAATTATGATGAAAAATTACAAAAATTTCACACTGTGTGTTCTTCTCAATGCAGATTATTTGAATTTCAGAGCTTAAGGGATAAGCCTATAAAAATTCCAAGAAAATTAGGCCAGTGCTTTAGCTATCTATAAAGTACAATCAAACGCTAATTAATTTGTATACCCTACACCACTCTAGACATTATGGTGGTATTATTCATTTGTTCTGCAGTCTGCAATGTAGAGAAAAACATTTTTGGACCTCCACTTGATAGTATATCATTAAAATCAGAATCATTTTTTGAGTCTCTAGTTATTATCAGGCTAATATATTTTTAGAAAGGCAAACTTGAGTTTGCATTAAGCGTATGGTATAATAAACACTTAATTTTTCTTCCGATAAGAACTAAACAAACTGTCGTGGCAAAAACCTGGTGAGTTACCTTGTAAGCTCCAATTAATTCATTTCACTGAATCTTAGTGTTCTGTTCCAACTAACTGAATGTTAATATCATAAATTCTAAACATTTTGAACACAGTTAATACATTTAATTAAAGTATTTTTCCAAATAAGTAAAGTAATTTAAGTTTCTCTTGGAATGGCATTCATGAAATTTTATATTCTATTAACATATCATAAACAAAATATTACATTTTACATTTTATTTTTTAATCTATATAAATAGCTTCTAATTTTAATATACTCCATTTCATCACATTCTACGAAAATTGTTTACCTTCATTAAACAAACTGTTAGAATTGACCTTAAAATTTAGAAATTAATTTAAGTAAGTCACTAAAAGGATTGCCATGTCTTAAGTAAATTAACTTATACCCCTTAATTTAGGTCATTTTACATTTATTTCATTTTGAAAAAACAAAGCAAAGGTAAACAAACTCCAGCAACTAATATTTGAAAAAACCAAAAGAACCTTTTTAATGTCAACATGTTTTTTTCTAGAACAATTTTTTATTAGCCTTTCGTTCATTCACTCAATCATTTCATTTTTTATAAGAAGCAGATGCGACAGATGAGATTCTTATTTGTTACTGCACTAAACTGTAATTGTAGAGATGTGAGTGTTTGTATTAGTAGTTCAAATTTCTTAAATTAATGAACGACGAAAATAACTTTATTTTCCCAGGAATGATGAATGAAAAAACATTTTTACCTCTTTATCAGCTAAGCTCAGGTGCTGCAAAACTAAAAATCTAAGCCCTTTGATGATACAAAAATATGATACAAAGAAATGCCTATAATAGTAATTGACATATTTGTCATTTGGATGCAGAACACGATGGAAAAGTAGGAAGGATGATATGACAGAAAAAGTTATAGGGCTCTTTATTTAGCCAACTGTACTTTTCTGTATTAAAATAAACAAAAATACTCAGAAAGTTTTTACAAAATTGAATTTAGTAAAAAATTGTAGTTCTATTATTATATTTTATTAATTTTAAATAAAATTATATAAAAATCTTATCAAACAAGAAAAAAGATATTAAAGCATACATCAAAACGTATGATTTATAATTTGTCTGAAAATAATACTCATACGTCATGGTATTATTGTAGTTATAATTTACCAAAATTATTTAAAATTTTTTTTCTTTAAATATATAAGTCAATATACCTGCAAATATATATATATATATATATATAAATCGAAAAATATTTAATGATTTGGTTTTAAAGAAAAAAATAAAAATTGTCAGAGACATGTTTAAAAAGTAATAAATCATAAGAAACAATAAATATTTGTATATTTATTTTTCTTAAGTTTTTTTTTCAATAAAGCAAAATAAATTACATGAAATTTATTTGATTCAATTTCTAATAAATAAAAATGTTTTTCTTATTTTTTCCTAAAATGCAAGTAAAAAAATCTTCTACAGCTCACTATTAAAAAAGAAATAAATGAAATAGCAAAATAAGTATAAAAATAGTAAAAACGATATAAATCAATGAAAACATTTATGTTGAAATAAATAGAAATGTATTTGTGCTGTAAAAATAAAAAGAGAAATTTTTTCGAAAAAAAGTAAAATTAAATCAAATAAATTTCAAACAATTTATCAGCTTTTAGAAATAAATAAATTGAAGAGGATTAAATATATATATATATATATTGTTTGTAAATGAAAACAAAATTAAAAACAACTTTAATGCTCACTACAGGATTAAATTATTTAAAACAAATTTGTTAAATACAAAATTACCATATAAAAAATAAAACCACAGACATTTATCGAACATTGCAGTTTTTGTTGTTACTTCAATTGAACAGAAAATAAGATTTTGATGTGGTTTTAAAAACAAGCTAAAGCAATAAAAAGAAGGAGCCGTAACATACAAATTTGGTTGGGTTTCTTTGGCTATTACAGCCTTGACCAGGATTGACAGAGCAACATGCTACTTTTGAATACGAATTTTCTACAATTTGAGTGGTAGTTTTCCATTCATAGGTTTAACAAAGAGTCCTGTAGCTAATAATGTAACGATCATTCAAATTTTAAATTCATATTTTTTTTTATTTTAATTTAAATCTAAACCCTAAATATTACTTATTTTCGAATTTAAAAATTATGAATTTTATTAAAGAAGCAAATGCTCTAAAAGCTGTTGGGTTGAGATCCCTTTTTTATTCAAATACAAACTTATATTTTGACAAAAGTTTGGCCTAATACTCATTCATGTTTACCTATGTATTTTTATTTTTCTTAAACTTAAAAATACGTGACTTATGCCACTTTTTTCTACAACTATAATACTCATAAATTTCCACGTCCCTTTACGCGATTGACCAACTCTCGATAATGGCAAAAAAAATAACAAATAAAAATAAAAATTAAATAACAGCAAAAGTACAGAGCAATAAAAAGGCACAATAGCAAATGTATTAGAAAAATTTGTATTAGATTTCATAAAATCTCAATTGCTCTGGCACCCCTTTGAGCCCAAAGAGGAATACAAAGAAGAAGTATGTGTGATCGTGGTTTGTAAGTTTCCGTATTTTGTTGTTGTACTTGGACGAGTGCATGTGACCAGTACATGAATTTATTGCCAACAATTTATACAAAGAAAAAACATTGTAAAAATTACTCAAACAATATTGTCACTACTTCACCTTAGTTCTTTTATTTGTTGAAGTTTTTTGTTGGTTTATAAATTTTATTGTTGTATATAGTTTGTGTATAACAGCATGCTAACAAAGCGTACAACAACAATGAACAAACAAACCAAAATTAATGGAA
This sequence comes from Protocalliphora azurea, assembly GCA_932274085.1. Taxonomy (NCBI): domain Eukaryota; kingdom Metazoa; phylum Arthropoda; class Insecta; order Diptera; family Calliphoridae; genus Protocalliphora; species Protocalliphora azurea. Next base: position 90,420,465 of record OW026520.1, read on the forward strand.
AAATATGGCCAGAACTTTGGGAAATACACACAATAATATTGACAAGGCCTACAACGAATGAACATGTACAGTGGTATAGAGTTTTTGCAATCAGCCATCGATAGCTTAACTTTTGATAACAAACTCATAAGGAATAAATTTCAAGACTTCTAGCTACGTTTGTTTGACATTAAATGGAAACATTTTCTGCCAGATTTATATTTGAATCTTTCGAAATAATTTTGTTCTAATCCACTGTGTTCGTATATAGTGAAGCAAATATATAGCCACGTATTCAAATGCACATTAAGTTTTCTGTCAAAAGGTCCTGAAGAGTTTATAATCGAAAATTTCTAACGGAAAAGAAGGTAACAATAGATAAGCCAGGTATGCATGGATACGATTTTTTAATGTAAAATGTATGTAAAATTTATTAAAATATTATATATCTTGTTATGAAAAATTTAAAAATAAAGAGGAAATTTATGATCGCAATATTTTCAATTAAGAAAGCAATTTACTTCACTTTAAAATATATATTCTCAGGATTTTGGTCCGGGCAATAAAAATTTGCGAAGACATATTAATAATTTTTTTCGTAGAAATTTGAGCTTATTCGAAACACATATTTCTTCCCGATTTAATATTTTCTATATAAAATACAAAAAGAAAAAAGGAAGATAATATGTGTTTATTAATGTTATCCCAAAATACAAAATGACCGAAAAACTGTTCATGTTTGGTTTTATTCCATGAAATATTTATAAAAAAATTAAACGCTCTCATTTTATTAAAATTGAGCACACACTTTCACTCTACCTAGTTTTAAATATTCACAATATTTTAAGCTAATTTCTAATTTTATTAACTTAAAAAGCTTTGAGAACGTGGTTATATTTCCTTTAAATATAATAATTAAAAGATTAACATTTCTTATAAAATTGAATTATAATGAAAATACATTTTCCAAATACATTTTTGAAAAAATTGAACCCTTCCTGTAAATAAAATTATTTAAAAAAATAATAATTTTACTGTTAAAGTGATTGTAAGTCACTCTTGGGTGAATGCTTGTAAGACACTAATTTATTAAATAAATTAAAAGCCTTAAATACTAAATATAAAATTCTAAAACTACGCTAGTATACATGCGTATGTGACAAATTATCTTTATCTCTACTCAGATCACTTCGATGACAGTGTCACACTGAGATGTGAAAATACAAGGGTTGGTTTTGGTACTAACGTGACACATACATGCGTCGGATAAAATATATACACAATTAATTATATTTAGATAAAGATAAAAAAAAAATCATTGGAAAATAAGCAATAATATAAGGATAAAAAGAATATTAAATAAAATATATTAAGATTTATCTTCAAATTAATATGAACACTTATATTTAAATTTTGTTCAGTTTTCCTTAAAGCGTGGTTTATTATTTAAATAATTCGATTTTCAATATACTCATTTTAATCAATTTTATCAAAAAACATTTTTTCAATACAAAAAATTATTTTTTAAAATTTTTTAGTTTTTTGTACATTATAAGCAGTATTGTCAGGATATGAGAAAAAAAAAACGAAGATAAATTGAATTCTAAAAAAGTCAAAAGAGGCCAAATTCCCAAAAAAAGCAAGTAAGAATACTGCATTCAATTGTGCCGAATATGAAGTACGCTCCACTCATCACACAGTATTTTTCTAAATTTTTCATTTATAAATAGCTTTATGAAAAAATTATTATATATTAATTCAATTATTATTTATTTTTTTTTAACGTCCACAATAGTATCCTACTTTAAATTTTTGGACCTAATAAAGCTTTCGAGTTGTATTTCTCTTAATTTGATTTTTTTAAATGTATAAAACATAGTTGGTAATATAACTGAAATAATAAATTTATTAGTTAGGTTATTATAATGAATTTTTCGGTTATTAAAACTACGCGTTTACTTTATATCTCGAAACAAAAACATAAGTTATTCTGAAACTGCATTCCGTTTGCTAACTACAGCTTTCTCTAAATAAATATTTATTTTCTAATGTATTTATATGTAATAATTAAAAAAATAAAAATACAATAAAATTAAAATAAATTTTATAAAATAAACAGAGGCAAAACTAACGAAAATTTGTGACGTCCCATATTTTTCACAAAAATTCAATATTTTGAGAAATAACTTAAGTCGTAATCATATTTCATCATCTGTATTTCTTAGAAAAGATTTTTAATTTTAGTCAAAAAATTTAGATTTTATTTCTTATATAGGAAAGGAAAATTTTTTGGTCACTTATATTTCTCAAGATTTTTTTTGTATATAAGAACTAAAAAACTTGTGCTCACTTATATTTTTTACCAACAACCGTTGAATTTTGCATTTATATCAAACATAATGCGATCAAACCTAACATAATTATATGCCTCTGTGCATAAAATACAATTAATTCAATTTTCAGTAACATAATTCATGCAATAACAAAATACATATAGTTACATACATTTTGATTTTGTGTTTTAAAAAAATTAGTATTTTTTTGAAAATTTATTTTGAAGTGCCTCTCACATAAACATCTACAAACCTGTGTACTACTGAGTGTACACAGATACTCTCATAAACAGTGTTGCCAGCAGATAAGAAAAAATAGGCTAAATTGTCAAAAAAATTATGCCAGAAAAAAATATATATATATATTTTTTTTTTTAATTTAGAAACTTATTTTTTCTCGTTTTCATAGTTTTTGAAACAGTAATAAAATTACAAAAAGCACCCATTTTACCCAAAAAAATTCATACAAATTAGAATTATATTTCATATGAAAAATTATCCAATGTTTTGAACTGATTTTATTTCATTTTTGAACTATAAATCCCTTCTGATTAAGCAATTATAAATTTTTGAGTTTTCTTATTAGTAAGAGATTTTTTAACTTTTTTCGTAACCAGTTTCTATTTTGATGAAATATACAATTTTAATTAAAACTAAAAAATTAATAAAAGTTTTTTAACTTTTATTTGGAAGCGAAATTTTTTATTATATATAAATAATCTCGAGTTGTTATGTGAATAAATATATAAAAATGGTTAAGTTTATGATTCTTTAAAAGTGAAATTAGTAATAGTAAATAATTTATTATTTACTACTCATTATTGAAATACTAACATCTTAGACTTTTGTAGGCAATTCTGAAAATCAAAAAAGGCTAGAAAAGAAAAGCTAGAAGCTAAAAAGAAAATTTTGAGGCTAAAATCAAAATAAAAAGACTACAATTACAACTCGATACCTAGACGTTCGATTTAATTGATATAGGAATATTTTAAAGTTGTTCGTATTCATTTTCAATTAAGTTGTTTAAAAATATAATCTTAGCTGTAAACTGCATTAGATGCAAATGCATTTGCGACTTTTAAAGTGCATTTTTTATAAAACTTCTTCAACAAAGATTTTCTAAAACGATATTGTATTTACTAACTATTCATACATATTTTATTTGAGAATATATTTTCCCTACTTTTGTAATAAACAATAGCTTTCTGTCATAGAAAAAACTTAAATTGAATTTTTTAGTCCCGGGGCTCCCACCAGCATTATTGCTTGGCGACTTTAGTCGCCAATTGCCACTTTTTCAACCACCTGGCCAATGTTTTAGCCTCTTATTTAGAATGGAACTGAAATGGAACTGTGTGAAATGTCGAGAAACTAAGTTGTTTAAAATATCTAGAACCATTACATATTAATTCCAATGATTAATTATTAATTAATTATTTTGAGATTATTTCACAATATATTAATATAAAATAAACCCTCAAGAATTTATAAATAAACCGAAACTGTTAAAAACTAAAGCTAACAATAATAATGTTTATAACATAAAATGTCGAATTTTTTGGACCGGATTAGGAAAATTAAAAAAAAAATTTAGGAGTACTTATATTATACTTTTATATTTTTACTTTGACTCTTAGCAGTGCCACGGAGAAAGGTCTTTTCAGTCATAAATTTGTTAGATGGGGATTTATAAGGCTAGTGAAGACCTCGTTCAAAATTACAGAATTTTAATTAATAAAAACAGAATTTTATGTTAACTATTTTTATGAAAAAATGTTTATTTTTGCAATAATAAAAATTATTATAAATTATTTTGTGATTAATAAAACTAAATTTAGTATTTATCCTAAAAATACAATATTTTTTGTTTTTTTTGTTTTCTTTTTTTTTTTTTTTTTTGTTTTGCTAAAGAAATAAATTCTAAGAAGTTTTTGTCAAAAAGATCTCCTTTCTTGGCGTCAGTTCTTTTAAATCCCCTTACGCTGGTTCATTTCGCAGACCCTTTCAGAAATTTTTCATTTGGTGCAGATTCCCAGATATATTTGAATTTATTAATAAATAGTAATCAAAATATTGTATAGCACAGACATTGTACTTTTCTAAAAAGTTTTTAAATGGTCCCGCAACAAGAAGTCGAGCATTGTCATGATGAAAAATTATGGCTTCGTGTCTGGTAGCACAATCTGGCTATTTTTTCTTCAATTCTTTTTTCAAACGGATCAATTTTGTTCGGCACACGTATCTCATAACACGTTTTAATAGCTCATAATAAATGACACACCAAATACAAACCATTATCTCGGCTCCACGTATATTCGGCTTTGGTGTCGATTTTCTTGGTTGGCCAGGCTTAAATACGATTTTCAGCACTTTAGACTATCATAGTAGATTCACTTTTCATCACCCGTAATAATTTCGGCTAGTCTAGAAGTTCACTATTTTGTACAACGAAATCGCCACTTTTACATCGTCTAAACCAGTCTCGACAAGTTGCCTCAGATAAAGCATGATCCCTATAAAATTCCAACAAAATTGTTGCAACAGAATGACATCTACTGAATAAGAAAGCCTAATGATCGGAATTCAAACAATATCGAAATTGATGTTAATGTTACCGAATACTAAGTCTTTCTCTCAGTAATATATTATAGTTGCTTTGAAGACCACACACAGCCCTGAATACGATCAGAATTCTACGCTTATGGGTACTAGATAATAAACATTTAACTTTGTGATCAACTTTAATCTTTTATTCCCACTCTTTTCGAAAAAAAACTTATTTATACACTAATTTAAACCCATTTGCAGACCCCTTAAAACTTTACAACGGACCACTGGTTTTGTCAATATATCAATTGCTAAGTTTATTAAAAAAAATTTAAAGGAAAGAATATTTTCCAAAATGTGCTCAAAACCATATTATTAAACAAAAGTCGTTAATAAAATAGCGAATTTTTTGAAATTTAAAGATTGTATTATATTCATTTTTATGGTACAATAAGTCTGCATATACCAATAAGTTGTTATTTTTTATTTTTAATTATCTATCGTTATTTACAAATTAAACAATGTTGCGAACTTGTCTTCTTTATATTTCCTATGCAGAAGTATTGTGGTATACCGATAGGGTAAATTATATATAAATTGCAAAATTTTTGTTTTCTATTATTTGTAGTTTCTTTAGATAAGTTTTTTTTTTTTTTTTGCATATTTTGTTTCCCATAGTTGACATCCGTAAGTCATTATCGGTCTTATACACATTTTTTACAGTAATATTTTGTTTTTATAATTTGAACTTGATTTGCGATTTAATAGAAGATATAGAAATCTGACACACTTTAGTGCTTTGGTACATGTTTGCAGAATGTGCTGTTTAAAAGTTGACTTTTGATCGAGTGTAATTCCTAGGTACTTAACCTGTTAATATTCAGTCTCTTCAATATTAAGTCTTATAGTAGTAATTCGTTTTGATGATTTATTAAACGGAAATATTGTTGCTTGAGTTTTTAGTTCGTTAATTTTAATCTTTCATTTCAAAAAGTGTTTTTTTCTTTACGATAGTATTTACACTTTTCTAGTTGTTATAAGTGCTGTGTCATCAGCATATAATGGAGATGTATGATTTTTTAATAACTTAAAATCGAACATATGTTGAATATAAAGTATGAGATAGAACTGAATCCTGCGGAACTCCTGCCAAAATTTTACGCTCACTAGAGTACACATCGTCAATATAAACCATAAATGATCTTTTATTTAAAAAGCTTTTTATTATCTTCTGCAGATATGCCAAGTATAGTCAAACATACTAAGCTTATAAATAAGCCCATTATGCCATATAATGTTAAATACCTTTTCGGCATTTAAAAATATTGCACCTTCGTACTACTTCTATAATTTTTTTTGGGTTGAATAAAATAAATAAAATAAAATAAAAACCCTTGGGGTAATCGGAAAAACTTTCATTAGCGTAGACAGTGTTTTATATATAACATCATTTGGACCGGGTTTCAATTCACTTTACTTCATAATGAAGTAAAACCCAATTTGTATAAACAAAAATATTGGGAGTTATCGGACATTTCTTCAAATTAAATTGAAGAAGTCTCCAATTTCCTATTTTTACTTGAATTCAAAAGTCCAACTGCTATCGAAAATTTTGATACTGCTTTGCGCAGTATTTTAGAAGAACTGTGTTATTCTAAAGTACTATTCATTTCAGGATATGTGGGAGATTGGCGTGTCCTTACACCAATTTCTTCAAAATTCTATATATATTCACTTTTGGTTCAAATTAATATATACCATGCTTATATTTTATAAAATTCGAAACATTATTTTAGCTGCAAATGCGTTTTTTTTTAATTCAAGACACATGGGAGTTAGGGGTGTTTCTGTTCCTATTAAAATTGGCAGACTCATACATAGTCTATATCAACTGCAGCCACAAATTTTGCTAAAATTCTGACGATCATTTCAGCTAAAAATACGTTTTTTATGTCAGGATGTGTGGGGAGGGGGTTAGATGTGTCCTTGCTTCGATTAACAAATAAATTAGCAGGCTCAAATATAATTTATTTCTGAAGGCTAGTACAAATTTTGGTAAAGTTTCGCTTAGTATTTTAGAAGAAAGTAAGTTTTTAAATTTCAGGATATATGGGAGGTAGGCGTGTCATTGCACCGATTTTTTTAAAACATACAAAGTTTTGAGTCTAAGGTAATATGTGTGCCAAGTCTCAATTTTCTACATGCGTCTGTTTGTTGGTTTGTTTACCTGTGTGTCTGTTTAAGGTACGATAAGGCTCAGGGCGGATCACATGGGATATGAAACTTAACTAAAATATTGCCCTTTTATAAAATTTGTTTGGTATTTAAAATGGGCAAAATTGAATCAAAAACAAAACAATTTATGGGCCAAAACTATATAAATATTTTCACCAGTATCTCTTGAAAACATTACTTTTTTTATTTTCAACTTTTATTTCTCTTGTTTCAACTTTCTATGACTAATTTTTAAGGTGGCGCAGAGAAGTAGAATTGATTTTAATAAATAAACTTTTAGAAGTAAAAGTAAATAGTTTTAATTTCATTTTTTATTTAATTTGTGACATTTATCATCCTAAATTAACTAATATGAAAGGAGAAATAAAAAGAAATAGTACTTATTATTATTACATGTTGGTGAAGGTAACCTTGAGACCAAATATTGTAAAAACTTAGTGACAACAAAATGCAAAATACATAGGGTTTGGGAAATGGAAATTATCGCCCAAGAATACCCGAAAAATTATCAACTGGCGCTAACAGTTATATTCCCGAGAAAACAAAATTATAATGTTTATTTAATTTATATAGATGATTATAAATGAACAGAAGAACCTGACAAAAATGTTCAAGAAAAGAACTCATTCTGATAGTTCATTTGAGAATCTTTATGTGTTTTAAGTTGTCAAGAATTAAACTTTTTAGCAAATGCTGTTATCGAAACTCTCTATGAGTAGTTTCGGAGTATAAACGAAATAAATAATATTTTCTTTTTTTTATTATCAAAGTTTCAAATATATAGCAAAAACTCTTTTAATTTTATTAAAATAAATATTTTTATGGCATTCACTGGAATTTTTATAATAACAGCAAAAAAATTCTAAAAAGCAATTTTTAAGTAACAAATTAATTATATGTCGTTACTGACGGCAAGTCGCTGACGAAAAGTCTTATATGTAATTTTTCACTGTTTTTGACAATTTGATTAATTTTTTGTTCGTCAATTGATTTACATTTTTTTTTTTTAAATACCTGTATTATTCCAGAGTGTTAACAAAAGAATTCATATAAAATTTGACAAGTTTTCATTAAAAAAATAACAAGCTTTTGCTCTTCTGAAAAGTTTTGAGAAACTTTTAACATAGGATTTGTTTAATCGCTTTAACGATAGTTATTTATGAATATCTTTTTTTTATTTGAACATACTTACATTAAGTATTTCACTCAAATTGCTTTTAAACCAAAATTTTAATTTTGTTTTTGATAACTATATTCATTCTATACTACTACTAATATTTTTTATATAACACTATAACAAAGCTGTGCATATTTTTTTAGCAAAACTTTAAGTTTAAGTCAAATTTAAATTTTCTCAAGAATACCGAGAAATTCCGAGAACATGATTTTTTTCATTCCCGTTTCTACGAAAGTTGAAACATAACAAATTTTTAAAATTGTGTTATAAATAATTAGTTAATTTAGGCTATAAAGCATCGCAAATTAATAAAAATCTACACTAAATATGTATTAAAATGTCCGGAGCAAAAAAAAATTTCGAAATTTCTTCAAATAATATAATAAAATGATAACTTATGGACCGAAATATTAAAAAAAATCATAAGTTAAAAATTAAAATTTTTTGGCAAAATGTATTAAGACCGTGATTTTCAATCATTTTTTCCTTTATTCAGCCTAATCCTACAAGACGTCACACTCTAATGTATATACAATATATTTTTCCTTATTTATTCAAATATCGATGGCATATATAGTAAATTTCAATTCAAATGAGAATTTTTAGTGATGGTGGGTATATCAAATTCGGCCAAACCGAATATAAACCTAATTGTAAAGGTGATATTGTTCAAGTAGTCGCCCCTACTATTGATAAATATGTGGTCCTTTATAATTGATTTTTAATCGTTCTTTGCAGTGTGTCCATTGTTACACAAACTGATTTGAGAACAGTCCATTGAAATCACATTTGTTTTTTATAATTTTTGGTAATATATCTAGAATTAGCTCTAAAAAGTTTTGTAACATTTTCAGTGAAAATTAATTTAACAAATATTTACTTACACAATTTAATAAAAAGCACAAATAAGTCAATTAAAATCAATCACAAATTTTATGAATGAATGTTTTATTTATCAATTTGCCATTTATAGTTTTTAATCAATTATTGACAAATGACTTCATTTTTGCATTAATAACGCATCGCTTATCAATGGCACTATAAAGCGCACATCACATGGCAGTGGATGAGTATCGAAAGTGTAATCGCTGCGATTGTTTTATTTTCAATTTCGAAATGCAAATATTAAGTGCTTTATCGCATATGTGACACATATAATGACAATTTAATTATTAACAATTTAATTCTCTTTATGAAGAATAAAACGCACATTCGTGTACGTTTAACAGTGTGGAAAGGAAAAGTGTACGTTTTATAAAAGCTTATTTTTAACAGATATATAGTGTATTTAAAATATTTAAATTTTTAAAATAAAAAAAATCACATTTCTGCAAAATTTTATTTCATACGAAATATGTTTAATTAAAAGAAGTTCAATTTCTATTTAGAAATGATAGAAATACTTAGTAGAAGTAAATTTATTAAATTTATTATTTGTGTGGTCATGACTGAAGTCCAAAGTGAAAGAAAAATTAAATACTTTTAATGAATACAATTTTTATTTATTTAATGCATACTTTAGAATCAGAAAATATCATTTGACATTATAATAAAAATAAAGTTTTTTTTTATTTATAATGGCAAAGTAAATTTATTAAGCCAATGATGGTGAATGGGTAAATCCGAAATGTCAGATTCAGAAATCTATATATATATATATATATATATATATATATATATATATATACCCTAATATTTATGCAGGAATTATAGAACTCTGGTTATATATATATATATATATATATATATATATATATATATATATATCCAGATTTCTATAATTCCTGCATGAATAATATTTCTTATTTTATTACTTCCTTCACTCATATTTTTAACTATTTGTATAAACAAATAGTTATAGGTATATATATGTATATATAATATATCTATATATATATATATATATATATATATATATATATATATATAAATATATATATAACCAGATTTCTATAATTCCTGCAT